>JBAMNC010000822.1:0-1435000 GCA_037902135.1 Cetoscarus ocellatus | reverse complement strand
TGTTCCAATCTTTCTCACTGAGCCGGTCTTCTTTTTCTTTTTTTTTACCACCCTCTTGCTAAAATGCATGTCTCTTTCTCTCTATCAGCCCTCCCTCTCCCTCCATATGTGTCTTTCTCCCTCTCTATCACCTTCAGCGGCTCCCCAGGGCAGCCTGTTAAATGCTGCAATCTGTCTCTGTCTCCCATCCTTACCCTCCCTCCCTCTCCTCCCCCCTGCCTCCTTCTCTTTTCTCTCAGCCTTTTCTCCGAGGCTCGCTGCTCATGAATCAGAGCGCTAACTACTACATGTAAAAGAGGGAAATCCCGGACTGAGGGCAGAGGAGGGGGGAGATAAGAGCACGTCTCCAGAGGGGGGGTAAAGTGAGAGTCAATTACGTGAGAGCCGCATAATAAAGACAAACAAGAATGACAAATACAAAAGGAGTGACAAGAAAAAGCACAATGAAAATGGCAAAGCAATACAATGAATATAAGCCCAACAAAAAATAAGAATACACAATAGGAAAAAAAACTAAAACAAACCACAATACACTTAGGACAAATAGATATTCTTCAATAAATCACAAAACAAAACTACAAATCAAAACACAACAAATGACAGAATACAACAGTTAATCTAAAAACACAACAACAAAATAAAAACACAACATTTAAGAAACTAAAACCGAAAGTCACAAAACTCAACAAATCAAAATACTGACAGAAGACATAACAATAAATCGGAAAACATAACAACTAAAGACTTAACACAACGACAAGGTTTAGGACACAACAATAAATCTCAAAAGAAATAGAAAAGTGAGAAACAAAAACTTTAGACAAAGTGTCACAAAACAAAAAATTAATATCAAAACCAAACAAGAAACAAACAACAAATCAAAAATACAACAATAGAAGCACAATGAAAAAGACAAAGCCAAACAAAATAATAAAACATAAAAACAAATAAGAAACATAAACAAATTGTCACAAAACTAAACAAGAAAAATGAATAAAAAGTACAGCAACAAAACACAAAAAACCAAACACAAATCAAATCAATTAAAACATACAAACAACAAAGAAACATAAAACTAGACAAGCTGTCACCAAACCAAACAGGAAAAACAACAAATAAAAACATGCAACAACAAAAATACAAAAAACCCAACACAAATCAAATCAATTAAAACATACAAAAACCAAAAAAGAAACATAAAATTAGACAAGATCTAACAAGAAAAAAACAACAAATAAGAAACTCAAAACAAAAAACATGGCAAAACAAAAAATAAAACATAAAAAACAACAAATAAGAAACATAAAACCAGACAAACTGTCACAAAATTGAACAGGAAAAACAAAAAATACAACAACAAAACACAGACCCCCCCCCAAAAAAAATTAAATAAATAAAACATAAAAACAAATAAGAAACATAAAACCAGACGAATCGTCACAAAACCAAACAAGAAAAACAAATAAAAAAAATACAAAAATAAAACACAAAACAAAAAAGTCACCAACACAAATCACAAAACTAAAAAAAATGTAAATCAAAAAAACACAACTACAACAAAAAACATTAAAAATAAGGACATTTCAACAAATCTCAAAACACCTTCAGAGCCACTATAGAATATTGATAGAGAAGGTAGATGCAGACAGGATCAGAGGGGATGAAGACAGGATGGGACAGAGGGATGGACAGACAGGTGGATTATTTTCCACTCAGTAACCAAACTTTAACTTGATTTCTGTCAATCCTGCGAGCAACTATCTGACACTGTGAACTTCTTGAGAGTGGAAAAGTGCTGAATTAGAGGTAAATGAAGCTGAAATGAATACAGGAAGCTGCTGCGGACAGTAACATTAATCTTCTGTCGATCACACTGCAGCTCCACTGGAGCAAAAGGGGGTTAAGTGCCCTGAGAGACTAATGGCGGGTAGAGCAGAGAGTGGTTCTTGCACGCCATTCTCAAGCAGAATATCCCAGAAGGTATCAAGACACAGACTGACGACCTACCCGAAGGCACACGACGGGTACTTATGACCATAGCTGTGAACCAAACAAAACATGACACCCAACAAAATCAACAGATCTGAGTATATGTACTACCTGATGGGCTGGTAGCTAAATAAATTTATTATTTTTTTCGTGAATATCATATAAAAGCATAAATTGCTTGAGTTATAAAGGGCAACTTATAATTTACTGCATCAATAAGTTGCAGGTAACCATAGGGCTGGAGTACTTGGAAAAAAATATCTTTCTGTTTTTAGCAGGACAAATGTTATGATTTAAATTTAATGGCGACTTCAATTTGCTAAATTTCACAAAACATTTCAATTAGGAATGCATGATTAAAAGGGCCTACTGCAGCCTATTATATCATATTAGGATTCCAAGAGCAGTTTTGAAAAGTAGATAAAAGGATATTAAAAAAAAAGATAGATATAAACAAAAATATAATTAAATATAAAATAAATGTAAAAATAAAAACAATAAATAAATAAATAAAAAATAAATTATAAAAATATGGCTACTAGCTAGCTAGTCTTTTTATTTGTAATAATGCACATATTGTTTTTTATACTTAGTCTATTCTTTACCATTGCTGTCTCCTTTGCTGTTGTAACACTGCAAATGTCCCAGTGTGGGAGAAATAAAGGTTTATTCTATTCTAATCTAAAATATGATAATACCAAAAAACTGTGCTGTAAATGTTGAATATCGAGTGTTGAGGACTTCTGTTGTTGTTGCTGTGGTACCAAAAAATGCAGAACTTAAATTAAATTGTTTTTTTTTTTTTTTTTTTTAAATCAACGAGAGGACATACTGTAACCTTGCAGTGAAGCTGGATTTGCCTGATTTAATGTCTGTAACCAGACAAAACCATCTTGGCATGCTCCAATCAATGTCCATTAGAACAGAAAGAGGTGGGAGCTACGAGCAAGACGACAGAAGGAAGTGATAGTTCGTAGAGAGATTAGCATAGATGCTAACAGCTTCAGGTTTGGACCACATTTCTTTATTTAATGAATGACAAATATCAACACTGAAATCATTTCTCGATAGAAAGGACTCCATTAGCAACATGTCTTGGAGAGAATTTTGTATTTTTTGCATTGTACACCGTGGCAGCAGCGCCTGCTACATTATCTGATTGGCCCGTAATGAATGTGATTGATGGAATGATTGGCCAATCACATGCCGTATATACTTTTAAAAGGTTTAGCCCATTCCCAAACACTTTCTATGGGCTCTTTCCTAGATGGACTAGTGAAACATTTGAACTGTCCATCTGCTGTGTCAAGTTAGAAATACTTTCAAAAACACTAAATCACACAATACCAAGTGTTTAGGACTACATTTTTTATAATGGTTAATAGTAAAATTGCATTAAATTAAAATACAATAAATAAATTGAGGATTATCTATATTGGACATCAGACATCCTGGGTTCAATAAGCATTTTACTGCCAGTGTTTATTACTTTAATCAATCTTTTTTTCAACCAAGCATTGGGCCTCGTGGCTTTTTCTTTTAATCAACTTAAGGCAATTTAAAACAACAATACTGCCTCACCTATGTGTTGATATAGCCTACAAATATGATTTCCCAGCCCTTTTTTTGACCCTTTGAGATTTTAAAGGAAGGGGACAGAAACCGTGAAGTGAACACTAACTGGAAAGACAAGTGTGTGGGCAGCTGACAGGGAGGCGATAATAGAGGCAGAGATATGGAAAGAAATTGCTGTAATTTGGGGATAATGGGGAAACCTACTGTTTACATTCACACTTGGAGAATCAATCACATCCGCTTCCTTTGGGATCCACGTCTAACGGTCGATGCCTACACTCCTATAAGACTAAATGTGTTAGTACTTTTGCCATAAAGACCGTAAACACAAGCTTGTTGTGGAAAGCAGACGATAATTAAGAATGCTATTTGTTCCTCGGTGTAAATGACATGTGAAAACCACGGAAAAAGCTTCAACACCGTGCACCATCCAACCTTTTTCAAAGCTGTGTTTATTACCGCCATCATGGTTAGGCTACAACTAAAGGTCAAAATGTAAAATGTTTGAAAGGCCATGAGCACGTCTTATTTCCAGCTGACCTAGTTTGGTGTTTGGTGCTGTTTTTGCAAGTATCTAAGGAGATTTTACCGGCTACCTTGTCCGTATAGAGTTACACAATCTATTTTTCTGCATGAAAACAAAGAAAGGAAGCAGAAATCTGACCATGACAAAGGCGTTTGTGTCATCCCTGCTTAAATGGTCAACAACTCTTAATTTAAGGTCATGAAGTATCAAATCCCTTAAGGTGCATAAGGCACCCTTAGGCATTCCTTAGATTACTTGCATCCAAGATACACTTCCGTAACTGTCCCACAGAAACCCTCTGAGATCCTTATGTAAGGTTAGCAGCTGTCTCCTGGTACCTTTGCTAACTCATAAGTGTGCTCCTTGGCATTTTGTTTTCCATTTTCCTTTGGTATTTATGTCAAGAAGCCTCAAGTGTCTGCTCTAAGCAGCTGACATCAAACTTATGCATCTGTTTAGTTGTACTTTTAGCATCTCTTAAAGTAACATGATCTGTTTTTAGCTACCTTTAGCATGCATTTTTAAGTACTTATATTTGGTTTTATTGACATCCCTTTTTATAGAGTCTTAGCATCTGGTTTGGATACAAATTAGCACATCTTTGGAGGTACTCATAGCATCAGTTTTTAGGTTCCCTGCACCTAAAACAATAAAGTTCCCTTATTTTCTGTTTTAAGTAACTCATTTGAGACATCTAAGCAGTTGTTTTAAGCTACTTGTACTGTATTTTAGGATGTTTCTTTGTACTCTTAGCATCTGTTTAAGTAGGGTGACCATACGTCTTCTTTTGCCTGGACATGTTCTCCTTTTTGGTCGTAAAATTATGTCTGGGGGATTTTATAAAATTACCTAAAATGTCCGGTTTTTGCTCAGCTGGTTCTACGGACGAAGCTGTCACCAGTGACAGAAAAAGACAAGCATGATTTAAATGACCGTAACCCCTGAAGTATTCACGCTATCCAACTAATTCCAATGGATACTGAAAGCTGAAGTGGAGCATTCCAGTGATATATGGTACATTACGGTAAAGGCTGGATTGTCTGAGGGGGAGGGACGGGAAGTGAGCTGCCTGAGCCAAAGTTGGTTCATTTCTTAAGTTAGCGTATAGCATCTGCTTTTATAAATGTTTTATCACCTCTTTTAAGGTGTGAGCTTCAGGTTTAAGCATCTTTGACATCTCTTTCAAAGTGCTCTGTTTCAAAGAACATGTAGGGTTGCTTTTAAGGTACTGTGGCATCAGTTTTAAGGTAGTTTTTTAACATTTCAAGACAATTTCAGCATTATTTTTAAGGTATTTTAAGGCCTTTTCCATTAATTTGAAGGTGCTTTAAGCATAAGGTACCTTATAACATCTGTCTTAAGGTATGTTTGGCATCTTTTTTAGGGTGTAATCTTCAGTTTTAAGACATCTCTTTGAAAGTGCTTTCAGCATCTGTTTTAAATAACATTTGGTATCACTTCTAAGTATGCTAGCATCAGTTTTAATGTACATTTGCCATCTCCTGTAAAGGTACTTTTAGCATCTTTGGGGGAATATTTGTCATCTTAATTAGGTACAGTCTTTAGCAATTTTTCAATAAACCTAAACCCCTTTTTAAGGTAGTCATTGAGAATCGCTTATGTTATCCATTAGCATTAATTTTAACTATTTTTAAACATCTTGTTTATATGATCTTAATCATCTACTTTTACAAATATCCTTGGTAGGTAGGTAAGGTAATATTACGTTAGCTTTAGGTATCAATAGTCTTTTCATTGCACATTTTAGCATCTATTTTAAGATGCATTTAAGCCTTAATTTTAGGGGACTGTTATCGCCTGTTTTAGGTCACCCTGAGGATCTGTTTCAAGGTACCTTTAACAATATATTTAAGAATCCCTTTAATAGCTGTTTCAAGGTAGCCTTCACCTTCTGTTTTAGGTGTATGAGCTCTCACAGGGTTTTTGGTTCTTCTTTTTGAGCTAATGCCAAAACAATCCCTTAATTTGCAGTTTTATGGTACCTTAGGAGCGTGTTATGGTACTCTTGGGTGTTTTTTTTAAGTATGTTGAGCCTCTACTTTAAGAAAGAGCCATTCTTGTGACTGTTTTCAGCGATTGCGGTTTATCAGTTTTGCTTTATCATTTGTCAGTTTGTTTTTTTTTAATCATAACCCCTTTGTTCACTACTTAATACTGTGTTCGTGTTCAGTTTGAAGAACAAATAATGCCCCGTCATGCACTGAAAGGTGAGAAACACTCTGGGAGGGGATCTGGGGAGAGGGGAGAGAAGTTGATAATGATAATCAGCCCTGACAGCCCTCATAGGTGTATTATGTCAAGCTTTAATTCTGAGCTGCATAATCACGTTACAACAATTTTAAATTATTTTCTGGGTACTTGTCAAATAAAATTATTTGTCATCTGCTGCCAAATAAGATGCTGATGTTGCTGCATGAAAGGAAAGCCTCAATAGGCTTAATCTGATTTTAAGGAATCACACTCAGGGACAATTTGTACCCTGAATGAGGCATATCCAGTTTGTCATGCGTCTGTATTTGTTTGTCTCTTTCATGTTTCATCTTCATTTTCTCCTGCACCTTCACCTTCATTTTTTTTCCAGCCTAGTGTTTGTCAAGGCCACATTCAGCCCTCTCCTCTCAGGCTTAGCAGACTCGCTGTAGAGAGCGAATCCTCTGTTTTAATGCCTCTTTCAGTGGAAGCTGCTGCACTTCTCTCTGTGTGATGTGTACTAATGCTGAACATACAGCCTCCCTCTTCCTCTCTGCAGTGTTTCAGCCTCGTACTGCAGACACACTCACTCATCTCTGCAGTCTCACTCTCTCTCCCTCTCGTTTTTACCTCACTGTGTCTCTCCACTCCTCTTTATCGTACTCCCCTTGTTCCTGCTGATTCTCTCTCTGTAGCACCTCGGCGCCTTACTCTCGTTTTTGTAGACGGGTACCTTGATGGTTTGGCTCGACTGCAGTGGTGCAGTACTAACTTCTTTTTTTCTGCTCTGCTTGAAATAAGACTGAAGAATTAAATAAAAGGCATCAGATATTTGTGTAAAATGAAAATGAATTAAAAAAACGACAATAATCAACAGTAATATCAGATAAACTAGGGCGAATGATGAGTGCTGGACAGCCTGCACCACCTTTGTTTCTAAAATATTCTCCTCAGTGCAAACTGCCCCAGTGTTACGGTTCAATGTGTACTTGAGCGTAAGAGGTGCTGGGAGGGGGCGTTGGATGATTTTGCCTTGCTTTAACATTCAGTTTTATTCAAAATGTGTTTCTGCTCTTTTGACAGTGGTTTTTGGCAGTAACTTCCACTTTTTTAAGGGTGTAAGAAAATATTAATGCTCCAGTAACTTGTGTTATGTTGCATCACAATTACAGGGATGAACTATATATTTTTTTATATATGTGTTTATTAGTTTTTGTTTGCAAATTACAGCAGATCAAACAGTAAGCTATCATTACATCCAACAAAGCAAAGTTTTCTTCCCTCTTCTCTAGGGCTGAACGATTTATCGTATTCGGATCAAAATCGCAATTTCAGGCAAGGCAATTTTGTGATCGCCAAAGCTGCAATTTTTTGCAGAAACAGGATCTGCTGTGTCAACTGTTTTACACATAATATTTTACTCATTTGCAGGTAATTTGCATTTACTGAAGTGCTGGTAAGCAGGTCAACAATACAAAGACTCTGTTAAGGAGTACAAGTAATGATAATAATAATAATAATAACAATAATAATACATTTTATTTAAGGGCGCCTTACAAAAGGTACAAAAAGTGCATAAAACAGGTACAAAAAAACAATATAATACAAAGAAAGTGCAAAAGATCAGAGGAAGTGGGAGAGTTTGAACAGATGAGTATCCCTTAAATAATGATAACAGATTATTCATCATTAATATTTGATGATGAATAGTGTGTTGTGTGCTTTTGATCACTGATTTCCTTACTTTTGTCTATGCAGCAAACATAGTGAATATTGCACTGAAGCTTGATTTAAAGAAAATCGTGAATCGAACTGAAATCGCAATATCTGCCAGAAAAATCACAATTAAATCTTTCCTGAAATCGTTCAGCCCTACTCTTCTCCCTCCCATCTCCTCTTCCCTTCACCAAAAAAGTATAAGAAAACGTGTTTAATCAAAAAAACAAACAAACAAACAAACAAAAAAAACCCACAATTAAAGTAAGAAATTAAAAGATAAAGTAGTGTTGATAGCAGTAAGACACTGGGTATGGTATATAGTATGTATATGCCCACAGATACATATACATATATGCACAGTCCATCTTTAATTCTATAGACAAATACTGAAAACAGTTATAATATTGATGAATTTCAAGGAGGATGAACTATATTTGATTTTCGCCAATATTTGATTTGACGATATTTGAGAACAAATTATCACCAATAGCAATACTCAAATTTTTGAGCCAAGAGCAAAACGTCTAAATCTATTTTTATATCGAACAATTCCTTTCACAGTGACAGCCTGTGTATGAAATAGATCAGAGGTGGGCAACTTGCAGCCTGGGGGCCACATGCAGCCCTTCACTTCACTCTGAGCGGTCCACCAATCATTTCCAAAAAAAACAAAAAAAACAAATTGGAGTTATGAAGAAAACATAACAACTGCTAAACATGATTCATTGTGAGTAACCAGTACAGTAGCACAAACATGGATAATTGGTGAAGTATTTCTATTAACCTCAAATTGCTTGCACATGCCTTGATTTTACAAGTTATTAAAGAACTTATTCTGCTTTAACTGTATCTCTAAATATGTTTTATGTGGCACTACTATCTTATATATAGTATTAGAACAAATTAAATTGGAATCAAGGGTAAAGGTGATATATTTGTGCTTTATAAACTGGTAAACATTCATTCTTTATTACATTAAAAAGAAGTGTAAATTGACTTTAGCTACGTGTCATGCTTATTAAATGGTACATTTTTAATTGTGTTGAGTTAAAATAGATATTTTTTTTGTATAATCCTTTTTTAAAGCTTTATTTTTGGCTGTTTTTGTTTTATATATTTTTTTTCTTCTTTGAGAGTGCCTGACAACATGTAACAGTGTTTCCCTCAGGCACTGAAAAAAAGGTGTATGCGGCCTTTTGGTAATCAAAGTTGCCCTGAAATAGATGATAATAACTAACTTTACTTATATCGCACCTTTAAAAATAGAAGTTTACTAAGTGCTTGACAGAGAAAACAGACACAAACCCAGAGACCAATATGTTTTATGAGTCCGACCTTAAAACACTTGTTGCCATTGCTGTTTTCCCATCAAGTCCCCTTTGCCTTTATCTGCCCTGTCATGTGAATCTGCATCCACATCTTGTAAAGAAAATACTTTGCTGACATGCTAAAAGGATGAAGAAGTGGCATGTCTGTGTCCTCTACCAGCAACACTGTAGTCTTAGACTGTAGTTCAAAGAAACACGTGGTCACTCTTTCATGCCATCATCAGTCCCATGATTACCTTCAACCAGCTTTAAGGAATTGGCCTGAGCAAGTTTGTGCATCCAATCAACACTGATTATATTGTTTAACCTGAAAATCCATTCCTTAGTGCTAAAAAAATAACTGCAGACACAGCAAGTTGCACTGTGCTGCTCCAAGTGACGGTCAATCTTTATTGACATTGTTGATTTATTACAGCTGACGCCACAAACTCTGTTTTACAGCAACAAAGAGGAGGTGATTTAAAGCTGTTGATCTCGTAACAGTAAGGAGAACCAAGGTGAATTGTAGGCAGAGCTAGTCAAACACCTCGAGAGATAGTCCATCAAGCTTGGGACTGTATCAAAGTTTTTGCTAACATAGTCTTTCAAAGACAATTACTCTTCGTATTGAGCTCATTTAGACACTTCATGATTGACTGCTGTGGCCCAAACTTGCTGGACTTAAATTACGGTCCTGGCTAAGAGCTGGACCTCATTACTCAGCTTGACAGATTAAAGTGATGGGCCTTAAAAGTCCACTGTGCCTGAGGTAAAACAAAGCAAAGCCATGATTTAAAGCTACTTAAAAAGTAGGATTTATACGTAGGACTTTGGTACCTTACTTTAATCAGAAAAGGTGAATTAAGGGCAGAGTTAGTTGACAAACACCTCGAGGGATAGTCCATCAAAATTTAGCTTTTTGGGCTGTTTGTATGCCAATGTACTTAACAAGTCAAAAGACAAAAATGGTTACTCTTCATCATGATTGACGGCCGTGGCCCAAACTTGCTGAACTTAAATTGCGGTCCTGGCTAAGAGCTGGACCTCATTACTCACCTTGACAGATTAAAATGATGGGATTTGGTCCTTGAAGTCCACTCTGCCTGAGGCAAAACAAAAGTAAAGCCACAACTGAAGCCAGTTAAAAGGTAGGACTTATATGTAGGATTTTGGTACCTTACTTTATTTAGAAAAGATTACTACGGGGATTTTAAGAAACATTAAGACAACAGAACCAAGGTCAACTGTAGGCAGAGCTAGTCAACACCTTGAGAGATAGTCCATCAGACTTAAGCTTTTTTGTGCTTTCTTTTTTGCTAACATACTTAACATAGCCCCTCAAAACGATTACTCTTGATCATGATTGACTGCCATGGCCCAAACTTGCTGGACATAATTTGCGGTCATGGCTTAGAGCTGGACCTCATTACTCAGCTTGAGGGATTAAAGTGAAGGGCCTTAAAAGACCACTGTGCCAGAGGTAAAACAAAGCAAAGCCATGAGTGAAGCTACTTAAAGGTAGGACTCATAAGTAGGATTTTGGTACCTTACTGTAATCAGAAAAAAATTAAGACAGAGAGATTAAGAGAACAGCAAGGAGAACCAAGGTGAGTTGAGGGTAGAGTTAGCTGAAAAAGGCTTCAAGTTAGTCCATCAAAATTGAGCTTTTTTGGACTTTTTTCTTGTTAACTTATTTAACATTGTCCCTAAAAATAATAATTCTTGATCATTATTGACTGCTGTGGCCCAAACTTGCTGGACTTAAATTTCGCTCCTGGCTAAGAGCTGGACTTCATTACCCACCTTGACGGATTAAAGTGAAGGGACTTGGGTCTTAAAGTCCATTCTGCCTGAGGCAAAACAAAAGTAAAGCCACAACTGAAGCTAGTTAAAAGGTAGGACTTATATGTAGGATTTTGGTACCTTACTTTAATCAGAAAGGATTAAGACAGAGATTTTAAGAAAACATTAAGACAACAAAACCAAGGTGAATTATAGGCAGAGCTAGTCAAACACCTCGATAGAGAGTCCTTTAAAATTGAGCTTTTTTGTGCTTTTGTTTTTGCTAACGAACTTAACATAGTCCCTCAAAATGATTACCTTGATCATGACTGACTGCGGTGGCCCAAACTTGCTGGACTTAAATTGCGGTCCTGGCTAAGAGCTGGACCTCATTACTCACCTTGAGGGATTAAAGTGAAGGGATTTGGGTCTTAAAGTCCACTCTGCCTGAGGCAAAACAAAAGTAAGGCTACAACTGAAGCTACTTACAAAGGTAGGACTTATACACAGGACTTTGGTACCTTACTTTAATCAGCAGCAGAAAGTTCTGCTCTGAAAAACGACATGTGGTTGCTGAAAAAAATAAGGCAAAGACGCCTGCATTACACGCCATGCTGTTCAGTATAATAGCACTATCACTTTTAATAGCAACAAATACAAAAAGATGTGCACAGTCACGTCCAAACATATTTTAAAATCACACTCCAGCTGAGGACACTGAATGCTGATGCTCACAGCTCCACACTTTAGCCGCTTAAGCTAACGCATTAGCGTCAGAGGCGGACAGGAAGAGCCGCTTTACATTCCCAAATCCTGGAGGTCCTGATTCAGAGCTTAATGTAGGCTTAAAAAGTGATGATATAATGTGCTTTAAAGTTTAAGAGGAGATTCAAACAACTGTCACCAGCTGGGAATCATTTACACTCGTGGACCACCTAGCTCACTGCTACTTAGCTGCCTGAAAGTGACGTGGAGAGGTCACTTTTGTTTATCTGGAGGGAGACTCACTGTTTTGTTTCACTTCTTCAATAGAATTTCAGATTTGTAGGAATGTATGTTTCTTCCTACCATTACTACCTCTAGCATAGCCATGTTTGCAGCCATGTTTGCACTTTCTTCAATCTGATTAAGTAATAAAGTTCCAATTCACTCTTTACATGGACATATTCTGATCATAGTTTGTGTGAACATGCATCTGACATCTAATCAGGTCATGTTCAGAAGGCCTAAACTCTGAGACAGCAGAAGGAGCTGCTTCTTTACTCTTAAAATAACAAAATAAAAGCTTTAACTTGTGAAAAGATGATTTCCGGTAAGTATTTATTTATTTTTAAATAAAACAGCATTATGGCAGCCGCCACCCACATGAAAGAGACTGGATTCGTTTTGTTTGTTGACAAAGGTTTTCTCCATTATGATGGCCAAATTAACTAGAAACCACTCGTAGAGGCCAAGGTAGCTCACATATTACTGTTACATCTATAAGCAACAGTTCCATGATAAAGTTACCATCACAATGTGATTCCTTGACCCTGAAAACACACACATAGCACTCAGAATCATATCATTGATATCATTGTTAGTTAGACAGTTATTGAGCAAAAGCAATTGTCCGCTAATGGTGGTTTATCTGGATCACCACCAAAATCTAATCATTTTTAAGTTGGGCCATTACCAACATCTCCTGAAAATTTCAGCTAAAACTGTCCAGTAGTTTTTGTGTAATCTTGCTGACAAACAAACAAACACACATTGGCAAAAACAGAACCGCCTTGGTGGAGGTAATTATTAATGTGGTTCGACGGAGAGATTAATACTCTGTCTTTACATGAGAACACTAGAGTCGACAGTACGACTCCTCCTCAGTCATAAACAAAGATCTCCATCTGTCAGTCATCGGTCCTCATCGAGGAAGAGAGAATTCATTCCCCTGCTGCCGTCGGTGACTCTGGACAACTTCATTTTCTGTTCTGAACCCTAATTGTGTTCTTCGGGCATCTTCCTCCTGCTCTCTTTAGAAAACCTAAATCGCTGAAAGTTAAAAGGCAAAGAAAAGGCTTGGTAGCTGCTGAAATAGTCTGTAGTGGGACCAGACTGGGAACAACTGTAGAAAAGGACTACTTGGATCATAGACTTGGACACACCCCTCTTCATGACTGCGCATATTTGAGCAGCTGTAGACTTGAGATATCAAACGGCATATACCACCCCTCCCATTTGGCATAAAAATTCTTTCCAAATGAGATCTTCTGAATCAAAGTCTTCCAATTGACATATTTACATGACATGTTTTAATCCAGCCTCCATTTCTCTTAGTAGTCAACAAATCTGTGCAGAATATGGTTATACGTGGCTACAGTCAATGTGCAAGTGCCACCTGACGCAGTCCAAGCAGCATTACTTGAAGGCACCGAGTACTTCCAAACTTTTTTGAGCTGTACAGGGTTATTGCCCAAAGCCAGCAGTGCATTTCTTGGTCATAGTGCAACAACAAGCTGGATGGCAGGAATAAAGACTGCAGATACAGTCCCCACTAGAGGCAGGTGGCTTTACTACGCATCATTTGACAGGCTTTGGTCCGCCTGATCAAGTTCAGAGAGAGAGAAAACCAAACCAAATGAAAAATGAAACACTGTTCGGCTTCACCCCCAAACTGGACCGAGTCCGCCGAACTTCAGGTATGAAGGCGATCTTAAGGTGCTTTCAGCATGTTTGGGTCAGACCAAATGAACTCTGGTTCACAGGCTGGTAAGTAAGCATACACAAACTCTTGTGCTGAGCAAAGATCTTAACTCTGGTCCTCCAAAAAATGGGAGTTGAACAAACCAAGACGGTTTTCGGTGGGTGTAAAAGCAATCCAAACTAAACAAGGACCAAATGAGGCAAGCAAACCAAAAGGGGGTAAATTGTGGTTGGACTTGGTCAAATATCACAGCAGAAAAGCAAACGTGTTGACTTTGAGCTGTGCAATGTTATTACTCAAAGCAAACAGTGTATAGTGCAACAATAGGCCAAACAGTAGGAATAAAGACAGCAGCTACAGTCCCCACTTGTGGCAGGTGGCTATATTATGCATCATTTGACAGGCTTTGGTCCGTCTGATCAAGTTCAGAGAGAGAAAACCTAACTAAATGAAAAATGAAACGCTGTTTGACTTCACCCTCGAAATGAACCGAGTCTGCCGAACTTCAGGTATGAAATCGATCTTGGTTCCTTCAATCCAAACCTTCTGTCTCTTCCACCTTTGCTGTACCCTCCTTCTCCCTCTCCTTTCCCTTTTTAAGCCAAACACGTCCACTTAAGTGCCTTCTCCCACCAGACTCAAAGTATACACACTTACAGTCAGCGAACATTCATCTTCTTTCGTGTCTGGGTTTTGCGCGTGGGCCCCCTGAATGGCCGTTGACCCCACGCTTTTCTTTTTGCACGTGTGCACACACACATAAATCACACACTTCATGCTCACAGACTGCATGATCGCGGTGCAAAGGAGAGAAAAAAAAAAAACACCCACACAAATCCACACATCAGCACACACTTGCACTCATGCATGCTCTCAGACTTAGGTACACACACATAGACACTTGCTGAGTTATTGGCAGGCCTGGAGTGACAAGGCTCTCCTCGACGACCCATCCACGCTCTGCTGGAGATCGGGTTATGCACGGGCCATTTGCTACGTGGATCATAAAATGCAATAAGGACAGAGTTAAGCAGGGATACATGCTCATGCACACGCACATGAAAACACACACTTGGACTTCCATCTGACATGATATTGCATAATCGCAGAATCTGTCTGAATCCCTCTCACCCTCTCCGTCCGTGTCCCGCTCTGTCACTTCCCCTCACTCTTCCCCCCCATGTATCACTGACTCACATGTCCACCAGAGTTACACTAATGGTGTGGTGGCAGAAAGGCAAGCAAAGCTTTCGGAGCGGAAGGAGAAAGTTAGAAAAAAAAGAGGGGAAGACAAGCAAAAGGGAACAGAGAAGCTGTTAGGAATATGACAACTAATGGCCGGCCTAAAAATAACTTCTTTTTAACAAGGGGAGCAAGTGAAGCAAAGAAGTGTTTAAGTAATAAAGAGGGCAGCTGGGAGGAAACTGTGGTTCACATCAGCTGCTTAAAAATTTATGAAACTTTATATAACAGCAGGACAGTCCACGAGTTAAACATAACAGTGATGAGGCCTCAACTACAGTGAGGTGTCTATGAATAGCAATGTTTTCTGCGCTGGGGCGGTGCAACAAAAGGTAAACTCACTGCCCACTTTCCTGTGCACACCTCGTTCAACTGCTCGTTGATGCAAGCTGCTCATCAACCAATCATATGGCAGCAACTCATTGCATTAGAGCATGTGACATGGTCAAGTTGGTCTGCCGAAGTTTGAAAAGAGATTCATAATGGAGAAAATGTTGGCTGGTTGCTGAGAGGGCTGAACGATTTTAGGAAAAGATCTCACTGCAATTTTTCTGGCAGATATTGGGATTTAAATTTGATTCACGATTTCCTTAAATTCAAGCTTCAATATTCACTATGTTTACAGTATAGACAACAGTAAGTAAATCAATGATAAAAAAGCACATAACACATCATTCATCATCTAATTTTGATGATAAATAATCTGTTTTCATGATTGAAGGGTTACTCCAACTTCTACTCCTAAACAGAGACTTGTACCAGCACTTTTGCGGTGGAGATGTGACGCTCACAAGAACGAGAATGAGACCCGATTCGTAGTTGTGAGTAAGCCGTTCATTTGCGAGCCATTCTTAAATGAAATTGCGTTGTCTGAAATTGCCATTTTGATCCAAAAATGATAAATCTTTTAGCCCTAGTTGCTGGTGCCAGTCATTGTGGTCTGAGTGCTTCTGAAACTGCTGATCTTCTGGGATTGTTAGCAAAACCGTCTCTTGGGTTTAAAGAAAATGGTCTGAAAGAGAGAAAATACTCAGTGAGCAGCAGTTCTTGGAGCATCTTTTTGATGCCAGAGGTCAGAGAGGGATAGCCAGAGCTGTTTGAGATGATAGTAAGGCGAAAGAGACTTAAAGTACTTAGAGCTTTGTTTTGTTGACCTATTTACAAGCATGTCCATGGTGGTCAGCACATGTGCCCTGCAGTTTAGTTTCACATGTATTTCTTTGAAAATTACATGAAGTGCTAATCTTAGTCTAAAAATTCATAACCTAACATAACGCAGTAAAAAAACGAGTCACAACAAGCACATAAGACCGTTTAGAGTTGCTGAAGAGTTTATCTGATGACTGTAGGTAGAGGCAGGCTAACACTACCCATTGACTCCCAGTGTTTGAGCTCAGCTAATTAGTTTTGGTTGAGAAGTCTATGGCTGTAACAAATCTAAGAAATATCAGACTTTCTCTGACATTCTTAGAAATAAATTTATCATAGAATAGCGCAATGACAGCCACAGATTCCAGTGTCACATAACAAACTGAAGTTACAATACTGGTGTGGACAATTCTCAGGTTTATTTATTTATTTCTAACTGTCAGGCATGAACATTGTCTGCTAGCTATCTTTTTAGTCTGGCTATTATGTAGTGTCTCACTTATATAGATTTATGGCTTACACTGACTTTTTTAATCTTTATTTACTCTGCTTTCTTATAAATAGACTTTGTTGATTCACTGTTGAAGTAACCTTAAATTTCATTTTGCCATTTTTTATTATTTCTTTTTGTCACCATTGTTTCGAGTTTTAATATTTCATTCCTTAACTTGCATTATTTTATTTACTCATATTTCATGACTTATTGTGCATTAGTTACCAAGTACATTTACACTTCATTTCCTATGTTTGATTTTTGGTCACTAACAAGGTAGAAGGAAGATAAATAATTTCCAGGGCAATTAAAGCTTTTCCAGGACATTTTACTTTTTTTTTCTCATTTTTCGTATGTTTTCCATGACTGGAAAATTGGTCAATGATTTTCCAGGTTTTCCAGAATGTGTGGGAACCCTGAGTATAGTGAGATAGTGCTCTCATAGACATTTGAAAAAGGACTTATATTGATCTTTGCCCAGGGCCTCCACATAATTAAAACTGCCCCAGTGGATAACATAATGCTGCTCCTTTTGAGTCCTCAGGGGCCCTAACAAAGAGTGTTCATGATACAAAAAGAGGCGGTCTTAGTCAGAAAAGTACATCTGAAGCAGTCAAAGTCCTAAATAAGTTAAAATTTTGGCAAATTTTGGCAAATGGTGGCTGCTACATGTGCCTTCACTATTTTTTCAGGTACTCCAAGCAATGAAAGGAAAGCTAATGAATGGCTTTAAATCGCTCAAATCTGTGATAATGTCACCCTTCTCGTAAACTGAATCCATCCAGGTGTACCTCATCTCTCGCCCATTGTTGGCCGGGATCAGTTCCAGCTCCCCATGAGGCTAAGCGCTGTTGCTAATGGATGGAGGATAACACGCCAAGAGACAAACAGAGCAATCCCTGTGAGGAAGTGAGACAGATGGCTCAAGAGAAAATTGGATTTTATTGAGACAGAAAAACAAAAGAGAAAAACAGATGAAAGATCCTAAAATTAGATCGCTTGTCATCCGGAGAACACAGAGCTGTTAGCCAGAGCTCACCCCAGCCTTGTTCTGTTTTTCTTTGCTGACAGTGAACTAGTGGCAAATGCGCCGTATGACAAGTCGTAGGAGAACCTGGCTAACACACATTCAGCGTCCTGTGATTCAGCTCAGGGAATGTGTCATGCCGAATCCCTCGCAGCCATTTGAACAGTTGCAAGAAGACACCGTACAGTTTTTCAGCTTAGATTCAGTCTGCCAGGGAGTGTTTATTTCAAACGGGCTGTGCTCTTTGGCAGAAGACTGCAGGGATGAGAGCAAATTTATCCACAGAGTGTGTGGGAGCAGCCATATTTATTAATAAAAGCCTGACACACGGGGTGGTCCAATTATAACCCAAAACACTCTAATTTAGCAATCAGGGAGATGATGATGATGCTGGTATGCATATGTCGCATTATACAACATGTTTTATGTAAGACTGTGATTATGTGAACGCTCTGAAAAATGTTCCTAATGCATATGTATATGGAAAAGTGTGACAAAGACAAACTTTTCAACAATTTCAAGAACAAAAGTCAATGCAGTGATGTAACTATAGTATATATAATATACAATTACCAAACATGTGACTCAAAGTTTCATTCTTTTTCCTCCACAGATTGCATCAACCAACTCTGCTAACAGCAGCCAGACGACTGCAGCCGACAACAAAGGTTTGTTTGACTTCTGTGAACTTTTCTGTATGATTTTCACTTTTCTTGATCAAGAACCATCAGCCACTAATGAATTAATCAGTGGGTTAAGTTATCTGACAGTTAGCTCGATTACTCACACACCAGATAGACCGTTCAATATATTTCACTCGTCCATCTTGAGAACAGCTCATAGAAAGATGTCTGTGGAGGTTCTCATTCATCCAGGTCATGGTTATACAATTCTTCGTTAAAAGGGCAACTGGAATTGCGAGAGGTTCTGGAAGACGTTTTGCCTTCAAGAGCAGTGAAACATCTCCAAGAACCTCTTGCAAGTTCAGTTGCCCTTTTAATGAAGAATTGGAAGCTCATAGAAGGTATCTGTAAATGGGCAGAACCTTTGAAAATCATACCCAGCAGGTGATTGGACGATCGTTCTGTCAATCACATTCATTAAGAGCCAATCAGATAAAGTAGTAGGAAGGTGCTACTCCCATGGTGTACAGGACAGGACGTGAGCCGCTCCTGCCGGTAACAGCAGTTGCTTACGCAGCTGAAAGTGGTTGGCGTCCCTTACACCCGGAGCCTCGGGGCATCAGGTTTGCACCCTTTAGCCCTTAAAACTTCATCTCTCATGAGGCTCTGAGTTAGGGTTAACAGTGCTGTTGGTGCCATCCTGGCATATGCTACCTAGCCTGAGCTGGGCTGTATTCTAAGTAATTAAATAAAGTTGTGAAAGGCAGTGCTAGAAATGCTAACGTTAGCCACTCTCTGATTGATATTGTCAGTGGGGGCCAGGTTAGCTTGCTTACTATTGAAGAATTCAGCCAAATCCAAGCCACAATGTCCTGCTTTTTGGTTAGCTTGCCTTGTTCGGTCCTTGTTTGGTTTGGATGGCTTTGAAATCAACGCGGGTTAAACTCTGGTTCCCCCATTTTTTGGCAGACCAGAGTTCTTGTGAGGTTTTCATACCAGGCCAAATCAACCAAACCAAAGTTCAGTTGGTCTGGACCAAAAGTTTTAGGCGTGAAAATGACTTTAGTTTGAGTTTCTTACCATTTTTGATGTTTTTTTTTTTTTTTTCATTCATAAGAATTGCTCATGGAAATCCTGATCTAAATTCTAAGGGTTAAAGATTCCTGCAGCCCTAGTGCCTGGTCCCAATCTCAGTATAGTCTCGTAGATCAAGATCTGCTGAGCCAGTGCCACTTATGGAAAAGCACAAAAAAAAACATCACTAAATCTTGAGACAGAGCTGCTGAGTGGCCTCGTGTTTGAGAGGCATCTTGTTTATCTGTCTCTTCCTCGACCTCACTTCCCTTGTTTATCTCTCCTTTCTTTCTTCCTTTGCCCTGCTCTGACTCTCCGAGCCTCCGCAATGCAAGAAAACTTGACATTCTGTTTTTATGGAGGTCAGACCGCTGATTTTCCATGAGCAAAGCAACCAAGAGAAGGCAGCTTTTTTGGCAGGAATCGGCAGTCTGTCAGCCAGGAAAAAAAAGTTGGCTGCACGGCCTAACTTTTGTGCAACGTTGCTCATCAATAACCCATTTCAGCACTGCAGAATTTACCATCTATCAACGCGCCACCAGCCTGGGTCAGCCGGTTTGATGAGAGGGCCTGTCAGGAAACAGTGTTCGCATATTTCCTTTTTTGTACATCTGTCTTCCATCCATAGGGAGTTCTTTATTAATATTTATCGTCTGTGTAGCGTGAAATATTTCACGAAAACTTCAAAAGGAGTCTTTCCTTTGGGGTCTCAGCATTACTCTTTTAAACTGAGAGAACATGAAATATTTCTTGTCTTCACCCTTTTATTTCCTGCCATTTTTCTTACTACTCGTCCTTCAGTTTAAATGTGCTTTAAGTATAATATGCACAAAGATTACAGAATAAAGCACAAGAACTTTGGACACATTGAGGCTAAACATAGACGGACACATTCGTAAGTTGTGTGCTTTGATTTGTAGCCTCGAGTTTAGTCTCTTGGAGCCAAACTTGTGAACTTGTTACATCAATGAAACTTCTAGGGATTTATTTTCTCTGACTCAAGGATCAGATGAATGGATTATAAAGTCAAAAGGTTAAGGTCATGGGGCCTCATGTTTCTACATTACTTGCAAATGCCATATTCCAAAAACACCTTGAAGGATTTTCTTCAAAATTTTCAGGAATGTCCACTGTGACTTAAAAATTAATTGATAATAGTTTGAGAGTTGTAGGTCAAACGTTATAATGCTGCGTTCCAGTTGTACTGAGAAGTCGGGATTTCCGAGTTTCCAGTGGGAAATTTCATCTGGATACCCCCCGAGGTCAGAATTTCCTACTGGGAAGTTGGGGCATCCTCAATACACCCCAAGTTGACAATCGAAGATGGCTTCCCCGTTGTAAACAGTTATTAAGCTCCTGTAATATTCTGTTTATTAGCACTTTTGAGTAGTGTTTGTAGCACTAAATCAGCCGTATACATAGCATTGTTCGATGTTTATATATAGAAATGCTGCTATAGTGCTATTTACATTCTTCATGTGGTTTGTGCGAACTACAATGCAGGGCGTGCTAATAATGGCCAGCAATACCCTGGTATATCGGCAAGTTTTTTCCAACTTTGTAACTGAACGCTGATAACTCGGATATGACGTCATTCCCACTCCCCTCTTCCCAGTTCCGATGTTAATGGAACCTCATGTTGCCCTTTTGATTGTAGAAGAAATATCTCAAAACACGTAAAGAGACTTTTTCTAACCTTTTCACTCTGATTTAAGGATGAACTGATCTAATTTTGGAAGGATAACGGTCATTGGGCCCTACGTTCCTCAAATGTTTATGAAAAGGATGAAGAAGGGATTAAGTCTCTAAAAGAATTTTACTCAGAATCTGTACAAGTGTACACTTTGACTCAAGGATGAATTGATAAATTTATGGGGTCAAAGGTGAAATGTCAAGGTCATGGGTCCTCATATTTATCCCTTGGCTGTGAGTGCTTTATTTCAAAGTACTTTGAAGGATTGTCTTTTAACCTTGCACACATTTCCAAACTACCTAAAGGATGAATAGGTTAGAGTTTGAAGGTCATAGGTAAAATGTCAAGGTCATGGAAGTCATATGTCAAAGGTCAGGGTTACAAGGTTTCTGCAGAAATCAGCCAGTCAAATTTAACACTTTTTGGTGCCATTTTAATGCTATACTGCAAACTTTTTAATGCCATGACTGTTAATTCAAGAACCTCGGACTGCATGTGAGATTTCACGGTGTTGACACCCATTGTACCAAGCTTACATTTTTTCTTTTTTTACAAGCACTCCAAAATCCTTCCTATCCCCTTACAATCGGATAAACTTCTCCCTCTACAGTGGTTGTTTTGATCCATCCTGTCAAGTCTACCTTTTCCTGATTTTCACTATTCGCACAGGATGATGTCAAGGAAACTACCCGGGTAAAGTCCGAGTGAAAATCTTGGCTGTTTTTGTTCACACATATGGCTCTCCCAGATGAGGTCTGGAAAAATTCAGGGTTTATTGCAAGTGTGAATGGGTGTGTTTTTCAATAGAACTTAAGCACAACCCTGGAGAGGAGGGGGACTTCTAGTGACTGTAAGTTGGCTGGTGCCTGGTTGGAAGTTGGCAGGCAGCTGGCTGGGAGGGGAAAACTGAAGCAGCTGGATCTGTAATCTCTGCTTTTATCGTTACTATATGATTGTTTTGTGGGTAGCTTAGCCATAATGGCGCGGCTTGTTGTCAAAGCAACACTGGCTGTGACGTAACCCAGCTCTGGCCTTTTGTACAACTCAAAACAGTGCTGGTGCAACTTGGCCTGGACTCGGCCCTTTTCAAAATACTGCTGTGTGAACACTAAACAATGCGAGGGTGATATGCAAATTTGTAGCTTTTTTTTCAGATGGATTGGAACAAAGCAAACAAGCTGTAGGTGTGAAAACCTTCTTAGAATTATTTATGTTCCACTGCAGTGACACATTTTTACTTTTTTTCTCATGTTCTTATTTAAATGCCTGCAAAACTCCTACTGTTAGAATTCCACTCAAGCTTCAAGTTGTAATTCTGTCCCAAGAGTCGCTGTCAGTAAGGACATTTCCAGTTCAATTAATAATTAATATGGTCATTGTTATAAGGAATGAGTCCTTCCTCATCACTAAACAAAGCTATTCTGATATGTTCGGTTTCAAATGTTCCTTTGTCTTTAACAAAAACAAGACTTAAAGAGATCATTCTGCATGACTGCTCTTATCAAAAGGAAGTGCTGTTTGTTCATCCACACGACTCTTTGCAGCAGTCACCGGAGATTAGACCGTCATGGTGTGTGGTTCTTAAAGCAGCATCAAGCACTGTCAGATGGGCACACTTAGAGTCTGTAGCTTTTATACCGTCGATTTTCTTTGTCTTTGTCCTCATTTATTCTCTTTAAATTGGAGCTGGGATGCCGAGGCTGTCGGGATTTCAAGGTCTTAGACAGGCGTCACTCCCTGAACTCCCGTTGCATTTTTCCCACTAATTGGATCAATTCCAGGTTTGATTGATCCACTTCCTGTGCGATGTGCCGTGTATTAACTTCCAACCTTTTTCCCCTCTTGCTTCTTCTGCCCCCTCCCTTCTCCAGAGAAGGCAGCGGCGAAGCCTCAGGAACAGGAGGAGGAGATCGACATTGACCTGGAGGCGCCCGAGACGGAGAAGGCAGCGCTCGCCATCCAGAACCAGTTCAGACGTTTCCAGAAGAAGAAGAAGTAGAGTGACTGTGATTATTAATGAATATTAAAAGGGAAAAAAAAACAAACAAAAAAAAAAAGATAAAAAATCCGCAGATGTACAGAAATAAAGTAAAGGATCAAGATGAGAAGTGTGGAGGGTTAACGGAAAAGGGATTTAAATTGTTCAGGACTTATTGAGATATTATGCAAGTGTCAGGAAACGCCTTTTTTGCATGACTGAAATAAAGGATGATGACGTTTTTAAGGGCAAGAAAGATGAGAAAGAAAAAGGTAAAGATTTGGAATTTATAATCTAGCATGACGAAATACTGTAACCTCCCGTTACCAAATTTATCCTTCGCAAATATCCCGTCATATATCTCCCTGTGTGTCCCTCAGCTCCCCTATTCCCTGTGTCTATAATACTCTTACAGAAGCAACAAAAGCCCGCCGCACACGCAGACAGAACTTACAAAAAGCTTCTCTCTGCTGACTGACAGAACAAGCACACGTCCTTCAACGAGAAGACGCACAAGAAAGAAAAAGAAGCACACTCTAGTGTCTTTCTTTCCGCCTCCTTCCCCATCACAGGCATCCCGTTTTATTCGGTTTCTCTCTATCTCTCTCTGCAAGGTTGAATCTAACACCGAGGAACGGTCTCGGGTGTAAAATCACCTCCGTATTGCCTCCCATGTAGGCCCAGATATTGGATTGCCTCTGCCTGCCTGATCCCACAGGTGACGGAGGTGGTGGTCATGGAAACTGGCTGCTAACTCGCAACAGTCGGAGGCAATTTACCGCAGGCGGGATCAATGTGTGACTGATAGCAGACACAAGGCGCACTCGCAGGAGTCGTTAACGCCCGCTCTTGACTATTACGCCCGTTGATTGACACATTAGTGATTGTCGGGCGTTTATGCGTCGACAGCGGCCCCTCAGTGATACTTGATGCTGGTTAATATCACTGAAGGTTGGATGGTCTGGTGGAAAATCATTCAAACATTCATACCAAAAAAAATCCAGCAACTCCGACTCTGAGAGTCCACTGACAGGTTGTTGCGATAAATAATTCTCACTGTATCTTTTAATTTGATTAAAGTAACCGCAGTGGAGAGGGCGAGCCAGGTAAAGCACGATAACATCACCTTTCTCACATCTTGGTTGTAAATTGACTCCCCTTTGTGCCTGCTGAACTTGGAGACAGTTCTCTCGTGTCCACTGGTCACAAAAACAGACTTCAAGTGACGCTGGCTAGCCTTGAAATTCTTCACATTTTGTAAACAAAGGGTGAAGGGTGTCAGCTACAGTTAGGCACAAAGAAGCTTCACATTCTTGAGAAATGACCCTCCACTTTTGACTTTGAAATCACATGCTGTTTTTTAGCATTAGCCAGCTAGCTTTAACATTGCTAGCTTATTAGTGAGCTCAGGCTATATATACCCTAAGTGGATATTTACACAATTTTGGGCCTGTTTGTAAAAGGTTAAATCAACTAATGTTAAATAAAATAAAATTTAAGCTAATATGACTCCGTCAGCTGATGCTACATGGTTTATCTTCTAATTTTAAAGCTCCCATGACAAGATTTTAGATGGTTTGAAAGTGACTGAAATAATGCCCTACAAAAGGGAATCAAGCTATTACCAAGCAGATTATTTTTTAATTTAAAGCTAGTTTTTATGTCCGTCACTGCTGCCACAGGGTAGGTGTAAGACAGACAATAAAGTCAGAGAAAATATTTTAAAAAGAAGGTTGAAATCCAGTTCTTGTCTTTTTTTTTTTTAAAGCAAGTTACTATTACTAGATGTGCTTAAAATAAAATAACCACAAAAAGGCAAATGCTGCGTAATTCAATTTTCAACTTTAAAGCTCCAAAGGGATGATGGTAATTGGGTTTGAAACGAACTGATACTAATACTGGTAGCTTCTCATGAGCTTTAAAAACAAATCAAACCATCAGCAGAAAGACAAATAAATTCTTTAAAGTTATCAAATTAAAGTCATCAGTCACCTCCGCCACAGGGTAGGCGTCAAACAAGGACTAGTCCGATTACAGATGAGCGACTAAACCAACAAAAATTAAGATGTACTGCAAACGAAACCCTGTTGGCTAACATTAAACAATTTTACTTTTGACTTTAAAGCTCCAGTGAAGATTCTTTAAGTGGTTTTAGAACGGACTAAAATTGATACTGATGCCTCTTTATGAGCAACAAAACAAAATCACGCAACTAAGGACAAGACTGATGATTTCTGCAGTCAATGCTGCTGCGGGGTAGGCGTCAGACTAGAAAAAATGCCTGTTAGACTTTCAAAAAAAAGGCAGTAGGAAACGTTCAATATTTCAAAAGTCAAATTAGCCATCAGACTGATCGATGAGGTCATTTTTTGTATAGTTTACTTTATTTCAGCCTTGAGGCTTTAACTTAATCTTCAACTTTTCCTCAGCTGATGGAGTTTCCTCATGAATAATTGAGATAGTGATATGACAGTTTGTTAGAGATTTAGCTTTGCCCTTTAAAATGGAGTAACTCCATCCACTGAGGAAGAATAAGATGTGGTTTCAGCTCTGGAAAAGCTAGTAAGGGGACCTTGAGTGACGTTTTTCTCAGTCAAACCGGACAAAATAAGCTGTGCTGCCCCATCAATAAATTAGAGATAGATTAGTGGCTCTTAAATGATACACAACCTGTCAAAATGGATACAAAACAACACAGAAATTGGACACTGGGCATTGTTCTCATGCCACAACTCAAGGCCTCCATACCTTTCTACTATCTTAACACAACCAAAAATAGCAGTAACCTCCATCCGACCAGAAACCAGTCCCGGGGCCGCTTAAAAAGAGTGACGTTTACATGTCAATACAGTCGGCATCGTATTGCTCCTCCGCCTTAAGTCGCATTTACGACATTTACACGGTGTCTGTCCACGGCCGAGAGCTCTTGAGTGTCGGGTTGCGCCGTGGCCCCAGTGGGTAACTCAAACCTCCGCAGCCTTAAATAAACACTTGATAATGATTCTGAGCAGATGCCAGCCATGAACCTGAGCCCTGTCACCTTTAGATCGGACGCAAAGAGAGACTGAGTGACACTGCAGCTGTCTGATGGAGACGGAAAGAAAGAAAACAAGAAAGATAAAGGGAAAATATTAGCTGCAGAACAAAGGAAGCACACAGTTTGAATAAACCCTTGCAGTATAGTCTTATTGTACAGAATTCGGGACAACTAAAATGCACTCACTCTCCTTCTTTATCCAATTCCCCCTTCCCACTCCCCCACTCGATGTATGTAGCACACTGAACTGCTTCTATAAAGCCAGACTTATTCTACGCCGCTTTAATAATACTCTCACTAATTACTAGAATTATTATTGGAATGTAACCTCTTTTCTATTTCAAGGACAGGAAGAGGCTGTAAAGAAAGCAAACCAGCACAAGTCAGCCGCCATCGCCGCCCGCCCCCCGCCTACTTGCTCTTTTCTGTCTCTATACGATTGTTTCTTCCTTCGTTCACAGCGTAGAGATGGCTTGCTCATTAACATCACCTGAGTTTGTGGTTGAAATTCCTTTCTCCCTGCTAACTGGATTTAGCACGGCATTTAAACAGTTTCAAGTCAAGCAAGTAGTAATACAGATTTATGTGGATCTGACCTGGTCTGAATTTTAAAGATACACCTCAAGTAAAACCATGGTTCAAACGTAATTCTTAAGATTTTCATTTCACATGTTTATATTTGAGCTAGAAATCAGGCAACCTTACATAGCCAAGATTCAACCCACATTGCACTTTTATACCTGAACACTTACTATAAGCTCTGATTCAAATGTCAAGTCCTGAAAACCTAGGTTCTCAGTCAAGATTTTGTTGCCAGTCTGCATTTTAGAATCATGCAACCAATGGAGAAAGCCAAGCTAGCTCAATACTAGTAATTAGCATACCATGATCTAGACTGGGGTGGCAACTAGCAGCCCAGGGCTCCTCTTCACTCAATGTGGCCTGCCAACAATTCTAAATTTCACCCTAAAATTTCTAAAAATACAGACATAAAGAAGTATATTGGCGTAGTTTTCCACCAAGACGCCATGTACAAAGGCAAAATGCGTTAGGACATCAACAATTGAGAATTATATGTTTTGCTGTAACGGTCTCCATGAAAGGTCTTCAATGGAGCACTACTACATGTATTTGAGAAGAAGTACGTCAAGTTAATTTAATAACCAGTACACACTTGATTATTGCATTTAAAAATAGTACCTTGAACAGTAAAGCTCATTAGCTTGACTATTTGCTAGCTTTATTGTTTGTAAACAGTCAAATTAGCTTTGTTGTTGAGCATTGAAATGTAAATTAGCAAGAAATCAATCCTGATAAAATGGTTAGCTATTGACATTCTGGGATCACATGTAGAATATCCTTGAGTGCAGAGAGACTGACAATAACATCATCATGGCCCTCAAAGTAATTAAAATTGCTCACCCCTGCTCTAGACTAAAGGTAACCATGGAGAAAGAGACGACCAAACAAATGACAAACTGTCCCTAAAAATATGTAGATGCTCTGTCAAGCTGTACAACTACAATTTTTAATTAAAATTGGGTCATATTGACACGAGGAGATCATAAAACCACTCCTGTTCTTTAGTATTCTCAACATCGTGAGAAAAAAATCCTCAAAGCTCCTGGGCTATGAGTTCATTAAGACATTTTCTGAAATGGCGAAGCTCATGAGCTTCAAACCCATACCAAAAGCTGACAAGCATAAACTTGGTCCTTGCCGTTGTGCTCATGTCTCATGGTCCTCCATGATATGTAAAATAAAGTAAGGATGGCATTTTTATGTAAAAATCAGCAAGACAGCACGCAATCTGGAGTCCATGTTGTCATCCTTCACAGCCATGTTAGCATACAGCAACCACTTCAAGTCTTTCCATGACTTCACAGCTTTACAAGTTCTATTTTAAGGCTGTATTTGATTTTGCAAAGCAGGTCTTCAGCATTTTAAGCTTTTTTGTGTATTCGTTTTTGGCTGGTCGGGTCTTAGTTAGAATAATATAGTTAAGAGTTTATCAAACCAATACCATGGTCATTTACTTTTGGATTTGTGAGTTTTGAATCCTTACTGATCACCTCATGTTTTCCTTTCTAGTTTGCATTTAGTCATAGTTACATTATTACATGGGTTTAAGTTTGGTTCATTTAAGCCTTGAATTTTGTGTTCAGTAGCTTTAGGGTGGCTTTGGGTCACCAGACCTCTCCAGATGTCCTAAGAAGTCATATAGCAGAGATCTGCTTGACCATAGATAACAATTGCTTAACTTTTTTCCTCAGTGTTTTTAGTTAATAAGCCATTTGGGAATGTGGCTACAGTTCTACGCCGATGACTAATGCTTTTACTTGAGAACATTCTTCAACATGTTTCAGGTTAATTTGTCAGGGAACCATGTCAGATTTTAATGACTTTCCAACCTTAAAAGCCTCAGCTAAGCCTGTAATCCAATCACTGTTTAAAACTTTACTACAAAAAAGAGAAAAAACATGTATATAAGAAAGAGGGAAGATTTTGAATTACTGTTAGAAGACCTGTTCAGGAGCCAGATCTGTGTAATTGGAATCAGAGTCTTGTGTCTGGAGGCTGTAAATAGCTACCTGTCAGAATCTAAAGAGGGTTAATGTTGCCTGGCAACAGACACAACTCTGAGAAAGTAACGGCAAGCTGGTCATTTCAATGTGAAATGGGACTTGTGATAAGCCTCGTGGATTAGGAGGTGGTTAGAAAGAGGTGACCCTGAAACTGGAAGGTTGGATTCTGACAGCCGTGTTTACAGTGACCTCTAACAACAATTTCCTTTTTTTCTACCTTGTTTGTGTGGCTAAAGATCAAAGTAAGACATAGCAATAAAAGGAGTTTGAAACACAACTGGGTAAGCACGGACTATGACGTAACCTACAATAATATTTAGGTGTTTTTCAACTGTTTTTGACAGGGAATTTCAGTTACAATATCCAACTAAATAACTCCACAATCTATTCTTTTAAGCATCCAGTAAGCCATTTCCTACTATGGCTACGGTTGTATGCTGATGACTTATGATTCTACTTTAGCATCTTCAAGATGCTTAGGATTGACTTTTCGTTTTTGTTACAGTTTGGACAAATTCAAAGTTATTTAAGACCTTAAACAACTATAGTTTAACATGAAAGTACTTGGTCTTCCTTTATTTCTCTTTCTTAGCAGATCACACTCATGATTTCTGTGACATCTAACTACATCTTTCTTGTTAGAGGTCTATCTACCAGTGATGGTTATGCCAGTCAGAGGGGAGAAATGAGTTTAACACAAATTCAACTGATGATGAAAATTTAATGAAGTTACCCATGATTAAATTGTTCCAAGTTGCAATCTCTGTAAGCAACTACAATGAAATACTCCAACTTTTTTCCCTCTTTAATCAACCAATATGCCATTTGTTGTTATGGCTAATGTTGTATGTTGATGACAGATGCTTCTACTTTGGCTTGCTGTTTCAGTCGCGTTATTTTTTAATTTATAAAAGGTTAGTTTCATAACTATTTTTCCTCTTTAACCAAACCTCAGCCATGTACACCATTACATTGTTTGAGAGCTATAGATGAGTCAAGCCAGTCAGAGAGGAGCACCTTGATACGAATTTATCCTGTAATTGAAAGTTGACTTAGTTCCCTACAACTGAACTGCTCTTAATAGAGGCTTATATAAAGTTTGAATCTCTGAGTGCAACTTTTTACTTCTATCTAACAGGTACTTAATATTTTTTTAACTTTAGTAAATCAAAGACCTCAAGTTTCTTCGCTCTTTAGTAGCTAATAAGCCATTTATTGTGATGGCTGCTACTTTATGCTGATGACAAATGCTTCTACTTTAGCTAGGTGTTTCAGATAATTCTGGAAAATTATGATCACTTTTTTGTTTTTTCATCAATTATGAAGATTGTACTTATTTTTAAAGATCAGTGTAAGCTATGCCAATAAGAGGGGAGAAAGGAGTTTGGTACAAATTCAGCCTGCAGCTAATACATGATTTGGTTATACAGCTACTGTTGTACGCTGATGACACATGCTTCTATCATTTCATGTTGTTCCGGATGTTGCAGGGCTATTTATCCCAGGAATCACATCCCATCTTTGTTTTCCCAACCATCAATACAAGTTATAGGGTCATCTTCGACTCCACTCTCCCCCCTCTTACTACACAGCTCCACATCATAGCGTTAAAGTACCTTGGTCCTTCTTTCTTCTTCGCTGTGTTCTGCTTTGCTTTGTTAGCCTGACCTCATTTCACTTCCCCCGAAGGCAACCAAATGATGGTTAACGGCGAATGCAGCATGGTCCCTGTGAATGAGAGTGAAAGGAAAAGCCTGTCTCACTGCTGTGATCATGAATGGAGCAAAGCCGTGTACAGTTTGTCCACGATGGCTTAAATAAAGTCCCTGCGTATTCCTTTGACGTCACCGCAGAAAAAAGCATCTCTTTTTTTGTACATACCATTTGTACACTCCAGCGTCAGTGCAATGTCTCCCTAAATCCACGCTTGCTAACTTAATACCCCCTTCCTCTGCCTGTATATGTTTATCTACATCCACTTCTTGTTATGCTTGAAAAGAATATAATGTACTCGGTAGCGAAAAGTAATTGGTGCGGTACGCCGGCAGCGGATATTTGGGTGCAGCTTTACAGCCTAGAAAAGACATCAAAGCCATACTTTAGAGAACAAAAACATGTATATTTAGATAATCTCTTCTTGTGCATCCCTTCTGTTATGTCGTCTGTAGTGCCGTGAAGAAACAGTCAAGCAGCCCAGAAGGAGAATAAACCCTGCAGAAAGCATGTAAAGTGGGGGATTTACTTCTCCGAGATGATTGTACGCTCACAATGTGGCGTTTAAAAGGTGTGGGCTTCCCCTTTCACAACGTGGCCAATCACTGACCACCGTCCATTCAGGGAGGCATCAGCCAATCAGGAAGCTCTACAGGGCCCCCATCCCACGAACCAAACCATGTTTTTGCCCCATAACTACTACTTTTCCCTCTTCTTCTTAAGCTTAATTTATTGTTCTTTTTATTACTGAATTATGTTTTGATTATTTATGTGAATTCTTGCGTTTTTGTGTAACTCCTACGGTTTGTTTTGTTGTGTTCCTGATGTGACGGCATGTGAAATCCATATTTGTATGTTTTAAGCTATAAATTCCCTCTGTGTATTTTGACATTTCAACCTTATGATGTGTTGTTGGACTTTCAGAAATGGTGGCTAAAGTGAGAATGCACAATAACACTCCCTGTACTGTGTTTTCTGCACTTAATAAAAATTTGCTGCATATTGCTTTGAAATCTATACACTCTGCTTTGGTCCATTTTTATCAATATCACATAATAAAACCTAAAAGATTGGGACGTAAAACAACATCCAATTAAGGCTGTCGAAATGGCTGACTTGCTTTTGATAGCTTCTGTTTTAAACCAGTATAACTACTGTTATATAATGAAAGATAATGCATCAAACAGTACTTAAGCTTTAAAAAAACAATCTATCCCACAAGAGTGGTGTAATGGAGAGCACTTACTCCGTCAAATAATGCAGAGAAAATCATACATATTGTCTAAATTGCACAAAAATGAAAAACATTACCAATTTAGTGTAATTTAGCCAGCCTGCAGCAGTTTGCCTGACACTTTTGACACTTAAAAAACAAGAAATTACCCATTTGGGTGTCAAAGGCTTTCAAAATTGAAAAGGGGGAATCCATATCATTGCTTTTTACTAATAATGTGTTGACAATATCCCGACATTCAACTCATGATACAATATATACCACTAATAATGGGTTTATCATTCATAATTCTTGATTTTGTCTTATATCTTCAAAGTTGGCCCAAGTTTGAGTGTTATAAAACACCTAGGGATGCACAATATTGGATTTTTTTCCAATATCCAATATGCCGATATATTTTTAATTCATTTAATTGATTTTTAAATGTACCCATGCAGTGATGAGAAGGTGCATCAATATTGGACATAGGGCTGGGCGATATTACCTAATCTCAGTATCACGATTAATTAAAGCTCTTACCTCGATTAGGATTAATGAACGATTATTTTATGCTATGCTGGAACAAATTGGTGGTGTTACCCACAGTCGTCGAAATGGTCTTCCTGCAGTATAACTTCTTTCTGCTCGATGTCCTCTGCACAGAATCCAAAATGTGCCCAAACAACGGAGACGGCATTTTTCTTGGCTACAAGGTCCACTGATAGATTGGCGCTTGTCTCCTCCATGTTAGCAGTGTGTCCTTCGTTCTTGGCGAAAGTGAACGCAGACTGTATGGAGGGGGCGTGGTCATGTGACTTTCACAGGGAAAATAATCAAAATAATCATGAGTAAAAAAACATGAGTAAAATTACTTCGATTAGAGGGTCTAAATGTTGGTTTAGATTATTTTATGATTAATTGCCCAGCCCTAATTGGACATTTGTGTAATTTGCTGATATTCCAGCCAATATGTGTGGCCGATATATCTGCTGTAAATATCTGCAAAAATGTCAATATCGGGCAATAAGGATACTTAACTTTCTAGGCTGATATTAGCCAATATCAATATCTAACCGATAATATCATGCATCCCTAAAAACATCCATCCATAATCTATATCACTTATCCCTTTTGGGGTTGCGGGGGGCTGCAGCCTTTCCCAGCTGACCTTCAGTGAGAGGGAGGTACACCCTGAACCAGTGCCAAGCCAATCGCAGGGCCACATAGAGAGACAGACAATCATTCACACTCACACTCTTATCTCAGGGCAATTTGGAGTCACCAGTCAACCTAATGAGCATGTTTTTGGTCTGTGGGACCAAAAAAAAGACTGTTCTACAACTCAACTGCTAAGGTTAACTTCAATAAGCAAACCAACTTTACATCGTTTACCATAGGGGTGGGTTAACATATCGATTCATCAATGCATTGCAATATTTCCCCCCGAATTCAACATCGATTCAGCAAATCCTCTGAACCGATTCACCTCCTGGCCAGTGGGGGGCACTGTGCATGTGCAAATTTTAATTTTTATCACAATTTCCAAGAGGAAAGAAATATTATCTAAGTTTACATGCACTTTACCTTTTCAGTGTTTATACAGTACTGTCATGTTTTTTTACTTTTGTACTCCGTATACAAATAAGTTATTATTGTGCAAATTCTTGTTTTCAGATGTTTTATTCTTCAAAAATGTGCGGTGACATACCACATATGTACACATGGGCATAAAAAAAAATTAAAATTGTCAACTGGTACTCTAATTATTTGTGTATTTCTACTTTTTACTGAATCGACATTGAAGCATTTAAATCAATATTGAACTGAATCGAAACCTAAAGAATCGAAATTGAATCGAATTGTGAGGCTTTTAACAATACCCACCCTAGTGGATTTGTGTTACAATAAGTGTCCTCAATTAAGACCTTTTCACACAACATTACACAAGTCGGTTTATTTGAATTTAAACTTACATTTAGCAAGATTTCTAATTATTTGCCCATGAACATCCCTAGTTTTAAGATGTGATGAAATCTACAAATCTACACAGCTTGGATTTTTTATGAAGTGAATTCAAAATATTTAGGATGTCATTACACATCCCTACTGATAGGGGCACAGTTGCTTTAGTTAATGGTACTGATTAAAATGGTTATAAAAAAAATATTTTAATGTGATATTATTTTATGTCACCCGTATTTGTGTCAATTTAGAATGTATTGTTAATTGCAACATTAATAAAATAGAGTGATAAATAATGACAAACTTGTAGTTTTAAGCACACATATTGGAAGAATAACACGTGTCACTTCTTTGGTGTTGAAATAAATATGGCCACACGGTCCAAGCACAGCTCTGAAATCAATTTCTACAGTCGATAGAATATCCTCCTGACCTGGACCCTTCAGGGGATGCTCCCATTGCTATCAGGACCCCCGCAGGAGCTGGTTTCATTCTCCTCCCCTCTGGGTGCTGTTCCAGTTCGAACAGGCTCGCGGATGACTCTACAGAGCATGACTTCTTCATTACTGTGCCGGAAATTAGGAATTTGGAGCACTCACTTATACCCGGGGTAAATAGGACGCTTTGTCTTTGCATATCCCCTTGACACACATGTAGGTTTTAAACCACATGACACAGGAGGGTCTTACATGGATTACTAATAATTTTTAAACATTTGGTGAGTTGGGTTCAGGGATATAATTTAGCATGTATCCCAGGAGCAGGGCAGCTGGTTAAAAATTTAGAATTGATTAAAAAAAATAATTTACCGCCATGTTAAATGACCAAAAACAGCCACACGTTCTACTGCTAGTTTCATTAAACCTTTCTAATTATATTTTTCTGACAAACTTTAGAGTTATGCCTCCTATTTTTGTGGTTTCTCACAATGCAAACACATAATGTGGTGTGATTAAAAGTGTGATTAATTAACACCTAAATTTGGACACATACAGTTGACCAGAGTATCAACAGTCCCTGCAAACACTCACTTTGTGCCTGGTTTGGTCAAATAATTACAATGAGTACCAGACGCCTGGAGAGGCTAATTAATTGATTATTATGTTAATTTGAGTGTTGATTGTGCAATTGATGTTCAGGGAGAAAAGGGTATGACTGCAGGTGCTGCAGTGCGATATGTGACCATGTTAACCCTTTTATGCACGAATTATTAAATCACAAAGAAAGGAATGTTTGTTTTTACTTTCAAACAAGTCAAAAACCATGGTCATTTTTTTTTCAATGTTATATTTTGAGGGAGTTCTGCATCTGTCCACTACAGTGAACACCATGCATTAACTGTATAAATAGTAATTTAGTGGAACTTAAAAAAGACCCACAAGCACGTCTTTGACAAACATTTATTAAGAGTAAATAAAAGAAAAGCAAAATCTGAAGTATGTGTTATTGCTGCTTAATCAAACTATTCACTTGTGAATTACAACAAAATTTAAAATAAAAAATAGAAAATTATGTGAAATCTGAATACAGGCATAATACCCAATTTGACCTTCGTCGGCTATTCTGGATTTTTGGTTTTTGGCAAAAATGTGGCAAAAAGATAATATTTTATGAAACTTAAGACAGGGGTTTGGGCATTTACCACCTTGTAGTTGGACATGGTATTGAAACCTACAGGCTATAAATTTATTCCAAATATTTGTCCCCTGTAGTGGACACCATGCATGAAAGAGTTAAATGGCGACTTACAAATAAATGCGTCAGTCTGTTGAAGAGTCCTTGCAAATACCTCTATTAAATAATAAATGTTTGTTTTAATATGAAATATTTACCTTATCAAATTAGATTAGATAGAACTTTATGAATCCTTTGGGAAAACTCTTTCAGGGAAATCAAGATTCCAGTAGCATTGCATAGTACACAGGTAAAAAAGAACACAGGATATCAAAAAGTAAAATAGTAAAACAATTTGTGGATATAAATAAAAAATATTAATAAATTCAAATAATAAATAAATGAAAATAAAAATAAAAACATGGCTACCAGTCCTCTGTCTTCCTGTTACCTCGCCTCCCCCTGATTGAGGAGTTGTACTGTCTGATCGCCTGAGGGACCAAAAAAGTTTCTCAGTCTACATGTAAATTAAATTAAAAATATTTAATGAGAAAATACTGACAGCAAACATGGACACAATCTGCTCCCCAGTAAACACGGTTGCTGATTTAATTGTAACACCAGGTAGAACCTAAAAATCATGGCTCAAACTGTCCTTCACAAGCATAATTAATTACCATTTATCACTTTGACAAATGGGACAAACAATAATTGAATTATTTCACATCGAGTTCTTCAAGAGCCTCTACAAAGAGAGACCCCAAACAACGCAGGTAGAGCAGATCTTGGTTAATATCCAAAAAAGAGCACTTCAGTTTTACCAGCATTTGAAGACTAGTGACCTCCAGTCCTGCCATCACATCGCCCTGAGATGCTGAGAGCTAAAGCCAGAAAAAAAAAAAAAACTCAACCTGCTGGACCAGAGGTTTCTCCAAAATCACACAATCTCCAAAGCAACCACCCAGTACAACCAAATATGACTCAGGACCTTAACACTTTTCAATTTAGACCAACTTATTAAGCAGAGAAAAAAAGGTAATTGGCCCTAAACAGAGAACACAAATTGTCAGATTACCTATAAGCTCTAGAAAACATCTTCACTGAGTAAGGTCCTGATAGGGTACAGACTCACTGACCACAGGTTTCCTATAGAGATGGGTCATCACAAAAAGAGCTGGCTCCCACTGTGACAACCAAAAGATAGAGACAAAGCTTCCTAATATCAGGCTGTGAGAGAAGAATACCAATCCTCAATAACACACACCCACAGAGTTTAAATATACAAGGGATACTCATCAAGTTCCATATTTACAGGGGAAAATGCTGAACTGTGAGATTATTGCTGCAAAATATATAAAAGTTTGAGAGAACCTGAGGATACACAAACACAGCACACATTTATCCATCATATTCCTCACACATTCACTCCTCTCTGGGGAGGAGGAGAAACAAAAAGACAGGGGACAGGAAGCAGCAGTAGCCAGCCGGTTGCCATATATTTATTATTGTTTTTTTATTATTTAATATTTATTTAATATTTTTTTTAATTTTTTTGTTTATATCTATTTTTTTAAATAAATCTTTTTATCTATTTTTCAAACTGCTACTGAATTCCTAATTTCTCTGTGGGAGTTAAACAAAGGGATTAATAAAGTTCTATCTAATCTTATATAATCTAACATTATATGCCTATCCCAATGTGACGTTTTAATCAATGTAATTAACTAATCCCCTTTTATTTTAAATGTATTGTCATTGTTCATTTTGTTTATTATTATTTTTAATGGGATGCTTTCGCAACAACGTCCCGCATTGGTAGACAAAGCTTTGAATGTGAATCACGCACATTACATTGAGCAATAATTAAAAAAAAGGCGATACAAATGGTTTAGTGGCTAGCAACGCCCTGTCCAACTGTTCCAACAAACTAACTTCCTCTCTCTACCCCAAGCAACACAGCAAATAAATAAAATAAATCATTTCAACTAAAAACGCTTTCCTACCTTACAAACGAAGCAGAAGTCCATTTTAATATCCACATTTCCCTCTTCCAACGTTGTAGAGTTTTCATCATATCAGATGTTTCGGTCGTATTGCAGGAATTAGTCGGTTTCCCCCGGCTTAAAAAAAAAAACTATATTCGTTGCTTTTGACTGCAATGAAAGTAAGCGGGCTGTATCCAGCCGAATACCATAAACTTATCGTATGTTATTGGACATTTCGTCAGTGATGATTACTCTTGCATTATACTTGAATATGTGAGAGCTTACTTCTGTTTCTTACGCAAGAAATTTAGACGGGAGATGTGGCGCCATGAACTCGCCCAGGAAGTAGCCAGTGCCCAAGAGCTATCGCCTAAAAAAAATATATTTTTTTTTATTGAAAAAAATTAACTGAACGTGCTTTTTATATATAAAAATTTGTCAAAACATATCTACTTAGCCTACGCTTTTGATCTTCTATTAATTTCAGCAAATACTTGCAAGGCGGACTGGGCACTGCTGTCAGGTGAATTATGGGAAATGTAGGTTATTCGGCAACTTACCAGGTGAAAATTAAAAAAAAGTAGAAGCCCCGGTTTAGGTCAGTTGACAATAATTTCCCATTTCAGTTCACTTCAGGGCAAAAACTGCCCCTAATATTATCATCAATCCTATGAAACTGTTGATTAAAAGGGCAAGGCCATTCAACAATTATTTTCCTTTGTCCAACTTAACATTAGGCTAATCAACTACTAACTCAAGTGTCCAGCAATAGGGTTAAGAATATCGACCAGAAATTATGGTAAAAAATAAACTTAATTGGCATATTATTCGACTGCAAATTTGAAAACAAAAAAATAACTCGCGCTTTCTATTGCAAATTGACAAATTTTGAATTTTAAAATTGGAGACAAAAGATAAGGAAATGTGTCATGGCTTAAAAACGTCTGTTTTTTTTTTTTTTTTTGGACAGATCTATCTATCTATCGTACAATATTTATTGTTTCTGTCACTAAGTGTCTCCAAATCAATAATTTGTAGATTACTAATGATTGATAGTCACACAGGATCATGGGAGTTGAAGTCCTGGACTGATAGGTTCCTGTGACTCACATAGAAACCATCTTAACTTAGGAGGTCATGCATTAAAGTCTTGTGAATATTATGACTCTTCATGTTTATGTAATTTCACATGAAACAGCCATAACATTTACAGTTCACTGACGCTCTCAAAATCTCTGGCATTTCGTCTTGTGTCTTCCCAGAAGGCAGGCGACCAAATTAAATATAACTCAAAGATTAAAATAATTCCTGGAATTGAAGACTGTTAGACAATATTCATGATATTCAAGGTTAACGACAAGTATGATAAGAAAACACATGATAGTAAGATTTGAGATATTTTATTGTAAATACTCAGTGGAGTTTCTTTCAAAAGAAAGTAAAAAAAATGAAAATCCTTCCCCTACTGTTCTAACATGACCAAAAAAAAAAAAAAACCCAAACAAATATAAATATTTTTCTGTGGGTTGAACAGCATTTACCACCTCTTCAGCAATTATCATAGTACACTCCAAAACTTTAAGGTTATTTGAAAGCTCCTGTGAGGAGTTTCAAGCTTATGAAGCAAAATGAAATTTTCACAGGTGTGTCTTAATGAGGTTTAAAAACAAATGAAACCATTAACAAGCACATTTTTTATTTCTATTTCAGCACTGTTATTAATGTCAGCAAATGCTGTCACGGGGAGGTTTCTTTACAACACAGAAGTAAAAAAAATATTTACAATGTCTTGAGCAAAAAAAATCCTTTAAGTCAAATGTGACAGCTTAAACTCAGTCTAATCTTTTTTTGGGTTTTAAGGCAACAATATATAAAAATAAATGTTCCAGGGACATCTGTGACCAATGCTTACTTGTTATGTAGATTGGATTAGATTAGATTAGATTAGATAGAACGTTTTTTATCCCTCAGGAGGATTCCATGAGGGAAATTGATATTGCAGCAGCATTACAGTATACAGGTATAAAAGAACACAGGATATCAAAAAGTTACAAAAAAATAAAATAAAATAAAAAATAGCATGTAAAATGTACGTATATACTTGTTTTAATAAATCTAAATAATAAATAAAACGAAATAAAAAAAATATGGCTAATAATAGTACTGTACAAAATGTAAAAAATATATATATAAAAGAACACAGGATATCTAAAGTAAAAAAAGTAAAAACAATTAGCAGACATAAAATCTATATATGCACACATTCATAAATCAAGATAATAAAAAATAAAAATAAAATAAAATAAAATAAAAACAAAGAATGTAGGGAAAATAATAGATGAAAGAAAATAAAAACAAAGAATGTAGGGAAAATAATAGATGAAAGAAAACAAAAAAAAAGAATATAGGGAAAATATGTGATCATACATGTTACAGAAAAGTGATGACAAGGCTACTGAACAAAAGAGAACAAGCCATGAGCTTAGGAGGCTACCAGCACCCAGCGTGGTCAAATTTTACATTAAACTTATTTGTTGCTTCAATCCAACCAGCACCCAAAAAGGTTTATTTGCTAAATATTATATCGCTGCTTTACTTGAGATTCAAATTTATTGTAAAATGAGGAAGAAAAGCTGTTAAAGGGTGCTGCTAGCCTCTGTACAACTTACATATTGGCCCCATGCATGCATTGTAGGCAAACAGTAAATTACTGAAACATCTTGGAAGATTCTGCTCACTTTACATTAAGTTCAAATTACATTTATCACTGGAGTCATGTTGTAAAGGCAGTAGTGAATAAAACACTGCAAGTATGTGACCAATCAGAAATGTCCAGACCTGCAGACCACACCCCTAAATCTCCCAGGACTTTGTAAAGTACAAGTCACTCAAAAGGTAGAATTTGATTAATGAATTTATACCCCAGAACTAAATGAAGACCCAGTTCCTGGCTATCAAAATGCGCTCAGTTCCCCAAAAGGTCCCAAGAACCTGCTGTTGGAGTGCATCTTCACATGACAAATCAATCTGGTTTAGTCTATTGATTGTCCTTAATGAGAAGGACTCTTAAAATTTAAGTGCTGTATTCATTCTCTGTTAGTTTCAGTGTTACATCAATTCTTCTATGAACTTTTTCCTCTCAGGGATCAGTTGTAATTCTTCACGATCGATATCCCTTTTTTGTCAGTTACCCAATAACTGGTCAATAAAGCTTCAAGGAAAGAATGCCTTCAGAGCTGTGATCAATAACATTGATGTCAAAGAAGATAGAGACACTTGACTCGAGTGAAAAAAGAGAGGTCAACAGATTTTTTTAAAAGTCCACGTCAGCTTTTTGAGCATTATTGGTCAATGCATACAGAAAAAGGATGAATTCACAAAGTCTTGTTATAAAGTCGGATATGTAGCTCGGTAAGGGTAATGAGAACCATTTGATCTCACATTCATGAGGAGAATCCCGCAGCGAAAATGAATCATTGTTTAGAGGTCCATAATTCAGGGGATGAGATTTCATATGTTTACTGAACCACACGAGCTTTAGCCTCAAAATGTCTCTCCCGATCTCACAAAAAGACCGAGTCGAGGGCGAGCGCCTTTTGTCTTCTGCATCTTTCAGCGTCTTTATTAAGACGTATGTGGACAATATTTCAAAAACCCGCTGCGAGATGAGGAGCGACAAGATCAGATCAGATGGGATCAGGTTAGATCACATCACATCTGAGGGGAGAGGGACTACAAGAGGCTGTCATGCGGGGCGCTGTGTGGGCTCAATACGGTTTTATAAGAGCTCTGCTGTGAATGCAAATGACTTTTAGGTCTAAATAATGTTCAACAGTTTTGAGTAAGAAGACAGAAGAACATCTGATCCATGACAGAGTGTTAGGACAGACAACAGAGTGACTGGACACTTTCTGAAAGAGCAAACTCAAGCCACGTCTCCAACTGTGTATCTATTCAAATAAATGTACAAGGAGGGATGAAGGAAAATCACTTTATCATACAAAAACATAATAAAGTCCAACAAACAAACTTTGTTTTGTAGCCCATAGAAGGATGTCAATATACGATCAAACAACATTTAGATGCATGTCACAAAACCGTAAAAAAATATTTCCAGGACTACAGCTGCTTCAAATGATGATTGTATTGTCAAGGTTTTGAAGAAATCAAAAGAGCACCAGCAACACTTGCAGTTCAGGGAAAAACTTTATGTTTTTGTACATATTTTTTTTTTTTTCATTTTCATTTTAACAACTAAACAAAACAAACAATACATAAAAAACAAAGGAAAAAGGGTGAAATTAACAAAACACAAAACTTCACTTAACATTTGAGCAAATAGATGTCTGTAAAAGAAATATGTATTTAAACAAATTAGGGGCATTTAGGGAGGATACACATTTTCCATTTTTACCACAACTCTTGAAATTTATTTTTTTGAAGCCACATTGAAAAGGTGATTCGTTCCATGACTAAACTTTTTCTATTTTTGTATTTGTATGTGCACAACCCTTCCAAAAAGTCCCACAGTATTTTATTTCCATACAATAACTGATTTTAGCTAAATTGCTGGGGCCCTCGTATTGGTTCTCTGCCCAGTGCCTGCGGATTACTGGAACCGCCCCTGCTATCTAACTAGGTTTTTCTATTTTCAACAATTTCCCAATCAGACAGTGACTATAATTACAATAAAAAGCACCTTTCTAGAGCTCCAAGTACTTTTCAAGTCTTGAAATGCTAACATCAAAATCCAGGCAATTCAAGGTTTATTTGCCCAGTTGAAAGAATTCATCTGAGGAAGAAGAGATCTATCATGGGCACCCACATACATAAAACATGCAGCAACAGGCAGGAGCTGTGATAGAATAGAGCGATCTACAAATTGAGTGCTGCATGTGAATGAAGCACTGCAGCTTTTCCTGTAGGTTTCCTTCAGCTGCACGTGCCTCTGTGCCAAGGATACAGGGAAGAAAAACATCTTGAGGGGGATGAAATGGATGGTTCATATTGTGAATCTACGGCCAGAAATAAAGTGCTTTCCGAAGCAATGTTGAGATTTTGGTTTGTTTCACTTCAACACAGCTGCAGACAAATGCTCCTCCGGCGTGATGCAACAACCCTTACAAGGCTGAATCTGCTGAAGTGTACAGTTGGTAGTGGGGGCCTGTCTTCACTGGGAAAATCTCCTCATGCACAAGAGATGATGCATTTCAGCATTTAAAGAGGCAGTGTTGGAGGAAAAGGGTTCAATTTAAAGGAGTCTTATACGTGATTTTCACGAACCCACAGTGGCTACTGTTGAGGCCGGGCGTTGAGTTCAGTTGTCCATCTATTTAACTGGAAGTCAGTGTGGGCAATACACCACAACTCCAGAATGATTGGACAGATTTTCTTCAAACTTAGCGCTAATGTCCAATCAGACTCAAGGATACATTTTGATTTTGGAGGCCATAGGTCAAGGTTATGGTATCCTGTGATAATTCCTCACTTGTAAATGCAACATCTCAAGAATTTCCTGAGGAATTTTCTTAAAACTTAGCACTAATGTCCTTCCAGACTAACAGATACACTTTCATGATTTTGAAGGTCAAAGGTCTAAAGCCAAGGTCAGGGTATCTCCTCAATTTTAAATGCAACATCTCAAAAATGATCACAAATATTTTCTTAAAACTTGGCACTAATGTCCATTCCTGTTCAAGGAAACAGTTTGTTGATTTTAAAGGTCATATGTCAAAGGTCAAGGTATCTCATGATAATTCCTCACTTGTAAATGCAACATTTCAAGTATATTTAAAGAGGGACTTTCTTCAAACTCAGCAATAATGTCTAATCAGACTCAAGGATACATTTCATGATTTTCAAAGTCATACGTCAAGGCCATTGTATCTCGTGATAATTCTTCACTTGTAAATGCAACAGCTCAAGAATTTTTTTAGGAAATTTCTTAAAACTTTGTACAAATGTCCATTCAGACTAACAGATACACTTTCATGAATTTGAGGGTCATAGGTCAAAAGTCAAGGTCAGGTACCTCCTCAGTTTTAATTGCAACATCTCAAGAACAATCAGAAACATTTTCTTAAAACTTGGCACTAAATGTCCATTCAGATTCAAGGAAAAATTTCGTTAATTTTGAAGGTCATAAGCCAAAAGTCAAGGTCACGGTATCTCATGATAATTCCTTACTTGTAAATGCAACATCTCAAGAATTTTCAGACAGATTTTCTTAAAACTTAGCACTAATGTCCATTCAGACCTAAAGATACACTTTCATTATTTTGAAGGTCATACATCAAGGTCAGGTTATCCACTCAATTTTAAATGCAACATCTCAATAATTATCAAAAATATTTTCTTAAAACTTAGCACTGATTTCCATTCAGAATTACAGATACACCTTCATAATGTTGAAGTTCGTAGGTCGAAAGTCAAAGTCAAGTCGAAAGGCATGTATCTGCCTGGTTGTAGTTCTAAGTTGGGGTAATTTTTGGATCAAATGCATCACAATTTTTGACAAAAAATAAAATACATGCTGGTGTTTTTTTACACTGTTTTAAAAAATGTGCATTTCAGTGAACTGACCAAGTTACCCCACTTTAAAAGTTGGTCCATTTTATTGATTGAAGACTCTTAGCTGGCTTTGTATAAGTAAAAATCAATGATTTATATTCATCAAGAGCCAATCCAGACCTAGTATAAGAACCTTGGTTGATAAAAGCCCATTTGTGCAGCTGCAGTGTTCAAATTATGTCACTGATTAAAAGATCAGCTGAGCCAGAGCAGCCCTCTGGAAAAATCAATCGATCAGTTTGCACCAAAGATTACTTACATAAGCATTCAGCTGTGGCTGGTTCAATCAAGCTCTGATCAAAAGCTCTGCAAAGTAGAGGCATGGGCACCTGTTCTGCCTGAATGCTTTTGAGCAAGACACGCAGCATGAGTCCTGAGCCTGAGAGATCAATCCCTAATGAAGTCCAACAGCTATAATCTGTTCAGAGTGGAAATCACACTTTACCTACAATATCATATGTGAGGATGGTGTACTAAACTATGAAATGCAATACAACACAACATGATGCTATTCAATAATATGTGACACACCAAGAAAAGGTGAAAGAGGATATAATGGCCATGAACAACAAGATGCACTTCAGTGAGATATGATACCATACAATACAACCGGATGACCAAGGGCTCATTGACTTTGATATTTGACCTTTCACCTCTACAGTCTGTTCAGTTCATCCATTAATCCAGATCTGCTAATCTTTTACAAAGTCAATTTTACAAACGCAGCCTAAGTGAGCTTTTAATAAGATACAGAGGTACGGTCATCTGGAATAACTTTTCTGCTTCTCTACGCAACAACTTTTCTATTTAAGTTTTGAAAAAGAACATTCTTTAATGGGTAAATGGTAAATGTTTAATTACAAGAAAAACTTTGATAACCTTTAATATCAGACGCTCTCTTTATACTATTAAAATGCCTTTATTTTAATGGCATGGTCATGTAGACCTTAAAAACAAACTTGGCATCACTTCCTGATGAAGGCTTGATGCCAAAACGTGTTGAATATGTGTCTTGTCATGGTAGCCACTATGATTACTTAAATGATGATAAAAAATTAATAAACTCTAAATCACTGAACTGTCTGAAATATTTCAAGTCATGTAAAATATCCTACATATTGTATTTTGCTTTCAATTTGTCTTTTCGAATCATAAAGTCTTCCAGTGTAATACTGTTTTCCCACAGAGGTCTGCAACACAACCGTATCAAAGAGGCATCATTTCAGCGGTGGGGTTTGTGCTCGGGTTACGAGGGCATAGCCGGGTTATCAGTAACATAAAGAGTGTGACACTATCCGCACTGACTCACAAATGAACGATACAGTATCTGCTGAGGGAGGCGAGAGCGCTGATACCCTCTGTGAGAAACCAAAGAGCAGCAGGAGGAGAGAGGACGATGGCACATGAAGAGGGAGGGAGATGCTGTGATGTGACAAACTCAAAAGGAGAGAGCACTTTGAGTTTTCTCTGTGTGTACTCCATGGAAGAGTAGTAAATGTAGTAAATGTTGGTGTAGTAAATGTAGTGGTGGTGGACGTAGCAGTTGTATTGATGGTGGCAGTATTAGAAGTAGTGGTGGTAGTAGAAACAATATGAGCTTTAGTGTTGCTGTGTGTACATATTGTAATACAAGTGCCAGTCTGGTATTGCTGATCACAGTTGTTTTAGTTAAATGCTGGTGGAATTAAAAGTAGTTGTCAGGAATAACAGTAGATGTAGCAGTGGTAGTTCTGGTAGTTTGGTTTGTAGTGCTGATCGAAGTAGTGGTGGTAGTAGAAACATTAATAACATTATTAATTTGTTGATGTTGATAGTTTGCTGTTGGTGTGGTAGTATTAAATGTGGCAGTGATGGTCATAATACTGGTTGCATTACAAGTGCTGAAAGTAGTGGTAGGCCTAGTTGAAGTAGCAACAATCGTATTAAAGGTAGTAGCAGTAAAAGTTATAGTAGTGGAGTTGGTGGTAATAATGGTAGCAGAAGCAGTTCTGGTAGTGGTGGAAGTTGGTATGCTAATAGAGATATTGGTGTAGTAGCAATGTCAGTGTTTTGGAAGATAGAAAGATAGCAATCTACATAATGAGCTAGCTAGCATGATAGATAGCTCAATAGCTAGCTTGATAGCTCGATAGATAGATAGCTCCATAGCTAGACAGATAGATAGATATATTACTATTATGGGTAATAGTTAAAGTAATCATGTAAAAACCGTTACTTGTAATAGTATTAAAAGTGGCAGTGATGATCATAGTACTGGTTGCACTGAAAGTGCTGAAAATAAAAAGTAGTAGACGTAACAGTTATAGTAATGCAGTTTGCTGGTAATAATGATAGCTGAAGCAGTTGTAGTTCTGGTAGTGGTGGAAGTTGATGTGCTAATAGAAGTAGTGGTGTAGTAGCAATGTCACTTTTGGAACACAGATAGCTAGACATCAAGCTACATAAAGAGCTGGCTAGCTTGATAGCTCAATAGATAGATATTTACTACCATTATGAGTAATAATTGATGTAATAGTTGGATTTATAAAGTCATAAGTAGTGTTGCTGGTAGCTATAGCAGCTGTAGTAGTGGTGCTAGTAGAAGATGCAGTTGTAGAAGTGTTGGTGATAATGGTGTTAACAGTAGTTGGTGCAGAAGTGCTGGCAATAGTAGCAGAAATCATTCTTACTTTATAGTGTTGTTGGAAGTTATAACAGTGGTAATAGATGAGGCAGGAATAGCAGGGATGGGGGTATTGGCATTAGAAGTAGTTGTGATAGCTGTAATTCTTGTAGCAACAGCGTTAGTTGTAATAGTAGTTTAATGTCTTCTACCAACATTATTACGACAAAAACTAAGTTTAGTAGTAATAACAATAGTATAAGTAGTTTCTGTTGTAAAAGAAGAACTAAATCAAATTCAACCTTCATTTTGAAAATGATTTTGCTGTTTTACTTCACATCATACTTTGATACCCTGACCAAAAACCGAGTAAGAAACCTAAAGCTTCATTCAGCTACTGCATTCAGGGGAACACTGATCTACAGACAAGGGCTCTCTCACAGCTCCTGAAATAATCACATATTTGCAGGAGATGCAAGAGTTAAGAGCAAGAGGTGTGTGGATGAAAGAGGAAAAACAGCGCAGCGTAGCTTCCAGCAGAGTCTCCGGTTTGCAGGAGAGGGAGAGGAACAAAAACAAGAGAGAATAATACGAGAGACAGAAAAAGGATGAGGGTCTATTTATATACACCCGAAAGAGAATCTTTGGATTAAGTTATGGAAAATGAAACAACAAAAAATAAAGAAGGCAGAACAAAAACAGAGGAGACAAGCTCCTGATAACTGAGGCTGCAAAAGAGAGAGAGTAAGGGAGAGAGGGGGAGAGAAAAAAGAGGGGGAGGAGGAATACATTTACCTTGACTGACACTGCGACAGGGAGAGAAAGCAGAATCCCCCACTCCAAGAAATTGTAGCTCCATAACATCATGCGACACAATCTCTGCAGTGCTGTGGGGGCTATATGCTGGAAATTAATGCATGCAAACGCACATGTGGCTGCAATAAAACACATAAACACCATTAGATCAAGAGTCATTTAGACCAGTAGGATTACAAGTTTGCAGGCATACTTTTGGTAAATTCTGATAGATGGAAAATTCAACTGTTCCACAAAAATGAGAGGCAGCCCTTCAAGAGAAACAGAGGAAATGAAGACACAAGAGGATCAATAGTAAGCAACAAATAAGTAGGGATAGAGTGACATTTGCAGGAAGTGGGAATGATCGATAGCATCCCAGAGACCTGCACATGTGGTCATTTCGAGAACAGAGCCCCCTCGTCTTCCTATTGACATCAGTGCTGTCAATATGCTGCAGTGTGAGGGATCAATCTTTATGAGGGCTTGTTACATAAAGAGCCAGAGTACAAGAAATAGGTACGAGCCAACTAATCTTGCATTACTTTGGTTACAGTTCCAGCTCTGCAGGTTTTATAAGCTTGGCTCTGCAGTGTTTGGCATCTGCAGCAGGTCTCACCCCCAGCGTTCACTCTTTAAGACGTCTACAGTGACATTAATTCTTAACAATATGATGTAATTGGGCTCATAGGTTACCATGGATTACAATGTCAGATACAGTATAGCGTAACAATGCAACATGAATGTAAAGTGCCTGTTGGCAGGAGCTGGCGTCGCCTCAGTTTTAGCCAAATGCTGCCCACTAGTGGTAGGAATAAAGCAGTGCGGCACATCATCTGCAACACAGTGCAGTTTATCTTAATAGTTTTGGTTGATTTTTTTAAAATGATCTTTCTTAAATCATTTCAGTCAGGGATGGGCAACTCCAGTAAACTAGAGGGCCACATTACTGTTACGCACGCAGTTGGAGGGCCACACCACTAAGAGCAAAATGCTTACTTAATTGAACAAAAGGAACACATTTAGCTTTTCCTAAAACTAACATTCAGTTTATTAGATGAAATGCAAAAATTAGAATCTATCAACATTCAAGCCAAATAAACTTATTTTCAGTGTAATAAACATAATATGTAGAGTTTTTCCAGATATATTTTACTTATGGGTATTTAAAAAAATAAAATAAAATAAAATAATACATTACACAACGCTACACAAGATTTTTAAAGTAGCAGGATGTAAATTACACAGTCCAGTTCCTGCAAAGAACTAAATAAATTCCAATAACCAAAGATAACCATTGAAATATTTGATTTTTGATATTTTAATGGAAGGGTTTGTCATATTTTTCTTCATATTTACAATGTATTAATATTGTAATTCACTTGTGAGCCACACTGTGCAAGATGAAGGGCCACGTGTCCCCCGAGCCACATTATTCCCAACCCTGATTACAGTTGTTTAATGGTAAATCAAACTAAATGGTGGCAAGTCAATGTAAAAAAATGTAAATTCAAAAGAAATGCAAGTAAATGCAAAGTAAATATCATTACTGGGACAAGGACATTTTAAAAAAGGGTCTTCTATTGAATGAATCAATATTGTATTTTTCCTGAATAGAAATGATTTTTTTGTACTTTAATTGGCCAAGAGTTTATGAAACCAACTCAACAACATAGAAGATAACAATAGCACTGTTTCATGAAAAAAATGAAAATCATGAAAAATGGATACAGGAGGATTGTGTCCTGCATTAGCAACATTATAATAGTCAGTAAATATAAATGTATGCCATTTAGGAAGTACCTGAAACATTGAATTCTGTGTTTTGCTCATTTTTGTTTTGTATAACTACTTACAAATAAATGAGATACGTAAATATGATACAAGACTGCCTTATGACAGCTACAAATTGAATCATGTTCCTAAATTATGCATGATTACTGTTTATTCTACAGCAGACATGTCAAACTCAAGGCCCGCGGGACAAATCATGGCCTGGAATATAACTTAATATAGCCCACACATAATTTAATTTGTCCATTATTAATGGCCATCCATTAAATAGCTCTTCTACCATTTTAACTACAAATCCCATAATGCACTGCAGCTCCTTCTCCCATTGATTTACAGTAGTATCACTCTGATGCATTGGTCAGTACTTCAACTGTGGCTTTTAAGCTTGCCTGAACATAAATAAATTCATATTTCTGATTCACACAAAGTCAGTTTTTGACTTTAGTAAATGTTGATCATATTTGGCCTACAAATCAGACTTTATTTTATACTTTTTTCCCCTTTTCTGATTGAGTCTGGCACCTCTGTTTTATAGTATCCTTCATATGGAAACTCTTTGGCCCTCTGGCAATGAGGAAAAAATTAATGTGGCCCTCTTGTTGACCTAAGTCCCCATCCTAGAAACAAAACAACCAGATCATCAGAGAGCGTTAACAGAAGCAGGACAGGTCTGGGTGTGTCTCTGTCAGAGTGGGAGGGTCACTCCAGGTTTCAGGAAGAGTAGATCACCTGTTAGACTGATTCATAAGAAAGTCCACAGAGAAGCAGGACTACAGCGCTCCACGTCAGAGGAAAACATGCAGAGTGAGTCCTTTTTTATTTCTCATAAACTCATTTATGATGCTGTTTTGCTCTTTAATATTTAGAGGATGTTTTCAGGTTCGTTTGTTTTGTCGTGTTCGGTCTTTAGAGTAGAGGAAAAACAAAACAGCAGCTTTAAATGTCAGCAATCTCTGTCATATATGACCGAAAACATATCTCTGAGCAGGGGTGCCCACAGACACGGCAGGGCCACTAAGAAGCCCCATAAAGGCTCAAATTCTATATACTGTAAAAAGGTTGTTGTAAATTTTACAGAAGGTTTTTGGCAACAAGATTTCAGTTAGTTACTATAAATGTCTTTACAGTAGCATGACTATATTTTAATATACCATATCGTTACTGTATTTGCTAGAATTGTTTTACTACTGTATTTTTAAGGTATCATTACTGTCTTTCAATTAAATTACTGTATTTTCAAAAACAGCACCCTTGATTTTTCATTCACAGTATCATTGATGTATCATATAATGCATTTTAAATTAACAAGGTATAATTTTGTATAAAAATAGCTTGCTTGCTATTTGTCAGTTTTCCTGCCCAAAACTGAATTTTTTCTTGATCCATTTGCCTTCTCAGTAATTAATTGTATAGATATTTCACAGTAGAAAACTGTTGATTTTATGGTAAAATGCTGTCAGTTTTACAGAAATCATAATTTTTTCCCACAATCTTTTACCATTTGCGATAATTCACTGTATAGATTTTTACACTAGGTAGCTACAGTAAAATACTGTTAAGTTTACAAAAATCTGTTACAGTATACATTAGTTATTACTGAGCCAACAGTCAAGTTTACCCAGTCATGTTTTTAACATAAATACTTCAAAAGTGAGTGCTGGAACCATAAAAATATATACATTTGTTGCTTGATAAGTGAACATGAGTGTTCAGATTTTTTTAAAATGTAAATAAAGCTTGTATTCAGGGTGAAACATATGTTTGATTACTCTTTAGGGGCCACTCCATGGCTCTGGGCCCTAAAAAAGCCGTGCCCTTTATCCCCCTTTATGGGGGGCCCTGGGGAAAAGGAGTATTTTGAAGAACTAGCCATACTTTATAGATATCTATATATATCTATGTCTATCTATCTATCTATCTATCTATCTATCTATATATATATATATATATATATATATATATAAAAATAAATATAAACATGTCATTAACCTTTTAAAGCCTTTTAAGGAGGTTACATCTTTGCCAGTGTCTGTCTGTCTGACTTTTAGCAAGATAACTCGAAAGGTTTTGATTGGATTTGGATGAAAGTTTCAGGAAATGTTGGTCATGGCACAAGGAAGAAGTGATTTAATTTTGGTGGTGATCATCAGATGCAGATCTAGGAATTTTTTGAGTATTTGTTAGCATTGTGAAATAGGACAATTTCCCACATTTTCAATCATAAGTCAATAAGTTCTCAATTTATCTGCCGATGATGTTAGGGAATGTTGAAAATGATACAAGAAAGAAGTGATTAGATTTTGGTGGAGATCCAAATCTCCACCAAATCTCTCATTTGGAATATGGTAGTTTTTCTCATTTTCACTAATAACTTGGCTAACAGTGTATAGCCTGGATTCAGGGTTAACCATTTGTTGATTAGTCTTTAGGGGCCTCTCCATGGCTCTGAGCCCTATTAAAGCTATACCCTTTATCCTCTCTATGGTCGGCTCTGGGGGGGAAGCCTATTTTGAAGAACTTGGTTAATATGTTTTTATTTAGAGGCCTATTATTCAACACATCTACTTGATTTCCATTTAATTACACAAAGAGTAGTAACATACACTCGACATTGGCCATAAATTGTTTTATAAAGCTTAATTCTTGTCATTAAATCAATGACAGACAACCGAAGGCTGCAATTGAGAAATCTCAGTTCTGTAATGAGGCCAGCGTAGCCCCACAGAGGCATTGTGTGTTTTCTTTTAAACCTGCAGCAGGTGCTCTGAGGTGGACCGTCCCGAGTTTCTACATTCCTCACATGCTTTTAAAAACACTTCCTGCTTTTATGAAAAAGAGGCTTTGTGTTCTCTGGGGCGGAAAATCTGAACATTTCCAGATGAATTAAAAAAAACTGTGCTGGTTTGATTTTGTTTTGAGACTCTTCCGAGAAATCCTTTATGCAAATGTGGTCAAACAATGGATCACTCCCTTTTTGGCCCTTGTTATCACTTTTTAATGAAGTTTAAGACATTAGGTGGTTGTCAGGAGGGCTGGGAAACAATACAGTTTAAATCAAAACCTATTGTGTTAATGTTTTGACTAATGCTTTTCAAAACAGACTGTTTACTGTAAAATGAAAGTCATCCATCCATCATTTATACTTCTTATCCCTTTCGGGGTCACAGAGTTTGGAGCCTATCCCGGCTGATGTTAGGTCAGAGGTAGGATTCACCCTGAACCGGTTGACGGCTGATTGCAGGACCACATAGAGAGACGGACGACTATCACGCTCACACTCATGCTTAAGAATGAGGATCAAACCAGCAACCTTCTTGCTGTGAGGCACGAGCAGCAGGAATTGACTGCACGTACATAAATTAGCAAAGATGCTAACAGCTTCAGTAGCAGTTTTAGCAGCCTATCTGGTGTGTTAGATAAACAGTCTAAGGGAGTTTGCCTGGAACTTTTACTAACTCAAACAACAGTGATGTTATTTGAGATGAATTTAAATATTTAATATGTTTTCCACAGTGATTTTGATCAGCTCTGCCCCTGTAAGAGAACTGGTGCAGAGGTTAGGCTATACATGGCGACAGAAAATCAAGCTATAAAAACATTGTTTGGGTGATTTTTACCCTTACACAAAACATTTCTGATGCTTTACTTTTATGCTAGCAAGTATCTTTGTTTTGGTATTAGCCCACTGCATAGTCTATGCGGCTTGAGTGAGGTAAAACAGAAACAAAGAGGCTTGCTAACACAAAGTAAAACACTGGAAATGTGATTAGTACAATGAACAATCACCCCAACATTGTTTTTTAGTTTTCGTTTGCCTACAGTGCAATATATTACAAAGAGCTATTGGTCCCCATCTGCAGCCATGTAAAGCCTGATTCTGTTCCAGTTCTCTCCTCACAGGGACAGGGCTGATCAAAATAACTGTTTCTGATAGATCTGCTACGGACATGAACCTTGTATAGCCCTTTGTCAACAATACAGTACTGCCCCTTTAATATTTTTGGCATTGGACAGTCTGGCTTGTCTGATTTTTTTGATTGATTTTTTTAATCAAAGTTTCAAATGTCAGTATCATCGCAACTCTTATCACATTTCCCTTTAGCCATTTTACACTATGCCTACAAAAATGGATTAATCGCAAGAAAAATCTACATAATTTCTACTTTACACCAACCACAAACAGATTGTATGAGTTGGAAAAAGGCCTCATTTCTGTTTGTTTTCCTGCCGTGACTCTGTGCGACCTAATTCAGACTGCACGGTAGCAGATTATACCCGTGCACAGACTGACCTTTGACCCTGCAGTCAGACAAAGACGACTTAGCCTTGGCCCATTTCTTACTGTAAATGATCTGTATATTATATCATGTGTAGGGAGGTTGAGTTCAATCATCTTATCTGTGTCAGTTGTTGTAACACAGTATTTGGCTCCGTTAACAGACCGCAAGGATCAAGTATGTGTCATTTAGGAATCTAAGAAGGGCGTTATCTAAGGTGATGATTTAAAGTGACACCATGACTTTACTGAAATTAGCACACTAGCTCACTTGAACATAAGAATTTTCAGGTAGAATTATGATAATTATCATGTAAACAAGATGGGGGCCAAACATTAGGCCATGTTTGTTCAAAGTTTTCAAGCATAAAGGTGAAAATGTGTGTCCTGAAAAGCCTGGTACTGACCCGCACAAATCTGATTGTAGACGCCACTAGATAACACAAAAGTATCAGCCCAACAAGAGATCAAACCTAAATTCAGACTGCTCTGTCAGATGCCTTATCCCTTCAACTGTCATTAATCTTGATCTCTTATCTGTTTTCTTAAACCTCAAGCCCTCCTTTAAAAAATACCCTTCCCCTCCAGTCCCCATCAGATATAGGAAACATGAATCTATTTTAAGAATTTTAACCCGATACATGCCAGTTGATTTACATAATGCACCTTTTTTTAAATAATTATAATTATAAATAAGAATAAATAATAACTATCTATTTTCATAATAATAATTATGCTCTTTAATTTAGTAGATTGTTTCTTTTTGTGCAGTTACAAAAATTAAAAAAAACTCACACTTCCCCCCTTAAGACCATTTTAGGACTATGTATATATTTCAGAATATTAATAATGAAAAACCCCTTTTTGTATTTTTATATTTTTGGTAATTAATCAGAATTTTAATCCTTCAAATGCCAGTTGATTTACATGATGCAACTTTTTTTTACACAATAAATAATATTTTTTTCTTATTGAGGAAAGCAAAGTGGATTTTTGTGCACAGATTATCAGTCTGGGATATGTCAATGATTAGCAACAACAATTATTTTGATAGATTATTTCTTTTTGTGCAATTACAAAAACAATAAAAGAAACTCACACTTCGCCCCTTAAGTCCCTTTTAGGACACTGTACATTTCAAAATATTAAACATGAAAAAAACATTTTTTCCCCAAAAATTATCCAGCAGCTTTGATTTGCTCATGTCAAGAGTAACCACGTAGTGTTCAGGGAACTTTTAAGGATTTGTTAGGCGAAGTGCAACTTAGTCTAAAATTTCTGTGTCCAAACTGGGGGGAAATTTACTCTAATTACAAAAGTTTTTTTGAGATGTGGTGAAGGGGCCTATTGTGATTGCACAGGGCCCAAAATTACTTAACCTGACACACCAGATGGAGTGTTCAATAAATCTCAGTAGTCCATCTGGGAATGAGCCCATAGAAAGTATTTGGGAATGGGCAGAACCTTTCAAAAGCACAACCGTTGTAGATTGGAGCTTGGCAAGATGGATCTGCCTGATTACAGACATTGAATGGGACTTCATTGAATTGAAGTCCCAGATAGTATACATTGAACTATTTGATGTGTCATGTTACCCCAAATACCCCACAACAACTTTAACTGACCATTTTACATTTTCTCTGAGATGTGTTCTGACAACTTCAGTCTTTGAAATGTATTTATTTTGAATGCTAATGTCCCACTTAATAAGCTAGTGGTATGATTCTGCCTTAATATGGATTTAGCCTCTTAAAACTTCCCCAATGTCCCTGACAGGGTCTTGGCTGGTCCATAAAATGCCCTCCCTGACAGTGATAAATAATAAACATCTAGCCATGTTTGTGAATTTGCGGTGTTAAGTTTGCTTTCTGCGGATTGGCAGCTACTCTAGCACCATCTCATGGAGACAACCTGCAGATGCATGAATGAGCATATTTCCAGTAAAATTGAGACACAACCCCAGAAACGTGAGGGGGCTTCTTTTGGCTGATGTTTGGCTGAACGTTGGCAGGCAGTTGGCTGGGAGGGGAAATTGAAGTTGCTGGATCTTTATGACTCATTTTTCTGTTTAGAAACAATCAAAACTGTCTGGATCTAAATATTTCATGTCTCTTCTCTCTCAGGCATCGGCTCTTCAGGAGGCAACCTCCTCTCAGAGGAGCAGTTCAGCTGCTCCATCTGTCTGGAGGTGTTTGTGGAGCCCGTCTCCACGCCCTGCGGCCACAGCTTCTGTAAGGCCTGCCTGCAGGGATACTGGAACCACAGCAAGAAGTTTCTGTGCCCCATGTGCAAGAAGAGCTACGCCAAGAGGCCAGAGATGAGCGTCAACAGAGTCCTGGCTGAAATCTCCTCTCAGTTTCAGGGGCTGATGACGACTGGGGGAACAGGAGGAGCAGGGGGAACTGGGGCTGCTTCAAAAGGATCCACGCTGAGCCTGAGCCCAAATTCAGGTCAGGGGGGCTCCCAAGGGGTTGACACGGGGGATTTTGCCCAGGCTGGGGATGTCCCCTGTGACGCCTGCATCGGGAGGAAAATGAAGGCGCTGAAATCATGTGTGAACTGTCCGGGGTCGTTCTGCGAGGCTCACCTTAGGCATCACAAAAAGGTCAGTTCACCTCTTATGACGAAGAGTTTAATAATAACTTCATTCCTTTAGTTATCAACCTATTTTTTAATACATGTATTTATTAGTTTTTTGTTTACAAATTACAGCAGATCAAACAGTAAGATATCATTACATCCAACCAAGCAATCTTTTCTTCCCTCTTCTCTCTCCCATTTCCTCTTTCCCTCACCAAAAAAATAAGAAAACATGTTTAAACAATCAAAAAGAAAAAAAAAAGTAAAGTAAGAAATTAAAAGATTAAGTAGTGTTGACAGGAATAAGACATTGGGTATGGTATACAGTTTGTATATGCCCACAGATACATATACATATATGCACACTCTCACTTTAATTATATAAACAAATACTGAAAACAGTTCTAACACTGATGAATTTCAAGGACATTTCTCGTGACATATCACACCACATGGACATTCTACTCCTTCAGAGCTAGTTACCAACATTAGCATCGTGTCTTGAAAAACATATAAAAGGTTTCCAGATGTCATTAAAAAACATGTTGTTTCCGTCTAATAATGTATGTTATCTTTTCCATTGTCATGTTTGATGCCATCTCTTTAATCCACCTTCCAATTCTTGGTCCATTAACATTTTTCCAATAAAGGAAAATGATGCGTTTAGCTTGTAATATACACATATCTACAGTCTTTACTCTGGTAACTTCTTAGCTAATATTTTATCAATCATTTTAATAATATCTTGCCAGAAGGATTTCACTTTCACACGATCAGCCTATTTTTGCTGTTCCATATTTGAGACTGAAGGACTTTTCCTCATCACAATATCAACATTCAACATTCAGATCACTGCTCTCCTTCTTCCAGGTGAAGTCTCTGGTATCTCACCGTCTGATCGAACCCACTTTCCACCTGGAGGATAAGATCTGCAAGAAACACGAGCGACTCCTGGACGTTTACTGCCGCACCGACCACACCTGCATCTGCACGGCCTGCGCTGAGGCTACACACAAATCTCACGACATCGTCCCCGCTGACCACGAGTGGAAAAAGAAAATGGTGAGAATGAAGCTGGGAGAAAGTGTTCGGCTTCTTATATTTAACATTTTACTGGTTTTGTGAACTGGTCTTGATCCCATATTCAGCCTTAAAAGAGCCCAACGCAAGACTTTAGTGCAAGTTTTGTGGAATAAACTATGTTTTATATATTTAGCTTGTTTGAAGTCCTAATTTTCTTCTTTCAGAGTAATCTGGGAAAGAAGAGGTCAGAAGTCAAACATCTGATAAAGGAGAGGGTAAAGAAGCTGGATGAGATCAAACAATCCATCAAGGTGATCAAGGTGAGTCTGCTGAGAGTAGCAGAAAACAAAAGTAAGAGACTAAACTTTTTTTATCCTTCAATCTGGCCAAGATGAATGTGCTTGTGTGACTCGTTTTTTTTTTTTTTATCCGTGTTATGTTGCATTATCTATTTTTAGCCTAAGATTAGCACTTTATGTAATTTTTGAAAGAAATGTGCATATGCCTTGCGGTTTAGTTTTGTATGTATTTCTTTCCAAAAGCTTAAAGAATAGTGTCTATCTGCTTGTCATGGCCTTGGGAGTGAGGCAAGACGCAAAAACAAAAGAAAAGTTGGCAACAGCTCAAGGATGCTGATTCTGCACAATGTCAACTGCTTTAAAGAAGGGCTTGAGTTGTTTACTGTTTTCAGTTACCAAAAATGAAATCCCTGGAAAAGCGCATTTTATCGCTGCACCACATGCACACGTTGTGTACCGAGGTCCACGTGGTCACTCTTGTGTGCCTCAACTGTCCTCCAGTTACACACATTGTGCAGAGTCAAATATTTTTACAACCACATTCGGCGCTAAGGGATAAGAGTGAACGAGCACAAGGTTTAACAGCGAGTTTATCTCAGGTTGTACTTTTTCATTTATCACAGTGGGGACAGAGACAGACAGCTTTAGTGTAAAGTAGAGACAGATATGTGTCCGGTCATTCTTTCAAAATAAGACACCTCTCAGTCTCAATTATAAAAAAAGGGGTAATGAATGATAACCTCATGTGTAAAGTACGAATCCCCCTGTTGTTTGCCTCTTGGGGTGGTGGTAGCTAGCTTCAAAAGGACCTGGATTGTGGACTGGATGATGGTTGATTCCAGCCCGGACTGAACCATGTTTGGAAGTTGGTTTGGTAGCTTGAGGGGTGCCAGCTGACTTCCCAGGCCCTTGAGCAAGGCACTGACACCATAACTGCTAGGAAGCGCATCTTCTGCAGCAGCAAGCCATTACTGTGACGTCTCACCATTAGCATGTGATCGATGGACTTGTTTGTACATGAGCATGTGTAATTCAGTGCAACAACAGAGTAAAGAATTGAGAAATTAATAAAGTATGTCTCCTCCTTCTTCTTATTCTTCTGGAGCAGGGGTGTAAACCTGACTAATCCCAACAGCAAGTGAAACATCTTGTAAAAATTTGGCATGTTTGATGTTATATAGAAACTGAGTATCGGACTCTTGGTGCTACAGAAAAGCTTGTCTGTGTGAGGACACAGGACAGTTGATATCAAATACAGAGAGGATAGGGAGATGATATTTGGATTTTAACTCACCCCAAATTGTGCTAAATTTGAACTGATTTCCTGTTTTGGCTTAAGCCTTATTGACTTTTATGAATTTAATATACTTTAAATCAACTTAAAATACTCACCTAGCTGTAGCAGATCTTACTTGGACATCATGTGCCTCAAATCTATGTTGATCAGGTGGTTTATGGATTCTCTCCTGCATGTTTAATATTCACCTAGCTTCCTCTGACGTTCAAAGGTTCAAAGCTTTGTTTGCACTTGAATTAGCTCTCACCATAAAATGACAATGTACATAGACTAGTGCTACATTTACCTTTACGAACATCAGACTGGCTTTACATTTGCTTTAGAATTTGAAACATTTTCCTAAGGATGCTGATTTTCTCATTCCTCTCATGCTCTGTAGTTGAGCAGGAGGCGGTCTGTTCATGCTGTTTGTTTTTCTCTTACGTATTCGGACATAAAAGCTTGTGTGAGGCCGTCAAACTGGTGCGACTAGTGTTTAAACATTTACCTTAAGTTTACCACACCCTGTTTGTAACCAACAGCCTCAGTGGGGGAAAATTTGTACAAGGAAAAGAGCAAAATCAGGGGAAAAAGGATATAACTAGAGTTTTAAATTTGTGTTTAAGAGATTTTGAATGATTTCCCTGAAAGTATCATCTCTTGGAAATGTGAGATTTTTCTTTCCTTTTGGCAAAATTTCTCAACTTTACAGCTGCGTCAGGTTTCCTGTTTGGCAGCATTTGCATTTGCTTTTTGAATACAACATGAATTCAGTTACCAGAGGATTAAATATCAGGACATCTGTCTATGTGTGTATCATGTAAACACATGAGCACAGATAAAGGAACACTAACATAAATTGACCTGACATACAAGAATCAATCGTCAAAATCAAACCTTTTTACTCCTCATGCTGATTTGTGTGGTGCTAAAAACAAAATCAGCACCTATGCCTGGTAAGTTTGAGACAAAGCGTGTCGTCTTCACACCCTTCAGTGGTTAACTAGAGCCTGTTTGTCTGGTTTTACAGGCAGACACATTGTTAGCTCAGGTTACAGGAGATTAAAGAGCTGTAAAATCAAAACAACACCATCTTACAGGCTGATTATATTATTAACTGAATTGTCTAGGGCCAAACCCTGGAGGTTGTAAGCAGTCTGTAGAGCAAAATATGAAAACAAAGAGACGACAGACTCATAACGTCAAGGCGTGGCATGATTTGGTACCAATATGCCATTCATTTTGTAAAAAATGGGGCATATCACACACACACACACACACACACACACACACACACACACACACACACACACACACACCCCATTAAAGCCAATTTGCCTGTATTAAGATCCAGAAATACGGGAATACATAGACCAGGGGTGGGCAACTGGTGGACCAAGGGCACATTAAGCCTCCCCTGCAACTGTCCTGTCACGCAATGTTAACAAATCCTTAAAAAAAAATCCTGGATCCACATCTGTATTTAGATGACCAGCAAATCCGATCAATTCTTCCATTTGACATGACCAGAACTTTTCCAGTTAACAAACAGGCAGACTGGCAAAGAAATGGACAAACTGCACCCAAATGCAATTGCTTTTTTCTTGTATCATGTCCAAATTTCATCAAAATCAATTGAGAAATTATTAATTTATTACCATAAATTTGCACAACTGCCCTATCTTGCAATGATAACAAATCATTTAAAAGATTCCTGATTCCATATCTTGATCCAGATCACCACCAAAATGTATTCACTTCTTCCTTGTGCCATGACCAACATCCTCTGAAATTTTAACTGAAATCCTTTAAGACATTTTTGAGTTATCTTGCTCACAAACAAACAAACGGCAAACGCTGGCAAATACAAAACCTCCCTTGGTGAAAGTCAAAAAGCAATGTCCCTTCAGAAATGAAGCTTTACAGAAAGTCAGAGAGAAAAAATGGCTGAATTTCTGTCACCATCTAGCTGCCAGAGGCCCAAATTTCTATTATTATTATTATTATTATTATTATTATTATTATTATTATAATTATTATTTTATTAATTATTGAATATAAAATCTCACAACACTGCACTAAAGATACTGTCACAGTATCAGACTGCAAGATTTTGTGATACACTGAAGTATTGATATTTTCTTACAGCCCTAATCAGATTCAAAATTTTAAAAAGTAATAATATTTTGATACAATTAACGTAAAATTTGTTCAATGTTTTCTTTTTTTTTTTTTTTCACAATCCTTATTAAGTGTCAAAGAGACTTCAGGGGGGATTATTTGGCCGTGGTACTATTTGGTTAAAAAAAAAAAAAGCTTTTCTTTAAAATGTACAAGAATTTGCATGTTGGCCCATTTTGCCTTGATTTTATCCATGAAAATAATACTAGTTGGTGTTTATTTTGCCATAAAAGTATTCAATGTTTTACGTGTGGGTCCAAATATAGGCTAAAAACGGTTGACTGGTGGATTGCAGGTCACACATGCCAAAACTTTTGTTTTTGCATTAACAGTTGTAATGATTTAACAATAAAAAGATTAAAACCACAACAAATTCACCCTCACATTTCTGAACTGACAATATAAGGAGACAGATGGGAAGCTGTAAAGGGCCTGATGTGGCCCCAAGGCCGCCTGTTGATGATCATTACCCGAAAACATTACACCTCCAGACGCAGCAGCCTGAACTGTGTTACAAGGCAGGATGCATAAAGAGCGCCATACTTGTGTGCATAAAAGTGAAAACTGCATCAGGTGGAAAATAGAACAGATATCTGCGCTGCACACAGAAAGACTTTGTGCTGGGCACACATTAAGTCTCCAAGTCTTTTCAGCTTTTCATTTACTTTAGAAGCAGATATATTAAAAGTGTTTGGGAGATTTTGTGGTTTTTTTTATGAGCAAACATAAAATAACTCAATAATATAACGGGTTAAGGATTCCCTACAGAGGAAAAGAGCTTCTTTTTTATATAATATAAAGACCAATTATTGTAAATCTATGCTCGGATCCAGTCCAAGAAAACACGAATGACACCATAAGGGTTTGTCTCTGCGGTTTTGGAAAGCACCTTCAGACCAAAGTTACATAAAACAATTCCTCTGTGTTCAGGCCAGCGCTCAGAAGGAGCTGGAGGAGAGCTGGCAGGTGTACGCCGAGCTGCAGCGGCTGGTGGAGCAGAGTCAGGCGGAGCTGGTGGAGCTGATATCCACCAGGCAGCGGGAGGCGGAGAGACACGCGCAGGAATTAGCCCGGGGTCTGGAGAATGAGCTGAGCCAGCTGAGGAGGAGGAGCAACGAGCTGGAGGCCTTCGCACAGACGCAGGACAAAGTCATCTTCCTGCAGGTACTACAAGCACTTCAGTGGAATAACAAACCATCAGGCGGCCATGATGGAAGTCAGGCTCAAGAAAAGTCATATTTTATAATTTAGATGACATTTAAGGTTTGATAAAGGAACATGTTTCAATAAGAAAACTTATGAATCAATAGCAAAGAGTCATTTCTCAATCAGTTATTGTTTGCCCTCATTTTAGGATGACTTTGTTAGCAAGGATTCATTTTGTGACATGAAGTTGTGTTAAACATTTATGTTCCCTGTTTGAGAATCTGATCACTAAACCAAATTTTAAAACGCTGATCCAGTTCTTGTAAAAAAACACAAAAAACAAAAAAAAGATCATATAAATGACTGTTTTGTTACTGTAGCAAAATTGTCAGTCAAATGAATTCAATAGTTGCAAGCTTCCTCTGTTTTGATACCAAAAAATTTGGATAAACCCTGGCATCTATCATTAAGTGGATACGCCAACATTTTATTTCTTTTCATGTCTTGCCTCACTCCCAAGTCCATGACAAGCAGATAGACACCATTCTTTCGACCGTAGGTGCAATAACAAGGAAGAGATGGGCAGAGCTTGTCCACCATTAATTAGCTTAGCTCAAACACTGGTAGTCAATGGGTAGTGTTAGCCTGCCTCTGTCTAAAAGTCATCAGACAAACACTTCAGCAACCCTAAACGGTCCTGTGTGCTTGTTGTGACTCATTTACTTTACTGCATTTTTTTAAGTTATCTATTTTTAGACTAAGATTACCACTTTACGTAATTTTCACAAGAAATACATGCGCAAACCACCGTGGACATGCTTTGTTTTGTTGACCTACTTACAAGCAGGTCAGTGGTTCGAATGTATTTCTTTCAAAAATTACATAAAGTGCTAATCTTAGTCTAAAAATAGATAACCATAACCCAGTAAAAAAAAGTCACAACAAGCACACAGGGTTGCTTAAGAGGTTATCTGATGAGCTAACGCTACCCATTGACTCCCAGTGTTTGAGCTAAGCTAATCAGCGGAGGACGAGCTCTACCAGTCTCTTCCTTGTTACTGCACACACAGTCGAAAGAATGGTGTCTATCTGCTTGTCATGGACTCGGGAGTGAGGCAAGACAAAAACCAAAAAAAAAAAAATGTTGGTGTATCCCTTTAAGGTTAATTATGACTCCAAATTGTAGTTGTAAGAGTGAGCATGAATCGTTGTCTGTCTCTCTACGTCATCGGCTGGTGTCCCCTGCCATAGATACTGGATGGAGAGATAGATAAACTAGTGTATAAAGTGGCAATTTAGTATACATACTAAAACAAGAACCCTATACTCCTCAACCTTTAAAATACAGCGATCATGATAACTCACCAGACTCACTCCCTCATTTTTCCATCTTGTTGCCTTTTTTCGAAGTCCTGTTCCAGTTTTTTTTTTTTTTTTTCACTTTTTCTCTAAATTAGGAGCACACACCAAGAGTAATTTTTAAAAATGCATGCTGGTATTTGAAGTAAGACTAATTAGACACTTTTGCAGCATGTAGCCTACAAACACAAGGCACACTTGATATGCATTTAGGACACTGGGAGAGAGCTAATTAGCAAACAGGGATCTCAGTGTAATCTGCAGTGTTACTCAACAACATCTACCTTTAAGTCCTGCTTTTGGTTAACATTACCCATCAGGCCTTTACCATATGTTATTTAGATTATACATAATCTTAATCTGTCATGATAATAAATCTAAAAAACCATAATTATCCAGCAGACCTTCATGATCCTCTTGGAGATTTGTGACATCAAAAGCGACTGAACAGAGCCAGCTGTTGGAGAAGATCTCCCTCGTGGATTTATCCTGGACTGTTTATGTGGATAAATGTTGATTTTTCTCATGAAAGACATCTTTGAAGATCAGAATATTTCCAAGCAAGAGGCTGAGCAGTCATTTGCATTTGCTCCTCAGTAATAAATGGGCTCATCTGGACAACATTCTCCTCTGTTTATTTGAGAGAGAGATGATGTGCTGAGATAATTGGGAGAAGCTGTTCAAACCGACACGACAGGATTTGCAAATGTTTGTTTTTCTCCTCCTAAAGACTCAGATCCTCATGAATCATCTTCATATTTAAATTTCATCTTACCTTCCTCCTCTTGCAGAACATAGCAACGTTGTCACCCGCGCCCGAGCCTGCTGATTGGTCGGCGGTCTGCATCAACACCGACCTCTACCTGGGAACCATCCGCACGTCCGTCAGCAGCCTCATCGTGAAGTTCCAGGAGGAGCTCAAACGGCTGTATGGGAAAGGTGAAGATCCGTATTTCTCCTTCTGTGTTGATAAAATAATGTGATTCATTAATGAATAGTGTTGTAATACCTCAAGGTTTAATTGCAATATTCTAAATGCACAGATTTTCTTTTTGTGATGGGATTGTACTGGCCCTCATTTATCAATCTGGTGTAGAAACTTGTGCAGGTGACACAGGAACTCTCCATGTACATTGACTTGATATGCATGCATTTTTTTTTTTTTGGTTTTTGTCTTGCCTCACTCCCTAGTCCATGACAAGCAGATGGACACCATTCTTTCGACTGTGTGTGCAGTAACAAGGAAGAGACTGGTAGAGCTCGTCCTCCGCTGATAAGCTTAGCTCAAACACTGGGAGTCAATGGGTAGTGTTAGCCAAGATACGTAAACAAAAAAAATGTTGGCACATCCCTTAAAGAGCAATTTTTTTTCAAGATTTTCACGCTCTTTAGTCTCTCCATGCCTCCTCTATGCAATAGTACTTCTATCCACAAGACAAAAGTCTACCATATCTCCTCCCTCTCCTCTTTACGGCACCAGCAGCTGGCTTAAAGTTGTTAAGCGCCTTAAAGTGACTGGAGCTCTAACAGAGCACCTCAGAAAGACCAAGAAAACAGCTGAATCAGGGGTCCTTGAGAAAACAAAGAGGATATTTGAATATAAGTGATGGTGAGCAAACCCTGGCAGTCATCAAATTTAAAATATGAACCTGATTTAAGACAAAATAAGGCTCTTTAATGCTGCTTCGTCAAAGTAACAGGAAGACTGGTGGTTTTGGTTTCCCACTGACTCCCAGTGTTTGAGCTAAGCTAACTCGCGGTGAGTGAGCTTTGGCTGTCTATCTGCTTGGCCGACTCGGGAGTGAGGTAAGACACAAAAACAAAATGTTGGAGTGTTCCTTTAAAACAGTGTGCTGGCTGTTTCATCCTTCTGTCATCACTCTGAGCTAATCTGATGTTTCTATTGATTATTGATGGGTATTTTATTAGTTCTGACCTCTGAACTGAATCCTTCTACATCAGGAAGTTGAAAGCTCTTGTGTGCCTTGACAATCCTGTTAGCCAAATATGCTAACAACTACATTCAGAGCACAGATGGAAGAATATATGAGCAGAAGGTTTAACAGTGAGTTTATCTCTGGTTGTACTTGTTCATTCATCACAGCAGCAACAGAGACAAAGAGCCTGAGTGCAGAGTCTGCACCGTTGAACCACATAGATGGACATGCATGTTTGTGGTCATTATTGTGGTGATTCTTTCAATGATCATTGTGCTAGTACCAGCCTGGTTGGGGACCTCTGCTCTATCAGATTAAACAAGGAGAGATTTTGTACCCAAAGGGAGCAGTAAACCAGGAGACGACTTTGATTTCAGATCTGTGTAAATCATCTCTGTGAAGATACATTAAGTCCCGCCTCCCTCTGTGTAATACAACAACACTTGCTGTTCACAACAAGCATATGTAGGTCACTGTACGAGCACTTTGAAATAGAAAAGTGACTCATCATTGCACCAAACACCCCCCCTTTCTCTCACACATTCACAAGATGGTGGGACAGATGGAGATGTTGTTAAAGCCTTCAGAGTCAGCAGAGAGGAGGAAGCAGCAGAGCTCTGAGTGACAGCAGCACATGTCTGGTGCATTTACAGCTCCCCTTTAGATCCTCATGTTTACGCCTACACGTGCCATCTGCTTTGACTTTGACTGTTCAGCTCAATGACTCACTGACATGCTTTCTCTTTCTGTGGTTTTGCTTTCTCCCACAGAGCTACGGAAAGTTCAGAACTATTCAAGTGAGTATGAATTTCTTTTATTTTCAAATAGTCCACAAAAACTATCAATTTTCAGTTTGTTGTTCTTGGAAAGTTGTCTGTTGTTGGTGTTTATAGAAGAGAGTTTTAGGCATGAAGCTGAATGTATAGTTAAGTTCCCAGAGATGTCCACAGGATGGCACCACTTCTCCAAAGCAGAGACAGCCTCACACTGTTGGGTCCAGAGTGTTACGTTCAGACTTTGCTTGAGCAATATTCTCGACCAAGAATGTTAATGCTTCCTGGAAAACCTTGAAAATCTAGGAAAGACCAATGTCTAACCATTGAGTCACATGAGAAGTAAAAGAAAAAGTAAAATATCCTGGAAAACCTTCAAGGTAAAAAAAAAAGGAATAAAATCAGTTTTCCTGCTCATCATGGACTGGTTTTGTTAATAATAATAAAAATAAAAAAATAAATAGAAAAAAAAGCTTTCTGATCATAAAAAGTGGTTCCTCTTTTTCTACAAAATGTCAATTATATATTGTAAACAAACTAGCATATAAAGGATTAAAGATTTGAAAACTTATTTATATTTAAGATAGTTAAAGGATTTAATGCAGTAAAAGTTGAAGTATATGAATTAATACCAAATTTATGACACCTCTCTGGTGTGACCATTTTGCCCTCCTGAGCATTTGACGCAATAATCAAAAATCTGCCAACAATAATCAAAGCTGCATTAAATGGAAGTAGTCACAGAGTCCTACTAGTATTTCTGGCCAATAGTCAGTGTCCAGACCTCTCAAGAAAATTACTGGACCAAGAGGACCAGCGTCCTAAACACTCTGATAACATGAGCGCCCTACCACCTTGTCCAGTGAACTCATTGCTACTTAAGCGAGACCATGAGCGAAGTGCCAATTTACATTAGGAAAAATTAGCAGTATGCTTCAGACTAGTCTACCCTGCATACTGTTTCTCACACTTAAAAGTGCCAACATGCCAAGGGTCGAAATGGCGGAAAACCACAGTGAATATCCATGGCAACAGCCTTAGCATTGTTAGCATTAGCATCAATCCCATTATATATACATAAAAATACTACCCGAGCACTATTCCAGACCAAGAATGCTAATGCTTCCTGAAAAACCTTGAAAATCTAGGAAAGACCAATGTCTAATGATGGAAAAATGAGAAATTAAAGAAAAAGCAAAATATACTGGAAAACCTTCAAGGTAAAAATGTATTTGAATCAGTTTTCTGATCATTTTGATTTAATGTATTAAATCCTTTAAGTTGGTTAAAGGATTTCATGCAGTAAAAGTTGAAGTAATATCAATAAATACTAAATTAAAGGCCTTTCTGATGTGACCAACATGCTTTATGTACATTCTTAAAATAAGACATGGGGGTTAAAAATCCGTAGTTTAAACCAAAAGCCAACTTTCATGAATAAACCCTCCTTTTTTACGCTGTCCCATCCAGGTGAGGTGATTCTGGACCCCGGCACCGCTCAGAGGAACCTCACTGTATCCGATGACGGTCGCCAGGTGAGATATGAAGAGCGGAAGACCTCCCACTCTGAGGGTCCGAAGCGCTTCAACCCCGCCCTCTTCGTCCTAGGCAGGGAGGGCCTCGGCTCTGGTCGTCACTACTGGGAGGTGGACGTGTCGCGTAAGACGGCCTGGACGCTGGGCATGGCCAGTGCCTCTGCTCGCCGTAAAGGAGAGATCAAGCTGAATCCCGAGGGGGGTTACTGGTGCCTGTGGCTGAAGAACGGGGAGGTGAAGGCGTTGGACACAACACGTCTGCCGCTCCAGCTGTCGTCTCAGCCCGGGAAAATGGGAATCTTCCTGGATTATGATGGCGGCCATATTTCATTCTATGATGTTAAGGCACGTGTGCACCTCTACACCTTCGACCACAACTTCAGCGAGAGTTTATACCCCATCTTCAGCCCGTGTCTCGTCCATGATGGGAAGAACAATGCTCCTCTGGTTATCACACCTGTGAAACACACCTGAGATTGACAGAAAACCAAGACAAAAACAGTTTTGCGCAATATGCTGATGCTACATGTTGTTCTATTTTGTTGTTAAAACTTTATTTGCTATCAGTCAGATTCCTTGTTTAGCACTTTAACTCACACAATTTTAAATATAGTGATGTAAGAAAATAAAGCAAGATGTGTTGAATGTAATATTAGCCAAAAAGACGTCTAAGGGAGTAAATATGCTAATTTTCAGGTATTATTAATGATCATTCATACCTTGACTGGACTTTTTTCAGAGGATTTTTTTCTGAAAATCAAAGTAGCCATTGCATATTTATAGTCTTTTAACTTTGTTGTAAATGTAAATATAATAGACAAAATAACCTATAATAGCTGATTATCCCAAAGGCTATAGAGTGGTGCAGAAATGAGTCCATAAACATGGAGGGGAGTTAGCATTTAGCACTTCTTGGTTCTCAAAGCTAAAAGTATAGTAGTGTGATGGACAAATGCCTGAATGATGTTTGTAATGAAATCAAGCACACAAGATTTTAATGTTTATCTGAAATTATCAAATGCATCTGATATTTCATTAATTTTTAAAGCATTGTTGTAAAGGACGCTTGCTGATGAACTGCTAATAAGGACTACAGAAATGTCTGGAAACTCTAATGCAAGCATTTCTGATCATTTTTAAAAAAACAAAAATTTAAACGATGCGGACTGACTTGACCAGATCACTTGATCATGATATTGTAACTGCTTCTATATTGAGTCGCCATTTTGTAGTTCCATGGAAGCTCAATAGCATCTCACTCTCCCTGTTTACGTTACGTTTAAAAGATCATCACAGTTAGATTCAAGATTATCACAAAGAAACAAATGTTGAAGTTTCGTAAGTTTTTTGTTTGCTACAGAGCTTATTATCAGCAATGATGCAAAAAACACAGTGAAGAATCTTGTAGGATCCATTCATGAGAACCAGCTCAATGCTAACTTACACGTAGGCAGACAGAAATATGCCACTCTATGTTTGACTTGTTAATTTAATGGATGTGTTCAGAGGAAAAGAAAAGAGTGTAAATACTGTTGTTCTTCTTAGACTTTCCTCACTGTGTCAGTCTTTGTTTACCTGAGGCTTAAAGAACTAACACAGAAAAGCATTGCATTAAATTTACTTCTCATAGGTTTGGGCTTGCTTTTTAGAGACACTTGTGTACAAACTGTTATACTATGGCCGTTTTAAGAACCGCGTGCTGCACTAACAGAATGCATCAGACCAGTCCGCCTTGTGTACCATTTCCCACAATGCAAAGCTCCAATATGTTAAGGGTTGAAATGGCAGACAACCACATGTCAACAGCCTTAGCATTATTAGCATTAGCATCAATTCCATTGCACATACATAACAGTAAAGCAAATTAAATGTCTGTAAGTTTGTATTTTTTGGTTGTCACACGTGTTGTGCATTTATCGTGAGTGTGCCATAATGAAAATCATCAAAATTCAAGTATATCACTTGTAAGACTTTATCAGTCAGTGGGGTGTCCAAACTATGGCCCCGGGCAAACTGCAGCCCTCAGTCCATTTTGATTTCGCCGCAGCTGATACCAGGTCTTTGATTCTCTATCTGATCCATCTCAGGGTCTGGTTTAGGAGGGATATGTCTAATCCTCGTCAAACACCAACAGTCTTACAGTTAGGCGGTTTGTGCAGTTTGCTCTTGTTTGTGTCTGAATGTCTAAATGAGTCGATAGCTTAATCCCTTCTGGCTGCAGAGTTTCGTTATCATCCAAGGTGTAGCCAGGGCAGACCAGGACCTCCTGAAACATGATTGGCCTTCCCAAAATCCGCAATGATAAGTTGGCTTTTGCAAAGTCAAGCCATTAATGTAAAGCTTTGTTGTGGGGTAATTATGTCTTTAAAAACATTAATTTACTAAACATCTCTTAACCATGATTTGATTGGTTTTATCAACTTAAAGACATAAAAGGTAGGTGTCAACCTGGTCCAGCCTTCATTTAAGTTTTTGATGTGGCCCACCATGAAGAAGTGTTTACTGTTGTTTTGTACTGTAAAAATAGTTGCTCTGATCCAAACTTTGGCCCAGTAGGTGGCAGTACTGCACCACATACAAAAGCTGCCAGAAAGCCAAAAGAAGTAGAAGAAGAATCAGCTCGGCTGGTTCAAGCGTACTGCAAAATTACAGCCGCTTGGCAGTCATGTAGGCGGCTTCAAAAACAGCCAATGACAATATTTGCAAAAGGCATTTCTATGGAGGCTCTTTCATGGTGCAGGATTATTGTGAACCATTCAAAATGTTCTGTATTTTTACATGAAGAGTTTACTTTTGTACTTTTTTCAAGCTTTTTCATTAAAGATGATCAATCAACACAACCACAGACTGTCTCTTTAATTCTTTATGTTCTGATTTTCCTTTTCAAAGAGTTCAGGTTCCAAACAGTCCATAGAGCTGAAGGGCATTAAAGGGACAGTTCAGTCATTTTGAGGTGAGTTTTGCAAGGTTAATTTCAGTAGATAATAGAGTGGTGCAGAAATAAGTCAAAAAACTTGGCTTTGAGTTAGCATTTACCATTTTCAGGTTACCAGCCCTCCAGAGTAAAAGTGATTTAGTAAACCAGTTTTGGATAAGCTCCTGAAAAAAGGTTTGTGGTGCACACCCACATGAGATTTTGAATGTTTAATGGGAAATAATACAATCTTAAACTGTTGTGTTTATAACGACGATTGCTAACTAACTGCTATCAAGGACTACAAAAATTGACCCTATGGCAGGCATTCCTGATTGTTTTTGAATTATCAATTCCTCATATAATATTGCCACAGCCACGAGAACCAACTTGATCAGGTCAAGCGATTATAGGGAAACTCACGAACAAGAGGTCACAGATACTGCACATTGGAAATACTGTTCCTTCGAAATTAAACCCCCATGGTGTAGTTTCATAGGAGCCTAATAATAGCTTTTTACTCTCACCGATTACGTTTAATCTTAAAACATCATTGGGTGCAAACATTGTTTTTTAGTATCATGCTTGGTTAACAGCCAGAAGAGACTTTAATGATAAATAGCTATCAATATCTTTGTCTTAAATTAAAGGACATGGCTGTAGCGAGCTCTCAAATTTGCATGTTTTTGAGGAAATGAAAAATTGTTAATAACTATTTTTGGTGCATACTGACATAAACAGTTTGTTTTCTGATGGTTCATCCCTGCATATAAGCATATGGTTACATTTTGTAACTACTATAGCGCCTCCTAGTGGTGACCATGAATATCAGGGTCTAGGGTACAAACTGTGAATCAAGACGATGAAAGTCTGAGCTTTCATCAGAGGGTCATGGATCTTGGATGAACAGATTTTATTTTGGTGGAAACCATCAAATTTTAAAGAGTTCATCAAAGGACTTTTGTCAAATTTGGCACAAACCTACACTTTGACTTGAGTGTAAAGTTATTACACTCTACCCCAAATCAAGGAGTCAAGCAATTTCACACCTTGTAGAGGCATTAAACCACCAGGAGATAAGTTACTCAACTAAGTCATATAAAGCCTTAAAGAACATTGTTTAAAATCAGAATATTTGCATTAACAGCTGGAGATTAATATAATAGCAGGAATGAAGACGGATGGATGGATGAATAGAGGTTTAATGCCAGGTCAGCAACTAAGGCCATCTTTATGGTGAAAACAAATTAGACAGACATGTCGAGATTAAGAATAGACAACTTATAAAAGTATGTAAAGACTAGCCACTATCAAAAACTCCAAAATTTCTCCTGCTTTGACTCTGTTAATAAGATATTGTAGACCTGCTACTTTCTCTTAGGAGGACAAGATCCGCACAATCTACACGAATGTGTTTTATCATCAAAAGACATTAACAACCAACATTTCTGGAGGAGGCTCTTCTTTCAGTAAGAACTAGTGAGTCAGCCTCGAATGACCAATCTGACATCTAGCACAGACCACCTTGTCCTTGCGCTTTTTCAGCAATGTTGGTCTTGGACCGTTCGTAAAGCTTGTTGATTGGGCAGTCTCTCCATTGCAATAAAGAATGAAATGAAGAAACGGCAGTCTTGTGATATTAAGCAGTAAACCCACTTTAGCTCATACGCAGCTAGCTGCAGCCTTTTGTTTTTGTTTGTGTTGCTCCCCTCCTCGATTTGAAGGGTCAAAGCTCTTCCTCCTGAGGCTCTGAGCACCATGACCAGCCAGTATAAATTTGTATCTGGGGTAAAAAGGGAGGGAGGGGGGTATATTTTGGGTCTGTTGGAGGTGGCAACGGTTACAGCTGGTCTCATGTGTCAGTGTGCCGCAGAGCCTTCAGGCAGCTGCTCTCTGGTGAGTCCACACATACTCCTGTTCTATCTGTCGTTCCTCATTCTCTCATGCATTTTCATTTTTAATACCACATCTGCTTCAGTCTGGGCCTCTTGGGGCACTGTTGGCTTGGTTCTGTGTTTTTTCTTCTTACAAATTGGCTTTTAATAGCTTTTACTGAGTTGAAGACTTTTTTAATTTGCAAATAAAGACTCAAAAATCCTTCTTCCCAGCCTGAATTTCTGTTTGACTGATAGAAAGAGCTCCAAGTCAGGTCAATTGGTTCAGCAGTTTTGTTGCAAAGATGAAAATATGGCCTGTCAGGAATATGTCGGCCTCCTGCGCTTAATGTTACAAGCTAATCCTAGCGTGCTAATACTAATAAGTGTGATATATTTAGTCTGAATTTCTCATCTGAAGTTAAAAATACAAGGAAGGTGTGAAACATCATAAACCATTTTAAGGAGGGCATTTTAGCAGCAGATATTTTCAAATATTTCAGAAATGTTGCTGATCTGTTATCGCTTATTTTTTAATTGATTTCCAGTAATAGCCCAAATTTGAGGCTGTGTCAGTAAAACGTTTGGCTTGATTTCCATGAGAGGGTGCAGTTTACTTCTGCAGTCAGCTGTACAACATGCATCCATCGGGCCAGGAAGACAAAATTACACTTAGAATAACCAAAGTTAGATTTGTAAAACCAACAAGTTAAAAAAAGCACAAGCTTAGGAATAAAAACCTATGATGTTAATGGGATCAGGAAGAAATCAGATTTTAGCTTCTTTGTTCTGCCCAAACGCTGGGTGAAAATTCCTAACGCCAGTTTATATAAAGGAGAACAAGCTTAAAACTCTACTTTTGTTAGGGCTCAATTCAAATCAATCAATCAAAATGTCCATAGGACTCACAAAGGCTCATTTGGTACAAACTGAAAGGGTAAAAGGTCCTTTATTTTTAAGTCTTCGCTAGCCTTGGTTAAAAAATCAAACCAAGCAGACTGGCACTTCATTAGGGATGGCAATCGAAAACCAATTCCTGTTGAGAATCAATATTAGTCTTTTTGCTTATTAATTCTCTAATCAGATCCTTCTAATTTGTTCTGCCTGCCTTGTTAACCAAGGATATCACACTCTAATCAAAGGTAGAAACAACAAGAAAGAGGTCAATGAAATAAACATTAAAACAAAATTTAAAAAAATAAAATGAGTGAATGAATGCCATTTGACTAAAAAGCAGTTGAACAGGTCTTCCTAATAAATTGGCCAATGACTGTCTACTGGATTAATGTGGTTAATTAAAGAAAAAACAAACCAGCATTTCAATAACAAGGAAGGCTCCGAAGCATCAATGAGAAGTCAACACTGCTCCAATGAACACACAGACTCCATTGTTACAAACTAAATTGTGAAAAAGACGAGATTTTAAAACAACAGAACCTCAAATTTCACATAATTGGCCTGAATTTGTAACAATGAGTGAGTGTCGCCCTGCTCTGCTCTGTAGATCTGCATGAAAACAGCCCCTAAATGAACTCCCGCCGTCTAACCCCACAGCAGGTTTGATGCCCCGTTCAGAGCCTGGTTGCTTGCGCTGACCAAAATGACCCTGCCTCTTCGCCGTGTAGGAATGGCCTCCCCTGGGAACCTTTCTGAAGAGCAGGTGCACTGCTCCATCTGCCTGGACGTTTTCACCAACCCTGTCTCCATCCCCTGCGGACACAACTTCTGCCAGAGCTGCATCCTGGGATACTGGAAGACAAGCCCTTTGTACCAGTGTCCCATGTGCAAGAAGTCCTTCTACAAAAGGCCCGACATCAGCATCAACACGGTCCTGAGGGAGATTGCAGAGCAGTTCAAGGAGATCAGGGTCAGGAGCGTGGAGGGGAAGGGGATCGAGGAAGAGGAGTGCGAGGGGAAAGGGAAGAAGTGGGGGATGGAGAGGAAGAAGAAGGAGGATGAGGAGAGGCTGTTGGAGGAAGATCAGAGGCAGCAGCTTTTGGAGGAGCTGAAGGAGAAACAAGAGGAGAGGAAGAAGAAGGCGCCACAAGAGGAGTTACCACCGCTAATCCCTCCACCGAGAACCTCCCCTCCATCATCACCTCCTCCTCTACCCCAAACCTCACCTCCACCATCACCTCAAATCCCTGCCCCACCAACCTCGCTTTCACCACTTTCTTCATCGCTCCCTCTTCCATCCTGGGAGGAAGTCCTGTGTGATGTTTGCCTCGGAGAAGGCAGGCCCAAGGCGGTCAAATCCTGCCTGGTGTGTCTGACTTCGTACTGCGAGGAGCACCTGAAGTCTCACTCCGCCAGGTTCACCAAGCACAAACTGATGGAGCCGGTGGCGAATATGGAGGACAGGATGTGTCCCAAGCACGAGAGGCTCCTGGAGCTGTTCTGTAAGAAGGACCAGACGTGCGTGTGCGTGCTCTGTACGGAGACGGACCACAGGGCGCACTACACTGTCCCTGTGGAGCGGGAATGGACAGAGAAGAAGGTGAGGCCTCTGCTTTCGCCACTTGTGTATGATGATGATATTCGTGACTTTACACTGTTCTTAAAAATGAGCTCATGAACTGTCAAAATGCAACATCATTTTAATAATACAGCCACAAGACTGATTACAAAAATGGTTTATAATCTCTTTACACCACTGCTAGCATTAGCACTCACTTCTTGGCTAATAATATCACTTTAGTGCTTCATAACAGTCCAAAAGTCTAACGCAAACAGGGTTAAGCTAAATGTTGAGTAAGCTTTTTGGGCTGTGGCTCATTAAAGAGAGCTGCAGAGATGTATTTTTGTTGACCAACCCAAAAGTTAGCATTGAGCTGATAATAAGTTCATAAAACTTTAACGTCTTGTTCTTCATGATAATCTTCATGAACAAACCTAACTTACTACGTTTTAGGCTTAAACGTCATCGTAAAAAGCAGCTACCAAGCTAAATTAGAGCTACAACATAGCGGTTAAGCTTAGAAGCAGCAAATGCACTTCCAACTTATAACGCCATCTTTTAACCTGCTGTTTGAAAATGTCCTCATAATTGAATGACCTGATGAACTTAGCACCCAGGGCTGTGGGAATTGTTGGTTCAAAAAAATGTCTCAAATGATTGCATTATATCATCCCCGGCCATTTTTGTAGTGCTTATAAGCAATTTGTTGCAACTGGCCTTTTAACCCTTGTGCATCCCCTCTAATTTACTACCCTCTTTGGACCCTCGAGCCAAGAAGCAAAAAAAAAACGAAAAACTGTTATAAAAACATCTTGTATCAATATTTTTTTCTGTCTTTATTTCTGCATTAATCTCTAAAACCACTTCAGCCCTACTCAAAACTTCGAAATATCTAATAATAATCAGGATTTTAAATCCTGATTATTATATCATATTGATAAATTTCCTGGTAATAAATATATATTATCCTGATATTAATCATGGAACATGTGGCTCACACCAACCACTTTCACTTTAGACTTCTTTCTCAAGATTGCTGGTAATTGGTTAAAAGACAAAAAAGCAAATAGGGAGAAATTAAGAAGTTACCTTAATGTAGCAAAAGTGATGTTTTGTTTGGAATGAGCTTGGATTTTCATGGAAAGACTTCTTTTCCATGAAATTAGATTAGATAGAACTTTATGAATCCCTTGGGAAGACTCCATAAGGGAAATTAAAATTCCAGCAGCATAGCAAGCACACGGTGTAAATAAGCACACATGTATCAGCGAAGTGAAAAAGAAAAAAAAGAGAGAAAAAAACTGCAAGTATGAATATAAATAAAAATAAAACATGGCTACTGCTCCTCCCCATCCTCCGTCTACCTCCCCCTGACAAAAGACAAAATTAATAACATCTTGAAAGACATAACCCTTTAATGCCTGAAAAGACAAATTAAAGCCACAAAAATTCTATTTTTTTGGAGCTGAAATATTTATTTCACTTTCTATTGAAATCCTAAAAAAATTAAAATTTGCATACATTTTAACATATATATTTTTTTGTATCTCATTTGATACATTAGGTGTTTTTGGCAAATGATAATCCATTTGAGGACATTTTTTTTCTCATTTATCTGATTGTATTCAGATGTTTTTTAGTAATTTGTTGATCATATTGATTAGATAGAGGTGTCATAAATGTATGTATCAAATATGATACAAAAGGCGTTAAAGGGATAATAATAAACTGAATAACATGCCACCATGAATTAAGTTGCTGATGGGTTAAATTGGCAAGATGAATGTTTTTGTCAGGCTCAGCTGAAGAGGACAGAGATAGAGGTCCAGCAGATGATCCAGGAGAGAGTGAAAAAGGTGGAGGACATCAAACATGCCGTGGAGCTTCACAAAGTGAGTCCTGAGTTCATATTTTGGACTGTCCAAGGGTAAACTGGTCCTTCAGAGTTAACATGCTCTCAATGCATGTTGTGTCTGTATTTTAGGCTAGTGCTCAGAGAGAGATCCAGGAGAGCGTGCAGGTCTTCTCAGAGCTGGTACGATCCATCCAGAAGACTCAGGCCGAGCTGGTCTTATCCATCGAGGAGAAGCAGAGGCAGACGGAGAGGTGGGCTGAGGGCTTCATCACAGAGCTGGAGCAGGAGATCGCTGAGCTGAAGAGGAGGAACACAGAGCTGGAACACGTGGCTCGCACTGACCACATTCACTTCTTAAAGGTGATTTCTTATGATGAACCAACAGGAGTCTGGAGGAAGTGCTTGAATGAACATGTTGTAATTTCTTGTGCTTTGTCCTATAACAGAACTTTCCTGCTCTGAGCACGACTCCCTCTGTCAAAGACTGGTCTGACACCAGTGTCCCTACTGACACGTGTGTGGGGATGATCAGGAGATCTGTGTCCAAACTGGAGGCAACGCTGGACGACATGATCGACAAACTGGCCGACAGTGGTGAGACTTTCTCAACTGTACACATTCTTATAATCTCAAGACCAGTTCAGACCAAAAGTCTTTAATGTGTAATTGGTAAACACCACATGGTATTCTCTAGTGACTCCAGGGAGCTGATGTCATGCCAGAGGCTTGTGCCACGCCAGGGACTTTTGTCAAACCATTTGCTTTTTATAACAGTGGTTACTGTAACTCTTTTGCTCTAGTGCTTCACTTTGGTTTGTTTGACTGACACGTCCACAAGGCATTTTTGTAAAAAACTGTATGTATTCTAAGTGCTGGGTACAAACCAGTTTTGTAAACAAGGGGCTTTTGTAACACGTGTGTGTAAAGCCATATCAGGGGAGAAAAGGACGAAAGAAGGATTGTTACAGATCAGATACTTCTGTCATACCAGTGGCTATTGTCACACCAGGCGGCACACCAGGGGCTTTTGTCTTACAAGAGGCTTTTGTTGCAACAAGGGTTTTGTCATTCCACAGGCCTCTGTCACACCAGGAGCCTTTGACATGTGAAAGGCCTATGTCAGACCATGGGCTTTTGTCACGCAATAATCTTTTATTTAACTGTGGTTTTGTCATGCCATAGGCCTCTGTCACATCAGGGGCCTTTGTCATGTCAGGGCCTCTGTCAGACAGTAGCTTTTGTCTTACAAGAGGATTTGTTGCAACAAGGGTTTTGTCATGCCACAGGCCTCTGTCCAACCAGGGGCTTCTGTCATGCCACAGGCCTTTGTCAGACCATGGGCTTCTGTCATGTCACAGGCCTTTGTCAGACCATGGATTTTTGTAATACAATAAGCTTTAGTCACAACAGTGGTTTTGTCATGCCACAGGCCTCTGTCAACCAGGGGCTTTTGTCCTGCGAAAGGCCTCTGTCAGACCATAAGCTTTTGTCTTACAAGCGGCTTTTGTTGCAACAGTGGTTTTGTCATGCCACAGGCCTCCTTCACACCAGGGGCTTTTGTCATGCCAGGGCCTCTGTCAGACATTAGCTTTTGTCTTACAAGAGGCTTTTGTTGCAACAAGGGTTTTGACATAGCACAGGCCTCTGTCACACCATGGGCCTCTGCTTTGCTGCAGGCCCCTGTCACACCAGGGGCTTTTGTCATGCCATAGGCCCCTGACATACAAGAGCCTTTGGCCAAAACAGGTTTTTTTTCATGCTATAGACCTCTGTCACACCAGGGTCTTTTGTCATTACAGAGGTTTTTGTCACAGCAGTGGGCTTCGTCATGCCATAGGCCTCTGTCATTTTATCTAATCAGGGAATTTATATCTGAAATGGATCTTTTCTTAAAACAGGGGCTTGGGGCTGCAGCTAGTTAATGTTGTTCTAAATTGAACTTGATTTATTTCTGTATATTTAGAGCACCATTTAAAAGCAGGTCAGACAAGGGGCTTCAGTCACACCAGGGGGTTGCACCCAAGGGCCATAGCTGGATATTGTTGGTCTGAACTCTTCTTTTGACTATAAATAAAAAAAGCACTGGCAGAAAAAGTACAACACTGTTTTTGCCAATTTTTTCTATCTTTCTCTTTGCAGAAATCAAGAAGATTCTCAAATACACAGGTATCAGTCTTTCACTCATCAGATTAATTTAGATTCTTAAAACTTTCCTGTGAAAAATGATGTTGACAGTTAAAACTTGTCCTCCCTTTAGTGGACATAACTCTGGATCCAGACTCTGCCAACCCATGGCTACAGCTCTCTCAGGACAGGCACCAGGTGAGGCACCTAGGTGCCTGGCAGGACCTCCCGGACCACCCTGACCGATTCGACACAGTTGTCATCGTCCTAGGCCGTGAAGGCTTCACATCAGGGAGACACTACTGGGAGGTCCTGGTGGGGGACAAAGATGACTGGTACCTGGGCGTAGCTCGGGCCTCTGTTAACAGGAAGGGCCGGATCTCTGTCAGCACCACTCAGGGTTACTGGGCTCTGGCGATGAAGAAAGGTCAGGGGTACCGAGTGTCGACGTCACCCCCAACCCTGCTGCCCCTCAACCCCAAACCAAAGAGAGTGGGCGTGTACGTGGACTATGAGGAGGGGCAGCTGTCCTTTTATGACGTGAGGGCTCGGACTCATATTTACACCTTTAAAGACACGTTCACAGAGAAGATCCTGCCGTTTTTCTACCTGTACTGCTGCGACAAAGCCTCTGATACTATGGTGATCTGTCCTGTGAATGAGAAAACCCTGATCAAGCAGAGTTAGTGATGGTTTTGATGACTTAAACGACACAAAAAAACCTTAATGAATTCATTAATTACTGTTTTATTGTAGCATTATATTTTTGATGAAATCCTGAGTGATATTTATAATGTTTTTATTTTAAGTGTATGTTGAAGCTCGATAAAGACTGTCAATTTTATGAATTGATGAGAGATAATAGTAGTATACGCCTTGGCTGAATGTTAGTTTTTGGCTTTTTCACATTTTGCTAAAGGTTCAACCAGAAAAAAATAGCACTTTTTTCATGCTTCAGTGTTCAGCTAAACAGAAGGTAGATTAGCTTCGACAAAAGATAAGAAGGAGAACGAAGCTTGCCAGGCATTATAAGACATCACTAAGTGAATGCTCTTTATAAGAACGACACTCCAACCTTGAGCCAAAAGGTTGATGTGTTTTTAAAGTGGTAATACTTTGCCTTAAAGCATTTGTATATATACAATTTTAAAGACTGCTCGCGTAACAATCCCTGCTGTTCACAAACTGAGAACCACTGATCCACCACCATTTTCATTCAGTCTGGGATGCTCTGCTGGAGCCCCAGTCACTTGGCCACATGGGCACAGTCTGTTTTAATTGGCCCAATCAGCATCCTTAGCAGCTGGAAGAGGTGGGAGCTAAGATTAGCGTAGATGCTAATGGCGTAAGTAGCAGTTTTGTCAGGTCTTGATAGCATTTCATTATCAAATGAAAAACAAATAACACTGCAAACTTCTCTATAGAAAAGATATTTTTGCTTCCCTTCAACATGTTTTGCCAAGTGGCTCACAGTCTGTCTCTAAGGCTGAATTACCGCCTGCCTACGACATTACCTGATTGGCCTGTAATGAATGTGATTGATGGTGTTTTGGTCCAGTCACCCGCCGGATATACTTTTGAAAGGTTCTGCCCATTCCCAAACACTTTTTATGGGCTCTCTTCCAGATGGACCAGAGAAATACATTAACAGTTCATCTAGTGTGTTGGGTGAAGCCAAGACGACAGCAAGAAAGTATATCTTTGATAATGAACACTAAAAATGAAATTCATTTTTAAGAATGAAAATATCAGGACATCAGTTGTTAGGAATCACTGATTTACCCCACGTCATGTTTTTGATCTCTGAAAATACAAGCAGAATGGACAAGATGGCTGCAGACATTAAACCACAGAAAAATCAGCAGCTGTCCAAAGAAATTCAAGTCTAATTTTTGCAGGCAAAATTAAATTAAAAAGATTGCAATGGCTGACTGTAGATTTTAAAAGAATATGTGAATTATTGGTGCGAATAAATTGTGTAACAATGCAAAGGACTTTAGTGACATGTTGTAATTTACAATGATGGAAGGGAGCGAAATTATTTGATTAATTGAAAAAGAAAAAATCAAAAAACTGGTGAATTTCACATGTAATTTGGGGTGAGGTAGAAGTATTTCAGTGCATGACTGACTGAGCTTTGATTTCCAGACTGCATGTTGTTTTTTAAAAGGGTGGCTGATAATGTGAATCTGAATGGAGAATACAGGTGTATTCATGATTTGTGTTAATAAATGTTCTGTCAAATGTCACTGTTTTGGCTTTACAAAAATCACTTAAGTTTCGTTTCAGTAAAATGTTGTCACTTGACCACACCCACCAAAGTCAGTGGACCTGACTGAGCAGCTCACAGCTCATCTCCTCAGATGATTGTTCAAGTGTTAAGGTGGCCAGAATCTCTGCATTTGGTTTTGTTTGTTGTGAGCAGCTGAAACATTTCACCTTTGAACAGCACTGCCAAACCAGGTAAGTGATCCCTCTGAACATTTTATGACTTTTTTGTCTACACTTGTATCCAGAATTTTATGAATGTTTTGCAGGCTTGAGATGTGCCTGCTGATTCATGTGGATATGAGTCACTGGGCGGGTCAGGGACTGTTTGACAGCCTTAAAATAGACATGACTGCAGAGACTTGCCTGACTTTGTCAAACATTTCCTTTAAATTTGGTGAATATATTTAATAAAGTATAAGACGGATGCAGAGGCACTGTCTCAGGTTTTATGGTGGGGCTGCCACGGTAACAGACCGTCGACTTGGATAGGATACTAATCAAAAAAATGGAAGTGCTTTGTCAGTATAAAACTTTGCCAATGCATTTCCAACATTGTTGGGCAAGTCATGTAAAAAAATTGGAAAACTGCCCTATCTCCCACTGTTAACAAACCCTTGAGAGAAAACCGGGATCCACATCGGAATTTGGATCACAATCAAAACGTAATCACTTCTCCTTTGTGCTATGACCAAGATTTCGTGAAAATGTGATCAAAATCTATAGAGAACTTATTGAGATATTGGCGAAAAAGGGAAGACTTCCCTACAGCATCTTGTAATGTTAAGAAATCTTCTCCCTTGTGCCATGGGACATTCCACAAAAATGTCACCAAAATCTATTGAGAACTTATTTAGCAATTGGCGAATATGTGAAAAACTTACCGACAGTATCTTTTAGTGTCAATACACCCTTTGAAAAATTCCTTGATCCACATCCAAATTTGGATCACCACCAAAATGTTATCACTTCTGTCTTGAGCCATGACCAACATTCCCTGAAAATGTCATAAAAAACCTATTGAGAACATATTGAGCTGTTGGTGAAAATGTGGAAAACTGCCCTATTTTGTAACGTTAAGCAATCCTTGAAATACTCCTGGATCTACATCCAGATTTGGATCGGCACAAAATTGTAATCTATTCTCTCTTGTGCCCTGACTAACATTTCCTGAAAATTTCATCAAAATCTGTTGATAACTTTTTGAGTAATATTGCTAACAGACAGACAAAAACATAACGTTGGCAGAGGTAATAATATACCAGAAAGGAGGTTACCTAAAATACAAAATAAATGTCTTGAAATTAGATAAATCACTAACTAATAGCATTTAATATTGCACTGTAGAATATTGAAACAAAATATTTGAAACATCGGTGTATCAATAATTTATTCCACCCCAATTTTTTAATACGGGTGATTTAAGTTCATTTTGTAAAAATGACGTTCGTGAAAGTGGTGACATGGCATCATTTTTCTTTTCTTGAACAGCCAAAATTTACATTGTTAACATGTGAAAACAAACATAATTTTCCCATGATAACACGCCCTGTTATTCCATCTCGAGAAAACAACCTGAAACTATGACATAACTAGCTTTGTTACACAAGAACAAGGTCAAGGTCTGCCGAAGTCAATTGGGAATATCTACTTATCATTGAAAATTGATAAAATAAAATTTTGTGAACCACATATGTTCAAGTCTTCTGGAATTAACTGCCTGAAAGAACATTTTTTTTATATTAAGTGTCTTCCACAGATTTCATCATGTCATCCTTGAATGTCTTCGCCTCATTCCCGAAGGATCATTTCCAGTGTCCAATCTGTCTAGATGTCTTCAGCGACCCTGTCACCACCCCGTGTGGTCACAACTTCTGCAAGACCTGCCTCTGTGAGCACTGGGACAAAAGTGATATTTGCCACTGCCCTACGTGCAACAAAAGATTCCATGTAAGACCTGAGATTTCCACGAACAACGTCATCGAGGAGATCTCTGCCCAAATAAAGAGGAGGAAGCTCGAAACAACCGAAAGTGATGATTCACTGGGGCAGGTGAAGTGTGACGTGTGTGAAGAAAAAAAGTTCAATGCCTTCATGTCCTGCCTTGTTTGTTGGACCTCATACTGTGAAGCCCACCTGGAGCCCCACTACAGAGTCCCCTCACTGCAGAGACACCAGCTGATCAACCCGGTGGAGAACCTGGAGGAGAGGATGTGCGTGGAGCATGAGAGGGTGCTGGAGTTCTTCTGCAGGGATGAACAAGTGTTCATCTGTCTGCAGTGTAAGGAGACAGACCACAAAGATCACGAGGTGGTTTCTGTTGAAGAGGAGGGGGCTCAGCAGAAAGTAAGTAATGCCTGTTTGGCACAAAGCTTAAATAACAGAGTGACAATGAGTCCTTAAAGCAGCAAGTTAGCATTTCAGCACTACTGGCTCCAAGGTCCCTAAGTCTATGGGCTTTTAGGGTATATACCTTTAAGGGATACACCAACATCTTTTGTTTTCATGTCTTGCTTCACTCACCATTCTTTCGACTGTGCATGAAGTAACAAGGAAGAGATGGGCAGAGCTAGCCCACTGCTAATTAGCTTAGCTTAAACACTGGGAGTCAATGGGCAGCGATAGCTAGCCTGAGTGTATCTGCCATCAGATAAACTCTTCAGCAACTCCTGTGTGCTTGTTGTGGCTTGTTTTTTTTTACCGCGTTGTGTTACATTATTTTCTACTATCACCATATTATCTTCGTCTACTCGTAAACAGAGGCTTTGTTTTGTTGACCTGTCCTTGGTGGTTTGCGCTAGAGATGTGATGTTCATGAATGAGTCGAGTCTTTTGTACAGCTGTTTTAAGTGAATGATGAGAACCGATTCGCAGTTGTGAGTGACCTTTTGTTTGTGAGCCATTCTTAAATTCTAAGGCAATTTGCGATGGACTCAGGAGTGAGGCAAGACATGAAAAGACACAAAAGTATCCTATTAAAGAAGAAAGTTAGCATTTCAGTCTATGGGATTTTAGGGCAAATACCTTAAATAAGGTCTGTGATGAACAATTACAAATGAGATCTAAACCCTTTTTACACCATAAAATGCATCGAACATTGCCTAACTTTTGAATTTAAAAGTATTATTGTGTTTTTAAAAGTGTGGTTGCGGACTAAATGCTTACAAGAAATACAAAAATGTCTGGAGACCCTAATTGAAAAAATTCTGACCATTTTTATAGTAAGTAATAATACATTCACAATCGCCAAACCAATGGGAACCAACTTCTTTAGGTCATTCAATCAGGATTAATTTTTAAACAAGAGGTGACTGTGTGACGTTTTACATTAGACAGTGTTGTGCCCGCTTCAAACATGTTGTCGTTCCACAAATAGCTTGATAATAGCTTTTTACTCAGGATTACGTTTAGGCTTAAAAAATCGTGAAAGTTCAGCTCATTTGTAAAGATTACCACGATGAGCAAAATATGTGAGTTTTGTTTGCCACGGACCTTTATGTCAGCTATTATCCAAGAACACATTAAAAAATATCATACAGATGGAGCCACTTACATTTTCACCATTTTCCTTGGCAGAGTCTTTGCTGGTCCATGACAGGAAAGTGCTCCTGCTTGCCCACCCTTATGGTTTTTATGAGATCCCCAGCAATTACGTGATACACATGTACCCCTTACCACTTATATTTTATTGGAGATATAGATGAAAATTTAGCAAGGAAAATGCTACTATGTACAGAAATTGAGAACAAAAACAACAAAAATCCCGTGTCCAGACTTCCAGTGGCTGGAAGTCGGCTGGTAACTGGAAGGGACTCGGCTGGCATGTGGCCGGGAGGGGAAAATTGAAGCGGCTGCATCTGTAGGCTTTTGGCTGAGGGAACTAGCATGATGCTAACTTGGCGTTCATCCCTGCACCACTCCATAAGCTGTAACTCCAATACAAGTGTCTCTGATTGAGATATTTTTTTAATGGCATTTTATTTTTCAGGAAAGTATTGAAACCAAAAAGGCAAAGATCAAAATGATGATTGAAGAAAGAACGGAGAAGATTAAAGAATTTTCAACCTCATCTGAACTGAGCAAAGTGAGTACAAGGAGGAAAACTGCACATATCATGTTCATTAATAGACTGACAAATTAGTGGGTCAACAGTAGTGTACACGTGGTCAAATTTCACTTCCGTATTGTTGGTTTATCTGCCAGGGAGATTATGGTTTTGCTGCATTTGTTAGTTTCTTAATTTGTATGATTTATGAAAGAAGATAACTCAAAAACTGACAAAGAGATACTGATGAGATCTTCATGTTCAATGTTAGTCATGGTACAAGAAAAAAACAGATAAATTTAGGTGGTGATCCAAATTTGGATTAAAATTCAGGGCTTTCTTAAGAATTTGTTAACATTGCAAGAAAGGGCCGTTTTCTACATTTGAGCTAGTAACTCAAAACGTTCTCAATGGATTTAATGACATTTTCAGGGAACGTTGGTCAGGGCACAAGTGAGTACTGATTTGATTTTAATAGCAATTTGAATCCAGATTATAGACCCAGGAATTTTTTTTTTCAAGGATTTGGTAACAGTGTGAGATTGGGCAGTTCTTTATATTTTTACCAATAAGTTGCCTGCCAGTGCTGAAATGCCTTGGTGCTCTCAGAGCACTTCTTGTTCTAAACAAGTTTCCTTACAACATTCAGTAACACAGCAAAGAAAGTCAGAAGATGTTGTCAATAGAGCTGTTGGTATAGACCATCTTGGAGTAGAAGACCACTCGCATGTGGTGGTAAATACAGAGATGCAGTTAAGATTGCTTATAAAAGGGGATAAAAATATTATTGTGCCACAGGATGGCAGTGTAGGAGTGTAAGAAAACATTTCTATGAATTACCCTGACCAAAAACACTCCTTTAAGCTCAACAGACACAAAGCTGTGTTTTACGTCCTTGTCACTAGACAAGTGTTACTGTTCCAAGAGAGACCATGTTTTACTGGTGACTTTTAGACAATTGCTTAAGATGGACAGTTTTACAACACACCTCTCTTTGTTTGGGATTTCATCAAAATTATATCTGATTTGTATTTTTTCCCTGGTAATTATCAAGACCTTAAACATCTCTATAATGATGAAAACAACAGACAACCCTTTAAATGGTCAACAGATAGCACTGAACCAGTCACATCTGGTATTGATGTACTTTAATTTACACTAATCTGATAAATCTCAGTATCCAGTGTCCTCCACATTAGCACAAGACACAAGAGTGTGTTTCAGTAATTCATGTAGTTTGAGATTTCTCTATTATTATCTCCATGGCACACACACTACTAACTAAATGAAGATGTCTGTCCACTGGAAGTTTGTCCGTTCGGTTGATCTACTGAAAACAAAAGGCACAGATTAAAAAACACATCACTAAAGATTAGCTTGGCACTGTCAGGCAATCCGACTTCTGCTGGGGAAGCATCCATCTAGTCCAGAACTCCATGATGTGCATTGACTTTATGCCACCAGGTAGGCTCCGCCCACAAAATGTCACCACTGCGTGCAAACATGAAAAATGGTTTATAAGCACTTCGGATAACAAATTAGAATAAAACTCCCCCAAAAGAACACTACAAAGTTCATCTTTCTGGTTTATAATACATGTATGACCAATAATTTGAGATGTATTTTAACTTTAAAATCTGATTAATCTCCCATTTGTTCACATAATGGAGGCAGAGTTTGTGGCCCATAACCCAGTAGGCCATCAGAGGGTGCCCTTATACTTTGGTTTCACACTTTGTATTTATCACTATATGCATTTGAACCCGTTGTATTTGTGTCTCTAGGAAAAAGCAAATAAAGAGACTGAGGACTGTGAGAAGCTCTTCAATAATCTGCTGAACCGTGTACATGAAGTCCAGACTAAACTGGTTTGTAATATCAAAGAGAAGCTCAGAAAGTCCCAGGAGAAGGACAACTCCATGATTGAGGAGCTGCAGGAGGAAATCAACAAATTACAGGAGAAGCACTCAGAGCTGGAGGAGCTCTCACAAAGTGATGACTACTTTCAGCTTCTGCAGGTTGGAAAATTGGTGCAATTTCCATTTGGTTTTTGGGCTAGCAAATTTATTACAAATACAAATGGGCAGATGATGACAGATTTTGTTTTTGTCTTTGTTGCACATTTGTCAGTCTACTTAGAGTATCAAACATGCCAAAGAACAGTGTCACCAGTCTGCTTTAAAATAGATCAAAACCAGCTCACTGTTACTCATCATCATGTGTTTGTGAATCTTTCCAGACTCTGCAGACCCTGAGCACCATGTCAGCTGCTAAGAACTGGTCTACGATCAGTGTTTACTCAGACTTGTATGTGCAGACGGTGAGGAGAGCCATGACTCATCTTGTCCATGATTTCCAATCAGAGCTGAAAGCTTTGACAGTAAACGGTAAACTTCATCTCCATTGTCATAGATGTCCCATGTTGTGCTTTTTTTTAGTTTGTTTATTTCTCTGTAGGGAAAATGGGTGTAGCAGGAATCACAGGCATAAGGCAACAAAACAAAATCTCAACACTGACAGTGTGTTAAAAACAAATGAATAAAAACCTAGGAACTCAATCAGTGCAATCACACAGAAGAGAAAAGGAAGGAAAACGTGTAGTGTTGGACAGGTGGATGGGTCTAGACTAGCTAGACCTATTTAACCTGACTGTTTCTCATGCTCCAAAACAGTATGACTATGCACAACACAAAAAGTCTGCAGCATCTGGACCCTTCCCTCTTTCCCTGTTTGCCACCCGAACGGGTCACTCCCTACACCCATCAAAAAAGCTATCAGTGATACATCCTACCATTGTTTTGTCATCACTTTAAGCCCTTTGGCTCAGGTTGGCAAACCTAGTGCAGACCAACCTAACATGCCAGATGGACTGTCTAATATATTCCACTAGTCCATCTACTGGATACAGTCTGTAGAAATGGAAATGGGCAGAACCTTTCAAAAGCATATCCGACAGGTAATTGGACGATTGTTCCATCAATCTCATTAATTATGGGACAATCAGATACTGTAGTAGGCGGGTGCTACTGATGCAGTGTAAAGTACAAAACATGGGAGAATCGTAGAACTCTCGCAAAAACATGTCGGAAGTGGAGCTAAAATGTCCTTTCTATCAAGAAAAGCTTTCATTGATGTTTTTGTTTTTCATTTACTAAAGAAATGCAGCCCAGATCTGATAAAACTGCTACTGAAGCTGTTAGCATCTCTGCTAATCTCTGTACGAGTCACTTCCTGATGAATTCTCCTTTAGAAGTAATGAAACAGGGAAATACATTTGGTGTATTAGTTCAAATAGTGACCGTGCAAATTGGTGACTTTGAGTTGACACCATGGTCGACTTTGTCCTTGGATGTGTCTGTATTAGCTTTGTTTCTTTGGCTGTATTTTCTCACATATAAACTACTGATTGGCATTTTAGATACAATGATTCTTAAAACATTTTATGTCAAAGCAGTGGGGAGTCCACCCTCCATTTTCGTCAGTGCTTTGGCAAAGACATCTATCAGGACAGTCTGCGGCAAGTCATCAGTTAGCATGGTCACTTTTAAGACCATAACACTCAAGACCATTAGAACAGTTCACAGAGGAAAATTTAAAAATGGAGTGCCTGACCAGTGTTGCTCAGTTGTTAAAAAATATCCGATGTTGATATTGATAATTTGTGTTTATTTTGTTACTTTTACTCTCAGAATTCACGCCGTGTTTGCAGTTTACTTCTAACACACTAACAGGTAGTTACATACAACCTGAGGTATTTTGCTCCCTCTAGTGGTGTCCTCCAGTATCATGCTTCACATACAGGCAAGCATATAAACAAAAATGCTCAGACACCAGAGTAAATGCAAGAAGGAATTGCAAGGAAATCGCCAAATGACAAGAGCTCCAACTGAGCATCTCAGACAGACTGAGAATACAGCTGAATACTAGCAGTCACACTTGCAGTCATGTAACCAACGTTCTCATGATGCATATCTCAAATCTCTGAGAAAAATCCAAAAAGACAATTAAAGAAAAATCCACTTCAATCCAGGGCAAGGCTACAAAGACATTATTATTATCAATTAACCAAGCTGTAAAAATGTCAATTTCTCTTGTTTTAATGTAAACTTTTTAACCTGAGGTATGTGTGTGCCTTTTTGTGCCTCTTCAGCCAGCCCCAAGTGGACACTTAAGGAACTGCGGTTTTTGTTGTCCTAATGAGTCAGCTTCAGTCTGGTGGTTTGGTCCATCTATTTCCATAACATCCTGTTTTGTTTTAATTCACAGAACTGACCAGGATGAGACAATACAAAGGTAAGATTATACATAAATACACATTTTTTCCCTGTTTTGGAAAGCCGTTAAAGATTAAACTGATTTGAATTCCTCAGAGTCAGTGACGTTCGACCCAAGCACTGCTGGCAGTGGCCTTGTCGTGTCTGAACTTGGGAAACGTCTGAAGTATTACAGTAGCCAATCATCATCCGATGACTTCTTGAAGAATGATTGTCCCATGATTTTGGGGAAGAAGGGCTTCACGTCTGGTCGTCACTACTGGGAGGTCAGAGTGGGACTGAGGAACAACTGGGATGTCGGTGTCGCAACAGGAACAGCGAACAGATCAGGGAAGGTGGCTCTGAGACAAGAAAATGGCTTCTTCTCCATCGGAAAAAGGGGTTTTGATTATGAGGTTCATTGTGCCCCGTACACTGTTCTTCACTTGTGCCCCAGGCCAAGAGATATTGGCGTTTATGTGGATTACAATGAAGGCAGAGTCTCTTTCTATGACTTGGCTAGAAAGCTGCACATTTACTCGTTCACAAAACAGTCTTTCAGGGAGAAACTTTTCCCGTTCTTCTACTTGCAAAGCGGGGCAAAAAAATCTGAGCCCTTGGTCATTTCCTCTATGGAAGATCTTGAATCTCTTATGGCACGTTATCGTTCCCTTCAACAGGCGAAGAAGTAAACACAGAGAATGAGGGTTAATCAGCAATGGCTTTTAACCGTGCCGCGACTTTAGATTAAACCTTTAAATTTACAGTATGTAATAGGGTCAAGTAGAGATGAAGTAATTTTGTGTGCCAACTAGGGCTGTCTCAATATGGGCTTTCCCCTCATGATTATCACGGCCAAAAATCAAAATGATGAAATTTTCACAATGTTTATAGAAGACTGGGGCTGTCAAGTACCTGATACAACCCAACTTCTTTCTCATGACAGCCTTAACAAATGCAAGCTACTCTTGTATGTTTTGAAGAAAAAACAAAATAGATTTTCAAGTGTATGAAAAATAAAGTCATTCCTCGTGTTAGTATCACAGTAATGCCACACCTATGAACTTGTACTGTTACCTGTTGAAGCCTTTCCTCTGCGTATTGAATAACATTTTGACTCAAGTTAATGTATTTTCTTGTTTAAAGAATATAAAACATGGTTTAGATGTGGTATATGGTAAAGCTGGTGCTCTCTTATTCCCATTTTAATGACGATGTTTGCACTCATATGAAGAAGACATCTCTGTTATAATACGCTGCATTTCTTTGATTTGAAGGTCAGTATATTATTATTCATTGTCTTTCTTACCCAGAATAAACATGGCACTGTGGACAGATGTGTGTGGTTTCATTTCTAGTATTATCAACACATTTCTTACTGTTTTTTTCTATGTTTTTGGATTGTGGCCAAGATAATACCTTAGCGCCTATCTTATCAGACCTGTGCTGTTTATGCAGTTTTATTAGCATTCAAGAAATGACAGAGTCCAACAGAACCGCCCTTTTTTCCCCAGCAGTCAAAGGTGTTTTACCTGATCATAAGAGGAACTCGACGCCTGGGGACAGACAAGCTGGTGCAGAGCTGTTGTGAAAGGTATTTCATTTTCATACAACTTGAAGTTTCAATACTTAAAGTAAGATTTTGATTTATGAATTGGACATTGAAAGCAAAAAGAATCGACAAGCTGCTCGCTGGTCAGTACACAAACTGGTTATTTCACTGTTTGCAGTTTACGTGAGTTATTACTGAGCCAGAGTCACTTTGAGTGGCCTCATAAGTGACATAATGTTGTACTGCAAACACCTCTTCTTACCTGCTTTGGCATGTGTCTGTGGGTATTTACACTGTGCTACAAAAACAATGGCAACAGCAAAACTTAAAGGCACGAGCACTTCAATAATGATCAAATTTGTAATTCTACATATTCTCATATTACTTTTGTCAGTTATTAGACACATCTAAACTGATTGAAAGCTGCTTAATTTCAAGCCTGTTAGTGCATATGCTTCCTCTTCAAAACAGAAAAGAAACTAAAAGGGACAGTATGTCAGAAAGTATTTGGTTCTTTATAAAGTGGTGCAGCGATGTATTTTTGTGACCTGACACACCAGGGAAACTGCTAAATATTTATATCACGAGTCCATCTTGGCAACAACCCATAGAAAGTGTTTGGGAACGGGCAGAATCTTTCAAAAGCAAATCCGGTAGAATAAAAAAAGGCATTAAAGTTAAATTATCTTTAGAACATGTCAGATATGGAGGGAAAATATCCTTTCAGTTGAGAAGTTTGCAGTGTTAATTGTTTTTAATTTAATAAAGAAATATGGTCAAAATCTGATAAAACTCCTACTGAAGCTGTTAGCATCTATGCTAATCTCTGAAGCACGACTCACTTCCTGCTGTTGTTTGGCGTGTAGCTCCCACCTCTTCCTGCTCCAAAGGAGATAGGCTGCCCGCAGTCATAGATTGGAGCTTGGTTAACTGGATCTGCCTGATTACAGTCATCAAATCGGGCAAATTTAGCTGCACTTCAAGGTTTGTATTTTTGCAGGCCACACAGTTAGCATTGTGCTGGTCCTCTTAACTCAAGGCCTATGAGTTTTTTCACTGTTTTGGATCACTGCTGATAATAAGGTCTGTAACAAGCAAAATTTACATGTTCTGTTGTTGGTGACAATCTAGACGGATGAACCTCTGTTTCATAATTTTTAACCTTAGACATAAGCGATGTTAGGGCAGAGCTGTTATTAAGATGCTAAGAATCTGGAACATGGCAATCAACTTAGAAGCAGTAACAATATTTACAGCCTGTTGTTCGAGAAATTTCTCTTAATCAAATGGCTTGATCAAGTTGGTACCCATGAATGGAGTATGAATTATTGTTTATTTAAAAAAATATCAGATATAATTGTATCAGGGTCCCTGGTCATTTTTGTAGTCCTTGTTAGCAGTTTGTTAGCAACCATCCTTTTAAAAACAAAATAATCCTTTTAAAACTACAATACTGCTTTGTATTGTAAAAAAGCAGGCTATGACAGAAGGTTTTTAATTTTCCAAACTACTGCGTGCATGTGTTCATTGCAATATATATGATATTTATTATTATTAAATAACATAAGTTAATATAAATGGTATCTACAGTATCATGATATGGAGTCGTATGCACTATTATATATAATCAATATATTCGCGGTAGTGTGCTAATAGGGTACATAATTATAAGCTATACATAACATTAGTATATATGCAACAATGTAGTAATAGTGTATATTTAGAGTCTTTAAAATACTGTAATATTGTACTATAATGTTATATATAGTACCAAGATATTTGCAATAATTTAATAAGTGTGTATGAAATATTTATAGTGCCTATGTATAATATGCAAAGTGCAGTAATATACTGCTGTAGAATATTGTGGTAATATGGTTAAGTTATATAATATAATATTTGATAGTTGTATATGATATTTTTTAGTTCATATATTTTAAAGTGATAATAGACAAATTGATGAATGAGTCTAAAGGGGAAGAATTGAATATGTTTTAAACTTCTTCCTACTTCTTTTCGAGCATACTTAACTTTCTGGAATTTTGTTTCATTAGGGGTCTTTGAGGAGTTTGCTTTGTGTGTTTGCTTTGTTTTATTTTTATTTATTCCTTTGCTTTTATTGATGTATGTATTTGTGTTTATGCTCAAAATAAAGATTCAATCAGTCAAACTTATTTTAGGTATTGATCCCAAAAGGTTATTCTAAAATCCTATATACTTCCAACTCTGAGAAGTGGGAAGTGCTAATGGCTAGCTTTTTTTGCTGATTTACACTTTAAGTTCTTTGTAATCATCTTGACAAACAAACCTGACTTTCACGCTATAATGTAATTGTCAGAGTCAGAAGTACATTTTATTTTCTGTTCTACTAAAATGAGCACCAGGTCACGGCCACTTGATGTAAAGTCTGTTTTGGCTTCTGTTGCATGGTTTTCTTTAGATCATACTCAAAATATCTGCAAATACACATCACTTTTAAACTTAAGACATATTCAACTGTCACACTTTTGTCATATTTGTACAAGGGACACAATTAGGGATCTAGCTAACACCATTGGTGATAGAGATATAGCATCAGTGCATTAATGTCAAATTTGACCCAACTGACAATTTTACAGTGTAACACACTTATTACATTTGTTGTTTTTTGTATTTGTTGATATAATTTATTTGCAAAACAAGAAATTTAAAATTAAAAAAATTGGCTTTTTATTTCAAACTCAATGGAGGTAACACCTCAGAGGCTTCCTGTTGGCTCTAGAGGAATAGCACTAGGACACCTCCATTTGTGTTTCATGATATAATGAAAAAAAAAGAGTCAAAATCTCTAAAGCCTGTGTTTAGCACATACCTTTGTGACAAAATATGGAAAATGCTAATTCATCTCTGCATATCAGGACACCTTACTGCATCACCCTACTCACTAACAACCAAACCCAGTGTTTTATAGTTCATAGATCATAAACACAGCTCTGTCATACCATATTAGGATCTTATTCACTGTAATAAACACAGTGATCTGCTTGAGTGCTGAGTTGAACTGAAATGCCGTCTGTATAATTGTACATATGGAGGGTCAAAAGTCAATACTGCCATGGCAAAATTATATGTGTGGCCAACTAGTGACCCCTTTGGCTAATTTAATACAAAGAAATACAGGAGACAAAAACAGTTGTAGGATTAAAAAACAGGGACAGTTTTTTTGTTGTTTGTAATGGTACCAGTCGGACAAGCCCACATCCACAACAGAGGACAAAGTAGCTGATAATCCACATGTTATTAAGATCTAAGATATGTCCTCTGTTGTGGGTGAGTCCCACACATGCTGGTTAAAATTCATACAGTTAAAATTTAAAAATTAAGAGCTGAAAGAATCCAACGTATTGTAAACAGGAATATCAAAATCCCCAGAAATGATGATTCTACTGTATTTTGAATGAATGATGGCAGTTATGAGAATTCACCATAACAGAGGAGCATCTTTTGGGCGTCCTGTAAACAGTTAAAGTATTGGAGGACTGCTAAAAACAAAGGAATGATATTCAAATGGAATAAAATCACCAAATAAAACCTCTTTAAAGCCATGTGAAGCTAAAAGAATTGTTGCAGTCCCCCCACCCCGTCTACCATTTCTAAAAGAATATAAATGATTAAAAATATAATTAAAAAATAATTTTAAGGCGGAGAGGCTTCAGTGAGAGCTGCAGGTCCATCTGGATTGGACTGGATAATCTTTAATTCAAACACAGGAATAATTAAATATTAAGGTTAACACAAACAAACAAAAACAACAAAAAGTGAAAACATTATTTGCAGAAACTCTTTAAATATGAATACTGTTCGATGTTCAAAATGGAGTAGGGAGAAGGTTAGCTTATCTTGTCCTACCCCATTTTTCATCAGTGTATTATGTAATCACTAATTAAACAGCAGCACAGAACGAGAAAGAAAAAAGTTTTCATTCGAAAAAGAAAATAAAACAGCAGAGCAGAAGAAGACAGTTTACAATCAGCCACTTTTACCTATACCCTTCTGTTGTTCATTAATGTATTTCCTGAAAACAAGGTTTGAATACATCTTTTTGAATTGTTTGATATTTTGATGTTTGTGGGAGATGATCTTGGGGGATGTGTTTAAGGTTGTTAAAATTAGGTCTGGAGTATGGTTTTATGGTGGAAGATGGTGCTGTGGGTGATGTGAGTGGCTGAGAGGCAGAGACTACATATATATATTTATATTGTCATAAGGCAGTTCAAATGAGCTATAAAATAAGGGTGCACTCATTATTATTCGACTGCTTTAGACCCTGACATCAAAAACATCCGACAGGAAGTGTTGTTTTAATATTTGCCATCATGTGTCTTTGTTTTCTACACAGATACGCTGTAATCAGCAACCCCAGAAAGATACTACCATCTATGCATAGTGAAACCACACAAACCAAAACCATCAGTGCCACACACAGAGACAGACAATAAACCTGGAGCTAATGTCAGAGCTTCCAAAGTGCTGTATCTGTCTGGAAGATTTCACCAGACCTGCATCCCTCCCCTGTGGACACTGCTTCTGTATCGGCTGTATTGATGAATTCTGGAGGATCCATGAGGACTATCAGTGTCCCCTCTGCAAGGCCTCTTACCCCACCAGGCCCCAGCTTCACACAGACCAGACTTTGCTCTCCCCAAGCGAGGACGTGTCCGTACCTTTAAAATCCGGGGAGGTTCTCTGTGATATCTGCCCGCTAAAGCAGAGGGCAGTCAGATCCTGCCTGCAGTGCATGGCGTCCTATTGTGCTGTGCATCTAGAGCCACATTACAAGGATGAAGATCTTGGGCGCCATCTGCTGATCAAAGTGGCGAAGAACATGGAGGACTCTGTTTGTGGAGTGCATGGGAAGCAGCTGAGTCTGTTCTGCAGGAGTGATCAGACGTGTATTTGTGCCATGTGTGCCCAGGCAGAGCACAGGGGTCATCACATTATTTCTATCCACAAGGAAGCTAATAAGAAGAAGGTAAAGGCTGATAAGAGGACCACGCAAGGAAGCAGTCTTCATTTAGTTATTTTTGTGTCACTCTATGATTGTTGGAAACCAAACTCTTGATTTGAAAAAGACAAATTTAACATAAATATTTTGAGCTGACAAAGTGTCCTTCTCACAAATTAAGACAAAACCCAAATCAATCAACCCATTATATGATAATGTTACGGCCCCACTCCACCCTGTGTTGTCGGACACCAATATTCTATAACTACATAACAAAACACTGCTTAGCTGACCTACCATGCTAGCCAAAGTGGTTGCTGTTAGACGTAGCCAGAAGGTAATGTCAGTCAGTGTTCCAGCTAACTGCTAAAATACTGTTAAGCTAAAAGTATGAAGTATGCTAATGCTGCGTTCCAGGCAACCCGTAAACAAACCAACATGGCAGACATTATAAGAGTTATGCTTAATCATTTCAATCACCAAAGGAGCCTGCAACTCGCTCATTTGAGTGAAACAGAGAAGGGGAAATGGCGCATAAGGTAACAGAAGCTTACATTTTATATTTTACAGTATTTGTGGTTATTTAGAGGCTGCCGTATTGTTTAGGCAGTGATGTGACGTCACAAGCCGTCACTCAGAGTACATCGATCTGGTACGAGTTCTCGGGTGGGAAGTTACGAGTTTGACTGCTGTTCTAGTGCACTTTCACGAGTTACAGGTGGGAAAAACAAGAGTAACGGGTTGCCGTTTAGTCATCTTTGTTTGGGAAAAGCCTTTCATTGTAAGGTAGAAACAACTTTATGCTAGTTTCATAACAAACGTTAAGTGTAAAATAAATGTAATATAGCTTAGTGCTGAAGCTGAATCAATAATTCTGTTTAGCTAAAACCTGGAGCAGACCAAAGACCTCTTACCTGGGAACAACACAAATGATGCCTTTATCGCACACTTTAAGTATGGGTGACTAAATTATCAAAAAACCTAAGCTACATGCCATAGTACTGCTTGCTTAGTTTTAAGCTAACCTACGTCATCTTTGTCAAGTAATAGCTAGTCATTAAAAGACAGAAACAACGCTCGTAGATTAATAAACTTTTTATTATTATTATTATTTTTTTTTTTGTATTTATTCTATTAAATACACTTGCCTTGCCAAAAGCTTTCTGTGGCCAGGTATTATTAGTGAATATTTATTTAGAATATCAGAATACTTCTGATACAGTTTATTTTTATTCAAAACAACTAAAAAGCAGCCATAAACACAACACCAGGCTTCACAGTAACTCCCTAGGCTAGCCAAATTAGTTGCTGTTATAAAAAAAGTCACATTTTCTTGTTGTTAATGTTTCCCTTTTGAATACACTGTTGCTGCTAAAGCTAATTTTACTTGCTAATGCTGGCCAGTGTTAGCAAATTGGTAATTTCTATTTGTGAAACTGTTACTTTGTGTAAGCTAAATGCTAAAATAGTTCAATTTCAAAAAGCTAGCCTAAAATTTAGCACTACTTCATGGCTGTCTAAGCATGCTCTGGCTTGCATAGATGTGAAAAGATGTATGCCCCTTGCCTTATAATTGATATAAGTAAGCTAAACTGATGAAAGACAAGAAGTTTGTTTTTTAAACTAGCATAAGTTGCTTGTTTTTTGTTTGTTTACATCCATGGTCTACAGTTTTCTCAGAGACCATAATGTCGTTGTAGGCTTTTTCACAATCGGCTATTACAACTCACCTTGGTAAAATTCAAATGCCAAAATTGTGAAAGTGTTGACAGTTTAATTGACAGCTAGCTTTAGCATTTTCAGATCTTCTGGTCCCAAAATGATTAATAAGAAGATAACTACTCTGGCATCAAAGCTGTAGTATATTTTTTAAAGATGAATTACACAATTAATCACGTACAGAGAAACAAGTATGAATGAATTCAGTGGATCTAAGAATCTGAATGATGTGAAATACTGTCTTTGTTAAAAACATTAAAGGTTTGAGTTGAATCAATGATGTTAGTGTGACAGGATTTCAAGATATCCTGAGTTTTAATGCTGATGAGATGCAAAAATGATCTTTGGAGGATGTTTATTCACACTAAAACAACACTGTCTTTGTGGTTTGCTGTACGCAGCACTTGTTCGGCTGACCCACTGTTTACTCCACAGGTTCGACTCAAACGCAGAAAGATCAAGCTCCAGCAGGCCATCCAAGAGAGACTGAACAAAGTAGAGAAAATCAAGCTGTCTTCAGACGCCACTGAGGAAGATCCAAAACAGGGGCGGACACAAAATGAAGAGCTCATTGTACAACTGGAAAAGGAAATCTCTGAGCTTCAGAGGAAAAACACTGAACTGGAGCAGCTTGCACAGACTGAAGATAACCTTCGATTCCTCCAGGTCTGCTTCATGATCCAAAGTCGAAAACAAAGCTTACCATGTGTCTTTGGGAAATGAGCTGCATATTTGACTCCAACCAATCTTTCTCTTGTCTCCACAGAGCTTTCAGCATACGACTTCAATGTAGTCATGGACCTGGCATGTTGACTTTTTCATCTTTAAGAGCATCAGAACAAATCAGCTTAAGAGCATAAAGCTTTTAAAGAAATCCCTCCAAGCACTCTTGAGATATCGCCTTTACAGACAAGGGATGATCATAAGACCCAATCAACACTGGCCCAAAAGCTCCAGATCTAAACAGTTCTGCAAAGGTGAAGAAAATCCATCCAAGCCTTTCTCAGATATTACATTCAAAAGCAAGGGGTGCACGAGACCTAAAGACCGCAACCTTAGACTTATATGACTAAGAATTCAAGCTGTAAGCCCTTGACTAAGAGTGAACATTTGTGCTAAGTTTGACAGAATTCCCCCTTTTAAATAAATCAAAATAGCTTTAAGTGTGGCAAGGAATAAGCCATGTAATTGTCATTCTGTCTTTTAATCTCATGAATGCATCATTAAATGTATTTGTATAAATAAAAATAAAAGGACCTGTAAATAAAATACCTCAGAAAAAACAGTAAATACTGCATTTACATTTTATTAAATATACTAAACAGAATTCAAGCCAACTGAAACACTTTTTCAGTGCAAAGCAAAATCTGCATAGATAAACTGACACTATCAGAGTTAATATTCACACTTCGTAAGTGTCTATATGGGTCCACACCACAAAGTGTTTCAATCTTTTTTTGAGAGTTGGTGCTTTAATTCTCAGCAAGTGTACTTGTTAAATCTTTCTGCAGTTAAAATATAAAATGTAACACTTGACAGTGAGACTTTTGATGAACACTTCTATTTGGTGTTTGGAAATCACTCTCTCAGAGTTTATTTTAGTTTATTAGAGTTTTATTGTTTTTGCTAATAACTGTCTAATAATGATATCAACATGATTCTGAGTGCTAGGTGTGGGTTTTCAGGGTCAAGGAATCATATTATGATGGTAACTTTATCATGGAACTATTGACTATAGATGTAACAGCCTTATATGAGCTACCTTGATGGAGGTTTGCACTCTTCGAATGCTATCTAGTTTACTGTCTATTAATGGGAAGTATTAGCTAAAATAGAGATACCATGTTTGGTCAGAGCACATACAATATTTTTAAAAATGCATTTGCGCTGCAGTTTTACACCATGGTCTTTCTGGATCAAAGTGAAAAGTTCAGAGCTAAAGATCCTTACATGATGTTTTTTAATTCAGAATTTAGTATTCAGAATTAAATAATTCAGAATTAAAGCTTTTTCCTTCGTGTTTACATGGAAATAGTAATTCCGAATTGAGGTTTACATGGAACACATACTTATTCACCTGTAATCAATTACGCTTAAGGTCTGGGGGTAGGGAATGGTTCTGATTGGACAGGGGGTGGACGTGATGTATTTACGTCCACTGGAAGAAAACAAACTCCAGTTCAGCGTCTCCAGCATCTCTGTCAGGGAAACCTCGTCCAACTTGGACGCTACAACTTTAAAAAGGTCCACATTTTTATGCTTATGTCCATCCACTCTTTTCATCATTTCAAACTCTTCTAAGGCTCTAATTAAATAAACTTTCTCGGCTCAAGGCCAACGCTTGCTTCGGGCGACCATCCTGTTCCCGTCAGCGTCCTGTGCATCATCGTGACAGGACAAAGGAACGAGTATGCACAGAATGACCAGAATTATTTCAAATGGATAAATGTATACATGATTGAGGAATTATTCCATTCCGACTTTAAGTCAGAATAAACCAGCCACTTACTTTGGAATTCGGATTAATTTGGAATTATCATTTTCATTCGTAATTAGGTGTTTACAAGGTCATTTTTAATCCTTTTAAAGAGGAATTAAGTTTTATTCTGAATTAAAGGAAAACTAAAGCTGTCATGTAAATGTGGTAAGTGACACTTGTGGATTCAGTTTATTGATACATAAATTTTACATTTGTTTTTGACACCAACTCTTTTTCAGCTAAAAGTAAATTTTCTGGGATTTGACTTCATGCAGAGTATAATTAACTTGCTGAAATTTTGCCATCACCAAAATCTTCTCAATTTGCTCAATCTGAACGTTGACATGGGAATTTTTTTAGATAATTTAAATGTGATAATTTTGTATAATTACTGAGCATATTTGTTAAATAGTGCAAATCTTGCAGGTTGTTGTGTGGCTCACAAACTGTGTGGATAACAGTTTTGTGGCCATGTAGGTTGCCAAATTTGCCCATCCCTGATAAAATCATGAGGTCAACACGTAAGTTAAATTTCCAGATTGTTTTTGTTCAGCTCCATGACTTGAAAAATGTAACTGCTTTTTTTTTTTTTGATCACTTAAAATGCGACTTCCCTCGTGTTTATAGTTTTTATAATTGTAAATGACCTCTTGGGCCACTAGTGGGCCCCATCCCACAGTTTTGGAAGCACTCTGCAGTGGGGGGTCTTGGAGGTCAGTCTGCAGATGTTGCTGTTTTGGAAACACGGCCTCAAAAACAGCTGCAGAAGAGGTTCTGCCTGTAATTGACAAGATAAAGAGCAGCCTGTGTCACAACAGCAGCTCATACTTTGGATAAAAAAGAATGTTTTAGATCAAATTATGTTTTATTTTGAGTATACTTTTACTCCACAGTTTAAACAGAATTGTATGACACAGTAAAGTTGAATGACGCCAGCGCAGAAGAAAAGTGAGAGCTTTGTGTGCTGTCTGTGTGGACTTCCAGGTCATGGTTATGCAACACTGATCAAACTGGACTGTTAAGATTATTGAGGAAGTTCTGCCTCCTCTCCAGAAGCCTTTTGGACAAGAGGTCAGATATCTTTATAGATTAAAACCGGTCCAGATGCAATTTAGATCAGCGCTGGATAGAGTGGTTTGTTGTAATTTTCCCAGAAATGAAACTGAAAACATGAAAAACAAGTTAAAAAAGTATGTATGTTGCATTTCCTGAGCTTTAAGGCTCCGTTTAAAAGGATAAAAGTAATGTAATAAGACTATATAAATGTTTTCAAATATTTTTTTCTTCATAATGTAAAATGGATCTTTACTATCCCGAAGAATTGCCTGTTCTTTAATGCTAAAAATGGTCTTGAAAAGCATATATGTTCAATGAAAGCATGTGGTGCTTGTTTTAAAATCAGTGACTCATGTTTTGTAACTGTGATTGCAAAATCTATAAAGATAATCAGGATTATGATGTTTGCCATAATCGAGCAGCTTTCGTTTCTTGTTTTTCTTCAGCAGAAACGAATCTTAAAGGAAAAAGAAAAATATTTATTAAAATTTAAATAAGATAAATAAATTAAGTAAAAATTGAGTTTTTCATTTGCATGTTTGGTGAAATGCATAAGGTCAGCGGCTGCAATTAAAGGGTAAAAACATAAAAGACATTTAAAGTAACATGAAAAATACTCATAAATAAGGTGAAAAAGTTATTATTATCAATACTGCATATCGCTTTTGGAGTTGCAGTTGCTGGAGCCTGTCTCAGCTGACTTTTGGCGAGAGGTGAGGTACACCCTGGATCCAGTCACCAGCTAATCACAGGGCCACATAGAGAGACAGACAACCATCCATGCTCACACTCATACCTTAGCATGTTTTTGGTCTGTGGAAGGAAGCTGGAGTGCCCAGAGAGAACCAACGTATGCACAGGGAGAACATGCAAACTCCACACAGAAAGGCCCTGACCTACACAGGGATCAAACCAGCAACTTTGTTATTGTGGGGCATCAGTGGCGCAGCTGGATAGTGCGCTTGGTCAGTGATCGTTGCAGGCTCAAGCCCAGCTCCGGGCGACACATGGTAATGTGTCCTTGGGCAAGACACTTAACCCCAAGTTGCTCCCACTGCTGCGTCAATGGCGTGTAAATGGGCATGAAAGGGCGTGAAGGTGTTTGCTGATACTGATGGATAACTCGCATAGAAACTCTGAACCATCAGTGAGTGAATGTGAGAGCGAATGGGTGTGAATGGGTAAGTGTGACCTGTGGTGTAAAGCAGCTTTGAGTAGTCAAAAGACTAGAAAGGCGCTATATAACCTCAAGTCCATTTACCATTTTACTGTGAGGTCACTGCTGCGCCACCTACACGCCATGTCAAAAAGCTCAAGTCATCTCAAACTGGCTTCTTGTGGCCTCTACAGTCACCAGATCTCAATCCATAAAAAGCTCCTTTGGAATGTGGCGGAATGAGATATTCACATAGCTGATGTGCAGCCAGTTTGGACTGAAATCTCTGATAAAAATTTGCAGCGCCTGGTTGGATCTATGCCACGAAGTCAAAAGGAAGTCCAACCTGGTGATAGCGAGGTGTACCTAATAAAATGGCCAGTGTGTGTGTGTTTATTTGTATGCTGGAGAATAAAAGGAAGAATTACACATTTATTTTAGGATCACTGCACCAAAGACTCACTTCAGACGAGTGGTTTTGGAAAAATATTGAAAAATATTGATCAAATAAGAGCGTGTTGATATTTTACGTTTTGTTACCAGAAAAACAGGCTGAATTAAGATTATGAATTCATTATTTTATATATTTTTTTACTGTATTTCGCTGTGCAGATATGTGGAGTTTTGAATAGAAATGCGAACCCTAACACAGTAACAAGTTTTTGATTACAGATGACATGATTCTGTACTTAGCTGTGTTCACTGTTAAGTAAAAATAAACTTTTCCCTCAAATACTGAACATGTGATATTGACTTTATACAAGTTAAATAAAAAATGCATGAGGCAGTGCTCTTGTTAAAACTTTCACTGATGTTTGATCAGTGTCACAGGAACACACCCAACAATACAAAGATCATTTGCATGCTGACACTTGTTTAGAGGAGAAAGATACTAGCAGAGCGTTTCACCAGAAATGAAACCTAACAGAGAGGGATAAGCCACGAGGAAGCACGCACACACTCTGGAGGCAGGAAGAGAGGGGACTGACAGATCAGGAGTTTCAAAGGTAAGCTTCTGTTACCTTGAATATGTTCCTTAGAAACAGGAAAAGGCAGATTTTTGTTGTAAAATTTCCCTCCTAAGTGGCTACAGTGTGAGTGTAGCTCATAGATTTAAAGCATTTACCATGACTAAGGGTAAACAATAACAAAATGCACTTGGGAACTGTACTCATGCGATGTTGCCTGGAGAAAAGGGACATTGACTGCATTTCAGTGTAGTCAAAATATTTATTTTTCAGTTTTAACCACCACTACATTGCAGGCAACTGGTATAAGGAAACTATAAACAATGTTAACCGTGCTCTTACCCTTCTTACTCTCCACATGTGGGGCAGGGTCAAAGTCTGGAACACGCCTTATAAAAAGCTTGTGTTATCCTAAAATAAACTGAGAACTGAATGAACCAAGCACTGGTTTGCCAACAATGCAAATTTCACTTTGTACACTTTTTGGCTTGTTAAAGGGATACTTTTATTATTTTGTTGTTTTCAAGTCTTGCCTCACTCCGAGTCCACGACAAGCAGATAGACATCACTCTTTCGACTCTGCGTGCAGTCACAAGGAAGAGACTGCTTATTAGCTTAGCTCAAACACTGGGAGTCAATGGAAAGTGTTAGCCTGCCTCTGCCTACAGTCATCAGTTAACTCTTCAGCAACTCTAAATGGAGTTTATATTTTTTTGTTTCAATTGAAATGCGCTAAGTGAGAGTAAAAAAAGAAAATTTCCCTCTCTAGCATCACCACATACAGGTCATTTTGATTTCTCACTAAACTTTTTGTGTTGGCATACTGTGATATTCTGGACTATCTCAGGTTCAAAGTGCAGCATCTTTTTATTAAATAAATTTGAGACGTTGAAATTTCCCGCAACTTAAGTTGCAGCTTGATATAAAAGTGGGATGGTGGGTCCTGAAGCCAGACCAGTTGAGAACCACTGTTTTAAAGGGACACAAGAGATTTGTAAGGAGTGACGAATGAGAATGAAACACTGTGAAAGTATGACCCACCTCATGTGAAAGCAAAAAAGCAGATAACAGCAAAGCTAATCCAGTCCAATTTATTTATATGATATGATATTCGTTAATAAGTAAATATGCAAATGTAATACCTAGTGCAATATCCATACCGTCAAACTGTACCTTACTTTCAAACTTTGCTTTTTGGACAAACAACGCTGTCATTTTTATGTTCAGATTGTAAATATTGTTAATGTTTATAGTGTAAATTCCTTGGCCTTATTTATAGTCTCATTTGTACTTAATTTACTTATTTTTCCGTATTTTTCCTTAATAAGGAAGTTGATATTGCTTAAAGGTTCTTCATGTTGCAATGTGCCTACGTAATTTTTCTTTTCAATCTTTCATTTCATTTTATTTATTTAAATTTTACGCTCTTATCTATTTTAATGTTTTTATTTGATATTTCTTACTGCTATACTGTGTATACGAACAACTGAAACAACTGAACTTCCCATTGGGGATTAATAAAGTATTTCTGATTCTGATTCTGATATAGCACAATTTTAAAAACACAAGGTTGCCAAAGTGCTGTACAATAATAAAAATAATAAAATAAATACACTACAGACCTCCGCCAAGCGCCACAGTTCCCTCCATATTGTGATTCACATCAAAAAAATTCCTGGATCCACACGGTGATCCAGATCACCCCAGAAATTTAATCATTTCCTCCATATCCCATTTCCTACAATTCCTGAAAATTTCATCCAAATCCGTTCTTAACTTTTCAAGTTATTTTGAACACAGACAAACAAACAGACAGACAGACAGATAAACGCTGACAAAAACATAACCTCCCTGGCGGAGATAATAAAGACAAATAAAACAAAACAAACAGGGACCACACAACACTCATGCTGTGTTAAAAGCCAAGGAATATAAATAGGTTTTAAGATGAGATTTAAAAGTTTCTAGGGTGGGAGCCATTTTGACATGGGGGGGTAGCTCATTCCACAATTTAGGGGAAAAAATGCTCCCAGTTTTCAGCCTGGTTTTCTTGATGACAGGACAGCTGATCAGCAGACCTCAATGATCCTTAATGCTAAGCTAACCCTGCTAATAAACCAGCCAATTCTTGGCATGCTGAGCTCGTCATTGCTGCCTCCCAGTTCTGAGCTTATCGATTCATGATTAACTTAGGGTGCCAAGACTCAAGGCCTCACCATGTTGGGGAGAACAAGGGCTTTAGCTACATGCTGGTTGGAGCCCAGGTATGTGCCTCCATCTCTGCATTATTTCACCGACACAGCGGAACTGAAGCTCTTCAGAGCAGTGTTAATTTTGACAGCACCTTTTAATTTAGATTTAGTCTTTTGCCTAAAATATCTTTAAGTTTTAGTCATGATTTAGTCATCTAAAATGTTTTAATTTTAGTCTACTTTTAGTTGATGAAATTTCACAACATTTTAGTCGACGTAATCTGTAAATTCAGTGGAAAAAATATGAAGTGGAAAGTTTTTGTGTTTCCTTGAATGCTAGTAAAGTTTGAATGTATAAATGAACAGAAACAAATTGAACTTTTGTGTGAAATGCAATCACCTTTATTTAGGCTACCTGGCAGAGCATCTCAGTTACAATACCAGAACTGACAACAAACAGTGAACCTGCTCTACATGAATATATCAATTCATAAAGAGAGGAGCTCTGATTGGATCTTATCCCACCATCACCAAGCTAAGGCAGCTGTGATTGGATGTCCCTCTTAACTCCGCCAACATTTCTACACAACCAAAGTAGCTGTGATTGGATATATTCCTAACTTCTCCCTACTTTCTACATGACCAAATTAGGTCTGATTGGATTTAGTCTCTGTCAAACATTTTAGTCTAGTTTTTATTTGCTGATGAAAATGTCAATTAATTTAGTTTTAGTTTTTGTCCATGTGCACTTGTTTTTATTAATTACTGCCAAGTTTTCGTCAGGGGAAAAAAGGTTGTTGACGAAAACTGTGCCGAAAGTAATTAGTCAACAAAATTAACTCTGCTTTAGAGCAGTGATGTTAAACGTTGACGAGAGGCTGACCACATGAACTAACCCCTTATAAATTTGCCACAAGCACAGAAAAGATAAAGATAGAACGATAAATCTTTTTTTACACCCCCAACTGGAAACAATTTTGTTCACAACCTATGATAATAACCATGTTCTGTTGGAAACTTTCTAAGTGATCTCATATTTGATCGAGTGATTCCATGTTTCCATCCTCAGCAGATATGGCCTCCACTGAAGCAGCACTCTGTGACACTGTCTCACTCGAGAAGCACGTCACATGCACCATCTGCATGGAGCTTTTCTCTGTACCTGTCACAACAGCTTGTGGCCACTCCTTCTGTCAGGACTGTCTGTGCCGTAACATCGAGTACAATGACAGGGTGTGCCCCCTGTGCAAGCAGCACCTGGCCAGAACCCCTGATGTGAACATCGTCCTGAGAAACATCATTGAAGAGATCAGAAAAGAGACCCTGAAAGAGAAAGATGATGAAGAGTACACTGGGGCTCCCGGCGAAGTGGCCTGTGACATGTGCACAGAGCAGAAGCTGAAGGCCAAGAAGTCCTGCCTCGTGTGTCTGGCCTCGTACTGTTCGACCCACCTGGAGAGTCACTCTTTGAGCCGAAGGTTGAAGGGTCATAAGCTGGTGGAACCCGTGGAGGACTTGGATGAAAGGGCCTGTATGCAGCATGGACGTCCTCTGGAGCTGTACAGCAGGAAGAAGAGGAGATGTATTTGTGTCCTCTGTATGGAAGAGGAGCAAGAAGAAGTCGTCCCTACTGAGGATGAATGGAGCAAGAAGAAGGTGAAGAATTGAGTCGAGGGCTGGATCACTACAAGTTCATTAAGGTCTGTTTTTCCCTTTCAGTTTTTCTTCACGGGGATACTGACTTGCTTTTCGTGCTCTCTGCAGGCTAAACTTGACAACACCAAGACTGAGTTACAACAGAAGATTGAGAAAAGAAAGTTGAAGATAGACGACATAAATGCATCTCTGAAGAGCTGCCAGGTAAGCTGCAAGGAGGGGAACTACCTGATTCTGGATGACCTTTGACCAGGTTTTTAGTCCAGCGTGTCAATGTTAAAAAAATCTTGTATTGCATCCAAAATGGCCCTAAAATTCCATCAATTCAATCTTTTGAGACAGTGTTCTCTAATTCTGTTTTCTGTTAGAATCTCCTCTTAAAGGTTCAGTGTGTAGAAATTGGCATTTTAATGATATCAACGATATCAGATTTTGGAATGAGCCGATCCGTTACTAAAACATCACATCACTAAGCGACGAGAGCCGGCGAAGATCATGAACAGAGCATCATTTACAACAGTTATAAACAACGCGCCCTCTTCTTCTCTTGTAATATCTGCTCTCTCTCCTCTTCTTCTTCTTCTTCGCATGCCGTCCAGGTAGATTTCAGGACCGGCGGCCGGACTCGTATTCAAAAATCGCGTTTCGCTCTTTCTGTCCCCAAAACCCACCAGTAGACAACATGGCGGATTGTTATGTCAGCCTCCACAAAGGGGAGACCCGCGGTACATAAATATAAAAAGCTTTATAGTATGAAAAAAGTGCTGTACAAATAAAGTTTGATTGACTGAATTTTACAAAGTTTTGTGAAAGTTCTCTTAACTGTTCATTAGATATTGTGCTAAGATTTTTTTTTAAAGGTACACCTGTTGTTGTTAACTCATTGAGGACCATGTCACTGTTTAAATGCTTTCTCTGCCTTTATTCCAGGATGAGCTGGACAGTCAGTGTGAGGACATCGACGCTGTGTTCAACACTGTGATTGCCCATGTGAAGGAGGCCCATGCATCAGCTCTTCAGCCGATACAGGACAGACGGCAGTTTGTGGAAAAGGAGGCCAAAGACATTGAGGGACAGTTAGAGACGGAGATTAACCAACTGGAGAAAGCCATCTCTGAGCTGGACGAGATATCTGCACTTGAGGATCACATCCTCTTCTTGCAGGTGAGTGAGCTTCCCAGAAATGGACCCGTGGAGGCTCTTACACCTTTGAAAGATTACAAGATATTTGTTTTTGGAATTTTCTGATCATCACTCTGCAGACTTCTGTGGATTACAGAAGAGGACTAGGACCACTAAGAAAAAACAGAGATTGAACATTTTTTAAAGTCTGTGAGAAAGTTAGAATTATGAGAGTAAAATCAGGATTCTGAGGTTAAAGTCAGAATTCTTGGATTAAGTCTGAATTATAAGAAAAAAGTCAGAATTCTGAGAATGAAGTCAGGATTCTTAAAAAAAAAAAAAAAAAAAAAAAAAAAAAATCAGAATTCTGAGACACAGTAAAGTCAAAATTCGGTGAACAAAGTCAGAATTCTGAAATTCTGAAAGTAAGGATTCTGTGAATTAAGTCAGAATCCTGTGGTTAATGTCAGAATTTTTAGATTAAGTCTGAATTCTGAGAAAAGGTGAGGTATAAACATTTGAGAAAAGTGCCAAATTCTGAGAGAAATTAGAATTTTATTAATAATAATAATAATAATAATAATAATAATAAAAATAATAATAATAATAATAACTTTATTTGTATAGCACTTCTTAAAAACAGTGGTTTACAAAATGCTTTGACAATCAGACAAGAACATACAGACAGCTATAACAAGAGCACAAAGGCAATTAAAACAAAACAAAAAGCCCAGATTAAATCAAGGCACTGTTATAGAAAAACATGTTTTGTCTTAAGAACCAAGACAATACAAGAACCATGCAGCGTAAAATGAGACCATGAGGATCGAAATAAAAACAGTAAGAAAAAGTAAAAAGGGGGTAAAGAGGGGGTAAAAAGGATGTGAAAAGGATGATATTAGTAATGACAATAAAATAGTAATAATGATAGCAGTGATAGAATAAAACAACAGACATGAGCAGGAGATAAAACAATAACAAGACTAAAATATATTATTAAACTTCTATGCTCTGAATTAAGTCTGAATTTTGAGATTCAAGCCAGAGTTTTAAGATTAAAGTTTGAATTCTAAAAATAGGTCGAAATTTTGAAAAAAGTCTGAATTCTGAGATTAAAGTCAGGATTCTGTGATAAAAGTTAAAATTCCAAGGAAAAAAAAGTCTGAAATTGGAGATAACAAGTACATAATTTTCTGTGATTAAATAAAGATTTCTGAATTTTTTCACAGATTTCTGACAATTTTTTTTTACCTCACAATCCTGTCTTTAATCTCAGAAGAAACTTGGAATTTCAAGATCAAAAATTTTCTCCAAATTTTACTTTATGACAGAATTCTGACATATTTTCTCTGATACAGACTTTTTCATTAGGGACTTGGAAGAAAATTTTCAGCCTACAGAAAATGTATTTTAGCGGCCCTTATAAAATTCTGTAGTTGGTCAGAAAGGGTAGAGGATTAATTTATCATATCTGTGTAAGATTCCAAATGATCCATTGCCTTTCCCTCATGTTTCAGAAATACCCATCCCTTCAAGACATGGACAGCATCAAAGACTGTCCAAGGGTGGAGCTGGACACAACTCTGTCGTTTGGCACCCTGAGAAAAAACACAACCACCATGTTGGAATCAGTTCAGCAGGAAATGGTGAAGCTGACCCCTCTTGGTAAGAGTTACACTGTTTGTAAAGTAACCCCAGTTTCAGCTGAACTGCATTAATCCCAGTATTCAAAATAATGCTTGTAGAACATTAAAACCTAGAGTATCTGTTTAATCAACACATTCTGCTTCTAAAAAAGTCCCTAAAGTATGAGTCTCCACTGATTATGGGGGTGCAAGACCTTTGTGTTGAAGAGGATTTTTAAAAATGAACTTATGTCATTAAAACACTTTAAATACATACTTTTATGTCTTTGCAGACACTTAAATTTTAACCAAACTAATCATAAGTTATCTCTCTACTTTACAGAACTTCAGAGAATTACAAAGTTCAAAGGTGAGTCATATATTCTGTTTAAGATTATTCTTCAGATTATCTTCTTAGTCTAGAAAGAGGAGGATAAGGGCCCCTGAAAAGAATTGCTTGATCAACTGAGCTTTTTGTTGATAAAGGCAGTCTTCTGAGACAAAAAGTAAAAATTCTGGGGTTTAAATTCTGTGAAAAAAACAATCTAAAATTAAAGACAGTCTTCTGAGAAAAAAGTAAAAATTCAGAGAAAAAAAAGTTTAAATTAAGGTCAGAATTCAGAAATTATAGCATGAAATCTGATCTTAAATTCAGAATTCTAAGAGATAGGGTGGAATTCTATGAGTAAAAGTCATAACTCTGACAGGTTAGAGTTCTTAGATTAATTCTTGGATGGAGTAACGTCAGACATCTGAGAAAAAAGAATTCTGTGGTCAAATTCAGACTTATGGAAAAAATGCAGACTTTTAAGATTGAAGTCAGACTTCTGAAAAACAAGTAAATGAAATTAAACTCAGGGATCAAAGTCAGATTTCTGTGTCAAAAAAGCAGAATTCTGAGATTAAATTCAATCTTGAAATTCAAAATTCTGAGAAAAACATGTTAAGATTTTGGTCAGAATTCAAGGATCAAAATGTGATATCTGATCTGAAATTCTGAATTTTTAGAGACAAATCAGAATTATGAGATTAAAGGTGAATCCCAGTTCTACCCCTACCCCTTCCCCTTAGCCCTCTGTTTTGAGGGCCAAGGGGAAGGGGTGAAAACACACTTCTGAGAAACGAGACACCACTCGATTCTTGCTACGTCGTTACCCAGAGCTGCTCGCTGGCTGTGACGTAGGCAGACACAACAATAACCGTAGCTACAGCTGCAAAAGCTAGCTCATTATAATGAGAAATCTTAAAATATGACCAACAATTCAAAAAATGATAAATATTTACTTGATGATTTAATAATTGCTTATAATTATGCACTTCCTTCGGTCTTCACTCTGCCTTTGTGTCAGCGGGCGCGGTGTATTATGGGAAATTCTCATACCCCTTCCTTTCAAGTGAGGTTCGATCTGTCTTCGTTTCGAGGGCTGTGTAGCCCTCGGTCTTAGCCCTTCCCCTTAGCCCTAAGGATAATTGGGACACCCCTTCACTTGACATGAACGAGCAAAACCAAGGGTAAGGGGTAAGACAAGGGCTAAGCGGCAGAATTGGGACGGACCCTAAATCGGAATTTTAAAAAAAAGGGATAAAATGGGATTAAAATCAGAATTCGGAGATTGAAGTGAGAATTCTTGGAAAAAAAAAGCAGGAAGCTGAGATTCAGGTCAGCTTCAGTTTTTCTGTTCGAATTCTGACATCTGTCAGGACAGACGGCTTACCATAACAGGAAACATGTTAGTGCAGGACAAAGTGTTATTGGTCCTAAGAGAGTGCTTAGAAGTGGTTTGTCCAGATGAACTCCCCAGAACTGCTGTTGTGGCAGAACATCTTCCTGTCCTGATGTGGAAAGGAACTTGGCGGGCCGGGTTGTTATGAGAATGATAATATAAATACCTCAAATTGCAATTCCTGGACAGGAGATTGGCCAGCAGTCAAATTCATGGTCTGGTTAGGTTCAGGGAGATTTGGTTGTGATTTGTTTACCCATTTCCAAGAAATGGGTAAACAAATCAGGGAGAACTAATGACGCACTTGCATGTAATAAAAAGTCAGTCAAATCAGAAGATTCTGGGTCCGTCTCTTAGGCATTGTTCTGTACTTCACTTGTTCGTCTTCCTGAATAAATCCGCACCAGACTGAAACTGCTGAAGGCTCGTCTGTGTTGTTTTTTTCTGCATTTTTGTTCCGGTGAAAACTTCTTTACCTTTTTTTAGAATTAAGATTTTTTTTCTTGGAAGTCTGACTTAAATCTCAGAATTTTAACTTTTCAATCAGAATTCAAACTTTCATCTCAGAATTTGGACTTTGATCTCAGAATTTGGTCTTTCTCACAGACTTTTTTCATCTCTAAAATATATACTTTTTTGATTGGCCCTAATCCTTCTCCTTCAGTCCTGCTGTTACTGATGTTTGTGACTTGTCCTTTAAGCCAATGTGAAATTGGATCCAGCCACTGCGCACAGACACCTTGATCTTTCCAGTGATGGTAAAGAAGTCAAAGACGGAAAAGAAGACAAAGAAGTCCCTGATTCTCCAGAGAGGTTCGACATGTTCGGCAGTGTCCTGGGACTGAATAGTTTGGCCTCTGGGAAGTCCTACTGGGAGGTGGAGGTCAGGAACAAGTCAGGGTGGGATCTGGGTGTAGTGAGGGGGGACGCAAACCGCAAGGGTCAGCTCTCCCTGACTCCCGATAACGGGTTCTGGGTTATTGTTCATTATGAAGATGAGAAGTACGCAGCACTGACAGATCCTCCAGTCGCTCTGGCCGTGGAAGAGAAACCTGAGAAGGTGGGAGTGTTTGTGGATTATGAGGAGGGTCTTGTGTCTTTTTACGATGTGACGGCAAAGTGTCCCATCTACTCATTTATTGAGTGTTCATTCAATGGCAAGATCTTCCCATATTTCAGTCCCCATTTAAAAAATGAGAAGAACATGGATCCCTTGATTATATGTTCTGTGAACAAGTGTGAGCAGGACATGGATCCGTCATAACAGATACAGGGGTATTTACTGATGGCAGTCGGCAAGTTATGTTTAATCAACAAGCCTTTGGTTACACTTGTCATTGCAGTTTGTTTAAATGTTGTATATAAGTGTTTAAAATATGCTTGATTAATACTTTAGTGTTATCATCTAAATATGTACATATACCACAGTGTGCAGTGGGAATGCTCAGTATAGGCATGCTTAATAATGTCAAAAATCACAAGAATAATTATTTTAATAGATATTGAGAGCAAAATTATGAAACACAATCAGAAGCTGATTTTAAAACAAGCACCACACACTTCTATTGAACATGTATGCTTTGGACACTTTGATTTTTAACACTAAATATTGCGCAATAGATATATACTTATTAAAATAGAAATACCTAAAAGTATAACTAATTATGATACTTGAAAAAGAAAAAAAGTTCTATGTTGGGTTGAATATAAAATTTGGTGAAAATTTTCCAATTATTATTATTTATTATTTTCCCACCATTCGGCACTATTTCATGATGTAGCAAATGGATGTGTTCTTCAGAAATTTTTCGCCTGAATCCAATACAGTTTTGCAGCCCATTTTAACATAATCCTCACTATTATAAAGTTAGCCCATCAACAGACGTGTGCCTCGGACTTGTCGCCCCAGGATATTTTTCTTAAAAAGGTACAGAGCTGCTGGGATCCCATTAAGCCACTTCACCAAGCCACTGTTCCAACTTTAACGTTATTATCGAGAGTGGAAAGCTATTAGTGATAATCTCAACAAACAAATCTACTTTTCAAAATTTTTAATCTTATAAAGTATAAGCGAGAGTGACAAGCTTCTTGTGTTAATCCTAACGAACATACTTTTCATGATTTTTTTTTAGCTGAAACATAATCAACAAGAGTTAAAAGCTATCAGTGATAATCTCAACAACCAAAAAACACTTTTCTTGATTTTTTAAGATTTAACGTTAACGCGAGTGTAAAGCTATTGGTGAAAATCTCAACAAACAATGATTTCTTATTTTGAATTCTGATTTCTTATCTTATAACATATCAGCGAGAATGACAAGCTTTTTGTGTTAATCCTAAGAAACATACTTTTCATGATTTTTTTTTAGCTTAAACGTAATCGATAAGAGTAAAAAGCTATTAGTGATAATCTTAACAAACCTACACTTCAAAAATTTTAAAGATTAAACATTATAGACAAGAGTGAAAAACTATACGTGATTTTCCTAACAAACAAATCGCCTTTCCTAGTTTGTTTAGCATAAACATAATTGATAAGAGTAAAAAACTATAAGTGATCATTTTAACAAACAAATCCTACATTTCATGTTTTTTTAAGGTTGAACGTAATTGCCGACAGTAAAAAGTGATAATCTTAACAAACTTTTCACGATTTGTTTAACTTACACATAATAGGCGAGAGTGAAACTTTTTCTGATAATCTTAAACAAACCTACTTCTCCCAATTTTTAAGCTTAAACATAATAGTCGAGAGTGAAAAGCTATTAGTGATAATCTTAACAACGAACCTACTTTTGATGAATTCTTAAGCTTCAACAAAATTAACAACAGTGAAAGCTAATAGTGATCATCTTAAACATTTCTTCTTTTTATGTTTTTTTTCTAGCTCAAAATTAAATTATTTTAAACAACTTCTTTTTATGATTTCTAATCTTAAACATAATCAATCAGAGTAAAAAGCTTTTTGTGATAACCTTACAAAACGATCCTTATTTCCGTGAATTTTTAAGCTGAAAAGTAATCGGGGCGAGTGAAACGCTATTGGTAAACTACTTTGAAACCACAATACGCGTTCGAGGGAACAACAATATTTCTAGTATATAACATCTTATTGTGACCTCTTGCATGAGAGTTTCCTCATAATAAAATGACATGATCAAGTTGTGCCTCATGGCTGTGGCAATATTGTGTTTATAACTATTTATTAAAAATCAATCAGACATGTTTGCTGTAGGGTCCTATCCAGTTTTGGGTTTTATCTGGTACTCAATAATGGAGTGGTGCAGGAATGAGTCCAAAAACATGAATTTTAGTTAGCATTTAAGAATCCCCAGAGTAAATAGGATTAAGAATACCTGTTTTGGAAACATCCCTGAAATAAGGTTCATGGTGAACATATGAGATTTTTAAAGTTTAATTTTGAGTTTGAAAGCCTTGTTGTGAGTTTAAAACAACAGTTGCTTACTAAATGCTGATAAGGACAAAGAAGTTGTTGTGTCACTACCGAATATGGTAGCCCGCCATGACCACAATGTATAACCATATATATCAATACATGCAATACAAGCTATTTTGTGATCAAATACAATCAAGATACATTCTTTTTTACTTTTTTTTTAACCTCAACATGAAATATGTTAGTGAGTATACAATCTTATCATTAAATGTGTTAAATTATGAATAAGAATAATTTATATTGTTATATGATGTGGAAAGTTTATTAAAAACAATCAATCCATTTTGTCTTCCTCTCTTTTTTGAAACATGTTTGAGTATGTCTCCTTAAAATATAAAACAGCTATATGTTACTTTACATTTGAACTATTGTTGAGCCACGTTGAGGCTTGGTGGAGGAAGTGGGTGCTTTTTGTGGCTTTTTCAGTGCCTGGAAATGACACGAAAAGAGAAAAAGTAACCTCAAAGTAAATTTGAAACAGAATTCAGTGGAAGACCACAACGTTGGGATTTTGGTCTTGTTCTGGTGAACACCTGGAAGTTCAGCGGTTTTCTTTTGTTACTGTCAGGTTTCTATGGTAATTTTTTAACCTTATTTTATTAATCAAAAGGTAGCATGCATTTTAAAAGGAAGTCTGTGGTTAACTATGAAACCGTTCAAGAGTTCAATCATTTTTGTCTTGAAGCTTTAGTTCCTGGTGCGACATTTGATACTGTGGCTCATTCCATTTTAATGCAAAGTCTCGAGACCTGGGTTGGTGTGGCACTGCCTGTGGTGTACCGCAGGGCTCTATTCTAGTTCTGCTTTTATTTTCTATTTATATGCTTTCGATTGGTGAAGTCATTCACCACTATGACCTCTCTTTCCACTACTATGCAGATAAAACATACCTCTCACTGAGACACGATGACCCAAAATGCCTAGCTGCTGTTTTTAACTGTCTCAAGGACATTAACAGTTGAATGACACAAAGTTTTCTTCAGTTAAATTAATCAAAGCCAGACATTATATTCCTCAATTATCCTAAACCCAAAGATCACCCAGATAAAAGTACCTGCCGTCCACACTCTACCAATATCACACCATGTGCAATAAATTTAGGCATAATCTTTGACTTCCACCTTACCTTTGATCATCACATCAAGAAAGTAGTCCAGTCATGTTACTCCAGTATCTCTAACAAATAAGTCTCCCGCCTCCAACTAGTCCAGACTGAGCAGCTCGGCTTTTAACTGGTTTTAACAGACGACATCACATCACTCTTGTCCTCGCTGCTCGTCTCTGGCTTCCTGTACGTTTTTGAATTGATTTTAAGATTCTACTGATCACTTTTAAAGCCCTTACATGTCTGGCCCCAACAAACATATTTGAACTAATTGACTCCATATGAGCCAGCCTCAGATCCTCGCCTCAGATCCTCAGACGAGGGCCTCCTGGCTGTTCGGTGTCAAAGGTTAAGACATACAAGACATTGTACATATTCTATTCCTATTCTTTACCTTAAATTTAATTTTATTTAAACTTTAATCCCTGCTTTTCGCTTTTCTGCTTCTGTTCTGTTTGTATATGTATATACATTCTGTGTGTATCAAGTCTGTACTTAGAGAGTGAAGTGAACTGGCATCAAATCCCATATATGTCTAACATACCTGATTCTGATTCTGATTAATACTAATGGTGATCGAGCTTTTTGACTTTGGAAAAGACGTGCCGGATCAGTGACATCTTTCAAATCTCTTCTTAAAACTCTCTCTTTAATGCTTACATTCTTGTTTATCAGTGTTGTTAATTGTTTATTTCACTCTATTTTATCAATTTTACAATTACTTATTAAATTATTCTTAATCTTTGCTGTTCTTATTCCCCTCACTGTTTTCTCATTATTTCAGTCCTGTTTTTGTCATCTTTTTAAGTTTTAATCTACACCCTTTATTATCCATCCTCTGTGTTTCATTATGTACTTTAAATATTATTTATTTTTTATGTACCATATATTCATTTATTCTGTATTATTATCATGTATTATTATGATTCAGTCCTCCTGATGTGGTGTCATCATCTACTATCATCTACTTGTCTGTCTGTCAGTCTATCATCTATTTGTCTTACTGTCTCCTAAATATTATGAAATGAAAAAAATGTCTGTACTAATGTTGCTCAAATGTTCATTGTAAGATGAAATGGTATCACCAGATTCGCCCAGCACAACAGTCTCAGCCACACACGCTTAGTTGTCTCTCAATTCGGCTTTTTACTCACAGAGAAATGCAACATAAATGAAATTATGCTGCACCTCTTTGCCATTTGCGTGCCAGTGAGTGATTGCTGACCCAGCATGCTACTGCAATTAACCTGAAACTGCTTCCATGAACCATCCCAACACCTGTCTCCCCTGCAGCTGAGCTCAACCACACCCAACTACCACGTTCATGTTGACATTTTACTGTGTTTGACCAGTTTGTTGATGAATTGTTCACAGAGTTCAGCTTTATTTCTGCCTTTGTTTTGCCTGTTTCAGCACTTTATAAACATCTGTATTTAAAAGGTACTATATAAATAAAGTTATTATTATTATGATTTAGATACTGGCGTGACATAAATGCAGAAGGAACTGAAACTTAAGCAAAAGCCACAGTATCAAATTACTGTTTGCCTAGTTGCGTAAGACCGGGTCACTATTTGTAAATGATGTGGGTAGTGAAGCCTCGAGGCTTCTTCGGCTGAAATGAAACTAAAACTTATGAAGCTGCACATATAAAGGGAAAAGCAGGAAATGTGAGTCAAACCACACAGAGGAGCGTCTAGATAACAGAGAACAAGGTAAGCTGCTGATAATCTAGCCTCACTTTATTCTACTCTTCTACCTGAATTTGTGCACAGGGCAAAGTAGCTTACATTTAAAACTCAAATTGCACCTGAAATACATGTTCATCTGGACATTAGTGTAGCTAACTATAACACAAACATTTCTTGATATAACATTGCTTGTATTAGTCCTATCAAAGTCAACATTTCTCTGTGTATTTTGAGTGTTGTTGAGTGTTATTACTGTTACAAAACTGAACATTTTTTCTAAATGAGACACCTGGCGGTGCAAAACTACTTCCTAAAATTTCCTAAAACTAGCTTAACCAGATGTTTTTGTCCTTTCAGACAAGACATGTTAAAAACTTACACTAAGCATTTAAAGAATTACACTTCACTTTTTGAGATTTGCTCATCTAGTAATTCAAAACCCCCAGTTCCATTAATGTTGGGACACTGTAAAATTTGAATCAAACAGGATACAGTGATTTGCAGATTCTTTTTGACCTAAATTTAATTACAAACACTGCTAAAAAAATATATATATTTAATGTTAAAACTGATATTTTTTTTTTTGCAAATATTCACCCATCTTAAATTTTAAGCATGCAACACATTCCAAAAAAATCTGGGACAGGGGCAACAAAATACTGGGAAAGCTGAGGAATCTTTAAAATGAAAACACTTGTTTGGAAAATTTCTCAGGCAAACAGGTCAGTTTGAAACAGGTCAGTTTCATGAGTGATTTAAAAGCAAGGGTGGAGCGAAGTGCACCACTTTGTAAACAATAGAGTGAGCAAATAGCCCAACAGTTTAAGAACAGGAATTTGAGGATTGCATCATCTACGGTCTATAATATCAAAAGATTCCGAGAATCAGGAGAAATCTCTGCATTTAAGCGCCATGGCCGAAAACCAACACTGAATGCCAGTGATCTTTGATCCCTCAGTAATGGATGTCTTTTAGAAAGGTAAATACAAGTTTTGGAAGAACATCCAAGTGACCTCTTTTTCATGGACGTCCTTGTTTTTTTCAGCAAGACAGTGCCAAGCCACGCTCTGCACTTTACAAAAGCATGATTTTGTCTTAAAAGAGTGCAGGTACTAGACTGGCCTGTCTCCAAATGAAAATGTGTGGTGCATTATGAAGCGCAAAATATGACAACAGAGACCCTGGACTGTTGAGCAACGACAGTGCTTCCTACAAAGCTTCAACAATTACAACCTCAAGCCACAAATGCTTTAGTGTTGTTAAAAGGAAAGTTGATTTCACACAGTGGTAAACATGCCCCGTCCCAGCTTGTTTTGGAACGTGTTGATGGAATTGAATTCAAAATGAGTGAATATTTGCAAAAAACAAACGAAGTTAAGCAGTTTGAGCGTTAAATATCGTGTCTTTGTTGTGTATTAAATAGAATATAAGTTAAAATGATCTGCAGATCACTGTGTTCTGTTTTTATTCACATTTTACACAATGTCCCAACTTCATTAGAATTGTGGTTTGTATCCCTGGAAGAGGAAAAACATTTGAATACACTTTTTTTAAAATAACATTTAGCAAGGACATACGGTTTTATCTTGACTAAGTATATTATTCAAATGGATGGTTGTAAAATATGCAATCATCTTCCACAGGTATTCACAGATTCAGACATGAGTCTGCAGGTTTGCCATTGTGGCTGGTCCAAAGTCACGTCCTATCAGGGCCTGAGGACTCACCAAGGAAAGATGGGATGCGTCCCCAGAGGTACAAGAATCCCTAAGGCAGAACAATTCAGACTTAACAGTTATGTCCCCAGTTTTACCTTCTTAGGACCACCAATAGAAATACCAGAGCCTTTTGCGGACATATTCACCTCTCCAGCCAGGTCTGGTAAGTCAAATCCAAATTCTTCTTTATGCTTATTTGAGACTTTTATGCTTTATTTATTTTATAAACTAAAGAAGGAGCGGCAGCAACATTGAAAGAAGAAGAAACAGTTTGGGCATTTCTGAAAATCTGCAGTAAATTGATAACAGGTTGTCTCTCTGCATTATCACTGGAAAAAGGCATTGTTTTTATATTTTCAGGTGGTGACAACGTGTTGATTAACATATTAGGAGCTAATCTAAGGGAGATAAGACCAGCTGAGAACACCCCAGCAAACAGAGAGGTATGACGGAGCCATTATATAAGACACAATAGCTAGCCAACAAGTAAACACTCAAGCTGACAGCTTTATTGCTTTGCTTGATTTTCCCCCCAAAACACACCCATGTATAATCAAGGTTTATAATCTGGTTAATAATCCATCCTTTTAGCACTATATACTAGCTCTGTTGTGGGACTGTAAGTCAATTAGATGGTAAAATATAGAGACACACCCAAAAGTGCTGTTAGCCAAGCACTCTCAGACAACATGCTCCAGGCCATCAAAGCGGCCCCTAACACTTTAGAATTTCCTGATAAGTCCTATTTTACTGTAACATATTGTGTAATACTGCATCTCATTTCATAGCACTGCATTGCTGCTATCAAAAAGCCAGTCAGAGTATGTAGTAGGTGGGCCACGGTGTAAAATATGTAACACTAGAAAGCACTTGGAGAGTGCAAACATCCGCCAAGGTAGCTTACATATTGCTGTTACATCTATAAGTAATAGTTCCATGATAAAGTTACCATCATAATATGATTCCTTGACCATGAAAACCCACACTTAGCACTCAGAATCATGTTGATATCATTATTAATTAGACAGTTATTGAGCAAAAACGATCATTCGCTAATGGCAGTTATCTGGATCATCACCAAAATCTAATCATTTTGAAGTTGGGCCATTACCAACTTCTCCTGAAAATTTCAGCAAAATCTGTCCAGTAGTTTTTGTGTAATCTTGCTAACAAACAAAAAAACAAACGAACAAAAACAGAAACCTCCTTGGCAGAGGTGATAAGCCATTTTATAGAACAGACTCCACTGAAGCTGTTAGCATCTATGCTAATCTCTGTACGAGAAGTCACTTCCTGCTGTCTTCACACTTTTTGCTCCAACTTCTTCCTGCTTTAAAGGACGCTGCTTGGGCCTTGCCACTCTCACATTCATTGAAGACTGGAGCTTGGCAAGATGGATCTGTCTGATCATAGACATTGAATCAGGTGGATCCAACTGCAACGCAAGGTTAACACTGTTATCCTGTAGCTTGAGAAGATTTTTACCACATGTGCCAAGTACTGTATCTTAACTGCATCACTCCATTCGTCACAGTATACTCCCCCGATCAAAAATTGCAACAGTCTGCATTTTGCACTGTTAAACCTTAAGAATGTTCTAAGTAGAGCTTGAAAATGCAAACTCCAAACTCCCTAAAAACAGATATAAAAGTGTCAAAAAAGTGTCAGTGATGAGTAGCTCCACTTTTCTTCCTGATCACTTCAAAAATTCCTTTAGGTTACTTGATGTGAATGTTTCCAGGAGGCTAGGGGGAACATTGCTCCAAGTGGTGAAGATGGGTTCATAAAGGACATCCACTGTCTGGAACCCTCAGTCATTACCACACAGAAGAGAGCCCTCAGTCATTATCACACATACAAGGGCCCTCAGTCATTATTAAACAGACGAGTGCCCTCAGTCATTACCACACAGATGAGGGTCCTCAGTCATTTTTACACAGACAAGGGCCCTCAGTCATTATTAAACGGACAAGGGTCCTTAGTCGTTATCACAAAGACGAGAGCCCTTGGTCATTACCACACAGAAGAGAGCCCTTAGTCATTATCACACAGACGAGGGCCCTCAGTCAGTATTACACAGACGAAGGGAGATCGGTCATTACCATGTGAATGAGGGCCCTCAGTCATTACCACACAGATGAGGGCCCTCAGTCATTATCACAGACAAGCGCCCTCAGTCATTACCACACAGATAAGGGCCCTCAGTCATTATTAAACGGACAAGGGTCCTTAGTCGTTATCACAAAGACGAGAGCCCTTGGTCATTACCACACAGAAGAGAGCCCTTAGTCATTATCACACAGACGAGGGCCCTCAGTCAGTATTACACAGACGAAGGGAGATCGGTCATTACCATGTGAATGAGGGCCCTCAGTCATTACCACACAGATAAGGGTCCTCAGTCATTATCACACAGACAAGGGTCCTTAGTAATTATCACAAAGACGAGAACTCTCAGGCATTTCCACACAGAAGAGGGCCCTCAGTCATTATCACAGATGAGGGCCCTCAGTCATTACCACACAGATGAGGGCCCTCAGTCATTATCACACAGACGAGGGCCCTCAGTCAATATTACACAGACAAGGGAGATCAGTCATTACCATGCGAATGAGGGCCCTCAGTCATGAGGAATGCCCCCTGTAACATCTCCACATAGCCAGCTTCTGTTTGACGCCCCTGCACAACCTGAAGCTCCACTGTTCCATTGAAGGAAAAAGCACCCAGATCAGGATGGCGCCCCCTCCACTGTGCTGTGTAGAAAACATATGAACATTGCAAAGTCCAAACAGGTAAAACTTCGTGGTGTTGAAGGAGATGTGGACTCTGAAGAGTTTTTTTGTTTTTTATGCCCTTCCCTCACAGATGCCATCTGATGGTTACTGGGCTGCAGTCAGCACCAGTAACGGCCTTAATTTGGGTGGAGGATCGCCCCGTGTGTTGACGGCATCCTCTGGCTAAGTGCAGATGAAGTTCTTTGGGTCTACCACAGACCCAAAAAAGGCAATGGCGCATAGTGAGAGGCCCTGCGTATTCAGCGCAACAACCCTACCATGTTCAAAGACAGGAGGCTTTTTTCCTTTGCTATCAGGAGATCATGACAGTGTGACTACCTGACAGAAAATCACATGGGATCCACTTTTTTGCACAGATTTTTTCTTTTAAAGGTTGTGCTCTTAAACTTTTGATCAGCTGGCAAAAGCATGTTTGGGTTTAACTGCAGTTTTTCGATAAATTGCCTGCTCGAAATTTTTGGTCTCTTGCTTTCATTTCTTCGTTTTGCATTTTGCAGCTCTATTTAGAACCTTCTCAAGATCCAACAGTGCAATTTCTTGCAATCTTAAACCTGGCCTTTGGATTTTTATCCAGAATGTATATATTTACCCCAACTTAGTGGCACCAGTATGCCTGACCAGCTGTGACCTAATAAGACGTCTACCCCATATTGATCTGTTGGTACCCTGCCATCCTCAGTCACGCCACACTGTTGCATAATTAGTTCATTTGCATTTCGGGGTAACTATAATGAAATTCATTTTAGTTTTTAACTAAACAAAAATGTGTCTTCAACACAGACGTCAGATGTAAGCCTCCAAATCTGCAGCTGTGGATGGACAAAAGTCACCACCTACCATGGTCTGAGGACCCACCAGGGGAAAATGGGATGTACCCCCAGAGGAGCGAGACCTCTTCAGAGCAACACATTCAGATTTAACAGCTTTACTCCTCAATTGACCTTGCCTGGACCTTCAATCCAAGAAGCTGCGCCCTCCGAGGAAATAACTGCTCTACCATCCAAGTCTGGTGAGTCAAAACAACTGTTTCTTTATGCCTTTTACGTTTTTTTATGCCAACATTTTTAACTGCAAATAAAGATATTAAGAAGCATAAAATTGACAGTAAAAGGCAGATAGGAATCACTCTAATTGTTTGTCATGATAGCTTTTGCTTAAGTGTATAATTAAAAGTAACGCTTGCATCTTTTACCCTGCATCTTTGGGTTAATTTCATATTACTTTACAAGATTGCAGGCTTATGGGGAACAAAGTTACTGTTTGATTAAAATTTATGTTGATCTCCAGACAATAATGTGAGCACCGGGCCAGAGCCACGGGCAGAATCCCGTCCAAATGATGGCAGAACAGTTCAGGGTCCGAGGACCCAGCAGGAGGTGATGGGATGTACCCCTAATGGAGCCAGACCTCCTCAGGGCAACATTTTCGGACCTAACAGCTCTGCTCCTCCATTCATCTTTGGTAGACCTTCATTCCAAAAAGCTGCGCCTTCGAGGGAAGTTATTACCAAACCATCTGGTGAGTCAAAACAACTGATTTTTCATACTGTTCATGTATTTTCTTTAACATTTTTAACTGCAAATATTGACACTGAGAAGAGTTAAACTGACAGTAAGAGGCTGGTTGGATTCACTCTAATTGTTTGTCATGATAGTTTTTTCCGAAATAAAAAAAAAACCCTAAATGTTAACACTTGCATCTTTTACCCTGCATCTTTGAGAGCATTTAATATTTTACCAGACCATCTGTTTATGAGGAACTAAGTTACAGTTTGATTAAAGTATATGTTGATCTCCAGAGGATGGTGTGAGCACTGGGCCACAGCCGGGGGCAGAATCCCGTCCAAATGATGCTAGAGCGGCTCAGGGTCTGAGGACCCAGCAGGAGGTGATTGGAAGTACCCCTAATGGAGCAAGACCTCCGCAGGACATTATTTTTGGACCTAACATTTCTCCTCCTCAGTTTCCCTTTGCTGGACCTTCATTCCAAAAAGCTGCGCCTTTGAGGGAAACTTACACCACATCATCCGAGTCTGGTGAGCCAAACCACTGATTCTTCATACTTTTTATGTGTTTTTATTTTTTCAAACTGTTTAGTGAAAAACTGCAGATAAATAAATCAAAGAGAGTGAAACTAACAGCTAAAGGAAGACAAGAATGACTCTGATTTTGAGTTTTTTAATAGTTTTTGCTGAAGAGAATGAATAAAAAATCCTCCTTATGTTAATGCTGCATCTTTTACCTGCATCTTGTGAATTTCATATTATTCAACAAGTTGGCATTCTTGTTAGAAATTTAGTTAAAGTTTGATTTAAAAATATATTGATTTCCAGAGGATGATGAGAGCACTGGGCCAGAGACACCGTCAGAATCTCGTCCAAATGATGGCAGAACAGTTCAGGGTCTGAGGACCCAGCAGGAGGTGATGGGATGTACCCCTAATGGAGTGAGACCTCCTCAGGGCAACATTTTTGGACCTAACAGCTCTGCTCCTCCGCTCATCTTTGGTGGACCTTCAGTCCAAAAAAGTACACCTTTGAGGGAAATTTTTGCCAAACCATTTAAGTCTGGTGAGTCAAAACAACTAATTATTCATAGCTTTTATGTATTTTCTTTAACATTTTTTAGATGCAAATTCTGAAATGGAGATCAGTTACATTGACAGTAAGAGGCTGGCTGGATTCACTCTAATTGTTTGTCATGATAGTTTTTTCTGAAATTAAAAAAAAAAAAACATCCTCCTAAATGTTAACACTTGCATCTTTTACTCAGCATCTTTGAGTGAATTTCATATTATTTTACAAGACTACCTGCTTATGAGGAACTTAGCTATAGTTTGATTTAAATATATGTTGATTTCCAGAGGATGGTGTGAGCACTGGGCCACAGCCGGGGGCAGAATCCCGTCCAAATGATGCTAGAGCGGCTCAGGGTCTGAGGACCCAGCAGGAGGTGATGGGATGTACCCCTAATGGAGCAAGACCTCCTCAGGGCAACATTTTTGGACCTAACAGCTCTGCTCCTCAGTTTCCCTTTGCTGGATCTTCATTCCAAAAAGCTGAGCCTTGGAGGGAAACTTACACCACATCATCCGAGTCTGGTGAGCCAAACAACTGATTCTTCATACTTTTTATGTGTTTTTAAAAAACTGTTTGGCTAAAAACTGCAAATAAAGAAATCAAAAAGAGTGAAATTAACAGTAAAAGGAAGGTAGGAATGACTGTGATTTTGAGTTTGTCGATAGTTTTTGCTGAAGAGAATGAATAAAAAAATCCTCCTTATGTCAACGCTTGCATCTTTTACCTGCATCTTTGAGTGAATTTCATATTATTTAACAAGTTGGCATGCTTGTTAGAAACTTAGTTAAAGTTTGATTTAAATATGTGTGGATTTCCAGAGGATGATGAGAGCACTGGGCCAGAGACACCATCAGAATCTCGTCCAAATGATGGCAGAGCTGTTCAGGGTCTGAGGACCCAGCAGGAGGTGATGGGATGTACCCCTAATGGAGCGAGACCTCCTCAGGGCAACATTTTTGGACCTAACAGCTCTGCTCCTCCGCTCATCTTTGGTGGACCTTCAGTCCAAAAAAGTACACCTTTGAGGGAAATTTTTGCCAAACCATTCAAGTCTGGTGAGTCAAAACAACTAATTATTCATAGCTTTTATGTATTTTCTTTAACATTTTTTAGATGCAAATTCTGAAATGGAGATCAGTTACATTGACAGTAAGAGGCTGGCTGGATTCACTCTAATTGTTTGTCATGATAGTTTTTTCTGAAATTAAAAAAAAAAACATCCTCCTAAATGTTAACACTTGCATCTTTTACTCAGCATCTTTGAGTGAATTTCATATTATTTTACAAGACTACCTGCTTATGAGGAACTTAGCTATAGTTTGATTTAAATATATGTTGATTTCCAGAGGATGGTGTGAGCACTGGGTCAGAGCCATGGGCAGAACTTCGTCCAAATGATGGCAGAACAGTTCAGGGTCTGATGACCCAGCAGGAGGTGATGGGAAGTACCCCTAATGGAGCGAGACCTCCTCAGAGCAACACATTAGGATTTAACTGCTTTACTCCTCAGTACCCCTTGTCTGTACCTTCATTCCAAGAAGCTGCGCCTTCGAGGGAAATTATAACCAAACCATCTGAGCCTGGTGAGTCAAAACAACTGATTCTTCACACTTTTTACATTTTTTTAACATGCTGTTTAGCTAAAAACTACAAATAAAGAAATCAAATAAAGTGATATTAACAGTAAAAGGCAGATAGGAATCACTCTGCTGGTTTGTCATGATCCCAAAGTTGTGCTTCAGTCAAGCGGCAACCTCTGCTGGTTGAAGAACATGGCTTCTTCAAAGTCTTTTCATCAATATTACAAAAAGATTGAAAATCATAGCATGATTAACTCAACGTCAAAATGAAGATTGGGTGGAAGGCATTCACGAAACCATAGAAAAACACATTAAGAATCATTTTCACTGGTGTATTAGTGGTATATTTATGTTGTGTAACAGCAGTGAGATATATGCTGAGAAAAAAAAAGGTTAACATAATCTAATTTTTCAGACGGCGAGAAGAAGATTCAGACAAATGAACAGGAAAAATTTCGCCAGAAGAACCAATCAGCTGCCAACACACCAGCAAACACACCAGCCAACACAAAGGTATGTTAGTACTGAAGACATGGACACAACTTTCAGAGTCTCATATAAACTTTTTAACCTATTGGCCATACAGATGTTTTAACAGGAACACGATATATACTGTTTATTCCAACTGCTCACTTATAAACAGTAAAATGCATCAACCATGTGAACTTTCCTCCACTTTTCTGAAAGCCTCCCCAGGTGTCACCAGTGTCACCACCAAATCCTGCAGCCAATGAGGTCAAAGTGGAGACAAACAACCAATCAAGTACGAACCAAAATGCTTCATTCTTAACAAAGAACTGATAAAACATTGGCACTCAAATATCGTACAGTAACTACATCTGTCTTCTTCCCTTTCAGTGTTTGAAACTCCACCACCTCCAACACAAGTTCCTGATGCGGCCCCCAGAGTCCGTCGAGCACTTAATTTCTACACTGCAGCACAGCAGGTACGGCAGATTCTTTGTCAGCTTGGATATACTACAGGAGAGTTAATCCAAATGTCATATTTTTAATCATTTTTTCTTTTATTTACTCTTAAATAGAGGCTCCCAAATCTAGCGGAAACCAATCTCTTTGGCTTAAAGTCAACTTATGCGTTCTGCCATTGTCACGAATATGCGATTAGAGTTACAGTTTGTAAAATTTGACATTTATTTTATGTTTTCCCACTAAACAACTAATTTTATGTTATACATTTTTGTAGAAAGCCAACATTTCCTCAAATGTTTCATTAAGTTTCCAGAGACAGAGAAATTCTGAATTTTACAGATGACACGGGCCGGTTGATGACAAACATAGTAATGCGTGAAAGTCTTTCGGCACGACCTGCTACTGCTGCAGTTCTGTTTTATCTTGTTCATTTTTTGTCTGTTTTGCCAACCCAAACTTATTCCTGTAACCACCCTCCCACCTCCATAAATAGTCATCTTCAAGTTCATTGGAGATTCGCTGTCTCCTTCATCTTCAGTGTTACTTCTGGTTTAGAATTGAGGACTCTGGTTGACAAAATGAGGTGTACTCACTACACAACAAACCTTTGTTTCTTTTTCATATTTACATAAAGAGGAAAGTGGACTTCCTGATTCCTGGGAAATGCATAATTATTTGGCGAATTATGAGCACGCACCAGGAAGTAATAAGTAAGGAAGTAAGCAGTGAACGTTTTACATACCGTGCCTTCATAGATTGGTTGGTATCTGCACACATGACTATCACTCTCTTACAAAAACATCGCGGTAGAATCCAAATATTATTATTAGTCTTAGCTGTTGAAAGTTTTCCTGTGGTGTCGAAAGATGTTGAAACTTGTCAGGATAAATGCTAATGAACTACCTTCATGAGCAAGCTAACAACAGCAATGGATGGATGCTAGCTGTGATGTTTAAGATCGAGTTTGGAACATGAAGATGCGATTATATTATATTATATTATATAAAATCTCTCAGGAATGTTTCCAGCACCTTGTTGAATCTGGGGTCCATCTGATACTGGCAAGGTGTACCTAATAAAGCTACCGATGTGTTTGATATGTGCTATTTTAATGTTCCAATTGCTCACTTTTAAACAATAAAACATTCAGCATCGTGAACACATTGACTTTACAGATACTGTTTTATATTAACCATGTGAACCTCCCTCCTCTTTCCTGAAGCCTCCTTTGGAGTCAAAGGCGTCACTACCCTTGGGCACTCCAGCAAAACCCGGCGCCAAAGAGGTCAAAGTGGAGGCGAATAACCAATCAAGTATGCACCACAACATATCATTAACAGAGAGCTAATCAAAAAAAAGGCAAGTACCATATAGTTACGAACTTTCTTCTTTTCTTTCAGTGTTTCCACCGCCTCGAACACAAGTTCCTCATGCGACAGCCAGAGTTCTCCAAACACTTGATTTCCACTCTGGAGCACAGCAGGTACAGCAGTTGCCCACCAGGTTTAAATGTCCTGCGGGAGAGTGAATCCAAATGTTATTCTTCAAATCATTTTGTCTTTATTTTTTAAATAGAGGTACCCCGGTTGATCAGAAGCCAATCATATGGGCCAATACTGATTGCGTGATTTGCCAAGGTCACCAACATGATCACCTGTTGTTGAACATCATGCACATCATTGGTTTGAAAACAAATCTGCATGCCTGTCTGGTCCTCTGTCACTCTCTTCCAAAAGAAAATACCTGTGGAAGAATCCCCAAATCCCTGATTTAAGTCCTGGTTGTTGAAAGTTTTCACGTGGTGTTGAAATCTGTTGAAATGTCATCCCGAGACTGACAAGAAAAACACCAATCATCTAGCTGTATGCAACAGCAATTGATAGATGTGTGTTGTGGTGGGCTTGAGATCTGGTCTGAAACATTATGACGTGTTCAATTTGTCTTAGTAAAATGACTATTTGGTGAGGTCTCATGGTCTGGATATGAACAACGCCCAGCGCAGCAAAGAGGGGAAATGCTTACAGCCCACCTTTTTGCTCGAACACAAAACAAGACCAAACTTTAAATAGCTGACAAACTTTTAGTGCAGCTCAGTCTGGAAGGACTTAGGTCGAGGTTCGCCGGTTCAAGTCCTGACTGAACCATGTTTGGAAGCTGTTTTGGTAGCTGGAGAGGTGCCAGCTTGTGCAAGGCACTTAACAACAAAACTGCTTGGTAGCGCTTCTTCAGAAGCAGCAAGCCATCACTCTGCCATCTTTCCGTTAAAGCCTGATCAAAGGACCTGTTTGTGCATGTGTATTTCAGCCCATGTGTGTGTAGCATGTCTCAACAACAGAGTGTAGAGAACTGAATTTCCTCATGAGGGATTGATAAAGTACGTCTTCTTCTTCTAAAGAGAACAGAAAATGAAAATGATCTATACTGTTGGGCGGTATATCTACTGTGGGCTATATTCAATTGTAACTTTGTTGAGGGCCAACACATTGCCTTCTAATCATCTTTGAATCACAAGACAACTTAGTTAAGCTTGCATTGGCTGTTTTTGTCCTCTAGGTGGAGCAGTTGACTTTAAATATTCCAACTACTGCATCTCAGGAAACAGCAGTTCGATCACAGGAGAGGGAGGAAGAGAGACAAAGGGAGGAAGAGAGACAAAGGAAAGAACATCAAGCAGCAAAGGTACAGCATGAGGCTAAAACTGACTGTTCAAAGGATGTCCATGATAATCAAAAGGCTCATGAGATTAAGAGGAAATGATCAAACCATGTCATAGTGTGAAGTTACAAGCTGGGAGCTGTGGTAGGTTGAACTGCTATGTTGTGGTTCCATGATAGCTTGATAGTTGCGTTTTACTCCTATCAACTATGCTTACACCTAAAAAAATTGTGAAAGTCAGATTTTTGGGCTGTTTTTGTCCTGATTTTCCCCATTCCCAACCAAACACCATATATTATGTTTTATAAGACTATCCAATAGGATTATCCTGTAGTCTGAGATGTGTTAGGAGTGAATTGGTCCATGATTGGTGAATTTGTCCAATTTGTCGGGGCCGACAATTGTAAAGATTAAACTTGTTCAATATTTATGACCAAAGATCTTCATGTGTGTGGGGAAAGCTGATGACTTCCGAGTCATGACTGTGAATTGTGATGTGTAACGAAATGTAGCCAATCAAAAAGCCAGCTGCTGAGGAACAAGGAAGCAGGCGTAAATAAAAACAAACATGGCCAACCTGAAACATAACGTTGGACCTCAGAAATGGAGGACCAGCTCACATGTTAATACTGTCTGCAGGATTTTTTCCACAGTCTTTTCATTTTTTGTTCTGGATTTTTCCATCAAAAATAGTCCCAAGACGGCCATCATTCCTTCTTCTCGTCGGTCCTCTTCCATGTTGCGTGTTGTGTTTTCTGGTCGTTGCTATATTTCTTCTTTTTCATTTTTGTTAGATCACGTCTGATCGGCCAAGATTTCTGGCTTGGAGGACTAGATTCTAGATTGGTGGTGGGATAGAATCGTTATGTGTGTGGTGTGTTGAGATTATCGGAGCTGAACCTGGCCTCAATTCTTTGTTTGACTCATTAAATTTAGTATTACTACTTGCATTTGAGTCAAAAGATGTAACTAATCACGAATCAAAGCATCCTGAAATTGCCCTCTTGAATGATAATGAAAGTTAGTGGTCCTCATGGTTACCAAAGATGCCCATCCATGATCTACAGTGTGTCTTCAAATAAGATGTTTTTTCTTCATTCAAGGCAATCCATGACAAGATAAGGGCAGATATACAGCTGAAGATTCTGAAGAGAGAACAAAAGATGGACGAGGTCAGATCATCTGCAAAAGCGTGCAAGGTGAACTGAAGAAACATATTTTTTAATAAGTCTGAGATTTTCAAAGAATATTTTTTAAAGTTGTTGTTACGATTCTTCCTGTCAGGGCCGCTTGGATGCAGAGTGGCTGGAGATAAACACAGTTTTCTTTGACGTGATAAAAGCTGTGGAGGCGGCTCGGCAGGAAGCCCTCCAACCCCTGGAGAAAAGGTGGGTGATCTGTTGCCCTAATAGGAGAGCACTGTTATTAAAAAGAAGCAGTCATCAAATCTATCCGTTTGTTGTAATGTACATTTTTATGAGACTAAGCAATTCACTCAATGTTTGGTTCAGGAGACAGAAAGTGGATAAAGAAGAGGAGAACCTGGTCCAGAAACTGCAAAAGGAAATTGATGAGCTCAGACAGACCATCGATGAGTTGGACCAAAACTACAATGTGCAGGTTAGCTAAATCTCCTAAACTAAGGTTATTAACAGTCTAGCTTGACTGTTTATCATTTTCTTTCTTCTTTTTGTAATGTTTCTATCAAATATATTCAAGGAGGTAAGTCCAGAAAGGGACTGAGAGCTTAAAAAGAGTTGGCTGTACAGGGACAGGGTCTACGAAAGGTAGGCAGATGAAACGCTTATAACCAGTTTGTTCTGGATGAGGGGGAATAATGAAGATTGGGGGCCAATTTTGGTATTTCTGGGTGTTGATGACTGCTGATAAGTGGTATGATCATGACTCCAGTGATGCTCTTGTTCTTGATGCTCATCAGTCTATATAGTGGGGTTGGAGGGCTGGTACAAGGCCATAGCATCCGCTTTGTCACCACCTGGGGCTTGCACGCACGGAACGTGAGTCTGTTGAAGGTGATAATCATTCTTGGGCTCTTATGGCCATGTGGTAGAGTAGGTAAGATTAATATAGGAATTTGTACTGGCATGGTGTGCAATGAGAGTTGGCCTGGAGTAGGATGGCTCTGGGGTGGGTGCCAAAGTTCACTGGCCAGTCTCTTAAAGGTATTGTGGGGGCTTATTGGACAAAACGCCAAAGACAAGAGGAACCCACCTGATGACTCAAGTTGTATTCTGGTTCTTGCTGATCATTAGTCTACATAGTGTGACTTGTGGGCCGTGTGGCATGTAGTAGAGTGGGAAGCATTGGCACTGTCACTGCCTTGCATGTAGAGTCTGGGTCAGTTAAAGGTGGTAATGCTGCAGCAACAAAGAGCCATGCAGTAGATTATGTAACTCTTCTGACAGTAGTGGGGTTAAGGATTTCTTGAAAAAGCAACACCAACTAACCTGTGTGTTTATGTGACATGTATATTGATTCTTCCAGTGCTTTTACCCTTGACTTTATCAACTTCTCTCTAAGCATGACATCTGCTTTTGGGTGTCACAGTATGCTGACGCTTAACACCTCAGTAACAATCCCACAATCAGACCATCAGTTTCATCTGGTTTAATTTTCTTTTTTCATTCAGGTTTCTCCTCTAACAGGCCATGATGAAACCCTGAAAAATGCAACAGTCGACACTTTGTTCTCCTTTGGTACACTCAGAACTACAACATCCAACATGATGCAGAACATCCAAGAGCATCTGGAAGAACTCTCCTCTGTTGGTAAGACTTTCTTCCTTTCATTTACCAGATCACATTAAAGTCTGTATTCAAAAAGTGATGACCTCTTTTAATATCAACTCTCTTTTTACAGAACTCAGGAGGATTCCCAAATATGCAGGTGTGTGGCTTTAAATTATGTTATTAAGAGACTTTTTAGACAAGAGCTACAGTTGATTTATTGCTACATTCGAATTTAGGATCACTTTCACACCTAATGTTTTGTCTGAACCAAACAAACTCTAGTTCCTATTTTGGGGGTCTTCTAATATGGGGTGGTGTGGACGGTCGCACCAACTCTGGTGTGGACTAAAGAATTTTGAGCATGGGCCCTGCTCCAGTGGTCATTTGGTGTCTGCTTCAAGAATCTGTATTCCACGCTTGACTGATCTGGATAGGGTCCATGACACTTTAAGGTGGCATTTAGCAAAACCAAGTTGCTCTGTTTGGAGTGAGTTGTAGTATCACCTCAAAACTGAAGGCCAAGTCCCATATAATGGGGGATGTCAGGGACTGACCTCAAGTTGGTCATCCCAAGACTGTTTCCTCACGGAGTCAACACTACAGCTTTGCAGTCAAGGTTTGCAGGACAATATGGCCGCAGCGCTGCACACAGTCAGTCTCCAGTCTCATCGGCCTGCCATGACTGCACTCCACTGTCAGGCCTGTTTGTGCTGGTGTTTGCAACTTGGCACTGGAACATGAACAAGTGGAGGAACGCTATGTTTAGCAAAAAGTCTAGATTCTGCCTACAGCTGTTCAGCTGGATCGCAGGGTCAAAGAGTGGAGATAACACAAAGAGGGCTTTGCTGATTGCCACACTGATGGATGAACATCCTTTGGGGCAGGCAGAGTGATGGTGTGGGGCAGCATCATCCATGCCTAGAAAAAAACAATGTCATCTCTGGAGGCAGTTTCAATGCAGAGATATCGAGATAAGGCATATCACCATAGCTATATTTTTAGGAAAATATCATGCTTTAATATTTAATCATTTAAATAAATGTTAGACATTTGTCGCCATGTGGACATGGCCAACATAATTTAATGAGGTTTTAAGCATGCACTGATTTCCAGGTAAATAACAGGAGCTTTTTCGCCCCTTCAGGCCCCGTTTACACGACAATCAATCAATCAATCAATCTTTATTTGTATAGCGCCAATTCATAACAAGTGTTATCTCAAGACACTTTACAATAGAGCACAAAGCTCTTCATATTATGGATACACATATATGCATAGATACATATATACATATAAAAATACACATATACATATATATACAAATATATACATCCAACACCCAACATGAATCCATATAGCCAATCATGAATCCCTCCATCATGGCGGCAAGAAAAAACCTTCTGTTAAGCAGCAGGAAATCTTGAATGTGGACCCCAGTCTCATGATGAACAGCAAATCCACACGATGCTGTGTTGGGTGTGTGGGCAAAGGGAGGGAGGTAAGTGGAGACAAGTGGACTAAAGTAAGAACTAAAGCTAGTGACAGATCAATGGACCAATCATAGACCTGTCGTCGTCAAATTTGTTTCTGCTGCAAACAAATTTATTAGAGGAGGGTCCTCATGTCTGTGTGGTTGTGGTGAAAATTTTATAGAAGTATAATCAATAAAAGTCTTACTGGAAGTAAGAATTTATGGTAGTGATGAACTCATGGGTGCCCAGACCACAAGTGCATCCCTACCATATTTGTCTCCGTTAAGTATAAATGTATTAATGGTAGACCTCTTGAGATGTGACACCTCATTCTCAGGAGGGATCTCATGTCCATGTGGAGCTAGAGATAGTTACTATAGATGTATCAACCATGGATAGAAAGATCATGTTAATATCAACATTAACAGCTATAATGATTATGAACTGGAGTGAGATGGCCAAATATGTGTTATGTCTGTAATTGTAGTTATTGAGGCTTCGTGACTCCACAGCAGCAGGCAGTCTCCACCAAGGATCCCAGGCAACCTAAAAGACAAGAGCCAACGTTTTCATTGGAAACGGAGAGTTTTTTCCTTTGCGTTTTCAAAAGCCCTCCGCGTTCAAATGGAGACACTGTGAAAATGATCCGTGTTCACATGGATCCGTGAGAACAACTGAAAACGCTGTAGGCCATGCCAGGCCAGTACTTGGCAATGTAGATTTGTAGTGAAGCAGCGGTGTTAAAACACGTCTGCGCATTAACACTTTCCGGTGAAGACAAACTTTTCACAAACAACAATGGTGAGTGGACAAACGAAGGAGTTTCTTGTCTGATTAACAAATGTGTCTGGATATTTTTGTCTGGATAACAAACCGAGCACAGTAAGCGGCACACATGTTGCTTGGTAGACGGCCGAAGTTGTTTTTCTTGGGATGCATGTGCAGCCTTCATGTGAAAGAATACTGCACATGCAGTGACGTCAGCATTTCAGGGTGAAACACTAAATCTCATCAATACGAATACGAAAACATTTTCAAAAGTTTCCACTCTGGACCCTGGTTTCAAAAGTTTGTGGATTCAAGAACTCCGGGCACGATTCTCGTGTATAAGGGAGGCCAAACGCAATGAAACCCTTCGTTTTTGGCCATTTTTGTTTTCGTGTAAATGGGGCTTAAATTGTTTATTTTGATTTTCATCATGGCTGTCTCTCTGTTGTTCTCTGCAGTGGATGTGAAGCTGGACCGGAACACTGCTCACCCATACCTCCATATTTCTGCTGATGGAAAGACAGTGTGCGATGGAGGCAAGGACCAGCGAGTCCCTCTTTCTTTTGAGAGGTTTGACACGTTCGGAAGCATCCTGGGTCTGAACAGTTTGACCTCTGGGAAGTCCTACTGGGAGGTGGAAGTCAGGGACAAATCAGGGTGGGATCTGGGTGTAGCCAGAGGGGATGCAAATCGTAAAGGTAAACTCTCCCTGAGTCCAGATAATAGGTACTGGGTCATCGTCCATTTTGAGAATGACAAGTATGCAGCTCTGACAACTCCACCCGTCAGCCTTGCCCTGACACAGAAACCTGAAAGAGTGGGGGTGTTCGTGGATTATGAGGAGGGTCTCGTGTCCTTTTATGATGTGACAGCAAAATCTCATATCCACTCATTTACTGGGTGCTCATTTGAGGGGGAGATTTTCCCGTATTTTAGTCCACATCTTAGAAAAAATGAGAAGAACTCTGCTCCTCTGGTTATCACTGCTCTGAAGAAGCAAAAGTACATATACTGAGTACATGTGAAGGGTGGCCTTTGAGGACCATGCTTTAAGTTTTATCCAAATTTGTTTTTTGGATCATTCATGCAGCGATTTCACCACGAATCGAACAGATTGCTTAATATATTGCCTCTTCCGATTCACTTTTGATATATTTATTTATTTTTTAAGATTATTTTTTGACGATTTTATGCCTTTACTGATAGGAGGGAGAGGGACAGTGGATAGGCTTGTGAAGGTGGGGGACACTTTGCAAACTGACCACAGGCTAGATTCGAACCCAAACAAGCAGAAGCATGTATTTGGGTAGTGCCTAACTGCTAACCACTCCGCCGAACCAGCACCCGACTTTCAATGTACTTTCTGTCATTGGACAAAGTGTAATTAACATTTAGCTTAAAAGGTGGAGCTAAAAGCACGGCAGTCTGTTGACTGGTCATGAAAAACCATCAATTCTTACGCAACAGCATCGAAACGAAGTACATACATCGCCATGTTCAAATAGGCTATGGATTTAGAGTGATTTGTTCACTGCTTTTGCTGTAAAAAATATCCACGAGACAATGCTCAATGGAGTACTGGAGAGCAGAAAGTCCTTTATTATTGCTCTTCGCTTTCAGTCGCACTCTACGGCAGACGTCATGTATTTACGTAGCAAGCGCAACCCTCACTTTCCGGTTCACGTCGTTGCTCACAAGTGTAGGTGGGTGGCTGTGGAAACGCAAACCAGATCAGGGTTTACCACTCCAAACAGTACTGAACTGTACTGAACCAAACCAGACCACTCAGTGGAAACAAGGCATTATTTAACTGCAAAACAAAAAACAAATAATCCAAGTACCACAGTCCAAAAACTGTCTGCCCTCAACCCAATCAGCAACACCTGTACTCTGCCACCCATTCATGCTATATGCCTTAACCCCGTCACCCAGCTCCCCCAAGTGGTGGGAGGGCAAAGGTCTCACAAAACCAAAAACAGAAATGGCTCTTACAGAGCTGATCTGTTGTTTCTATTGATCACTGGTGTATATTTTCTTAGTTCTGACCTTTGAGTCTTAGTTCTTCAAAACAGGGCAATGAAATTCATTATTTTGTTTCTCTGTGACATGGTATGGTCTGGCATTATACTATATAAAGGGCATTAGTTGGGGTTAATAATTAATGGTTTTCCAGAAATATTTGTCATTTAGGGGCATGGCGTTCTACGGCTGCATATTTCAAGATATTATTTCAATGAAATGTTACTTTTGTAAATGTTTAAGTCATAATTATCCTTGAATGCTTCTGGATTTTTTTTTTTTTACTGTCAATGTGTTTACTTCATTTTTACTTCTGTAACACTTACTTGTTGTGAAGGTATTTTGATGAATATTTTAGTTAATGCAAATGGAAATTAGCATTGTGCTAAATCCAGCATATTTACAGCACTCTTGTATGGGGACCCACGACATTGGATGTTCAATAATATGCACCGTCCCATCAAAATAAATTTTAAATAAATAAATTTTGCAGTTATATTTTTTTTTTTTACAAAAATTGCTTATGACAAGTTAAAATGTAAAAATGAAAAACAAAAAAAACTTTAAGATACACTATTCAACAACTGCTACTTAAATTTTGTCATTTATACATGGTCTCTGTTTTTTATATTTGCTAATATATATTATCAACCATATCTATTTCTGTTTTTCACTCTTTTACACTGTCCATGTTCATCAATCCATTTTCATGTTTTCAAGAAACTTGCACAATAATGTAAAAAAGTCTATTTATTTTTCTTCATATGTATTGCCTACATTACTAAAAAAATTAAGCCAAAATGGGGATACCAAACATTGCAGTCCCTTAAGTGTCCACTTGAGGCTGACAGCCAAATAAGTAAAAGTAACATTGTGATTTTTAACGAAACAAACATATTTCGACATCAGCAAATGGCTTGGGTGTAAATTTTTAGTATATGTAATGCCTCTCACTGTATGAGGGACAAGTGTTTTAACATTGCTTTTGTTTTGATATCCTGAGGGAATTATGGGTTTTTTGATAGTTTCTGATAGTCACATGGCTTGGTCAAATGATGAGGACAGATTGATGACTTGGGTGTCAATGAGTTTGTCGCTATCATAAATTCTTATTTTTAGTCTCTTTGTCTCTGCCTGGATGGATACATCTCTGAATGTATGTATGTGTACATACAAATACATATTTATATTAGGGCTGTCAAATTTAATGTGTTAATTTTAATTAATTCATCATGATTAAACTGATTAAAAATTTAAATGCAATTAACCCAGAATGACTCAAAATCGGTGAAATGTCTCTGGCAATGCATTTCGGGCAGTTTGTCCAAGTAGACTAACGCATGCTGCTGCACATGACAAATGGGCCGTTGATCCGGCAGAACCAACCAACCCCAATTGGAAGACGCTAAATAGCACGGTGGCCCTGGCTCTCGGTGGGAAATTTGAATACAAAAAAACGAAAAATGGAATAGTGGACCGACATGCAGCTATATACACACTAATGCATCATCCAGCTTGCAACAAACCACCCTCATGCAATTAATATATAAATTTGATAGTGATTCATCGAAATTATGAACTGGTGTTATACAAATAAGGATTGATTTAAATTCTCAGTCTATGGCCCTGACACATGGTGAAGTGACTATCCAACCAAAGCTGGTGATGCTCAGTTTGTTGAAAATTTCAACTTAAAGTGACAAAAACAAAAGCATGAAACACTTCAGTTCAAGAGCATAGGTGTTTATGTTCATGGTGGTGTTAGGTACAGTGGGGAAAAAAAGTATTTAGTCAGCCACCAATTGTGCAAGTTCTCCCACTTAAAAAGATGAGAGAGGTCTGTAATTTTCATCATAGATACACTTCAACTATGAGAGACAAAATGAGAAAAAAAAATCTAGAAAATCACATTGTAGGATTTTTAATGAATTAATTGGTAAATTCCTCGGTAAAATAAGTATTTGGTCACCTACAAACAAGCAAGATTTCTGGCTCTCACAGACCTGTAACTTCTTCTTTAAGAGGCTCCTCTGTCCTCCACTCGTTACCTGTATTAATGGCACCTGTTTGAACTCGTTATCAGTATAAAAGACACCTGTCCACAACCTCAAATAGTCACACTCCAAACTCCACTATGGCCAAGAGCAAAGAGCTGTCAAAGGACACCAGAAACAAAATTGTAGACCTGCACCAAGCTGGGAAGACTGAATCTGCAATAGGTAAGCAGCTTGGTGTGAAGAAATCAACTGTGGGAGCAATTATTAGAAAATGGAAGACATACAAGACCACTTATAATCTCCCTCGATCTGGGGCTCCACGCAAGATCTCACCCTGTGGGGTCAAAATGATCACAAGAACGGTGAGCAAAAATCCCAGAACCACACGGGGGGACCTAGTGAATGACCTGCAGAGAGCTGGGACCAAAGTAACAAAGGCTACCATCAGTAACACACCCCGCCGCCAGGGACTCAAATCCTGCAGTGCCAGACGCGTCCCCCTGCTTAAGCCAGTACATGTCCAGGCCCGTCTGAAGTTTTCTAGAGAGCATTTGGATGATCCAGAAGAGGATTGGGAGAATGTCATATGGTCAGATGAAACCAAAATAGAACAATTTGGTAAAAACTCAACTTGTCGTGTTTGGAGAAGAAAGAATGCTGAGTTGCATCCAAAGAACACCATACCTACTGTGAAGCATGGAGGTGGGAACATCATGCTTTGGGGCTGTTTTTCTGCAAAGGGACCAGGACGACAGATCCGTGTAAAGGAAAGAATGAATGGGGCCATGTATCGTGAAATTTTGAGTGAAAACCTCCTTCCATCAGCAAGGGCATTGAAGATGAAACGTGGCTGGGTCTTTCAGCATGACAATGATCCAAAACACACCGCCCGGGCAACGAAGGAGTGGCTTCGTAAGAAGCATTTCAAGGTCCTGGAGTGGCCTAGCCAGTCTCCAGATCTCAACCCCATAGAAAATCTTTGGAGGGAGTTGAAAGTCCGTGTTGCCCAGCGAAAGCCCCAAAACGTCACTGCTCTAGAGGAGATCTGCATGAAGGAATGGGCCAAAATACCAGCAACAGTATGTGAAAACCTTGTGAAGACTTACAGAAAACGTTTGACCTCTGTCATTGCCAACAAAGGGTATATAACAAAGTATTGAGATGAACTTTTGTCATTGACCAAATACTTATTTTCCACCATACTTTGCAAATAAATTCTTTTAAAATCAGACAATGTGATTTTCTGGATTTTTTTTTCTCATTTTGTCTCTCATAGTTGAAGTGTACCTATGATGAAAATTACAGGCTTCTCTCATCTTTTTAAGTGGGAGAACTTGCACAATTGGTGGCTGACTTAATACTTTTTTTCCCCACTGTATGTCCAGCTAAGCTGTTATACTGTAGGCAAACTGAAGTAGGCTGTGAAGGTTTTCATTTCTGTTCTGCTGTTTAAGAATAAGTACAAGTAGGATGACGGCCCGAGCTCTCTCCCTCACCCAAAAGCAATCTAAAGTGTGACTTGTTTCCGTGTGAAATACAGCCCAGTTCTCACCCACAAAGTTAAATTCTTGCGCAGCAATGCATAGTGGTTTTTATACATGCGCCCACTTCCTCTTTTTCAGAATCCAAAGTTGTGTTTCTGCAGAAGCATCAGTTTAACTGCTTCATTTGGTCATTATCAAAGACGTATAAGGGCGACAGGAGGGGGCTCCAGCTGTGATCGGCTGTATATTTATTACCCTGTATTGAAATGAGTGATGGTTACAAACAAGTGAAGGTTTAAAAAAGGATTATTGGAGTTAGAAGCAAAGTTTGTTGACTATAGAAACCAAACAGACCAGCAGAGTTCTTCTTCGCAGAGGTCAACTGATTCAAGAAGGTAAGAATTTATCCTTTTGAAACATCAGGAATAATACATCACTGAACGCTATGATAAGTTAGAGTCATGGTCAACTGCTTGCATTATTTCAGTAAAAAACTAAAGATATAACTCGTACGTACAACACCAACACCATCTAGGAACTACATCATGCCCACCAAAGCTTCCCAATCAACACAAAGACAGTTATCAAACTCAGGAAAAAGTTTCAGGCAAGTTGATATTTAAAGGGTATGTTTATGTTGCTTAATTCCTTAAAACAATTATGATTTAAACGATTTTATCAGGTGTAACTTCATGTTTTATCTGTTTAACAAAAATTCACCAACAAGCCAATATAAGCCAACATTTAAACAGAGAAAGAAAAGTATTAAAAACCCTGTGATAGAAAACAGAAATAGCTCGAGAAAGAAGCAGCCAAACTACCTTCATTGTATTGTGGCTGGCAGCAGTACAGGGGATAGGGAATGATCTCACTTCAATTTTAATCTGATAATAAGTAATCTTAATATAGACTCATAATTCTGACTAAATTTCAGTATTCTGACTTTTTTTCATAGGTCTTATTGATGTGGCAGAGGATTAGGGCCACTAAGGAAAATCTCAAAATTGTGAGATTAAATCAGAATTCTGACTCTAACCTAAAAAGTCTGGCTTTTTCCCCACTGGTATAATTGATTCAAAAGAAGGATTAGGGTAATCCCAGAATTCTAAAATTTTTCGCATACTTACACAAACATTTTCAACCTCGTATTTTGAAGTTGTTCCCACCCCTTTTCTTTATCAAGTAGACCAATTGGAAAAGATTTGAATTCTGTGATTAAAGTGAGATTTAGAGATTAAAGTCAGAACATTTAAAGAATACATAAGAAAAAGTCAACCCGAATCAAATCAAAGAATTCTGATTTAAATCTTACAAATCTAACATTTGTCTCAGAATTCCATTTTAATCCCATAATTCTGATTTAATCACAGAATTCGGATATTGTTTCCCGCCATATTATGACTTTATCTCAGAATTTTGATAAAATCACAAAATTATGATTTTGTTTGTCCCCAAATTCTGACATAATCACAGAATCCTGACTTTTTCACAGACTTCTAGAAATGTTTTAACCTCCAATTAAGTGTTCCTACTGCTCTATTTTATCAGGGAAACCGCTGGGAAAAAAATCGAAAATTCAGAGATTAAAGTTAGAATTCTAAGAAAAACTACAACAATTGAATCAAATTACCCAAGAATTGGGATTCAGATCTCATAAATCTAACATTTCTCTTAGAATTGTTGATCCATGTGATAAGCCAATCAGGGGACCTTAGCTTAGTGGATGATGAGCGTAATACAACAAAACTATTATTCTTAAACAACTTTCTCCGAATCACTCTCTCTGTTTGTCTATAGGCATGATGACATTCCTGATCACCGTCACACTTGCTCTTGTCCTCGCTCATGAGTCTGAGGGAGCTGTTCATTACGGGGACAGAATGTCTATGGGACATTACTTTAATCAACATCCCTGTCAGAAGAACAATGACAGCAAAGCATACAAAAAATTTGTCCAAAAACACATCCTTCAAGAACAATTTGACAGAAACTCAAGCGATGCCTGGAAAAAGTAAGTGAAGACATTAAGTCCTTGACCTTTGACCCTAAAAAGCCAGTGGTGCCAAGAGTAAATGATCTGCCATTTTCAAAATGTGTCCATTTGGTTTTGTGTTTTTGAATTTGAAGTTAAATTTTTGATCTGTTGTGTTTTAAGTTTGTTGTTTTGTTTTCAGTTTATTGTGCAATGCTTTGACTGGGTTTTGTGTTTTTATTTGTTGTGTTTTTTACTGGTTGCTGTGCTTTGGTTTTGGTGTTTTCTTTTTGTTGTAATGTATTTGTTTTTTGTGTTTCAAAATTGTCACAAAATGTTTCAACTGGTTGTTTATTTTATATGTTTTTCATTTGTTGCTGTGTTTCATAATTTGGCATTTGATTTGTATTTGTTGTGTTTTCAAATGGTTGCAAAAAATATTTACTGGCTGTTGTATATGTATTTTTTTTACTGGTTTTGTATATTTGTTGTGTTTTATCATTTTCTTGATTTATGTGTTTTTTTATTTATTGTTAATTGTATTTGGTTATTTCTATGTCAGTTTGTTGCAAAATGTTTCCAATATGTTTTTCTTGCCGTTCCCATTTTCAGTTTTTTGTTTTTGTGATTCCAAATTTTTTGCATTATTTTTTATTTGTTGTTTTCAGGTTGTTGTGCAAGTTGTGTTTTTCTTTCTCTGTGTTTGCTTTTAAATTCTTGCGTTTCTATTTGGGCATTTTCTAATTGTTGTAGTGTTTGCATTTTTTTAGTTGTTGAAAAATGTGTGTACTAGTTTGTACTGGTATTTTTTTATTGTGTTTTTTATTTGGGCTTTGTTTGCAATTCTTGTGTTTTGATTCTGGTGTTTTCTATTTGTCATATTGTTTTTGTTGTGTTTTCAAATTGAAGTTTCTTGTTCATGAATGGCTGTGTATTCTATCTGTAATGTTTTTCATTTGTTGTGCTTTATGATAGGTGTTTGTTTTTTGGGGTTTCTGATATGATTGTGTGTTCCTTTTGATGTGTGATTATTTGTGTATTTTATTGTGTGTTTCATTGTGTTTTTTTTTTTTTTTTGCTGCTGTGTTTTTTTTTTGTACTTGCTTTGGTTTTTGATTTGTTGTTGATGGTTCTTAATTTGTTATTTAAATTTTGTTTCATTAGTTGATGTTCTGTTTTCAGTGTAAACATGATCTTGTTGTGTCAGTGTGTTGATACTTTTCCCTCGTTGCTCAGGTATTTACAGCAGCGAAAACTCTGCAAAAGGCCGTGGCAGTCTTTCGTAGAGGAGAGCAATCAGAAACGTGTGGAGCAGATCTGTAACGGTGACGGCTGGCCTGTGGCTAAGAGCGCTGAGGGTAACTTGTGCATCAGCAGCTCCAGTCTGCTGGTGTATGTCGTCAATGTCAACACAAAGAACAGCCGCTGTGAGATTCTGTCTAAAGAAGGAAATACCACCAATGTGGTTGTGGCCTGTGATAAAGTCAACAAGAGATGCCTTCCTGTGCACTTTGAGAGGTACAGGAGTCAGAAACCAGACAACAACGCTAAACCCTGCAAGCTTTAAAAACCCTTTTCATTGTTTTCTGGAAAGAATAAAGATTAAAACATTTTTGTGTCCCTGGATGTTATTCATCATGAAATGTGATCATATGAAGACCATGAAGTGCAAAACGCAACAACACATTAAAACACAAACTTAAAATTACTAATCAATTAACAGCTGTTTAATCCTTTGAACAGCTGTTCTTACTGATGCAGTTACTTCCTCCTGCACAGAATAAGAAGTCTTTTGTTTCATGTTCAGTTTAACTTGCTGGTTTATTTCAGAGACATAGGCTGCAGTCGAATAGTTCTTGTTGTTTAGGAAGGTTGATCCGGAAGTAGTTCGTGATAAGAGCTGTTTGAATAATCTAAATGCTTAGGAAGGGTGGCTCAATGCTTCCTTTAGCATCTCCTTTAGCATGGGATACACCGGACTATCCTTTACGAAAGGAAAGGAGAAAGGAACGCCCCATAATGCTTTCCCGCAGGTGACGTATACAAAATCGGCACTCGTCAAACGTTTACGGAAACTTACGAAGGCAAAAGGACGATGAGTTTTGTGGGACTATGAAGATATGTAGGCTATATAATACTAAGTAAACATTTTTTTTGCAGGTATAGAGAAAAATATATGCTTCAAAGTCAGTGCTTTCAAATATATAACCTTTGGTTCATTTCTTTATTAATCATTTTTAAAATGGTGGACGGATAAAAAGTTAAATGTATAATTTATAAAGCACTTAATTTAAAGCATTCTTTTTCTCCATAACTGCCTATAATGTTGAAAAATAATAAACTAACAATTGTGGTACTTGTTTGCTATATTGATATTATGTATTAGTTACCACGTTTCCACCAGTCTTCATTTATGAAGTGAATCATGCCAATAATAATACAGAACAATGGATTGTTAATGTTAATAGATGAAGCTGACACAAAACAACCCTGTGAGATAAAGCAGATGACAAAGACTCTTCTTGTAGTTCATTTTCAGATCATTGTAGTTCGTCATGGCTTACCTATGTCACAAGAAGTTGTCGTTGCATAAATATGACACCAAAGTGAAAGTGCACTCGAGTTTCTCTTTTACTGCAGTTCTCCTTCCCTTTCCTCTTTTTCCCTCCTTCTCTTAACCACATGACGATATCTATCGGGGTTAAGGAAAAGTGGTTAGGAAAGGGCTTAGGAGGTGACTATTCGACCGCAGCCTAAATACTTAGGAAAGGTGGCTCAATGCTTCCTTTAGCATCTCCTTTAGCATAGGATACACCGGACCATCCTTTACGAAAGGAAAGGAGATTATTCTGTCCCACAATTCTCTGCGTCAATAGCATTTACAAACAACGCATTATCCGACTGCTTCCGAATTCAACCGAATAATGATGAACAAAGCTCGCAGACCATGTAAGTTACCACTGCTGTTCAATCCTTTCAAAAGTAAACCAAAACATGCCTTAACTTTCCAGTAGTCTGATTCTTTGAAGGGAGCAGGATATGAGACATTTGATGTTGATTATGTTTTAAACATGGTTCAATATTAATAATTTGTATACTATTAGATTGTGGGCTTAACAATTTATGACTTTCTTTCATTCAGTTACCATTTATTTTCATACACTAATTGGTATTCATGTTGATAATGAGTGGAAAAATGTATTTAAATCCTTAGCACCACAGCATATTAACGTCAGTAACATCTGCCGTCGCATGATGACGTAGCGTAGTGAAAGTGTAGTTGGATTCTCTCTGCACTGCAGTTTTCCTTTCCTAAGTCCTGAATTCTCCTTTCCTTAACCTCATGATGTTTTCCATCGGGGTTAAGGAAAAGTGGTTAGGGAAGGGCTGAGGAGGTGACTATTCGACTGTAGCCATAGCCTACTATCTATGTATATATATATGGTTTACAGAGTTGTTCTCCAGCTGTTGACATCTTACTTTGCATTGATATGAGTGGTACGGAAAAAAATTCAAATAAAGGTTTTCAGATAAACTCTTCAGCAGCTCTAAATGGTCCTGTGTGCTTGTGTGACTCTTTTTGTTTTTTTTTTTTACTGTGTTAGGTTACATTATCTTCTCTACAATCATAATACTGTGTTTAGATTAGGTAAGTGTTGTTAATAGTATCATAATTTTTGTTTAGGTTTTATTTTAGGTTAATGCTGTAAATATTATCGTTATATTTTTACTTAGATTCTACTAGCCTTAGATTGCAGGTGCTGGAAATGTTATTTTTTTAGGTTAATGCTGTCAGTATTATCCTATTATTTTCATTAGATTTGATTTAGATTTTGCAAGCCTTAGATTATGTAAATATCCTTATTTTGTATTGTTGCCACCTATTTACTTCTTTTATATTTCTTTATGGCTAATACCGGGACCTCAGTAGCTAGTTTTGTCCTTTTTTCATTTAAGTGTAGACTGGAATGACAAATAAAACTCCTTTAAACTGTTCTTATTGATGTGGTTTGTTGTATTCCCAGCTCGTTGGCCCTTCATCTGGTTGCGCAGGTGAATCGCACTCACAGAAGAGAGTAGAGGAGTTGTTTTAGGGCAGGAACCGGGACTTTAGTCTTATTTTTATTATTCTTTTCAGTTGTACAAGCACTTTCTTATCCTGACGATGCCTCTCAACTTTTTGGAGCACACTCACACATGCATCCGGACAGTTGTCATTATGTCAACAGTCCCACAAACACACCAACACGAACACACACACACACACACACACACACACACACCCATTTCCCATGAAACTAACTTCTTCTAATGCCGGTAACAGGTTACGTCCTCCTGCACAGAACAAGAAGTCTGTTGTTTTAATGATATGAGTGGTAGGGAAAAAAATTCAGAGATTTTCAGATAAACTCTTCAGCAGCTCTAAACGGTCCTGTGTGCTTGTTGTGACTCTTTTTTTTTTTTTTTTTACTGTGTTACATTACATTATCTTCTCTACAATCATAATACTGATGTCAACAGTCCCACACACACACACACACACACACACACACACATTTCCCATGAAGCTAACTTCTTCTGATGGGGAAGGCTCCAGCCGATAACAGGTTACGTCCTCCTGCACAGAACAAGAAGTCTGTTGTTTCATGTTCAGTCTAATGTCCTGGTTGTTATCAGAGACATAGCCTATAATATTTGGTAAACAGAAATGTTCTCCAGCTGCAACTGACTGTTGATATCTCACTTTGCATTGATACGACTGGTAGGGAAATAAATCAAGTGGAGGTTTAAAAAGGGAGAACTACAAAGTTTGGCGAGTAGAGGCTGACTGATTCAAGAAGGTAAGGAATCATCTTCTAACATTAACATCAAGAATTTTAATAGCGTATCAATGAACACTGTTATAGATTAGATAAGTGGTGATACCCATTCCACATACAGTTATAAAATATAACCAAGTAAACTGAGATCATGGACGAAGGAAGAACGTTTGCTTGTTTAGTCATAAATTAACAGGCAAACATCGCAGAGTTGTATTTTCCAGGAATTCACTATGCACACTCTACAAAAAAAAACAAAAAAAAACAAAAACCTGAATATCCTTTTGCTTCCTTGTTTTGGTGGTTGGAGACCTTGGTTCTAAACTGTGCACTAATGAGCAGCACTGGCATTGGGCAGCGGGAGCACAAGTCTTATCTATACACATACTTGCATTAAAGGGAGAGTTCAGTATTTTTGAAGTGTTGTATCAGGTACTTTACGACTGTCAGACGTGGGTGAAGGGCCCCCAGCCCGGCTGCACCTTTAAGGAGAACGAGCTGAGACCACCAGAGAGGTACACTGTTTTCAATGGGTACTGTTATTTGACATAATTGTGTGAAATTTACATAAAAAACAAGCCACAACACTATGCTGAATCAAATACAAAATTGGGTGATGATTTTTTTGTGTTTTATTTTCCTCGATATGAGACAATATGATTGATAAGTGACGATGGCGTTCCTTTTGCTGTCAGTGCACGGGCTTAACTTGATCTGGCTTTACTTTTTACCTGCAAACTGATACCCTTGAATCTTCCTGATAAATTTCATCTGGATCTGATCTAGATTGACATCAATAAACATTTAAGTTTATAATGGGAAACCCAACTGACAACATTCAGTTTTCATATAAATCAAAATATTAAGTGATGTTCACAAAACTTGTTGTGTTCATACATGATAACAACCTCCATGTAAGTACCGAGTTTGGTCTGGATCCTGGCTCTATTCAGGATCTGATGATCCAGAATAGTATCTTTTACAGGGTTTGTGGAAAAGCCACTGCTGGAACTGAGCTGCTTTGCAGAGGTCTAGTTTTTGCTACTTTAACTTGGCTTTATTGTTAGACCATATCATATTGCATTAATCAATTTAGAACTTAAATTGAAAACAATGGTGTGTTTACTTTGATAATAAGGCTTTTTAACATATAAAACAGTCAATTAATATTAGCCTGTATCATCACTGTTATTATTATTATTATTGTTGTTGTTGTTGTCTAATGTTGATGTTGTTTTGGGTTTTCTCCACATGATCATTTCATACCTACAGTGGGGAAATCATAAATATTCTTTGAAGTCACCAGATGGGATGGGGGTCAGAGAGTCCTTCATTCTGGTCACTTCTTGTGCACAGTTTTTATTATAATCATGAGGTCGTCTTGTGATCTTTGAGATGCTTTATAAAATCTCTTAGTGTTTTGGAAGCTCATATTTTAATAGTTAACCCATTTTTAGTTTTAAGTCTTGATGTCTTTTCACAAATATGTGCGATGAACATTTAACACAATAACTCACACACACCTGAGTTTGTAGTCACTGAATAAGAGAAAGAGTGTGAGAGAGGGACTGACACCAATCGCATCACAGCAGACATGCATGAAAACATCCACCCGACATCTTTATATAGAAATGCCCCTGCTTCATAAACAAGATCACAATTAAAGATTGATGGATTGATATTCTAAATGTTGATGAACAATGCATATATCCTCAGTTTTGCCCCTGTCAGTGTGGTATTGATGCATGATTTCAACAGATGCCAGCGCTGCCGTTTTGTGTCTTATTTCACATGACCAGTTCCCACCCACAGCTTTAACATATTTCACACGAGAACAAAGAATTTGCTGAGCAGTATTTTAAAGACATATATGGTAAACAAAAAAATCTCAGACTCTGATTGGCTGTTTGTGTCGGTCGGGACAAAACAAACACATGTAAAAAATGGAAAATTACTTTGAGAACTGAAGCAAAGTTTTGTGACTTTGTAGAAACTGTAGACCAGCGGAGTCCTCACATCCCAGGGGTCGACTGATTGGAGAAGGTAAGAAATCATCCTCGCTTCAGTCAACAGAAATAACCAGAATAAGATCAGAAATCTTTTTAATTATTAGACACTTTCAGATCAAAATAGATGAAACTGTGGGGAAGTTCTCTGTGAAAAACAAAAGAGCACAAATGAAGAGCAAAATGTTGAGGTCATCCTTTAAACAACTAACAAAGTTATTATTGATTATGAGACAGAGTGAACGAGCCTCATAAAAGAAGATAAAACTCAGTGATGTGTTCAGAAGAGGTACGTTTTCTATCCGCCAGTGTTAATTATCCTGTTATTATGATTGTCTGGACTGTGATAAGGACTTGGCTGCTGACGTGCTTTTTGCTTAAGAATTGCAGAGTGACAGCAACACACAGAATATGAATGCTAACGACAGCACCGACATGCAAGTACAGCGAAGACTCGCTGAAATTTTTGTTTGCATCAGATTTACATTTTACAGCTTTTTACAGCAACTTGCTACTTATTCAAATATTTAAAGGGATATGCCAAAAGTTTTTCTTGCCTTGCCTCGCTCTTTGAAATCTGAAAACATGCTCAGGAGGCTGAATCTGTCTCTGGCTGCTTTTGTGACTTCTCACATCTGAGGCGTGAAGTTTTGTTCAGCACTTTTCATCTGCCAGTATGGAGACCTGAAAGTCAGAATTTTAAGGTTAAAGTAAAGAAGTCTGGGAATAAAGTCAGAATACATTAATCTTTTTAGAAGAGAAAGGCCTGGTTTTACAATCGAAATCAGAGTTTTTCGGGAAAAAAAAACAAAATTCACAGATTACAGTCTGAATTCTGTGATTAAAGTAAAGAAAAAATGTGATTAGTGTCAGAAATCTAAGATAAAGATTGTTTCTTCAAGTCGGAATTATAAGATTGAAAAAAAATGCAGAATCTGAAATTAAATTCAGAACCCTAAGTAAAATCTGCAATATGAGAATAACTTCAGTAATCTCAGATTTAATTCAGAAAACTAAGATTTCGATCACAATTTGAAGAACAAATCTACATTTTAAGATACAATTCAAAAACCCAAGATTAAAATCATCATTCTAAGATTCAATTCTAATCATAAGATGAAAACCAGAAATCTGTGGTTTAACTCAGACTTCTAAGAATTAGTCTCAATATGAGATACAGTTATAAAATCTGAGATTAATATTAAACATCTTTGTTAAATTCTTCAATCTAATTCAAGAATAATAAATCTTAATTTTAAATCAGAATTATACAATTAATTCAGCAAAATGTAAAAATCTGAGATTGAAGTCAGACTTCTGAGATAAAAATACATCATGTGGGATTTTCATCAGCATTCTGAGGTTAGATCAAAATTCTGGGTTTGAAGTCAGACTTATGAGAAAAAGGATGGAATTCTGACCATTAGATTTTTTTTTTCTTGGAATAAAATAAAAGTGAAATCATCTAATTTGAATCCCATTACAGTGACATAAATCAACACAACAGGCTTCTCCTACCAGGGCGGTGCAGGACGTCCTGGACAACAGGGACCACCAGAGAAGCAGCAGCAGTGGGAGACGTCAGAAAGTCAGACATCTGAGATTAAGTCAGAATTCAAAGATCAGCCAGAATCCCAAGATAAATGTCAGAAATTAGTTTTAACTCAGAATTTTTTTTTACCAAAAGTAATAAAAATGTAGCATCATTTTTAATTTTGTGACCCAAGGTGTGAAACCCACTAATCAGTGTCTGAACCACCGTATAAAAGCAGCAGAACAGCAGTGTGCAGGGATCCCTGAGTCCTTCTGACTGATTTTAACTTCAAGCCTCAACAGAAACTTTTTCACATTTCTTTTTGTTTGACCTTTTCCAGCTGCAAACATGTGCTGTGAGTTTGGAGACATGAAGGCGAAGCTGGCTGCTTTGGAGAGCCGGCTGCAGGACAGTGAGAGGCAGATAGAAGATCTGAAGAGCAACGGTAGAGCCCACTCTCTTTTTAATATCTGTGAGTGATTTAAGCTGATTTATGGATTTTACATGTGAGCATTTTTCTCCTCACAGAGAGGAAGAAGGTGGTATTCAGCGCTGAGGTGGGACCCAGAGGGGCTGTCGGACACTTCGACTCAGAGACCACGCTGGTCTACCAGAGTGTGATCACAAATGTTGGAAATGCCTACAACTCCTCCACAGGTACAGGCATCAGAGACGCAGTCAATCAGTCAATCAGTCGATCAATACTGATCTGATTTGTTGTGTGAGGATTGTGCTTATAGAAAAAATACATTGTCATGTTGGTGACGAAAGGGAGTCTAGTCTGAAAATTTATACTCAGGCTGAAAACAAAGTCCAGATTAAGTTTGACATTAACAGTAAGAAATTAAAATAAAGATTAAATCACATTTTTTAAATGAGGTTTTAAAAAGTAACTTGCTAAAATATAACTGTATTAACCTAAAGAGCCTGTTCAAAACAGTCTCTGAAAATATAAATAAATATATAAATATATATAAAATAAATATAAATATATAAAATATATAAATATATATATAAATAAAAAAAGAATTCTCCAAATGATAAAATAATTTATGAAAAAATTAAAACAATTAGAACTATTCCAACAATATTAAAAAGTAATAATAATAATAATAATCACAAGTACTAGTACAACAATTATTATAATACTGACAAAAATAGAAATAAGAAATTATTTTTTCTACATGTATATTCGTCATGTTGTCCCGCCTCGCTCTCACAGGTATCTTTGTTGCACCCTATGCTGGGATTTATTTCTTCACCCTCTTCCACCACGCCGGAGGACAGCCTGGGACCGAGCTCTTCCTCTACAAGAACGACCAGCGCATCGTGCAGACGCAGGATCACCCGTCAGAAAACGTCTCAGCTCATAACGGAGGGAACGCCACGTTCCTTCAGCTGAATGCTGGGGACCAGGTCTACGTGCGTATGGGTCCAAACCAGCACGTGTGGGGCTCTGGGTACCACACCACCTTCAGTGGGTTCCTGGTGGAGGTGTGAGACCTCTGCAGATTTAAAAGCACCGCCTCTGTCATGTTTAGATGAATAACCAGCTGAAAATGAGCTTTAGGGCTTCCTGTCAGGGTTTTGGCTTTGTTTCGTTACTTTGTCCAGATTTGGGAAGAACAGGCATGTGAAATGACATGATGGCGTCATAGCTCAGAGGCCACTATATTTTTTGGAACAAAATCGGCATCTATATTTTTTATGTAGCCACATAAACATGAAATAAATCTTGATGAATAAAGTCAGAATTAAATACAGACAAATGTTGTGTTTTGTGTCCATGAGAGCGCTCCAACCAGTCATGAAACATTGATGGCTCTTTGTCAAGCTCCGCCCTTTCCAGGAAGCAATCCTCTGTTAAGCCCCGCCCTCCTTATTTACTGTTACTAATGCTGCGTTCCAGACAACCCGTAACTTGGAAGTTCTGAAATGAAAGCGTTCCAGGCAAATTATGACTTCAATTTGAGCGCAAGGAACTCTGGTAAGTAAACAAACCAACATGGCAGACATAAGATTGATGCTTAATCATTTCAATCACCAAAGGAGCCTGCAACTTGCTTATTTGATTGAAACGGAGGAGGGGAAACGGCGCATAAGTAACAGAAGCTTACACTTTATATTTTACGGTATTTGTGGTTATTTAGAGGCTGCCATATTGGTTTGGCAGTGATGTGACGTCACAAGTCGTAACTCGGAGTACATCGATCTGGTATGAGTTCATGGGTGGGAAGTTAGGAGTTCGACTGCCGTTCCAGTGCACTTTCACGAGTTACAGGTTGGAAAAACACGAGTTACGAGTTGCCAGTATAAGTTAGACAAAGTCAGTGTTGCTGGTTAGCATCTACAAATCTGTGAGGAATATGTTTACACATCGCTCCAGTAAATATGAAGCTGCCCCTCAGTGCTGCCTAAAAAAAGCTTCTTATTTATTTCATGGCAAAGAAAACTTCCCACCTGTGAATTAAGGATAAAATGTTCATATTTTGGAGGTTGAAGGTCAAAGTTCACTTCAAGGTAAGCATGAATGCTTAGATTTTGGAGGTCAAGGGCTAAGGTTGAAGGCCAAAGTAATGAAGCCTGGTGTTACTCCCCTGCTTGTAAATGTAATATATCAAGACACTTCGAGGCATTTTATTCCATTTTTGCCCAAACGTCCACTCTGACTCAAGGATAGCTTGGGTAGTGTTTTAATGTCAATGGTCAAAGCCAAGGTCATAGTACCTCATGTTTGTTCTTTAATTCTGAACTCAATAACTTGAGATCGATTTTAGGGATCTCTTAAAATCATGCACAGATGTTCACTCTGATTCATAGCTGAATGTCAAATTTTGGAGGTCATAGTTTTGAAAAAACTAAATTGTCCATTTTAAATCAAACATATCTCAAAACATCACAGAAAATAATTAATTGACAAACCTTTAAAATGTCAGAACTACTGAGTATAAACTGATATGCGGTAACTTTTTGATACTTCCACTTTAAGCTTATGGCCTACACCAACAATTACCCAGTGTTCAGGTTTAAACACCTTTAAGTGCAAAATAATACATTCAATCATTAAAATGAGTCTTTGCCAAAGAAATTAAACTTACCAATGGTGTCTCTGGTCTTCCCAACACTGAACTGAGCATTTGAAGAGTTTAAGGTTTCTCAGTCCTCTCCTCTCTGCTTTTCCACACACACTGAGACAGCCTCATTACTTAAAGGCAATCAGGTGATGACTGTTTCAGCATATCAGGCTCAACAGGAGCTCTCCTCATTTTACAGTTTTACATGACAAGAGTTTGTCCATCCTTCTTCCTTAGCTGCATTATTTCCTTGTATCTTAGCCTCTCCCAGAGGAATTGAAAGAGAGAAACAAGGAAGAGACACGAGGAAAGAGAAGGCACAACATCCCAAATGAGAAGTCCTTCACCTCATCAGTCTGAGCAGAGCCAGGTGTTGATGATGAGCTGCTCAGCTGATTGGCTGTCTAACACCACACTGCACAAACACCTCTGATATGAAAAAATGAACAAACATGATGTCACAATAATGTGGCCTCACATTGATCAGCAGTTTGTTCAGAAACAAATCCTCCTGTATAAAGTGTATCAGATCAACACTGTCAGAAAAACCTGTGTAAATAAAGTAATGATCAGAGTGAAGGTGTGGCACTTCGCCCAATGCTGCACCTCCAACCAATCACATCGCATCTAAGGCTGAAGGACTCCCTGAGGGGAAACACTGGTGTATCCTCGCTCTGAGCTCCTCCAGAGGCCTCCTCTCTCCTCCATCCTCACTTCCTGTGGGTGTATTTTTGGAAACACAACACAACGAACAATATTTTGTTTACTGGATTATGTATTTAATGTCAGCAATGTTATGTTTTCATTCTTAAAGTGTAGACAGAGCATCAAAACATCTGCTAAATCAGCTGATTAAAGTCTTTCAAACCTTGTCACAGGTGAGCTCACAGCTAGAGATGCAGCGTCATCCTGCTCTCCCTCTCAGGTTATGTGAGGCACACAAGACACATGTTAACCCTTTGACTTCCAAACTAGAAAATACATTTGCAACAAATTACTTGTTGGTAAAATTGTGTCCTTACTTCATTTAGCAAGATTTAAGGTTTTATTTTACAGATTACCCAACTGGGAAGCAGATATGCAGGTCAACCTGCTGGTTGGCTTGGCCGTTAAGGGTTATAGTTTTATTTTATTTATTATTTTATATGTATGAAAACATCACAGAGAGCAAAATTTTGATATTTAGCCATTGACTCAGTTTTCTGAGGAATCATAGGTGCATTTATTATCATCATATTTATTTCCTTCAACTAAACTGGGATTGTTAGAGGATCTGGAAATATGTGAAAACACGTTTTCTCACTCTGATGTTTGCTCTTACTGTTCAATTTCTCAGGAGCTATGCAGCAAAGATTCACTTCTGATTTTTTCTAGTTTTCAAACAATTATATTCATGTACAGCAGCGCCACCCTGTGGATATATATTGGTGTTACAAGCACTATACAGAGAGGCAAATAAGGAAAACAGACAAAGATGGGCTTTCAGAGTTTTAAATACAGTGGTGGCAAAAAGTCAACCACACGGTTACAATGCCAGTCAGAGAGTTAAAGTTGACAAAAGGTAAAAAACAAAGAAATAATAATTAAAGGAAAAATGCACATCTTTGGCAGACAGTGCTAACACATGCAGAAATAACACCAATAAACAAGAGTTTCATGAAAGAAAAAAAAAGATTTTGTGCTTTTTTTTTGTCCTCCAAGTCCAGAGAGCCACTGGTGAGGGGCAAAAGAACGACATGTGGCTCCAGAGTGGCAAGTTGTCGAGCTCTGGACTAGTCCCTCTGGGAAACAGCCTATAAAAAGTGGCAGAGCCTTTCAGAAGCTTATCCAGCAGGTGACTGGACAATTATTTCTGATCCTTGAGTAAGATCAGAAATATTTTCATCTCTCATCTCTCAGAATCATTACAGGCCAATCAGAAGTTTGTTTTTTAGTTACCTGTTTTTCATTTGATAAAGAATGAAGCCATATGTGATAAAACTGCTACTGAAGCTGTTAGCGTCTATGCTAATCTCTGTCTGAACAGTAGCATCCTGCTGTGGTCTCACTAGTAGCTCTCACCTCTTCCTGCTCAAAAAGACACTGATGAAGCTGAAAACAGACTTGAGAAGCAGACCAGACCCCCTGGTAGCAACAACACACCACATTCAAAGTCAATTAAATCCCCTTTCTGGGTTTGAACTTCAGCTGGTCTTCTCGACCATGTCTTCATGCCTAAATTCACTGAGTTGCTGCCATGTGATTAGATGATTAGATTATTTGGATTAATGAGCAGTTAAACAGGTCTATCCTATAAAATCTTGTTGAGTGTGATCTAGCAGTTCAGATAGATGCTGCTACAGTAATCAGCATCACTCCTCTCCAGTTTATGATCATTACAGATGTTAATGTTAATATTAGAATGACCGCTCTATCAGTGGTTATTATTGATTATACCTCTATAATAAATACCTTGACAACCAGACATGAGGTCCCTCTTGAAAATGAGATGCAACATCTCAAAGTGCTAACCTTGAATGAATTTTTATTAAGCAGAGACAAATATGATGAGGACAGATTTATGATCTGAGCATCTACGGGTATGTCATTATCACGAATTCTTAAATGAAGTCCATTTGTCTCTGCCTGGATGGATACATCTCTGGATGTATGTAAATGTGTATTTTATATTTGTATATATATTTGAGTATCTATAAGATGAAGAGTTTGTCTTCAGCCTACTCCACTGTAAAGTGCCTTAAGATAACACTTGTTATGAATTTGAGCCATACAAATAAAAATTGATTGATTGATATTTTAAATGGTGATGAACAAACACATATCTTAAGTTTTGCTTGTGTTATTGTGTGGTATTCTGTGCTGCTGTTTTTGTTTATCTCACGTGAGCAGTTCTCAGCCAAAGTTTTAACATATTTCACAAATACACCTATTAATTTGTCACTTCCAAGAACAAAGAATTTGCAGACCAGTGTAAATTCTAAGTCATTTCAAAGACATATAAGGTGACCTAAAAAAGTCAGACTTAGATGAAGAATTACTTTGAAACTTGGAGGAAAGTTTTGTGGCTTGGTAGAAACCGCACGTAGACTAGCTGAGTTCTCACATCGCAGAGGTCGACTGATAGGAGAAGGTGAGAAATCATCCTGGCCTCAGTCAACAGAAATAACCAGAATAAGACCAAAACTCTTTTAAGGTATGAGACACTTTCAGATCAAAATAGATGAAACTGTGGGGAAGTTCTCTGTGAAAAACAAAAGAACAAACATGGAGGACAAAATATTGAGGTCATCCTTCAAACAACATATAAAGTAGTTATTGATTATAAGACAGAGTGAACCAGCCTCAAAAAAGAAAATAAAACTCTGGTGGCCCTTCTCCATTAGGCCTCTAACTCCAGACTATACTTTATTCGGGTTCGTTATTAGGCCTGAATTGTGACCTCAAATTCTGAACTCTTTGACAATGTGTATATATGTGTATGTGTGTATTTCATATATTTTATATAATTGTATATATGCACATATGTATCTATAAAATGAAGAGTATGGCTTCTGCCTGCTCTATTGTAAAGTACTTTAAGATAAAACCTGTTATGAATTTGAGCTATATAAAAAGATTGATTGATTGTTTGATTGATACTCTAAATGGTGATAAACAATGCACATTGTCGTGAGTTTTTCCCCTGTCATTGTGTGGTAATCACTTGTGGTTTTGACAGATGACAGCTGTGGTGTATTTGTTTTATTTCTCACGGTTAGTCCTCCCCCTCAATTTAACCATGTTACACACATACAGGTGTTCTGGGTAATATGCTGAGTTCCAGGAAAAAATTAACATATAATGTAAAGACATATATGGTAAACTAAAAAAAACTCTGAGTGTGATTGGCTGTATGTGTTGGTTGGGGTGAAACAAGCACAGGTATAAAGATGGAGGATTACTTTGAGACTTGAAGCAAAGTTTTGTGACTTTGTAGAAGCTGCACGGAGACCAGCTGAGTCCTCACACTGCAGAGGTCGACTGATTGGAGAAGGTAAGAAATGAAGTGAAATAACCTTGAATAAGATCAGAAATCTTTTAGTTATTAGACACTTTCAGATCAAAATAGATGAAACTGTGGGGAAGTTCTCTGTGAAAAACAAAAAAATGAAGGGAACATATTGAGGTCATCCTTTAAACAACATATAAAGTGATTAATGATTATGAGACAGAGTGAACGAGCCTCAAAAAAGAAAATAAAACTATGTTCAGGAGAGGTAAGTTTTCTATCAGCCAGTATTAATTATCTTGTTATTATGAGTGTGGGAGGTCAAATTCATAACTGTTAATTAAACTCTATTGATTGTCTGACATTTGTTAGGACTGTGATAAGGACTGGGCTGCCGATGTGCTTTTTTCTTGAGACACAGAATGTAAATGCTAATGGCGACATCGAGATGCAAGTACAGCCAAGACTCACTAGAGAAGTTTGAATCAGGCTTTTAAAATCTGTAATAGTTATTTTCTCGGAAATGTTTTTATGCACTGAATTAATATTTTAATTTTAACATACTTGAGGATTAATGGAATAATAATTGCGTGCAACAAGACAGGAATCAGATCAAAATGTTGAGGACAAACCAGAGTAAAGGGCAGCCCGCCTTTCCAGATGTCTGTCTGTCTGTCTGTCCACTCCTCTCTCTCTCCTGCCGATGCTCTCAATGACCACACAAAAATTTTTTTTAAGAAGTTGTTAATAAAGTTTTAAGTGACCAAGGCATCCTCTCAAAGTATCATTTACATGTGAGAAACAATGCAGTCATCTACAGCCTTCTTTCACTGATGAGTAACTGCATCGTCATCTTTGTACTAATGACTTAAACTTGTTCAAAGATTCTTCTTCTTTTTGTCCCTCCAGACACGATGAAGTTCCTGATCACCATCACGCTCTCTTTTGTCCTTGGCCTTGCTCTTGGAACCTCCTCCAATGATCAGTACAACAAAGAACCCTGTAAGCCTGCACAGAATCAGAAAGGCTACAAGCATTTTCTTAAAAATCACATCCTTCCAGCTGGTGATGTCCCAAACTCGAAGGCTGCATGGAAAGCGTAAGTTGAAAAGTCAAAGTCTTTGGACAGGGATCCTCTGGTTATTCAAAGTCAAGACTGAAATGATCGAGCTCTCCTTACAGACCCCCTCAACTTTGGATCAACCTGCAAAATGAGATAAGAAGGGCAGAATCTGTTCAGTTCAATTCCATTTATTTTACTTGTATGGCAGATTTAAATAATGCAAACAGGTCTTATTTTGAGGGTGTGAGGGGATTTGTGTAAAAGCACAGGCTGCACAGCAGTTCAGGGCATGTCGGTCTGTCCTACAGATCCCAGAACAAAACCAGGCGCAGGGCTCAAGAGGATGAATTATGATAGTGATCAGTTAGCTTTCAGGCCCATTTATCTGGTGTGCATCAGCCAGCATGTGTTTTACTGTTTACTCAGTGGATTTCACACTTTGGTCTGGATTTCAGCCGCATCATTCAGTTCCTCGTCTTTTAATGAGCCACCAAACACACAGGACACTTTATTAAAGAAATATGAAGATGCTCCAAGTTAAGTTATTTTTCATCAAAGCATTCGCCCAACACTAAAAAGGATCAAGAGGGCGAGCGAGACACTCCTGCATTAGTGTAAAAATGAATCTGCAGAGATGATTAAAGTCTCCAGATCACAGGATAATGTTTATGATAGACCTCTGGACATCATATCATGATAAGCTGTAAATGTTTTTGATGCTCTTTCTTTGTTGTGTGCATGAAACATGCCTGTAAATATCTGTCAGCACAATTGTTGCTTTTTTTTCTTAAATAAGTATGAACGAATTTTTTTCAAAAACATCATGATGCAATAAGTCATTCCTGCACCGCTCTGTTCTCCAGTGGATCACAGCACGTTATGTCGATACCAGGAGAAGGATACAACTGACCACAGGAGCACAAACACAGATCGACACAGTCCATCTTTAAAGAAGGGAAAAATAAACCACATTCACACTCACCAAAAAATCCTGAAATCATCCAGACATCTTAGATTGGATTTTTGGTATAGATATTTGAATGTAATGTGAAAAATATGTGATATAGATATAAATGTTATTTGATTTTTTTCTTGTTGATCATTTCTGATTCAAATGAAAAACATGTCACTTCAGTTTCTGCTGACATGTTCCTGTCCATAGATGTCCCTCCCTCTTGATCTAATATTTCAGACTGTGATGTGTGTTGTGTTTTGTGTTTTTAGAAAGTCACTCTGCCAACAGCTGCTCTGACATGGACTGTGTGCTGCGGGGTTTTAGTTGTGTTTTAGTTTCTGTATAGATGGCAGCTGTTTTGAAAACAGTTTTCTTGAGAATGATTATTTCTTAAACTATATCCGTGTTCAAGTTGCCTTGTTGAGTCTTCACAGTGTGTTCATTTCTCTCATTGTGCAGGTACATACAGAAGATTCGTCGCTGCAACATTACGTTACAGTCCTTCATCCGCCACGATTACCAAGAAAAAGTGGAGCAGATCTGTAGCGGCAGTGGCAAGACCCTGGCTGGTGAAACGAGTAACTTGTGCATTAGTGACAATAAAATCCCGGTATATAACGTTAAGGTCAACAAAAAAACCTGTGAGGTTACAAACAATGTAAAGCCCGTCAAACAACACGTGACTGTGGCCTGTGATAAAGTTGGTAACAGATGCCTTCCTGTGCACTATGAAGGGAACAAAGGTCAGAAATCAGACAACAACAGTAAGGTGTGCAAACTTAAGAAAAAGATCAACTTCTGAATTGAATTTGACTTTGAACAACCCATTCCTCGTCTAAACAGATTTCAAAACATTGATTCATGTAGTAAAGCCAAAAAAGAAAGCATAAAACGCATCACTGTATTTAGAGTAAATAAAACAGCCGACATATTTTGGCACAATTTTAAGGATTTTTTTTCCTGTTGGGCCTTTTGATTTGTTGATGTTTCAGAGTTCTTGTTCTGCTTTAAATTTTGGTTTTGCCTGTTTTGTTTGTTGAAAAATACATCGTTATTTTTTGTCCTTTCTAAATCAGTGCATTTTGTTTGTTGTTGTGGTTTTTATGTAATTTTTATTATTGTGTTTCTGATTGTTTTTATTTTATTGCACATATAAAATGAAACACAATATGAAAAAGAAGAAAAAAAATAATACATAATATAATAATACATAACAAAACAAAGCAACAACAAAAAGAAGATGTGCAGAAGGGGGCCAGAGAAACCCAGAAGGGGGCCAGAGAAACCCATAAGGGCTTATCGAGTGGCCGTCCTAAAGAAAAGAATAAGAAAAAACAGAATCTTCCAACAGTTCAAACAAATTAAATTTGGTCAAACAGAATAATCCTTAATTCAATAATTGCTGGTAGGGTTAGTGGTTAGGATGTTATGCTTTTACTTTCTATTGTGTTTTTGATTTGTTGTTATGCTTTTTTGCTTTGTTTTGCTTTGCTATCATTGGGAATATGTTGTTATTGTGTATTTATTTATTTATTTATTTTTTTTTGGATTTAAATATTGAATAAAAAAGTGTTTTCACACTGTTCATGAATATGTTACTCTTTCCATGGCTGAACACAAAACTATTTTCTACATCTTTCTGCTTCTTGAAATAATATGTTTAAAACAATGTAATTCTTCATTAAATCCTCTTTATAAATAATAAACACAACTTGCTGTGATCAATAACTTGTTCTGTTTTTCATTTTGCACTTTTTTTTTTTATCAGTAGTTGTGCTGTGTAATGTTGTGTTGTCTTTATCATTGATGATTTGCTTTTCAATTTTGTTAGTTTTTTATTATTGCTGTGATTCTTGTTTGCTGTGCTTTTTGATTTGTCTTGTTTGTCATTGATTGAGTACTTTTTTATTTGTTTATGCGTTTATATTTTTGCACTTTTATTGATTGTTTTTGTGTTTTTTGTGTTACAATATGTCAAGTTAATTTTCCCTGTTTCCCGGCATCAGTTCCTGCCCCAACTCGCTCGAGGCCTGGAGATCAACAGAGAACGCTGGACACGACTCAGCTTGATTTTTGTTTCTGCTTTTAACTGATCATGACTGGGACGCTGCAACACAGTAGCAGGTTGATGGACTCAGAGAAAATGGATTTTAATGATTCCTCAATTATTTACATGATTTAAATCATTTGAATTCAACCTTACAAAATCAATGTTTTAAACCGTTTTAAATGATCACACAGGCTCATTTTAAATCATGCTTTATGCTTCAATGTTTAACCTAATTCATAATTTTAACTCAAACTAATGCATTTTAACTTATTTAACTACTTAATGATTAAAATATATTCCAAACTTCATATTTATGTTAATAGTCTATATTCAAATCATATTATCTTAATCTAAATCAAATGGTCTATATAGGTTTAGACAATGAAAGAGAATAAACATAAATCCTAAAATGTGTCAGACCTCAATCCACCATTGCCATTATGTTAATATTAAACACTACATGTTAATTGCAAAGGGCTTAAATGATCAACAAACACAAACATTTTAATCTCTCAGTCATTAATCAGAAGAGTACTTTGCACATCTAATTCAGGACACAGGTGCGTAGGAGAAAAAAAGTCAGTTTAAACGTGAAGATAGACTCCCGCACACTGTCCAACTTGCAAGAAATCCATTTATTTGCAACGGTTCGGTCTCAGACCTTCATCAGGCAAACAGTTAAAGAGGGCGGGACGTCTTAAACAGGAAGTGGCAATCTCACCTGTGGCCAATCATCATCATGACGTCACATCTGCACCAAAAGAATTAAAAAACAGACAAAAAACATCAACTTCCTGACTGAGAGAGTTAATATGATGAAAGTCTAATCAAAGCCTAAAAATAAGGCTGCAAATGAAAACATCAGTCATGAGTGAAGTGATCACTTTTATGGGTGTTGTTGCACTGCGCACAGTTGCCGCAGCGACAGTTCCCACGAGGCAGAGGCCTAATGTGAATGTAATCTGTGTATCTGAGCTTAACTCACGGTGCAATGTTGCACGGACCAGCAGGTCCTTGATGTTTTTCCCTCTTTTGTTAACAAACAGAGGAGGGTCTTTAAAAACAGAGGAGAGTTCGCTGTCTGATGATAAGATATGCCAATGTTTCTTGAAAACAGATCGAATGGTGCTGGAGTGTGCAGAGTGCTGCATGATACATGCCAGAGAGAATTTCTTTTCCTTTTTTCACACTCTTTTTTAATAGGTCTGAACGTGTCTTTTTTAAGGGCCAGTTCATATGCTTCATTGATCCATGATGAGCAAATCTGTTTTTCATATCAACAGCATTCTCCTTAAAATCCTCAGTGGTGTGGCATATTCTCCTCAAACTGAAAAACTGGCTAATGGGGAGGCCCTTGTTAAAGGATAAGTTCGGTTTCTACAGCTTTCACATAGTTTATAGAATGAAGTAGAACAATATACTCACCCAGAAGGCTTTCCTGATCCAAACAGTGCTTCGGGAGATATTTAGATCCAAAATCGAGCGGCAGACATCCGTATAATGGTAGCAGACGGGGCATCTGTAGCGCCGCTCCTAAAACTGCATTAATCGTCCAAAAACTCATTAGTTTCACCAACATTTCATCATGGTCCACTCGCGCTACTCCTCACGACAGTCCTGTGTCGCTCCACCCATGTTTTTGTGATTGTGCTGACCTCTGAACTGAAAAGTTTCTTTCCGGTTGCGCGCAGCATGCGCAGTACAGGCTCATTGTTTCATCGGCGAGCGGTGGCTACACAATAACTTTCTTCTTCCAGTTTTGTGCAAAATGGACGAATATCTATCGGATGAAGATGTTGTGGACGAGAACTTTGAATATGATGGGTGTCCTTACAGTTTCGAGCCAGAGTTTACAGATGAGGAGCTCATCGAAAGGAGGACGCGGAGGCAAAGAGAAGAACAGCTGGCCAGAGAGCAACAATAGACGGTTGTGAATAGACGGTAAATGGTGGTGTTCTTGTGGACAAAGTTCACCGATGTCTACAGAGGAGGAATGTCTATGCTGCTCTGAGTGGGATTTGAGGCCAGGAGATACACGTCTGGACGTCTCCAGAAATGACTGTCTCACGACAGTCACAAAAACATGGGTGGAGCGACACAGGACTGTCGTGGAGGAGTAGCGCGAGCGGACCATGATGAAATGTTGGTGAAACTAATGAGTTTTTGGACGATTAATGCAGTTTTAGGAGCGGCGCTATAGATGCCCCGTCTGCTACCATTATACGGATGTCCGCCGCTCGATTTTGGATCTAAATATCTCCCGAAGCACTGTTTGGATCAGGAAAGCCTTCTGGGTGACTATATTGTTCTACTTCATTCTATAAACTATGTGAAAGCTGTAGAAACCGAACTTATCCTTTAAGAGGAGTGGGGTGAAAACTATAAGCCAACAGGAGAGTGTTTTTGTCTTTCTCCTTCCGGTAAAGTGCGATGATAATAGAGCTTTTGTCCTTCATAACCCACATGTCCAGGAAACTCACTTTTTCATGGCTAAAGTTGGATGTAAATTCCAAGTTATTATCAAAACTGTTCAATAGCGAGACAAACTCAGTCAGTTCATCAGGGTTACCATTGTAAATACAGAAGATGTCATCAATATAACTGTACCACTTTATAATTTTAGACAGGCGATTGCTCCTGTCAGAGTTAAAAACAAACTTTTTTCAAAAAGCCCAGCAAACAAATTTGCATAATTAGGTGCACAGATAGTTCCCATACTAGTGCCCAAAACTTGTAAGTAGAAGTCTTTTTCAAACCAAAAGTAATTGTGTGTCATTACATAATTAGCCAAATCTAGAATCAGTTGATTCGGGGGATTGCATGAATCATCGCGTTGTTGTAAATAGAAAGCTAAAGCCTCTATACCGCCCTTGTGGGGAATGTTTGTATCGAGGCTTGTGATGTCAAGGGTAAGTCGAAGGACATCATCAGGCAATTCAGACAGATTGGAAATTTTATCAATAAAGTCTGTAGAATCCTTTATGTAGGCTGGTAGTGTTTGAACATATGGTTTAATAAATGAGTCAACAAACAGGCGGGTCTCGGTCTGCGAGTAATCCTGTGCCTGTGCGCAAGGCGGGGGCTGAAGTTTGAGACATGGAAGTTTTCTCCTTAGATTCCCAGTGATAAATTTCGTTTTTCAGGTAGTCTCCCGTGTCACACTTGTATTTCTTAAGTTTAACATGGAGAAGCTTCTCTTTGTAACTGTTGAGTGTTTCTTTAATGGATCTCTCAACAGAGCTGAAGTTGGATTCAAACTTCTCTCTGATGGTCTTCTCTTGTATGTCAAACTCAGTTATCACCATGTCTGCCTCTCTGGAAACTTGCTCGATGATTAGTAACATTTAGTCAAAAGAGCATTTAGTCAAAATTTCGCCCCATCGTTTCACAAAGTTCTCATCAGATTTTCCAATTGTCAGGGCTTTCTGATGCACAAACCTCTAGGTATTTTCACACCAGCCTAGAATGCAGCAAAACCTGTTGACTTCAATACATACATTGTTTTTTTTTTTTTTTTCAAGACTGGATTCTTGCGGGGATTTCAGTGATTTAATGATCCATGGAGTGTGTCAACTTCAAGTTTATAATAACGTTTCTCTACAAGGTTACTTGTCTTATGGACCTTTAATGTCCCCTTAATTGTATGATTTGTAACTGATGTTTTCATTTGCAGCCTTATTTCTAGGCTTTGATTAGACTTTCATCATATTAACTCTCTCAGTCAGGAAGTTGATGTTTTTTGTCTGTTTATTTATTCTTTTGGTGCAGATGTGACATCATTGTAACTCCTCCTCTAGCCAAAGGCTGGCCTAGATTCTGATTGGAATTACTACTCCTTGAATATTCTAGATTTCAGTATCTCTAAGGATCTTAAAGTTAGTAACGGTGAGTATGCTTAAGGTTAGTTCTTAAATAAAAAGTCACTAGGTTGCAAAGGAGATTGGTGGTAGCAAGCTCTTTAAGAGCAGTATGATCCCCCTCCACACAACCACACACAACACTGTATGACGGGAAAAGGAAAGTGTATTTTTACGTAAAAGGTTCTTATTTTTCAGTTCTTACTGTTGACAGCCTGAAGCTTCAAATACCAAAATAAATGACCTCTATCTTGTTCAACGTAAAACAAAAAAAGAAACAACATAAAAATGTTGAATTATATTAAACCCTTGCACAAAACTTCAGGTTGATCAACTTAAACCTATACAAACTTTCCTTTCAATAAAAAAAAAAAAAAAAAGATTTTTCTTATTAAACCTTGTAAATGACAATAAATAAATAAAAAAAAAAAAATGTCCTTTACCATGCCTGGTGTTCCCAAAATAGTGCCGTTCTTATGTATCAGTTTCGTCCTGTTACCTTCCGGTTAGGAAAAAGAAAAAAATTACTGAGATCTCAGAAAAAAAGTGCAAATAAATAAAGCAAAATCTCCTCAATAAGTTTCCATGTGATGTGCATCCTACCGCCCCTTATCCACAGGAACGGCTCTTTATCCACGGGAAAACATCCAGATGAAACCACATCCTCAGGAGCGAAGATCTTGATGGCTGATGAATCGTCCCTCAAAAATAATTAAATAAAAACAGTCAGGATATCCACTTAATGGCCCATAACACCGGGAGGTCCCATGCGTATATCTTCTTCCCCAGAACGTACATCACTGACAGCTTCTCATTCTCTCTTTCATTCTCACACAGCACTTGTTTAAATTTCAGTCTACTTTCAGCTTTATCTTAATACTTATCTCAATCACACACTCTATAGTAAACCTGAGAACTGCGCTCTGCCGAAGCTCCTTAGAGTTACTGCGAGGTGCAGGTGATGCGTTCACAGACCATCGGAAATTATTGCTGCATTCAAGGACCACTGAAAAAATGGGAAATTCTACTTAACTCTAGAAAATAGCCTGGGTTACATCATGATGATGATTGGCCACAGGTGTGACTGCCACTTCCTGTTTAAGACGTCCTGTCCTCTTAAACTGTTTGCGTGACCGAACCTTTGCAAATAAATGGATTTCTTGCAAGTTGGACAGTGTGCAGGAGTCTGTTTTCACATTTAATCTCTCAGTCATTAAACTAAAGTTAATTTATTTGTCAGTGTGATTAGATTAAAGTTTTCTCACCACTGGTGTCTTTGAGGTCTCCATGTGGTGAAGCCACCAAACACTTTGTGTGTGACAAAAGGGTGACACACCTGTTTCTGAGCCTTCTGACTGCCTCAGCCGGACCAGCCCCCTCTCTACCTGCACTCAGGAGTCTGACCTCACCTGACGTCGCCCTCTAGTGGACAAGACATGAACTACTGTTAAATCAATTTAAACATTACATAAACACAAATGCAGAATATATTTAGATTGTCTCAACACAATATTTGTTGTGCTTATAAGTTTATTTGTTGATTTATCTTTAGTTGTGTTGTTGTGTTTTTCTACTTGCTCTTTTCTGTTGTGTTTCCTTTTTCATGTTTCCGTAATTGAAGTGTTTATTTTGTAGGTATGTTTTTGTTTTTGTGTTTAATAGTTGTTTTGTTTTATTTGTTTGCTGACACGGGCTCACAGTTTGTGTATCTGCACCACTAGGTAACCTGTGATCTGTCCTGCTCTTCCATTCTCTATTCCTCTTTCTACCTTTGACTCCATCGAACAAAAGGGCAAAGGGTCAACAGGAAGCTCCATGACCTTGAACTTTGATCTGTGCCATTCAAAGTCTTACCAGTACATCCATGTGCTGGGCAAAGTTTGATGAAAATCAGTCTTAGAATTCTTGCAATATTAGAGGGTCACAAAGTTTCTGGAATGAGCAATGGGTAACCATGAGACTCTTTGACTACTACCTTTGACCCCTAAATCTATTTTTCCTTAATACACGATTGATATTTGAGCAAAGTTTGAAGGAGATATCTTCAAGCATTTGTGAGATATCACATGACCCAATGAACATAACCTTTGAACCCCTAAAATCTAATTAGTTCATTCTTGAATCTAGCTGTGCATGTGGTCAAAGGTTAAAGGAAACCTCAAATATATGACCTCAAAATATATTCCAAAGCAGAACATATTTATTGTACATGTTGGAACTTGCTGTAGGTCGATTAAAAATGAAGAAAAGGGACGCATTTAACCCCAGGGCCATAGTTTGGACATCCCCGGACTAACACAAGGACAACACACTGCTGATAGCTGGAAAACACTCACTGGGGATCTGCCTCTTGTCAAGATGCCCTTAGCCCTCATAGGGATATGAGGTCTCATTATAGGCCTAATGCTGGCCCAAGTCATTCCAGTCCTCATAATGGTCCATATAGGCCATATGGGGGCCAATCCAGGCCTCTGGGATATCGGCCTAGGTATGCTGAGCCTTATCATGCTCAGTACAACTGGCCTCAGCATTAAGTAGAGTGAGGAACAACCAGAGCAGCACAGTGTTAACTATTAGAGTTATAATAGAAGCTTATGCAGCAACAGTAAGTGTTAGTGATTAAAGGATAAGTTCGGTTTCTACAGCTTTCACATAGTTTATAGAATGAAGTAGACCAATATACTCACCCAGAAGCCTTTCCTGATCCAAACAGTGCTTCGGGAGATATTTAGATCCAAAATCGAGCGGCAGACATCCGTATAATGGTAGCAGACGGGGCATGTATAGCGCCGCTCCTAAAACTGCATTAATCGTCCAAAAACTCATGAGTTTCACCAACATTTCATCATGGTCCGCTCGCGCTACTCCTCCACGACAGTCCGGTGTCACTCCATCCATGTTTTTGTGGCTGTGCTGACCTCTGAACTGAAAAGTTTCTTGCCTCCGCGTCCTCCTTTCGATGAGCTCCTCATCTGTATACTCTGGCTTGAAACTGTAAGGACACCCATCATATTCAAAGTTCTCGTCCACAACATCTTCATCCGATAGATATTCGTCCATTTTGCACAAAACTGGAAGAAGAAAGTTATTGTGTAGCCACCGCTCGCCGCTGAAACAATGAGCCGTACTGCACATGCGCGCAACCGGAAAGAAACTTTTCAGTTCAGAGGTCAGCACAGTCACAAAAACATGGGTGGAGTGACACCGGACTGTCGTGGAGGAGTAGCGCGAGTGGACCATGATGAAATGTTGGTGAAATGAATGAGTTTTTGGACGATTAATGCAGTTTTAGGAGCGGCGCTATACATGCCCCGTCTGCTACCATTATATGGATGTCTGCCGCTCGATTTTGGATCTAAATATCTCCCGAAGCAGTGTCTGGATCAGGAAAGCCACTCGCGCTACTCCTCCACGACAGTCCGGTGTCACTCCACCCATGTTTTTGTGACTGTGCTGACCTCTGAACTGAAAAGTTTCTTTCCGGTTGCGCGCATGTGCAGTACGGCTCATTGTTTCAGCGGCGAGCGGTGGCTACACAATAACTTTCCTCTTCCAGTTTTGTGCAAAATGGACGAATATCTATCGGATGAAGATGTTGTGGACGAGAACTTTGAATATGATGGGTGTCCTTACAGTTTCAAGCCAGAGTATACAGATGAGGAGCTCATCGAAAGGAGGACGCGGAGGCAAGAAACTTTTCAGTTCAGAGGTCAGCACAGCCACAAAAACATGGATGGAGTGACACCGGACTGTCGTGGAGGAGTAGCGCGAGCGGACCATGATGAAATGTTGGTGAAACGAATGAGTTTTTGGACGATTAATGCAGTTTTAGGAGCGGCGCTAAACATGCCACATCTGCTACCATTATATGGATGTCCGCCGCTTGATTTTGGATCTAAATATCTCCCGAAGCACTGTTTGGATCAGGAAAGGCTTCTGGGTGAGTATATTGTTCTACTTCATTCTATAAACTATGTGAAAGCTGTAGAAACCGAACTTATCCCTTAAACCGCATTATTTTAGAGAATAGTTGAAATCACAGTGTTTTTCCATAGGGTTGAATCATTGTACGAAGAAACAATGAGAATAGAGAGTTTTCTTGTAGGATTAAACTGCGTTAAGTCTAGGGTCAAGGGGGGTTAGGGTTGTGTTCTGTACAGCAGAAGGTAAGTGACCAAAGAAAGGGGAAGTTCACCACCTGCAACCTGACGGTTGCAGGTGGTGAACTTGCAACCGTCAGGTTGAGGGGAAGTTGACCAGCTCCTGCCAGCCCAAAAGAGGAACCTGATTAGGGAGAGGCCTGGGGTCGTGACCAGCGGCTAAAAAGTCAGCGGAGGACAGCGTGACCCAGCAGAAACAGGCCCCGAAGGAGCAGACGTCACATCACAGAATCAATAAGTGTGTATTGGCTCGGGGATGGCCAATACACACTTACCACCAAGGGAAAACACTTAAAGTTGGAGCCTATACTGAGGATTGTTTCACATCACGATAATGTCTGAGCTTTAGGTGTCAGCAGAGATATTTCCCTGGGTGGGCTGTGTGGGTGGTTCCTGCGTGTGAAGGCATTTTTCGAGGTCAAGGAGCAGGCATGTCCCTGTATGCACTGCACTGATGTCACCTCACCGTGGTTCTGTGGGGAATACTGTGAGTAGACTTAAGTAACTGGGACACATAGTATAGATGGTGGGTTTAAGTGGAAATCAGGTACGACCGGCAGGAAGATGAGGGATCGCATTATCCTTGGATAATGTAAAAGGCGTATCTGGTCCTTGTTCCTGTTTGGTTCTCTGCTGAGAGAAGTTCTTCCACGTGTACTAGGTTGGTATTGATCTGTGACACATGATACCACTTCCACTCAAGGAGCTGTAAAAGATGGGATTTGTCCTTCTGAGTATCATATACATGTTAACCTGGATTTAAAGTGATGGTTCCAGTGTATTATATGCCTCACAAGTCACAATATCTCAATACTATGTGGTCTAAGGTGGTGTGTTATATGGTACAGTAAGACAGGGTTTTGTACTACTAGTTCTTGAGCATTGCATAAGCCCAATGTAAGGGTTGATTAACTCTTAATAAAAACGTGTCCTTGAGATCTACGCCAGATCACTAAAAATCTCCAAGTCAAGTACCAAGAACCAATGATCATTTAGAGAACAGGCTCCCGTTAACAAAGGTGTCTGCTTTGGGGTACTTACACAGGCTATTCTGTGGGTCATCTCAGGGTGCAGTGAGTTAGGGCAGACCTTTGGATGAAGGGAGTCAGAAGCAGAACTAAGTTAGTTCTCACCACTAGGTCAAACAGATCTAGCAGAATTGACCTATCTGGTAATCCCTATTAGGCTATAGCTAGATCTGGACCCTTTAAACGGAGACCTGGGGCCTCGTTTATAAAGCTTGCATACCCACAAAAGAAAGTGTACACCAGTTGTAAGCAATGTTTGGGATTTCTAAAAAACAAACTTGACGGGAGAATGTGCGCACGTCCACGGCAGCTATGACTCTACCGTACGCACAAAATCTGGACAAAGGGGAAACTGCGACCTCAACAGTAGAAGAATGAAATTAAAGACAGCTCTGTGAAACTGATACATTTATGTGAAATAATCGAATATTGCACATTTCACAACACACACATCATGTATGAAGGATATTTTTGCAAAAACAAAGAAAGAGGGGAAATGTATATGGATGACACAGGGACTTTGTGAACGCATGCACGAGCGCGCCCACGTGCACCCGTGCGCGGCCACACATGTAACCTATATTGTTGAATCAGTTATGTGTTAAAATGTCATGGTCGTTGCACAAAACTGCTGATCAGTTAGGCTACAACACCTGTAGCTGTTGAGAAAATGAAGTAATGGTTGGATATAAAAAGGCACAAACTCACAATGCGTAAAGACGCACAGTGGCTTATCTGACACGGCTGGAGGACGTGGCTCCGGGAGACTCCGGCGCATTTGGTGCATCTGTGTCCCCTGCGCCTCTGTCACCACACCGCTCAGGAGGGATTCCCCGATAATCCCTGACAGCTTTTCGACTGTGGGGGTGGGCTCTTCCCCCACATGTCACACAGATACTCTTTCTACGGAGAGCGTTTCACCTTTTCACCTCCACTTTTATGTCAGATCATTTCTTTTTTTACTTCAGCCACAGTCTGACCCTCTGAGGCAGTCTTCTTTACAGCATCAGCCTCATGCTTCACTCTGCTGCCTTTCTGGCATTAGTGATGTCCAAACTAGGGATGGAAATCTCCATCCCCAGGATGATACGATGTGCATCTCAAGATGTAGGCTACGGTACGATACACTAAAGATTCACATGAAGCATCTACCAATTCAGGATGATATGATTTATCTTCCTACCACGATGCAATCACGATGCTATAATAATGCAGATATGTGCAAATTAACTTATTGTTCCTTCAAGAACATAAGCAGTATCATACTTGTCATCATTAAGAAGCTTATAGCAAATGAACACAGATCACTAACAGAAAGCTACTTAAGCAGGAAGGACTTGTGAGAATTTTAATGGCTGAGAGATAATTATGGAAGTGAATTGACAGAAAATAATAATTAAAAAAAAAATAAAATAATAACATGACATTGGATTTTACAGATGCAAAGCTTTTACAAGGCGATGCATCACGATTTAAGCCCAGTTTCTAATCCGATGCACACCGCTCCAACCGATGCAATTTACCATAGACCTTCACCACGATGCAATGATTATATATTGTTGTATGCTTTTGTCATTTCATTCTGTTTTATCTTGTGAAGCAGTTTGGGTTGTATTTTCCTATGTATGAAAAGTGCTATATAAATAAAGTTTGTTGTTTATTGCGCACTGGATAAAATGCCTATCCCTAGTCCAAAGTGTGTCCACCTATCAATATGTTGACCTCACATTGAGTGAAATTTCTCTTTTTTTGCTTGTTTTCCCTCTCGGTCCATTGTGAAATTGGTATCATCAAACATTCATCAAGGGCGTTCACCTGACCTTTTATAGGCACCATATGGGCGGGGCAAAGCGTTCCTTCACCTGCGACAGCTTTAGAGTTGATTGTGATTTATAAATGAAAACGGGCGTAGGACGTGCGTGCACACTCTTTTGTAAATCTGAAAGTTTTTACGGTGGATGAGCTCTGCCCGTCTCTTCCTTGTTACTGCACACACAGTCAAAAGAATGGCGTCCATCTGCTTGTCATTGACTCTGGAGTGAGGCAAGACATGAGACATTTTTTTTTTTTGCTAAATCCCTTTAAATTACAAGTTTTGCTTATTCCAGGAATAAAAGTGATACTCATATCATGCAACATTTCTCACATTTCCTTGTTGATTTGTCATTCAGACAACGCTCTCATAACCTGACACGCCAGATAGATTGTTCAATATATCTCACCTGTCCAGGGGTCTGCAACCTTTCCAATCGAAAGAGCCATTTTTCCTGCCACTCCCACCAAAAAAAAATTCTCTGGAGCCACAAAACACGTTTGAGCTTTAAAGTTAAGACACCTGTTGGCTCTACATCTTTATAATGACATTAGATCAATAAGCAAACTCCTTTACCACTTAACATGACTGCTCTACAATGGGTCATCTTATTGTTGCTTTTAATTGGTATTATTGTTGTACCATATTATATTACATTAATTAACTTAGGGCCATAATATTAGCCTGTGTTATCATGATCATGAGGTAGTCTTGTGATCTTTGAGGTGCTTTATGAAACCTCTTATCAGTGTTTTTGAAGCTTATCTCACTTTAATAATTAATCAGTTTTTAGTTTCATGTCTTGATGTCTTTTCAGAAATACGTCAGATGAACATTTAACACAGTAACTCACACACACCTGAGTTTGTATTCACTGAATGACAGAAAGAGAGTGACAGCCATCACATCACAGCAGACATGGTAATAAAACAAACATCCACCTGACATCGTTGTGTAGAAATCCCCCCACTTCATGAACGTGGTCATAATTGTGTTTATCGTCTCCCGACTTTTACGAAGATGTATCGCCAACGTGCCTCTGCTTTAAAAAGTTTGATTCTCCATCCCTTCACAGCAGCAGCTGTTTTTTTTTAACTACACTGTAACAATAAAAAGTCCAGAAAACTCAAAGTTTCATGGTAACTGTCTGCATTTGATTTTTGAGTTTTGGGTCAAAATTCTGAGTTCAGAGAAAAACCACTGAAAAGAAAAAAAAATGAACTCAGACCAGTGGTAAAATATCTTAAATATGTTGTGTTTCAGTTCCACTGCACCAGGGTAGCACACCAAGACTTCTTGTCTTTATGCAGACCCTGTTTTCAAAACTTGGCCTAACCACACCTGACCTTTAACTAATTGTTTTAAGTTTTGCCAACTGAACTTAAGAAATTAGACTAACTTTACATAAAAACACTAGAAAACACTCAGAGAGCACAAACCTCTGCCAATGTAGTTCACACATAGCCGTTTCATTTATAAGCAATAGTTCCATGATAAAGTTAACATCACAATATGATTCCTTGACCCTGAAAACTCACACCTAGCACTCAGAATCATGTTGATATCATTATTAGTTAGACAGTTATTGAGCAAAAACAATCGATTTCTAATGGTGGTGAACTGGATCACCACCAAAATCTAATCATTTCTAAGTTGGGCCATTACCAACATCTCCTGAAACTTTCAGCAAAATCCGTCTGGTAGTTTTTGCGTAACTTTGCTAACAAACAAACATACACCGCAAAAAACATAACGTCCTTGGTGGAGGTAATAATAAGAATAGCTGAGGTTTACTCCTATGATGAAGTTCATAACACAACAAACAATATTTTGTTTACTGAAAAATGTATTTAATGCCGCCGATTTTAAGTTTTTATTATTACAGTGTAAGACAGTGCACCACAATAATAGAATGAGCCCTCTATCCATGGTTGTTATTGATTATACCTCCATCATAAACATTTACAACCATATGGACATGAGGACCCTCTTGAAAATGAGGTGTTACATCTCAAGTGGATAACCTTGAATAAATCTACATTCAGCATGATGAGGACAGATTTATGGTCTGGGTGTCCATTGGTTTGTTGTTATCATATTATCTTATTTTTAGTCCCTGTGTCTCTGCCTGGGTGGATACATCTCTATATGTTTATATGTATGTTTCATTTACGTATATATGTGAATTTTATATTTATATGCATATATGTGTGTCTATAATTGAAGAGTCTGGCTTCAGCCTGCTCAATTGTAAAGTGTCTTGAAATAACACTGTGAGTTTTGCTCGTGTCATTGTGTGGTATTCATGCATGATTCTGACAGATGTCAGCTGATGTTTTTTTGTTTCATCTCTCATGATCAGTTCTCACCCACAGTTTCATCATATTTCACTCAAAGCTGTTCGTATTGATATGCTCCCTTCCTAAAACTAAGAATTTGCATATCAGTGTAAATTCTTAGTCGTTTCAAAGACATATATGGTAAATTAAAAAATTCAGGCTGTGATTGGCTGTATGTCGGTTGGGATGAAACAAGCGCAGGTATAAAAACAGAGAATTACTTTGGGGCTTCAAGCAAAGTTTTGCGACTTTGTAGAAACTGCACAAAGACCAGCTGAGTTCTCACATCGCAGAGGTCGACTGATTCGAGAAGGTAAGAAACCATCAGAAATAACCTTCACTGTAATAATGAAAACTTAAAATTTCTGGCAGTAAAGATGTTCAAAACAAAATATTTTTGTTGTGTTATGAACTTAATCCAATGAATTATCTCAATCATCCTGATTATTGTTTTATGTACGGCAACAAACAATTAGTTTAAAGTCAGCTGTGGTCAGGGAAATATCTGAAGACAGGGTTTGCATAAAGTCAGAAAACTTTGTAAGTGTAAGACTGGCGCAGCGGTAAGTAATCACGATAAGTTAAGGATATGCTGTATCTTGTCTGAGTTTAAATACTGTCTGAGGAAGTCTGTATTTTAAGTATTTTTTTCCTCTCAAACTTTTGAGTTTTGACCTGAATCTCAAACATCTATTGCAGACAGTTGCCTTGAAAATTTGAGTTTTCAGAAACTTTGTTTTACAGTGTTGAATAAGATCAGAAATCTTTTTAGTTATGAGACACTCAGATCAAAATAGACGACACTGTTGTAAAACAAAAGAACACAAATGGAGAGCAAAATGCCAACGACAGCACTGAGATACAGGTACAGCAAAGACTCGCTGCACAAGTTTGAATCAGGCTTTAAAAATATATTATTGTTATTTTCCCAGACATGTTTCTTTGCACAGAATTGATATTTTAATTTTAACATGCTTGTTTGGAGAAATAATTTGGTGCAACAAAAGAGAAATCAGCTCAAAATGTTGAGGACAAAGCAGGGGTAAAGGGCAGCCCGCCTTTGCAGATGTTCGTCTGTCTGTCTGTCTGTCTGTCCACTCCTCTCTCTCTCTCCTGCTTATGCTCTCAATGACCACACAAAAAAATTAAGAAGTTGTTCATAAAGTTGACAAAGGCATCCTCTCGAAGTATCATTTACATGTGAGAAACAACACAGTCATCAACAGCCTTCTTTCAGTGATGAGTTGCATCGTCATCCTTATACTGATGACTTGAACATGTTCAAAGATTCTTCCTCTTTTTGTCCCTCCAGACATGATGAAGTTCCTGATCACCGTCACACTCTCTTTTGTTCTGGTCCTCGCTCTTGGAACCCCCTCCAGTGCTAACAATAGACCCTGTATGCCGGCACAGAATCCGGATGGCTACGCCAATTTTCTCCACAATCACATTCTTCCTGCTAAGTTTTCCACAACCTCGAATGATGCATGGAGAAGGTAAGTTGAAAAGTCAGAGTCTTTGGACAGGGATCCTCTGGTTATTCAAAGTCAAGACTGAAATGATCGAGCTCTCCTTACAGACCCCCTCAACTTTGGATCAACCTGCCAAACGAGATAAGAAGGGCAGAATTCTATTTATTTTACTTCTCTGGCAGATTTTAAATAATACAAACAGGTCGTATTTTGAGAGTTTGAGGGGATTTGTGTAAAAGCTCAGGCTGCACAGCAGTTCAGGGCATGTCGGTCTGTCCTGCAGATCCCAGAACAAAGCCAGGCTCAGGGCGCAAGAGGATGAATTATGATTATTATTATGATTTAATGGGTGCTTTTTGAGGGAAAACATGAATCAAACCAATCAGCATAACAGCTCTCAGCCCCATTTAACTGGTGTGCATCAGCCAGCAGGTGTTTTACCGTTTACTCAGTGGATTTCACACTTTGGTCTGCATTTCAGACGGATCATTCAGTTCCTCGTCTTTTAATGAGCCGCCAAACACACAGAACACCTTATTAAAGAAATATGAAGATGCTAAAAGTTAAGTTTAATCATCAGTCTTTATTTGTACAACGCCAGTTCATAACAAGTGTTATCTTAGGGCACTTTACAGTAGATCAGGCTGAAGACATACTCTTCATTTTATGATGTATGTATAAACACATACATACATGAAGAGAAGTATTCAACCAGGCAGAGACAATGGGACTAAAAACCAGACCAAGCTCAACACATACATGGAGGTTGTTATCCTCTATGAACACATCAAGTTTTGAGGAACATCACTTAATATTTGGATTTTATATGAGTTATTGAATGTTGTCAATGGGATTTCCCATTCTAAAGTTCATATCTTTTTGTGATGTCAATCTGGATCAGATCCAGATGAAATTTACCTTGATGATAGAGACAGGGACCCCATATTGTCTTGTATAATTGGAAATGAAATCAATAATAAATGGCAGAGAATTTTTTTTTTTTTTAATTCTGCCAAACGTGAACTATTTGGCATCAATCAATCAATCAATCAATCAATCTTTATTTGTATAGCGCCAATTCATAACAAGTGTTATCTCAAGACACTTTACAATAGAGCACAAAGCTCTTCATATTATGGATACACATATATGCATAGATACATATATACATATAAAAATACACATATACATATATATACAAATATATACATCCAACACCCAACATGAATCCATATAGCCAATCATGAATCCCTCCATCATGGCGGCAAGAAAAAACCTTCTGTTAAGCAGCAGGAAATCTTGAATGTGGACCCCAGTCTCATGATGAACAGCAAATCCACACGATGCTGTGTTGGGTGTGTGGGCAAAGGGAGGGAGGTAAGTGGAGACAAGTGGACTAAAGTAAGAACTAAAGCTAGTGACAGATCAATGGACCAATCATAGACCTGTCGTCGTCAAATTTGTTTCTGCTGCAAACAAATTTATTAGAGGAGGGTCCTCATGTCTGTGTGGTTGTGGTGAAAATTTTATAGAAGTATAATCAATAAAAGTCTTACTGGAAGTAAGAATTTATGGTAGTGACGAACTCATGGGTGCCCAGACCACAAGTGCATCCCTACCATATTTGTCTCCGTTAAGCATAAATGTATTAATGGTAGACCTCTTGAGATGTGACACCTCATTCTCAGGAGGGATCTCATGTCCATGTGGAGCTAGAGATAGTTACTATAGATGTATCAACCATGGATAGAAAGATCATGTTAATATCAACATTAACAGCTATAATGATTATGAACTGGAGTGAGATGGCCAAATATGTGTTATGTCTGTAATTGTAGTTATTGAGGCTTCGTGACTCCACAGCAGCAGGCAGTCTCCACCAAGGATCCCAGGCAACCTAAAAGACAAGAGCCAGAGACGAGTACAGGAGCAAACAGAAAGGGGCAGAGGCAGATATGGAGAGAGAGTGTGAGAGAGAGAGGGATAGAGCCCAGTGTGCCAGATCCCCCCGGCAGTCTAAGCCTATTGCATCTTAACTATATGTCTAAACTATGGACTATGAGCTGGTCCCTAACTGAAAGCTTTATCAAAGAGGAATGTTTTAAGTCTAGCCTTAAAGGTAGAGAGGGTGTCTGCCTCCCGAACCGTGGTCGGTAAATGGTTCCAGAGAAGAGGAGCCTGATAACTGAAGGCTCTACCTCCCATACTACTTCTAGAGACTGATGGAACCACGAGCAGGCCAGCATTTTGGGAGCGTAATGTTCTAGAGGGGTTGTACGGCACTACAAGCTCTTTGAGGTAAACTGGTGCCTGTCCACTGAGAGCTTTATAGGTGAGAAGAAGAATCTTGAATTCTATTCTATATTTAATGGGAAGCCAATGCAGAGAGGCTAATACTGGAGTAATATGGTCTCTTCTCCTAGTTCTAGTCAGCACACGTGCTGCAGCATTTTGGACCAGCTGAAGCGTCTTAAGCGACTTACTGGGACAGCCTGAAAGAAGAGAATTACAATAGTCCAGTCTAGAGGTAACAAAAGCATGGACAAGCTTTTCAGCATCGCTCTGGGACAGGATAGGCCTAATTTTAGCGATGTTACGAAGATGAAAAAAGGCTGTTTTTGAGATTTGCTTTATGTGACAGTTAAAGGATAGATCCTGATCGAATAGAACCCCAAGATTTCTAACAGTTGTGCTTGGCGTCAGGCTTATGCCATCTAGGGCAGTTAAATCATTAGAAAAGGTTTCTCTAAGGTGTCGAGGGCCCATCACAATGATCTCTGTCTTGTCTGAGTTAAGGAGAAGAAAATTTTGGGCCATCCATGTCCTAATGTCCTTTAGACACGCATCTAGTTTAGATAACTGATTTGTCTCACCTGGCTTCATCGATACATACAGCTGAGTATCATCAGCATAGCAATGAAAATTAACGGAGTATTTCCTCATGATATCACCGAGGGGAAGCATATAAATGGAGAAGAGAATTGGACCTAGCACAGAGCCTTGAGGAACTCCGTAACTTACTTTAGTGTACACAGAGGACTTGTTGTTCACGTGTACAAACTGGTATCTATCAGATAAGTAGGACTTAAACCAATTTAAGGCAGTCCCTGTAAACCCGAGTAATACCTCTAATCTCTGTATAAGAACATCATGATCAATGGTGTCAAAAGCCGCACTAAGATCTAATAAAACAAGTACTGAGAGAAGTCCCTCATCTGAAGCTGAGAGTAGGTCGTTAGTTACTTTAACTAGAGCAGTCTCTGTGCTGTGATGAGCTCTAAATCCTGACTGAAAGGCCTCAAAAAGGCTGTTGTCTTGAAGGAAGTCACATAGCTGAGTAGCCACTACTTTCTCCAGGATCTTTGAAGTAAATGGAAGGTTTGATATAGGCCTGTAGTTAGCCAATGTTCCCGAATCGAGGTTAGGTTTTTTAAGGAGAGGTTTGATTACAGCTACTTTAAAAGACTGTGGCATGTAGCCTGTTGATAGAGATAACAGGCTACATCTAGACAAATATACACGTCACCACCAAAATTTAATGGGATCTTTCTTGGACCAAACCACACCTCTGCTAAGATTCTCATGTAAATCCATCCAGTGGTTCTTTTCGCAAAGTTGCTAACAAAGAAACAAACATACACCGGCAAAAACATAGCCGCCTTGGCCGAGGTAATAAGAATTTACAATTGCGACAAACTCATGGAGACCTGGATCATAATTCTGTCACATTTGTCTCTGCTGAATATAGATTCAATCTTTAGTTGTATACAGCCATATCTGCCTTTGTTGAATATAAATGTATTAAAGGTAAGTCCATTGAGATGTGGTATCTCATTTTCAAGAGAATTTTAATCAAGTATAGCTTTAAAACCTTGATTAGATATTGATTGTCAATAATGTAATTACGTAATATGTAATAATGTTAAGAAAAAAATATGAGATCAAATATACAAAAATAATGTGATTTTTCAAGATAGTGGACTTATCAGTTATAAAATTAAGCCTAAAAATGTCAACAAAATGAGGAGATAAGAATATAATACGTGGACTAATCAAGAGTAAGTTTAGCTAAAACACAGATGTTAGAAGCTTTTATGAAGTACAAAATTTTACTTTCAAAAATGATCAATGATATGAGGCTTTGTCAAATATATAAATTGGCTTCATATTTGCAAAATAAATGATGACATAAGTAAAAAATCTGAGATGAAAAACTTTTATATTTTGTTAGAATATTTCAAGTATTAATGAATTATTTTCAAAACATCAGTGATGCTATAATTCTTTCAGTATGATGTCTGTGAGGTCTAATCTTGTTAGCTTGGTCATCGCGGACCTTATTTCAGACATTTATCCAAAAAGCTGTTGGAAGATCTCTTAGAATTCCAGATGTTGGGATCAGTATTCCTAAAATGCTAATTCAGTTTGGTGTTGTTGGACTCATTCCTGCACTGCTCTGTTCTCCAGTGGATCACAGCACGTTATGTCGATATCAGGAGCAGGACTCTGCACACAACTGAGCACAGGAGCACCAACACAAGCCATCTTTTAAAAAAGGGAAAAACAAACCACAGTCATACTTGTCAAAAAATCTTGAAACAATTCAGACATTAGCCGAATGTGTAAACACAACAGCTGAGTTTTTCACTCGGGCTTTACCTGGGCAACTATCAGGATAATTCACTGAGGCTAGTCGGTAGAGGGCTGATGACATCATCCTGTGTGACCAAAGTGAACCAGGAAAAGAGAGACTTGACAGGATGGATAAAAACGACCGCTGTAGAGGGAGAAGTTTATCTGACTGTAGGGGCAACACAAACTCAGATGTGTGTCTGGATGTCTGAAGTGTTGTTTCAACTAAACATCATCAAAGTTCTGCAGAACATTTACTCCAAAATGATCACCAGCACACATCCAAAGAGCTGCTGTTGGATGAGGAGGTGAAACTCTGCAGCTTTCTCTCTCTCATCGTCATGCACGTAGTGATGCTGCTGCATTTCCACTCCTGTGTGTTTCAGTTCTCCTCTCTACTCTTTAAGCAATGCTGTTGATACGCTTTTTAATGTTTAACTCTGAAGTTAGGAGATAACACAAACTTCCACCACATATTTTTGACCTCTTGTGCTGCCTGTCAGTCTGCCTGTTTTGAATATTTCAATCTTAGCTTGAACTTTGGATTTAGATTTTTAAATGTAGTGTGAAAAATACAGTAAAAAAAACACATGATTTAGATTTAAATGTTATTTACATTTTTCTAGTCAAGCATTTCTGATTGAAATGAAAAAAATGTCACTTCAGTTTCTGCTGACATGTTCCTGCCCATAGATGTCCCTCAATCTTGGTCTAATGTTTCAGACTGTGACGTGTGTGTGTTGCTTTGTGTTTTAGTTGTGTTTTAATTTCTGTGTAGATGGCGGTTGTTTTGAAAACATTGTGGTGGAAAATTGTCGTACAATGTCTTGTTGGTATCAGTGTTAATTAATGAGTTTTACTTTACTTATACTTGTAATGTTTTTATCTTTAACATACTTTCAATAATGGAATGTTGAATGTTGGTATGTTGGTCATTTTAGTAACTCAAGTAACTTTCTTTTTTTAGCATTAGCTGGTAGTAGTTATACGGTATCATACAAACACAGTGTATGTAACATTGTTGATATTACCAGGCACATATTTTGCCTTATGTTGGGTTTCGTATTCAAGGACAGGTTACCTTATAACTGGGCCTGTACGACACCCAAGCCTATATTTACACTTTATAATGTTTATATAGTCTATTGAATATTTAGTCACAGATACATGTCAAACGCCAGCATTTAATGTTATTGAGAGGTCCTTACTGAATGTAGAAATGGGTTCAGAATGTATTGACTATTCAGGGTCTTACAATAGTTAGAAATGACCACAGAATGTATGTTTCAAGATTGTTTTAATAGTATATCATAATCTCACAATGTAGTTAGAAGTATCACATGAAATAATATGCCTGTAAAGGTTTTTTGGTCATATTTAGGTAATTTTTTAATATATGTGAGTAAATATAAGGATCTCACCAACATAATTAAAAGTTTATTTTCTACACCATAGAGCCTGAATACATACCTAACGGAGTCAATATTTCAAAGTTGCAAATATTAAACTAAGGACAAGTATTAGAAGAAATAACGTAATGAACAGAACATTCTGTTCCAAAGCCAGGAGCAGGAAAAGCACGACCATATTTGGAACAAAGTGGGAAGCCATCTTGGAGCATGTCAGCCATTTTGTGTAAAACCATAGAATTAAGGAAGAAATATGCCTGGTTGTGCCTTATAGCTAAAAATAAATAACTTCTGTACTCCATGGGGTTGTATAAAGGCCTATGGGAGGATAAATTACAAAATTATAATTAAGAATTAAAGAAAGTGAATGTTAAAAGGAGAGGGGGAGGGACCCTTCTGGAGCCTTCGAGAAGACGGGAGCAGTCCCTCCCATCGGCTATATAACGTACATACCATAACTCAAGCTTCAGTTGTTTTGGGGTGTCGTGACACAAATCATCTCCCGTTTGTTATTTTTCACCTTGTGACAGTAATAAACGAGTTTCTGTAAAGTGGACTTTGTCTTTTTCATCTTAGCTCCCATTCCTGCGCAGAAGTTACAGTAAAGTAAAGTTCAGTATTTACTGAGGAAATGAGACACTACAACATCGTAACAGTTTTTTGAAGAATGATTATTTCTTAAACTATGTCTGTGTTCACGTTGCCTTGTTGTGTCTTCACAGTGTATTTATTTCTCTCATTGTGCAGGCACATCAGAAGAATTGACCGCTGTGAATTTTCACAGTCCTTCATCCGAAACAAGGACCAAAAAAAAGTGGAGCAGATCTGTAACGGCCGTGGCAAAACCCTGGCTGGTCATTTATATGCGGGTCACTTGTGCATCAGTGACTTCAAAATACGGGTATTTCACGTCCAAGTCGATGCAAACTGTCAGTTTAGAAAGGTGACGCCCAAAACACAACCTGTGATTGTGGCCTGTGATATACTTCTTAACAGATGCCTTCCTGTGCACTATGAAAGGTACAGACATCAGCAACCAGGCAACATCGTTTGTCAACCTTAGAAAAAGAAAGTTTCTGAATTGAGTTTGACTTTGAACAACCCGTTCCTCCTCTGAAAGGATTCAAAACATTGATTCATGGAGTAAAACAAAAAGAAACACATCACTGTATTCAGATTAAATGAAACAGCCGCAGATTTTAGCATATTTTGAATGGTTTTTTTTGCCGTTGGGCTTTTGGATTTGTTGATGTTTCAGAGTTTTTTTTTCTACTTTAAATTTTGATGTCTTTTTATGTTGAAAAATATATTGTTATTTTCTGTCTTTACTAAATCAGTGCCTTTTGTTTTTTGTTGTATTTTTGTTCTTTTATTGTTGTGTTTTTATTTGCTGTTAGGCTTCAGGTTAGGGTTAGTGGCTAGGATGTAATGCTTTTGCTTCCTGTTGTGTTTTTGATTTGTTGTTATGCCTTTGTTTGTTCTAGTTTTCTTTGTTGTTGTTGGGATTATGTTGATATCATGTATTTTTGTGGGTTTTTTTCCCCACTTTTTATTATTGAATAAAATGTGTTTTCACACTGTTCATAAATAAATGACTCTTTCCATGGCCGAAGACAAAACTATTTTCTACATCTTTCTGCTTCTTGAGACGATGTTTGTTCAAAAGGATTTAATTCTTCATTATATCCTCTTTAAACAAAATAAACACGACTTGTTGTGATTAATAACTTGTTCTGTTTTTCATTTTGCTGTATTATCAGTTGTGTGCTGTGTAATGTTGTGTTGTCTTTATAATTGATTATTTTATTTTTTAAATTTTATTATTTTTTATGAATGCTGTGATTTTTGTTTGCTGTGCTGTTTGATTTGTCTTGTTTGTGTGTATGATTGTGTGCTTTTTTATTTGTTTATGTGATGTGTGGTTTTTATGTTACAATATGATTTACTGATCATGACTGGGATGCTGCAACAATAGCAGTAGCAGGTTGATGGACTCAAAGGAAACAGATTTAAATGATTTCTCAAGTATTTTAATGATTTAAATCATATAAATTCAACCTGACAAGATCAATAGGTTTGAAACAGTCTTAAATGATCACACAGGCTAATTTTAAATCAAGCTTTATACTTCAGTGTTGAACCTAATTCATAATTTTACCTCAAACTTATGCATTAACTTATTTTAACTACTTAAATGAATAAAATATATTCCAAACTTAATATTTATGTTTACAGTCTTTATTCAAAACAAATTATCTTAATCTAAATCAGATGGTCTACATATAAGATAAGATATAAGATTAAACAATGAAACTGAATAAAGAAAAAATGATCAATAAACACAAACACTTTAATCTCTCAGTCATTAAACTAAAGTGATTTTATTTGTCAGTGTGATTAAATTAAAGTTTTCTCACCACTGGTGTCTCTGAGGTCTCCATGTGGTGAAGCCACCAAACTCTCTGTGTGTGACAAAAGGGTGACACACCTGTTTCTGAGCCTTCTGACTGCCTCAGCCCGACCAGCCCCCTCTCTACCTGCACTCAGGAGTCTGACCTCACCTGACGTCGCCCTCTAGTGGACAAGACATGAACTACTGTTAAATCAATTTAAACCATAACATAAATACAACTGCAGAAAGTCTTTAGATGGTCTCAACACAATATTTGTTGTGCTGATGACTTTATTTGTTGATGTATCCTCAGTTGTGTTTTTCTATTTGTGTTTTTCTGTTGTTGTGTTTCTATTTGTCATGTTTTCATAAATAAAGTGTCTGTTTTGTAGTTGTGTATTTATCTTTGTGTTTTAGAGTTGTTTTGTTTAATTGTTTTTTTTCTCATTTGTTGATTATTGTCATGTTTCTGTCATTGTTCTGCTCTTGCTTTAACTTTTTTTCACTTGTGTTTTTGAATTTTCAGTGTGTTACTTTTTTTTAAATTTCATTTTTAACTATGGTTCCTGATTTGCTTATCATGTCTGTTATGACCTGCTCATAGAGGTCGCAACATTAAGGGAGGTCCACACAATTATCTTGAGTTTTAAACAATTTTTAATTCAGAAACCAAAAACATAGACCAAATATCAGGCAGTCTTCAGCAGCTCCTGCAGTCCAGAGGGGCAAAAGGAGAAAAAGCGGGCTGAGCCAGCATGGCCTTTATGCCTTTCAGCCAGCTGCCCAGCAATCAGCAATCAGGTAGGCCTCACCTGCTCTGGACCCAAAGATGTCAAAACGTGCCACAACAAGATATTGCCACCAGATGGGGCCAAACTTCACAAACACCAAACAAGTTAATAATGGCCCAAACCCAACCAAATTGGCAAATATTCAGGGCCATCGTATCTGTATTTGTTGTTGGGTTTTTTTGTTTTTTTAGGTAATGTGTTTTTACAGTTGTATTTTTCATAGCCCTGCTATGCTATACTATGTAAGGCCAAGTTACATTACAAAGTCCGTGGAAGGAAAAGGTGTCCTTTTTGGTGTTGCTCTGCAAAGTCCAGCACTGCAGGTTTGGTGGCTTCCCAGTGTGTTCCAGGCCATTCTGGCAGTTCATCTTCTGTCTCTGAAGACCACTGGTTGCTCCTTCGTTTCCTTGAGTTAGCAGCTTGATGCTAACTCTGTTGTGTTGGGACTCTCGCATCGCTGTTCTTTGGAGGATTGCGGTGCTACGGTCTGCATTGAGCATGAATGTGGAACAAGTCTTGAGGTTGTATTCCTGAGAAGGGACAGGAGAGGTTCTGTGTCTCGTTCTACAGGCTGAAAAAGAGCTAAGAGAGAGGAGCTGTGTGCCTTTCTCTCCATGGTTCAGAAAAAACGATTTCCCACTAAAATTAGCGCGTAAACGTGGATTTTTTTAAAATGCGGGTAAACCCGCTAACACTTGGCAAGTGACTTCTTTCTCATTGCCAGTAGATGAGCTGTGTGGCCGTTTTTTTGCCTTTGGTGCGTCAAACTGATGTCATCACGTTGATGACATCATCAGCTCGCCAAAATACGGCCAGGTAAACAATGGAAATGAGCATGGAAGCCATGGACACGGTGGTCTACGGTGTTCAGTACTTTGTACTTTTGTCCCTCTTTCAAAATAAACAAACTCAGCACAGACTGAACTACATTCGAGCGCTGATGATACAAAGGCGGATGGTCTTCTCAGCTGTCGGCGTCCTGTTGTTGCCCCAAGTTACAGGCACGACATTTTGACGTAGGCACATTACGCCAGTGTCATCCCATAAATTAACACGTTCACCTGAGTGTGACATTCCCACTGGAGCTGATCGGAGGCAAGCAGATTAAAACCCATGTCCCTTGCAGGGTCAGTCGACGAGGGTCCGAATGTCCCTTAGAACCTTTTCTGATGCCGACAGCGTGTTTAAACAGGTTTTCCGGCCAGTGGGAGAGGGTAAAAGAGGAAGACTGCATAGCAGAACTGGATCTTAGGTCCCTTTTACATGACAGTGTTGTCACCAGAAATGGAAAGATTTCTCCTTTGTGTTTTCAAAAGCTTCCGCGTTCACACGGAGAAGGAAGAACAACTGCATGCCAGGCCAGCAGCTGGCGATGTAGGTTTGTAATGACACAGTGCTGTTACAACATGTGTACGCTTTCCATTAAAGACAAACTTTTCACAAACAACAATGGCGAGTGAATGCACGAAGACGCAGGAGTTTCTTGTCTGGACGACAAATCTTTCTGGATATTTTTGTCTGGATAACAAACCGAGCATGGTAAGCAGGAGGGACATGTAGGCCTCTCTATTCTTCTTAGAGCGCATTGTAAAGATCCCAACAGCCTATTTATTGTTTTATATTTCTTAACGGCTAATACTGGGACCTCAGTAAGTATTTTTGTTCTCTTCTCATGTAAGTGTAGACTGGAACGAAACTCTGTTTGATTCTCTGAATCCTTTGAACACAGCTGTTCTTATTGATGCGGTTACGTCCTCCTGCACAGAACAAGAAGTCTATTGTTTCATGTTCAGTCTAACATCCTGGTTGTTATCAGAGATATAGCCTACTATACATGCTTAACAGAGGCATTCTCCAGCTGTTGATATCTCAATTTGCATTGATATGACTGGTAGGGAAAATAATTCAAATTGAGGTTTTCAGATAAACTCTTCAGCAACTCTAAATGGTCCTGTGTGCTCTTTGTGACTTTTTTTTTTTACAACGTTGTATTATCTTTTTCTACTCATTAACACAGTGCATGAGTTCAAAAGAGGCCAGCTGCTTTGTTTTTGTTCATCTCCCATCGTTAGTTCTCACCTGCAGAGTTAAATTTTCTCAAATGCAAATCACATCAAATTTACTAATACCTCAAATTGCACCTTACTGTACTGATCTGTTGAGACACTTGTTGATCTTTCTTGCACAACAAAGCCTCTTTGCACTCCACTTACTCTGCTGCTCTGTACTCCGGTATGCACTGTAATTAGATCAGGTTAGTATTGTAAAAAGTATCTTTATTTTTATTTAGGTTTTTGCTGTAAATATTGTTGTTATATTTTTACTTAGATTCTACCAGCCTTAGATTATGTAAGTGTTGTAATTATTATTATTAAGTTTTTACTGAGATTCTATTTTTAGGTGAATCCTTTAAATACCAGCTTAACTGCTTGGCAGAGGTCATCAATAAAAACATTTATATTGAATGTTTTAAAAAACAGAACAAATCAAATCATTGGTTAATTCCATTAACATTTCAGGAAGCAGAGAAAACTACAAGCAAGCCAATAACCAGATATTTTCTTGGTATGGGACTTAAAGGTTTGAAAAGCTAACAGTTGATTATGTGATGACTTAAAAATGCACAAATATTTGGGGCAAAGTCAATTAGAAAAGGCAGAAATGTTTGTAAATGAAACAACAATCAAAAATAACTTAAATAGATGGGACTGAGTATGAAAAACTCACAAAAAATGTTTTTAGGAATAACAGATTTTATATGTATATAAAACATATCAATAAATGGTTAAGTATTTAAAATAATAATGTTGATAATGATAATAATAGCTTTTAGCTTTTAAAACCTTTAAATCCCACACCAAGAAAATTTCAGTTACTTTGGTTTGTTTGTAGTTTATTCTATATCCTGAAACATTGACAGAAACAATGACATGTTTTTGAACTCATTAAATATTCCTGAATTTATTGACCTCTGCCAACAGTTGAGCTGGGAGTTAAAGCGTCAACGCTGTAAACATTATCCGATTATTTTTGTTAGATTTGATTTTGATTTCTCAATCACTCTCAGTGTTCACTCTACCCCCGGTCTCTGAAATTGCTGAACTCATTAAAAATAAAAACTTCTATCTGCCAACTGGACCCCCTTCCTACTGTTCTCGTTAAAGCTGCTGCTCCTTCTCTGGCCCCTCTCATCGCACTCATAACCATCATCTTCCTCACCCACAGGGCCCTGTCACACCTGGAGAGACCAGGGGGCACTGTGAGAGTCATATTCTTTGACTTCTCTAGTGCCTTCAACACCATCAGGCCCTGCCTCCTGGGGGAAAAGCTGCTGGACACGCGACTGCACCCAGACACCACAGCCTGGATACTGGATTACCTCACAGGCCGGCCGCAGTACATCAGGGTGAATGGCTGTGCCTCTGAGGTGGTCACAAGCAACACCGGAGTACCCCAAGGAACTGTTCTGGCGCCTTTCCTCTTCACCCTCTTCACTTCAGACTTCCAGTTCAACTCTGGTTCCTGTCACCTCCAGAAGTTTTCCGATGACTCCTCCATTGTTGGATGTATCACCGACGACGACGACGAGGGGGGGTACAGAGGACTGATCGAGAGCTTCGTCACATGGTGTGACAGCAACAACCTGAAGCTCAACATCAGCAAGACCAAGGAGGTGGTGGTGGACTACCAGAGGAACAGGAGGTCCCCTGCCCCCACCATCATCCAGGGGGAGGAAGTGGAGAGGGTGGACTCGTACAGGTACCTTGGGGTCCACATTAACGATAAACTGGACTGGTCACACAACACAGATGCCCTCTTCAGGAAAGGACAGAGCAGGCTGTTCTTCCTGAGGAGACTCAGGTTGTTTGGCGTCTGCAGCAGGCTCCTGAAGACCTTCTACCAGTCTGTGGTGGCCAGCACACTCTTCTTTGCTGTAGTGTGCTGGTGGGGCGGCATCAAGACTGGTGAGGTCAACAGGCTCAACAAACTGGTGAAGAAGGCCCGTTCTGTGGTGGGCCTTCAATTGGACACTCTACAGACTGTGGCTGAGAGGAGGATCAAGGACAAAATCATGTCGATCCTGGACAACCCCTCTCACCCTCTCCACGACGAGCTGTGGGACATGGGAAGCTCCTTCAGCCAACGCATCACCCCCCCCAGAAGCAGAACTGAGCGCTTCAGGCGCTCCTTTGTGCCCACCGCCATCAGACAGCAGCAGAGGCCACAGTCTGTCACTGCACTGACCCCCCCCCCCCCCGAAACAGCAATGGATGTACTCAAGCAATATGACACTGGACTGCACTTTAATAGAGCTATAGTAATCCTCCATATGCTCCAAACCACCTCTATCCATGCTGTACTGTTATTGATTCATATGCCTGATCATGGTTCATTACTCTAGGTAAATAATTTGCACTGGTACTGTGTGGTCAATAAGTGCTGCTACATTTCACATTGTCACTTTAATATCACTGTCACTTTATCTTTACTGCACTGCACAGGAGGCTCAGCTGTTTTGTACTGTGTTAAATTATTTTAGTATGTTAGTTAATTTGATAATTGAACGCCACTTACTCTGTTAATTAAGCATTTTAGTATATTAGTTTATTTGATAATTGAACAACACTTTGTTACTCTGTTAATTTAGTGCTTTAGTATGTTAGTTCATTTTGATAATTGTAAATATCTTCTATTCTTTTGATCTCTGTCTTATTCAATGCATGCTGCTATCCCTGTACTTGCCCTGTACTGCTGCAATACCAGAATTTATTTCCCCTTTGGGGATCAATAAAGGACTATCTTATCTTATCTTAACCCACTCTTCCCTCACCACTGGAATTGTCCCCTCACCCCTTAAAACAGCTGATGTCACTCCCACACTCAAGAAACCTGGTGCTGACCCCAACAACCTCGACAATCTCCGTCCTTTTTTCTAATCTTCCATTCCTCTGCAAAATTCTTGAAAAAATTGTTGCCTCTCAACTTCATTCTCATCTGTCCCACAATAATCTCTATGAACAATTTCAGTGTGGTTTCTGCCCCCTTCATTCCACTGAAACAGCCTTACTTAAAATACCCAACAATCTCCTTTTAGCTGCTGATTCTGGTCTGTTATACAGCCTCATCCCGCTTGACCTGAGTGCTGCTTTTGACACCCAGTCTACTTTTTTATGGTTAACAGAAATGTCCTCCAGCTGCAACTGACTGTTGATATCTCACTTTGCATTGATACGACTGGTAGGGAAATAAATCAAGTGGAGGTTTAAAAAGGGAGAACTACGACGTTTTGGTGAGCAGAGGTTGGCTGATTCAAGAAGGTAAGGAATCATCTTCTAACATTAACATTACCTTAAGTTTTCAAAACTTAAAACAACTACTTTAAAGTCTAGTGTAGTCAGGTGTGGTCAGGGAAAGTTCTGAAGACAGAAGTCAGAAAACTTGGGAGTGTAAGACTGGTGCAGTGGTAAGTAATCACTATAAGTTAAGGATATGCTGAATCTGGTCTGAGTTTAAATACTGTCTGAAGTAGTTTCAATTTTAAGTAGTTTTTTCCTCTCAACTCAAACTTTTGAGTTTTGACCTGAAACTCAAACATCTATTACAGACAGTTACCTTGAAATTTTGACTTTTCTGGGACTTGTTTTTAGTGTTGTTTCAGAAATCTTTTTAGTTATGAGACACTCAGATCAAAATAGACAACACTGTTGGCAAGTTCTCTGTGAAAAACAAACAAAAGAACCAAATGGAGAACAAAATATTGTGATCATTTTTTAAACAACTTATAAAGTTATAATTGATTATGAGACAGACACACAGAATATGAATGCTAACGACAGCAGTGTCAGCAAAGACTTGCTGCAGAAGTTTGAATTGGGCTTTAAAAATCTACTATTATTATTTTCCCAGACATATTTATTTACACAGAATTGATATTTTAATTTCAAAATGCTTGAGGATTATTTGACCTATAATTGGGTGTCACAAGACAGAATTCAGATCAAAACACTGAGGACAAACCAGAGTAAAGGGCAGCCCGGCTTTCCAGATGTCCGTCTGTCTCTCCATCCACTCCTCTCTCTCTCTCCTGCTTATGCTCTCAATGACCACACAAAAAATTTAAGAAGTTGTTAATAAAGTTTTAAGTGGAAAAGGCATCCTCTCAAAGTATCATTTACATGTGAGAAACAATGCAGTCATCAACAGCCTTCTTTCAGCGATGAGTAACTGCATCGTCATCCTTGTACTGATGACTTGAACATGTTCAAAGATTCTTCCTCTTTTTGTCCCTCCAGACACGATGAAGTTCCTGATCACCGTCACACTCTCTTTTGTCCTTGTCCTCGCTCTTGGAACCTCCTCCAACGCTCAGTACAACAATCAACCCTGTATGCCGGCACAGAATAATAATGGCTACAACCATTTTCTTAAAAATCACATACTAGATGGTGATGTCCCAAACTCGAGGGATGCATGGAAAGCGTAAGTTGAAAGTCAAAGTCTTTGGACAGGGATCCTCTGGTTATTCAAAGTCAAGACTGAAATAAGGATAAATTATGATTATTATATTGATTTAATGGGTGTTTCTTGAGGGAAAACATGAATCAAACCAATCAGTGTGTCAGCTCTCAGCCTCATTTAACTGGTGTGCATCAGCCAGCAGGTGTTTTACTGTTTACTCAGTGGATTTCACACTTTGGTCTGGATTTCAGCCGAATCATTCAGGTCCTTGTCTTTTAATGAGCCGCCAAACACACAGGACACGTTATAAAAGAAATATGAAGATGCTCAAACTTAAGTTCAGTCAATCAATCCTTATTTGTACCGCGCCAGTTCATAACAAGTGTTATCTTAAGACGGTTTACAAGAGAGCAGGCTGAAGACAAACTCTTCATTTATATATATATATCTATATCTATCTATCTATCTATCTATATCTATATCTATATATATATATATATATATATATATATATATATATATATATATGAGTTATTATTTAATTAAAAAAAAGGTAAAATGATTTTTATCAAAATGGCATTTAAACCTTGATTAGAGATTTATTGATCAAGACCTGATTTTATCAAAAAAATTGTCAACGATGTAATTACAATTCAAGTAATAATGTTTGGAAAAAATATTAGTTAAAAGACAATAATTACACGATTGTTCAAGATTTAAAAATGTAAGTGATGCAATAATCCATCAAGTTTTGAGAGCAACAGACGTCATGACGTGATAAATCATAAATTATTGAATAGTAACTAAAAACGACATTGATATGACTTCATAATATTTAACTTGAAAGCATAAATAAATGATTTGAAGCCTTGTCAAAAATATAAATTATGATGTAAATATAATATGATATAAATAAATAATGGCATATCAAGTGAAAAATCTGAGATGTAAACATTTAATATAATTTAGCTATATTTTTAAAGTTTGAATGAATTCTTTTAAAAACATCAGTGATACAGTAATTTTCAGTTACAGCTTCAGTTAATGTCGTGATATGATGTCTGTGAGGTCTCTTGTTAGCATGTTCATCACGGACCTTATTTCAGACATTTAAAAAAGCCTGTTGGAAAACCTCTTAGAATTCCGGGCGCTGGGATCAGTATTCCTAAAATGCTAATTCACTTTGGTGTTGTTGGACTCATTCCTGCACCGCTCTGTTCTCCAGTGGATCACAGCACGTTATGTCGATATCAGGAGCAGGACTCTGCACACAACTGAGCACAGGAGCACCAACACAGACCGACACAAGCCCTCTTTAAAAAAAGGGAAAATAAAGCACATTCATGTTTGCAAAAAATCCACTGACATGACACTGACATGGACTGTGAGCTGCAGGGTTTTAGTTGTGTTTTAGTTTCTGTGTAGATGGCGGCTGTTTTTGAGAATGATTATTTCTTAGACTATATCTGAGTTCACGTTGCCTTGTTGTGTCTTCATAGTGTTTCCATTCTCTCATTGTGCAGGCACATAACGAAGATTGGCCGCTGCAAAATTAGGTTTCAGTCCTTCATCCTGAAAAAGGACCAAGAAAAAGTGGAGCAGATCTGTAACGGCTATGGCAAGACCCTGGCTGGTAAAAAGAGTAACTTGTGCATCAGTGACGACAAAACCCCGGTATATAACGTCGAGGTCGACACAAAAACCTGTAAGGTTACAAACAATGTAAACCTCGCTGAACAGCAGGTGATTGTTGCCTGTGATAAAGTTGGTAACAAATGCCTTCCTGTGCACTATGAAGGGAACAAAGGTCAGAAATCAGACAACAACAGTAAGGTGTGCAAACCTTAGAAAAAGAAAGTTTTAGAATTAAATTTGATTTTGAACAACCCGTTCCTCCTCTTAAAGGACTTCAGAACATCAACTCATGGAGTAAGGCAAAAAGAGAGGTGATTTAAATATTGAATAAAAAAGTGTTTTCACACTGTTCATAGATAAATAACTCTTTCCACGCCTGAACACAAAACTATTTCTACATCTTTCTGCTTCTTGAGGAGAATGTTTGTTTAAAACAATGTAATTCTTCATTATATCATCTTTACAAACAATAAACATGACTTGATGTGATTAAAAACTTGTTCAGTTTTTCATTTTAAACATTTTCCCAGCTGTGTGATGTGTAATGTTGTGTTGTCTTCACCGATGATGATTTGTTTTTCAGTGTTGTTAGTTTTTATTATTGCTGTGATTTTGTATTTGTCTTGTTTGTCATTGATTGTGTGCTTTTTTATTTGTTTATGTGTTTGTATTTTTTCTGTTTGATTGATTTTTATTGTCGCATGTTTAAATTGCCTTATATAAATTATGATTTATTCGACATTAATGGACATGAATTTAAGGAATTAGTGTTCATTAAATAACTAACATGCACTCATTATAATGGGGCACCACCTTCTAAGAAGGAACATATAATCAATCATATGTTAATTAACTAATTCACTCAATCAAATAATTCAGTTAAATCACTTACATTAATTAAACTTATCTCATCTAAGCACCCAAAAATTATCTGTTGATTTATATGAATTTTAATGAAAGACAGGACAATATAACATGGATTAATGGCACACAAAATGAATGACTGATAAAGAGAAAGAATAACAGCAGACTGAAGTATAATGGTAACGCTGTAGTATAAACTGATAAACAGATTTATTGACTAACTCGAGTTTGATGGGAATGAGCGAAAAGCTGATTGTGAATATCGTGGAATAGTTTAGTGAAAATAAAATGAAGATGACACAAGGGGAGTGAAATGGGAGATTAATTAAGGTTCTTAAATTTGGAAATAATGTGTCTAACAGAGCGTGGTTCATCCATCCTACTGGTCTTCCTGTATTCTGGTTGCTTTGTCATCACTTGCTCCGCAGTTGAGGCTGGCATGAAACAGCTGACTCATAGGCAACAGATGACTGGATCAAAAATCAGCTTTGATAACTGGTCTCAGTCGACCAAAAAGAAAAATGAAGGATCTTTCTTAAAAGAAAAAAAAGGTTTGTTTAAAGAAAAACATATTTGGTGGCTCAAATTTTAAAGTTAAGAAAAATTGTTGCAAAGGCGAAGGAAGAAACTTTTAATTACCTCCTAAAGGGGCAGAAACAGAGACGGACGCAGGAGGAGGTGAGCGCGAAGGAGGATGGGCTAGACATCTCTGTCTTTGTCGGGTTATTTGGCTGTAAATATAAACTAACAGGTTGTAAACATTTCTTCACTAACCAAAACAAACTCAAACATTCTCATAAAGACTGTCAGAGAATGAAATGAAACATAAGTCAGGCACAGCTGGGAGAAACCAAGAAACAGTATGAAATGCAAGCCTGTTTAAATGATACATGATAATAGACATCATTTAAGTTTAAAACACATTCTTAATCTAAAACCTTTAGTCTGATGAAGTTTGATATCAAGTCTGGTCACTTTTGATGCAGTCAAATGTGAGAAACCAATTTGTAATCTATTTTTTTCATCTATGGTTTATTTGACGTGGACACCACAATTACATTGGACAAACCAGATGCATAAATATGTACATAAGCTGTAAAACAAAGGTAACATGATCAAGCAATCAACCAGTTAACATTATTCATGTGAGCACTGTTGTTTTGATTTTAGCCATTGTTTGAGTCCTTTGTTAAAAGCATTACTGTTGTTCTCCAGTTTTAGATTAATGGGTAGAGAGTTCCAAAGTTTTGCCCCTTTTACAGAAAGAGCAGACTGACTGAGTGAAGTCTTGTATCTTGGGACAAGACGATCACCACTTTGATTATACAGAGCAATTCTAACTACTAATTTAAGATATAAGGCATGCACAAGTTAATGAAAACACCTACAGACTTTAAACGTCAACTTCAGAGCACATCTGACATCACTGTGTCATGCATGAAGAGGGGGCCTCCATGAGGTGTATGCCCCAGGGTTCAAAGGTCATTGAGCTATGGTGAGAGAGGCGGTCTTGGGGATGGTCAAGCTAACCTATAATGAAGTTTTTATTGTCCTTGAGGGAGCACAACATCCTTGTTTTGAGATGGTCGTCATGAAGAGGCCTGGTCTGTCGGATCTCCAGGTCTCTCAGAAGAAAGATGAAGAAGAAAGGGGCACACACATCCGCACACACACTCCTGATGTTCTGATGGATCTGGCCTTTATATCGCTACATTATTGTGTTTATATGTTTGTTGTACAATATGTCAAGTTCATTTCCTCTTTTTCCCAACATCAGTTCCTGCCCCAGCTCGCTCGAGGCATGGAGATCAACAGAGAACGCTGGACACGACTCAGCTTGATTTTTGTTTCTCCTTTTTACTGATCATGACTGGGATGCTGCAACAGTAACAGGATGATAACCTTAAAGGAACTAAACCAAAGAATCAGACATTAAACAGGTACAAAATCAATTGCCTAATTAATACCAATTTTGAATAAATTATTAAACTAAACAATTCCCTAATCAATGTATCACTAAACTTTTTTGATTATTGAAATGATTTTAATTTAACCTGATGAAATCAATAGGTTTTAAAGTTTTAAATAATCACACAGGCTAATTTTAAATCAAACTAATGCATTTTCTCTTATTTAACTACTTAAATGATTACAATACATTAAAAACATTATACATGTTTTAGTCTATACTCAAATCACATTATCTTCATCTAAATCAGATGGTCTATATAAGATTAAACAATGAAAGGGAATAAAAGACAAAACCTAAATTTTGTGTCCAGTGTCACTGTATTAATAATAAACACTACATCTTAAGTACACAGGGCTTAAATGATCAATAAACACAAACACTTTAATCTCTCAGTCATTAAACTGAAGTGATTTTATTTGTCAGTGTGATTAAATTAAAGTTTTCTCACCACTGGTGTCTCTGAGGTCTCCATGTGGTGAAGCCACCAAACTCTCTGTGTGTGACAAAAGGGTGACACACCTGTTTCTGAGCCTTCTGACTCTCTCTACCTGCACTCAGGAGTCTGACCTCACCTGACGTCGCCCTCTAGTGGACAAGATATGAACTACTGTTAAATAAATATAAACTATAACATAAATGCAACTGCAGAAAGTCTTTAGATGGTCTCAACACAATATTTGTTGTGCTAATAACTTTATTTGTTGATGTATCCTCAGTTGTGTTTTTCTATTTGTTCTTTTCTGTTGTTGTGTTTCTATTTGTCATGTTTTCATAATTAAAGTGTCTATTTCATAGTTGTGTTTTTCTTTTTGTGTTTGATAGTTGGCCAGGTTGATTATAAAATGCTGATGTTTCATGGAGATGAAAAAGTATTAATTTCTGACATACAAAATAGAAGAATGAAATTATTCTATTTATTTGATGATTGACTTTTTGGATTCACACAGTTTGAGACAAGTCAGTGAAGTATTTTGCAAGAAAAAAATAAATGTAATCACAAACAGCAATGAAACAAAAATAATACAATGCGTCCCCTTTGTCCATTTTAAATTGACCTACAGCAAGTTCCAATATGTTCAATGAATATGGCCTACTTAGCTTTTGCACTAATGATGAACATGTGTATATGTACATATGTGATAACCGTGATCATGTTGGTCAGAATAACATTGATATGAAAGTTTCATGCTGTTACTGCCCTACTGTTGATCATAGTGATGCAATTTGTTGTACAAAACAAAAATGTGTGCAGTTTTTGTGCATGATTTCAAAAGAGGCCAGCTGCTTTGTTTTTATCTTCTATCGTTGCCTCTGACCCACAGTGTTAAATTTGTCAAATGCCACACAGAGCTGTTCCTGTTACTTCCTCCTACACAGAACATGAAGTTATTTTGTTGGCACACAAACATCAGCCTAACTTCCTGGTCGATACCAAAGACATACTGTCAATGTTTAACAGAGCGATTTTGATTGGCTGTTTTTATCTCACTTTGCATTAATATGGCTGGAGGGAAAAGACTTGGGTAAAGGTATAAAAGGGGACAACACTGGAACTTAAGGTAAAGTTTGGTGACCAGCTGAGCTGCTCTCAGAGCACAGGAGTCGCCTGTTTCAAGAAGGTAAGAAATCATCTTCTGACATTAACCCCTCTATGGTACCATGTTGCCCTCAGGCAACAAACCCAACTTTAGCCTGTTACATCTGCACAATGCACCTCTTTGAGTGATGCAATATTTTAAAAAGGAGAAAAAACTCTAAGGAACCAAAAAAATGCCTTAATTTGTCACTAGACACTCAGGAAGCTTATCAAAACGCGTTTTGGCAGAATTTTTGAAAGGAAACTGCCTTGCCATTTTGCAATCTAAATTTTGATAGTTTAAAACAGTTTATTAACTAATTAAATAATGAAAACTTGTCAATATTCAGTTGTTGCCTTGAGGAAACATTGTACCATTATGGAATGGTACAATGGTCGTGTTAGAAGGAGAGCTGTATCCAAAATATAAAGGAACAGGAAGGACAATGACAAGATAGTTAAAGTTGGACAAGACCACAGATCTGTCCATTTATTGAATAATTAGATCACAAATAAAGTGACTCAGCTGAGGTCTCTCTCTGGGCCATCAGCCTTATGCAGGAAGTGTAGCATCAGAAAGAGCCCCAGATTACAGCTGCCTTTCACGGAGACATCGCGCTACACAAATAATTTTTATCGCAAGCTGGTCTTCTGATTCTTGACCTCGCTGAATTCTAACTCCTGGGTGACTGCCTATTCATATCAGCAGTCAGCCACAAAGGCAGACATTCAGCTCAGATCAAACCGACCTTGAGCTGAAACAACAGGTAGCAAAACAAATCTCTAAATATAGGCATGTATGATTCTATCACTTGTAAATGTAAGCTTATTTTAATTAACCAGAGCATTTGTGTGTGTCTCACCCTCCTGACTCCCTCAAAACTACTGATAACACACATGAATATTAAAAAGCAGATGTTTGGACCTTTAGCTTTTGAAATATTTACTGCACCTTTAAGGAGATCAAGCTGTGACCACCAGAGAGGTACACTGTTGTTAATGGGTGCAGTTACTTCATGCAATTGTGTGAGTTTTACGTAAAAATGAGCCATGAAACTATGTTGAATCAATGTTCAGGGTGGGCCATAAGTTTCCATACACAGGAAAATTAATCATTCATGTTGGACAACCGTTTTTATTTATATAATGTGCTCTATACGATTACCATTGTTTCGAAAACACATATTAAAACGTGTTTTCCACTGTTGATGAACTTGCATTATGCTTGTAATGGCGTTGGTGAAATGTTCCTTGAGATGATATACGTATGTCTTGTATCTTCACCTGATACACCATGGCCTTCAAGGAGAATTTCTTCTTGCAACATATTTAAATACCTTTCTGCATTAAAATTTTCACTGATAAATACTGGTCCAATAATTTTGTCACCCCATATCCCGGCCCGAATGAGAACTTATGGCCCACTCTGAACACCTGATTCAACATAGTTGACGATGACGTTCCTTTTACTGTCGATGCACGGGCTCACCATTTTCAGGCTTTACCTTCTACCTGCAAGCTGATACCCACGAATCTTCCTGATAAAGCGCTTTGAAATTTTTCACCCAATCATACATTCTACCAAACATAGATCCGTTTCTTGTTTTACGTCGAACTCACAAAATTACACAACCTTACTGGTTGCATCAGCTTGTTCTCCTTAAAGGTGCAGCACTGCTGGAGCCTTGTAACACTTCACCAACAGTTGTCAATAACCTGATACAACTCAACTTTAAAATTGCTGAACTATCCTTTAAGTTGTTGCCATATGATTGGTTGATTGGCTGTTTGTGGTAACAAGCAGTTGAACAGGTGCACCTAATAAAGTGGCTGATGAGTGTGGGCAACAACGCAATCATTATTACTCTGCAGTGTACATGCATCTAGATTAGATTAGATTAGATTAGATAGAACTTTATTAACCCCTTTGGGAAACTCCCTCTGGGAAATTAGGATCCCGATAGCAGTTTAAAAGATAGATAAAAAGATTTATAAAAAAGAAAGATGAAGGATCTAGAAAGGTCTAGGAGCCTCTTTCTCTGACTGTGTTGTAAATAAACAACTTTAACAAACGTTCTTGTCCTCTCTGTCCCTGCACACAGGATGAGGTTCCTGATCATCAGCACGCTCGCTCTTGTCCTCGCTCATGGATCCATGGGAGTGATTCATTACGGGGGCAGACAGCCGGTTCAGTATCAATACAATCGACGTCCGTGTCAGAGAAATAATGACAACAATGCATACAACAGATTTGTTCACAAACACTTCCTTCATGAAGAATTTGACAGAAACTCCAGAGACGAATGGAAAGCGTAAGTTTTAAAGTTAAAGGGTTAGTTCTGGTTTTTACTTCTACTCAAGAAACATTAATTTGTTGATACACTACAGAAAGATTTTTACAACTTTTCCTTGACAAAACCCATGTGTTTAGAACTATTTAGTCAAATAGTCAATAAAGGCTTACGTATCCTTCCATGGCTTTTCCTTCCTTCTCATGATATAAATTGAACTCCCTGGACAGTACGAAGATGGGTCATTCCTGTATTTATCCCAGGTGCATAAAATAGCAAAAGTGATGGCCTAATCTCCAATTTCACCACATTCCATCTCATGACGTGAGTCTTTGCTAAATTTGACTTCTTCTTTTAAACATGGACATCAGGACTCAAGCCTCTGCAGCGACAAAGCGTGTTTGCAGTGTCCATTTTACCAATCATGAATACAACACAAGACATTCGAAGGCTTAATGAAATGAAAACGCTCTGATGAAAGGTCTAGGAGATGCTGCTTGCTAACTTCCACTTGTGACAGCAATAGGTCTCTGAGTTTGCAGACATGGGCTCACAGTCTGTACATCTGCACCACTAGGAAACCTGTGATCTGTCCTGCTCCTCGCTTCTCCATCACTCTTTCTACCTGTGACTCTGTCAAACAAGATGGCCAAGGGTCAACAAGAAGCTCCATGACCTTGAACTTTGATCTGTGCCATTCAAAGTCTTACCAGTACATCCATGTGCTGGGCAAAGTTTGATGAAAATCAGTCTTAGGATTCTTGCAATATTAGAGGGTCACAAAGTTTCTGGAATGAGCAATGGGTAACCATGAGGCTCTTTGACTACTACCTTTGACTCCCAAATCTATTTTTCCTTAATACACGATTGATATTTGAGCAAAGTTCGAAGGAGCTATCTTCAAACATTTGTGAGATATCACATGACCCAATGAACATAACCTCTGAAGCATTAACCCATTCTGACAACCCAAAGACATACAGATGGAGCAACTTAAGTTTTCCTTAAGTTTCCTTGGCAGAGTCTTGGCTGGTCCGTGACATTAAGATGTGATAAACATGTAGCCTTGCTAAATAAGAGCAAAAACAAAACCTTATTTTGTCCCTAATTGGCTGGAAGGGGAAAATTGAAGTGGTTTGCCCAGTCTGGTGTGCATACTACAACCTATTTGGTCTTTACTGCAGGTCTCTGTGCACGGTAGTTGTTTTCCAAATGTCTGGAAACAGTGCACACTTGAAAACATGCAAAACTTTATACTTCTAATGCTCTGTTTTTGGTGTTCTCATGGACTTCCTGTCTTAACAGCGTATTGATGCACTTCCCTCTTTGTGCAGGTATTTACAGAGGTACCAACTCTGCGACAGGCCCCAGCAGTCCTTCTTAAAGAAGAGGTATAAGAGACGTGTGAACCGGATCTGTAATGGCTCCGGCAGGCCTGTGAGGAGAGGGAGTGACCTGTGCATTGGTGCCTCCAGCATGGAAGTCTATGACATCACAGTCGGCAACAACTGTGAGATCCTATCCAGAGTGAGAAGAAGAACTTATGTGGTTGTGGCCTGCAATAGAGTGGAGAACAGGTGCCGCCCTGTGCACTTTGAGAGGTACACAGGTCAAACCCCGTACGACAGAAACAAGCGCTGTGAACTTTGACCCATCCCTCCTCTTTAGGGATTTTAATCATTTCACCCTGGAAGTAAGGTTAAAAAAAGTATAAAAACATTTCACCGTCTTTAGAGAAGGTTTATGATGAAAGAATTTCCTTTGATGAATTTGACCGCAAAACACAACAACAAACTGGGAACACAACAAGAACAAAAAATAACCAAACCAAAAAATACTATAAATCAAGAACGTGATAAAGAACTAGACTCCAACTTAAAAGAACTAAAAGCTCTGTTTTCAATTTGGTATAAAATGTATTATGTTTTGTTGTATTTTGTACTCATACCCATAATTTCACTTGCCTTTGTGCCTTTCTAATTTGTTGTTCCATTTTTTCTGATTTGTTTTTCTGATCTTTATTTTTGTTTTTATTTTATTATGTACTTGGTTACAGTTTTGTTGTTGCATTTTTTTTATTCCATGTTTGTTTTCTGTTAATGTCATGTTTTTGATTTATTCTGATCAATTCTATTTTATTTTCTTGTATGTGACTGTTGTTAAGCTTTTAGATTGTTGTAATGATTTTTCTGTCAATTTAATTTCTAATTGCTCCTGTTATTTAGGCGTTATTTAGGTGTTGATTTATTAACATGTTTTATTTTTGTTTAATTATTGTCTTATGTTTTATTTTAAGTTTGCCTTTTTATTTTTGTTCTTGTCAAAGCGTTATTTTCTGATATGTTTCCTTCTTGTTTTTGTTTGGTTTATTTGATGAGATTTTTCTTTTCGCTTCTTTTATTGATTTGTTTTGTGTTTAAATGTTGTATTTAGTTTTTCTGTGTATAATGAATCTAATTTTCATTGTGCTTTTTGTACTGGCAGGTTTTTTTTATTTGCTATTGTTGTGTTTACATTTTTTGTGGTGTACTTTTATTTTTGTTGTGTTTGATGAGGGGCTTTAAGTTGTAAGATTCTAAATTGCAGTTGTGTTTTTCATAAGCTTAGTGTGTTATTTTTGTTATATTACTGTTTGTTCTTTGTTATTGTTTTTTTTTAATACAATTGCGTATTTCCATTTTATTAATTTTGAAATATTGTTGTGATTGAATTCACAATTATTGTTTATCTTTAATGTATTCATATATTTCATTATGACTTTTTTTTTTTTTTTAAATATTCTTTGATTTGTTGTCATGTTCATCCCTTTGTTCTCTTCCTTTACTCTGTTTTTTAGGTTTGCATTTTAAGTTATCTTGTGTTTTTTATTTGTCTTTCCAACCAATTGTTTTATGTGTTGTTAATGTGTGTATATTAAATGTTTCAGTTTCAAAGAATTCTGCTGTGTTTTTTTTATTAGTTGTTGTGTTTTGCTTTATCTGAGATTTTCATTTTTATTTGTTGTTATGTTTTGATTTGTTTTTGTGTTTTGCACTTATCATAATGGTTCTGATTTGTCCTGTTGTTTGTTTTGAGTTTATTTTGTGTTGTGACTGTAGTCATAATTACTTTTTTCAGTGCATTAAAAAAATAATTGCAGATTTTCCCCTTTCATTTCATTATAATATTATGAGTCCAATAATAAAAATTGCCATTTTTTTAAAATCTGTTTCTTAATAAATGACTGCACTGTATTCATGAAACAGCAACTTTATAGAGAGGAGGAGGAATCAGTATAAAAATGCAAAAAACAAATGGGATTTAAAATACCAGTTTTAAGGAAGTGTCTGAAATAAGGTTTATAGTGAACACACGCAGGATTTTTAATGTTTAATTTGGAATAATAAAATGCATCTGATGTTACCTGCATTTGAATTTTAGTCTTGTTGTGTATTTACGACAGTTGCTAACTAACTGCTAACAAGGACTACAAAAATGGCCAGGGACCCACACAAAGAATTTCTGATTGTTTTTAATAATAACTATTTATACAGTATTGCACAACAATGAGAACCAACTCAATCAGGTCACTCAATTATGAGGAAACTCATACAAGAGATCACAATAAGACGTTAAACATTAGATATTTTGTTGTTCTTTGTGAGTTGAACTGCCATGTTGTAGTTCTATAGTAACTTACTGATAGCTTTTTACTCTCATCTATGACGTTTCAGCTTGAAACATGCAATATGAAAAGTAAGATAGTAAGATTATAACAATAAGCAGAACATGTAAGTTTATATTTTTTGTTCACAACAGGGCACATTATATGTGTTTGTATTTGTATTTAAATACGGCATCTGCTGCTGACCTCTTGGCCACATTGCCCTTGTGAATGAGATCCTGATCTCAATTGGACTTATCTGGTTAAATAAAGGTTAAACTAAAAATGAATAAATAAATAAATAAATAAAAAAATATCAAAAACAGTGAAAAATACCAGGAGCTTTTGGTTAAACTCACATCATATTCTTTCAAGTTACAGACCAAATACTGGTCAGAGTGACGACTAAAATAGGGATTTCCAAACTTTTTTTCATTGAGGGCCACATAAATAAAAACACAAAGATGACTGAGCTGCTTTCATGTACCTTACCTCATGTGTTGATGCTAAGGATTTAAGGGTGACCATTCAGATTTCAGAGGAACTGGTTGATGGTTTCTACATTCACGCACAAAACAAGAGCAAACTGCACAAAATCCTCAACCTCTTTTGGAGTGCTGTTGTTTGTTGATGACAACCTGACACAACAGACGGACTGTTCGAAATATTCAACCAGTCTACCTGGGAAAAAGCTCGTAGAAAGTGTTTGAGGAAGGCAGAACCTTTTAAAAGCATATCCGACAGGTGATTGGATGATAATTCCGTCAAACAAAATTCATCATAGACCGATCTGATAATGCAGCAGGCGGGCGCTACTGCATTACAAAACTTGAGCCCCTTTGTAAAACAAACTCTCGTCAAAACATGTCAGAAGTGAAGAAAAAACTATCCTCACTATAAAGAATTATTTAGTTTTGAAATTTGTTTTTCATTTCATAAAGAAATGCGGTCAAAATCTGATAAAACTGCTACCGAAGCTGCTAGCATCTATGCTAATCTCTGTAAGTGCAGTCACTTTCTGCTGTCATCTCTCTCGTATTTCCCACCTCTTCCTGCTCTAAAAGACTCTGACTGGGCCGTCCACTTTGGGCCGAGCATAAACGTTGTAGATTGGAGCTTGGCAAGATGGATCTGTCTGATTACAGATCGAATCAGACTGATCCAGCTGCCGCGCAAGGTTAGACGATAAGAACAAAATGCACAATCACAATAAACCTGATCTTGATATGGAGCAGAAAGTGAAAAGATGTTTCCTGTCATAACTTCTTTTCTTCATCATCAATGCAAAAGCTTTCTATTCCAAAGCAGGACATATTTATTGTACATGTTGGAACTTGCTGTAGGTAGATTAAAAATGGACAAAGTGGACGCATTTAACCCCAGGGCCATAGTTTGGACACCCCTGGACTAACACAAGGATAACGTACTGCTGATAGCTGGAAAACACTCACTGAGGATCTGCCTTTCACTACTGTATGTATGCATTATAAACAGACTGACAGAAATACAAATTCAGTTCTATTGTACCAACACGAAGGTTAGTTGTCAGTCAGGGCCTTTCTGTGTGGAGTTTGCATGTTCTCCCTGTGCATGTGTGGGTTCTCTCAGGCACTCCGGCTTCCTCCCACAGACCAAAACACAGGCCAAACATAGGCTACAGCCCTTGTGAGCCCCAAAGGGATAAGGGGTACATAGATAATGGATGGATGAACTAAATTAAAATGACTATGCTCAGTGATAAGTGTCATGTTCATATCAGCATCAGACAGACCTTCATGGTTAAGATAGAAAAGCAGAAGTTTTGGCTTCATTATACAACACAGAAGTGAGTAATGACTCATTATAAATTGTGCAATGTGTCTATCAGCTTTGTGCTAACTGATATCAGTCTCAGACAGACTTTCATGGTTCAGTCATAAAAACCAGTAAAGCAGAAGTTTTGGCTTGTTTATATAACATGCAAGCATTAGCATGATGTGCTTCAGGCCTCACGACCCACATTATAAACCGAGCCTTGTAATTATTGTGCAACATGGACATTGCTATGGTCCTTGAATGTCTTTGATGCCAAATTTAACAAATTTACACTGAAAATTGACAAATTCATTAAAGGGACATGGCAACATTTTTTTTTGTTTTGTTTTTTGTGTCTTGCCTCACTCCCGAGTCCATGTCGAGCAGATAGACACCATTCTTTAGGCTGTGCGTGCCGTAACAAGGAGGAGACGGGCAGAGCTCACCCACTGCTGATTAGCTTAGCTCAAACACTGGGAGTCAATGGGAGGTATTAGCCTGCCTCTTCCTACAGTCGTCAGATGAACTCTTTAGCAAACAAAACTGCTTTACCACTTGACATGACTGCTCGACAATGGGTCATCTTATTTTCACTTTAACTTGGTATTATTGTTGTACCATATTATATTACATTAATTAATTTAGGGCCATAATATTAGCCTGTGTCATCAATGTTATTATTTACATTGATGTGATTACTCAGTGTTTTTCCACATTATTACAGTGTCAGAGAGTGCACCACTCTTAATAAAAGATTGATCTCTCTATCCATGGTTGTTATTGATTATTCATAATAACAAAATAAATCTTTACAACCACATAGACATGAGGACCCTCATAAAAATTATCTCAAGAGGCTAGCCTTTAATAAATCTACATTCAGCAGAGGCAAATATGATGAGGACAGATTTATGGTCTGGGTGTCCATGGGTTTGTTGCTATCATATTGTCTTAATTTTAGTCCCTTTGTCTCTGCCTGGATGGATACATCTCTGTATGTTTATATGTATGTTTCATGTGTGTATACATGTATATTTTATATTAGTATGCATATATGTGTATCAATAAAATGAAGAGTCTGGCTTCTCTATTGTAAAGTGTCGTGAGATAACACTTGTTGTGAATTTGAGTTATTCAAATAAAGTCTGATTGATGTTTAAATGGTGAAGAACAATGCACATAGCTGTGAGTGTTGCTCGTGTCATTGTGTGGTATTCATGCATGATTCTGACAGATGCCTGTCAGATGCTGATTTGTTTTGTTCTCACCCACAGTTTCATCATATTTCACTCATAAAGCTGTTCGTATTGATATGCTCCCCTCCTAGGACTAAGAATTTGCAGAGCAGCTTAAATGCTTCGTCATGTTAAAGACATATATGGTAAATTTAAAAAATTCAGGCTGTGATTGGCTGTATGTCGGTTGGGACGAAACAAGCGCAGGTATAAAAATAGAGAATTACTCTGGGGCTTCAAGCAAAGTTTTGCGACTTTGTAGAAACTGCACAAAGACCAACTGAGTTCTCACATCGCAGAGGTCGACTGATTCAAGAAGGTAAGAAATCATCAGAAATAACCTTCACTGTAATAATTGGGGGCTCGGGCTTTGCAACGAGCCACCTATGTTCTTCCGCACGTTTCTTTTTTCTTTTTTTTTTTTTTTTTCTTCATCTTCCGGACAAAATTTCGATTTGCTTCTCCTCCTAGGGGTTTGAGAAAACCCCCACAGATTATATATCAAAATGTGCGGCTCGGTCCCGATCGGTGTGCTATGACTTTTATAAGAAATTCGCGAAAATTTGGCCGCGTTATTCGCGAAAAACTGCGAAAAAAGTCCCATTGAAAATGAATGGGGAGACTCAAAAAACTCTACAAAAAAACCCAGTTTTTCAAAGCACTACTACTTCGCCGTACTTTGACCTACAGACGTCATTCAAACACTAAAACGCAGCCGCTCTTGTCGTCTCTTCAGGAATGTATTCGGTATGACCGTAGGGCGTACGGTTTTCGGTCAACAGGCCTTCAAAAACCCCCTGCGTCGACCAAAATCACCAGAAAATCAGCCTGCTAGAGTGAGTGACATCATCAGTTAGAGTGGAGAGAATCCGAAGTTTTAACCCGAAAAAACTGCGAACAAACTGTCATAACTCCCAAACGGTACGTAGGAGATGAATAATTTTTTCACAGAAATGTTGCCGAGGTTCCTGGGCCTCATACAAACCAAAAGCCCTGAAGCCCTACCTCTTTCAGAAATTAAATGAGAGCCAGCTGTTTAGCACAAAGTCCATGACGCTGCCCCATAGACTGCCATTCAAATTTGAAATTTACTCCTCCTGCGGGAATCACTGTTTTTAAATCGTCATAACTCTGTCATTTCTCACAGTACCTGAAAAAAAATTACATCCTCGGAATCCCAAGACCTGTCCAACGCTCACGGTCACTTCACTTTTCACGTAGCATCTACGGTTTTCGAATAATAAGCAGTTGTTCGACAGGCTTTCAGAGGCAGAAAATCGGACTCAGATAGAGTTTCAAAGTGCTGCCCCTGTTGTCTGTGAGGGCTGGTAACCATGACAACGGAGCTCTCTCTCCCACACACAAGTGTTCTTGTCTTTGACAGGGCGTGCGAAGCACGCATGAAGTGAATGTGTGTGTGTGTTGATGAATTCAAAGGGAGCTCAGTCCACACAGAGCCCCCACATAAAAAGTGTTTGGCGACTGACGTCGCCAAACACATCCACACATCTTTCCACACATGTATGATGCCAAAGACAGCCACAGGACATTTGTTTACACATGTTTCTCAAGCATTTAATTGTGTAATTGTCCAGCTACATGTTGCTTTAGCCTTGACTTGGAAATGTACTTGTAATGACAACACAGACCAATAGTCAGAAGAGCCTGCAATGAAACCAAAATGACCTATGTGTGTGTTGATGAAGGTAAAGGGACCTCAGTTCACACAGAACCCACACCCACAAAGTTTTTGGAGATGTCAGTGGCCCGACACATTCACAAATCTTTGTTACCAAATACAGCCACAGTCCATTTGTAGCCATAATGTTACCACAGCTGTTAGGGAGGGAAAACACCCCCAGATAAATCAAGAAAACAGCTCAAGGTCAGGTGCCAGGTGATTGGCATGAGCTAATCAGGCCACACATAACTTAAACACATGAGTAAGGTCTCCTGTCACCTCCACTGTGACTCTTAACCATGTCACCATGTCAAGACAGCTGAAGATCAGTTGTCAGGTGATAGGCCTCTCATAATCAGACAAGACATGCTTAAAGCACATGAAAATGATCTCCATTCATCTCTTCCTATTTGCTCAACCATGACATCATGTCATTGTCAGGCTACATGCTGCTTCAGCTACTCTAACATGACCTGTCATGAAAAATGCCCGTCGCCTGCCCGAGCCCCCCTCACGATTTCCGTGGAAATTGTCTAGTGACAACTTAAAATTGCTGGCATTAAAGATGTTCAAAACAAAATATTTTTGTTGTGTTATGAACTTAATCCAATGAATTATCTCAACTATCCTTATTATTTTTTCATGTATGGCAACAAACAATTAGTTTAAAGTCAGCTGTGGTCAGGCCAATTTCTGAAGACAGGGTTTGCATAAAGTCAGAAAAGTAAGTAAGTAATCATGATAAGTTAAGGATATGCTGTATCTTGTCTGAGTTTAAATACTGTCAAAGGAAGTCTGTATTTAAGTAGTTTTGTCCTCTCAACTCAAACTTTTGAGTTTTGACCTGAATCTCAAACATCTATTGCAGACCTTGAGTTTTCAGAAACTTTTTTTTTACAGTGTTGAATAAGATCAGAAATCGTTTTAGTTATGAGACACTCAGATCAAAATAGACGACACCGTTAGAAACAAAAGAACACAAATGGAGAGCAAAATACTGAGGTCATTCTCTAAACAACATATAAAGTTTTTATTATGATATTGATTAAGAGCATGTGTGAACGAGCCTCAAAATATAAAATAAAACTCTGCGATGTATTCAGGAGAGGTTGAAAGTTTTTCATCATTCAGTGTTAATTATCCTGTTATTATAATTGTGGGAGGTCAAATTCATAATCGTTAATGAAACTCAAGTGATCGTCCGGCATTTGTTAGAACTGTGATCAGGACTGGGCTGCCAGCAGCGTGACAATGACACACAGAATAGAAATGCACTGAGATGCATGTATAGAAAAGACTCGCTGCAGGCTTTAAAAATCTATCATTGTTATTTTCCCAGACATGTTTCTTTGCACAGAATTGATATTTTAATTTTAACATCCTTGAGAATTATTTGGAGAAATTCTTTGGTGCAACAAAAGAGGAATCAGATCAAAATGTTGAGGACAAAGCAGGGGTAAAGGGCAGCCCACCTCCCCAGATGTTCGTCTGTCTGTCTGTCCACGCCTCTCTCTCTCCTGCTCATGCTCTCAATGACCACACAAAAAAATGTAAGAAGTTGTTCATAAAATTTTAAGTGGCCAAGGCATCTCTTAAAGTATCATTAACATGTAATAATAATAATAATTTAATTTAATTTAAAAGCGCCTTTCAAGATACTCAAGGACACTGTACAGGATAAAAACAACAATCAAATCAACAAAACAATACAACTATAAAATAAGACAAACACAACAGACAATGACGGATAAGTGGATGAGAATGGCAAATTCATGTTAAATGGAGTATGCAGCTCTGAATAGGTGGGTTTTGAGTCTGGATTTGAAGAGGGAAAGAGAGTTCAGATTTCGGAGGTCCGGGGGGAGAGAGTTCCAGAGCAGGGGAGCAGAGTGACTGAAGGCCCTGCTCCACATGGTGCTGAGGCGGGAGGCGGGCAGAGGGCAGAGGGCACAGTGAGGTGGGTGGAGGAGGAGGATCTGAGGGAGCAGGTTGGAGTGGCGAACATGTGAGAAACAACACAGTCATCTACAGCCTTCTTTCAGTGATGAGTTACTGCATCGTCATCCTTGTACTGATGACTTAAACATGTTCAAAGATTCCTCTTCTTTTTGTCCCTCCAGACACGATGAAGTTCCTGATCACCATCACACTCTCTTTTGTCCTTGTCCTCGCTCTTGGAACCTCCTCCAACGCTCAGTACAACGATGAACCCTGTATGCCAGCACAGGATCAGAATGGCTATGCCAAGTTTGTTATGAGACACATCCTTCCAGCTGGTTTTGACCCAAACGTTGAGGGTGCATGGCAATGGTAAGTTGAAAAGTCAAAGTCTTTGGACAAGGATTGTCATGGATGTGAGGATTATTGACCATAAATTTTGACTGAAAAGCATAAATAAAATAGAGATTACCAAGTTCAAAATTCGCCCCCAAACTTAACAGTGATGTAAATATATATACTGTGTATATATGTTAGATACACAGTATATATATATTAGATTTTGGATTTAGATTTTTAAATTTAATGTGCAAAATAAAATTAAAAATATGTGATTTACATTTTAATGCTATTTGAAATTTTTCTAGTTAAGCTTTCTGATTGAAATGAGAAACATGTCACCTCAGTTTCTGCTGACATGTTCCTGTCCATCGATGTCCTTCACTCTCGGTCTAATATTTCAGACTGTGACGTGCGTGTGTGTTTTGTAATTTTTGAAAGTCACTCTGCCAACAGCTGCTCTGACGTGGACTGTGTGCTGCAAGGTTTTAGTTGTGTTTGTGTTTTAGTTTCTGTGTAGATGGCGGCTGTTTTGAAAACATCTGAACAATTTTCTTAAGAATGATTATTTCTTAAATTATATCTGTGTTCACGTTGTCTTGTTGTGTCGTCACAGTGTATTTATTTCTCTCATTGTGCAGGCACATCTGGAACATTGGCCGCTGCCACATCCCATCACAGACCTTCATTCGAAACATGGACAAAGAAAAAGTGGAGGACATCTGTAACGGCCATGGCAGGACCCTGGCTCATCAAATGACTAACTTGTGCATCAGTAACAATGACATACTGGTTTATCAGGTAGAGGTCAACACAGCTACCTGTGAGATTATACACGTAATGCCCAGAACACAACGTATTATTGTGGCCTGTGATAAAGTTGATAACGGATGCCATCCTGTGCACTATGAAAGGAACAATGGTCAGCAGCCAGGCAACATCATTTGTGAACCTTAGAAAAAGAAAGTTGTTGAATTAGATTTGATTCTGAACAACCCTTTCCTCCTCTGAAAGGATTTCAAAACATTGATTCATGGAGTAAGGCAAAAAGAAACGCATCACTGTATTCAGATTAATTAAAACAGACGGCATATTTTGGATGTTTTTTTTTTTTTTTCTTTTGCTGATTGGCTTTTAGATTTGTTGATGTTTCTGAGTTTTTTTTTCTGCTTTAAACTTGGTTGTGATGTTTATTTTGTTGAAAAATATGTTATTTTCTGTCTTTGCTAAATCAGTGCCTTTTTTTGTTATATTTTTGTTCTTTAATTGTTGCGTTTCTATTTGCTGTTAGGCTTCAGGTTAGGGTTAGTGGTTAGGATGTTATGCTTTTGCTTTCTATTATTGTGTTTTTGATTTGTTGTGATGCCTTTGTTTGTTCTAGTTGTCTTTGTTGTTGTTGGGAATATGTTGATATCGTGTATTTTTGTGTTTTTTTCTCTTTTAAATATTGAATAAAAATGTGTTTTCACACTGTTCATAAATAAATGGCTCTTTCCATGGCTGAACACAAAACTATTTTCTACATCTTTCTGCTTCTTGAGACGATGTTTGTTCAAAACAATTTAATTCTTCATTATATCCTCTTAAAAACAATAAACACAACTTGTTCTGATTAAAAATTTGTTCTGTTTTTCATTTTGCTTTATTATCAGTTGTGTGCTGTGTAATGTTGTGTTGTCTTTATAATTGATTTTTTTTTAAATCTTATTATTTTTTATGACTGCTGTGATTTTTTTTGCTGTGCTTTTTGATTTGTCTTGTTTGTCTCTGATTGTGTGCTTTTTTTTATTTGTTTATGTGGTTATATTGTTGCACTTCTATTCGTATTATAGTTTTTTATGTTACAATATGATTTACTGATCATGACTGAGATGCTGCAACAGTAGCAGTAGCAGGTTGATGGACTCAAAGGAAACAGATTTAAATGATTTCTCAAGTATTTACATTACAACACTCTGTGTGTGACAAAAGGGTGACACACCTGTTTCTGAGCCTTCTGACTGCCTCAGCCCGACCAGCCCCTTCTCTACCTGCACTCAGGAGTCTGACCTCACCTGACGTCGCCCTCTAGTGGACAAGACATGAACTACTGTTAAATAAATATAAACTATAACATAAATGCAACTGCAGAAAGTCTTTAGATGGTCTCAACACAATATCTGTTGTGCTTATAACTTTATTTGTTGATGTATCCTCAGTTGTGTTTTTCTATTTGTTCTTTTCTGTTGTTGTGTTTCTATTTGTCATGTTTTCATAATTAAAGTGTCTATTTCATAGTTGTGTTTTTCTTTTTGTGTTTGATAGTTGGCCAGGTTGATTATAAAATGCTGATGTTTCATGGAGATGAAAAAGTATTAATTTCTGACATACAAAATAGAAGAATGAAATTATTCTATTTATTTGATGATTGATTTTTGGATTCACACAGTTTGAGACAAGTCAGTGAAGTATTTTGCAAGAAAAAAATAAATGTAATCACAAACAGCAATGAAACAAAAATAATACAATGCGTCCCCTTTGTCCAATTTAAATTGACCTACAGCAAGTTCCAATATGTTCAATGAATATGGCCTACTTAGCTTTTGCACTAATGATGAACATGTGTATATGTACATATGTGATAACCGTGATCATGTTGGTCAGAATAACATTGATATGAAAGTTTCATGCTGTTACTGCCCTACTGTTGATCATAGTGATGCAATTTGTTGTACAAAACAAAAATGTGTGCAGTTTTTGTGCATGATTTCAAAAGAGGCCAGCTGCTTTGTTTTTATCTTCTATCGTTGCCTCTGACCCACAGTGTTAAATTTGTCAAATGCCACACAGAGCTGTTCCTGTTACTTCCTCCTACACAGAACATGAAGTTATTTTGTTGGCACACAAACATCAGCCTAACTTCCTGGTCGATACCAAAGACATACTGTCAATGTTTAACAGAGCGATTTTGATTGGCTGTTTTTATCTCACTTTGCATTAATATGGCTGGAGGGAAAAGACTTGGGTAAAGGTATAAAAGGGGACAACACTGGAACTTAAGGTAAAGTTTGGTGACCAGCTGAGCTGCTCTCAGAGCACAGGAGTCGCCTGATTCAAGAAGGTAAGAAATCATCTTCTGACATTAACCCTCTATGGTACCATGTTGCCCTCAGGCAACAAACCCAACTTTAGCCTGTTACATCTGCACAATGCACCTCTTTGAGTGATGCAATATTTTAAAAAGGAGAAAAAACTCTAAGGAACCAAAAAAATGCCTTAATTTGTCACAAGACACTCAGGAAGCTTATCAAAACGCGTTTTGGCAGAATTTTTGAAAGGAAACTGCCTTGCCATTTTGCAATCTAAATTTTGATAGTTTAAAACAGTTTATTAACTAATTAAATAATGAAAACTTGTCAATATTCAGTTGTTGCCTTGAGGAAACATTGTACCATTATGGAATGGTACAATGGTCGTGTTAGAAGGAGAGCTGTATCCAAAATATAAAGGAACAGGAAGGACAATGACAAGATAGTTAAAGTTGGACAAGACCACAGATCTGTCCATTTATTGAATAATTAGATCACAAATAAAGTGACTCAGCTGAGGTCTCTCTCTGGGCCATCAGCCTTATGCAGGAAGTGTAGCATCAGAAAGAGCCCCAGATTACAGCTGCCTTTCACGGAGACATCGCGCTACACAAATAATTTTTATCGCAAGCTGGTCTTCTGATTCTTGACCTCGCTGAATTCTAACTCCTGGGTGACTGCCTATCCATATCAGCAGTCAGCCACAAAGGCAGACATTCAGCTCAGATCAAACCGACCTTGAGCTGAAACAACAGGTAGCAAAACAAATCTCTACATATAGGCATGTATGATTCTATCACTTGTAAATGTAAGCTTATTTTAATTAACCAGAGCATTTGTGTGTGTCTCACCCTCCTGACTCCCTCAAAACTACTGATAACACACATGAATATTAAAAAGCAGATGTTTGGACCTTTAGCTTTTGAAATATTTACTGCACCTTTAAGGAGATCAAGCTGTGACCACCAGAGAGGTACACTGTTGTTAATGGGTGCAGTTACTTCATGCAATTTTGTGAGTTTTACGCAAAAATGAGCCATGAAACTATGTTGAATCAATGTTCAGGGTGGGCCATAAGTTTCCATACACATACAACCTTACTGGTTGCATCAGCTTGTTCTCCTTAAAGGTGCAGCACTGCTGGAGCCTTGTAACACTTCACCAACAGTTGTCAATAACCTGATACAACTCAACTTTAAAATTGCTGAACTATCCTTTAAGTTGTTGCCATATGATTGGTTGATTGGCTGTTTGTGGTAACAAGCAGTTGAACAGGTGCACCTAATAAAGTGGTTGATGAGTGTGGGCAACAACGCAATCATTATTACTCTGCAGTGTACATGCATCTAGATTAGATTAGATTAGATTAGATAGAACTTTATTAACCCCTTTGGAAAACTCCCTCCGGGAAATTAGGATTCCGATAGCAGTTTAAAAGATAGATAAAAAGATTTATAAAAAAGAAAGATGAAGGATCTAGAAAGGTCTAGGACCCTCTTTCTCTGACTGTGTTGTAAATAAACAACTTTAACAAACGTTCTTGTCCTCTCTGTCCCTGCACACAGGATGAGGTTCCTGATCATCAGCACGCTCGCTCTTGTCCTCGCTCATGGATCCATGGGAGTGATTCATTACGGGGGCAGACAGCCGGTTCAGTATCAATACAATCGACGTCCGTGTCAGAGAAATAATGACAACAATGCATACAACAGATTTGTTCACAAACACTTCCTTCATGAAGAATTTGACAGAAACTCCAGAGATGAATGGAAAGCGTAAGTTTTAAAGTTAAAGGGTTAGTTCTGGTTTTTACTTCTACTCAAGAAACATTAATTTGTCGATACACTACAGAAAGATTTTTACAACTTTTCCTTGACAAAACCCATGTGTTTAGAACTATTTAGTCAAATAGTCAATAAAGGCTTACGTATCCTTCCATGGCTTTTCCTTCCTTCCCATGATATAAATTGAACTCCCTGGACAGTACGAAGATGGGTCATTCCTGTATTTATCCCAGGTGCATAAAATAGCAAAAGTGATGGCCTAATCTCCAATTTCACCACATTCCATCTCATGACGTGAGTCTTTGCTAAATTTGACTTCTTCTTTTAAACATGGACATCAGGACTCAAGCCTCTGCAGCGACAAAGCGTGTTTGCAGTGTCCATTTTACCAATCATGAATACAACACAAGACATTCGAAGGCTTAATGAAATGAAAACGCTCTGATGAAAGGTCTAGGAGATGCTGCTTGCTAAGTTCCACTTGTGACAGCAATAGGTCTCTGAGTTTGCAGACATGGGCTCACAGTCTGTACATCTGCACCACTAGGAAACCTGTGATCTGTCCTGCTCCTCGCTTCTCCATCACTCTTTCTACCTGTGACTCTGTCAAACAAGATGGCCAAGGGTCAACAAGAAGCTCCATGACCTTGAACTTTGATCTGTGCCATTCAAAGTCTTACCAGTACATCCATGTGCTGGGCAAAGTTTGATGAAAATCAGTCTTAGGATTCTTGCAATATTAGAGGGTCACAAAGTTTCTGGAATGAGCAATGGGTAACCATGAGGCTCTTTGACTACTACCTTTGACTCCCAAATCTATTTTTCCTTAATACACGATTGATATTTGAGCAAAGTTCGAAGGAGCTATCTTCAAACATTTGTGAGATATCACATGACCCAATGAACATAACCTCTGAAGCATTAACCCATTCTGACAACCCAAAGACATACAGATGGAGCAACTTAAGTTTTCCTTAAGTTTCCTTGGCAGAGTCTTGGCTGGTCCGTGACATTAAGATGTGATAAACATGTAGCCTTGCTAAATAAGAGCAAAAACAAAACCTTATTTTGTCCCTAATTGGCTGGAAGGGGAAAATTGAAGTGGTTTGCCCAGTCTGGTGTGCATACTACAACCTTTTTGGTCTTTACTGCAGGTCTCTGTGCACGGTAGTTGTTTTCCAAATGTCTGGAAACAGTGCACACTTGAAAACATGCAAAACTTTATACTTCTAATGCTCTGTTTTTGGTGTTCTCATGGACTTCCTGTCTTAACAGCGTACTGATGCACTTCCCTCTTTGTGCAGGTATTTACAGAGGTACCAACTCTGCGACAGGCCCCAGCAGTCCTTCTTAAAGAAGAGGTATAAGAGACGTGTGAACCGGATCTGTAATGGCTCCGGCAGGCCTGTGAGGAGAGGGAGTGACCTGTGCATTGGTGCCTCCAGCATGGAAGTCTATGACGTCACAGTCGGCAACAACTGTGAGATCCTATCCAGAGTGAGAAGAAGAACTTATGTGGTTGTGGCCTGCAACAGAGTGGAGAACAGGTGCCGCCCTGTGCACTTTGAGAGGTACACAGGTCAAACCCCATACGACAGAAACAAGCGCTGTGAACTTTGACCCATCCCTCCTCTTTAGGGATTTTAATCATTTCACCCTGGAAGTAAGGTTAAAAAAAGTATAAAAACATTTCACCGTCTTTAGAGAAGGTTTATGATGAAAGAATTTCCTTTGATGAATTTGACCGCAAAACACAATAACAAACTGGGAACACAACAAGAACAAAAAATAACCAAACCAAAAAATACTATAAATCAAGAACGTGATAAAGAACTAGACTCCAACTTAAAAGAACTAAAAGCTCTGTTTTCAATTTGGTATAAAATGTATTATGTTTTGTTGTATTTTGTACTCATACCCATAATTTCACTTGCCTTTGTGCCTTTCTAATTTGTTGTTCCATTTTTTCTGATTTGTTTTTCTGATCTTTATTTTTGTTGTTATTTTATTATGTACTTGGTTACAGTTTTGTTGTTGCTTTTTTATTATTCCATGTTTGTTTTCTGTTAATGTCATGTTTTTGATTTATTCTGATCAATTCTATTTAATTTTCTTGTATGTGACTGTTGTTAAGCTTTTAGATTGTTGTAATGATTTTTCTGTCAATTTAATTTTTAATTGCTCCTGTTATTTAGGCGTTATTTAGGTGTTGATTTATTAACATGTTTTATTTTTGTTTAATTATTGTCTTATGTTTAATTTTAAGTTTGCCTTTTTGCTTTTGTTCTTGTCAAAGCGTTATTTTCTAATATGTTTCCTTCTTGTTTTTGTTTGGTTTATTTGATGAGATTTTTCTTTTCGCTTCTTTTATTGATTTGTTTTGTGTTTAAATTTTGTATTTAGTTTTTCTGTGTATAATGAATCTAACGTTCATTGTGCTTTTTGTACTGGCAGGTTTTTTTTATTGCTATTGTTGTGTTTACATTTTTTGTGGTGTACTTTAATTTTTGTTGTGTTTGATGAGGGGCTTTAAGTTGTAAGATTCTAAATTGCAGTTGTGTTTTTCATAAGCTTAGTGTGTTATTTTTGTTATATTACTGTTTGTTCTTTATTGTTTTTTTTTAATACAATTGCGTATTTCCATTTTATTAATTTTGAAATACTTGTTGTGATTGAATTCACAATTATTGTTTATCTTTAATGTATTCATATATTTCATTATGACTTTTTTTTTTTTTAAATATTCTTTGATTTGTTGTCATGTTCATCCCTTTGTTCTCTTCCTTTACTCTGTTTTTTAGGTTTGCATTTTAAGTTATCTTGTGTTTTTTATTTGTCTTTCCAACCAATTGTTTTATGTGTTGTTAATGTGTGTATATTAAATGTTTCAGTTTCAAAGAATTCTGTTGCGTTTTTTATTAGTTGTTGTTTTTTGCTTTTTCTGAGATTTTCATTTTTATTTGTTGTTATGTTTTGATTTGTTTTTGTGTTTTGCACTTATCATAATGGTTCTGATTTGTCCTGTTGTTTGTTTTGAGTTTATTTTGTGTTGTGACTGTAGTCATAATTACTTTTTTCAGTGCATTAAAAAAATAATTGCAGATTTTCCCCTTTCATTTCATTATCATATTATGAGTCCAATGATCAAAGATGCCATTTTTAAAAATCTGTTTCTTAATAAATGACTGCACTGTATTAATGAAACAGCAACTTTATAGAGAGGAGGAGGAATCAGTATAAAAATGCAAAAAACAAATGGGATTTAAAATACCAGTTTTAAGGAAGTGTCTGAAATAAGGTTTATAGTGAACACACGCAGGATTTTTAATGTTTAATTTGGAATAATAAAATGCATCTGATGTTACCTGCATTTGAATTTTAGTCTTGTTGTGTATTTACGATGGTTGCTAACTAACTGCTAACAAGGACTACAAAAATGGCCAGGGACCCACACAAAGAATTTCTGATTGTTTTTAATAATAACTATTTATACAGTATTGCACAACAATGAGAACCAACTCAATCAGGTCACTCAATTATGAGGAAACTCATACAAGAGATCACAATAAGACGTTAAACATTAGATATTTTGTTGTTATTTGTGAGTTGAACTGCCATGTTGTAGTTCTGTAGTAACTTACTGATAGCTTTTTACTCTCGTCTATGACATTTAAGCTTGAAACATGCAATATGAAAAGTAAGATAGTAAGATTATAACAATAAGCAGAACATGTAAGTTTATATTTTTTGTTCACAACAGGGCACATTATATGTGTTTGTATTTGTATTTAAATACGGCATCTGCTGCGGACCTCTTGGCCACATTGCCCTTGTGAATGAGATCCTGATCTCAATTGGACTTATCTGGTTAAATAAAGGTTAAATTAAAAATAAATAAATAAATAAATAAATAAATAAATATCAAAAACAGTGAAAAATACCAGGAGCTTTTGGTTAAACTCACATCATATTCTTTCAAGTTACAGACCAAATACTGGTCAGAGTGACGACTAAAATAGGGATTTCCAAACTTTTTTTCATTGAGGGCCACATAAATAAAAACACAAAGATGACTGAGCTGCTTTCATGTACCTTACCTCATGTGTTGATGCTAAGGATTTAAGGGTGACCATTCAGATTTCAGAGGAACTGGTTGATGGTTTCTACATTCACGCACAAAACAAGAGCAAACTGCACAAAATCCTCAACCTCTTTTGGAGTGCTGTTGTTTGTTGATGACAACCTGACACAACAGACGGATTGTTCAAAATATTTGACCAGTCTACCTGGGAAAAAGCTCATAGAAAGTGTTTGAAGAAGGCAGAACCTTTTAGAAGCATATCCGACAGGTGATTGGATGATAATTCCGTCAAACAAAATTCATCATGGACCAATCTGATAATGTAGCAGGCGGGCGCTACTGCATTACAAAACTTGAGCCCCTTTGTAAAAAACTCTCGTCAAAACATGTCAGAAGTGAAGAAAAAACTATCCTCACTATAAAGAATCATGTAGTTTTGAAATTTGTTTTTCATTTCATAAAGAATTGTGGTCAAAATCTGATAAAACTGCTACCGAAGCTGCTAGCATCTATGCTAATCTCTGTAAGTGCAGTCACTTCCTGCTGTCATCTCTCTCATATTTCCCACCTCTTCCTGCTCTATAAGACTCTGACTGGGCCGTCCACTTTGGGCCGAGCACAAACGTTGTAGATTGGAGCTTGGCAAGATGGATCTGTCTGATTACAGATCGAATCAGACTGATCCAGCTGCCGCGCAAGGTTAGACGATAAGAACAAAATCACAATCACAATAAACCTGATCTTGATATGGAGCAGAAAGTGAAAAGATGTTTCCTGTCATAACTTCTTTTCTTCATCATCAATGCAAAAGCTTTATATTCCAAAGCAGGACATATTTATTGTACATGTTGGAACTTGCTGTAGGTAGATTAAAAATGGACAAAGTGGACGCATTTAACCCCAGGGCCATAGTTTGGACACCCCTGGACTAACACAAGGATAACGTACTGCTGATAGCTGGAAAACACTCACTGAGGATCTGCCTTTCACTACTGTATGTATGCATTATAAACAGACTGACAGAAATACAAATTCAGTTCTATTGAACCAACAAGAAGGTTAGTTGTCAGTCAGGGCCTTTCTGTGTGGAGTTTGCATGTTCTCCCTGTGCATGTGTGGGTTCTCTCAGGCACTCCGGCTTCCTCCCACAGACCAAAACACAGGCCAAACATAGGCTACAGCCCTTGTGAGCCCCAAAGGGATAAGGGGTACATAGATAATGGATGGATGAACTAAATTAAAATGACTATGCTCAGTGTCATGTTCATATCAGCATCAGACAGACCTTCATGGTTAAGATAGAAAAGCAGAAGTTTTGGCTTCATTATACAACACAGAAGTGAGTAATGACTCATTATAAATTGTGCAATGTGTCTATCAGCTTTGTGCTAACTGATATCAGTCTCAGACAGACTTTCATGGTTCAGTCATAAAAACCAGTAAAGCAGAAGTTTTGGCTTGTTTATATAACATGCAAGCATTAGCATGATGTGCTTCAGGCCTCATGACCCACAAAACCGAGCCTTGTAATTATTGTGCAACATGGACATTGCTATGGTCCTTGAATGTCTTTGATGCCAAATTTAACAAATTTACACTGAAAATTGACAAATTCATTAAAGGGACATGGCAACATTTTTTTTTGTTTTGTTTTTTGTGTCTTGCCTCACTCTCGAGTCCATGTCGAGCAGATAGACACCATTCTTTAGGCTGTGCGTGCCGTAACAAGGAGGAGACGGGCAGAGCTCACCCACTGCTGATTAGCTTAGCTCAAACACTGGGAGTCAATGGGAGGTATTAGCCTGCCTCTTCCTACAGTCGTCAGATGAACTCTTTAGCAAACAAAATCCTGTGTGCTCATGTGCATCCTCATTATAATGACATTAAATCGATAAGAAAACTGCTTTACCACTTGACATGACTGCTCGACAATGGGTCATCTTATTTTCACTTTAACTTGGTATTATTGTTGTACCATATTATATTACATTAATTAATTTAGGGCCATAATATTAGCCTGTGTCATCAGTGTTATTATTTACATTGATGTGATTACTCAGTGTTTTTCCACATTATTACAGTGTCAGAGAGTGCACCACTCTTAATAAAAGATTGATCTCCCTATCCATGGTTGTTATTGATTATTCATAATAACAAAATAAATCTTTACAACCACATAGACATGAGGACCCTCATAAAAATTATCTCAAGAGGCTAGCCTTTAATAAATCTACATTCAGCAGAGGCAAATATGATGAGGACAGATTTATGGTCTGGGTGTCCATGGGTTTGTTGCCATCATATCTTAATTTTAGTCCCTTTGTCTCTGCCTGGATGGATACATCTCTGTATGTTTATATGTATGTTTCATGTGTGTATACATGTATATTTTATATTAGTATGCATATATGTGTATCAATAAAATGAAGAGTCTGGCTTCTCTATTGTAAAGTGTCGTGAGATAACACTTGTTGTGAATTTGAGTTATTCAAATAAAGTCTGATTGATGTTTAAATGGTGAAGAACAATGCACATAGCTGTGAGTGTTGCTCGTGTCATTGTGTGGTATTCATGCATGATTCTGACAGATGCCTGTCAGATGCTGATTTGTTTTGTTCTCACCCACAGTTTCATCATATTTCACTCATAAAGCTGTTCGTATTGATATGCTCCCTTCCTAGGTCTAAGAATTTGCAGAGCAGCTTAAATGCTTCGTCATGTTAAAGACATATATGGTAAATTTAAAAAATTCAGGCTGTGATTGGCTGTATGTCGGTTGGGACGAAACAAGCGCAGGTATAAAAATAGAGAATTATTTTGGGGCTTCAAGCAAAGTTTTGCGACTTTGTAGAAACTGCACGAAGACCAGCTGAGTTCTCACATCGCAGAGGTCGACTGATTCGAGAAGGTAAGAAATCATCAGAAATAACCTTCACTGTAATAATGACAACTTAAAATTGCTGGCATTAAAGATGTTCAAAACAAAATATTTTTTGTTGTGTTCTGAACTTAATCCGATGAATTATCTCAACTATCCTTATTATTTTTTCATGTATGGCAACAAACAATTAGTTTAAAGTCAGCTGTGGTCAGGCCAAGTTCTGAAGACAGGGTTTGCATAAAGTCAGAAAAGTAAGTAAGTTATCACGATAAGTTAAGGATATGCTGTATCTTGTCTGAGTTTAAATACTGTCAAAGGAAGTCTGTATTTAAGTAGTTTTGTCCTCTCAACTCAAACTTTTGAGTTTTGACCTGAATCTCAAACATCTATTGCAGACCTTGAGTTTTCAGAAACTTTTTTTTTACGGTGTTGAATAAGATCAGAAATCGTTTTAGTTATGAGACACTCAGATCAAAATAGACGACACTGTTAGAAACAAAAGAACACAAATGGAGAGCAAAATACTGAGGTCATCCTTTAAACAACATATAAAGTTTTTATTATGATACTGATTAAGAGCATGTGTGAACGAGCCTCAAAATATAAAATTAAACTCTGAGATGTATTCAGGAGAGGTTGAAAGTTTTTCATCATTCAGTGTTAATTATCCTGTTATTATAATTGTGGGAGGTCAAATTCATAATCGTTAATGAAACTCAAGTGATCGTCCGGCATTTGTTAGAACTGTGATCAGGACTGGGCTGCCAGCAGCGTGACAATGACACACAGAATAGAAATGCACTGAGATGCATGTATAGAAAAGACTCGCTGCAGGCTTTAAAAATCTATCATTGTTATTTTCCCAGACATGTTTCTTTGCACAGAATTGATATTTTAATTTTAACATCCTTGAGAATTATTTGGAGAAATTCTTTGGTGCAACAAAAGAGGAATCAGATCAAAATGTTGAGGACAAAGCAGGGGTAAAGGGCAGCCCACCTCCCCAGATGTTCGTCTGTCTGTCTGTCCACGCCTCTCTCTCTCCTGCTCATGCTCTCAATGACCACACAAAAAAATGTAAGAAGTTGTTCATAAAATTTTAAGTGGCCAAGGCATCCTCTTAAAGTATCGTTAACATGTAATAATAATAATAATTTAATTTAATTTAAAAGTGCCTTTCAAGATGCTCAAGGACACCGTACAGGATAAAAACAACAATCAAATCAACAAAACAATACAACTATAAAATAAGCCAAACACAACAGACAATGACGGATAAGTGGATGAGAATGGCAAATTCATGTTAAATGGAGTATGCAGCTCTGAATAGGTGGGTTTTGAGTCTGGATTTGAAGAGGGAAAGGGAGTTCAGAGTTCGGAGGTCCGGGGGGAGAGAGTTCCAGAGCAGGGGAGCAGAGCGACTGAAGGCCCTGCTCCACATGGTGCTGAGGCGGGCAGAGGGCAGAGGGCATAGTGAGGTGGGTGGAGGAGGAGGATCTGAGGGAGCGGGCTGGAGTGGCGAACATGTGAGAAACAACACAGTCATCTACAGCCTTCTTTCAGTGATGAGTTACTGCATCGTCATCCTTGTACTGATGACTTAAACATGTTCAAAGATTCTTCTTCTTTTTGTCCCTCCAGACACGATGAAGTTCCTGATCACCGTCACACTCTCTTTTGTCCTTGTCCTCGCTCTTGGAACCTCCTCCAACGCTCAGTACAACGATGAACCCTGTATGCCAGCACAGGATCAGAATGGCTATGCCAATTTTGTTATGAGACACATCCTTCCAGCTGGTTTTGACCCAAACGTTGAGGGTGCATGGCAATGGTAAGTTGAAAAGTCAAAGTCTTTGGACAAGGATTGTCATGGATGTGAGGACTATTGACCATAAATTTTGACTGATAAGCATAAATAAAATAAAGATTACCAAGTTCAAAATTTGCCCCCAAACTGAACAATGATGTAAATATATATACTGTGTATATATATATATTATGATTCAATATATTGTGTTCAGTTTCTGAATGAACACAACAAAAGTGATTGGGCTCATGTTTCAGGCAATTAATATTTTAAATATTTCAATCTTAGATTAGATTTTGGATTTAGATTTTTAAATTTAATGTGAAAAATAAAGATTAAAAATATGTGATTTACATTTTAATGCCATTTGAATTTTTCTAGTTAAGCTTTCTAATTTAAATGAGAAACATGTCACCTCAGTTTCTGCTGACATGTTCCTGTCCATAGATGTCCTTCACTCTCGGTCTAATATTTCAGACTGTGACGTGCGTGTGTGTTTTGTGATTCTAGAAAGTCACTCTGCCAACAGCTGCTCTGACATGGACTGTGTGCTGCAGGGTTTTAGTTGTGTTTGTGTTTTAGTTTCTGTGTAGATGGCGGCTGTTTTGAAAACATCTGAACAATTTTCTTAAGAATGATTATTTCTTAAACTATATCTGTGTTCACGTTGTCTTGTTGTGTCGTCACAGTGTATTTATTTCTCTCATTGTGCAGGCACATCTGGAACATTGGCCGCTGCCACATCCCATCACAGACCTTCATTCGAAACATGGACAAAGAAAAAGTGGAGGACATCTGTAACGGCCATGGCAGGACCCTGGCTCATCAAATGAATAACTTGTGCATCAGTAATAATGACATACTGGTTTATCAGGTAGAGGTCAACACAGCTACCTGTGAGATTATACACGTAATGCCCAGAACACAACGTATTATTGTGGCCTGTGATAAAGTTGATAACGGATGCCATCCTGTGCACTATGAAAGGAACAATGGTCAGCAGCCAGGCAACATCATTTGTGAACCTTAGAAAAAGAAAGTTGTTGAATTAGATTTGACTTTGAACAACCCTTTCCTCCTCTGAAAGGATTTCAAAACATTGATTCATGGAGTAAGGCAAAAAGAAACGCTTCTCTGTATTCAGAATAAATAAAACAGACGGCATATTTTGGATGTTTTTTTTCTTTTGCTGATTGGCTTTTAGATTTGTTGATGTTTCTGAGTTTTTTTTTTCTGCTTTAAACTTTGGTTGTGATGTTTATTTTGTTGAAAAATATGTTATTTTCTGTCTTTGCTAAATCAGTGCCTTTTTTTGTTATATTTTGTTCTTTAATTGTTGCGTTTGTATTTGCTGTTAGGCTTCAGGTTAGGGTTAGTGGTTAGGATGTTATGCTTTTGCTTCCTGTTGTGTTTTTGATTTGTTGTTATGCCTTTGTATGTTCTAGTTTTCTTTGTTGTTGTTGGGAATATGTTGATATCGTGTATTTTTGTGTTTTTTTCTCTTTTAAATATTGAATAAAAATGTGTTTTCACACTGTTCATAAATAAATGGCTCTTTCCATGGCTGAACACAAAACTATTTTCTACATCTTTCTGCTTCTTGAGACGATGTTTGTTCAAAACAATTTAATTCTTCATTATATCCTCTTAAAAACAATAAACACAACTTGTTCTGATTAAAAATTTGTTCTGTTTTTCATTTTGCTTTATTATCAGTTGTGTGCTGTGTAATGTTGTGTTGTCTTTATAATTGATTTTTTTTTAAATCTTATTATTTTTTATGACTGCTGTGATTTTTTTTGCTGTGCTTTTTTATTTGTCTTGTTTGTCTCTGATTGTGTGCGTTTTTTTTGTTTATGTGATTATATTGTTGCACTTTTATTCTTATTATAGTTTTTGATGTTACAATATGATTTACTGATCATGACTGGGATGCTGCAACAGTAGCAGTAGCAGGTTGATGGACTCAAAGGAAACAGATTTAAATGATTTCTCAAGTATTTACATTACAACACTCTGTGTGTGTGACAAAAGGGTGACACACCTGTTTCTGAGCCTTCTGACTGCCTCAGCCCGACCAGCCCCTTCTCTACCTGCACTCAGGAGTCTGACCTCACCTGACGTCGCCCTCTAGTGGACAAGACATGAACTACTGTTAAATCAATTTAAACATTACATAACTAGAAAAGCACTCAGACAGCGCAGACCTCCACCAAGGTGATCCGGATCAGTCCCAAAATTTAATCAATTCTTCCATATCCCATTTCCAACAATTCCTAAAAATTTCATCCAAATCCATTCAGAACTTTTCAAGTTATTTTGAACACAAACAAACAGACGGATAAACGCAGGCAAAAACATAACCTCCTTTGCAGAGGTAAAAACAACTGCAGAAAGTCTTTAGATGGTCTCAACACAATATTTGTTGTGCTTATAACTTTATTTGTTGATTTATCCTTACTTGTGTTGTTGTGTTTTTCTATTTGTTCTTTTCTATTGTTGTGTTTCTTCTTGTCATGTTTCCATAATTAAAGTGTTAATTTTAAAGCTGTGTTTTTCTTTTGTGTTTGATAGTGGGCCGGGTTGATTATAAAATCCTGATGTTTCATGGAGAAAGAAAAGTATTAATTTCTGACATACAAAATAGAAGAATGAAACACTTGTATTAATTGTAAAAATAACCAAACCAAAAAATACTATAAATCAAGAACACGTGATAAAGAACTAGACTCAAACTTTAAAGAACTAAAAGCTCTGTTTCAATTTGATATAAAATGTATTATGTTTTGTTGTATTTTGTACTCATACCCATAATTTCACTTGCCTTTGTGCCTTTCTAATTTGTTGTTCCATTTTTTCTGATTTGTTTTTCTGATCTTTATTTTTGTTGTTATTTTATTATGTACCTGGTTACAGTTTTGTTGTTGCATTTTTTTTATTCCATGTTTGTTTTCTGTTAATGTCATGTTTTTGATTTATTCTGATCAGTTCTATTTTATTTTCTTGTATGTGACTGTTGTTAAGCTTTAAGATTGTTTTGATGATTTTTCTGTCAATTTAATTTCTAATTGCTCCTGTTATTTAGGCGTTATTTAGGTGTTGATTTATGACCATGTTTTATTTTTGTTTAATTATTGTCTTATGTTTTATTTTAAGTTTGCCTTTTTGTATTTGTTCTTGTCAAAGCGTTATTTTCTGATATGTTTCCTTCTTGTTTTTGTTTGGTTTATTTGATGAGATTTTTCTTTTCCCTTCTTTTATTGATTTGTTTTGTGTTTAAATGTTGTATTTAGTTTTTCTGTGTATAATGAATGTAATTTTCATTGTGCTTTTTTGTACTGGCAGTTTTTTTTTTATTTGCTATTGTTGTGTTTACATTTTTTGTGGTGTACTTTAATTTTTGTTGTGTTTGCTTTCAGCTTTAAGTTGCAAGATTCTAAATTGCAGTTGTGTTTTTCATAAGCTTAGTGTGTTATTTTTGTTATATTACTGTTTGTTCTTTGTTATTGTTTTTTTTTAATACAATTGCGTATTTCCATTTTATTAATTTTGAAATACTGTTGTGATTGAATTCACAATTATTGTTTATCTTTAATGTATTTATATATTTTTTATGATTTTTTTTTAAATATTCTTTGATTTGTTGTCATGTTCATCCCTTTGTTCTCTTCCTTTACTCTGTTTTTTAGGTTTGCATTTTAAGTTATCTTGTGTTTTTTATTTGTCTTTCCAACCAATTGTTTTATGTGTTGTTAATGTGTGTATATTAAATGTTTCAGTTTCAAAGAATTCTGTTGCGTTTTTTATTAGTTGTTGTGTTTTGCTTTTTCTGAGATTTTCATTTTTATTTGTTGTCATGTTTTGATTTGTTTTTGTGTTTTGCACTTATCATAATGGTTCTGATTTGTCCTGTTGTTTGTTTTGAGTTTATTTTGTGTTGTGACTGTAGTCATAATTACTTTTTTCAGTGCATTAAAAAAATAATTGCAGATTTTCCCCTTTCATTTCATTATAATATTATGAGTCCAATGATCAAAGATGCCATTTTTAAAAATCTGTTTCTTAATAAATGACTGCACTGTATTCATGAAACAGCGACTTTATAGAGAGGAGGAGGAATCAGTATAAAAATGCAAAAAATAAATGGGATTTAAAATACCAGTTTTAAGGAAGTGTCTGAAATAAGGTTTATAGTGAACACACGCAGGATTTTTAATGTTTAATTTGGAATGATAAAATGCATCTGATGTTACCTGCATTTGAATTTTAGTCTTGTTGTGTATTTACGACAGTTGCTAACTAACTGCTAACAAGGACTACAAAGATGGCCAGGGACCCATATTAAGAATTTCTGATTGTTTTTAATAATAACTATTAATACAGTATTGCACAACAATGAGAACCAACTCAATCAGGTCACTCAATTATGAGGAAACTCATACAAGAGATCACAATAAGACGTTAAACATTAGATATTTTGTTGTTATTTGTGAGTTGAACTGCCATGTTGTAGTTCTGTAGTAACTTACTGATAGCTTTTTACTCTCGTCTATGACATTTAAGCTTGAAACATGCAATATGAAAAGTAAGATAGTAAGATTATAACAATAAGCAGAACATGTAAGTTTATATTTTTTGTTCACAACAGGGCATATTATATGTATTTGTATTTGTATTTAAATACGGCATCTGCTGCGGACCTCTTGGCCACATTGCCCTTGTGAATGAGATCCTGATCTCAATTGGACTTATCTGGTTAAATAAAGGTTAAATAAAAAAAGAAATAATAATAAATAAATAAAAAAATATCAAAAACAGTGAAAAATACCAGGAGCTTTTGGTTAAACACACATCATATTCTTTCAAGTTACAGACCAAATACTGGTCAGAGTGACGACTAAAATAGGGATTTCCAAACTTTTTTCATTGAGGGCCACATAAATAAAAACACAAAGATGACTGAGCTGCTTTCATGTACCTTACCTCATGTGTTGATGCTAAGGATTTAAGGGTGACCATTCAGATTTCAGAGGAACTGGTTGATGGTTTCTACATTCACGCACAAAACAAGAGCAAACTGCACAAAATCCTCAACCTCTTTTGGAGTGCTGTTGTTTGTTGATGACAACCTGACACAACAGACGGATTGTTCAAAATATTTGACCAGTCTACCTGGGAAAAAGCTCATAGAAAGTGTTTGAGGAAGGCAGAACCTTTTAAAAGCATATCCGACAGGTGATTGGATGATAATTCCGTCAAACAAAATTCATCATGGACCAATCTGATAATGTAGCAGGCGGGCGCTACTGCATTACAAAACTTGAGCCCCTTTGTAAAACAAAGTCTCGTCAAAACATGTCAGAAGTGAAGAAAAAACTATCCTCACTTTAAAGAATCATGTAGTTTTGAAATTTGTTTTTCATTTCATAAAGAATTGTGGTCAAAATCTGATAAAACTGCTACCGAAGCTGCTAGCATCTATGCTAATCTCTGTAAGTGCAGTCACTTCCTGCTGTCATCTCTCTCATATTTCCCACCTCTTCCTGCTCTATAAGACTCTGACTGGGCCGTCCACTTTGGGCCGAGCACAAACGTTGTAGATTGGAGCTTGGCAAGATGGATATGTCTGATTACAGATCGAATCAGACTGATCCAGCTGCCGCGCAAGGTTAGACGATAAGAACAAAATGCACAATCACAATAAACCTGATCTTGATATGGAGCAGAAAGTGAAAAGATGTTTTCTGTCATAACTTCTTTTCTTCATCATCAATGCAAAAGCTTTCTATTCCAAAGCAGGACATATTTATTGTACATGTTGGAACTTGCTGTAGGTAGATTAAAAATGGACAAAGTGGACGCATTTAACCCCAGGGCCATAGTTTGGACACCCCTGGACTAACACAAGGATAACGTACTGCTGATAGCTGGAAAACACTCACTGAGGATCTGCCTTTCACTACTGTATGTATGCATTATAAACAGACTGACAGAAAAACAAATTCAGTTCTATTGAACCAACAAGAAGGTTAGTTGTCAGTCAGGGCCTTTCTGTGTGGAGTTTGCATGTTCTCTCCGTGCATGTGTGGGTTCTCTCAGGCACTCCGGCTTCCTCCCACAGACCAAAACACAGGCCAAACATAGGCTACAGCCCTTGTGAGCCCCAAAGGGATAAGGGGTACATAGATAATGGATGGATGAACTAAATTAAAATGACTATGCTCAGTGATAAGTGTCATGTTCATATCAGCATCAGACAGACCTTCATGGTTAAGATAGAAAAGCAGAAGTTTTGGCTTCATTATACAACACAGAAGTGAGTAATGACTCATTATAAATTGTGCAATGTGTCTATCAGCTTTGTGCTAACTGATATCAGTCTCAGACAGACTTTCATGGTTCAGTCATAAAAACCAGTAAAGCAGAAGTTTTGGCTTGTTTATATAACATGCAAGCATTAGCATGATGTGCTTCAGGCCTCACGACCCACATTATAAACCGAGCCATGTAATTATTGTGCAACATGGACATTGCTATGGTCCTTGAATGTCTTTGATGCCAAATTTAACAAATTTACACTGAAAAAATGACAAATTCATTAAAGGGACATGGCAACATTTTTTTTTGTTTTGTTTTTTGTGTCTTGCCTCACTCCCGAGTCCATGTCGAGCAGATAGACACCATTCTTTAGGCTGTGCGTGCAGTAACAAGGAGGAGACGGGCAGAGCTCACCCACTGCTGATTAGCTTAGCTCAAACACTGGGAGTCAATGGAAGGTATTAGCCTGCCTCTTCCTACAGTCGTCAGATGAACTCTTTAGCAAACAAAACTGCTTTACCACTTGACATGACTGCTCGACAATGGGTCATCTTATTTTCACTTTAACTTGGTATTATTGTTGTACCATATTATATTACATTAATTAATTTAGGGCCATAATATTAGCCTGTGTCATCAGTGTTATTATTTACATTGATGTGATTACTCAGTGTTTTTCCACATTATTACAGTGTCAGAGAGTGCACCACTCTTAATAAAAGATTGATCTCTCTATCCATGGTTGTTATTGATTATTCATAATAACAAAATAAATCTTTACAACCACATAGACATGAGGACCCTCGTAAAAATTATCTCAAGAGGCTAGCCTTTAATAAATCTACATTCAGCAGAGGCAAATATGATGAGGACAGATTTATGGTCTGGTGTCCATGGGTTTGTTGCCATCATATCTTAATTTTAGTCTCTTTGTCTCTGCCTGGATGGATACATCTCTGTATGTTTATATGTATGTTTCATGTGTGTATACATGTATATTTTATATTAGTATGCATATATGTGTATCAATAAAATGAAGAGTCTGGCTTCTCTATTGTAAAGTGTCGTGAGATAACACTTGTTGTGAGTTTGAGTTATTCAAATAAAGTCTGATTGATGTTTAAATGGTGAAGAACAATGCACATAGCTGTGAGTGTTGCTCGTGTCATTGTGTGGTATTCATGCTTGATTCTGACAGATGCCAGTCAGATGCTGATTTGTTTTGTTCTCACCCACAGTTTCATCATATTTCACTCATAAAGCTGTTCGTATTGATATGTTCCCCTCCTAGGACTAAGAATTTGCAGAGCAGCTTGAATGCTTCGTCATGTTAAAGACATATATGGTAAATTAAAAAATTCAGGCTGTGATTGGCTGTATGTCAGTTGGGACGAAACAAGTGCAGGTATAAAAATAGAGAATTACTCTGGGGCTTCAAGCAAAGTTTTGCGACTTTGTAGAAACTGCACGAAGACCAGCTGAGTTCTCACATCGCAGAGGTCGACTGATTCGAGAAGGTAAGAAATCATCAGAAATAACCTTCAATGTAATAATGACAACTTAAAATTGCTGGCATTAAAGATGTTCAAAACAAAATATTTTTGTTGTGTTCTGAACTTAATCCAATGAATTATCTCAACTATCCTTATTATTTTTTCATGTATGGCAACAAACAATTAGTTTAAAGTCAGCTGTGGTCAGGCCAAGTTCTGAAGACAGGGTTTGCATAAAGTCAGAAAAGTAAGTAAGTAATCACGATAAGTTAAGGATATGCTGTATCTTGTCTGAGTTTAAATACTGTCAAAGGAAGTCTGTATTTAAGTAGTTTTGTCCTCTCAACTCAAACTTTTGAGTTTTGACCTGAAACTCAAACATCTATTGCAGACACTTACCTTGAAAATTTGAGTTTTCAGAAACTTTTTTTTTACGGTGTTGAATAAGATCAGAAATCGTTTTAGTTATGAGACACTCAGATCAAAATAGATGACACTGTTGGAAAACAAAAGAACACAAATGGAGAGCAAAATACTGAGGTCATCCTTTAAACAACATATAAAGTTTTTATTATGATATTGATTAAGAGCATGTGTGAACGAGCCTCAAAATAGAAAGTAAAACTCTGAGATGTGTTCAGGAGAGGTTGAAAGTTTTTTTTATCATCCAGTGTTAATTATCCAGTTATAATAATTGTGGGAGGTCAAATTCATAATCGTTAATGAAACTCAAGTGATCGTCCGGCATTTGTTAGAACTGTGATCAGGACTGGGCTGCCAGCAGCGTGACAATGACACACAGAATAGAAATGCACTGAGATGCATGTATAGAAAAGACTCGCTGCAGGCTCTAAAAATCTATCATTGTTATTTTCCCAGACATGTTTCTTTGCACAGAATTGATATTTTAATTTTAACATCCTTGAGAATTATTTGGAGAAATTCTTTGGTGCAACAAAAGAGGAATCAGATCAAAATGTTGAGGACAAAGCAGGGGTAAAGGGCAGCCCACCTCCCCAGATGTTCATCTGTCTGTCTGTCCACGCCTCTCTCTCTCCTGCTCATGCTCTCAATGACCACACAAAAAATTTAAGCAGTTGTTCTTAAAATTTCAAGTGGCCAAGGCATCCTCTTAAAGTATCATTAACATGTAATAATAATAATAATTTAATTTAAAAGCGCCTTTCAAGATACTCAAGGACACTGTACAGGATAAAAACAACAATCAAATCAACAAAACAATACAACTATAAAATAAGCCAAACACAACAGACAATGACGGATAAGTGGATGAGAATGGCAAATTCATGTTAAATGGAGTATGCAGCTCTGAATAGGTGGGTTTTGAGTCTGGATTTGAAGAGGGAAAGGGAGTTCAGATTTCGGAGGTCCGGGGTGAGAGAGTTCCAGAGCAGGGGAGCAGAGTGACTGAAGGCCCTGCTCCACATGGTGCTGAGGCGGGAGGCGGGCAGAGGGCACAGTGAGGTGGGTGGAGGAGGAGGATCTGAGGGAGCGGGCTGGAGTGGCGAACATGTGAGAAACAACACAGTCATCTACAGCCTTCTTTCAGTGATGAGTTACTGCATCGTCATCCTTGTACTGATGACTTAAACATGTTCAAAGATTCTTCTTCTTTTTGTCCCTCCAGACACGATGAAGTTCCTGATCACCGTCACACTCTCTTTTGTCCTTGTCCTCGCTCTTGGAACCTCCTCCAACGCTAAGTACAACGATGAACCCTGTATCCCAGCACAGGATCAGAATGGCTATGCCAATTTTGTTATGAGACACATCCTTCCAGCTGGTTTTGACCCAAACGTTGACGGTGCATGGCAATGGTAAGTTGAAAAGTCAAAGTCTTTGGACAATTATCCTCATGGATGTGAGGACTATTGACCATAAATTTTGACTGAAAAGCATAAATAAAATAAAGATTACCAAGTTCAAAATTCGCCCCCAAACTGAACAATGATGTAAATATATATACTGTGTATATATGTTAGATACACAGTATATATATATTAGATTTTGGATTTAGATTTTTAAATTTAATGTGAAAAATAAAGATTAAAAATATGTGATTTACATTTTAATGCTATTTGAATTTTTCTAGTTAAGCTTTCTAATTTAAATGAGAAACATGTCACTTCAGTTTCTGCTGACATGTTCCTGTCCATCGATGTCCTTCACTCTCGGTCTAATATTTCAGACTGTGACGTGCGTGTGTGTTTTGTGATTCTAGAAAGTCACTCTGCCAACAGCTGTTCTGACATGGACTGTGTGCTGCAAGGTTTTAGTTGTGTTTGTGTTTTAGTTTCTGTGTAGATGGCGGCTGTTTTGAAAACATCTGAACAGTTTTCTTAAGAATGATTATTTCTTAAACTATATCTGTGTTCACATTGCCTTGTTGTGTCGTCACAGTGTATTTATTTCTCTCATTGTGCAGGCACATCTGGAACATTGGCCGCTGCCACAAGCCGTTACAGACCTTCATTCGAAACATGGACAAAGAAAAAGTGGAGGACATCTGTAACGGCCATGGCAGGACCCTGGCTCATCAAATGACTAACATGTGCATCAGTAACAATGACATACTGGTTTATCAGGTAGACGTCAACACAGCTACCTGTGGGATTATAAACGTAATGCCCAGAACACAACGTATTATTGTGGCCTGTGATAAAGTTGATAACGGATGCCATCCTGTGCACTATGAAAGGAACAATGGTCAGCAGCCAGGCAACATCATTTGTGAACCTTAGAAAAAGAAAGTTGTTGAATTAGATTTGACTTTGAACAACCCTTTCCTCCTCTGAAAGGATTTCAAAACATTGATTCATGGAGTAAGGCAAAAAGAAACGCTTCTCTGTATTCAGAATAAATAAAACAGACGGCATATTTTGGATGTTTTTTTTTTTTGCTGATTGGCTTTTAGATTTGTTGATGTTTCTGAGATTTTTTTCTGCTTTAAACTTTGGTTGTGATGTTTATTTTGTTGAAAAATATGTTATTTTCTGTCTTTGCTAAATCAGTGCCTTTTTTTGTTATATTTTGTTCTTTAATTGTTGCGTTTTTATTTGCTGTTAGGCTTCAGGTTAGGGTTAGTGGTTAGGATGTTATGCTTTTGCTTTCTATTATTGTGTTTTTGATTTGTTGTGATGCCTTTGTATGTTCTAGTTTTCTTTGTTGTTGTGGGGAATATGTTGATATCGTGTATTTTTGTGTTTTTTTCTCTTTTAAATATTGAATAAAAATGTGTTTTCACACTGTTCATAAATAAATGGCTCTTTCCATGGCTGAACACAAAACTTTTTTCTACATCTTTCTGCTTCTTGAGACGATGTTTGTTCAAAACAATTTAATTCTTCATTATATCCTCTTAAAAACAATAAACACAACTTGTTCTGATTAAAAACTTGTTCTGTTTTTCATTCTGCTTTATTATCAGTTGTGTGCTGTGTAATGTTGTGTTGTCTTTATAATTGATTTTTTTTTAAATTTTATTATTTTTTATGACTGCTGTGATTTTTTTTGCTGTGCTTTTTTATTTGTCTTGTTTGTCTCTGATTATGTGCGTTTTTTTTGTTTATGTGGTTATATTGTTGCACTTTTATTCTTATTATAGTTTTTGATGTTACAATATGATTTACTGATCATGACTGGGATGCTGCAACAGTAGCAGTAGCAGGTTGATGGACTCAAAGGAAACAGATTTAAATGATTTCTCAAGTATTTACATTACAACACTCTGTGTGTGTGACAAAAGGGTGACACACCTGTTTCTGAGCCTTCTGACTGCCTCAGCCCGACCAGCCCCCTCTCTACCTGCACTCAGGAGTCTGACCTCACCTGACGTCGCCCTCTAGTGGACAAGACATGAACTACTGTTAAATCAATTTAAACATTACATAACTAGAAAAGCACTCAGACAGCGCAGACCTCCGCCAAGGTGATCCGGATCAGTCCCAAAATTTAATCAATTCTTCCATATCCCATTTCCAACAATTCCTAAAAATTCCATACAAATCTGTTCAGAACTTTTCAAGTTATTTTGAACACAAACAAACAGACGGATAAACACAGGCAAAAACATAACCTCCTTTGCAGAGGTAAAAACAACTGCAGAAAGTCTTTAGATGGTTTCAACACAATATTTGTTGTGCTTATAACTTTATTTGTTGATTTATCCTTACTTGTGTTGTTGTGTTTTTCTATTTGTTCTTTTCTATTGTTGTGTTTCTTCTTGTCATGTTTCCATAATTAAAGTGTTAATTTTAAAGTTGTGTTTTTCTTTTTGTGTTTGATAGTGGGCCGGGTTGATTATAAAATCCTGATGTTTCATGGAGAAAGAAAAGTATTAATTTCTGACATACAAAATAGAAGAATGAAACACTTGTATTAATTTGAAAATTGATTTTTGGATTCACACAGTTTGGGACAAGTCACTGAATTTTCTTGCAAGAAAAAATATTTTACATATATATATGTATACATATATATATATATATATATATGTATATATATATATATATATATATATATATATATATATATATATATATATATATATATATATATATATATATATATATATATATATAAACATTCTGATGCTGAAGTGTAAGCTGTCATTTTACTTGTCATAACTGATTTCATTGCATCCCATAAGAAAGTTGGGTTTACTTCTCCATTATCATTTTCTTCTAGATACTAACGTATTTCTTATTTTATTTGTTTGTTAAATTCTTCGTTATTCAATCCTCCTACATTTAGTCTCCACACTCCATTTTTTTCCTTGTCTTTCCTATCTGTTATGTTAAATGTAAGGAGTTATAATCAGATACTTCTGCTGTCCCAGTGCTATACTCTCTTATTTTGTGTATCTCGTGTGTTTGCAAAGAATTCTCAAGTAAGTTTTGTGGTGTGGTGAAATGTAGAAGTAAGTGAACTGTTTTTCATTTGAGTGGAGATACAGTGCCTCCAGATGTCTACCATTCCCATTTCATTCAAAGATATTTTTGATAAACCTTGTTAGATGTGTATCATTTCTCTTCAAGCTGATTGTATCCATTTTTGATGTATTATTAAATTAAAATCTCCACCACACACTAAAATCTCTTCTGTTTCTTTTGCCAAGCCGTTGAAAAAAGTTTCCACAAAGTCCCTTTTCCATCTGGGGTGCATTTGACCAGTGTCATTATTTGATCTTCAAGTTTTCCTTTAATCATTACATACCTCCCTCCTTTATCTTGTATTTCCTTCACCAATTCAAACTTGACAGCATTTGATATCAGTTTAATAACACCTCTCATTTTCTCTAGACAATAAGAACTGTAATATGCATTTCTAAAAGCAATTGTTTGGAGTTTTTCATATTCTGTATGATTTTAATGGGTTTCTCGTGAAAATATTCTACCGTCTTTTTCTTTCTCAAACCTCCTCATGACCTTAACCTCTGCTTTTCTTGCCCCTTTTACAGGTATTCTTCGTCCACCTCTGCCCTTTAGGTCCCAATACACACCAAGGATCTTTCTGGAACAGCACATGAACATTTGGGCACTTTTTCTGTCAGACATGAAACTTGGTTAAAGCAGCACACGAACATCCAAGTGTTGTCCTTGTCACACGTGAACCTTGAGCTTGACTCCCCTGACCTCTCTCTTGTTTCGTTCCTCATTAATCAAGGACTTCTCTTTTGTTACCTGTGTTCTCTTGAGAACTTCTCCTTTTTCGCCAAGGGTCTCTCAAACAGTTCCTCTTTTCTTCAGGGTCATGCACAGTCCTCCTCTCTTTTACTGCACGTAAGCATCTCTCACCTTTTGAACTACACTCTTAATCAGTTATAACTAATAACTGCTTAGGTGCATAAGCTTTGTTTTATAAATCAATAATCAATGTATGCTCCTCTGTTATTATTGCTGCCAGTTAGCCTGTCCTGCTCTTCTATCATGCCCATAACTTTGTTTGTTCCCCCACTTGGGCTTTTCTGGACAGAAGGCCCGTTTGTCTCTGTATATGGACGTCATGAGGCCTGTAACGCCTGACAGTCTCAGATTGAAAATCACTGGCTACGTTTACATGCAGTCATTAAACCTTTCATAACCGGAATATTAGTTATAACCCAGCTGCGTGCAGCCATGTAAACACCAAAAACCCTTTTTAAAAACCAGAATATGCTCATATTCCGGTTTTTAAAAACCCGAATGTCACCCCTGGGTTACTCTTTTTCTAACCCGAATATTTGGTCATGTATCCGCTGGTCATCATATCCTCATCAAGAGGAACATTAAGTTGTGTTCTGCGCATGTCCCTTTTGCAAGGGATCTTGGTCTTTTGAGTACAGGAAGTACTTGTTGTAACATGGCACAGCTCCGGCTCGATTTCCTAAGTCTTCACGTTCTCGTTTTCCATTAATGAAGAAACTGACAAAGAATAGTGTCAAGTACTGATGGTGGGTCAGTACCAGCACCAAAGCGCAAACGAAGCCGACTGTTACCTGCTTCGGGCCGTTCATTATCCGCCGTGCTGCTGCTGCTTTTGTTGTTGTTGCTATTGGATACAGGAAGAAGAAGCGGAAATAATGTTCTTCGTGCGTCGCTGTTGCGTTCAGGATACTATGCATAGAGGAATAATCCTGTTTGCTCACGCATGTTAACTGGGTTATTCCAAATGTTTCAGAAACCAGCATATTGACCTTAACCCGAATATTGACTGCATATAAACGTAGCCATTGTTTCCTTCGCCAAGGAGGTTATGATTTTGTCAGCGTTTGTTTGTTTGTGTGTTGGTTAGTAACTTAACTGAAAAACTAAAGGATGGATTTACATAAAAGTTTTGCATGAGCTGTGTTTTGGTCCAAGGAAGATTCCATTTAATTTTGATGGTGATTCAGATATTAAGTGATATTTAGTGATGCAAACAACTCCCAAAAAATTTAAAAAAATCCCATTAGTTAACATTTGGCGGAATTTAAAGAAATTATATCTCTGCCATTTCTTAATGGATTTGCTTCCAATTTTACAGGACAGCAAAGGGTCCTTGTCTTTGTCATCAAGGTAAATTTCATCTGGATCTGAACCAGGTTTGACAATTGCAGTGGGTTTATTAGGTAAACAGGCAAGGTCCTGTCCACAGAAAATCAATCAGAGAAAGGCAAAGGTAGCCGAGATGTGAAACTAAAGACTAGATCTTGCTTGAAAAAAAAAAAAATCTATATGTTGTATTATGAACAAACTTATTAGCTTAGAAGCTTAGAAGCTGTGTCCTAACTAATATTCTTCCTCAATTAAATTTCAAAGTATTTAATTCACTTTTACAGGTATGTTTACAGAACTTGCACACCCTTGTGACAACATTTCAATTAAATGTGTGGATATTTCCACTCCAAAACAAAAAGGTTTTTTCTTACTAGACCAACACTTACTCAATGGATTTAGAGACACAGTTTCTCTAAGGAAAAACAGGATTTTAAATTGTTTGGCATTTGTTGACTTAATGTATTCTACCCAGTTTGTATGCAATAAAGTTGACAGATTTTTCTGTAACTACATAGTTTGTTATATTAAATGTTTTAAGTATTACAAGTTTAAGCTCAGCAGAACACTTTTGTTTTCCTTCTCCATGTGAAATGTTCCCGCAATTCTGAATCGAGCCATATGCATATGCAGTATGTGCATCTATAAAATGAAGAGGATGGCTTCAGTCGGCTCTATTGCAAAGTTCCTTGAGAAAACACTTGTTATGAATTTGAGCTATACAAATAAAGATTGTTTAACTGATTGAATGATTGATATTCTAAATGGTGATGAACAATGCACATAGTTGTAAATTTTGCTCATGTAATTGTGTGGTGATCACGCACGATTTCTACAAATGATCTAACCCACAGTTTCATCATATATCACACATACAGCTGTTCTGTTCCCTTTTCAGAACTAAGAATTTTCAGACATATATGGTAAATTAAAAAAATCAGACTGTGATTGGTTGTATATGTCAGTTGGGACAGAACAAATTCAGGTATAAAATAGGAGAATTACTTGGTGCTTCAGGCAGAGTTTTGTGACTTTGTAGAAACTGCACGAAGACCAGCCGAGTTCTCACGTTGCAGAGGTCGACTGATTTGAGAAGGTAAGAAATCATCCTCGCCTCCGGCAACAGAAATAACCTTGAATAAGAACAGAAATGTTTTTACGTATGAGACACTTTGTTCACAATAGATATTTGTTTGCATAGAATTGATATTTTGTGTTTAACATCAAATTCATTTTTTTTTCTGGTAAATTTGCTACCTATTCAAATGTGTGAAGTAATTTCTTTTTTTACTTCTGATCTGCCAACTAGTGGTTGGAGACCCCTGTTTCAAACTGATTTGCAACTAAAACAAAAGACAAACAAAAAAAAAAAGTAAAAATGTGTTTATCTTTACTGCTTTGCTTGTTAGATGTAAAAGTGAAGAACATCTGGTTTGTGACTTCCTGGTCTACTTGCTCCAATAAGCTTTTCTGAGTATGACACCTGTGAGTTTAGTCCCTCGTAAATATGGAAAATTGACCAAAAAGAAAAGAAGAGAACAAAAGACACAGTGTTATGGATCACGATTACTTTATCTCAGAAACATGCAGCATGGAGAGGAGACCTGGAGAGGTGTCCTCTGAAAACAAGACAGTCCACCAACCTTAAATACAGAACTCACAGACTCACATGGCACAAAATATGTATATTTAGCAACTGTTCAAGAGAGTATAGATCTCAGGACACCATATACAGGTAAAACTTCACACCCTGTTCAAAACCACCCCCACCACCTGTTTACAAAGGGGTCAAAGTTGTCTAAAAACAGATGTCAGACCTTGGTGTTGTTTTACTCACTGAGTTTAAATAAAGCTTTTCAAAAAATTACTCACACACCATAGGCAGCCCAACCTGGAGTTTAGGTCAGGCAGTGATAAAACAGTAATTTTGACATGCTTGAGGATTATTTGGAGAAATAATTGGGTGCAACAAGACAGGAATCGGATCAAAATGTTGAGAACAGTCCAGGGCTAAAGGGCAGCCTGCCTTTCCAGATGTTCGTCTGTCTGTCTGTCCACTCCTCTCTTTGTTCAGCAACTCAGTCATCAACAGCCTTCTTTCACTGATGAGTAACTGCATTTCTGTTCTGCTTCAAAGATTCTTCTTCTTTTTGTCCCTCCAGACACGATGAAGTTCCTGATCATCATCACGCTCTCTTTTGTCCTTGGCCTCGCTCTTGGAACCTCCTCCAACGATCAGCACAACAATAAACCCTGTAAGAGGAGAAATACGTCATCTGCCTACAACAGTTTCCTTAACAGACACATCCTACCAGCTTGTTTTGCCACAAACTCGAGGGTTGCATGGAGAAGGTAAGTTGAAAAGTCAGAGTCTTTGGACAGGGATCCTCTGGTTATTCAAGTCAAGACTGAAATGATCGAGCTCTCCTTACAGACCCCCTCAACTTTGGATCAACCTGCCAACAGAGATAAGAAGGGCAGAATCATTTTAATTCAACTCCATTTATTTTACTTGTATGGCAGATTTTATACAAATGCAGTTGGTTTTTTTTGAGGGATAACATGAACCAAACCAATCAGTGTGTCAGCGCTCAGCCCCGTTTAACTGGTGTGCATCAGCCAGCAGGTGTTTTACTGTTTACTCAGTAGATTTCATTTCATTTTTTTTTTTTTTTTACATCCAGACAAATATCCAGATCACCAAAATTTAACGGATTCTTTCTAGGATCAAACCACACCTCTGGTAAAATGTTCATGTAAATCCATCCAGTAGTTTTTCAGCAAAGTTGCTGAAAAACAAATAAACAAACAGGCAAACAAACATAAACCAGCAAATACATGACCTCTTCGGAAGAGATAAGAATTTATTATCAATTGTTGGTGGTTTTCCTAAATATGTATGAAATTATGTGCTCCAAAAATTGGAGTAAACTCTTTGCAGGTTAGAATTCAGACCAGATTTTAGATGCTTTTTAGACACTGTTTGAGATATTATTGAAGTCAGTGACATTAAGACATCAAGAATCAGATTTACCTTTAAGAAACATACATTTCTTTAGTTATTGTTCAATTAAAAAAAAAAAAAAGATTGAAATGATTTTATTTTTTATCAACAATGGCATTAAAACCTTGATTAGATATTTATGATCAAGAACTGATTTTAGCTAAAAATTGTCAATGATGTAATGACAAGTCAAGTATTATTGTTAGGAAAAAATATTGGATGATAATAAGACAATGATAGCGTGGTTGTTCAAGTGTGAACAATGTAAGTGATGTAATAATTCATCAAGTTTTAGCAACAAACGTCATGATGTGATAACTCATGAATTATTGAATATTAGCTAAAAACAATCAATCAATCAATCAATCTTTATTTGTATAGCGCCAATTCATAACAAGTGTTATCTCAAGACACTTTACAATAGAGCACAAAGCTCTTCATATTATGGATACACATATATGCATAGATACATATATACATATAAAAATACACATATACATATATATACAAATATATACATCCTACACCCAACATGAATCCATATAGCCAATCATGAATCCCTCCATCATGGCGGCAAGAAAAAACCTTCTGTTAAGCAGCAGGAAATCTTGAATGTGGACCCCAGTCTCATGATGAACAGCAAATCCACACGATGCTGTGTTGGGTGTGTGGGCAAAGGGAGGGAGGTAAGTGGAGACAAGTGGACTAAAGTAAGAACTAAAGCTAGTGACAGATCAATGGACCAATCATAGACCTGTCGTTGTCAAATTTGTTTCTGCTGCAAACAAATTTATTAGAGGAGGGTCCTCATGTCTGTGTGGTTGTGGTGAAAATTTTATAGAAGTATAATCAATAAAAGTCTTACTGGAAGTAAGAATTTATGGTAGTGATGAACTCATGGGTGCCCAGACCACAAGTGCATCCCTACCATATTTGTCTCCGTTAAGTATAAATGTATTAATGGTAGACCTCTTGAGATGTGACACCTCATTCTCAGGAGGGATCTCATGTCCATGTGGAGCTAGAGATAGTTACTATAGATGTATCAACCATGGATAGAAAGATCATGTTAATATCAACATTAACAGCTATAATGATTATGAACTGGAATGAGATGGCCAAATATGTGTTATGTCTGTAATTGTAGTTATTGAGGCTTCGTGACTCCACAGCAGCAGGCAGTCTCCACCAAGGATCCCAGGCAACCTAAAAGACAAGAGCCAGAGACGAGTACAGGAGCAAACAGAAAGGGGCAGAGGCAGATATGGAGAGAGAGTGTGAGAGAGAGAGGGATAGAGCCCAATGTGCCAGATCCCCCCCGGCAGTCTAAGCCTATTGCATCTTAACTATATGTCTAAACTATGGACTATGAGCTGGTCCCTAACTGAAAGCTTTATCAAAGAGGAATGTTTTAAGTCTAGCCTTAAAGGTAGAGAGGGTGTCTGCCTCCCGAACCGTGGTCGGTAAATGGTTCCAGAGAAGAGGAGCCTGATAACTGAAGGCTCTACCTCCCATACTACTTCTAGAGACTGATGGAACCACGAGCAGGCCAGCATTTTGGGAGCGTAATGTTCTAGAGGGGTTGTACGGCACTACAAGCTCTTTGAGGTAAACTGGTGCCTGTCCACTGAGAGCTTTATAGGTGAGAAGAAGAATCTTGAATTCTATTCTATATTTAATGGGAAGCCAATGCAGAGAGGCTAATACTGGAGTAATATGGTCTCTTCTCCTAGTTCTAGTCAGTACACGTGCTGCAGCATTTTGGACCAGCTGAAGCGTCTTAAGCGACTTACTGGGACAGCCTGAAAGAAGAGAATTATAATAGTCCAGTCTAGAGGTAACAAAAGCATGGACAAGCTTTTCAGCATCGCTCTGGGACAGGATAGGCCTAATTTTAGCGATGTTACGAAGATGAAAAAAGGCTGTTTTTGAGATTTGCTTTATGTGAGAGTTAAAGGATAGATCCTGATCGAATAGAACCCCAAGATTTCTAACAGTTGTGCTTGGCGTCAGGCTTATGCCATCTAGGGCAGTTAAATCATTAGAAAAGGTTTCTCTAAGGTGTTGAGGGCCCAGCGCAATGATCTCTGTCTTGTCTGAGTTAAGGAGAAGAAAATTTTGTACAACATTGATATGACATCATAATATTTCACTTAAAAGCATAAATAAAATGAGGGTTATTTAGTTCAAAATTTGGCCCCAAACAGAATCAATCAATCAATCAAACTATTTTGGATACCACTGTTCATACAAAATTTGGTAGCACAAAGTGCTTCACATAGAGATGAAGAAGCAAAATAAATTTAAATAAAAAGTAGAAAATTAAATACAATGAAAAATACAACCCATCCCCGCTCGCACAATCCACATACAGCACACGCACTCACTAACACACACACAAAGACATGATGAAGAGATTCTAACAGAAAACATAAGAAGAGGACTGAGGAAACGCCATCTTTACTTAAAAATGAGGAAACACTGGAGCTAAGACTCAAATACCAATTAAAAAAACAACAACAAAAAATCCTGATAAGAAATTAGATTAAAATAAATAAATAAATAAGCATACTATAGGAAAATAAATGGGTAAATAAAATACAAGTTTAAATAATAACAGGGTTAAAAGAGATAAAATGTACTGGAGATGAGATATGGAAAGAAAATCAATGAACGAGCTAAAATTGAGAAGTAAAATATATTAAGAGCGTTAAAATGAATAAATAAATAAGACTAAATAATAATAATAATAAATATCATCAGCTAAACAAGAAAAATGATGAAAAGATGTTTCATCAAAATAGAAGGATTTATCAAAATTCAAATTCAGCTCAAACATGTGTAAAAATATGAAGATTTAACATTGAAATGTGGTTTTAAACATCAATGATTGTGGACTTATTAGGTGTAACATTAAGCTTAAAAATGTCAGTAATATGAAGAGATGATAATATAATATGCGGGCTTATAAAGAGTAAATTTACTAAAATTAAAAGCATTTATGAAGTATAAAATTTTACTTTAAAAAATGATAAATGATATGAGGCTTTCTCAAATATATAAATTGGCTTCACATTTGCAAAATAAATGAGGACATATCAAGAAAAAAACTGTAGATGAAAAACTTATATATCGTTTATATTTTTTCAAGTTTGAAGGAATTCTTTTAAAAACATCAGTCATGCAATAAATATTTCAGTAATAGCAGCAATAAATGTGATATGATGTCTGTGAGGTCTATAGTTAGCATGTTCATCACAGACCATTTTTCAGACATTTATCCAAAAAGCTGTTTGAGAGTCTCTTAGAATTCCCGGTGTTGGGATCAGTATTCCTAAAATGCTAATTCACTTTGCCGTTGTTGGACTCATTCCTGCACCGCTCTAATTTATCCGGACATTGTGTGTTTTAGTTTCTGTGTAGATGGCGGCTGTTTTGAAAACATCTAAACAGTATTTTTTTTAAAACGATTGTTTGTTGAACTACATCTGTGTTCACGGTGTATTCATTTCTGTCATTGTGCAGGCACATCAGGAGAATTGGCTGCTGCAGCACCCGGTTACAGTCCTTCATCCTGCACACGGACAAAGGAAAAGTGGCGCAGATCTGTAACGGCCGTGGCAGGACCCTGGCTGGGTGTAATTACGCGGGCAACTTGTGCATCAGTGACTACAACATTCTGGTGTATCACGTCACGGTCAACACAGCAAACTGTAAGATTAGAAAGGTGAGGCCCAGAAGACAGCGTGTGATTGTGGCCTGTGATAAAGTTAATAACGGATGTCGTCCTGTGCACTATGAAAGGTACAGAGGTCAGCGACCAGGCAACTGCAGGTGCAGACCTTAAAAAAGAGGATTTCAAAACATTGATTCATGGAAAACGCGTCACTATATTCAGAATAAATGAAACAGCCGGCATATTTCGGCTTTATTTTTGCTGTTTGGCTTTTTGATTTGTTGATGTTTTTGAGCTCTTGTTCTGCTTTAAATTGTGGTTGTGATTTTTTTGCTTGTTGAAAAATATATTAATATTCTCTGTCTTTAATAAATCAGTGCCCTTTTTCATTTTATTTTTTGTTCTTTCATTTTTGAGTCTTTATTTGCTGTTAGGGTTGGTGGTTAGGATGTAATGCTTTTACTTTCTGTTGTGTTTTTGATTTGTTGTTATGCCTTTTTCAGTTTGTTCCGTTTCTACATCTTTCTGCTTCTTGAAGCGATGTTTGTTTAAAACAATGTAATCCTTCATTATATTCTCTTTATAAATAATAAACATGGCTTGTTGTGATTAATAACTTGTTCAGTTTTTCATTTTTCACTTTTATCCAGTTGTGTGCTGTAATGTTGTGTTGTCTTTATCATTGATTTGCTTTTCAATTTTATAATTGCTGTGATATTTTTTGCTCTGCTTTTTGATTTGTCTTGTTTGATTCATTGATTGTGTGCTTTTTTATTTGTTCATGTGTTTATATTTTTGCACTTTTACTTATTGTTATTGTGTGTGTTTTTATGTTGAAATATGATTTACTGACCATGACTGGGATGCTGCAACAGTAGCAGTATCAGGTTGATAACCTCAAAAGAACTAGACCACAGAATCAGACATTAAACAGGTACAAAATCAGTTTCCTTAATAATACCAATTTTAAATAAATGATTAAATTAATGAATAATCTCATCAATGTAACAATAACATTTCTTGATTATTTTAATGATTTAAATCATTTTACTTTAACCTGATGAAATCAATAGGTTTGAAACAGTTTTAAATGATCACACAGGCTGATTTTAAATCAAGATTTATGCTTCAATGTTTAACTTAATTCATAATTGTAATTAAAACTGATGCATTTTAACTTATTTTAACTACTTTAATGATTGAAATATATTCCAAACTTTATATGTATGTGTATAGTCTATATTCAAATCACATTATCTTAATCTAAATCGGATGGTTTATAGAAGTTTGAACAATGAAAGGGAACAAAGAAAAATCCTAACCTGTCAGACCTCAATCCACCAGTCCCACTATATTAATATTAAACACTACATTTAAGTCCAAAGGGCTTAAATGATCAATAAACACAAACACTTTAATCTCTCACTCATTAAACTAAAGTTATTTTATTTGTCAGTGTGATTAAATTAAAGTTTTCTCACCACTGGTGTCTTTGAGGTCTCCATGTGGTGAAGCCACCAAACACTCTGTGTGTGACAAAAGGGTGACACACCTGTTTCTGAGCCTTCTGACTGCCTCAGCCCGACCAGCCCCCTCTCTACCTGCACTCAGGAGTCTGACCTCACCTGACGTCGCCCTCTAGTGGACAAGACATGAACTACTGTTAAATCAATTTAAACCATTACAGTTGTGTTCAAAATTATTCAACCCCCACAGTAGATAAGTGTTTTTGCAAGTTTGACATTTATTTTTCATCTTGTTTATAATCACATTAAATAATGACATGTCAAATAGACAAATACAACTGAAATTACAACAAAAATGTTTGTAATATACCAATTAATGGCCTTTCTGTGATTACTTCGTTGACAAAATTATTCAACCCCTTAGGTATGTATAACTTTAGTACTTAGTACAACATCATTTTGCAACAATAACATCCTTTAGACGTGAAGCATAGCTTGACACAAGTTTCTTGCAGTGATCCACAGGTATCTTTGCCCATTCCTCATGGGCAAAGGCCTCCAGTTCATTAACATTTTTTGGCTTGCATGCTGCAACTGCCTTCATGTCCCACCAGAGATTTTCAATGGGATTTAAGTCTGGTGATTGCGATGGCCACTCCAGAATCTTCCAGCCCTTTTTTTGCAACCAAGCTGTGGTAGATTTTGAGGTATGCTTAGGATCATTGTCCTGTTGGAAGGTCCAACGTCTCACAAGCCTCAGCTTTGTCACTGACTGCATGACATTTGCATCAAAGATCTCCTGGTAGTGAACTGAATTCATAATACCTTGCACACCGCTGAAGATTCCCTGTACCTGAAGAAGCAAAACAACCCCAGAGCATGACTGACCCCCCACAGTGCTTCACAGTAGGCAGGGTGTTCTTTTCTTTATAGGCACCATTCTTTCTCCTCCACACGTAACCTTGATCCGTTGGCCCAAAAAGTTCCAGTTTGGTCTCATCACTCCAGAGAACAGTATCCCAAAATCTTTGTGGTTTGACCTCATGGTTTTTGGCAAACTGGAGTCGACTCTTCTTATGCTTTAGAATTAGCAGGGGGGTGCGCCTGGATGTTCTTGCATGGAGGCCATCATTTCGCAGTGTGCATCTTATTGTCTGGAATGAAACCTAAACACCTCCCTCTGACATGTCATTTTTCACCACCTTTCGCCTCAGGTATCGCACAGCAGTTGCAGACAGTAACTTCTTTCTACCATGCCCAGGTAGCGTTTCCACTGTGCCTTTAGCTTTAAACTTGCGGACTATGCTCCCAATTGTGTCTCTTGAAATGTTTAGCCTCTTTGCTATCTTTTTATATCCATATCCTTGCTTATAAAGTGAAATGACCTCCTCTCTGAACTTTTTTTGACCATTCCTTGGACTTCACCATGTTGCAAAGATGTCATTAACTGCCAAGAAGAGCCATGTGTCACATTCCTTTTAAATCTTCTTAATTGCTGCTCATTAGGATTCTGTTCATATCTACAGGTGTTTTCATCAGCTGTTTGACAACACCTGATTGAAACCTCTGTCTTAAGAGTGGGATTCTTGAAGGGGTTGAATAATTTTGTCAGTGAGGAAATCAGAAAAAGGACATTTGTTGGTGTATTACTAAAAAAAATTGTAATTTAAGTTGCATTTAGATGGTCTCAGCACAATATTTGTTGTGCTTACATGTTTATTTGTTGATGTGTCCTTAGTTGCGTTGTGCTTTTCTATTTGTTCTTTTCTGTTGTTGTGTTTCTATTTGTCATGTTTCCATAATTAAAGTGTCTATTTTGCACTTGTTTTTTTAATTTTGTATTAAAGAAATGTTTTATTTCATTATTTTTTTATTTGACCATTGTCAAGTTTCTATTATTTTTGTGTTCTTGCAGTCACTTTGTATTCTCATGTTTTTGAATTGAACTTGCATTAATTGATTTTTTACCAGTTTTATTTGTAACTGTGGTTCCTGATTTGCTCATCATGTCTAATTGATGTTGTTTCCATGTTTGTTGATGTGCTCTTTTGAGTTAATGTTGTGATTTTACAGTTGTATATTTCAGTTGTTCTGCTTTGATTGTCTTTTTTTTTTGTTTTGTTGTTTTATGGCTGTTGTTACCTCCACCAAGGAGGTTCTGGTTTTTGCTGGCGTTTATCTGTCTGTCTGTCTGTTTGTCTTTTTCTGTTCAAAATAACTTGAAAAGTTCTGAACGGATTTGGATGAAATTTTGAGGAATTGTCGGAAATGGGATATGGAAGAACTGATTAAATTTTGGGGGTGATCCGGATCACCGTCAGGATCCAGGAATTTTTTAAAGGATTCTTGAACATTGCCAGACAGAACCATTTTCGCCAAAGTGGACCGAAGCAGCTTGGCTGAGGTCTGTGCTCTCTGAGTGCTTTCCTAGTTTTATTTATGGCTTTGTTTTTAGTTTGTTGTTGTATTGTTATTATTAATATATTTTAAATTTGTTGTTTTTCTGTTGTTGCTGCTTTAGTTTGCTGCTCTTTTTAAAACGTTGTTGTGTTCCTATTGTTTTTGTTTGTTTGCCTGTATTTTATGTTTGTTGTTTTTTCTTTGTTTTTTTCCTTTTTTGATTTTTTGAAACATCTGTTGATTTTAATATTGCATAGTGTTTGTTTTTGCTTTGTGTTTATTGATTTGCTGTAGAACTTTAATGATTTTTGTTCTGAATCATGTTTTATTTAGATGATGTTTAGAAGTTTATTTCTTTCTGTGTTTTATTATTTGCTGTTTTTTTGTTGTGGTTTTTACTCATTGATTTGTTGTTGTGGTTTATTTTCTGAATCACCACCATTATAAAATGCTGACGTGTCATGGAGAAGAAAACAATAATAATTTCTCACACACAAAATAGAAGAATTAATACTTCTATTTATGGATTCTGGCAGTATGGGGCATGTCAGTGGAATATATATAAATATATATATACCTTCATTATTAATGCAAAAGCTTTATATTCCAAACCAGGCCGTATTCAATTTACATGCTGTAACTTTCTGTAGGTTGATTAAAAATGGACAAAGGAAGTGCATTCAACTCCAGGGCCATAGTTTGGACACCCCTGGACAAACACAAGGATAATGTACTGCTGATAGCTGGGAAACACTCACTGAAGATCTGCCTTTTGTTAATACACAGACAGACAGACAGACAGACAGACAGACAGATACAGTTCTTTTAAAATGAATTGAATTGAATTACATTGGGGTGTTATGGTGGTACAGCAGGTAGTGCACGTGCCTCACTGCAAGAAGGTCACTGGTTCAATCCCCAGGTCAAGCAGGGCTTTTCTGTGTAAAGTTTGCATGTTCTCCCCATGCATGTGTGGGTTCTCTCCAGGCACTCCGGCTTCCTCCCACTGACCAGAAAAATTCTCATTTGGTTGATTGGTGACTCCAAATTGCCTTGTCGTTATCCAAACCCTGTTTTCAGAGCCTTACCCTAAATGTTTCAAGTTTTGCCAACTTAAGTTAAGAAATTAGACCAACTTAACGTAAAAAACATAATAAGAAAAACTGAGATGACTCCTTTGATGGAGTTCATAACACAAAAAACAATATTTTGTTTAGTGAAAAGTTAATTTAATGCCAGTGATGTTAAGTTTTCATTATTACAGTGTAAGAGAGAGCATCAAAGCATCGTCCAGATCAGCTGCATAAAATCTTTAAGCCACAGGTAAACTCACAGATAAAGATGCAGCAGCGTCCTGCTCTCCCTCCACGCTGCTGCAGGTCACACAGAGGTCATGCGAGGCGCACATGTCACACCCATTAAAGCTGACAGGATGTTATAAACAAAGAAATAACAATTTAATGAAGAAATGCACATTTTTTGCTAAAAGTGCAGAAATAACATAAGAAAATACGAGTTTCATGAAGGAAAAAAAAGACATTATTTTGCTTTTTTATCCTCCAAGTCCAGAGAGCCACTGGTGAGGAGCAAAGAGCCTAATGCAGCTCCAGAGCAGCGGGCTGCCGACCCCTGGACCAGTCCATCTGGGAAACAGCCCGTAGAAAGTGTTTGAGAATGGGCAGAGCCTTTCAGAAGCTTATCCAGCAGCTGACTGAACGATCGTCCCACTGATCACAATCATTACAGGCAAATCAGAAGTTTGTATTTTAGTTATCTGTTTTTCATTTGACAAAGAAATGCGGTCATATCTGATTAAGCTGCTGAAGCTGTTAGCATCTGTGCTAATCTCTGTCTGAACAGTAGCATCCTGCTGTTGTCTCACTCATAGCTCTCACCTCTTTCTGCTCAAAAAGACGCTGATTAAGCTGAAAATAAACTAAATCAGAAGTTTCAAAGAGACCAGACCGCCTGGCAGAAACAATACGCCACATTCAAAATCACTTAAATCCCCTTTCTGGGTCTGAGCTTCAGCAGGTCTTCTCAACCATGTCTACATGCCTAAATTCACTGAGTTTCTGCCATGTAATTAGCTTATTAGCTACTTGGATTAATGAGCAGTTAAACAGGTGAACCTAATAAAGTGTTGAGTGTATTCTAGCAGTTCAGATAGATGCTGCTACATTAATCAACATCATTCCTCCAGTTTATGATCATTATAGATGTTCATGACCTCTCTATCAGTGGTCGTTATTGATTCTACCTCTATGATAAATATCTTAACAGTCATATAGACATGAAGACCCTCTTGAAAATGAGAAACACAGAATAGCCTGTGCGGACATAACAGCGTTCACGTTTGTTAATAACAACTACTCTCACATCTGTGCACTTGGTGAATTGCTGGGTTTATCTTCAGTGATCTGGAAATCAAATGATCCCAAGGACATGTTAAAGGGATACTTCAGTTTCTTTTTTAAGTGGAGCTGTGTGAGCTCCATTTGACCACAAAGTACATTAGATGCAGTAGAAAGTTTTCTCCTCTTCCTCAGTAAACCACAATTTGTAAAAGTTTGTGACTCAGAACCAAACAGGGAAGTATTGTACCAAGAACAAAGGGTGTTTTCTCCGCCTACAAGAGCTCCCATCAAAAAATAATACCACAGTTTAAGAGTGTGCTACCTAGAATTTTTTTTGAGTGCATTAACTTTTCGGAAAAATAACGTTTATCTGGAACTAGGAATACGTGGAATATGATTCTGCGTCACAAACTTTACAAATTCTGGCTTACTGAGGGAGAGGAGAGAACTTTCTACTGCATCTAATGTACTTAGTGGTCATATGGAGCTCATACAACCCCACTTCAAAAAAACTGAACTGTCCCTAACTCTTAACATTTAGACTAAAGGAGCTTTTAAGAACCACATACACTCTGTAATTTATACACTCCATCTGAGACCACTTTAGCATTGAGCTGTGTGTAGGTGTATAAATAAAGAGTCTAAACTCTTAACTTTAAATGCAGGATAATTACTTTCATTGCTGTTTAGCACAGGCAAAGCTTACAAATCGCATTCATTGAGTATACTGATTGGTAACAAACAAAACATCTAAATTACTGACCAAAAATCCTGTAATCAGAGCTTCAGAAAAGGTGATCATGCAGGAGAACCAGTCTGCCCAGCATGCAGGCTCCAACCAGTAACAGCATGAACTCAGGTTATAATATCGAGCAGATCTTCATCACCAATTCTCCCGAAAAACTCCAGCACAAGAATAACTTTCAAAGTTTATCAAAGATTAAAAAAATCATCAAAAGCTCAGAGAAAAAGTGCATCTACCATCTGATCTGTGTTCAGTCCATGTTGGCAGAGAGAGAGTCGAATCTTCAAACAAGGTGGAGTCAGCGACTGCCTGGGACAAACCATCACTTCTGCTTTTGTTTGCTTTCCTTTTTTTCCACTTTCTTTATACTTAATTCTTTTTTTCATGAAAACAAAATAGTGTAAAATATTTCCACTTCATAAGCTGTACATAGATATTCCTCCCTTCAGTGTTCTTGCAGTTAAGTCTCTCAGTTTCCAGTGCTGCTGCTCTGATCTCTGTTTACCCTCCATTTTCCCATTTGTCCTTCATCTGGGTTTGTTGCAGTCGTATCATATCAGTCAGATTTCTCTCAGATAAATCTCTTCAATAATCTTAACCATTCATTTACAGTTGGGGGATCAGCTTGATACTTGTTATTTATTTAATTTTTAACAAGCCACTGTCACAATTTAAGTTATTATTTATCTTTCCCTTGCTGATATATTTTAGTTAGTTACCAAGGTAAAGTATGGATGCCCTCAAAGGCAAATTATATCCCAGTATTTTTGTTATTTCTACAATTACGTTTTCCCAGCATGTCAAGATTTTTTAACTTTCCCAAAATACATGGCTATGATTAACATTCATTGAACCGCAGTCTCTCCAACGTGGGGTAAGTTGGTTCAGATATTTGATTTTAGGTGTTACCAAATACTGGATACGATTTTTCCATGAGAACCCCCTCCATGCCTGAGTCTCCAGAGGTTGTTTGGTGGTTTTTTCACATATTTTGCCAATCCTCAGTTGATATTTCAACATTTAATTCATTTTCCCACTTCATCTCGATGTGTTCGCTTGAATGTTTATTGGTCATTAAAAGTGCATGGTGAAATTTTGACAAAATTCTCATCAACTTCCCCTTGTATGCTTTATGTTAATTTTTATCACCGAAGTCTCGTACCTGCTTGAAGCTGGCCCCTCACCTCACACAAAATTTGTGCCGGTTTGTGCCTTAAAAACTTTTGTTTGTGCTGCTACGGTTTTATAGATATTACACACTTTAATTATCTGAGATGACTTCAAACCCTTCCTTCACGGGGCCGTAAAACACTTTGTTTGTGCTATCACAGTTAACTGATATTGTTTGATTATCATGCAACTCCATTAAGCCCCTGCCATGTCTTTTTTTCCCTTTTATTTCTTAAATAACAAAAGGTGGTATCACTTGAATTGGATTAGTAGGGTTGTGATTCCAATGATGGCATCTCAGTCGTGATGGCACCTTACCTGGTCATCATTTCTTGATACATCTTCATCGATTACCTGCTCCAACAGTCCTGTCAACCACAAACATGTCTGAAATATCAATAAAAAGATTGCATTTCACAGCCAGCATTTTGTTCTTCATTTGAAAGAAGGATCATGCCCTGCACCTTTGTTCCACTAAGGTGCACTCACATAGGCTAGTTTAACTGTGGGATAAGAAAAAACTCATGAATCTCACATCTTTTTCCAAGAAGTCTCCATGTTGTATTTCCTTTTACTATCCAGTGTTTAAATCCCAGCTCTTGTTTACCAGATTTAAACCTGTTGTCATATGCTATTCATTTCAAAGAGTTAATATCCTTCCATAACTGATATCTCTTGACCATTCTGTACCATATTTCTTGGGAAAAACTTGATATTGGATCCAAGTTATTTTTCAGAAGAAAACAAATAGCATCATCAGCAAAAAGCCCTGTGTCATGTTGCATGCATATCATTTCAACACCTCTAATTTCCTCTTTCTGCCTAACTGACTGTGCTAAGGGTTTTATGTATAGAGGAAATAGTCTGGGTGACAAGTGACATCCCTGTCTAGTTGATTTCCGTGGAATGAATGTATCCGTCAAATTACCATTTATTTTGATTCCTGCACAAGGTTGTTGATACAATGCATGTATACATTCAACTAACTTTTTATTAAACACAAATCTACAGAAAATATTTCTTATTTTATTTGTTCATGAAATTCTTCGCTATACAATATTCCTACATTTCGGGCCTGATCTACTAAGATCCAAAACAACGAGTGCTAAATTGCGTGTGCAAACTAAAAAACTGCACGTTATTAGTGGGCGTGTTGTGGGTGATCTACTATGACTGAGTGCGCAATTCATAACAGGCGCAAAAATGGTGTGGCCGCCCTCCTTAAATGAGGATTTTGCGTGTGTGACCAGTTGTCACCATGGAGAGTTTGGGAGAGCAGAGTGGCTGTAGATGAAAAACGAAGTTTAAAGCCATGGAGTTTGAGGCAACTGAACACACGTGCGGTAATCTTTTTTTGCTGTCTGTCATTTTGACGGGCAAGGTTGTCACTTTTCCCTCATACCTTTATTAATTTTCTTTTTCTGATTACAGTTAAACATAATCTAAATGACAGCATTCACATTGTTTCACAGCTTCATCATCAATAGCCTCTCATGTGAAGAGCAGTCTTACAGTTACGCACACACAGACCGTGCGGATCCTCTTGCCTTTACGCACTGACAGCGTCAACTCCTAAAGTCTTAAACTCGCTGTCAGTGCGTGGGGAGTGTGATGCAGTCAACTCTGAGTAGCAGACACAAACAAACGGTGATTATGGCTATGAAGGTTTTTTTTGCACAGGTTAAATGATCTCCTCCACGATATAGAGGACACAACAGAGAGGATTTACTTTCCGTGTGTGTCTGCATGAGTATGATGGCACAGTGGATCATCCCTCTTTTTCCAGTCCATCATAATGACTGACAGCCTCCAAAACTTTCAGTGAATTATCCAAAAAATTGGTCCATTACGGAAAATAATCGGTTAATGTGACCACTGTTTCTGGCCACAATGACCGCAGCTCTCTGTGCGTAACACTGTGCTTTTTTGCACTAGCCTTTCGAATGTACTGAATTTAGATACAAAAACACAGAGCGCAGTCAGTTGCGGGTTTGATAAATCACATCGCGAGTGCTAAATGATTACATTTGCATCTCCTCCTCCCAGTATTTTACGCCTTCTGATCATCTGCATGTATTCTGCATAATTATGAAGGCAAACACGCTAAATGGTCTGCGCGTAATATTTCATTTGATAGATGCAATTGACGGTGCACCCTGTTAGTAGATCAGCTCTGTGCACGCTACCAAGTTTGCACATGTTTTTATACACGCAAACCTTTACTAGATCAGACCCTTAGTCTCCACACTCTATATTTCTTTTTCTTTCCTATCTGTAATGTTAAATGTAAGGGGTTATTGTCAGATACTTCTGCTGTCCCAATTCTACATTCTCTTATCTTGTGTATCTCAAAGCATTAATCTATTCTGTTGTAAGTTTTGTGGTATGGTGATTATTAAGGGAACTGTTTGTCATTGGAGATACAGTACCTCCAGATATCTACCATTCCCATTTCATTCAAAGTTATTTTTGATAAATCTTGATAGATGTGTATTATTTCTCTTTAAGCTGATTGTATACATTTTGATGTATTATTTTAAAATCTCCACCACACTCTGAAATCCCTTCTGTTGCTGTTGCCAAAATGTTGAATGGGAATTCCACAGATTCCCTTTCTGTCCAAAGTTGCATATGTATTGACCAGTGTAATTATTTGATCTTCAAGTTTTCCTTTAATCAATACATACCTTCCTTCTTTATCTCATATCTCAAACTCGACAGCATTTGATTTCAGGGTAATAACACCTCTCATCATTTTATACCATAAGAACTGCCAGAAGCATTTTTAAAGCATTTCTCTTTAAGTTTTTCATGTTCTGTATATTAAAATGGGTTTCCCATGAAAATATTATGTGGACTTTTAATTTCTTCAACCTCCTCATGACCTTCACTTCTGCTTTTCTTACCCCTTTAACAGCCATACTTCATCCATATCCACCCTTGCTTTCCCAGTGGGCCCCAATATACACCAAGGACCTTTCTGGAACAGTACATGAACATTTGGGTGTTGTTTCTGTCAGACATGAAACTTGGTTAAAGCAGCACACGAACATCCAGACATTGTCCTTGTTGCACACCAACCTTAACCTTGACTTCCGTTGATCTTGGTTGCTTCTTCATTTTACTAAGGACTTCTCCTTTGCCGTCAGCATTCTCTTGACCACTTCTCCTTTTTGACCCAGGGTCTCTCAAACAGTTCCTCTTTACAGTTCTTCAGTCTTTGTTCCATGTAAGCATCTCTCACCTTTACATTCTTAATCACTTATAACTAATAACTTAGATGCATAAGCTTTGTTTTATAAATCAATAATCAATGTACGCTCCTCTGTTATTACTGCTGCCAGTTAGCCTGTCCTGCTCTTCTATCATGCCCATAACTTTGTTCGTTCCCCCACTTGGGACTTTTTGGACAGAAGGCCTGTTTTTCCCGTATATACAGGTCATAAGGCCTGTGAGGCCGAGAGGCACCCATCTGCAGGACTCAGGCGCCACCATATCAGTGGTCACGGGGGGGAAGCCCTTCCCTTAACACTAACCCTAAACCGAACCATTTTAGGCTTCTTGCCCAAACCTAACCTTAGGACACCGGCCTAATTTATCCATCAGTTGTAGAGACTCGAGAGTGATGTGCTCTTCCGGTGTGCCGTGCAGATATGGCGGATATATGGCGGTGCCCGATCCCTGCATATGGGTATTCTTGGTAAGGCCTGGCAATCCAAGATTCGGATTCACTTTTACCCCCGCGAAGGAGGTTATGTTTTTCCAGTGTATGTAATAAAACATTTTATTTATAAAGTACATTTCATTAAGAAACTTTTTTCTTAAATTCTTTTCTTAATCATGCCATGCAGTATTTTATTTTAAGCTAGTACATGGAGTAAAAGCAAAAAATGTCAACTCTGTTAATGGTTTAATGATAACAGAGTTGACAGTGACTTACAGAGCCAAATTCTCTTAATCTTTTTAGGGTATTTAATTGTGTCTAGATTTTCAAATGTTTTAAAAGGTTTCAGAGTCAGGGAGAAATAGTATTGTTGTTGGCTTTAACTATGCAGGGTCAACTCTGTTGTCCATGTCAATTCTATTAACATCAATGTCAAATGTGTTTACAGTTTTGCTGTAAAAAACTATGATCAAAATGTATTATCATTAACAAACTTACTAGAAGCTGTGTCCTAACTAAATGAAATTTCAAAGCATTTCATTCATTTCTACAGGCAGGGGTGGACTGGCCATCGGGAGTACAGGCAGTTTTCCTGGTGGGCCAATCAATAATGGGCCAATTGACGGCCATTTTATTATTTATTTATTTATTGCTGCGCCTTGCCTTGGTAACTACGGTAACTCTCCTGGGCCGGCTCGGGGACATGCAGCTGTAGACAGCACTCACTCACACAGAGAGGTGATGATTGATTTGTCCAGTCAGTGGCCTGTCTGTCAAGTATCCGTGGCCCAATGGCCCTCTGTGAGAGGCTAGAGAGGCCCAGGAGTCCCACCCATGTATGATCTAGCCCCCCCCACCCCACCCAATCATCTTTAATGATGATAAGCAGTCAGTCGATAACGAGAGAGAGCGAGAGAAACAACCGCGCCATGGCGGCAGAACAAAAAGCTGGAGAGCACAAGCAAAAAAACGAAAAGGAGGTGCAGAGAAACTTAGAAGGCTGCGACACAGGCTGCTGAGAGCAGAAAGGTGATGGAGGTGTTTGCTGCTCCAAGGGTGCGTCACAGCAGCGGGTGGTGTTAGGTTACACTGCTGACAGTGCAGGAGCAGGAGGCGAATGAGGAGGCAGATGACTTTAATGTTGAGAAGGATGAGACCGTGGTGAGCAGGTGTGCCTTCAAGCATGGTGTGGATAAACATTCAGTCTAATTAACAGTTCAGAGCAGTTGCTTAATTGTCTATGAACTATGTGACAATAAACAGCGGACACGGTGTGGTGTGTTACAACTAAATCTAGTTCTCTAAAGTACTGGAAAACAATAACTGTACTGATTAATTGATTAGTTGCTTTATTAGCCACTTAAGATGTATTTTATACTTCCATCACAGGATGCAACATTACAGATTTACAAGCTTACAACTTGCATGTTGCGATGTGATGTGTTTGAGCTTGTATATCTGCTATTTCCACAGTTTTTGATCATTTCTATTCTGCCAATAATGACATCCCCCCCAATCATGTCACCAGAGTTAAAGTGTTTGAGGCATCAACATGCAACTTTAGTTGGGTGCCCACAGTCCAATTTGGTTTATGAATGACATTGATCTAACAACTTAAATAATATGTATGCTTTATATATTATTTTCAGTCAGTGTTTGAGGTTTAACAGTCGACCTTAAAACATCTGCATACGTATTATGCAGATATATTGTCTATACATTCTGTTGAGCTGTACTGTCTGTTCTAAAATAAAAAATTAAGTGTTTGTCTGTTTTTTCAGATCATTATACTATTGTTTTACATACTTTAGCCAACTAGTCAAAGGTCGGCCCAGTGCAACCTATCCTGTGGAAGGGAGATTACCAGAGACCCCGCTCTTGAATCTTAAATCCTTACTCCAGTATCCTTCTTAAGAGCGAGGAAGCAACGCACTGTATATTTATCATTTATTACTTCAAGGCTTCAATATATAAAGGGTTACTGTTCAGCATAGTGGTGTTATAAAGAGCTTGTGTGTTTGGTACATCAATGGGGAGAGTTGGCACAGTAGTGGGCCGATCTGGACCAAAAAGTCCAGGGTCAAATTTTTGTCCCAGCCCACCCCTGTTTACAGGTATGATACAGAAAATGTACACCCTTGTGGGAACATTTCAATTAAATGTGTCTATATTTCTGCTCCAAATTGTTTGACATTTGTTGACTTTATGGGCTCTAATTTCGTAGGCCAGGTGCAGGCGGGGCGCACCTGCCCTGCGCCGTGCCAACAGGGTGTGTCCAGGGCATTTTGCAAGTTTCATGCACGGCGCAGTCTGGCGCAGGCAGGCGCACCCTCGCCTCCGTCTCTCCTACCGGTGCACGTAGCAGAGAGGGAGGAGATAAGACTTGAGTGGGTTTAACACAGCCGAGTGTGATCTTCACCAATCAAATGAATGCCTCTCCTCGCCTTTAAATGCGCCACGGGCGAGGCGCAGTGACAATTTCACCTCAGTGGCGAAGACGGTCAGATCCGCTGTCACTTTTACAGCAACTGGGAGATCGCAGGGGCCACCGGGCTGCGCATCGGAGCCACGATGCGCGTCACCGTGTGGACCACCTCATGGGACAGATGTAATCTGTTCCTGTGTCATAATAGGAGTACAAAATGAAGTGATAACTACATTTAAACACAGCAGCAGGCTAATCCATTCATCATGCTTGTGATCCACCTGCATTACTGGTCTGTCATCGCCAAATAGCAGAACCTTTGGTGAAATTATATCTCCTCCTCATCCTCCTTGCAATAATGTACTCCATCTTTTTAGATCACGTTACAAATAAAGATTAAAACAGAGAAATATGGGCAATCACAGGTAAATCCTTAAGACACTGAGTGACTTACATTTATACAGTGAGCGTCTCTCTCTTTTTTCTTTTCTTATGACTTTCATGAGATGACAGAAGCCGGATACTCCGTATCGTATGATGTGGCTGTTTGTGGTTGGCTTCAGAGATGTGAACTCGTTAGTTTTGACAAACGTCTCTGATCTGACATCAGATGTGATGGGACAACTAATATAGATACAAATGTAAGTGCTGGATCAGACGGTTACATTAAGTAGTGGTTGCTGTGATTGTTTATTGCATTGAAATGTGCCTGACACTCTGGACACCTGCCTGTGAGGTTTTGGTGACGTGTGCGCACTGTGCGCATGTCAGCCAAATTACCACTGCCCCGAGAATAGACCAGGTTGGAGCTGGCGGGCTTTCAGCGCACCTTCCGCGCGTTTTTTTGGGCACCAAATTGTCACTGTGCCAAGCTGAATCTGTGGACACCTCCCCCCTGGTGCGCCGTCACACCCATCTCGGCGCAGCCGGTCTACCAAATTGCCAAATTGGCTGCGCAATGCGGTGCGCCGGACGAAATTACCACTGAGCGGGGTGCGCCAGGCTGCACCATTCTGAGTTGCGCCAGGAATTTAGAGCCCTATGTATTCTACCAATTTGCAAAAAATGTGCACCCCTGTGGCAACATTCCCATTAAATGTGTTGATATTTTTACTCCAATAAGTCTTTACTCTATTGTGACTTATGTATTCTACCAAATTTGTCTGCAGCAGAGTTGACAGATTTTTCTGTAACTACACTGTTTTTCATATTAAATGTTTTCAGTGTTCCAGATTTAAGCTCAGCAGATACTAGAAAAGTTATATTTAAAGTGTGTTCTATGAAACAAAAAAGTTCAATAAAAGAAAAAAAACTCCCAAGTTTTGCTTTCTTTCTCCATGCATAATGTACCAGAGCACTGAAATGAGACATATGCATTTACAGTATGTGTATCTATGAAATGAAGCTTCACCCTGCTCTACAGTAAAGTGTCTTGAAATAACACTTGTTATGTATTTGAAGCTATACGAATAAAGATTGATTGATTAATTAATTTTCTAAATGGTGATGAACAATGCAGATATTGTAAATTCGCTCATGTCTTTGTGTGGTAATCATGCAGGATTTCAACAGATGCCAGCTCTGGTATTTCTTGTTTAATCACTCCCCCACTGATTTATCATGTACCACATGTTTCCTTTCCAGAGCTGAGAATTTGCAGACTGTAAATTCTTAGTCATTTCAACGACATATATGGTAAATAAAAAAAAAGCTCAGACTGCGATTGGCTGTATGTGTCGGTTGTGACAGAACAAGTGCATGTATAAAAATCAAGAATTACTTTGAGACTTGAAGCAAAGTTTTGTGACTTTGTATAAACTGCACGAAGACCAGCTGAGTTCTCACATCGCAGAGGTCAACTGACTCGAAACGGTAAGAAATCATCCTCGCCTCAATCAACAGAAATAACCATGAATAAGATCAGAAATCATTCTAGTTATAAGACACTTTAAGATCAAAATAGATGAACCTGTTTGCAAGTTCTCTGTGAAAAATAAACCAAAGAACAAAAATGAAGAAAAAGAGTAACAACACACAATATAGAAATGCTGATGACAGCAGGGAGCAACGAGATACAAGTAAAGCGAAGACTCGCTGCAGAAGTTTGAATCAGGCTTTAAAAATCTGTTTTTGCAAATTCTAAAACTCTTCTCACAGAAATTTTTTCTTACAAAATTATATATTACAGCATTTTACAGCTAATTTAGATTTTTTCTAGTGAATTTGCTACTTCTTCAAATATATACAGTACTTTAATTTTTACTTCTGCTCTGCCAACTAGTAGTTGGAGACACCTGCTTCAGACTGTTTTGCAACTAAAAGAATGACAAGCAAAAAAATGTACAAATGTGTTTACTGTTTCTGCTTTGTTTGTGGGATGTAAAAGTGAGTAACATCTGGTTGGTGACTTCCTGGTCTGCTTGCTTTAATCAGATTTTCTGAGTATGATGCCATAGGCAGCCCAGCCTGGAGTTTAGGTCAGGAAAAGATAAAACAGTCATTTTAACATGCTTGAGGATTATTTGGAGAAATAATTGGGTGCAGCAAGACAGGAATCAGATCAAAATGTTGAGGACAATCCAGGGCTAAAGGGCAGCCCACCTTTCCAGATGTTCGTCTGTCTGTCTCTCTGTCAAGTCCCCTCTCTCTCTCCTGCTGCAATGGACACATAAAAAAATCAAAGTCTGACAATTGTAAGTGAACAAGGCGTCCTCTCAAAATATCGTTTGCATGTGAGAAACAATTCAGTCATTAACAGCCGTCTTTCACTGATGAGTAACTGCATTGTCATTCTTGTTCAAAGATTCTTCTTCTTTTTGTCCCTCCAGACACGATGAAGTTCCTGATCACCATCACACTCTCTTTTGTCCTTGTCCTCGCTCTTGGAAGTTCCTCCAACGCTCAGTACAACCATAAACCCTGTATGCGAGCAAGGAATCCGAATGGCTACGCCAATTTTGTTTACCACCACATCCTTCCAGCTAATGTTAACCCACACAAAACAGATGAACTGCAAAGGTAAGTTGAAAGTCAAGGTCTTTGGACAGGGATCCTCTGTTATTCAAAGTCAAGACTGAAATGATCGAGCTCTCCTTACAGACCCCCTCAACTCTGGATCAACCTGCCGACAGAGATAAGAAGGGCAGAATCATTTTAATTCAACTCCATCTATTTTACCTTTCTGGCAGATTTTAAATAATACAAACAGGTCATATTTTGAAGGTTTGAGGGGATTTGTGTAAGAGCTCAGGCTGCACAGCAGTTCAGGACATGTCGGTCTGTCCTACAGATCCCAGAACAAAGCCAGGCTCAGGGCACAAGAAGATGGATTATGATTATTATTATGATTTAATGGGTGCTTTTTGAGGGAAAACATGAATCAAACCAATCAGTGTGTCAGCCCCATTTAACTGGTGTGCATCAGCCAGCAGGTATTTTACTGTTTACTCAGTGGATTTCACACTTTGGTCTGGATTTCAAACGGATCATTCAGTTCCTTGTCTTTTAATGAGCCACCAAACACACAGGACACGTTATTATAGAAATGTGAACATGCTCAAAGTTAAGTTTAATCGTCAATCTTTTTTTGGATAGCACCAATTCATAACAAGTGTTATCTTAAGGCACTTTACAGTAGATCAGGCTGAAAACATACTCTTCATTCTATGAGATCTATATATATATATATATATATATATACACACACACACACACACACACATATATACGTCCAGAAGTATCCATCCAGGCAGAGACAATTGGACTAAAAACTAGAAAAGCACTCAGAGAGCAAAGACCTCCACCAAGCAGCTCAGATCACCAGATCCAGAATAGTGCCAAGATCCAGACCAAACTCAGCACATACATGAAGGTTGTTATCCTGTATGAACACAACAGGTTTAGAGAACATAACTTAATATTTTGATTTTATATGAATTATTGAATGTTGTCAGTGGGATTTCCCATTATCAAGTTAAATGTTATTAAGTGACATCAGACTGGATTGGATGCAGAAGAAATTGACCTTGATGATAGAGACATGTGCCACATATTATCCTTAGAATTGGAGGAGAAATGGCAACGATATGATTTTTTAAAATTCTGCACAATGTTAATTTATGGGATTGGGATTTTTACTGCATCCAAAATAAACATATCAGCATCAAAATTTTAATGGATTCTTTCTTGGACTACACCACACCTCAGGTAAAATTTTCATGTAAATCCATCCTGTAGTTTTTCAGTGAAGTTGCTAACAACAAACAAAACAAAACAATTATACGCTTGCAAAAACATAGCCTCCTTGGCTGAAGTAATAAGAATTTATTATAGCCACAAACCCATGAACGCCCAGATCATAAATCTGTCCCCATCACATTTGTCTCTGCTGAATATAGAATAAATCAATCAATCTTTATTTGTATTGAGCCATATCTGTCTTTGTTGAATATAAATTCATTAAAGGTAAGACCCTGAGATGTGGCATCTCATTTTCAAGAGAGGACTGATGTTGATCAATATAGCAGCATCTCTTTGAACTGCCATTAAAATGGGTTTAACTGGTCTAAATATATGAATTTTTGTTAAATGTTATTTCTCTATTTCATCAAAGCATTCGCCCAACACTAAATAGGATCAAGAGGGCGAGCTCGACACTCCTGTATTAGTGTAAAACTGAATCTGCATAAGTGATTAAAGTCTCCAGATCAAACATACAGGATCAGACTTGATTATGTTTATGATAGACCTCTGGACATCAAATCACGATAAGCTGTAAATGTTTTTGATGCCCTTTCTTTGTTGTGTGCAGGAGACACACCTCTTAATACCTATCAGCACAGCTGTTGCTGGTTTTACTAAATATGAATGAAATTATTTTGCTCCAAAAAATGGAATAAACTCTTTGCGAGTTAGACTTAAGACCAGATTTTAGATGGTTTAAAACACAGTCATTTTTTGCATTAGATATTGTTGAGGTCAGTGATATTATGACGAATCAAGAATCAGATTTATCTTTAAGAAACATAAATTTCATGAGTACCAGTATGTGAGTTACTGTTCAATTTAAAAAAAAAAAGTTAAATGATTTTTATCAAGAATGGCATTAAAAAATTGATCATATATTTATTGATCAAGAACTGATTGTAATTAAAAATTGTCAATGATGTAATTACAATTCATGTAGTAATGTCAGGGAACAAAAATATTAGCTAAAAAATAAAAATAACGTGATTTTTCAAGCATGAAACGTGTAAGTGATGTAATAATTCATCAAGTTTTAAGAGCAAAAACATCATGATGTGATAAGTCATAAATTATTGAATAGTAGCAAAAAACAACATTGATATGACATCATAACATTTAACTTAAAAGCGTAAATAAAATTAAGATTATTAAGTTCAAAATTTGGCCCCAAACCCATCAATGACGTTAAGATTTGTCATAAAAAGTTTAAGGATTTATCAAGATTAAAATTCAGCTCCAGCATGTGAAATAATATGAAGATTTAACATTCAAATGTGGTTTAAAAACATGAATGATCGTGGACTTATCAGGTATAAAATGTAACTTAAAGATGTCAATAATATGAGGAGTTTTAAGTACAAACAAAAAAGTAGAAAAGTAGATGATATAAATATTTATCAAGAGTAAATTTACTGAAACATAATTTAAAACTTTTTTTGAAGTGGAAAATTTTACTTTAAATAATGATCAATGATATGAGGCTTTGTCAAATATGTAAATTGGCTTCACATTTGCAAAATAAATGATGGCACATCAAATAAAAAAATCTTGGATGAAAAACATATAAATCATTATATTTTTTCAAGTATGAATTAATTTTTTTAAAAACATCAGTGATGCAATATGTCTTTCAGTAATACCAGAAACAAATGTAGTGATATGAGGTCTAATCTTGTTAGCATGTTCATCACGGACCTTATTTCAGACATTTACCCAAAAAGCCTGTTGGAAAGTCTCTTAGAATTCCGGGCGTTGGGATCAGTATTCCTAAAATGCTAATTCACTTTGGTGTTGTTAGACTCATTCCTGCACCGCTCTGTTCTCCAGTGGATCACAGCACGTTGTGTCGATATCAGGAGCAGGACTCTGCACACAACTGAGCACAGGAGCACCAACACAGACCGACACAAGCCATCTTTAACAAAGTCGCCAAAAAATCCTGAAATTATCCAGACGACTTCCTGCTGAGAGGAGGAATTATGAACGAGAATGATTATTTCTTAAACTGTATCTGTGTTCATGTTGCCTTGTTGTGTCTTCACAGTGTATTTATTTCTCTCATTGTGCAGGTACATCAGGAGAAATGGCCGCTGCAACATCCTAACTCAGTCCTTCATCCCGGGCATGTACCAAAGAGAAGTGGAGGGGATCTGTAACGGCGGTGGCAAGGCCCTGACTGGTAACTTGTGCATCAGTAAAGACAAGATAAGGGTAAATCACGTCATGCTCACAGCAGGGTGTGAGATTAGACACATACTTCCTGACAACGATTGGGTGATTGTGGCCTGTGATGTCGTTCGTGACGGATGCCGTCCTGTGCACTTCCAAAGGAACAAAGGTTGGCAACCATACAGAAACAGTCAGGTGTGCAAATAGAACAAGGAAACAAAAGGATAAAGTGTGTCACTGTATTTAGATTAAATGAAATAGCTGGCATATTTTATATTTCTGTTTTATTGTATGGCATTTTGATTTGTTGATGTATCAGAGTTCTTCTTCTGCTTTAAATTGTGGTTGTGATTTTTTATTTGTTAAAAAATATGCTACATTCTGTCTTTACTAAATCAGTGCCTTTAGTTTTTTGTTGTGTTTTTGTTCCAAAGTTATTATGTTTTTTATTTGCTGTCATGCTTTAGGTTAGGGTTAGTGTATGTAATGCTTTTACTTTCTATGATTTGTTGTTTTGCCTTTTGCAGTTTGTTGTAGTTTTCTTTGTTGTTGTTAGGAATATGTTGTTATTGTGTATTTTGTGTTTTTTCTGATTTAAATATTGAATAAAAAAGTGTTTTTACACTGTTCATAAATAAATGACTCTTTCCATGGCTGAACACGAAACTGTTTTCTACATCTTTCTGCTTCTTGAGATGATGTTTGTTTAAAACAGTGTAATTCTTCATTATACCCTCTTTACAAACAATAAACACAACTTGTTGCAATTAAAAACTTGTTCTGTTTTTCATTTTGCACTTTTAACAGTTGTGTGCTGTGTAATGTTGTGTTGTCTTTATCATTGATGATTTGCTTTTCAATTCTGTGAGTTTCTATTATTGCTGTGATTTTTGTTTTGTCTTGTTTGTCATTGATTGTGTGTGTTTTTTTTAATTTGTTTATGTGTTTATATTTTTGCACTTTTATTTATTGTTATTGTGTTTTTTGTGTTAAAATATGTCAAGTTCATTTTCTCTTTTTCCCGCATCAGTGCCTGACCAAACTCACTCGAGGCCTGGAGATCAACAGAGGGCGCTGGACACGACTCAGCTTTATTTTTGTTTCTGCTTTTTACTGATCAAGACTGGGATGCTGCAACAGTAGCAGGTTGATGACCTCAAAGGAAATAGATTTAAATGATTTCTCAGTTATTTAAATGATCTATACTATTTAAATTTCACCTCACATAATCAATAGGTTTTACACAGTTTTTAATTATCTAATTTTAGGCTTATTTTAAATCAAGCTTTATGCTTAAATATTTAACCTAATTCATAATTTTAACTCCAACTAATGCATTTGAGCCCATTTTAACTACTTAAATGATCAAGATATATTCCAAACTTAATATCCATGTGTATAGTCTATGTTCAAATCAAATCATCTTCATCTACATCAGATGGTCTATATAAGTTTAAACTATGAAAGAGAAGAAAGATAAATCCTAAAATGTCTCCAGTGCCACTATATTAAAATTAAACACTACATCTTAAGTACACAGGGCTTAAATGATCAGTAAACACAAACACTTTAATCTCTCAGTCATTAAACTAAAGTGATTTTATTTGTCAGTGTGATTAAATTAAAGTTTTCTCACCACTGGTGTCTCTGAGGTCTCCATGTGGTGAAGCCACCAAACTCTCTGTGTGTGACAAAAGGGTGACACACCTGTTTCTGAGCCTTCTGACTGCCTCAGCCCGACCAGCCCCCTCTCTACCTGCACTCAGGAGTCTGACCTCACCTGACGTCGCCCTCTAGTGGACAAGACATGAACTACTGTTAAATCAATTTAAACCATGACATAAATACAACTGCAGAAAGTCTTCAGATGGTCTCAACACAATATTTGTTGTGCTTATATGTTTATTTGTTGATTTATCCTTCGTTGCGTTGTTGTGTTTCTATTTGTTATGTTTCCGTGAAGTGTTAATTTTTTAGTTGTGTTTTTGTGTTTAATAGTTGTTTTGTTTTGTTATTTTTTTTATTTGTTGATCATCGTCATGTTTCTGTCATTATTCTGTTCTTGCTTTAACTGTTTTTTCACTGGTGTTTTTGAGTCATCATTCTGTTAATTGATTTTTTCAATTTTATTTTTAACTGTGCTTCCTGATTTGCTCATCATGTCTAACTGATGTATCCATATCTGTTGATATGTTGTTGTTTTTTTAAGTTAATGTTGTGTTTGCTCCTGTCTCTGGCTCTTGTCTTTTAGGTGGCCTGGGATCCTTGGTGGAGACTGCCTGCTGCTGTGGAGTCACGAAGCCTTAATAACTACAGTTACAGACATAACACATATTTGGCCATCTCATTCCAGTTCATAATCATTATAGCTGTCAAACTATCTCTAGCTCCACATGGACATGAGATCCCTGTTGAAAATGAGGTGTCACATCTCAAGACGTCTACCATTAATACATTAATACTTAACGGAGACAAATATGGTAGGGATGGACTTGTGGTCTGGACACCCATGAGTTCGTCACTACCATAAGTTGTTTTTTTCAGTAAGACTTTTATTGATTATACTTCTATAAAATTATCACCACAACCACACAGACATGAGGACCCTCCTCTAATAAATTTGTTTGCAGCAGAAACAAATTTGACGACGACAGGTCTATGATTGGTCCATTGATCTGTCACTAGCTTTAGTTCTTACTTTAGTCCACTTGTCTCCACTTACCTCCCTCCCTTTGCCCACACACCCAACACAGCATCGTGTGGATTTGCTGTTCATCATGAGACTGGGGTCCACATTCAAGATTTCCTGCTGCTTAACAGAAGGTTTTTTCTTGCTGCCATGATGGAGGGATTCATGATTGGCTATATGGATTCATGTTGGGTGTTGGATGTATATATTTGTATATATATGTATATGTGTATTTTTATATGTATATATGTATCTATGCATATATGTGTATCCATAATATGAAGAGCTTTGTGCTCCATTGTAAAGTGTCTTGAGATAACACTTGTTATGAATTGGCGCTATACAAATAAAGATTGATTGATTGATTATTTTTACAGTTGTATTTTTCAGTTGTTCAACTTTTATTGTGTTTTTGTTTGTTGAGTCTGACCTTACCTGACCTGACGTCGTCCTCTGGTTGCAAAGACATGAATTACTGTTAAATAAATTCAAACATAACATAAATACAACTGCAGAAAGTCTTTAGATGGTTTCAACACAATATTTGTTGTACTTTTTCTGTTTATTTGTTGATGTATCCTTACTTGTGTTGTTGTGTTTTTGAATTTGTTCTTTTCTGTTGTTGTGTTTCTTTTTGACATGTTCCATTATTAAAGTGTCAATTTTGTAGTTTTTATTATTTTTGTGTCAGAGTTGGGGTTTTTTATTTATTTTTTTTATTTTGTTGATCATTGCCATGTTTCTGTTATTTTTGTGTTCTTTGCTGTCACTTTTTTTTTTACACGTTTTTGAATTGTAATTATGTTAATTGATTTTCTTGCAGTTTTATTTTTATCTGTGGTTCCTGATTTGCTCATCATTACTAATTGATGTTGTTTCCATATTTGCTGATGTGTTGTTTTCAGTTAATGTTGTGATTTTACAGTTATGTTTTTCAGTTGTTCTGTTCTTATTGTCTTTGTTGTTGTTTGGCTCTTTTATGGCTGTTGTTAATTTATTTATGGCTTTGTTGTTAGTTTGTTGTATCGTTATTATTAATATCTTTAAAATTTGTTGTTGGTCTGTTGTCACTGCTTTAGTTTGCTGCTTTTTTAAATGTTGTTTCAGTTGTTTTAGTTTGTCTTTGGTTTGCTGTATTTTTTTTGTTGTATTTTCTTAGGTTTTTTTTCCTTTTGATTTTTTGAAACTTATGTTGTTTTCCATATTGCACAGTGTTTGTTTTTGCTTTTTGTTAACTGATTTGCTGTAGAACTTCACAAATTCACTGTTGTGTTCTCTGAATTACTACCATTTTGAAATGCTGATGTTTCATGGAGAAGAAAACAGTAATAATTTTCACATACAATATAGAAGAATGAAATACTTCAGGCAAAACACACACATAGCAATCTGACATGGTTAACTAACACAGAGAAACACAGCAAACTAACAGCCTGACACGGAGACTTGGACAAAGGCTTAAGTTAAAACCACACCTATGTAGACACACAGGTGAGTGAAACAAGACAGGAGAAACACATGAGGAGATGAAGAAAGGCAGGGGAAACACGGAAAGTAAAACTAACTACATAGGCTACACAAGGACAAAATATCAGGCATGAAAACGGGTCAGGGTTGAAAAAGGTGAAGAGGCTCTGACCCCTCTAGGGGTCTGGGGGCGTACTCCCCCAGAAGCAAATGTTGCATATTTCATATTTAAAAGCATCAATCTGATGCATTTTGAGAGAAAAATGAAGCAAAATTACAGGACAGTATTAATGTATGATCAAGTATCTATCTATACATGGTTACATAATGCTGTATAAGAAATGAGACAGACAGCTTCTCTCATGAAATGCATTAGCAATTAATTTTCCACCAGAGGCTTGTTAAAATAGCAGCGTTACCTTTCCTGCTGTGTTAGCTAACGTTACGCATCAATGACACGATGCCTCTTTCAGCAAACTCCAATTCTTTTAGTGATATATTACCTGTAACCAGAGCTGGGACCAAGTCATTGTTATGCAAGTCACAAGTAAGTCTGAAGTAATTTCCCTCAACCCCCAAGTCAAGACCGACAAGTCTCAAGTCCTAAGTCCTACAGTTGGAGTTTCAAGTCTTTTTCAAGTCTATCCTGGCTGCTTCTCTCTGGTCTGTCATGTTGTCCATCACTGGGTTCAACTTAAATATATTTGTTTTCCTGGTTGAATGTTGGCTAGTATTGGCTGACAGGTGGATTTCTGTAAAACAGACCCAATACTTTCAGGGGTTGCATTTACAGCTAAAGGGAATCAATAAAAAGATATGCTTTTCAAACTACAACTTATTCCCCCCTCACATTTTTTTTTAACTTGATAGTATTCTGGGGGCCTGTTAGGAAGCTGTGGAGGGTCTGATGTGGCCTCAAGGCCACTAGTTGATGAGCACTGAAGTTCGGTATGATGACAGATTTGTCAAACAAGGTCAGTTCTGGGGGTGACTCTGTCTTTTTGCTGGAGATGCATAAAATATTTATCATTAGTTAATTTGTGAATTTGAAGGAAACATTGATATTTTCACGTTTTCGATAAAACATACACTGAAGGGAGGGCTCTTCCAGCTCTATCCTGAGAAACATTCACCATCTCAACAGTCGTCATGACCCAAATCTCAAAAAGATCAACCACTTTAATTTGTTCAGTGAAAAACATTGCAGTTTGGATGTAAGTGACTGGAGGAAAAAATGTTATAAACAATAAATAATAATAAAAGCCCTGGGAGATCATACATCCATAAATATTACTCACTATTTTCCCATCATAACATTTATATGTTGGTTGTTTTCTAGATATCTCAAGTCAAAAGTTCATCATAGGAAAACCCCAATTTCTGTGCTAAGATGACAGGTTATGTCAAGATCCTGAGAGAACAGCACATATGTACTTGATACAGCACAACAGAGTGAAATAAAATGTATGGAAGTTTGTCTGCTCAGGGCCTCTGAACACTGAAGATATTTTTGCCACATATTTACCTGACTTTACAGATTGCTCTTATATCGTGGAGAATAAGTGATACCGCAAAGTCAAATGATCCCAAGGACATGTTTTTAAGAGTTCCCCAACTCTAAATATTTAGACTAGAGGAACTTTTAAGACCACATACACTTTGTAATTTATACACTCCATCTGAGACCACTTTAGCATTGAGCTGTGTGTAGGTGTATAAATATAGAGTCTTAACTCTTAACTTTAAATGCAGGATAATTACTTTCATTGCTGTTTAGCACAGGCAAAGCTTACAAATCACATTCATTGAGTATACTGATTGGTAAAAAACAAAACATCTAAATTACTGACCAAAAATCCTGTGATCAGAGCTTCAGAAAAGGTGATCATACAGGAGAACCAGTCTGCCCAGCATACAGGCTCCAACCAGTAACAGCATGAACTCACGCGGTTATAAAATCGAGCAGATCTTCATCACCAATTCTCCCAAAAAACTCCACCACAAGAATAACTTTCAAAATTTATCAAAGATTAAAAAAATCATCAAAAGCTCAGAGAAAAAGTGCATCTACCATCTGATCTGTGTTCAGTCCATGTTGGCAGAGAGAGAGTCAAATCTTCTAACAATGCTGAGTCAGCCATGGCGATGTGGGTCAGGAGAGCTGTTTTAGTCTCTATCAGCACTGCCGCCATCTCCTGGGCGATCCCCCCAGTGTGGTCAGCAACTGGCAGGATCGATCTTCCCTCGCTGAGACGTTGCCATGGACCGAACCATCACTTCTGCTTTCCTTACCCCTCTTACAGGTATACTTGTCCACCTCCACCCTTGTTTCTAAGTAGGCCCCAACATACACCAACAGCCTTTCTGGAACAGCACACGAACAGTTTGGTGTTTTTTCTGTGGGACATGAACCTTGGTTAAAGCAGCACATAACCATCCAGACATTGTCCATGCCACACAAGAACCTTGACCCTGACTTCTGCTGACCAGTCTCTTGGTTACATCCTCATTTTTACCAACCACTTCGACTTTCAATCAGCGTTCTCTTGAGTACTTCTCTTTTCTTGCCAAGGGTCTCTCGAACAGTTCTTCCTTTCTTCAGGGCTTCTCTCTTCATTGCACGCAAACGTCTCTCACCTTTTGAACTACACTCTTAATCAGTTATAACTAATAATTGCTTAACTGCATAAGATTTGTTTTATAAATCAATAATCAATGTATGCTCCTCTGTTATTACTGTTGCCAGTTAGCCTGTCCTGCTCTTCTTTCATGCCCATGACTTCGTTTGTTTCCCCACTTAGGTCTTTCTGGATAGAAGGCCTGTTTTTCCCAGTATCTACTGGGTGGCTCATTTGGCCTGTAACCCCTGACAGTCCTAGATTCAGGTTCATTATTAGGCCTGAATTGTGACCTTAAATCCTGATCTCTTTGACAATATGTATATATGTGTATATATATGCACAATATACATGTTTACCGAAATGTACAGAAATTCATCCCATTCCCTGAATATTGATACTTATCTTTTAAACATATTTACTTTTGGACAGTATTTTCCTGCTACTATTTAGTATTACTTAGTATTTTCCATGTTGCTATTTAAATCTATTATTTTTATACCTCTTACCTGGCATTTGTTGTGAACAGCAGAGTAGGAATTTCATTGTGCAGGGAAACATGTTTTTCAATGTGCAAATGACAATAAACACTGAATCTTGAATCCTGAATATGTGTATTTCATATATTTTATATACACTATATTGCCAAAAGTGTCCGGTTACCTGCCTTCAGACACATACCAGTATGAACTTGAGTGACCTCTGAAGTATCTGATGTGAATGTTTTAGATAAATAGGTGTCCTTGAGGGCAAGGACATGAGAGGACTGAAGTATGCCTGTTGTTGGGTAAACTGAACCCCTGTTGTTGGGTAAATAGCTGAAGACTGAATACAAACACCTAGAGTGATAAACCCCGTGTCAGAAGTTAAAGATCCTTCACTTTCGGCTATCTTGGGGTTTGCCCTTTAGTTCACGGTTATTTATCTAAGGTGCTCTGGTCCCATGCGAGTCCCCGCTACATGCATGTTTGGGTATAGTTCAAACAATGAGTCTGGTATAAATACATGTGCTCTTAAATGTTCAGGAGGTTCATTTTGGCTTGGGCCTCTCAGGCTGTCCGGAGTGCCTGATTTAGACACTTGCTTGGTTTGTAAATAAACTTCCTTTATATGCAAACAAGTCTGTGTCGGCGAAGCTTCTTCATCATCTGCATCTACACATCAACACATCGAGAAACTACACCTCCCATTCTTAATCCTGAGGGTTTAATATGATGTTGTTCTTCTGTTTATGGAAACTTTTGACCATTCTTCCAGAAGCACATTTGTGAGGTCAGACACTGATGTTGGACGAGAAGTCCTGGCTCACAGCCTCTTCTCTAATTCATCCCAAAGGTGTTCTGTTGGGTTGAGGTCAGGACTCTGTGCAGGCCAGTCAAGCTCTTCCATATCAAACTGGCTCCTCCACGTCTGGTGTGCAATCATGTTGGAACAGGAAAGGACCATTCCCAAACTGATCCACAAAGGTTGGAGCGCGAAACTGTCCAAAATGTCTTGATGTGCTGAAGTATTCAGAGTTCCTTTCACTGGAACTAAGGGGCCAAGCCTAACTCCTGAAAACCAACCCCACACCATAATCCCCCCTCCACCAAACTTTACACTCTGCACAATGCAGTCATGCAAGTACTGTTCTCCTGGCAACTGCCAAACCCTGACTCGTCCATCAGATTACCAAACAGAGAAGCATGATAGGTCACTCCAGAGAACACATCTCCGCTGCTCTAGAGTCCAGCAGTGTGCTTTACACCACTGTATCAACACTTTGCACTGGTGATGTGAGGCTTGGATGCAGCTGCTCGGTCATGGAAACTCATTCTGTGACGCTCTCTGTGCACTGTTCTTGAGCTAATCTGAAGGCCACATGAAGTTTGGATGTCTGTAGCTGTTGACTTTACAGAACTAAGTGACCTCTGAGACCTATGACCCTCAGCACCCGCTGACCCCGCTCTGTGATTTTACATGCCCTACCACTTCATGGCTGAGTTGCTGTAACTCCCAAGCACTTCCACTTGGTTATAACACCACTAACAACAGACTGTGGAATATTTAGCAGTGAGGAAATTTCTTCATGGTACCACGCTGGAGAGACCAGTTCTTTCCTAAATGTTTGTAGAAGCAGTCTGCATGCTGAGGTGCTTGATTTTATACACCTGTGGAGACTAAACACCTGAATTCAATGATTTGGATGGGTGACCGAATACTTTTGGCAATATAGTGTAGTTGTTTATCCATATGTGTATCCATAAAATGAAGCTTTTGCCTGCTCTATTGTGAAATACCTTGAGATAACAATTCATACGAACTAGAGCTATACAAATAAAGATTGATTGATTGATGGATTGATATTCTAAATGGTGATGAACAATGCCCATAGTCGTGAGTTTTTCTCTCTTGTCATTTTGTGGTATTCGCTCATGATTCTCACAGATGCCAGCTCTGGTGTATTTGTTTTTATTTCTCACGGTCAGTTCTCACTCAAAGTTTCATCATACTTCACATTAAAGCTTTTCTTAGAAATATGCTGACTTCCAAGAACTGAGAATCTGCAGACAGTGTACATTTTAAAGACGTATATGGTAAACTAAAAAACTCAGACTCTGATTGGCTGTTTGTGTAGGTTGGGACAAAACAAGCGCAGGTATAAAAATGGAGAATCACTTTGAGACTTCAAGCAAAGTTTTGTGACTTTGTAAAAACTGCACGAAGACCAGCTGAGTTCCCAAATCGCAGAGGTCGACTGATTCGAGACGGTAAGAAATCAAGTGAAATAACCTTGAATAAGATCAGAAATCTTTCTAGTTATTAGACACTTTCAGATCAAAATAGACAAAACTGTTGGCAAGTTCTCTGTGAACAAAAAGAACAAAAATTAAGGGCTAAATATTGAGGTCATCCTTTAAACAGCATTTAAAGTTATTATTGGTTATGAGACAGAGTGAACGAGCCTCAAAAAGAAAAGAAAACTCTGAGATGTGTTCAGGAGAGGCAAGTTTTCTATTGTCCAGTGTTAATTACCCTGTTATCATGATTGTGGGAGGTCAAAATCATAATCGTTAATGAAATTCAGTTGATAGCAGGACTATGATTAGGTCTGCGCTGCTCAGTATTTTGCTTCAGTTGTTTGAATCTGGCTTTAGAAAGTCAATTATTATTTTTTTCCCAGAAAGTTTTGGTTGCATAGAATTGATATTTTACAGAAAATTTAGACTTGTTACCGGAGATTTTGTTTTACTTATTTAAATATTTAAAGTACTTTATTAAAAAATGTAAAAATGTTTTTACCTTAACTGCTTTGTTTGTGACATGTAAATGTGAGTAACATCTTGTTGGTGACTTCCTGGTCTGTTTGCTCTAATAAGCTTTTCAGAGTATTACGCCATAGGCAGCTCAACCTGGAGTTTAGGTCAGGAGATGAGAAAACAGTCATTTTAACATGCTTGAGGATTATTTGGAGAAATACTTGGGTGCAAAAAGACAGGAATCAGATCAAAATGTTGAGGACAAACCAGGGGTAAAAAACACACATAATTGTCCAGGGCAGCCCGTCTGTCCAGACGTCCATCTGTCTGTCTCTCTGTCCACTCCTCTCTCTTCAAAGTCTGGCTGTTTGAAGTGACCAAGGCGTCCTCTCAAAATTTCATTTACATGTGAGAAACAATTCAGTCATCAACAGCCTTCTTTCAGTGATGAGTAACTGCATTTCCATGTTCAAAGATTCTTCTTCTTTTTGTCCCTCCAGACACGATGAAGTTCCTGATCATCATCACACTCTGTTTTGTCCTTGTCCTCGCTCTTGGAACCTCCTCCAACGCTAAGTTCAACAATAGACCCTGTATGCCAGCAAGGAATCAGAATGGCTACAACAATTTTCTTACGAGACACATCCTTCCAGCTGATTTTGACCCAAACAGGGGAGGACGCATTTAAAACGTAAGTTGAAAAGTCAGAGTCTTTGGACTGGGATCCTCTGGTTATTCAAGGTCAAGGCTGAAATGATCGAGCTCTCCTTACAGACCCCCTCAACCTTGGATCAACCTGCCAATGAGATAAGAAGTTTGCTGCCATTCTTGGTCAGGTCTCCCTTAACAAAGAGATCTGTCGATCTCAATGGGACAAACCTGGAGTAAATTGGAATAAAGTCTTAGTGAGTTAGACTTAAGACCAGATTTTAGATGGTTTGAGACTCAATCATTTTCTGCATGAGTTATTATTGTGGTCAATGACATTAAGATGAATCAAGGATCAAATTTAGCTTAAGAAACAAAAATGTCATGAGTCCAGGTATGTGAGTAACTGTTTAATTAAAAAAAAGATAAAATGATGAATCGACAATGGCATTAAAGTCATGATTAGATATTTATTGATCAAGAACTGATTTTAGCTTAAAATTGTCAATAATGTAACCACAATTTCAGGATTAACGTGAGGGAAAAAATGAGATAAAAGACAATAATATCATGAATTCTCAAGTGGTACAAAATGTACGTGATGCAATAAATCAAGTTTTAAGAGTAACAAACGTCAAGACGTGATAAGTCATAACTTAGTGAATAGTAGCTAAAATAAAGGGGAGGATTGTTAAAATTTAACTCGAAAGCAAAAATGAAATGGAGATTATCAAGTTCAAATTTGGCCGAAAACTAAACAATGATGTCAAGACTAGTAACCAAATATAAGGATTTATCAAGATTACAATTTATCTCAAACATGTGCAATAATATGAAGATTGAACAACATCAACATCATAGCGGACTTATCAGGTCTAAAACGTAACATAAAATTGGAGACCCAGGGCTTTAGCCAAAAAAAAAAAAATCGAAGATATTGTGTTCAGTTTCTGAATAAAAAATAAAATTGACTGGACTCAAAATTCAGGCACTGAATATTTTTGATATTAGATTTTGGATATAGATTGTTCGATGTAGTGTGAAAAATACAGATTAAAAATATGTGATTTAGATTTTGATGTTATTTGATTTTTTTGTAGTTAAGCATTTCTGATTGAAATAAAAAACATGTCACTTCAGTGTCTGCTAACATGTTTCTGTCCATAGATGTCCCTCACTCTTGGTTCACATTGCTTTGTCGTGTCTTCACAGTGTGTTCATTTCTCTCATTGTGCAGGCACATAACGAACATTGGCCGCTGCAACACGGAGTCGCAGTCCTTCATCCCGAATGAGTACCACGCAGAGGTGATGCAGATCTGTAACGGCCATGGCAAGACCCTGGCTGGTCAAACGAATAACTTGTGCATCAGTGACTACAACATACCGATATATCACGTCAAGGTCACAGCAGGCTGTGAGATTGAAGGTGTAAATTTTGTCGAAGAAAAGGTGATTGTGGCCTGTGATGAAATCGATAACAGATGCCGTCCTGTGCACTTTCAAAAGAACGAAGGTCAGCAACCAGACAACAACAACATTTGTGCACGAAGGATTGCACATAATCATGGACGACTCTTTCGTCGTCAGAATGGATTTCAAGTCACTGAGTTATGGAGTAAAGCAAAAAAGACAGGATTAAACATGTCACCGTAGTCAGATTAGGTGAAACAGCTGGCATTTTCTGTATGTTTTGATTTGGTTTTTTTATGTTTTTATGTTTGTTGATGTTTCTGAGTTCTTGTTCTACTTTAAAATGTGGTTGTGACTTTTTGGTTTGTTGTTGATTGTATGTTATTTTCTGTCTTTACTAAATCAGTGCCTTTTGTTTTTTATAGTATATTTTGTTCTTTTATTATTGTGTTTTTATTTGCTGTTAGGGTTAATGTTAGGGTTAGTGGTTAGGTTGTTATGCTTTTACTTTCTATTTCGTTTTTGAACAATAAATAAATAAATTACTCTTTCCATGGCTGAACACAAAACTATTTTCTACATCTTTCTACTTCTTGACATGATTTTTGTTTATAACAATGTAATTCTTCATTATTTCCTCTTTATAAACAATAAACATGACTTGATTCGCTTAAAATCTTGTTCAGTTTTTCATTTTGCACTTTTATCAGTTGGGTGCTGTGTAATGTTTTGTTGTCTTTATCATTAATGATTTGCTTTTTAATTTTATTAGTTTTCATTATTGCTGTGATTTTTGTTTGCTATGCTTTTTGATTTGTCTTGTTTGTCACTGGTTGTGTGCTTTTTTATTTGTTAATGTGTTTATATTTTTGCACTTTTATTGATTGTTATAATGTTTTTTGTGTTACAATATGTCAAGTTAATTTTCCCTTTTTCCCGGCATCGTTGCCTGATCCAGCTCACTTGAATCTGGAGATCAACAGAGAGCGCTGCACACGACTCAGCTTGGTTTTTGTTTCTCCTTTTTATTGATCATGACTGGGATGCTGCAACAGCAACAGGTTGATAACCTCAAAGAAAATAGACCAAAGAATCAGACATTAAAAAGGTAAAAAAAAATCCATTTTAAATGCATTATCAAATTAAAGAATTCAAGAATCAATGCATCAATAAACTTTCTGGATTTTTCAATTGATTTATATAATTACAATTTTACCTTACAAAATCAACAGGTTTGGAAAAAGTCTTAAATTATCCCACAGACTCATTTTAAATCAAGCTTTATACTTAAATGTTCAACTTAATTCACAATTTTAACTCAAACTGATGCATTTTAACTTATTTTAACTACATAAATTATTAAAATATATTCTAAACTTAATATTTAAGCAATGAAAGGGAACAAAAGATATATCCTAAAGTGTGTCAGACCTCAATCCACCAGTGCCACTATAAGAACATTAAACACTACATCTTCAGTGCAAAGGGCTTAAATGATCAGTAAACACAAACACTTTAATCTCTCAGTCATTAAACTAAAGTTATTTTATTTGTCAGTGTGATTAAATTAAAGTTTTCTCACCACTGGTGTCTCTGAGGTCTCCATGTGGTGAAGCCACCAAACTCTCTGTGTGTGACAAAAGGGTGACACACCTGTTTCTGAGCCTTCTGACTGCCTCAGCCCGACCAGCCCCCTCTCTACCTGCACTCAGGAGTCTGACCTCACCTGACGTCGCCCTCTAGTGGACAAGACATGAATTACTGTTAAATAAATTTAAACCATGACATAAATACAACTGCAGAAAGTCTTTAGATGGTCTCAACACAATATTTGTTGTGCTTATATGTTTATTTGTTGATTTATCCTTAGATGTGTTGTTGTGTTTTTCTATTTGTTCTTTTCTGTTATTGCGTTTCTTTTAGTCATGTTCCATTTTTAAAGTGTCTATTTTGTAGTTGTTTTTTATTTTTGTTTTTCAGTTGTTTCTGTTATGTCTGTGTTCTTGCTGTCACTTTTTTTGGTCATGTTTTTGAATTGTAATTGTGTTAATTGATTTTCTTACATTTTTATTTTTAACTTTGTTTTAACTTCCTGATTTGCTCATCATGACTAATTGATGTTGTATCCGTATTTGTTGATGTGTTTTTGAGTAAATGTTGTGTTTTTACGGTTGTATTTTTTGGTTGTTCTGTTTTAGTTTTAGTTTTTTGTTTTGTTGTTTTTGTGGATGTTTTTTTTATTTATGGCTTTTCTGTTGGTTTGCTGTTGTTGTTATTATTAATATATCTGATTTTTTTAGTTTGTCTATTGCTGCCTTTTTCAATTGTTGTGTTCCCTTTGTTTTGCTTGCGTTTGTTTTGCTGTATTTAATGTTTGTTGTATTTTCGTAGTTTTTTTCTTTTTGTAATTTTTTAAGCTTCTGTTTTGTTGTATTGCACAATGTTTGTTTTTCCTTTGTGTAGATTGAGTTGTTGTAGAACTTTAATGGGTATTATTTTGATTCTTGTTTAATTTAGATGTCAAGTTTTTATTATTTCTTAGTTTTATTATCTGTTGTGTTTTGTTGTGGTTTTTTGTTATTGACTGATTTATTCACTGTTGTGTACTCTAAATTATCATCTGTATTTTTTTGTCGCTGTTTCAGTTCATTGTGTTTTTAGTCATTTGTTGTGAAATTGACTTGAAAATGGATAAAGGAGACACAGCGTAACATTTTTGTTTCATTGCTGTTTTTGTTTCATTTTCAAGAGATGTTGGTCATGGCCAAAGTTAAAAATGATTTGGTTTTAGTAGTTATATTAATATTTGTCTGGATGCAACTTCCCAAAACTTCCAACAATCCCATAAGTTAACATTGGGCAAACTTAAAAAAAAAAAAAAAAAAAATCATATTTCTGCATTTACTCAGCATATTTGCTTCCATTTTTACAGGATAGTATGGGGTCCATGTCTCTATCATTAAGGGAAATTTATCTGGATCTGATCCAGATTGATGTCACAAATAGATTTGGACTTTATAACGGGATAGTCCATTGACGACATTCAGTGATCCATATAAAATCAAAATATTAAGTGATGTTCCCAAAACTTGCTGTGTTTACAACCTCCATGTACGTGCTGAGTTTGGTCTGGATCCTGGCTCTGGTCTGGATCTGGTGATCCAGAATTGTATCTTTTACAGGGGTTGTGCAAAACCCACTGCTGGAACTGAGCTGCTTGCCAGAGGTCTGAGCTCTCTGAGTGCTTTTCTACTGTTTTTTACTGTTTAAATATTGTTGTGATTGAAATCACAATTATTTTGTTATTTTTAATGTGTTTTATATTGAATTTTGATTTTTTTTTTTTTTTTTTTTTTTTGGTATATTATTCTGTGATTTGTTGTTTTCATCACTCTGTTCTCTACTGTTGCTCTGTTTTTAGGTTGCATACTGTGTGATCTTGTGTTTTTTTTCTGTCTTTCTAATTTTTTTTTTTGCTGTTTTATTTTGTTGTGTGTGAATAAAATGCTTTTAGTTTCAAAGAATTCTGTTGTGGTTTTTTTAGATGATGTGTTTTTTCTCTGGAATCTTTTAAATTTAAGCCATTGCATTTTTATCTGTTGACGTGTTTTACATTTATCATTCTGGTTCATATTAATCATTTTGTTTTTGGGTGCTTTTTGTGACTGTAGTCATTATAATTACATTTTCCAGTGTATTAGAAATAATTTTATTTGTTAATACATTTCTTTTACTGTATTTCATTATTAAATCTTTCATAGTTTTTTTTTTTGTTTGTTTTTTTTTAAGTCTGACTGCACTGTGCAGCCACTTTATAGACTGGTGCAGGAGTTACCACCATGTGAAAATTCAGAAACTAAATGGGATTTAAAATACAAGTTTTAGTAAGTGCCTGAATCATGGTGAACACACATACATGACATTTTTAATGTTTAGTGGGGAGTAAAAAAGTCTTCTGATGTTGCCTGCTTTTGAATGTTAAAGTGTTTTTGTGTGTTTAAAATGACAGTTGATAACTAACTACTAAAAAGGACAACAAAAACGGCCCTGGACCTGTTGGCAAACATTTCTGATTGCTTTTAATAATCAGTATTTCATACAATATTTCCTCAGTCATGAGGACCAACTTGATCAGTCATACTTTTTTCAATGTATAAAAAATATATAAATTTTTAACTACATTAATTAATTTTTTTGTGAGTCTAATAATAAAAGAGGCCTTTTTTTAATCAGTTTTTAATGCATGACTGCACTGTATACAACAAAAGCCATTTTATGGAGTGGTGCAGGAACTAAATGGGATTTAAAATGTTGGATTCAGTGATCAGTGTCCTGTCGATATCAGTATCAGACAGGCCGTCATGATTAATATAGAAAAGCAGAAGTTTTTGCTTCAATATTCAACACAGAAGTGTCGGCATATTGTGCTTCATATGTCATGAAGTTGTGCAATGTGTCCGTCAGCTTTGTGTTAACTGATATCAGATCAGACAGACCTTCGTGGTTTACTTAGAAGTTTTGTGTTCATACAGGATAACAGCCTCCATGTATGTGCTGAGTTTGGTCTATTTTTTTCTGCTTTAACTCTGCATGATTGTTATACCTTATTGTATTGCTCTGATTAATTAAGAACTTAAATTAAAACAATAATGTGTTTACTCTGATAATAAGGCTTTTCAACATATAAAACAGTCAATTAATATTAGCCTGTGTCATCACTGTTATTATTATTATTATAATTATTGTCGTTATTGTTATATAGTGTGTCTCCACATGATCATTTTATACCTTTAGTGGGGATATCATAAATATTCTTTTGATGTCATCAGGTGGGATGGGGGTCAGAGGGTCATGTCTGTCCTTCATTCTGGTCAATTTTTATGCACAATTTTTTATCATAATCATGAGGTAGTCTTGTGATCTTTGAGATGCTTTGTGAAACCTCTTATCAGTGTTTTTGCAGCTTTAATAATTATCCGGTTTTTAGACTCATGTCTTGATGTATTTTCAAAAATATGTCAGATGAACATTTAAAACAATAACTCACACACACCTGAGTTTGTAGTCACTGAATGAGAGAGAGAGACTCAGCCATCACATCACAGCAGTCAAGACTGAAATGATCAAGCTCTCCTTCTGTGTAGATGGCGGTTGTTTTAAAAACATCTAAACACAGTTTTTTGAGAATGATTTTCTAGAACTATATCTGTGTTCACGTTGCCTTGTGTCTTCATTCATTTCTCTGATTGTGAAGGGTCATATGGAGGAGAGGACAGCGCCACAGGAACTTGCATTCCTTCATCCTGAACAAGGACCGCAAAACAGTGGAGCAGATCTGTAACGGCTTTGGCAAGACCCTGCCTGGTACACCGGGTAACTTGTGCATCAGCGACTCCAAAATAACGGTCTATCATGTCGAAATCAACACAGCAAACTGTATGGCTAGAAAGGACGTGAAGCCCGTGGGAGAACAGGTGATGGTGGCCTGTGATAAAGTTGATGACATGTGCCGTCCTGTGTACTTTCAAAGGAACGAAGGTCAGCAACCGGACAACAAGAGCAAGACGTGCAAACCGTAGATAAAATAAAGTTTATTGAGTTCAGTTCAATCAGTTCATGGATTAAAGGAAAAAAGACAGGATAAACATAAAGCTGTATTGAGTTTAAATAAGCGGCTGAAGAAAGCAGGGTTTTGCTTTTAGGCCTGATTGTGTGGTAAATATGGCCCTAAAAGAGAAAGGGCAAAGATGGAAAAATTATGACCAAAAAAAAAAGTAACAAAACACAGGGAGAAAAACACAACAGTTTCTAATATATACATATATATCACGGCATTTGATTTGATTTTCCCTGATTATTGTTTCTTGTGCTACTGGATTTTTCAATTTCTAGTGTGTTTGCTTTTTTTGTATTTGTGATCTTTCATTTGTTGTTCTGTAATATTATTTGTCTTTGCAGGTTTGTATTTGTGGTCTGTGTTTTCATTCTTATTATTTAGCTTCATTGTGTCTTATGTTTTATTTTGCTTTTATGTGTATTTTTGTGTTGCTGTATAGTTGGTTTCATATTTTAATTCTCATTTGTTCTTTGTGTTGTGTTTCTATAAAATGCAGTGTATTTAGATTGTTGCCTTGTTGTTGTTGTGTGATTTTTAGTTAATATTTTTCTATTGTCTTTGACTTAAGCAGTCTTTTAAATTTGTTGTTGCATTTTTTGTTATTTTGCATATTTTGTATGTTTTTATTTGCTGTTGGGACTTTTGATTTGTTGATGTTTATGAGCTCAAACATTGATCAAAAACGTTTTTTCACACTTTTCACAAATGAGTTACTCTTTCCATGACTGAACAGAAAACTATTTTCTACATATTTCTGCTTCTTGAGACAATGTTTGTAACAATGTAATTCTTCATTATATCCTCTTGAAAACAACTAAAATGACTTGTTGTGATTACCTACTTGTTCTGTTTTTCATTTTACACTCTAATCCAGTTATGTGCAGCGTAATGTTTACCTCTAGTACTGATGTCTTCTGTTTTTAATTTTGTTGGTTTTGATTTTTGATTTATTGTGCTTTTCAATTTGTCATGTTTGTCATTGTTTGTGTGCTTCTTTATTTGTTTATGTGTGTTTATATTTTTGCACTTTTAATGATTTTTATTGTTTTTGGGGTACAATTTTTGTTGTGTTTATATGTTTTTAGTGGTTGCTGTTTTCTTAGTTGTGTTGTTGTATGCTTATACTTGTTCTTTTCTTTTGTTGTGTTTGTATTTGTCATAGTTCAATAATAAGTGTCTTTTTCGTAGTTGTGTTTTTATCATTGTGTTTAATAGACATTTTGTTCTTGTTTTGTTTTTCATTTGTTGATAGTGTCATGTTTTGTTATTGTTGTGTTCTTGCTATCATTGTGTTTTCACATGTTTTTGAATTGTCGTTGTGTTAGCATTTTTGTTTTTAACTTTGGTTTCTGACTTGCTCATCATGTCTAATTGATGTTGTCTCTGTATTTGTTGGTGTGTGTTTTTAATGTTGTGATTCTCAGTTGCTATACTTTTATTGTCGGTCTTTGTATATTTTATGGCTGTTTTTGGTTTGTTGTTATATTGTATTGGGCTGTTGCTGCTTTAATTTTCTGCTTTTTTCCAACTGTTAAGATAAAACTTTTAGAACTTTATTTATCCTGTGGGGGGACTCCTTCAGGGTAATTTTGTTGCTGTGTTTTCAATGTTTTTGTTTGTGTCTGTTTGCTGCATTGTATTATTGTTGTATTTTCTTGTTTTTTCTTTATTGCTTTTTTCAAACTGCTGCTGTTTTTAAATTGCATAGTTTTTTTTTTTTTTTTTGCTTTATTTGTTGTAGAACTTTAATGGTGTTTGTGTTGATTCTTGTTAATTTAGATGTCAAGTTTTTTTATTGTTGCCATCTTTATTTGCTGTATTTTTATTGTAGTTTTTAATCATTGATTTGTTGTGTTTTATTTTGCATTTTTTATTAGTTGCCAAGTGATTTATTCACCGAGTTATCACCTGTTTTGTTGTTTCAGTTTATTTTGTTTTTCATTATTTGTTGTCTTTTCCTATATTTAGACCATCATTAGCAAGTTTGATTATAAAATGCTGACGTTTCATGGAGAAGAAAAACGTAATTATTCCTCAAATACAAAATACAAGAATGAAATACTTCCATTCATCTGTTTATTAATTTTTGGATTCACACAGTTTGGGACATGTAAGTGAATTACAGTATTCTGTAAGAAAAAAAGATATATTTTTGCTAGTTCAGCATCATTTACAATATGTTTGACGAGAATGGTCTGGTACAAACATTTAAAACACACACGCTAACGTTTGGATCAGACAAACTTTTTCTACAATATAAAAAGCTACAGTAGACACACATGAAGAATCTCTGTGATTTCCCTCCCTAATCCATTAATTTAGCTTATTTCTGTTTCAGTAGCTCAGCTAATGGCTAGCACATGATTTAATTGGATTTTCTTGATTTTTTCCTCTGAAAAAAAAAAAAAAAAAAAAACCAGGATAAATGAGTACCATTTATGTAACAACTCAGAAAATGTAACTGCTTTCGTGTCAGTGTAACAGAATGAATGCTGATGCTATAATGCAGAGGTTGTTGCCATGGATATAAGCATTTAGATCCCATCACTTTGCATTGTGGGAAACAGTACAAGAGGTGGTACAAATTTTTCCAAAGTAGAATTTTATCTGGGTATTACTGGCATACAACAGATTTTACAAATGTTCACATGCTGCTAGGTTTCCAAAATGGGCTTTGTCAAGCTCCAACCCGCACAGGATGTGATCCTCGCACTGCCCACCTTCGTAGCATTTACAAGGTTTGACAGGATGTTGTTGCTGCACTTTCTCCCATTTGAAATAATTACTCAGGCCAAGGGGGTTAATTTAAAAACTTCTAAACAGATTCTCATGACAGTTTCATGGACTGTTGGACATGGCACAAGAGAAAGCTGATTAGTGTTAACCTACAAAGTCAGTTTTCCAAGTTTTTGGAAGTTTCTGACTGGGTAACCCTGGCAACAGCTGCTTGACCTCTTCCATTCTGATTGGTCGGTGGATCAGGAGCCAACAAAGGGTTATAATAATGAGATTGTTGTCAAGGGCTCCACATGATTCCCTGAAGGGTTGAATCTTCTATTGATTCTCACATTGAATTGACTAGAGAGCCACTAAAAGTTGTAAGAAATCCATTTGCCATAACATGTGAATTTTGACTCATGTGCACTTACACTCGGTCTCCTTGCACTAGCTTCAGGTACACAGCGTTCCCTCCGCTGTCTCCCGTGTCATTGGACATCGGATCCAAGGCTCCGACGGCCAGCAGGTTGTTCTTGTAGAGCAGCAGATTCACTCGGTTTGCTCCTCCAGCATAGTAGAAGAAGGTGAAGTAGTAAACACCTGGAACTGGTGCAGTGAAGACCCCTGTGGGAAGACCAACAGAAAAATTAAAACTACAACAGGATCATCAACTGGCCTCAAGGTGGTGACATCAGAAACCCCACAGCTTCCTTCAATTCTATCTGATGGGTGGGAACAGTATGTGTGGTAGGGACTGATCACACCTTCAAAACAAATACAAACATTAAAAAAGATAATAATAAAGCTAATAACTTTCTTGTATGTTAAATAATGAGGATGATTCAGACCACTGAAAAAAATTCTGAGGATCAAGTCAAGTATCTAGGAAAAAAAGTCAAGATTCTTTAAACAAAATCATAATTCTAAGATTTAATAACAATTGTGGAAAAATTTCAGGATTTGAAAAAAGAAATTATTTGGGGATTTAAGTCACAATGGAGAGAAAAAGGTAAAACCTTTATACTTAATCTCAGAATTTTGACTTTTTTTTTTTTTTCAAAATTCTGACTTAAACCAACACTACGTAGTTTTTTCACCCTAATATAATTTTTCTAGAATCATTGTGATGGTACATCACCTTACAACAGGTTGAATAACCCCTCTGTCGTAGTCTGAGGGGGTCTGTGTCACCTTCACTGGCACTATGTAACTTCGATGTGGATGGTAGGAACACCTCCACTCTAAAAACTACAAACTAAAAAACATGGTCAGACTGTACCTTATCAGTCCACATGGTTTACTTGTTTCTTGGGACGTCCTGTCAGCTCGCTTCTCCTCCCTCTGTATGTCAACAAATGCACGTTGGTGTGAGGCGCTCTGTTTTTGTAACCGCGCAGTAACACTCAACGTCCATAGAGGCCCCTAGAGAGCTAAAAAGCCGGAATCTTACGTAGTGCTGCTTTAAATCTCAAAATCCTGACTTTGATCTCAAATTTTCCTTTTTTTTTTTTTTATCAAATTCTGACTTCTTTGACCTCAGAATTTTAACTTTAATCCCAGAATTCTGGGATTAATTGCAGAATTCTTAATTACATATCAAAATCCTGACATTTTTTACTCAATTTTCTAATTTTTTATTTTTTTTTTTTTTAGAATCCTGACTTAAATTCTAGAATTCTTAATTAAATCTCAATATCCTGACTTTAATCTCAAGATTCAGTCTTTTTTTCCAATCTGCTAACTTTTTTGTCTCAGAATTCTGACTTCAATCTCAAAATCTTTCTTAAATCTCAGAATTATGACTCTCTTATCAAAATTCTGATTTAAATCTCGGGAGTCTGAATTAAATAATATTTAATATTTAATATCTTGACTTAATCTCAAAATACTGACTTCAATCTCAAAATCTGGATTTTTTTTCCAACATGCTGACATCTTTTTTTTTTTTTTTTACTAAGAATTCTGACTTTCACCTCAGGATTATAAATTAAATCTCCAAATCCTGACTTTAATCTCAAAACCCTGATTTTAATTATTCCGACTTAAACCTCAGAATTCTGACTTAAATCTAAAAATCTACCTTCAATCTCTAATTTCTGACTTTTTTTCCTCAATCTGTCTTTGACATCAAAATTCTGATTTAATTTTGTTCAAAGTCAGAATTTACTATTTTAAACCTCTAAAAACAGTTTGGTGCTCCTAATCTTCTTCCGTATGCATTAAACCAAAACATTTATAATAATTTAAATAGTTTGAAACTGGGTGCCCATGATTAACAGTATGTCAAGGAAAAAAAAAGATCTAATGGTAACTACTGCAGTTGAAGACTCCTGCTCTACTCGATGCACATTCAGCTCAGATTAAAGAACATGCACAAAAATAGCTGAACTGGAACAAAGTGCACATGTAAGCAGCTGAGGATTACCTGTAGCTGAATTGTAGGCGTTGCTGATGTTTGTGATCACTGTTCTGTAGATTAAAGTTGTTTCAAGCAGGAAAGGTCCAAGGTGAGTGTTTCCTATTGATGAAGCTGCAGCGCTGAAAGCAACCGTCATCGCTCCTGTGAGAAAATGATTTTATAAATAACATGTGGAACATTTTTCCTCTTAATAAAATAATACTATCCATTATTTTATGTGGCAGCACGTGCAAGCAGAAATAATGTGAGTGGGGATCTTAGTTGACCCTCTGTTGGTTGAAAGCCCCCCTCACAGCAACAGTTTCTGAGCTAAGTCGGGTTAGAAAGATTTTTGCACAGGCCACTAAGTTTACATGCACAGTTAAGTCGAGCCATGTTTGTTCACTTTGCTGAAATCACACACAGGTATTCAAAGAGCTTAGGTGGACTTTTTCGCATGAAAAACAACTCGAGAAACTCAGAGAAGCTCCCCCAGTCTCCGACGGTGAGACAAAGAGTCAACACTGAGCACTGAGACCCAGAGGAGTATCAGTTCTCCACGCCTGGTCCTGATAGAGGCCAATCAGCTGCTCACACCTGAGTCTGCTCTGAATGATCCCCCTCACAGGAGGCCATGTTTGTTATCACTAGCTTCAGGTCCCTGTAGTCAAGAGGTCATGTGATCAAATCTAAGGGTGGAAGAAGGTGGAAAAGCGTGGATAAATAAGTGGCCAATGGTAGAAATACACCCACCATGCCTTATATGTCCACCCCATACCTAATAAAGTGGCCTGGGGTGGACATACCTCACCTCCACTCCATAGCTAATAAAGTGGGCAAGGGTGGATTCACCCATAATGCCTTATAAAATACCACCTGTTCTGAATAAAGTGGCCAAGGGTGGATATACTCCTGTATCTAATGAAACAACTCCCATACCTGGTAAACTGGCTAAGGTGTTTATAACCCTGTACCTAATAAAGTGACAAGGAGTGGGTATAACTACCACCACCACCACCCCACCCCCCGCCAACCCTTTGGTCCTGTATCTATAGAAATAAGAACAGTTGTTCTCTGCTTCTAGAGTGAACTACACCTCTGTTCTGTTCCTGCGTTGAAGATACAGTTCATTAGCATGTGCACATTCGATAAATGGATGCCCTGTGGTGGCTAGAGCTAGCCAACGAGCTAACCACTGTTCTAAATGGGGCTGTGGTGACTAACTAGCTAACTGTGTAGTAAGCCTGAAGAGTATTGTGAGATAATAAAGTGCAGAGCAAACAACAGCATATGTAGCATAATAAACTGCATCAAAGATGTTTGTGGTTCAGATAAAAACTCAACATCACCTCTGCTCTTCAGCAGCTGGATCTCGTTCTCACTGCTCTGCAGCCTAACTCTGGCCTCCCTCAGCTGGTTTTCACTGGTCTTGAGTTTGCTCTCGCTGTTGAGCAGTCGCGTTTTCACGTCCCTCAGGCTGCGCTCACTGTTCTGCAGCCTGGTCTCACTCTGCTGGAGCCTCGTCTCCAGAGTTTGGAGTTTTTCTGACATGGCACCAAACTGCGTCAGGAAGCTGCACATGTTAGGACTGCATGTCTCTGTTTCAGCATCGGTGCTGTTCTGGGCCAACGCCAAGCCGCAGAAAAGCAACACAAGCCACAACATGGTGACAGAAGAAAAATCTACAGGAAGGGTCTGACGGCAGTCTTTCCACGGCTGATTCAAATCTCACGATGGTATATATTGTATTTTTTGTTTCCTGTAAATCTTGAACATCCTGTTTAAACCAAGGCCAATTACATAAAAAGAAATCAATAGACCTTCACATGGCAGTAAGTTCCCCTTTGATGTCTGACGGACGTGTAAATAAATGAAATGGAGTCACGTTGTCTTAAATCGCGAGTTTCCAACTTTGATATCACCCCCTCCAATCTGATCTTCCTCTTCTGGTGAATTCACAAACCAAACTTTGCACAAAGTTCAGTCCTGCGTTAACTCAACGTGACTTTAAACACAGTGATGTAATGAGGATCATGTTATTTGCAGTCCTCTATTTATTAAAGGTTAACTGACTGCCAGTAAATGAACTTTATATGATTTTCTTTACATCCCAAAAGAGTTGGGACACCATCTGGAATGTAAATAAAAGCCAACATTAAACTAGACGTACCACAAAGACATGATATTGGTGTTCAGGCTGAGAAGGTTTCACATTTTTCTGAAATAACATTGAGAACTAGAAAGCACTCAGAGAAAGCAAACCTCCACTAAGGTCACTCACATATTCCTTATACATCTATAATCAGTAGTTTTATGATGAAGTTACCATCATAATATGATTCATGACCCTGAAAACAAACTAGTGAGACCGTTATAGAGCAAAAACAATTATTTGCTTATGGCGGTTATTTGGATCACCACCAAAATCTAATCATTTTTAAGTTGGGCCATCACCAACATCTCCTGAAAATTTCAGCAAAATTCATCCAGTAGTTTCTGCGTAATCTTGCTAACAAACCAACATACATATGCCGGCAAAAACATAACCTCCTTGGTTGAGGTTAAAACACTTACCAAACAAGTTGGGACAGGGACAACAAAACACTGGGAAAGTTGCTGAATACTTGACAAACACCAAAAACATTCCATAGGTAAGACTCACTGGTAACAGGATGCGGTACTATAACTGAGTACTGATAGAGTTCAGTCACATGACCAGTGTGGAGGACAAAAAGAGTGTCTGCTGACACTGACCACTGTGTGGAGCTGCAGCACAGCCTTTTGAATTTTTTGTTTCGACAAAAAAACACACAAATGAAAGCTGCAGAAACAGAGAGCACAAACCTCCACTCAGGCATCTGCAGTCAGGGGGCGCCCAGTTGAATACACGTGTCATGATCCTGCATGTTCCTTATTTAAGTTACCTGTTTTGTTTTTGTTTCATGTCTTGTCTGCCTGTTTCCTGTTTTATTTTGAAGGTTTACCTGTCCCTCTTTATTTCCGTAGGTTTGTCTGGCGTGTCTCACCTGATCCCTGATTGTGCTTCCCCAGCTGTGTCTCATCACCCCCAATCGCCTCATGTATTTAACCCTCGTGTCTTCCCCTGTCTCCATGCCAGATTGTTCGTACCTTTGTGTCACTCTCCAGTGTTCTTTTCATAGCCATACTTGATCACGACCTGCTTGGTTTGACCCTGCCTTTTTGCCAACTGTTGTTGGAGACCTTTGCCTGACTCTGCCTGCTTTTGTGTACCTAATTCTGGACTGAAAATAAACCTTGCCTTTTGCCACATGGACCTGATTGTCTGCATTATTGAGTTCTTTTTGTGCCTAGACAGTTCTAAGCCATGACAACATAAACCACTGGTCCAGAATAAGAAATCAGGTCTGGATCTTGATTTGAATACAAACTTTTGGAAAGGCTCAGATAAAGGAAGTCTGAAAGCAGGGTTAGAAAAAGTAAGTAAGAAAGGCAGGCTCAGCTGAAAAGAATTCAGTAGTAAAGGAGTCAGGGAGGCAGGAGACTGTGAACAAGAGTCAGAAATGCAATCTCAGGTGAAATTGATATAGAATAAATGGGGTAAGGAAGCAGGACTCTGAAAAAAGTAAGAAAGGAAAACTTAGTTAAAATGATTCAGTAATTAAGGAGTCAGAAAGGCAGGAGTCAGGAAGGCATGCCTGGATAAAAATGATTGAAACAAAGGGAGTCAGAATAGAAGTCACAAGACAGCAATGAGTTGGAAAAGGAAGGCATCAGAAAAAGAGGAGACAGAAATAAAAGAATCATACAAAAAAATGAGCAAAGACTTCTGAATGAAGGTAAAACCTGGTAAAGCCAGCTGTATTTTTGTCTGAAGCTTCCTCACCAACTTCTTTTCTTCTGACCTCATTTTTCTGTTGCTTCCTGTCTGATTCATTTTCTTTCTTTCTGACTTCTCTTGTCTGACATTGTTTTTTATTTGTTGACCAGCTTTTTGACTCCTGATGCCTTCCTTCACTTTTATCTTATTCCACAACAAAGAACGTCTCATTGTCTTGTTCATTAAAGAGTAACGGCCTGACTCAGACTGGCCGTTGGCCTTGATTCCATGGAATAAATTATTTCCTTGTTTCTTGTTAAAAGGTTCAAATAGGCCGGGAGCCAGGTCCCCCCCTCAGGATGATTTTTTCTACCTTTTTTTCACTATTATTTCCAGTTATCCCATACCTTGAGCCATCACAAGTTGATAGGGACCAACCCCAACTCGGGGCCGTTTGGTCTAAGGGGCCAAAAAAAAACCCTTTTTGGGAACAGCTTATGGCGAAATTTTGTCATTGTAAATATTAAGGTATTGCAACTGTATAAATGGTCAGAAAAGTCTCAAATTGTGCATGGAGTATCCTAACCCTTTAGGGAAACTAGCAGAATAAGATTATAGGGCTTGCAATCTTGAAAGTTCTTTTTTCTCCGATTTGAAATACAGTGGAGAACTTTAGTCATAGCATGTGTAATCTTCTAGATAGAAAGCTCATTTTGGGCTTAAATTGAAGCTTATAACCTTGGGAAGTTTTTCATATACATCTGAGGCAGTGAGATGTGTAATAAAATGCTTGAAAATAATCACTTTTAATGATAAATTGTCAAGCGGACAGGCATTTTTTTGGCTTTTGGAGTATGATGAGGGTGATATTTGAAAATAGAAAGGCAGTAAGCCCTATAATCTTATTCTGCTAGTTTCCCTAAAGGGTCAGGATACTCCATGCACAATTTGAGACTTTTCTGACCATTTATACAGTTGCAGTACCTTAATATTTACAATGACAAAATTTCGCCATAAGCTTTTCCCCAAAAAGGGTTTTTGTTTGGCCCCTTAGACCAAACGGCCCCGAGTTGGGGTTGGTCCCTATCAACTTGTGATGGCCCAAGGTATGGGATAACTGGAAATAATAGTGAAAAAAAGGTAGCAAAAAACATCCTGAGGGGTGGACCTGGCTCCCGGCCTCGCAGTCAAAAGGTTGTTAAATATTAATGAGTTTTCCTCAAATGATATAAAATCAGACAGAAAGAACCCATCTGACAGAGAGAAGGTGAGCAGTTTGTTTAGTTAACTGCAGTGATGAAATTCGTGTGTACTGCTCCTGATCTGTGCAGCACAGCTTTTTGAATTTTTTGTTTCTCCAAAAAAAAAAAAAAAACACAAATGAAACCTGCAGAAACAGAAAGCACAAGCCTTCGTCCTTTGCAGTCAGCGGCCGCCTAGCAGAATGCACATGTACTCCTGATCCAGATCGAAACTTTAGCGTGGTTCTGCATTGGTCCACATGACGTACATCTGCAAGATTTGTTTCAAAGCATCATCAACATTATGAGCCAAGTTATTATTGTTATTACCTCCACCAAGGAGGTTATTTTTTCGCCGGGGTCTGTCTGTTTGTTTGTTTGTCTGTTAGCAAAATTACGCAAAAACTACTGGATGGATTTACACCAAAATTTTAACAGAGGTGTGTTTTGGTCTAAGGAAGAAGCCGTTAAATTTTGGTGGTGATCCGCATATTTGTCTGGATGCTCAAAATTCCCAAAATTTTCTAAAAATCCCATAACTTAACACTGGACCATATTTTGTCCCACCCACAGCACCATCCAATTGGTGACACGCTCTCGGCACAGCGAACAGCCAATCAGCACCAAAAGCTGTGCATGCAGTTCTGCTCACAGACATAGTGGAGAGGAGGAAAAGTTTTGCTAATGGAAAAAGCACGGCGCTGTTCCTGGAGCCTTGGTTTCTAATATAAATTAAAACAGAAGACTCTCCTGAATTTGTAATAAACATCCCAGTCCTCCACAACAAGAAACATACGTTGCACCTCTGCTTGCTCACAGTCCCTGTTAATCACCTGTTAATGTGCCTGTTAATCACTCGAAACAAGGTTGCTGATAATGTCAATACAGAAATAGTCTGTCATAGAAGAAGTCTGTGTGTGTGTGAGAGAGTGTAAAAACCTAACCCCCAAATTCCACATAGAGCGAACACGCCAAACACCGAAACGCCGTGGTTTTGCTCCTATCGACAGGCTGGCGACATTGCCCGCACTGGAAGCGTCGTAGCGTGCACATCACCAAGCAGCAGCAAATTGGTTCAGTCAACAAGTTACAAGACCCACTACAAACTAGGTCACTCTATTAGATGATATTTATATCAACAATAATCACACTTCATGCAGATTGATATTTCTCATTCCACAATGTGCAAATAAAATAAATATAGGACTATAATGTTGGGCGGAAATCACAATTTATGGGTGGAACTGAGCTGCTTGGCGGAGGTCTGCAATCTTAGATTGCTTTTCTAGTTATTATTATTATAACCAAACAGTACACTGCCTTTGTTAGAGCGGGAGAGAAATCTCATCAGACACTTCAAGCTGCCGGAGGACCACTTTTCGAGATGTGACATTCGTGAACGAGTCAATCTCCTCAAGAACTGGCTTCCTTCAAAGAGTGTCTCTACTGCTCTCTACTGCTCCCGACAAGCAGCTCCCTGAAAACAACTCAAATTTTCCAGGCACACTGCTCTCTCAGGACTCCACCTGGATGTGGTGTTGACACCAGAGTCAACTGAGCAAGTGGTTTTGTTGGAACTCTCTGTCCCCTGGGAAGACAGGTTAGAGGAGGTCCAGGAAAGGAAAAGGGCAAAATATGCTGAGCTGGTGGCAGACTGAAAAGAAAATGACTGGAGATGTTGATGCAGTTGTAGTCAGCTGTCGAGGCTTCACTGGACTTCGCTTACAGTTACTCAAACTCCTTGGGGTATTCTTGCAAGATTTTTCAACTGAAATAAGCAACCAGGTCAATAAAAACAAGCCCAAAGCAAGCGACCTCCTGCTTTTTTTTTTTGTAATGACATATATTACTTTGTTTTTTTAAGACAAAACAAAAACATAAAGTGTGTTTTCATCTATATTATTATTGTAACTCTATTATCACAAAACAGTTTGTCTAACCTTGATTGTTGTAAACAAACAGTCAGGCTTTTAACTAAGTTTTATGTTGATCTTTCACAGCTTTATTATGATGAAAACAGTGGCAGCTACATTAGAAATAAATTTAATTCTCGCTATAAGAATTTCTTTTAGGCGGAGACATCATTTTTGTCCCTCTTTTTATAGTAAAATTGACAACATAGTATGTGTATCTACTGAATTGAGTTTATATTGGTAGTAGAGTGCATCATATCTCTCCTGGGTTCAGGGGCACAACAAGTGCAATCCGCAACTGCCAATATTTACAAGCAACTTACAAGCCCAAAATTGCTTGTAATAAGCAGATCTGGCAACTATGAACAGAACAGCCACAAAGAATATGCTAAAGGCCGCAGAAAGACCTCTTTTATTCTGATACCTTCCTGTCTGACCCATTTTCTTTTGATTCTTTCTTTCTGACTTCATTTGTTGACCAGCTTTTTGACTCCTGTTTCCTTCCTTTAGTTTTATCTTGTTCCATGTCACAGAATGTCTCATTGTCTTGTTCATTAAAGCGTAACAGCCTGACTATCAGATGAACCTCTCGGCCTTGATTCCATGGACTAAATAATTTCCTTGTTCCTTGTTGAAAGGTGTAAAGATGGATGAATCAGAACAGAAAAATGCAGTCAAAAGGCTGTTAAATATTAATGAGTTGTCCTTAAATGATATAAAACCAGACAGAAAGAACCCATCTGACAGAAAGAAGGTGAGCATTTGTTTAGTTTGCCACAGTGATGAAATTCGTGGGTGTCGTGCTCCTGATCTGTGGCTTGACTTCAGGCCAGCCGGATGAGGGTGCTCTTGAGACTCGGTCATGTGTCACTGATACCTGTGAACTTTCGAGAAAGTTTGATGCCATGGCTGAAAAACTCAAAGCTTTCGAAGACACGGTGGAGGAGAGTCGGAATCAGGTTCTTGATCTGCAGGACAAAGGTAGAGTGACATTTTTATATCATTAAATTTGTTGTTATTATTCATAATAGTAACAGTTAAATTTGATTAAACTGAGTGGATTAAACAACTCGGACAAAAATTATTTCAATTAATTGTTGATGAAACTGAGCCAGCAGATGGACCAGACTTAACTTGCATGGTTTTTATATGTACTTCTCAAAAAAGGTAGGAAACTTGGAACGGTAAAAGACCTTGCATTAAGTTTGGCACATTACAGCACCCTAAGGTAGTGTTTACACGGCTCCATTTTCAGTCGAATCCGAAGAGTTTTCATTGCGTTTTAGCCTCCGGTGCCTGGAGTGCCTGAATCCGCAAACTTTTGAAACCAGGGTCCAAGGCCGAGAGTTTTCAAAATGCATCGCCACCCGGTCTCATGTAAACAGAATTCAGCGTTTCAGGGGGAAACACTGACATCACTGCATGCGCAGTACTCTTTCACATGAAGGCTGCGTGCGCATACCAGGAACATTTGTTGTCTCGACAGTTTTGTTGTCCAGACAAGAGACTCCTGCGTCTTCGTCCACTTGCCATTGTTGTTTGTGGCAAGTTTTTCTTCTTCATAAGTGTGTTGTAACAGCGCAGTTTCTCTGCAAGCCTATATGGCCATCTACTGGCCTGGCATGCACGCTACAGCATTTTCAGTCATTCTCGAGTCTCCGTCTGAACACAGGTCGTTTTTGAAGACGCAAAGGAAAAACCTTTGTGTTTCAGGTGAGAGCGTCTTCGTGAAAACAGGGCCTAAGAAATACAGGAGGTCTTGCAGTTCCAGATTTAAGTTCTATTACTGGTCCTTCAAAATAAAATCATTAAGAACCCGGTGTAGTATGGAGGTTGTTACATCTTGGAGATATATAGAAGAGAAAATTGTTAACCCACATAAAATTGCTGATGGATTATTCTGTGGGATGAAACTTAGAACAGCATACAATGTTTAGGACCAATAATGGGGAACTTACTGCAGATCTGGTTTTTGCAGTCCCCTCCAAAACTATTGGAAAAGCAAGGACAATTCCTTAGCTTTTGTTGTTCACTGAAGACATGGGTTTAAGATCAAAAGATGAATATCAGACAAGAGTTCAGAATTTCAGCTCGTATTTCCTGGTCTAGTTGTGTTAAACAACTCAGAACATATCACCCTTTGTTTGAACCCACCCATTTTTCAAGTGAGCAAAACCATTGGAACATGTGACTGACAGGTGTTTCTTTTTGCCCAGGTGTTGCCTTTTAGGTAGATTTTTAAAATATTAAATAGCTCTGCATGACTAGTCTAGGTTTTAGCCTTGGGTTTAACCTATACAGACAGCTCTTCTTGTTAAAGAGGATAAATCAATATGAAGACCATAGAGCTGTCTATGGGAGAAAAAAAGTCATTTTAACTAAGAAAAGAAGGAAAATCGATCAGAACTGTTGGACAAACATTGGGCATGGCCAGTACGACAATTTGGAATGTCCTGAAGAAGTAAGAAACTACTGGTGTACTGACCAACACACATCAAACAGGTCGGCCAAGGAAAACAACAGCAGTTTATGACAGAAATATTGTGAAAGCTGTGAAGAAAACACCAAAACATCAGTAAGTGACATCACCAGCAACCTCCTCAGTGCTGGGCTCAAGATATCACAATCAGAACAGGAATATAGAGGCCATACCACAAGATGAAAACCACTCATCAGCAGCAAGAATCAATTTGCAAAGTACAGAGATGAGCCACAAAAGTTCTGGAACACAATCTTATGGACTGACAAGACCAAGATTATAATCTCTATCAAAGTGATTGAAAGGCCGAAGTATGGAGAAAGAAAGGAACTGCTTATGATCTGAAGCGTACTAGCTCATCTGTGAAACATAGTGGAGGTAATCTCATGGCTTGGTCTAGCATGGTCGCTTCTGGAACAGGCTCACTAATATTTACTGATGATGTAATGGATGATGGCAGCACCAGAATGAATTTAGAAGTGTACAGGAATATTTTGGCTGCCGATTTTTAAGTTCTACATCCAAACTAATCGGGAGGTTTATTATGCAGCAGGACTAAAGCACACTGGCAACAAAACAAAGGACTTCATCAGGGGAAAAAAATTGGAAGGTTTTAGACTGGCCGAGTCTATCACCTTATCTTAACCCAACAGAGCATCAATTTACCTCCCGAAGGAGGGGCGGAAGGCAGAAACCCCCAAAACAAACAAGAACTGAAAGAAGCTTTAGTGAAAGTCTGGAATGATGAAATGAAGAATGCAACAGTTTTGTGATGTCAATACGTCGCAGGCTTCAGGCAGCTATTGAAAGAAAGGTTTATGCCACCAAATATTAAATGTTATTTACTTTAAGATTATCTGTTCCTTTACTTTTGCTCACCTAAAAATTTTGTGGTCTAATACAAAAAGTGATATGTCCTGAGTTGTTTAACACATCTAGATGTAAATACCGGGAAATGAAGAGCTGATATTCTGAACTCTTGTCTCATATTCATCTTTTGATCTTAAACCAAAATGTCTTCAGTGAAGAACAAAAACTAAGGAATTGTCCTTGCTGTTCCAATACTTTTGGAGGGGACTGTCTTCACTAAGAGCAGAACATTCAAGTTTCATAATTTTTTGTTAGCTACAGAGCTTACTATCAGCAATGATCCAAAACACGAAGAAAAATCTAGTTCCTTGCAGTCGAGGGAACCGGTGCAATGCTAACTTCTGCTTTGGCTTACAAAAATATGTCACGCCACTCTATAGTCCAGGGATCTAGAATTATCTGTGCATGCGATAGAGGATATTTTCAGGTATACTTGCATGACACCTGACTGTTTTAGTCAAGATTATGCTGAAATATATTTTCTCCAGCTTTAATTAAAACTCTTATTCAGGGCCAACCTTTAGTTTAGTAAATTCCAGGTTTACTACAATTTCTTCTTTCTTCTTTAACTTTCCATGCTAAATTCCATGGAAAGTTTCCAACCTTAAAAATTCCCAGAATTCCAGCGGACAGGGTTATTGTTTGGTTTGAACTAATCAGAACAACTTTTGAGACAATAGTTTCTCAGGTTTAACCAGAAAAATAACGACTTTATCATGTTTTTTGTTCAACACAGAAAGAGTGAAGGTGATCTTCAGTGCAGCTACGGGAGGAGGAGGGTCCGCTATTGGACCGTTCAACACAGATGTAACTTTGGTCTACAGAACAGTGAAAACGAACGCCGGGAATGCTTACAACAACGCGACAGGTAACACATTTACATCAGTATTAACAAGACTTTGACTTGAATGTAGGTCAATGAGTACAAAAATGAAGAAAGAAGTATGAGTAAAATCATACACTCAACTCAGGACAGTTTTATCATGATTGTATTAGACATCTGTACGCTGTTGTCTCCACAGGAGTCTTCGCTGCGCCTGTTGCTGGTTTTTATTACTTCACCATCTTTTATCACGCCGGAGGAGCTCTTGAGGCTCGGTTGCTGCTCTATAAGAACTCCCAGCTGATGGTCCAGACCCATGATCACGAATCAACCTCTGACAGGTCCGATAATGGAGGAAACGCGGTGTGTCTGCAGCTGCAACAAGGAGACCAGGTCTACGTGGTTCTACCTGCAGGGAGGCGTGTTTGGGGAACTGACTACCACACCACCTTCAGTGGCTTTTTGGTCTTTCAGATGTAGAATCTATGCTTGTTCCTTCCTGACTGAAAATATCTGTTATTATTGTGATGAAATTTGATTTGATAAGATATTAATCATGAAACACAAAAACAAATCTAGACCAACCTTCTTATCACATCATTATGGTAAACATTAAGTTACAACATGGACACTTGGAAGCAGAAATGACTGCCCGCTGCTTCACACATCGGTTCAGATGTATAACAACCCAAAATTATGATATACTTGGTCAAAATTCTGCAAGTTAAGTCTAATTTATGAGGAACTGAGCCATTATTATGAGATTAACCCTTTCAGTACTATAATTATAACAGGTCATCTGGTCAATAAATGTGTCAGGAAATGTACTTTGAGTAAATTGTTTCACCCTTTTTCACCCACACTTCAGAATGATACTTATGCTATTATTTACAATATTTTTACATTATTTACACAGAAAATACTGATTAACAACATATAAATCACTCATAAGTTTGTCTCTTAAACCTCTCACTCTGCTCTCCGGCAGCTCAGCTCACTTCTCAACCCTCCCCTCAGGCAATTCAACCTTTATTGTAATGTACTAGAAAGCTCCGCTTCTTGGCTTTCAGAATCCGTCTTATGTTTTTTGGATAGTGTGAATACTCGAAGAGTTATGGTAATTTGAATCATGCATCTTTTTCTGTCTTCGGCAACAGCTTCGGGGTATAAGGTTAAGGCCCTGTACACATGGAGACGATCGTGTTTTTTATGGAAAACTGTCAGATATAGACGCTCAGGCAGGAAGAACTCAAATGCAGACACAGCAATTCCATGAAGCAAAAAACAAGGTATAGAAGATTAGTCCAATACTAAAGCTGCCGCTGTGTTTTGACTCCCAGGAGTGTCTTGGCTGATGTGCTTACTGCTCTAACACCAGGTTTTATTGTCAGTCCAGGGCTTGGTACAAGAGAAGACAAAAAAACAACAACCAGGCAGCAGTATCCAACAAACAAAATGCAAGAGGCAGAGTCAAGGCAAAACGGGTCTATGAACATGAACGAGAGCTTTTAGAATAAGTGCTGTGAAGTGACTCGACATACAACAATCTGGCACAGGACTGTGGGAGACACCAGGTTAAAAAACAAGAGGTGATTGGGAATGATGACAGGAGCAAAAACCTTCGAACAGAAACAACAGTTAGACATTTCAAAATGAAACAGGAAACACAAGACAAAATCTTGAAAGCAAGAGGAACAAAACGGGAACTTAACAGACAGACAGGTGATCACGACAGAAAACGTTTCTGGAAATGTGTCTGTCCACATAAAGACACTGAAAACGCTGAAAACACTGCATTACATATGCCAAGCCTGTAAGTGAGGCTGTAACGCTGCTGCGAATAGACAGCAAAACCAGTGAAGAAGACATGGAGCATGTGCATAAAACATGAGAAATGTAAATCAACACTTTTGTATGCTGTTCTCCTCTTGTTGCTCACGGTGGTTGTGGAGGAGCAGAAGATTTTGCTGTAAAAGCCAAAACAAGCTGAGTAGCTTCTGCAGCACGAACACACACGTGACACCGTTTCCCAACATTGTTTCTGTTGTTTATCAGGGTCATGCATTTTAAGCGAGAGATGGGACTTTGACCTCATTGTTTCTGAAGCTATCAGTATTCATTGTGTACACAGAAACGCAAGGCAGGCATTTCAGATTAATCCACTCTGGAACCCATTTTCAGAAAAGTTCATTTTTGGGCAACTAAAACACTGATTCATGAGGACGAACTGCGATACAATGAAGAGGGCTTCCTAAATCCATTTTCACTGCATAAAGGTCCCATTATCACAGATTTTCAGATACTCTCAAATAAAATATTTTGATATCTAATCAGTACATGAAATATAAAGATTTTAGCATGAATGATTAATCCATCATTCACATTTTTTAATGAACTCTAAATAGAATTAGAGCCATTCAGAGCAACATTTTTGATGAATCTCTTCTTTGCATCTTACTGCCTCCCACCAGAGATGCATGGACAGAGAAGACATGTCTTTCAGATCCATGGGACATCCTGCATTTGAAACATCACGTGATGCAACGTCTGTCACACCGTCATGTTCAAACAGCTAATTGTTTATAATAATGGATTCTGTATCAAGCCTAATAAAATCCAGATAATAATGTGGTTGTCTCTGAACTACATGTGTACACAGAGCTGTATATGGTAAGACACACAGTACTGCTTGTTGCTGCTTCTTTATTTTCTCCTCTTTGTCTTTTCCACTTCCTTCCTTGATATCCAGTAAGAAAATCTACCTACCCAGTTGTGCCTTACATCAACCACAAACCATACTTTGTTTATATATGCCTATATTTTGTTATTCTGTAACTTCTAATTACTCTTTTATTTTATTTTTCTTCTTTCTGTTGTCTTTCTTGTATCACAATTAATGTTACTATTTCACAAATAAAATAAATAGTAATTGAAAAAATGGGTTTACCTCTGAACATATCTGATTTCTTTTTAGTGAATATTTTTGTTTGGTACAAATAACTGTTGACAGTTTAACTGGAAAATAACGTTTTTATAAATAAACTAATGATGGTGTTTAGATTGATTGATGACATTAATAATATTTATTGGTTTGTAAACCTGATAATTTATGAATATGGATACTGTAAGACTGTATCTGCAACCCTGGATAGTAATAATTTGGATTTTAATTCCATCAAACCCTTACATTTATTAATGATCAGCCTTATGGTAAACTTTATTAAATGATAAATGTATGAAGTGTTTTCAAATAGATACAGACTTTACCTCATTTCGACTTTAGTTCAATTTTTAATAATACAAACAACAAGCAAAAAGGAAATACTCCTAACATTTCTTTAAATTGTTCTTTTGAGAGAAAGACCTGAATTAAGGATCAGGTCATCAGTGATTCAGAAAACTTATAATAAATAATACTCTGGACTGCTGAACTGATGTTAAACTGATTTTATTACAGTTATTATTTCATGGATATTGTTGTCAAACACATTTATTACAATCTCTTTCATTCAAACTCAGTTATCACAGACCAGCTCTTTATGTAAAATCATATCAAGGGTCAGTTTTCAGGTCCATTTTCTCTCCATTATCAATCCTGCCACTGTTTTGATGTTTCATGAAAGTTGGCTGCAGAACTTCAATCAGACACTGATATCCAGTAGGTGTCCGTCTGTCTGTCCATCAAAACACTTCCATGTAGGAAGTTATTGTGAAGAAAGTTGAGTTTCCCTCCTCGTTTCTCCATGTGGATGATCCTCAACATGGACCAACTTCTGGTTTGACCGGGGAGAGACGAGACGGTATTATGTTGGTTTTGTGTGGACGTTACACCCATTTACTGGAAAACTTTAGCAGAAACTCCTAAACTCGTCTCCGTGATGTTGGCCCCTATGAGGCAGGTACAGCTGGATGACATATGTGTAAGCTGATCTAAAAACTTTTCAACGATCAGGAAAGACTTAATATTATTCAGCACTAATATATTTGATTAAATACAGTTTCAGTACCATGTTAAATGTGTCAAGTCAGAAATATCTTAAGCACTTATTCTAATCCACTTTTACTTGACAAGTCAAGATGAATACTTTGAGGAATAAAAGGCAAAAATAAGGCACTGAATTGCTTGTAAGGGTAGGAAATATCTGCCAGTGAAAAAGGAAAGTTTGACTCAGTGAGGGTCTTAAATTCAGGTTTAATATCAGCTCTGGAGAGAACATTTCATTAAACCGTTAAGTAATTTTTTTCTTATTGGCATATTATTTGACTTATTACAAGCAGCTCAGGCTTTATTTTTTGTTTTTATGTCTTCAAATAAGGTCTTAATCCAGACTTGTAAGGAAATGATGCTTAAAATCAGTCCTGTGAGATTTTTTGCTTGAAATTGGACAATTACTCCCACCTATATCTGAGTTTTTGCAGCGTATCAGTGGTTATAGATAACCAGTCATATTTATTCAAGCTGCAATTGAGCTGCATTCTACTTTTATTATTCTATCTACAGATAATCACAAGGCATCATTGTTATTTTAAGGCACCAAGGCATTAGAATAACAACGATGATTATCGAAGCATGTTTACCGCACATCCAGAGTCTCACTCTTGGCTGAGCAGAAAACCGCTGAATGTAGTAATAACATCATTCGACCAAATGTGTGAATTTGCATTCAGACGCACGTAAACCTGATCGCCCTGCTGCAGCTCTAAGAGCACCGCGTTTCCTCCATTATCAGCTGTGTCTGCCGTCGATGCATGGTCGTAGGTCATTACAATTTGTTCATTGTTCTTAATGAGGGACAGACTGGCAGTGTGTGCTCCTCCAGCGTGATGGAAAAAGCCAAAGTAGTAGAGGCCTGTGAAAGGTGCAGCAAAGATACCTGTGGAAACAAGATTTTATTTCATTACTAGATTGTTCCTGAATTCATCAAACATAGTTATTTAAGAAGTATTGAAAAAGTCTGAGGGACTCAGAGAGTGTAAAGATCAGAAGTCTTTATGTCATCAGGGTGATAGGTTAATCCTCCTGCTGTCTTAAGTAGGGTACACACATAAAGATTATTGGGCTATTTTCGTCCCAACTTTCCCCCTCTCTGGATTTCCTGATCCGTAGTTAAGCATGAAAGCAGAATTTGGGCTTGACCTCCCACCAGTCAGTGACTCAATCAGATGAATTGTCTTTCATTCAACAAAATGTCAGTCAAACATATTTTTTAGACTGAGGTTGGCAAGATAGAAGAGACAAGATACAGTTCCACCTTCCTCTCATTTTTCAGGCTGTCCTTTATGTAATCATTTAATCAACTGTTAGTATGCAAATGAGCCCACACGGAGCCTGCCAAATTTGTCCTACTGACTGTGAGATAATTATTGAATAACAACCACATCAAAAAAACAAAATAAAGTTAAATATTAAATCTATATTTGTTCAGTCAACTGGGGAATAGTCTTCCTATTTTGTTCAGGGGGGCGTTTCTCAGTCACACAAGCACAGAGCTGGGCGTCCACTGCATGTGACAGACTGAGGACAAATGACCCGTGTCTCACAGACCCTGACTGTATGTAAAGCCGAGCTGCAAAGTTGCTAACAAAGAAAAATACATTAAAAACAAGACAAAAAAGTTCTAAAATGTTCTGTCCTATATATGTTGTGTTTTATAAATTAGTTTGAGAGGTGATTATTTTAAATCGTTATAATATACCTCCTAATTTTGTAAATATTGGTTGTAATGTGAGAAGTCTTATTTTAGGTTCAGATTTATTTGAGAATTGTAACATCCAGTTAAGAAAAATGTTATGTTGTCAGTTGTTAAAATCTGGATTTTTTTATTTTATTTTTCATTTTAATTTTTCAGTCCCTCCATATTGTGGTCAGGGGGTCTGCATGCTGCTGCGACCTTAAGAGCTAGAGCCAAACCAGCAGGAGCTTATGGTGCGTTCTGGTTGTACTGGGAAGTCGGGATTTCCGAGTTCCAAGTGGGACATTTCAACTGGAGTGCCCCCCCGAGGTCAGAATTTCCTACTGGGAACTCTGGGATCTTCACCACCCACGGGTTGACAATCAAAGATGGCTGCCCACAGTGTAAACAGTTATTAAGCTCCCGTAATAATCTGTTTATTAGCACTTCTGACTAGTGTTTGTCGCACTAAATCAGCCTTATACATAGTAGTATTATTTACACTTGTATTTATGGAAGTGCTGCCATAGTGTTATTTACATTCTTCATGTGGTATTTGTGAACTACAACACAGGGCGTACTAACAACGGCTAACAATAGCCTGGTAGATCGGCACGTTTTTCCGACTTTGTAACTGGTACGCTGATAACTCGGAGATGACGTCATTCCCACTTCCCTCTTCCCAGTACAGATGTAAATAGAACGCAGCAGTAGTCTTCAGGTGGGACACCCAAGTTGGACAGGTCTGAAGGTAGAGGCCTGACACGGTACAATCCACTTCCCCAGGTTGCAGTTGGACACATAGCTAACGACCCAATTCCATGAAGAAAAGACTTTTACTAAAAGCACAGAAAAAACGTGCTTGAGCATGATGTGTACGCACTACACATGATGACCCTTTCATATTTCTGACCGGCCTCTCATATACAGATGTGGACAGAATTGTTGGTACCATTCCGTTAAAGAAAGAAGAACCCACATGGTCACTGAAATAACATGAAACTGACCAATGAAGTAATAATTAACAATTTACTGAAAATCAATTAATGGAAATCAGACATTGCTTTTGCATTGTGGTTCAACAGAATCATTTAAAAAAAAAAAAAATAATGAAACTGGCCTGGACAAAAATGATGGTACCCCTAGAAAAGATTGAAAATGATTTGACCATAGGGACATGTTAAACTAAGGTGTGTCCTGTAATTAGCATCACAGGTGTCTTCAAACTTGTAATCAGTCAGTCTGCCTATTTAAAGGGTGAAAAGTAGTCACTGTGCTGTTTGGTATCTTGGTGTGTGTCACACTGAACATAGACCACAGAAAGCTAAGGAGAGAGTTGTCTCAGGAGATTAGAAAGAAAATTATAGACAAGCATGTTAAAGATAAAGGCTATAAGACCATCTGCAAGCAGATTGATATTATTATTATTGATATTATTCAGAAATTTAAGGTCCACAGGACTGTAGCCAACCTCCCTGGACGTGACCTTAAGAGGAAAATTGATGACAAATTGAAGAGACGGATAATACGAATGGTAACCAAAGAGCCCAGAACAACTTCCAAACAGATTTGAGGTGAACTCCAAGGTCAAGGTACATCAGAATCAGATCGCACCATCTGTCACTGTTTGAGCCAAAGTGGACTTAATGGAGGACATCACTGTTGAAAGCAAATCATAAAAAAGCCAGACTGGAATTTGCCAAAATGTATTGACAAGCTACAAAGCTTCTGGGAGAATGTCCTTTGGACAGATGAGACAAACCTGGAGCTTTTTGGCAAGTCACATCAGCTCTATGTTCACAGACCCAAAAATGAAGCATCAAAGAAAATAACACTGTACCTACTGTGAAACATGGAGGAGGCTCAGTTATGTTCTGGGGCTGCTTTGCTGCATCTGGCACAGGGTGTCTTGAATCTGTGCAGGGTACAATGAAATCTCAAGACTATCAAGGCATTCTGGAGCCAAATGTGCTGCCCAGTGTCAGAAAGCTTGGTGTCGGACACAATTCATGGGTCCTCCAACAGGATAATGACCCAAACACATAGCTAAAAACACCCAAGAATGGCTCAGAAGAAAAAAAAAAAGGACTATTCTGAAGTGACCTTCTATGAGCCCTAAACTAAATCTTATTGAACATTTGTGGAGGGGGCTGAAACATGCAGTCTGGAGAAGACACCCTTCAAACCTGAGACAGCCGGAGTAGTTTGCTCATAAGCATTGGGCCAAAATTCCTGTGGACAGGTGCAGAAGTCTCATTGACAGTTACAGAAATCACCTGAGTGCATTGATTGCCTCAAAAGGTTGCGCAACAAAATATTGAGTTAAGGGTCCCATCATTTTTGTCCAGGCCAGTTTCATTAGTTTGTTTTTTAAAATAATTCTGTTGAACCACAATGTAAAAACGATGTCTGATTTTTATTAGTTTATTTTCAGTAAATTTTTATTTATTATTATATTTGTCAGTTTCAAGTTATGTCAGTAACCATTGTGGGTTTTTCTTTCTTTAATGGAAGGGTACCAACAATTTTGTCCACGTCTGTATGCCTGCCCAGAACCAGCCCTGTTTCAGACTGCAGATTTCTTCATGGAATAAAGCAGAAGAAGGCATTAAAAAATAACAAGAAAGACAATACATAGCACGCATTCTTCCATCCTTACCTGTGCCACTGTTGTAGGCGCTGCCAATGTTAGTCAACTCTTTTTTGAAGATAAAAGTCTGGTCCTGACTTAAAGGTCCAATGGCATGGCCAGGAAGTCCACCTCCAGACACAGCACTGAATGCCACCCTGGTTGTCCCTACAGGTAAAAAATATGAAGTTAACCACATTTAGCCAATATATTCCCAAAGCTGATTGGTTATTACCTTTTCTCTTTAGTTCAGCAATCTGGTTTTCACTCTCCTTTAGCCTTCTCTCCATGGCTCCCTGATTTTCCCTCAAGGCCCCGATCTCTTTCAGGAGGTCACTGACTTCAGGAGAGCATAACTGTAAATCACTTTTATTAGTCGTTTGACCTTCAACCTGGGCTGAAGTTAAGCTGCAGAACAGCACCAAAATCAAAAAAAGAGGAAAGTTCATCTTCCTTGTTGGTTCACAGTCGCTCAAATAAATCAAATGCTAAAATGCCTGCTGATGTTGCTCTCAGCTGTTTAAAGATGATGATGTTAAATTTTAACTTTTGCCGTGAGTCAGTGAAATGACGCAATAAGAAAACAGTTTAAACTCCAAAACTTCACCTTTGATATTTAAGAGAAGAGTCAACATGGGGGTTTGTTAGCTCTTCTCTTCAACAACAAAAAGTTTTTATGTAATATGAGAAAGTTGTTTTTCCACCTGGTCATTTGCTTTGCCCTGGATTTACTTCGTGTATTAAAGTTTTGTTCCCCGTGCAAATGGATGTCAGTGTTCAAACAGCATCAGTTCATTGGCAAAGCATAAAACATGCAATACACACTTTTCTCAAGTTTCTCAAAGGGCTTTTTTCAGAAATTAATTAAAAGAAAAACCTGGTGAATTCCCATGATCAAAATTTACAGTAGAGCATAAGCAAAATCAGAGTTTTCATACATTTTCAAACCTTTCTTCACTTTTGTGTCCCACTTTCTGACAATACAAACTTCATCGTTTCCCCAAATAAAAAAAAATATTGCATCAAAAATAAAGGTTGAAATCAAGCATTCGTGTTTTCTAAATTAACTTAAAGTCTTAATATAATAACATGTATTCTGTCTGTTCAGTCAGGTCTCCCGAAACAGTTCTTTTAATTGTTTTTTAATTGTTTATTCCCCAGAAAACCCCTGTATCGGCAATAGTTCGTCTTTCCGTTTGTTGCATAAAAAACACGTAATCCAGCTCAAAAAAGGAAAACCTGGCAGAACGAAAAGATCCTTTGTCTGTGCGTCTGCATCCACGCCAAGATGTGGGTCAGTCGAGAGGATAATCCTTTACATGTCCAGTCTGATCAGAGCTTATTTTACTATTATCATACTTTTTTCATTCACAGCATAACATTATAAGCCAAAGATCGTCCAATTTTCATCTTAAGAAACAACTCTTTTTCTTCTGATGCAGTTGTCCAGCGTTTCTCCTGGTCACGCTGTCTCCCCCTCTTCCCCTACGCCACATCCTCCATGTATAAACTCTGTTTCTGCTGAACAAAAAATAAATAAATAAATAAATACATTATATATATATATATATATATATATATATATATATATATATATATATATATATATATATATATATATATATATATATATATACACATATAAATATATATATGTACATATATATCTATATATATCTATATATCTATATATCTATACATATATATTTATATATATACATATATATATATATTTATATATATATATATATGAAAGCTATATTAACCTATCTACCTTATTAATTAACATTACAGGGAATATCAACACCTACAACAACAAGAAAACTTTTCCTTTAGTTTTTCCCGTATTATTTTATACACTGTCTTCACTTGTTTATTTATTTATTATTGGTTTTCCCCATTATTTTTCCTTCAATCACTTTGGTGACAACATTACAAAATCGATGGCAAAGTCAGAAAAATCAGGATTTATTTAGCCTAGGGCAAAATGCAAAAGCAAGTTTTAAAGTAATGACAAGATTAAAAAAACAAGTAAACTTTGTTATTTTGGTACCAGGGGAGTGTATAATTACCTCCGTCGAGAAGGTTATGTTTTCACAGGGTCTGTCTATTTGTTTGTCTGTTTGTTTGTCTGTTAGAAAGATAACATAAAAACTACTGGATGGATTTACATTAAAACACACTCTCTCTCCATATCTGCCTCTGCCCCTTTCTGTTTGCTCCTGTACTCGTCTCTGGCTCTTGTCTTTTAGGTGGCCTGGGATCCTTGGTGGAGACTGCCTGCTGCTGTGGAGTCACGAAGCCTCAATAACTACAATTACAGACATAACACATATTTGGCCATCTCACTCCAGTTCATAATCATTATAGCTGTTAATGTTGATATTAACATGATCTTTCTATCCATGGTTGATACATCTATAGTAACTATCTCTAGCTCCACATGGACATGAGATCCCTCCTGAGAATGAGGTGTCACATCTCAAGAGGTCTACCATTAATACATTTATACTTAACGGAGACAAATATGGTAGGGATGCACTTGTGGTCTGGGCACCCATGAGTTCATCACTACCATAAATTCTTACTTCCAGTAAGACTTTTATTGATTATACTTCTATAAAATTATCACCACAACCACACAGACATGAGGACCCTCCTCTAATAAATTTGTTTGCAGCAGAAACAAATTTGACGACGACAGGTCTATGATTGGTCCATTGATCTGTCACTAGCTTTAGTTCTTACTTTAGTCCGCTTGTCTCCACTTACCTCCCTCCCTTTGCCCACACACCCAACACAGCATCGTGTGGATTTGCTGTTCATCATGAGACTGGGGTCCACATTCAAGATTTCCTGCTGCTTAACAGAAGGTTTTTTCTTGCCGCCATGATGGAGGGATTCATGATTGGCTATATGGATTCATGTTGGGTGTTGGATGTATATATTTGTATATATATGTATATGTGTATTTTTATATGTATATATGTATCTATGCATATATGTGTATCCATAATATGAAGAGCTTTGTGCTCTATTGTAAAGTGTCTTGAGATAACACTTGTTATGAATTGGCGCTATACAAATAAAGATTGATTGATTGATTGATTGATTAAAATGTAACCACATGTGTGGTTTGGTCAAAGGAAGAAGCCATTACATTTTGGTGGTGCTGCAAAAAATTCCCACAATTCGCGAAAAATCCCATAAATTTACATCGGACCATATTTTAAAAAATTATATCTCTGACATCACTTGATGGATTTGCAAAAAAAATTACAGGATACTATATATAATATAACTCTATCATCACGATCAATTTAATCTGGATCCCATCCAGATTGACGTCACAAAAAAACATTTAAGTTTATAATGGCAAATCCCATTCATTTGTCCTCAGCTGCTGTGAGGATTCGCGTGGTGATCCAGAACTGTATCTTGGCGGAGGTCTGCGCTCTCCGAGTGCTTTTCTAGTTGCCAAACGGTGAGGTGCAGTAATGGTTGAAGTCGGGCCGTGATGGTTGATGAAGTCGTGTGACTGTCATTTAACCCAAAACTTAAGGGACTGAACCTCATTGCAAAACTTGAAAAAAGTGGTATTGAGATATCGCATTCAGAAGCAGGGAAGAACATGACCTTTGATTAAGGCCTATGACCTCAAAAAGTGAACAACATTGAGCCAGAGTGAATATTTGCTCAAAGTGATCTTGAGATATTTTATTCACAATAAAGTTATAAGCATTAGACATCATAATATTGAATTGGAAGTAAGTAAATGAGTACTTATCACCTTGTCCTTGAACCTTGGCCTTTGACCTCCAAAATGTGGTTAATTCATCCTTCAGTCAGATTAAACTTTTGTGAAGAGTTTTATAATATTTTTTCAAAGAGTTCTGTAGTTCTTACGTCCGCAAACAAACAGTGAACACAAGACACCATAACCTTGAACACTGACCTTTGACCTCCAAAATTAGTCAATTTCATCTTTAAGTCAGAGTGGACATTTGTGTAAAATTGGAAAAAAAAATCTTCAAGGCGGTTCACTGCAGAGGAGTAACATAAGGAGATTTCGTCAGTGATTTTGAGATATTATGCATGGAAAAAGCATGAGGTACCATGATCTTGAACACTGACCTTTGACCTCTGAAATCAATCAATTTCATTCTCAAGTTGGAGAGGAAATTTGGGCAAAGTTAGAAGAAAATATCTTGGTGGTCTTGAGAAATCAAATGTAATTTCATTAACTTTGTCCTTGGACCGTGGCCTATGACCTCCAAATTTTGATCTGTTCATCCATGAATCAGAGTGAACGCTTGTGCATGATTTTAAGAGACCAAACAAAGTGCACTCAAGCCTTAAACTCACAGTTGGGAAGTGTTCTTTGACATGAAATAAAGAAAAAGATTTATTCAGGCAGCACAGAGGGGCAGCTCCATATTTACTGGAGTGATATGTAAATATATTCCTCATGGATTTGTAGATGCTAACCAGCAACACTGACTTTGTCTAGCTTAGTAAAAGTAACTGAGGAGGGCGGGGCTTAACAGAGGATTGCTTCCTGGAAAGGGCGGAGCTTGACAAAGAGCCATTAGTGTTTCATGACTGGTCGGAGCGCTCTGATGGACACAAAAGACCACATTTGTCTGTATTTAATTCTGACTTTATTCATCAAGATTTATTTCATGTTTACGTGGCTACATAAAAAATACAGATGCCGATTTCATTACCAAAAATATTGTGGCCTCTGAGTTATGACGCCATCACGTCATATAACATGCCTGTTGTTACCAAATCTGGACAAAGTAACAAAACAAAGCCAAAACCCTGACAGGAAGCCCTAAAGCTCATTTTCAGCTGGTTATTCATCTAAACATGACAGAGGCGGTGCTTTTAAACCTGCAGAGGTCTCACACCTTCACCAGGAACCCACTGAAGGTGGTGTGGTACCCAGAGCCCCACACGTGCTGGTTTGGACCCATGCGCACGTAGACCTGGTCCCCAGCATTCAGCTGAAGGAACGTGGCGTTCCCTCCATTCTGGGCAGACACATTAGCCGACGGGTGATTCTGCGTCTGCACGATGCGCTGGTTGTTCTTGTAGAGGAAGAGCTCGGTCCCAGGCTGTCCTCCGGCGTGGTGGAAGAGGGTGAAGAAATAAATCCCAGCATAGGGTGCAACAAAGATACCTGTGAGAGCGAGGCGGGACGACATAAGTCAGACCTCCAGATTTTATTTAAATATATTTATTTGGTACAAGATGTCCACAGCAGTATCTCTCTAATGACAAGTCAGTGCACTGATTGTTAGCTCTGGCAATGAGGTTTTGGTTTTGCTGGAGTATGTTTGTCTGTTTGTTTGTTTGATTGTTTGTTAGCAAGAGTACACAAAAACTACAAGACAGATTTTGCTGACATATTCAGGATGTTGGTAATGGCCCAAATTTAGAAATTATAAGATTTTGGTGGTGATATGTGTTAAAATTCCCTGAATTATAAAAAAAAAATCCCACAAGTTAACATTGGACGAAATTTTAAAAAGTCACTTCTCTGCCATTTTTTAAAAGATCCACTTTCAGTTTCACAGGATAATATGCGGTCCATGTCTTTATCATCACGGTAAATTCCATCTGGATCCGATCCAGATTGATGTCACAAAATAACATTGAACTTCTTGATGGGAAATGTCATGCACGACATTCAATAATTCATATAAAATTAAGATATTACATTTATTTACTGTAAACTGCATTGTGTTTCAGTTTTGTTTTTTTTTTTTATCAAATTTCATTTCATTTGATGTTTTTGTTTCTTTTTCCTCTCTGTCTAATCATTTTGCCGTTTTCTTTGCTAAAATTATAATATATTTTGTAATAACTTTTTTGGTTAATTCAGTATTAACATTACATTATGTCTACTATCAATTGTAATTTTGATCACAAATATTCTTCCATTTCATCTTGTATCTTATTACTCCTGTTATTTATTCATTATCATCCCTAATAGTAAAGCTGTAATAATAAAATTCTTGTAAAATCTAGTAAATCACTTGATTCGTTTAAAAAATGTAATAAAATAATAATACTTGCACTACTTTAACATCACATATCATATTGAACCATCACTATGATTAAGTTTATCCTAGACAACATAAATTAATAAAGTGGGAAATTTAAATATCAACATGATGATATATTATCAAAATGATGTCACTTGTAATAGAAAAGAAGAAGAGAAATAATTGTAAATATAGTAATAATAATAACAGCAAGAACAGTAATGTTTTAATTACTATATTATAATTGAACTCTATAGTCACTTTTTATTTTTTTCTGTATTTTAATCACAACAATACTTGTTATTTATCAATTACTGTCATTTCTATTACTATATTTAGTAACAATTTGAGTTATTAGCATGGTTTCTTTTGCTCTTATTATTATTAAATCTCTAATTGTTAACATCTTATTATCTTGTCTTTTGATATCAAAATGTTTTCATAAATATGGTTTTGCTTCTAATCACAAATAAAGTAAAAAAGTGGAGTAAAACAACAATAATAAGTGTTTAAGTAATGATATCCATGATGACGATGATAACAATAACAGAAATAATAAAAAATAATGATAAAATTTAATAGTTATTAATAATATTCTTGTTATAATAATAATAACTGATGTTTTATAGCCTATGTATATTTTTAATTACAATTCTTATAATATGCATTTGTACTTATATTTATTTTGTATAAAATATGCACATATTTGTATTATCAACAATTATGTTCAAATAATAATTTTAGTATTTATTTTATTATTTCTTTTATCAGTTTTATAATAATTGGTAGTAGTAGTAATAGTAGTACTTGTTATTATTTTTGTTATTATTACTTTTGATATTGTTGTTGGAATAGTTTTGTTTTAATTTTTTCATAATTTATTAATCATTTTGAGAATTCTTTATTCCGATTGTACAATATTTTCAGAGGCTTAGAGACTGTTTTGAACAGGCCCTTTAGGTTAATACAGTTATATTTTAGCAAGTTATTTTTAAATCTTTATAAAAAAATGTGATTCAATCTTTATTTTAATTTCTTATTTTTAATGTCAAAGTTAATCTGGACTTTATGTTTTCAGCTTGAGTATAAATTTTCAGACTAGACTCCCTTTCATCACCAATGTATTTTTCCTATAAGCACAATCCTCACACAACAAATCAGATCAGTATTGATCGACTGATTGACTGATTGACTGCGTCTCTGATGCCTGTACCTGTGGAGGAGTTGTAGGCATTTCCAACATTTGTGATCACACTCTGGTAGACCAGCGTGGTCTCTGAGCCGAAGTGTCCGACAGCCCCTCTGGGTCCCACCTCAGCGCTGAATACCACCTTCTTCCTCTCTGTGAGGAGAAAAATGCTCACATGTAAAATCCATAAATCAGTTTAAATCACTCACAGATATTAAAAAGAGAGTGGGCTCTACCGTTACACTTCAGATCTTCTATCTGCCTCTCACTGTTCTGCAGCCGGCTCTCCAAAGCATCCAGCTTCGCCTTCATGTCTCCAGACTCACAGCACATGTTTGCAGCTGGAAAAGGTCAAACAAAAAGAAATGTGAAAAAAGTTTCTGTTGAGGCTCGAAGTTAAAATCAGTCAGAAGGACTCAGGGATCCCTGCACACTGCTGTTCTGCTGCTTTTATACGGTGGTTCAGATGCTGACCAGTGGGTTTCACAACCTGTGACCCTTGCATGCTGAAATACATTTTCCTTTTGGTTTCACCTAAAGTTCTAAAAACAAGGTCTGAGTCAGTGTGATTCACATGGAGCCTCTCAGCTCAAAGTTATCAGAGCTGAGAGGCAGTAAACTCTACAGATAACAGATCAATCAATGACAGTCTCACGTACCCGGTGAGACTGGGTGCCCCTTCCATACAGGCCAGCAGATAAGAAATCACAATAAATGACTCAAAGGCAGAGGGGGTGTCACCCATGAGGCCCATTGGCTCTGGTGTGAAACTGGGTGCTCTGTCCACAGTAATGCGAGTTGCACTGTCAGCATCTTCCTTTGGCTGAAAATATGCAGAACAGAAAAAAAGAAGGGAGATAATTAGTTAACGTGTAACTGTGATGAAGGCCACAAAATACAGAAAGACGTGACTTAAAGCTTTTATTCCAAGAGGAAGTGGAATCCCGTATTTCTGTCTTTAATCCCAAAAGTCCTGACTGTAATCCATCAAATCAGACTGATCTCAGAATTCTGATTCAATTCAAGAATTCTGACTTCACACACAGATCTTCTGTCAGGGTTAGTTAAAAAAAAAAATTAAACTAACAAAAAACAAGGAGAAGGACCCAAGTGCAGATAATCAAAAAAAAAGTTGTATTATAAACTAATAAAAAGGATCAAAAACCAAAAACTAATCCTTCACAAAAAACTCTCAAACAAAACATGATCTCTGACAAAAACGTTAAATCAAACAAGCTATCTACATAGAAAGAAAACTCTAGAAGAAAACTCAACGTACAAATCAAAGTCACTAAAAAGTTCAACCAAAACAGACAAACTAGAAACACTGGAGACACTGAAGACTTACTCTGGGAGTGACAAGGAAGACGAATGAACCTACAAAAACAAGGGGGCACACAGAGACTTTCACTGGGGAATAATCAAAGACAGGTAAGACAGCCACACAGGTGGAGGGAATCACAATCAGAGGCACACAGAGGAGAGGGCAGGAAACACCACATGGAACAAACTTCAAAATAAAACAGGAAACGCCAGAAACATGAGGTCTAAACAAGGAACACAAGGACAAAACATACTGAATTAAACAGAACTAGCTGAACCATGACATCTTTCCTTGAATTAAACCCAGATTATCACTTTAGGTTTTGAATTCTGACCACAAAATCAAAATGATTATTCAGATCTCAAATATCATAAGAATTTACTTCTGACCTTAATCTCATAAAGTCAGATTATTAACTCCATTGTAAGAATGCTGACTGAAATCTTATACTCTAATAATAGTCAGAGATATCTGACTTTAAACTTTTAATCCTGACTTTACTTTAAGATTTCGTGATCCAATGCCATATTTTTGTCTTTAATCTCAGATCCCAGACTCTCATTTTATGATTTATTTTAGCATTCTGTCTTAAATCTCTGAACTCTGACTGTAATCTTAGTCCAACCTGAACCTTGGTATTTTGAGTTAGTCACAGATTTTCAGTTCAACCTCAAATTTAAGATTTATCTCATAATTCTGTCTCTCAGATCTTTATACTTCAATTTCAGAGTTCTCCTTTAATCCTGGAACACTGACTTTAATCTCAGATGTTATTGTGTAAAATTAAAATTAAAAATGTATTCTCAGTATTTTACGGCGATCACTGAGTGCTGATTTTTTGTTTTTGAATTTCAGATTTCTGACTTTATGTGAATGATTTTAACTGACATTATTTACAGAATTTTAACTTTATTTCAGAACTCTGACTTTGTTTTAAGAATTGTAACTTTATCTCAACATTTTAACTTTATTTAAAGATTTTGAACAAATTCTCAGAATTCTGATGCTTTTTACAGAATTTCAACTCTATCTCAGATTTCTGATTTTGTTTTAAGAATTTTAACAGATTTTATTTAAGAATATAAATTGCTATCTTAGAATTTTGACTATTATTTTTAACTTGATAAAAGAATCCAGAATTTACATAATTCTAAATTTATCTCAGAATTTTGACTTTATTGATTGTTTTTTTCAATCTTACCTTAGAATTCAGATTTTGTTTGAAGAATGTGAACTCTAATCTGATGCCTTATTTAATTTTAAGTAATTTAACTTCACTCAGAATTCTGATTTGTTTAACGAATTTTACCAATCACAGTATTATGACTCATATTAATAATATTTACTTTAAAAAAAATAAGTAAATAAAAAAAACCTGACTTTATCTTTACGATTTTAACTCAATCTTAGAATTCTGACCTTATTTCAAGAACATTAATTTTATCTCAGAATTCTTACTTTTATTTAAGAATTTTAACTTTTTCACATAATCCTGACATTCTTTTAAGAATGTTGACTTTATCTTAGAATTCTGACTTTATTTTTTAAGAATTTTAACTCTATTTTAGAATTCAAACTGTCTCACAGATGTCTGACATTTGTTGATGAATTTAACTTTATCTCTGATTTCTGACTTTGATTTAAGGCTTTTTCAGTTTAAGGTTAATGTTTGTTGTAAGTCTGAGCTTGGGAGAAAGTGAAACCGACAGCCCAGGGTGAACTGAAAGTGCTCTGTGGTCTGTTGTGTAACATGAACTATTTTCGTCTTTGTTTCACTTTCTCTGCTTACTTCTCTGTCTTCTTCTTTTTCCAGTAAAGAGCTGACCTCTGAAAATGACCTCTGTCCTGTCGACTTAATCGTAAAAGGAAACAGATAAACTTGTGCAAGATGGTCAGAGTGCAGTGCCGGGGCGGTTTTCCTCCTGGTCCCCTTTGAGTCTGAGTGAACATTAGTAACCTTTATGTGTTCTTGTGGTTTTCAAACTCCTCTCATTACATGTTCAGCTCAGGTATGACCTTGGTATGTCAGAGGCCCCCAGTGTGAAATAAGCCCCTGATATGACAAAATCCCCCTAGTATGACAGAAGCACCCTGGAGTTACTAAGTCTCCTCACCTGACAGAAGCCCCTGGTGTCACAGGAGGCCCCTGGTGAGACAAATGCGTATGCAGTGATTAATGTCCCTGGTGTGACTTCACCTCTTGGCCTGACAAAAGCCCCTGGTCTGACAAGAGCTGCTGGTGTAATAGAAGCCCCCTGGTGTGGCAAATGCCCTCGGTGAGACAAATGTTTGTGCGGTGAAAAATGCCAGTGGTGTAACTGTCCCCTTGGCCTGACAGAAGCTGCCTATATGACAAAGTCCCCTGGTGTGACGGACAAGATGCAGTGTAAAATGCCCCTGTTGTGACAAGAGGCCACTGGTGTGACAAAGTGTCCTTGCCTGAGAGAAGCCCCTGGTGTGACAAGAGGCCACTGGTGTGACAAGATGCCCCTGACTTTCTGTTTTACCAGACCTTAAACCAATGATTTCCCAAATGAAATCAGTGTTTCCTTGAGTCAGAGCGGACATTTTGAACAAAATATCTGCAGGGTCCTTGAGATATTGAGATAAATAGAAAGAAATGAGATTCTGGTGCAATGACCTTTGACCTCCAAAATCTGATAAGTTCATCCTTGTGTCAAAGTGGACAAGCACAATTTTACCTGAAGGACTTGCTCAGTAGTAACTCATTTTTATGACATTACTGTGCTAAATACTAAAAGAAGAAATGTGTGAAAGTACTTTAACAGCAACAAGAGTTTTAACTATAACTGTTTACATTGTAGTATGTTACTTCCAACACCTTCAGTGACTGACACCACACCTGATCTTTATTAAAAAGTCTTTTGTTTTATTTATCCTTCATGGAGAAGCATCGTAATAAAATGAAGTATTTTCATACAGTGGATGACTTTTGTTTTCGGGTCACATAGAGACACTGATGACAGTTTTCAGTGTCTTTCATAACCTCTTAAACTATTTAATGCTTGAAAAAAACCTTTCATTAGGTACAACTGTACAGCTGTTTGTCAGTGCAAACAGCTAATCAGCCAAACACACAGTAGTAACTCAGTGCATTTAGGGATGCAGACATGGGTCGTTTTCAAACCACGTATTACCCTAGCAGTGCGATCTGATTTGCCTAAATGTCGTCTGCAGTATACAACATGCCAGTATGTGTGAAATCTGCAGTATGACAAAAATACCTGGATTAGCAGTGTTTATCGGACCAGTCTACCTTGCAGGTCAGGGTCAAAATGGTGCAAAGACAGCTTTGGCAATAATATCATTAGTATTAATTCTGTTAAATTATACAAAAACAAAGCAAATCAAACTCGGCAAACGAAATATTTTTGAGAAGGTTCATGGATGTCACATATTTCTCATGTGTCCAGTTGAAAAAAATCATGACAAATCAAACAGTAAACTAATGTTTTTGTTTCATGAAAGAGTTCACATTATGAGGGAGAAAAGCTGTAGAAGAGGACCTCCTGGTTTGCTTCTCAAGTGATCCCAGAATCCTTTGCAAGAGGCTGTGAGCATGAGCAGAGAGTCATGTTCAGCATCTCCTAAACATTGATGATGCCAATATGTACAAGCAACTTCTCAAAAAGAAGCCCAAAGACGCTTATGATAAGCAGACGTGGCAACTATGATTTTTGTTGTTGTTGTTGTTGTGTAATATATTTCCTGTAATGTCATATTTTGTTGTTTGAATTAAACTTTCTGAAATGTGAATTTGTTACAGTAAAAAAGTGCATTTGTTTTCAGAAATGTAAACTTTCTCACTTCAAAACTTTGTTTTTAATGAAATTAAATTTTGAAATGCAAATTTGTCTTTATAAATGTAGAGTTGTTTTTGGAAGTCAATTTGTATACAAAAAAGTAAATTTGGTTTCTGATATCTAAATTTCTGTTCAGAATCTATATTTCCTTTTAGAAACATTTGTTTTCAAATTTGAAAAAATTGTCCTTGGAAATTCATCTCTTTATTGAAAAAGACACATTTTTCTTCAGAAATTTGTTTTTTTAAAGTGAAATTTTATTTTCTTGACTTCGACATTTTCAGAATTGTTTACTCAAATCAAATTTATTATAACTGCTATGTGAAATGTAGAATTGTGTTTAAAATTCTAATTTTTTTTTCAGGCATGTAAATTTCTTTTCAGAGATGTACATCTGTTTTCTGAATATTGATTTTGTTTTAGAAATGTACATTCATTTTGTCAAATGTGAAGTTGTTTTCAGTAAAGTAGCTTTGTTTTCTGAAATTTGATCTTTTTTTCTTGGAAATGTAAATCTATTTTCAGAAATGCAAATTTTTCAGAAATTTTGATTTGTTTCCAGAAATGTTGATTTGTTTCCTGAAATGCATCTGTTTTGGAGAAATATTTTTATTGGAAAAAAAAAAATGTATATTTGTTCTTGTATGTGTTGTTTTGTTGTTGTTTTTTTTGTTTGTTTTTTGTTTTTTTCAAAAAAGTATTTTTCTCTACTGAAATTTAATTTTATTTTTCATAAAAGTATCTTTGTTTATAAATCTGATTATTAGAAAATTTGATTTACTTCCTTTAATGTAGTTGATGTTTTTTGTTTTGGGGTCACCTTGAGCAATGATAACAATTTTCAGAGTGTAATGTTACTTAATTTGTTTTCAAGAACCTAAATTTGTTTTCAGAAAAGCAAGTTTATCATGGGAAACTTTAATTTTCAGAGAAGTTTGTTTCAGAAAAAATTTGTTTCCCGAAATGTAACTTTATTTCCAGAAACCTTACTTTGTTAGATGTCTAAAATTTGCATGTATTTGTTTTAATATTTGTTTTAATATTTGTCATTTTGTTTTGCACTTCTCAGCCACTGACACGACATAATTAAACTGTGTTAAATTAAAACACAAGGCAGAGACTTTATCTTCTTTGCTTGCTTTTGTTTACGTAAAGCTTCTTCTACTGTATCACATGGCCACGTAAGTGCATCTCTTTTTTACCCAAATTCCTTCAAATAACCATAAAAAGACTGACCAACTCTTTCAGTGAGGTCTCATTTCAAGAAGACCTTCTCTTAAATTGAGAAGATGACTAAGATTGACCAACTCTTTTCAGTTTTCAAGACCTTCTTTCAAATCATTATGACGGACTTTCTGTCTTCTCATCTTCTGTTCTCTTTACCAGGAAACCACTGAAGGTCGTGTGAGTCTCTGAGGCCCACACGTGTTTGTCTTTATCCATGATTATGTAGACGGGGTCCCCAGCTTTCAGCTGCAGGAACGCAGCGTTGCCTCCATTGTAAGCCCTCTCAAAGAATGATGGGTGATTTTGCGCCTGCACAATGCGCTCTTCTTCCTTGACGAGATACAGGTTGGTCCCAGACTTCCCTCCAGCATGGTGGAAGAAGACGAAGTAATAAATGCCAGCAAATGGTGCAACGAAGTTACCTGTGAGCAGAAAAATAACGTTTGCTTCCCATGTAGAAAAAGTCTAACAGTGGATGAGCTCTCAAATGATAAAAAAAATATTGAGAAAAACATGAAATGTGCATCATAGTTGTGTGGGTTGATTATTGAGGAGTGAGATCTCAGAGGCTCCACTGCTTAGACATTAATTCTGCAAAACAACAATAACACACTTTTACAGACTTCTTAAACATTTGAAGGTAATAACATGTGTAGGCATACTTATTTGAATTTAATCAATAAAAGAGAGCTGTGAGAGCTTAAATCCAAAATGGCTACCAGTCCCCCAAATCTAATAGCCTATTCAAACTGTCTTAATTTGGGTTTATACTTGTAACTTAACAGTGTTCAAAACTTTCAATCAATAGTCATCTAAAAACATTTGCCTAGTTAGATTGCTTAGCTATTTAATTAGCCAATGAAGCTGCATAGTAAAAAGCTAGAAACCTAATTCACTTCTAATAGTCAGATGTAAGTGACAAGCTCGCTAAGTTAGTCAGCCAGTTAGTGAACGTAGCTAGCTTGCTAGCAGAATTTCCAAAAAATTCTCTCTTTACTTCTTTACTCCTTAAAAAAAGTTTGGGAATGTTATTTTTGTCACAAAATTCTCCCCTTTACTAAAACCAGTTAATACAACACAGCTACACATGTGAGCAGCAACCAATAAAATATGTCACAATCCCCCACGACTGGAAGTTGGTGTTCCGGTACGCAGAGCAGCAGCATTATTTGGTGTCAGCCCTGGTACAAAGCTTCAGCAGCAAAGAGCCATGGGGTGGATTATATTACTGGCATAAGGAGGGTAAGGGTCTCATCAGCACTTATTCTTTTATTAGAAGTATTGTGTTCAAATAAAAATTTTGTCTAGGAAAATGTGTGAAAATATCACAAAAGAAATCGTCCATGAAAGTGCTCTGTCCATAATCGATACTCAGCCAGTCTCCTTTTATTACTTTGCCAAGGCTCTGCCTGTCCTCCATTTTCTCCATGTGTACCTCCTGTTGTTGAGGTCAACAGCAGGACTTGACTATAATTTGACGTCTTAATCAAGAAGTAACAACAATTTTTTCTGCTTTTTATAAAACGGTGAATTTGAAAATTCAAGGATAACAGTAATAATTATTTTTTAGCACTAAGAATGTAATTTGAGTTAAAGAACTTCTACAAAATGGTTTGATTTCGGTATTTACCAATGATTTTAATTTAGGGAACCTGTGGCCTAAACCTTATATCAGGGGTAGTCTGATAAATTTGTTGAGCACTTTACATTTAAAGTTCATGTATGGATTTTTATCCCTATGCTTGAGAAGATAAATATGGAGCATAAGGCGACAGCCCTAGTTTGGAGGTGTTGAACAAATTTGCTTCTGGTGAAAATTTAAATCGGTTTTCAATTAGTGAAGAGACAAAACAAAACAAGTTTTCCTGCATGGTACTGATTCTGAAGGGTAGGAGTGCCAATGTTGCTAATGTTAGCATTAAAGCTAATGAGTCAGGATAGGACCAACACACCCCCTGCTGCATCAGTGCACCAAAAGGAGTTGATGCTGTGCAGAGAACAAAGACGGCTGCAGTTTGTCTGTTTAATGTCGTGGATCATTTGAAAGAACTATCGATAGAACAATCTAAACATTTCTTTCTGCTGATAAAGTATAAACTTTTGAATAAAGTCGTTACCATTGCCTGAATTTTCTTCATTTTGGAGTAATGTGTGCATGCATCCCACTTCTTGGTACATCATTTCATGTCTCTCAGTAGCAAAGATGAAAAGCAAAAACATTGATTTGAGTGTTACCTGTAGCTTTATTGTAGGCATTTCCAATGTTTGTGATCACCTTCTTAAATATTATAGTTTTATTGGTGTTAAAGGATCCAAAGTGGTAGTTTCCTAGTCCCACTGCTGCACTGAAAACCACTTGATCTTTATCTGTGTTGAAAAAACATCATGGAGACAACAATTTGTCAAGATTGTCTCAGTTAAAATGCCTGATTATTTTCCTCTAAATATTTTTCATGTTGAAATAAATATAAAAAAAAAGTCACATCACCTTTGTTCTTCAGTTCAAGGATCTGGTCCTCACTGTTCTTCAGCTTGGTCTCCAGTGCATCAACTCTTTCAGTCACGGCTACCAACAGGGAAAGGGCTTTTTCAATCATGTCATCAAACTCATCACCATAAACGCTCTAAATATTTTACATGTTAAAACAAAAAAAAAAATTAAATAGTCACATCACCTTTGTTCTTCAGTTCAAGGATCTGGTCCTCACTGTTCTTCAGCCTGGTTCTTAACGGGGAAAGAGCTTTTTCAATCATGGCATCAAACTCTTCAGGATGAACGCTCTTACCAGAAGGCAACGGTCTTGTCTCAGGAACATTATTTTCCTGTTGTTCATTAATTAAGTTAAAGAAAGTCAAGAGGAGATTCAGCCAATAGGAAAAATCCATCTTTGAAGTTGGTCTCCTTCAGGTTAAGACTGGTGAAGTGATGCACAACAAAAGGTTTCTCCTCAGTTATGTGACTGTGCTGTTCTCAAGGGTGTTTTAATAGGAAGTAGCTTCAGAGGCGTGTAGTTTGTGTTGCTGGAGCACATACGCAGGTTTCGATTCCCACATGAATGTAACACCTTCAGCTTTGCTCAAGCTCAACGTGGTTAATCTGCTCTCTTAAACTGTTCACATTAACCATACATGACCCCCTGAGTTAACTTCTCTGACCTCCTGTGATCAAAACAAACAAAAAAAATGCTCCAGTGCTTCAGTTTTTCAGAAGCAGAGGTTTTATAGGTTTTGTAAGCATTGTAGGTTTTGTAAACTTTCATAGATTTCAGAACCGGCGGACAGATTCGCGTTTCATTCATTTTGTCCCTAAAATCCACCCGTAGACAACATGGCGGCTCGTTATGTCGGCCTACATGAACGCGGCCCGCATTAATGTATATTTTTTAAAGCTTTTTCTAACTAAATAAAAATAAAACAAACATTTTATGGGGATGATTGTCCTCCTATTTTGACAGACTTTACATACAAATTGAAACATTATATCCTGTATTCACCGTTTCTGTTCGGCGAAATGCTGCCAAATTCTACACACTGCACCTTTAAATGATGGTTTCCAGCCTTTAGTGAGGAGATTCCTCAAGATTCTCTGAATCATTTGATGATATTGTGGACTGTAGATGATGAAATCCCTAAATTCCTTGGGGATGCTCCTTTCACTCCCAATCATGACAGTCACCTGTTTCCAGTTAACCTGCTCACTGGTGGAATGTTTGAGAATTCCTCAACTTTCCCAGTTTTTTTTGTTTCCCCGTCCCAACTTTTTGAAATGTGTTGCAGCCATCAAATTCAAATGAAAAAAAATAATTTTGAACATTACACATCTTGTCTTTGTAGTGTATTTAATTGAATATTGGCTGAAAAGGATTTTATTGTATTCTGTCTTTGTTTTTCACAACGTCCCAACTTAAATGTAATAGGTGTTTGTACTCACACCATGCTTGATAAATAACTAACTGGCACATCTTTATGACTTATAAGCAAAAACCACACTGATCTTTAAGATTCCATTTATATTTTTTGGAAATATGTCATTGAAATAATACATTTGAATGCTACTTCTTTACGTATAAAGGTTAAAACTTTCTTACAGCTTAAGCTGCAACACAGAAGATAAATTTGCTCAACCATCATATAGCAGGTTTTCCTTTCTTATACCAAATTATTATACCACATATTATACTAGCAGTGTGATCTGATATGCCTAAATGTAGTCTGCAGTATGCAACATGCCGTAAGTGTGACATCTGCAGTATGACTGTCAAGGTTTGTGACCAGAGTTAACCAGGAAAAACAAAAAATGAACCAAATTCAGATAAAACAAAATACTTTATTTTAACTAAAGGACAGGGATCAAAAACCAAAACTAATCCTTAAAAAAAGTCAAAGTACCACACAAGAATCTCTTAAAGAAGCAAAATCAAATCCAGGAAACAAAGTACAAATTAAAGTGTCAAGAAAGTTCAATCAAAAACAGACAAAATACCGAAGAACACGAGGAAACACCGAGGACGCTGAAGACAAGCACATGCAGTGGCACTGGGAAGACGAGGATGAAGAGAATGAACCCACAAAGACAAGGGGAAAACACGAGGGTTAAATACATGAGGTGATTGGGGTTTACGGGACACAGCTGGAGAAGAACAATCAGGGATCAGGTGTGATGAGATTAAACAGGAAGCAAGACCTACAGAAATAAGGAGAGGCTGGTGAACTTTTGAAATAAAACAGGAAATGCAAAGACAAGGCATGAAATGTCAAAAAAGGGGTAACTTAACAAGGACCAAGAGCAGGAGACACAAGAAAAAAGGAACAAGAGCCCAAAACCAGAAATACAAGGAGAAAATCATACAAAATAAAACAGATCAAGGAGTAATAACAGTACACAAAAAAAAGGCATAAAAAAAAATAACAGAACTGGCAGAATCATGACAATGACAAAAAATACCTGGCTTAGCAGTACTTTTCGGACCAGTCTCATTTCAAGAAGACCTTCTCTTAAATCATTTTGACAGACTTTCTGTCTTCTCATCTTCTGTTCTCTTTACCAGAAAACCACTGAAGGTCGTGTGAGTCTCTGAGGCCCATACTTGTGTTTCAGGACCCATGCTTATGAAGACGTGGTCCCCAGCTTTCAGCTGCAGGAACGCAGCGTTGCCTCCATTGTGAGCCCTCTCCCAGACCAATGGGTGATTTTGCGCCTGCACAATGCGCTCTTCTTCCTTGACGAGATACAGGCTGGTCCCAGACTTCCCTCCAGCGTGGTGGAAGAAGACGAAGTAATAAATGCCAGCGAATGGTGCAACAAAGATACCTGTGAACAGAAGAATAATGTTTGTTTCCCATGTAGAAAAAATCCAACAGTGGATGAGCCCTCAAATGATAAAAAATATTGAGAAAAACATGAAATGTGCATCATAGTTGTGTGGGCTGATTATTGAGGAGTGAGATAACATGTGTAGGCATGCTTATTTCAATTTAATTGATGAAAAAAAATGGAGAGCTGTGAGAGCTTAAATACAAAATGGCCACCATTCCCCCAAATCTAATATTCCAGCTCTCTTAATTTGGGTTTATTTGGAACTTAACAGTGTATAAAACATTCAATAAATAGTCATCTTAAAGTTGCTGCCTAGTTAGCTAGCTTAGCTATTTAATTAGTCAGTTAAGCTGAGTAGTAAGAAAGCTTGAAACCTTATTCACTTTTAATTGTCAGAGGTAACTGACAAGCTGAGTGAGCCAGCCAGTTAGTGAATGTAGCTAGCCTGCGGGGAGAATTTCCTGATAATCCTCTTCCTCCATACTTCTTTACTCCTCAAAAAAAAAATGGAAACGTTATTCCTGTAACTTATTTCTCCCCTTTACTAATACCAGTTAATACAACATAGCTACATGTGATTAACAACCAAAAAAATATGTCACAATCCCCTGCAAGTGGGAGTTGGTGTCCTGGTACGCAGAGCAGCAGCATTATTTGGTGTCAGCCCTGGTACTGTTTCAAAGTGGAAAAGCTTCAGCAGCAAAGGGACATGAGGTGGATTATATTACTGGCATAAGAGGGGGTAAAGGTCTCATCAGCACTTATTTTATTAGGGCAAAAGTTTTGTGTGTTCTAAATTTAGAAAATAAAAATCTTATTAAAAAATATGGAAATACCAGAAAAGAAAGTGTCCATGAAAATGCTCTGTCCATAATCAATACCCAGCCAGTCTCCTTTCATTATTTTGCCATGGCTTTGCCTGTCCTCCATTTTCTCCATGTGTACCCCCTGTTGTTGAGGTCAACAGAGCAGTGGAGCGCCCCCTGTTGGATCGGGCTGTTGCTTAAGGGTCCAGATGTGCTGGTGAGATGTTTGTTTTCATTAATAATGTGCAGTGCTTAACTAATTTATGAGACCACTTCTCATACCATAAGAAAACAAATATTCAAGAAATCTTTCAAAACTGCTTTGAAACTGAAAATACGATTGTTATTGGACATATTTTTTTTACAGAAATAAGGAATTTCAAACTGAATTCACCTTTTTATACCTAAAATTGAGCAAGTTCACTGAGCTTCTCTGAGAGGTCAGGAATTTATCAAGCATCTCTTTAATCACTAAAACATTTTTTTTGTCCAGGAATATTAGTAAATGACTATAATTGGGCATTTTTTCTGTTTTTAATAAGAGGGTGAATTTGAAAATTCATGGATAACAGTAATAATTATTTTTTAGCGCTAAGAATGTAATTTGAGTTAAAGAGCTTCTACAAAATGGTTTGATTTTGGTATTTACCAATAATTTTAATTTAGGGAACCTGTGGCCTAAACCAAATTTGTTGAGCTCTTAACATTTACAGTTTATGTATGGATTTTTACCCCCTTGCTTGAGAAGATAAAAATGGAGCATAAGGTGACAGCCCTAGTTTGGAGGTGTTGAACAAATTTGCTTCTGGTGAAAATTTAAATCGGTTTTCAATTAGCGAAGAGACAAAACAAGTTTTCCTGCATGGTACTGATTCTGAAGGGTAGGAGTGCCAATGTTGCTAATGTTAGCATTAAAGCTAATGAGTCAGGATAGGACCAACGCACCCCCTGCTGCATCAGTGCACCAATAAGAGTTGATGCTGTGCAGAGAACAAAGACGGCTGCAGTTAGGCTGTTTAATGTCGTGTATCTTTTGATAGAACTATCGATAGAATAATCTAAACATTTCTCTCTGATAAAGTAGAAACTTTTGAATAAAGTCGTTACCATTGCCTGAATTTTCTTCATTTTGGAGTAATGTGTGCATGCATCCCACCTATTAGTACCAATTAGTATCATGTCATGTGTCATGTGTAGCAAAGATGAAAAGCAAAAACATTGATTTTTGAGTGTTACCTTTAGCTTTCTTGTAGGCATTTCCAATGTTTGTGATCACCTTTTTAAATATTAAAGGTTTATCGGTGTTATAGGGTCCATAGTGGTAGTTTCCCAGTCCCACTGCTGCACTGAAAACCACTTGGACTGCTTCAGTGTTGACTAAACATCATGGAGACAATACTTGGTAAAACATTTCAAGAGTATCTCAGTTAAAAATATCTAAATATTGTACTCTTAATATGTTACAGATTTATACAAACAAAAAATTAAAAAAAAAAAAAGTCACTTCACCTTTATCCTTCAGTTCAAGGATCTGGTCCTCACTGTTCTTCAGCTTGGTTTCCAATGCATCTCTTTCAGTAACAGCTACCAGGGGGGAAAGGATTTTTCAGTCATGGCATTAAACTCTTCAGGATGAACGCTCTAAATATTTTAAATGTTGAACAAAAAATGCAAATAGTCACGTCACCTTTGTTCTTCAGTTCAAGGATCTGGTCCTCACTGTTCTTCAGCCTGGTTCTTAACGGGGAAAGAGCTTTTTCAATCATGGCATCAAACTCTTCAGGATGAACGCTCTTACCAGAAGGCAACGGTCTTGTCTCAGGAACATTATTTTCCTGTTGTTCATTAATTAAGTTAAAGAAAGTCAAGAGGAGATTCAGCCAATAGGAAAAATCCATCTTTGAAGTTGGTCTCCTTCAGGTTAAGACTGGTGAAGTGATGCACAACAAAAGGTTTCTCCTCAGTTATGTGACTGTGCTGTTCTCAAGGGTGTTTTAATAGGAAGTAGCTTCAGAGGCGTGTAGTTTGTGTTTCTGGAGCACATACGCAGGTTTCGATTCCCACATGAATGTAACACCTTCAGCTTTGCTCAAGCTCAACGTGGTTAATCTGCTCTCTTAAACTGTTCACATTAACCATACATGACCCCCTGAGTTAACTTCTCTGACCTCCTGTGATCAAAACAAAACAAAAAAATGCTCCAGTGCTTCAGTTTTTCAGAAGCAGAGGTTTTGTAGGTTTTGTAAGCATTGTAGGTTTTGTAAACTTTCATAGATTTCAGAACCGGCGGACAGATTCGCGTTTCATTCATTTTGTTCCTAAAATCCACCCGCAGACAACATGGCGGCTCGTTATGTCGGCCTACATGAACGCGGCCCGCATTAATGTATATTTTTTAAAGCTTTTTCTAACTAAATAAAAATAAAACAAACATTTTATGGGGATGATTGTCCTCCTATTTTGACAGACTTTACATACAAATTGAAACATTATATCCTGTATTCACCGTTTCTGTTCGGCGAAATGCTGCCAAATTCTACACACTGCACCTTTAAATGATGGTTTCCAGCCTTTAGTGAGGAGATTCCTCAAGATTCTCTGAATCATTTGATGATATTGTGGACTGTAGATGATGAAATCCCTAAATTCCTTGGGGATGCTCCTTTCACTCCCAATCATGACAGTCACCTGTTTCCAGTTAACCTGCTCACTGGTGGAATGTTTGAGAATTCCTCAACTTTCCCAGTTTTTTTTGTTTCCCCGTCCCAACTTTTTGAAATGTGTTGCAGCCATCAAATTCAAATGAAAAAAAATAATTTTGAACATTACACATCTTGTCTTTGTAGTGTATTCAATTGAATATTGGCTGAAAAGGATTTTATTGTATTCTGTCTTTATTTATGTTTTTCCACAACGTCCCAACTTAAATGTAATAGGTGTTTGTACTCACACCATGCTTGATAAATAACTAGCTGGCACATCTTTATGACTTATAAGCAAAAACCACACTGATCTTTAAGATTCCATTTATATTTTTTGGAAATATGTCATTGAAATAATACATTTGAATGCTACTTCTTTACGTATAAAGGTTAAAACTTTCTTACAGCTTAAGCTGCAACACAGAAGATAAATTTGCTCAACCATCATATAGCAGGTTTTCCTTTCTTATACCAAATTATTATACCACATATTATACTAGCAGTGTGATCTGATATGCCTAAATGTAGTCTGCAGTATGCAACATGCCGTAAGTGTGACATCTGCAGTATGACTGTCAAGGTTTGTGACCAGAGTTAACCAGGAAAAACAAAAAATGAACCAAATTCAGATAAAACAAAATACTTTATTTTAACTAAAGGACAGGGATCAAAAACCAAAACTAATCCTTAAAAAAAAGTCAAAGTACCACACAAGAATCTCTTAAAGAAGCAAAATCAAATCCAGGAAACAAAGTACAAATTAAAGTGTCAAGAAAGTTCAATCAAAAACAGACAAAATACCGAAGAACACGAGGAAACACCGAGGACGCTGAAGACAAGCACATGCAGTGGCACTGGGAAGACGAGGATGAAGAGAATGAACCCACAAAGACAAGGGGAAAACATGAGGGTTAAATACATGAGGTGATTGGGGTTGACGGGACACAGCTGGAGAAGAACAATCAGGGATCAGGTGTGATGAGATTAAACAGGAAGCAAAACCTACAGAAATAAGGAGAGGCTGGTGAACTTTTGAAATAAAACAGGAAACGCAAAGACAAGGCATGAAATGTCAAAAAAGGGGTAACTTAACAAGGACCAAGAGCAGGAGACACAAGAAAAAAGGAACAAGAGCCCAAAACCAGAAATACAAGGAGAAAATCATACAAAATAAAACAGATCAAGGAGTAATAACAGTACACAAAAAAAAGGCATAAAAAAAAAATAACAGAACTGGCAGAATCATGACAATGACAAAAAATACCTGGCTTAGCAGTACTTTTCGGACCAGTCTCATTTCAAGAAGACCTTCTCTTAAATCATTTTGACAGACTTTCTGTCTTCTCATCTTCTGTTCTCTTTACCAGAAAACCACTGAAGGTCGTGTGAGTCTCTGAGGCCCATACTTGTGTTTCAGGACCCATGCTTATGAAGACGTGGTCCCCAGCTTTCAGCTGCAGGAACGCAGCGTTGCCTCCATTGTGAGCCCTCTCCCAGACCAATGGGTGATTTTGCGCCTGCACAATGCGCTCTTCTTCCTTGACGAGATACAGGCTGGTCCCAGACTTCCCTCCAGCGTGGTGGAAGAAGACGAAGTAATAAATGCCAGCAAATGGTGCAACAAAGATACCTGTGAACAGAAGAATAATGTTTGTTTCCCATGTAGAAAAAATCCAACAGTGGATGAGCCCTCAAATGATAAAAAATATTGAGAAAAACATGAAATGTGCATCATAGTTGTGTGGGCTGATTATTGAGGAGTGAGATAACATGTGTAGGCATGCTTAATTCAATTTAATTGATGAAAAAAAATGGAGAGCTGTGAGAGCTTAAATACAAAATGGCCACCATTCCCCCAAATCTAATATTCCAGCTCTCTTAATTTGGGTTTATTTGGAACTTAACAGTGTATAAAACATTCAGTAAATAGTCATCTTAAAGTTGCTGCCTAGTTAGCTAGCTTAGCTATTTAATTAGTCAGTTAAGCTGAGTAGTAAGAAAGCTTGAAACCTTATTCACTTTTAATTGTCAGAGGTAACTGACAAGCTGACTGAGCCAGTCAGTTAGTGAATGTAGCTAGCCTGCGGGGAGAATTTCCTGATAATCCTCTTCCTCCATACTTCTTTACTCCTCAAAAAAAAATTGGAAACGTTATTCCTGTAACTTATTTCTCCCCTTTACTAATACCAGTTAATACAACATAGCTACATGTGATTAACAACCAAAAAAATATGTCACAATCCCCTGCAAGTGGGAGTTGGTGTCCTGGTACGCAGAGCAGCAGCATTATTTGGTGTCAGCCCTGGTACTGTTTCAAAGTGGAAAAGCTTCAGCAGCAAAGGGACATGAGGTGGATTATATTACTGGCATAAGGGGGGGTAAAGGTCTCATCAGCACTTATTTTATTAGGGCAAAAGTTTTGTGTGTTCTAAATTTAGAAAATAAAAATCTTATTAAAAAATATGGAAATACCAGAAAAGAAAGTGTCCATGAAAATGCTCTGTCCATAATCAATACCCAGCCAGTCTCCTTTCATTATTTTGCCATGGCTTTGCCTGTCCTCCATTTTCTCCATGTGTACCCCCTGTTGTTGAGGTCAACAGAGCAGTGGAGCGCCCCCTGTTGGATCGGGCTGTTGCTTAAGGGTCCAGATGTGCTGGTGAGATGTTTGTTTTCATTAATAATGTGCAGTGCTTAACTAATTTATGAGACCACTTCTCATACCATAAGAAAACAAATATTCAAGAAATCTTTCAAAACTGCTTTGAAACTGAAAATACGATTGTTATTGGACATATTTTTTTTACAGAAATAAGGAATTTCAAACTGAATTCACCTTTTTATACCTAAAATTGAGCAAGTTCACTGAGCTTCTCTGAGAGGTCAGGAATTTATCAAGCATCTCTTTAATCACTAAAACATTTTTTTTGTCCAGGAATATTAGTAAATGACTATAATTGGGCATTTTTTCTGTTTTTAATAAGAGGGTGAATTTGAAAATTCATGGATAACAGTAATTATTTTTTAGCGCTAAGAATGTAATTTGAGTTAAAGAGCTTCTACAAAATGGTTTGATTTTGGTATTTACCAATAATTTTAATTTAGGGAACCTGTGGCCTAAACCAAATTTGTTGAGCTCTTAACATTTACAGTTTATGTATGGATTTTTACCCCCTTGCTTGAGAAGATAAAAATGGAGCATAAGGTGACAGCCCTAGTTTGGAGGTGTTGAACAAATTTGCTTCTGGTGAAAATTTAAATCGGTTTTCAATTAGCGAAGAGACAAAACAAGTTTTCCTGCATGGTACTGATTCTCAAGGGTAGGAGTGCCAATGTTGCTAATGTTAGCATTAAAGCTAATGAGTCAGGATAGGACCAACGCACCCCCTGCTGCATCAGTGCACCAATAAGAGTTGATGCTGTGCAGAGAACAAAGACGGCTGCAGTTAGGCTGTTTAATGTCGTGTATCTTTTGAAAGAACTATCGATAGAATAATCTAAACATTTCTCTCTGATAAAGTAGAAACTTTTGAATAAAGTCGTTACCATTGCCTGAATTTTCTTCATTTTGGAGTAATGTGTGCATGCATCCCACCTATTAGTACCAATTAGTATCATGTCATGTGTCATGTGTAGCAAAGATGAAAAGCAAAAACATTGATTTTTGAGTGTTACCTTTAGCTTTCTTGTAGGCATTTCCAATGTTTGTGATCACCTTTTTAAATATTAAAGGTTTATCGGTGTTATAGGGTCCATAGTGGTAGTTTCCCAGTCCCACTGCTGCACTGAAAACCACTTGGACTGCTTCAGTGTTGACTAAACATCATGGAGACAATACTTGGTAAAACATTTCAAGAGTATCTCAGTTAAAAATATCTAAATATTGTACTCTTAATATGTTACAGATTTATACAAACAAAAAAATTAAAAAAAAAAAAAAAAAGTCACTTCACCTTTATCCTTCAGTTCAAGGATCTGGTCCTCACTGTTCTTCAGCTTGGTTTCCAATGCATCTCTTTCAGTCACAGCTACCAGGGGGGAAAGGATTTTTCAGTCATGGCATTAAACTCTTCACTCTTCATGAACGCTCTAAATATTTTAAATGTTGAACAAAAAATGCAAATAGTCACGTCACCTTTGTTCTTCAGTTCAAGGATCTGGTCCTCACTGTTCTTCAGCCTGGTTCTTAACGGGGAAAGAGCTTTTTCAATCATGGCATCAAACTCTTCAGGATGAACGCTCTTACCAAAAGGCAACGGTCTTGTCTCAGGAACATTATTTTCCTGTTGTTCATTAATTAAGTTAAAGAAAGTCAAGAGGAGATTCAGCCAATAGGAAAAATCCATCTTTGAAGTTGGTCTCCTTCAGGTTAAGACTGGTGAAGTGATGCACAACAAAAGGTTTCTCCTCAGTTATGTGACTGTGCTGTTCTCAAGGATGTTTTAATAGGAAGTAGCTTCAGAGGCATGTAGTTCGTGTTTCTGGAGCACATACGCAGGTTTCGATTCCCACATGAATGTAACACCTCCAGCTTTGCTCAAGCTCATCGTGGTTTATCTGCTCTCTTAAACTGTTCACATTAACCATACATGACCCCCTGAGCTAACTTCTCTGACCTCCTGTGATCAAAACAAACAAAAAATGCTCCAGTACTTCAGTTTTTCAGACGTTAAAGCAGAGAGTGCTCAGTCTCTAGACATTTTGTAATATGAGTGAACAGGTAAGCAATCTGTTCTGCTTCCTGTTAAATGCTGAAGTGAGCGAAAGGAAGTAGAAGCAGAAGTTCAAGTTTCAGGAGGAGATAAATGCACCCTGAAATTTCCCACATTACAGTTTTAAATCGGTTTTGCTCAAAATACTGTGAACTTCAAGAGCCTGTTTACAAACTGCTCAATACAGAAGCAAGAGACTCCTGAGGTAGTAAATGCAGTCAGAAATCTGAGATTTAGATCATATTCCAGAGAAATAAGAGGAATCAAGTGTCTCACCCAGAGCTGCTCCTTTTAGTCTTACAGAGACTTGGGACACCCCTTCACTTATTGTAAACATGCAAAACCAAGGGCTAAGGGATACAATTGGGATTGACCCTTACTCTGGGAGTGACAAGGAAGATGAATGAACCGACAAAGACAAGGGGGACTAAAAACACTGGGGAATAATCAGACACAGGTGAGACAATCGCACCTGTGTCTTCAAAATAACTTCAAAATAAAACAGGAAACACAAGAAACAAGAGGTCTAAACAAGGAACACAAGGAAAAAATATACTAAATCAAACAGAACTAGCTGAACTTCGAAACATGTAAAGGTATGAGCCAATAAACCTTACTTGTTAAAAAGAAAGTACAAGCATAGAACTAGATGAACCATGACATCTCTACCTGAATTAAACACGGATTATGACTAAGGTTAGGAATTCAAAATCAAAATGATTGTTTAGCTCTCAAATATCTTATGAATCGTTGACTTTAATCTCATAATTTCAGATAATTAACTTTATTGTAAGAATGCTGACTGAAATCTTATACTTTAGTAATAATCAGAGATATCTGACTGTAAACTTTTAATCCTGACTTTCCTTAAGATTTCTGGATCCTATGCCATATTTTGTCTTTAATCTCAGATCCCAGACTCTCATTTAGGATTTATTTTAGCATTCTGTCTTAAATCTCTGAAATCTGACTGTTATCTTTATCTGACCTCAACCTTCAAATTTTGAATTGGTCAGAATTTTCAGTTCAACCTCAAATTTCAGATTTATCTCATAATTCTGTCTCTCAGATCTTTATACTTGAATTTCAGGGTTCTCCTTTAATCCTGGAACACTGACTTTAATCTCAGATGTTATTGTGTAAACTTAAAAATTAAATACATATTTTCAGAACTTTGACAGTGATCATTGAATGCAGATTAAAAAAAGTCAGATTTCTGACCTCATGTGAATGATTTTAACTTTATCTCAGAATTGTGATATTATTAAAAGAAATTTCGCTTTGTTTCAGAATTCCGACTTTGTTTTAAGAATTTCAACTTTATCTTAAAATTTTTACTGTACTTACAGAATTTGAATGAAATCTCAGAATTCTGACGTTATGTATAGAATTTTAACTGTGTCTCATATTTCTGGTTTTGTTTGAAGAATTTTAACTGACTTTATTTAAGAGTTAAAATTGACTCTGATTTTATTTTAAGAATATTAACTTTATCTCAGATTTCTGACATTTATTTTTAGTTTTTTTTTCAATTAAATCTAAGAATTCAGATTTTGCTTAAAGAATGTTAACTCTACTCTGATGCCTTATTTTATTTTAAGAATTTTAACTTCACACAGAATTCTGACTTATATAAGAATTTCTACTTTGTCTCAAAATTCTGCTTTTATTTTAAGGATTTTAACTCTATTGTAGAATTGTGACTTTATTTTAAGAATGTTACTTATATCTCAGAATTTTGACTTAGTTTTTTAAGAATTTTAACTTCATCTTTGAATCCTGACTTCATATTTTAAGAATGTTATTTTTTTTCTCAGAATTCTGACTTTATTTTAAGAATTGTAACTTTATCATAGCATTTTAACGTTCTTACAGATGTCTAACATTTGTTAATGAATTTTAATGTTATCTCTGAATTCTAACTTTTATTTAAGGTTTTTTTTCAATTTTATTTCAGGATTTAATATAAGATAAGATAGTCCGTTATTGATCCCCAAAGGGGAAATTCTGGTATTGCAGCAGTGCAGGGCAAGTATAGGGATAAAAGCATGCATTGAATAAGACATAGATCAAAAGAATAGAAGATTTGATTTGTTCAAATAATGTTAAAGGATAAGTTCGTTTTTTTGACACCTGGACCTTATTTTTAGGATTAAATACGCTCGTAGACTCACCCAGACAATTTTGGCGGAGCTCGGAGCCGTTTTCGAGCAATTTAGATCCATCCAACAGCGTTTTTTCTCATGCCATAGTAGCAGACGGGGCCAGAAATCGAAGCCCCTAAATTAGCTACATTAGATACAAAAAGCTACATAAGAAATAAAGATTTTAGCTATAAGGATTTATTTTTGGTGTAAACATCATTTTTGCCCTTTGCTGTTTTTACAGAAAAAACTGTATTTGTGTTTGGAGTGGGAAAAAGCAGTTTGTGTAACTTCAGAATTGAGTTTATACTGGTAGTAGAGCATGCATCAGATCCCTCCTGGGTTTGGGGGCACAACAAGCACAAATGAGCAACTGCACTTTCAGGACAAGCTAAAAAAAAAAAAAAAAAAAAGCAACCCGCAACTGCAAATATTTACAAGCAACTTTGAAAAAAAAATAGTCTCCAAAGACACTTTTAATAAGCAAACCTGGTGACTATGATTGTTATTGTTGTTGTGTTGGGTAATATATTTCCTGGAATGTCTTATTTTGTCCTTTGTAATTTAACTTTCAGGACATTTTCTTCAGAAATGTAAACTTCATTTCTTTAAAATTTTGTTTTCAGAAATATAAATTGCATTTTTGAAATGTAAACTAGTCCATATAAATGTAGAGTTGTTTTCAGAAGTCAATTTGTATACAAAAACAGTAAATTTGGTTGTTGATATCTAAACTTGTTTTCAGAAATGTACATTTGTTTTCAAAATTTAAAACAGTTCCTCTGAAATGCATCTTTGTATTCAAAAAGGTGAATTCCTATTCAGAAATTTGTTTTTTAATTTATTTTTTTTTTCCTAACTTTGACCTTATTAGAAGTGTTTTCTGAAGTAAAAGCTTGTTAGAACTGCTATCCAAAATGTACAATTATTTATAAAATTCTAATTTTGTTTTCAGGCATGTACATTTCTTTTCAGAACAGTACTAATGTTTTCTGAAAATTCTTTATTTTTTAAATGTACATTTATTTTGTTAAATGTTGTTTTCAGAAAGTAGCTTTGTTTGCTGAAATTTGTGCTAGTTTTTTGGAAATGTAATTTTTTTTTTTTTTTTTTTTTTTTCAGATTAGCTGTGTAAATTTGTTTTTAGAAATTTGGATTAGTTTCCAGAAAGTTGGTTTCCTGAAATGCAACTGTTTTTGAGAAACAAAAAAAAAAATTAAAAATGTATATGTTTTTCTTCAAAATGTAAATTCAGTTTGGAAATGTTGATTTTGTTTAAATCAAAAAGTATATTCCTCAAGTAAAATTTAAGTTTTTATTTTTCATATATGTACCTTTGTTTAGAAACTTTGATTTCTCATTAGAGAAGTTGATGTGCTTCCTGTAATGTAGTTGATGTTTGTTGCCTTGGGGTCTCCAAGAGACACTCATGACAATTTTCAGAGTGTAATGTAATTTAATTTGTTTTCAGAAATGTACATTTATAATGGTAAACTGTAATTTGATTTCAGAAAAGTTTAATTGTTTCCTGAAATGTTACTTTATTTTCAGGAACCTTACTTTGTTCGATGTCTAAAATTTGCATGTATTTGTTTTAATATTTGTGTCTCATATTATTCATTTTCTTTTGCACTTCTCAGCCACCGTACAATACATAATTGAAGCGTGTTAAATTAAAACAGAAGCCAGAGATTTTATCGTCTTTACTCGCTAAAGTTTATGGAAAGCTTCTGCAACTGTATCATGGGACAACGCCATGTGTCTCTTTTTTACCCAAATTCCTTCAAATAACCATAAAAAGATTAACTAACTCTTTTCAGTGAGGTCACATTTCAAGAAGACCTTCTCTTAAATCATTATGACAGACTTTCTGTCGTCTCATCTTCGGTTCTCTTTACCAGGAAACCACTGAAGGTCGTGTGATAGTCCGAGGCCCACACGTGTTTGTCTTTATCCAAGCTTATGTAGACCTCGTCTTTTTCTTGCAGCTGCAGGAACGCAGCGTTTCCTCCATTGTAAGCCTTCTCAAAGAATGATGGGTGATTTTGTGCCTGCACGATGCGTTCTCCCTTCTTGTAGAGATACAGGTTGGTCCCAGACTTCCCTCCAGCGTGGTGGAAGAAGACGAAGTAATAAATGCCAGCATATGGTGCAGCAAAGATACCTGTGAGCAGAATAATAATGTTTGTTTCCCATGTAGAAAAAAATCCAATAGTGGATGAGCTCTCAAATGATAAAAAAAAATACTGAGAAAAACATGAAATTAGATCACAGTTTGTGTGGGCAGATTATTGAGGAGTGAGATCTCAGAGGCTCCACTGCTTAGACATTAATTATTTAAAACAATAATAACACACTTTTAAAAACTTCTTAAACATTTGAAGGTAATAACATGTGTAGGCATACTTATTTGAATTTAATCGATGAAAGATACGGAGAGCTGTGAGAGCTTAAATACAAAATGGCCGCCAGTCCCCCAAATCTAATAGCCCATTCAAACTGTCTTAATTTGGGTTTATATTCGGAACTTAACAGTGTATAAAACATTCAATAAATAGTCATCTTAAAGTTGCTGCCTAGTTAGCTAGCTTAGCTAGCTAATAAGTCAATTAAGCTGAGTAGTAAGAAAGCTTGAAACCTTATTCACTTTCAATTGTCAGAGGTAACTGACAAGCTGACTGAGCCAGCCAGTTAGTGAATGTAGCTAGCCTGCGGGGAGAACTTCCTGATAATCCTCTTCCTCCATACTTCTTTACTCCTCAAAAAAAAATTGGAAACGTTATTCCTGTAACTTATTTCTCCCCTTTACTAATACCAGTTAATACAACATAGCTACATGTGAGTAGCAACCAAAAAAAAAGTCACAATCCACTGCAGCTGGAAGCAGGAGTCCCGCTACACAGAGCAGCAGCATTATTTGGTGTCAGCCCTGGTACTGTTTCAAAGTGGAAAAGCTTCAGCAGCAAAGGGACATGAGGTGGATTATATTACTGGCATAAGGGGGGTTAAGGTCTCATCAGCACTTATTCTTTTATTAGGTTATGTGTGTTCTTATAAAAACTTATAATATAAAATCTTATAAAAATTATGGAAATATTTGAAAAGAAATTGTCCATGAAAATGCTCTGTCCATAATCAATACTCAGCAAGTCTCCTTTCATTATTTTGCCAAGGCTTTGCCTGTCCTCCATTTTCTCCATGTGTACCCCCTGTTGTTGAGGTCAGCAGAGCAGTGGAGCGCCCCCTGTTGGATCAAACTGTTGCTTAAGGGGTCCTAATGTGCTGGTGAGATGTTTGTTACCTGCGCCAAAGAGGTTAGGTTTTTGCCAGCGTTGAATTGTTTGTGTTCACAATTACTTGAAAAGTTATGGACGGATTTGGATGAAATTTTCAGGAAATGTGTGGAATGGGATAAGGAACAAATGATTAGATTTTGGGGCTGATCCAGATCACCATCTGGATCCAGGAATTTCAGGCTTAAAAATCAACGTTTTTCAAGCCTATGTCACTACATTACTACCCCTTATATTGGGGGTCGTCTGATAAATTTGTTGAGCACTTTACATTTAAAGTTCATGTATGAATTTTTACCCCCATGCTTAAGCAGATAATTAAATGTGGAGTAAAGGTGACAGCCCTAGTTTGGAGATATTGAACAAATTTGCTTCTGCTGAAACTCTAAACATGTTTTCAATTAGTGAAGAGACAAAAGAAAAAAAGCTGTCCTGCATGGAACTGATTCTGAGGAGTAACAGAGCTAATGTTGCTAATGTTAGCATTAAGGCTATTAGTAAGTATAAGACGAACACACCCCCTGCTGCATCAGTGCGCCAAAAGGAGTTGATGCTGCTCAAAGAGCAAAGAAAACTGCAGTTCAGTTGTATTACATCACATACCTTTAGAGAGAAACAATTTACAGAATAATCTAAACATTTCTTTCTGATGATAAAGTATAAACTTTTGAATAAAGTCGTTACCATTGCCTGAATTTTCTTCATTTTGGAGTAATGTGTGCATGCACCCCACTTATTGGTACATCAAGTTATGTGTCACAAAGATGAAAAAGTAAAAACATTGATTTTTGAGTGTTACCTGAAACATTACTGTAGGCATTTCCAATGTTTGTGATCACCCTCTTAAATATTACATTTTTATCGGTGTTATAGTATCCATAGCCGGTGTTTCCTTGTCCCACTGCTACACTGAAAACCACTTGGACTGTTTCTGTGTTGAATAAACATCATGGAGACAATACTTTATAAAACATTTCAAGAATATCTCAGCAAAAAAGTCTGATTATTTTCCTCTAAATATGTTACATGTTTAAATAACAATTTTTTTTTTTAAAAAGTCACTTCACCCTTTTTCTTCAGTTCCTCAATGCTCTTTAGCTTGGTTTCCAATGCACGGACTCTTTCAGTCACAGCATCAAACTCTTCACGAAGAGTGCTCTTAAAAAGAGGAAACGTTTCCTTCTCAGGATTACCATATAAGTAATAAAATCCAGCAAAAAAGATACAGATAACCTGGGCCATCCTCGCAAAGGGAAAATCCATCTTTGAAGTTGGTCTCCTCCAGGTTGAGACTGTTGAAGTGATGCACCAACAAACGTCTCTCCTCAGTTATGTGACCGTGCTGTTCTCAAGGATGTTTTAACAGGAAGTTGCTTCAGAGGCGTGTAGTTTGTATTTCTGGAGCACAGATGCGGGTTTCAATTCACACATGCATGTGACACCTCCAGCTTTGCTCAAGCTCATCGAGGTTAATCTGCTCTCTAAAAATGTTCACACAAACCATACATGACCCCCTGAGCTAACTTCTCTGACCTCCTGTGATCAAAACAAACCAAAAAAAAAAATGCTCCGGTACTTCAGTTTTTCAGACGTTAAAGCAGAGAGTGCTCAGTCTCTAGACATTTTGCAGTATGAGTGAACAGGTAAGCAATCTGTTCTGCTTCCTGTTAAAGGTTGACAGTTTTTTCTGCCAACGAGCTAAAGGAAGTAGAAGCAGAAGTTAGACTTTCAGTAAGAGATAAATGCACCCTGATATTTCCCACATTACAGAATTAAATCGGTTTTGCACAAAATCTGTGAACTTCCAGAGCCTGTTTACAAACCCCTCAATACATGAGGCAACAAGAAACTCCTGTGGTAGTAAATGCAGTCAGAATTCTGAGATTTAGGTCATGTTCCAGAGAAAAAAGGGGTCAAAAGTCTGACTTTATTCTCAAAATCTTGTGGGAAATTCAGAATCCTAAGACTTGAGTCGGAATTTAGATTTAAGTTGGAGTCCTTGGATTTAAGAAGTCAAAGTTCCAAAAATCAAGGAATACCTCTGAGATTTTAGTCAGATGGCAGAGAGAGAAAGTTCATAATGTTTTGCTAAATATCAGAATCCTGAGATTAAAGTCATAAATTCAAGATCAAAGTAGAATTCTTGGAAAAAATCAGCCTTCTGAGACTGAAGTTTGACCTCTAAACAAGGACAGATTTTGGACATTAATCTCAGCTTTCCAAGGAGGAAATGAGAATTAATGTCAATTGTTTTAAATCAAATCACAGCTCTGAGATTGAAGTCAGGTTCCTGAGATAGGAAAAAGGGTCGAAATTCTGACATTAATCTCAAAATCTTGAGGAAAAAAAGGCAGAATCCAACATTTTTTCTCTTTTCTTTTCTCAGATGGCAGTACATGTTGCTCTAAGACCTAATTGTACCTTTCAGTGTGAATGGTGGTTTCACACTTTATGGAATGATGTTGGTTTTTATGTAGTCCCACCTGAGAGAGTTAAGGCCACGAGCATTAAATGTAGGTATTCAGCCTTTCCACCTGTATCTGATGGAAGCCCCTGGTGTGATAGAGGCCCCTGGTGTGACAGATGCTTTTACTGAGACATATGCAGCTTTGTAACAGGACTCACCAATCTGACAGAAACCCCTGGTGTGAAAAAATTTCCCCGGTGTGACAAAATCTCCTAGTATAAGAAAAGCTCCCTGTTGTGACAAAGTGTCCTTGCCTGACAGAAGCCCCTGTTGTGACAAGAGGCCCCTGGTGGGACAAATGCTTATGCAGTGATTAATGCCCCTGACTTTGTGTTTTACCAGACCTTAAACCAATGATTTCCCAAATGAAATTAGTGTTTACTTGAGTAAGAGTGGACATATGAAGAAAATCCCTGCGGGATTTTAACTAGCAAGAAATGAGATTCTGGCACAATGACCTTTGACCTCCAAAATCTGATTAGTTCATTCTTGTGTCAAAATGGACAAACACAATTTTACCTGAAGGACTCGTTCAATAGTAACTTATTTTTATGACATTAATCAGTCAAATACCGAAAGAAGAGAAGCGTGAAAGTACACCACACCTGATCTTTATTAAAAAGTCTTTTATTTTATTTGTCCTTCATGGAAAGGCATCGTTATAAAATGAAGTATTTTCATACAGTGGATGACTTTTGTTTTCGGGTCACATAGATACACTGATGACAGTTTTCAGTGTCTTTCATAACCTCTTAAACTATCTAATGCTTGAAAAAAACCTTTCATTAGGTACAACTGTACAGTTGCTTGTCAATGCAAACAGCTAATCAGCCAAACACACAGTAGTAACTCAATGCATTTAGGATGCAGACATAGGTCGTTTTGAAACCACACATTATAGTAGCAGTGCGTCCTGATTTGCCTAAATGTCGTCTGCAGTATGCAACATGCCAGTATGTGTGAAATCTGCAGTATGACAAAAATACCTGGATTAGCAGTGTTTATCGGACCAGTCTACCTTGCAGGTCAGGGTCAAAATGGTGCAAAGACAGCTTTGGCAATAATATCATTAGTATTAATTCTGTTAAATTATACAAAAACAAAGCAAATCAAACTCAGGCAAACGAAATATTTTTGAGAAGGTTCATGGATGTCACATATTTCTCATATTTGTGTCCAGTTGAAAAAAATCATGACAAACCAAATAAATCACTCATTAGACTTACTTTGGTCTGTTATGGACATTCATTAAGCAGCAGTAGTCATTAGCTAAGTTAACAATTCTGTTAATTATGCTGAGAGAACTGAGCTGTGCCAACGTGGCACAAGTTCAGGCTCATGCCATGTTCATGTTCAAAAAACCTGAACTATTCCTTTAAGGGGTCAACTGCCCGGCTCCGCCCACTTCTGCAGCTGACTGATGTTGAAGACTGAGGACTCATGAAAAAAATGTAATCAAAAAAGTGAATATGCCAAACAGTAAACCAATGTTTTTGTTTCACGAAAGAGTTCACATTATGAGGGAGAAAAGCTGTAGAAGAGGACCTCCTGGTTTGCTTCTCAAGTGATCCCAGAATCCTTTGCAAGAGGCTGTGAGCATGAGCAGAGAGTCATGTTCAGCTCCTAAACATTGATGATGCCAATATGTACAAGCAACTTCTCAAAAAGAAGCCCAAAGACGCTTATGATAAGCAGACATGGCAACTATGATTCTTGTTGTTGTTGTTGTGTAATATATTTCATGGAATGTCTTATTTTGTCATTTGTAATTTAACTTTATGAAATGTGAATTTGTTACAGTGAAAAAGTGCATTTGTTTTCAGAAATGTAAACTTTCTCTCTTCAAAACTTTGTTTTTAATGTAAATTCAATTTTGAAATGTAAATTTGTCTATATAAATGTAGAGTTGTTTTTGGAAGTCAATTTTTATACAAAAAAGTAAATTTGGTTTCAAGTGCAATGTGAAATGTAGAATTGTGTTTAAAATTCTAATTTTGTTTTCAGGCATTTACATTTCTTATCAAAGAAGTACATTTGTTCTCTGATAGTTGATTTTGTTTTAGAAATGTACATTTGTTTTGTCAAATGTTAAGTTTTTTCAGCTAAGTAGCTTTGTTTTCTGAAATTTGATCTTAAAAATGTTGTTTTCAGAGAAGTTTATTTCAGAAAAGTTTTGTTCCCTAAAATGTAACTTTATTTTCAGAAACCTTACTTTGTTAGATGTCTAAAATTTGCGTGTGTTTGTTTTAATATTTTTGTCTCATGTTTGTCATTTTGTTTTGCACTTCTCAGCTACCGTACAATACATAATTAGACTGTGTTAAATTAAAATACAAGGCAGAGACTTCATCTTCTTTGCTTGCTATAGTTCAAGTAAAGCTTCTTCTACTGTATCACGTGACCACATCTCTGTTTTAACCAAATTCCTTCAAATAACCATAAAAAGATTGACCAACTCTTTTCAGTTTTCAAGACCTTCTTTCAAATCATTATGACGGACTTTCTGTCTTCACATCTTCTGTTCTCTTTAGCAGGAAACCACTGAAGGTCGTGTGAGTCTCTGAGGCCCACACATGTTTTTCTTTATCCATGACTATGTAGACGTGGTCCCCAGCTTTCAGCTGCAGAAACGCAGCGTTGCCTCCATTGTAAGCCTTCTCAAAGACCAATGGGTGATTTTGCGCCTGCACAATGCGCTCTTCTTCCTTGACGAGATACAGGTCAGTCCCAGACTTCCCTCCAGCATGGTGGAAGAAGACGAAGTAATAAATGCCAGCATATGGTGCAACGAAGTTACCTGTGAGCAGAAAAATAATGTTTGTTTCCCATGTAGAAAAAGTCCAACAGTGGATGAGCTCTCAAATGATAAAAAAAAAAAAAAGTCTTGAGAAAACATGAAATGTGCATCATAGTTGTGTGGGCTGATTATTGAGGAGTGAGATCTCAGAGGCTCCATTGCTTAGACATTAGTTATTTAAAACAATAATAACACACTTTTACAAACTTCTTAAACATTTGAAGGTAACAACATGTGTAGACATACTTATTTGAATTTAATCAATAAAAGAGAGCTGTGAGAGCTTAAATCCAAAATGGTCACCAGTCTGCCAAATCTAATATTCAAACTCTCTTAATTTCCTCTAGCAAGGAGGTTATGTGTTTGCCGGCGTTTATCTGTCTGTCTGTCTGTCTGTTTGTCTGTGTTCACAATAACTTGAAAAGTTATGAATGGATTTGGATGAAATTTTCAGGAATTGTTAGAAATGGGATATGGAAGAACTGATTAAATTTTGGGACTGATCCGGATCACCTTGGTGGAGGTCTGCGCTCTCTGAGTGCTTTTCTAGTTTGGGTTTATATTTGTAAATGAACAGTGTATAAACATTCAATCAATAGTAATCTCAAAACTTTTGCAAATAGATAGCCTAGCTAGTTAATTCGCCAATGAAGCTGCATAGTAAGAAAGCTAGAAACCTAATTCACTTTTAATTGTCAGATGCACACAAGCTAGCTGACTTAGCTAGCCAGTTAGTAAATATAGCTAGCTTGCTAGCAGAATTTCCTGATAGTTCTCTTTTTACGCCATACTTCTTCACTCCTCAAGAAAAGCTTGGAAATGTTATTTTGGTCACAAATTTCTCCCCTTTACTAATGCCAGTTAATACAACACAGCTACACCTGAGTAGCAACCAGTAAAATATGTCACAATCCCCTGCAACTGGAAGCTGCTGTTCCGCTACACAGAGCAGCGGCATTATTTGGTGTCAGCCCTGGTACCGTTTCAAAGTGGCAAAGCCTCAGCAGCAAAGGGACATGAGGTGGATTATATTACTGGCATAAGTAAGGTAAGGGCCTCATCAGCACTTATTCTTTTATTAGGGCAAAAGTTTTGTGTGTTCTTATAAAAACCTATAATATGAAAATCTTATAAAAATTATGGAAATATCAAAAAAGAAATCGTCCATGAGAATGCTCTGTCCATAATCAACACACAGCCAGTCTCCTTTTAATTTTTCTCCATGTGTACCTCCTGTTGTTGAGGTCAACAGAGCAATGGAGCGCCCCCTGTTGGGCTGTTGCTTAAGGGGTCCAGATGTGCTGTTGAGATGTTTGTTTTATATCATAATGTACAGTGCTTAAACAATTTATGAGACCACTTTCCATAAAAAGAAGAAAACAAATATTCAAGAAATCTTTCAAAAACTGGTTTGAAACTGAAAATATGATTGTTATTGGATATACATTTTTTTTACAGGAATAAAGAATATCAAACTGAATTCACATTTTTATACCTTAAATTGAGCCAGCTCACTGAGCTTCTCTGAGAGGTCAAAAATTTATGAAGCATCACTTTAATCACTAAAACCTTTGTTTGCCCAGGGATATTAGTAAAGGACTATAACTTAATATCTTAATCAAGAAATGACTGCTATTTTTTCTTTTTTTTAATAAAACAGTGAATTTGAAAATTCATTGATAACGGTAATAATTATATTTCAGCACTAAAAAATGTAATTTGAGTTAAAAAGCTTCTGCAAACTGGTTCGATTTTGGTATTTACCAATAATTTTAATTTGGGTGGTTGTCTAATGAATTTGTTGAGCACTGTATGTATGGATTTTTACCCCCATGCTTGAGAAGATAATTTAATATGGAGCATAAGGTGATGCCCCTAGTTTAGAGGTGTTGAACAAATTTGCATCTGCTGAAAATGTGAGCAGGTTTTCAATTACTGACGAGACAAAACAAAAAAAGCTGTCCTGCATGGTTCTGATTCTGAAGGGTAGGAGTGCCAATGTTGCTAATGTTAGCATTAAAGCTAATGAGTCAGGATAGGACCAACGCACCCCCTGCTGCATCAGTGCACCAAAAGGAGTTGATGCTGTGCAGAGAACAAAGACGGCTGCAGCTCAGTTGTATTATGTCATGTATCTTTAGAGAGAAACTATTTACAGAATAATCTAAACATTTCTTTCTGATGATAAAGTATAAATTTTTGAATAAAGTCGTTACCATTGCCTGAATTTTCTTCATTTTGGAGTAATGTGTGTATGCACCCAACTTATTAGTACATCATGTCATGTCTCTCAGTAGCAAAGATGAAAAGCAAAAACATTGATTTTTGAGTGTTACCTGTAGCTTTATTGTAGGCGTTTCCAATGTTTGTGATCACTTTCTTAAATATTATAGTTTTATCAGTGTTATAGGGTCCATAGTGGTAGTTTCCTCTCCCCACTGCTGCACTGAAAACCACTTGGACTGCTTCTGAGTTGAAAAAACATCATGGAGACAGTACTTTGTGAAACATTTCAAGAATATCTTGGTAAAAGTGTCTGATTATTTTTGTCTAGATATTTTACATGGTTAAAGTAACAAAGAAATTTAAAAAGTAATTTCACCTTTGTTCTTCAGTTCAAGGATCTGGTCCTCACTGTTCTTCAGCCTGGTTCTCAACGGGGAAAGAGCTTTTTCAATCATAGCACTGAAGTCTTCAGGATGAACGCTCTTACCAGGAGGCAACGGTCTTGTCTCAGGAACATTGTTTTCCTTTTGTTCATTAATTAAGTTAAAGAAAGTCAAGAGGAGATTCAGCCAATAGGAAAAATCCATCTTTGAAAACTGGTCTCCTTCAGGTTAAGACTGGTGAAGTGTTTCACCACCAAAACTTCTCTCCTCAGTTATGTGACCGTGCTGATCTCGAGGATGTTTTGTTACGAAGTAACTTTAGGGGCGTGTAGTTTGTGTTTCCGGAGCACGTACCTGGTTTCAATTCCCACACGAACGTGACACCCTCAGCTTTGCTTGAGCTCATCGTGGTTAATCTGCTCCCTAAAACTGTTTACATTAACCATACATGGGCCCCTGAGCTAACTTCTCTGACTTCCTGTGATCAAAACAAACAGAAAATGCTCCAGTACTTCAGTTTTTCAGACGTTAAAGCGGAGAGTGCTCAGTCTCTGAGACATTTTGAAGGGGTAAGCAATATGTTCTGCTTCCTGTTAAATGCTGAAGGTTGTTTCTGCCAGCGAGCTAAAGGAAGTAGAAGCAGAAGTTCAAGTTTCAGGAGGAGATATATGCACTCTGAAATTTCCCATATTACAGAATTGAATCCGTTTTGCACAAAATCTGCGAACTTCCAGAGCCTGTTTACAAACCCCTCAATACATGGGGAAAAAAAAGAGACTCCTGAGGTAGTAAATGCAGTCAGAATTCTGAGATTTAGATCATATTCCAGAGAAATAAGGGGTCAGAAGTCTGACTTTATTTTAAAAATCTTGAGGGAAATTCAGAATCCTAAGATTTTTGAGTAGGAATTTTTAGATTTAAGTTGGAGTTCTTGCATTTCAGATGTCAATGTTCTAACAATGAAGGAAGACTTCTTAGATTTCAGTCAGATGGCAAAGAGAGAAAGTTCAACATTTTTAGCTAAATATTAGAATTCTGAGATTAAAGTCATAAATTCAAGGTCAAAGGTAGACTTGTAGGAAAAATCAGCATTCTGAGATTGAACTTTGACCTCTACTCAAGGACAGATTATTTGACAGTAATCTCAGCTTTCCAAGGAGGAAATGAGAATTAATGTCAAAATTTTCAAATGAAATCAGAGTTCTGAGATTGAGGTCGGTTTCCTGAGATAGGAAAAAGGGTCGAAATTCTGACGTTAATCTCAAAATTTGGAGGAAAAAAAAGGCAGAATCCAACATTTTTTCTCTTCTCTTCTCTCAGATGGCATTATATGTTGCTCTAAGATCTGTTTGTACCTTTTAGCATTAGTCTAATGGTGGCTTCACACTTTGATGAATGATTTGAATGATGTTGGTTTTTATGTAGTGCGACCCAAGAGAGTGAAAGTCACAGGCATTAAATGTTGGTTTTCAGTCTTTCCACTTAGATTTCTATAGATTTCCTGAATCTGTTGATGATGTTCTGGACTGTAGATGATGAAATCCCTAAATTCTTTGGGGATGCTCCTTTTATAGCTAATTATAACAGTCACCTGTTTCCAGTTAACCTGCTCACTGGTGGAATGTTTGAGAATTCCTCAACTTTCCCACTTTTTTGTGTTTCCCCTGTCCCAGCTTTTTGGAACATGTTGCAGGCATCAAATTCAAATGAAAAAATAAAAATAAAAATAAAGTTTATCAGTTTGAACATTAACATCTTGTCTTTGTAGTGTATTTAATAGAATATTGGCTGAAAAGGATTTCATTGTATTCTGTTTTTATTTATGTTTTACACAACGTCCCAACTTAAGTGGAAAAGGTGTTTGTATTCCATCCATGCTTAATACATAACTAACTGGCATATCTTCACACCACGCTGATCTTCAAGATTCCATTTATTTTTTGGAAAAATGTCACCAAAACGATACATTTGAATGCTACTTTGTTACTTTGTTACCTGAAATATCCCTTTAAGGAATCAACTGCCCGGCTCCGCCCACTTCTGTCGTTGACTGATGTTGAAGACTGAGGACTCATGAAAAAAATGCAACCAAAAAAAGTGAATATGCCAAAGAGTAAACCAACGTTTTTGTTTCACGAAGGAATTTCACATTATGAGGGAGAAAAGCTGTAGAAGAGGACCTCCTGGTTCGTTCCACAAATGATCCCAGAATCCTTTGCAAAAGGCTGTAAGCATGAACAGAGAGTCATGTTCAGCAGCTCCGTAAATGTTTGTTTACTGTTCTGTAAACATAGTCTGGTTTACTGATCAGTGTTGCCAGATTTTTATCTGAAATAAGCAACCAGGTCAATAAACGCAAGCTAAAAACAAGTGACTTCCAGCTGTTTCTTTTTCTTGAGGCCTTTTTCAGAAATGAGAAAACTACATAATGCGTGTTTTGATTTTCATCTACATTACATTTCAATTGCAAGGTGACATTTTTTCTTACTGGGCTCTTAATTTACTTATTCAGCATCCTTTTGTTTGGAGGTGGAACATCCTTTTCTTTAAACGGGGGGGGGGAGGGAAAGCCTGTTTTAATTCATAAATATGTTGTTGCTTAACAGTCTGTCTAACCTTGATTTTCTGTAACCAAACAGACATAGTCAGGCTTTATCTAAGTTTTATGCTGATCCTCTACTGCTTATTATGGTGAAAACAGTAAAAGCTACATTACAAATAAATAATATAGCTATGAGGATTTCTTTTTGGTGGAAACATCATTTTGCCCTTTGCTCTTTTTACAGAAAAACTGTATTTGTGTTTAGAGAGGGACAAAATGGTTTGTGTAACTTCTGAATTAAGTTTATATTGTTAGTAGAGTGTGCATCAGATCCCTCCTTGGGGCACAAAACGCCCAAGTGAGCAACTACAATTTCAGGACAAGCTGAAAAAAAAGCAACCCGCAACTGCAAATATTTACAAGCAACTTTTCAAAAAAAACGAGGCCCAAAGACGCTTACAATAAGCAGACCTGGCAAATATGATTGTCGTTGTTGTTTTGTTGTGTAAAATATTTCCTAGAATGACTTATTCTGTCCTTTGTAGTTAAACTTTCTGAAATGTGAATTTGTTACAATAAAAAGTTTATTTGTTTTCAGAAATGTAAACTTTATTTCTTTTAAACTTTGTTTTGAGTGACATTAATTGTAGTTTTGAAATCCAAATTTGTCTTTATAAATGTGGAGTTGTTTCAGAAGTCAACTTGCATACAAAAAAAAGTACATTTGATTTTTGATATCAAAATTTGCTTTTTTAGAAATGTACATTTGTTTTCAAAAGCAAATTTGTTTTCAAAATTGAAAAAAAAAAACGTTCCTCTGAAAGGCCTCCTTGTGTTCAAAAAGTCAAATTTTTCTTCAGAAATTTGTTTTTTTTTTTTAAATGAAATTTTATTTTCTTGACTTTGACCTTTTCAGAAGTGTTTTCTCAAATAAAACTTTTTATAACTGTATCTGAAAATGTTCAGTTGTTTTTAGAATTCCTAATTTTGTCTTCAGGCATGTAAATTTCTCTCCAGAAAAGCACGTGTTTTCTGAAAATGAATTTTATTTTAGAAATGTACATTTATTGTTTTAAATGAAAATTGTTTTCAGAAAAGTAGCTCTGTTTTCTGAAATTTGATCTAGTTTTTAGGAAATGTAATTTATTTTCAGAAATGTAAAATTGTCTTCAGAAATTTTGATTAGTTTTCAGACAGTGATTTGTTACCTGAAATGAAACTGTTTTTTGCAGATATGTTTTTTTATTTTAAAAATGTATATTTTTTCTTGGAAATGTAAATTCAGTTTGGTAATGTTGATTTTTTTTAATCAAAAAAGGTTTAATGCTCAAGTGAAATTTAACTTTTTTATTTTCAAAGAAGTACCTTTGTTTAGAAACTTTGATTTCACATTAGAAAAGTCGATTTGCTTCCTGTAATGTAGTTGATGTTTGTTGTTTTGGGGTCACCTAGAGACACTGGTGACTATTTTCAGATGTAATGTAACATAATTTGTTTTCAGAAATGTACATTTATAATGGAAAACTGTAATTTGATTTCAAAAAAGTTTTAAATGTTTCCTGAAATATAACTTTATTTTCAGAAACCTTACTTTGTTCAATGTCTAAAATTTGCATGTATTAATATTTGTGTCTCATAAATGTCATTTTGTTTTGCACTTCTCAGCCACCGTACACTAAATAATCAAACTGTGTTAAATTAAAACACGACAGAGACATTATCTTCTTTACTCGCTATAGTTCATGTAAAGCTTCTTCTAACGTCAGCACCTCTCGTTTTTTTAACAAAATTCCTTCAAAAAAACATAAAAAAGAAGCTAACCCTTTTCAGTGAGTTCTCATTTCTAGAAGATCTTCTCTTAAATCGTTATGATCAACTGTCTCCCTTCTCATCTTCTGTCTTCTTCTCTGTTCTCTTTACCAGGAAACCACTGAAGGTCGTGTGAGTCTCTGAGGCCCACACGTGTGTTTCAGGACTCATGCTTAAGTAGACGTGGTCCCCAGCTTTCAGCTGCAGAAACGCAGCGTTGCCTCCATTCTGAGCCTTCTCATAGACCAATGGGTGATTTTGCGCCTGCACAATGCGCTCTTCTTCCTTGACGAGATACAGGTCGATCCCAGACTCCCCTCCAGCGTGGTGGAAGAAGACGAAGTAATAAATGCCAGCATATGGTGCAACAAAGTTACCTGTGAGCAGAATAATAATGTTTGTTTCCCATGTAGAAAAAGTCCAACAGTGGATGAGCTCTCAAATGATAAAAAAATTATTGAGAAAAACATGAAATGTGCATCACAGTTTGTGTGGGCTGATTATTGAGGAGTGAGACCTCAGAGGCTCCACTGCTTAGACATTATTTAAAACAATAATAACACACTTTTACAAACTTCTTAAACATTTGAAGGTAATAAGGCATACTTATTTGATTTGAATCAATAAAAGATACGGAGAGCTGTGAGACCTTAAATCCAAAATGGCCACCAGTCCCCCAAATCTAATATTCCAACTCTCGGGTTTGGGGTTTATATTTGGAAATGAACAGTGTATAAAACATTCAATCAACAGTCATCTTAAAACTTTTGCCTATAGATAGCTTGCTTAGCTAGCTAATTAGCCAGTGAAGCTGGGTAGTAAGAAAGCTAGAAACCTTTTTCACTTTTGTCAGATGCTGACAAGCTAGCTGACTTAGCTAGCCAGTCAGTGAATGTAGCTAGCTTGCTAGCAGAATTTCCTGATAATTCTCTTTTTCCAACATACTTCTTCACTCCTCAAGAAAAGCTTGGAAATGTTATTTTGGTCACTTATTTCTCCCCTTTACTAATGCCAGTTAATACAACACAGCTACACCTGAGTAGCAACCAGTAAAATATGTCACAGTCCCCTGCAGCTGGAAGCTGCTGTTCCAGTACGCAGAGCGGCAGCATTATTTGGTGTCAGCCCTGGTACCGTTTCAAAGTGGCAAAGCCTCAGCAGCGAAGGGACATGAGGCGGATTATATTACTGGCATAAGTAAGGTAAGGGCCTCATCAGCACTATTCTTTTATAAGGGCAAAAGTTTTGTGTGTTCTTATAAAAACCTATAATATGAAAATCTTATAAAAAATATGGAAATATCCAAAAAGAAATCGTCCATGAGAATGTTCTGTCCATAATCAACACACAGCCAGTCTCCTTTTAATTTTTCTCCATGTGTACCTCCTGTTGTTGAGGTCAACAGGGCAGTGGAGCGCCCCCTGTTGGGCTGTTGCTTAAGGGGTCCAGATGTGCTGTTGAGATGTTTGTTTTATATCATAATGTACAGTGCTTAACCAATTTATGAGACCGCTTTTCATAAAAAGAAGAAAACAAATATTCAAGAAATCTTTCAAAAACTGGTTTGAAACTGAAAATATGATTGTTATTGGATATACATTTTTTACAGGGATAAAGAAGTCAGGAATTTATGAAGCATCACTTTAATCACTAAAACCTTTGTTTGCCCAGGGATATTAGTAAATGACTTTAACTTGATATCTTAATCAAGAAATAACTGCTATTTTTTCTTTTTTTAATAAAACAGTGAATTTGAAAATCCATGTATAACAGCACTGATTATATTTTAGCCCTAAAAAATGTAATTTGAGTTAAAGAGTTTCTACAAACTGGTTTGATTTTAGTATTTACCAATAATTTTAATTTGGGGCGGCTGTGGCCTAAACCTTACATCAGGTGGTTGTCTAATGAATTTGTTGAGCACTGTATATTTATGGATTTTTACCCCCATGCTTCAGCAGATAATTAATTGTGTAGTAAAAGGTGACAGCCCTAGCTTGGAGGTGTTGAACAAATTTGCTTCTGCTGAAAATGTGAACAGGTTTTCAATTAGTGAAGAGACAAAACAAAAAAAGCTGTCCTGCATGGTTCTGATTCTGAAGGGTAGCAGAGCTAATGTTGCTAATGTTAGCATTAAAGCTAATGAGTCAGGATAGGACCAACGCACCCCCTGCTGCATCAGTGCACCAAAAGGAGTTGATGCTGTGCAGAGAACAAAGACAGCTGCAGCTCAGTTGTATTATGTCATGTATCTTTAGAGAGAAACTATTTATAGAATAATCTACATTTTTTTCCGATGATAAAGTATAAATTTTTGAATAAAGTCGTTACCATTGCCTGAATTTTCTTCATTTTGGAGTAATGTGTGTATGCACCCAACTTATTAGTACATCATGTCATGTCTCTCAGTAGCAAAGATGAAAAGCAAAAACATTGATTTTTGAGTGTTACCTGTAGCTTTATTGTAGGCATTTCCAATGTTTGTGATCACTTTCTTAAATTTTAAAGTTTTATCGGTGTTATGGGGTCCGTAGTGGTAGTTTCCTCGTCCCACTGCTACACTGAAAACCACTTGGACTGTTTCTGTGATGAAAAAACATCATGGAGACAGTACTTTGTGAAACATTTCAAGAACAGCTGATTTAAAATGTCTGATTATATTTGTCTAGATATTTTACATGTTTATACAAACAAAAAATAAAAAAAGCCACCTTTGTTCTTCAGTTCAAGGATCTGGTCCTCACTGCTCTTCAGCTTGGTTTCCAGTGCATCAACTCTTTCAGTCACGGCTACCAACAGGGAAAGGGCTTTTTCAATCATGTCATCGAACTCTTCACGATGAACGCTCTAAATATTTTACATGTTTAAACAAACAAATAAAAAAAAATCACTTCACCTTTGTTCTTCAGTTCAAGAATCTGGTCCTCACTGTTCTTCAGCTTGGTTTCCAATGCATCAACTCTTTCAATCACGGCTACCAACAGGGAAAGGGCTTTTTCAATCATGTCATCAAACTCTTCTCGATGAACGCTTTAAATATTTTACATGTTAAACAAAAAATGTAAAAAGTCACTCACCTTTGTTCTTCAGTTCAAGAATCTGGACCTCACTGCTCTTCAGTTTGGTTTCCAATGCATGGACTCTTTCAGTAATGGCTTCCAACGGGGAAAGGGCTTTTTCAATCATGTCATTGAACTCTTCAAGAAAAACGCTCTTTGGCGATGTTCTTGTCTCAGGAACATTGTTTTCCTGTTGGTCAGCAATTAAGTTAAAGAAAGCCAAAAGGAAATTCCCCAAAGCAGCAAAATCCATCTTTGAAGTTGGTCTCCTTCAGGTTAGGACTAGTGAAGTGATGCACCAACAAACGTCTCTCCTCAGTTATGTGACTGTGTTGTTCTCAAGGATGTTTTAATAGGAAGAAGCTTCAGAGGCGTGTAGTTTGTGTTTCCGGAGCACATACACAGGCTTCAAGTCACACACGAATGTGACACCTCCAGCTTTGCTGGAGCTCATCGTGGTTAATCTGCTCTCTAAAAATGTTCACACAAACCATACATGACCTCCTGAGCTAACTTCTCTGACTTCCTGTAATCAAAACAAGCAAAAAAAAAAAAAATGCTCCGGTACTTCAGTTTTTCAGAGGTTAAAGCACAGAGTGCTCAGTCTCTGAGACATTTTACAATCTGAGTGAACAGGTAAGTAATCTGTTCTGTTTCCTGTTAAAGACTGAAGGTTTGTTCTTGCCAGTGACTTAAAGAAGTAGAAGCAGACGTTCAACTTCCAGGAGGAGATATATGCACTCTGAAATTTCCCACATTACAGAATTGAATCAGTTTTGCAAAAAATCTGCGAACTTCCAGAGCCTGTTTACAAACCCCTCAATACATGGGGAAAAAAAGAGACTCCTGAGGTAGTAAATGCAGTCAGAATTCTGAGATTTAGATCATATTCCAGAGAAATAAGGGGTCAGAAGTCTGACTTTATTTTAAAAATCTTGTGGGAAATTCAGAATCCTAAAATTTGAGTAGGAATTTATAGATTTAAGTTGGAGTCCTTGGATTGAATTGGGATTAAAGTCATAAATTCATGGTCAAGAGTAGGATTGTAGGAAAAATCAGCATTCTGAGATTGACGTTTGACCTCTAAACAAGGACAGATTTTGGACATTAATCTCAGCTTTCCAAGGAGGAAATGAGAATTAATGTCAAAATGAACTCAGAGTTCTGAGACTGAAGTCAGGTTCCTGAGATAAGAAAAAGGGTTAAAATTCTGACATTAATCTCAAAATCTTGAGGAAAAATGGCAGAATCCAACATTTGTTCTCCTTTCTTCTGTCAGATAGTGGCTTCACACTTCACAGAATGATGTCGGTTTTTATGTAGTGCCACCACAGGGAGTGAAGGTCACGGGCATTAAATGTTGTTTTTCAACCTTTCCACTTATATGTAGAGATTTCTGTAGATTCTCTGAATCTGTTGATGATGTTCTGGACTGTAGATGATGAAATCCCTAAATTCTTTGGGGCTGCTCATTTCACTCCCAATCATAACAGTCACCTGTTTCCAGTTAACCTGCTCACTGGTGGAATGTTTGAGAATTCCTCAACTTTCCCACATTTTGTTTCCTCTGTCCCAACTTTTTGGAACGTGTTGCAGGCATCAAATTGAAATGAAAAAATAAAAATAAAGTTTATCAGTTTGAACATTAAACATCTTGTCTTTGTAGTGTATTCAATAGAATATTGGCTGAAAAGGATTTCATTGTATTCTGTCTTTATTTATGTTTTACACAACGTCCCAACTTAAGTGGAAAAGGTGTTTGTATTCACACCATGCTTAATACATAACTAACTGGCATATCTTCACACCACACTGTTCTTCAAGATTACATTTTTTTTTTTTTTTTTGGAAAAATGTCATTGAAAAAATACATTTAAATGCTAATTCTTTATGTACATAGATTAAAACCTTCTTACAGTTTAAGCTGCAACACAGAAGACACATTTTGCTGTCATTCAACACTGCTCAACCATCATACAGCAGATTTTCCTTTCTTATACTAAATTATCTAGCAGTATACAGAATCTGCCAAATAAGACAGTAAAACATCATTTTTCAGAGAACCCTCTGTGTTCCTGTCACGAAAGAGCATTCGAAGGTAACGTCACATCAACCAAAAAACCACTGAAGGTCGTGTGGCCTGCAGAGCCCCATTCGTGACGGTTTTGACCCATGCGCACATACAGATGGTCTCCTGCTTTCAGCTCCAGACTCCATCTGGAGCTGAAAGACCTGTGGTCTGATGGATAACTCTGGCTCAACGTGACTTGCTTCCCGTCTTTGTAGAGAACCAGTTCAGTCCCAGGCCTTCCTCCGGTATGGTCAGAGACAAAGTAATAAATGCCGTTGTAAGGCGAAATGAAGACACCTGTTAAAAACAAAGAATCCGTTATTAGCGAAAGTAGCTAACTAATAAGCAAAACATTAAATTTCTTGTTTTCATGGAACCATTGAAGGGATTATTCTGTTTTTTTTAAGTGGGTCTGCTTGAGGCCTTTGGCACTTTTAGGTAAAATTGGCACTAATGCACCACCTGCTTTGACCCTGAGGGGAGATAGGCATTATTCACTGCCCGGCCAAAAAAAAAGTCACCACCAAAAAACAGGGTCACACACTCTAATATTTCATTGAACTTGAACCTTTAGCTTTGATTACAGCACAAATTTGCTGTGGCATTGTTTCAATAAGCTTCTGCAATGTCACAAGATTTGTCACAGATCATAGCACTGCCCCACAGGCTTGTACAGTAGGCACTAGGCATGATGGGTGCATCACTTCACCTGCCTCTCTTCTTACCCTGATGTGCCCATCACTCTGGATCAAGGTAAATCTGGACTCATCAGACCACATGACCTTCTTCCAGTCCTCCAGAGTCCAATCTTTATGCTCCCTAGCAAACTGAAGCCTTTTTTTTCCAGTTAGCCTTACTGTTTAGTGGTTTTCTTGAGGCTACACAGCTGTTCAGTCCCAATCCCTTGAGTTCCCTTCACATTGTGTGTGTGGAAATGCTCTTACTTTCACTATTAAACATACCCCTGAGTTCTACTGTTGTTTTTCTTCTATTTGATTTGGTCAAACGTTTAAGTGATCACCGATCATGCAGGATTTTTTTCGACCATATTTCTTTCTTGAAGACGATGCTTCCCCACTATCCTTCCAGTTTTTAATAATGTGTTGGACAGTTCTTAACCCAAGTTTAGTATTTTCTGCAATCTCCTTAGATGTTTTTTTCTGCTTGATGCATGCCAATGATTTGACCCTTCTTAAACAGACTAACATCTTTTCCACGACCACAGGATGTGTCTTTCCACATGGTTGTTTAAGAAATGAGAAGCTACTCATTGCATCAGCTGGGGTTAAATGACTTGTTGCCAGCTGAAAGATAATCACACGTGCAGTAATTATCCAACAGGAGGCTCGTACCTATTTGCTTAGTTAAATCCAGGTAGTGACTTTTTTTTTGGCCAGGCAGTGTATAATGGTTGAGCTGTTTTGCGCTCCACCAACTCCAACACTTTGAGGGTTTTGTCTAATAACAGGTAAAAAATCAAAATTGTAGGTGGCTGAGTATTACCAACAAGGGTGTCCTCTGCGATGCTGTAGTTTATCACCATCCTATACATCAGAGTTATGCCAGTGTTGAGATATCCAGATTGTGCTTTTCCTGCTCCTGCTGATGAACAGCAGTTCTTCCAGGTGCTTTCTGCACAAAAACACACGATGTAGACATTGCTTCATGAAAAATTTCAAGAAACTGTCTCAACATTTTTTAAGTATCCACTATTTGTATGTCCTAGTGACTGAAGCCGTCTACAAACAATGCAAGTTAGGAATTTTCTTTTTGTAGAATATTTTAAAGCCCTGGCATCTGTTTGCAGTTAACCTGTTCATCTGTATAATTTTATAACAGGTGTTTTTTTATTTTAGCATTCCTCAGCTTTCCCTGTCTTTTGCTGCTCCTGTCCAAACTTTACTGGAACTTGTTGTAGGCATCAAATTCAAAATGAGTGAATATTTGCAAAGAAACTATAAAGTTAATCAGTTTGATCATTAAATGTTTTGCCTCTGTATTGTATTCAATTGAATATCAGTCAAAAGTATTTGCAAATAATTGTGTTCTGTTTTATTTACATTTGAAAGAGTAGTGTCACTGGAATAAGGGTTAGTACATTAACTGTTGGAGCTTTTTTTCAGTATTATCAGAAAAATAATTAGAGACCTCACCTTTTTCCTTCAGTTTCTGAACCTGTTCCTCGAAAAGCTTCAGCCTGCTGTCAGTGTCCTGAAGTTGGCTTTCCACAGCTTCAAGTTTTCTGGTCATGGTGTCAAAGTCTTTCTGAAGAGCCCACTTGTTAGGTGAGGGCGTCTCAGAAGCACTGCTGTCATTGTGATTGTAAATCCAGCCACAGATGTGAACAACCAAATTCCACAGACTGGTTAGATTCATATCCGTGGTTGATTTGAAGTTGTTTAATCTAAACTCGGACTGTTTAAGCCCTTTTTCTCAGAAAAGCACCAAAAAAAAAGAGATGCCAATGTGGGAGGGTGTTTCTGCTTCAGTATGCTTTGACCGAAGCCTGTGGCTTTTGATATCCTGTGGTAAATGTCACATTTGTCGTTGACTCGTTTTGCTTTCAGTTTAGCCTGATTAAAAAACAAACAAACAAAAACACATGTTACAGTTTGTTCGTTTTAATAGTTCAGTGGAATTCATTTGTGATTTCTCTCCAGTTTCACTGACATTACTTTGATGGTCACAGTGTAACCTTTGCTTTTGATGAATTTTTTTTTTCCCATGAAGAAGTGGGTGATATGGTGTGCAGTTCTCAGAGATTGTTTTAGGAAGTAACCACATCAGCATTTCTTTTGCATGTAAAAATGGGGTCCCTCCCTTCATCTCGGGGGATGTGCCTTAATTTCACCATAAACATAATTGAGCATTCATGCAGTCACAGGATGTCCACATGAGATAGTGCTTTCCTTACAAGAACTCATCTGTGTGGAGGACCTCATTACAGCCACAAGGGTGCGCAGGTTCCTGTACACACCGGCCATGGTTCAGCCACGACTCAGTCGAGGAAAGAGCACCCAGTAGTGCTGGGAGATAAATTGACTTTTAATTAAGGTTACAGCCTCCAAAAATCACAAAAAAAGAGTAATAATCATAATCGATCGCGGTGCTGCATGCAGCTGCTCATCCAATCATGTCCCTCCTCCCATAGCCACAGCTGAGTTGAGTCTGAGCATGCTGAATAAAAATGCTCATATTTTAATCAATGGTAGACAAAAGAGTTCAAGGTTCAGGTCATGGAGACATAAACCTGTCAATATCTCCAGGGTTTCAAAGGGATACGCCAACTTTTTTTTTTGTTTTGGTGTCTTGCCTCACTCGCGAGTCCATGACAAGCAGATAGACTCCATTCTTTTGACTGTACGTGCAGTAACAAGGAAGAGACGGGCAGAGCTCACCCACTGCTAATTAGCTTAGCTTAAACACTGGGAGTCAATGGGTAGTGTTCGCCCACCTCTGCCCACAGTCATCAGATAAACTCTTCAGCAACTCTTAACGGTCCTGTGTGATTGTTGTGACTCATTTTTTTACCGTGTTATGTGACGTTATCTATTTTTAGACTAAGATTAGCACTTTCTGTAATTTTCGAAACGAAACCGCAGGGCGCATGCGCAAGCCACTGCTGCCGTGCTTGTAACTAGGTCAACAAAACAAAGGCCGATGTCACATGGCGTCATCTAATTCGTACATCAATCTTATGCTTCATATTTTACTCTCATTGCCATGGCTACATTTGCTTTCTGCTTCAGCCAGCTTGCCCCCTCATTGGCTTTGCTCTGGTCCATGTGACAAACACTGAGAAAGAGCTCTGCTGTCCTCGGTGCAGTCCACACACATCAGGACTTCTGGTTGTAAATAACATGTTGAGTATGTATGATTTCAATCAGGACATCCCTGACTCTTAACAAACCTCACACCACAAGATTATCAGGTAAGATAATCTTTAGGACCTCAGATAATCAGGTTTTTGCTGAGTTTGATCTGAAGCAGGGATCCGAGCCGTAAGTCAGCCTGATTGACATGTTGTGTGTACCCCACCTAAGAAAGTTGTTCCATGCAAGGCTCTACAACAAACTCCATCACTGCTGACATCCTTGAGCGATGGTTCTTAATTAGGGATGATTTGCAAATCAAATATGGCTTTCTTTGAGTTTAATTGGGACGGGCAACTTTTGTTACCATGAGGGCCACAGAAATATCATTCTCATTAACTGAGGGCCAGATGGTGACAAATTATTGCTTTTGAATCAGATAATCTTAACAATTAATAACTAACCATAAAGAGTCGATATTGAAGTTGAATGTCCATTTTATACTGTTGCCATAAAAAAGGATTGGGAAAAGGGCTAGTATGAAATCTAATTATAATAAATGATAGTTTCATAATAAAGTAACATTTACATATATAAAAACTCATGAGCAAGATACAAGCTTTAAAATAATTTAGGCAACTTGACACTGAATTAAAACCAAGTCAAGTTGCTTTTTTATGCAACTAACATGATATCTTCCTGCAAATAAGCATGTTTTTAATATTTAATGTATTCACTAATGCTAAAAACATAAAGAAATAAACCTAGTTATGGTCACTTTTATTTCACAGAACAAAACATGTAGCAAAAAAAACAGATTTTATAGAAACATCTCAATGTTTTCCATATTTTTGGTGGCACATGGAAGTTAATTGGCATTTAGGATTTTGGATTTATTCGTATTTGCAATTTATTAATTTTCGAAAATGGCTGTGTGAGGAGGAGGGCCCTAAGTTCCCCATCCCTGTGCCAAAGGCTATTGGGTTAAAGAGTGTTGTAAAAGCGTACAAAAACATTTACACAGAAAGAAATAACAAACACACAAATCTCTGGACAATCTCTGGATTTTTAAATATTTTCTTCCGTTTTAATATGAGAGCAGAAACAAGTCGTGGTATTTTTAAATTATCCAGTACTTCACTTTTCCAAGATTGTAATCATCTTAAGACTCTCGTGAACTAAGGTTAAATCTTTCTCAAATAGTACAAGACAGTTATTGTTTCTTCTCTTCATCAAGTAGAAAACATGTTGAAACAGGTTTACAGTAAATGTGAGGAACTGTAGAAAAACACAGGGAAGTTAGCCTCTGTTAGCGTCTTCAGTGTGCAACAGAAGGTGAAAGGACAGCATGGGTGTTACAAATGCTCTGCTTTTTAAAATCTTCCCTGACTGAGAGTGAAAAAGGTTCCCATAGGTTCATTATTTTTGTTCCTTGCAGGGAACCGTACAGGAGGCAAACAGTCACAAGGTTTGTTTGCTGTTAGATGTTGAAAGTGGTGCTTCGTTTGGGTTTTCGCCATCACAGGCTCAATAAACTGCCAGATGTTAGTGTTTATTCGTCATCATCATCGTCATCGTCATCGTCATCATCATCATCATCGTCATCGTCGTCATCATCATCGTCGTCATCATCATCGTCGTCATCATCGTCATCGTCATCATCATTGTCGTCATCATCGTCATCGTCGTCATCATCATCATCGTCGTCGTCGTCGTCGTCATCATCATCGTCATCGTCGTCATCAGGGTCGATCTTTCCTGACAGGACGTCTTCAATCCACTTCTCCAGCTCGTCGGCAGTGGGCATGTCATCGCCATCGTCCATCTCCATCCACACGCTGTCGGCCTGTAAAGCAAGAACACACAATTAAAGACAAAATAAAGATAATTTAACTTTCAGAGCAGAAGAACAGAGTTTGCAAATTTACCCTACAAGCAGAATTAGTACTGTGATGAGAGATTTACTTAAACCTGCTTTCAGAGCCTATAGGTGGAAGCTGGGGTAAAAAGTGAGAGAGCACTACTGATGCACGGCAGAGCTGGCAAGGCTGGAGTAGATGGGTAGAGTGGAGATATTGCAGCTCAAATTGGGCACATACTGGGTGAAAGGTTGTCAGACGAGTGAATAAAGACAGTGTAAGTGCAGCTCTAATTGTCTAATATAATAGTATTAAATCAAAATATATGCATGTGTCATGTGGCTACAAGTATCAAATTAAAATGTTCCCTTGAATAATGTGCATCTGACTTTGAATCTAATGAGAAATAATGAGTTTGATTAGCTCCACATTATTAATTCACACCTAACACGTTGGGTCCAGAATCAACAAACTGGTACACATCTTAAGAAATTTAAAGACGCTTTCACAATAAAATTCAGTGGACGAGGTTCAGTACAGGGTTGAAGTTGCAGCATTGTTTAATTTTTCTCTTGGTTTGTTTTGCTTTTAAACTGCACATAGTCAGACAGAATAAAGCCTGCCAAATGTTGTGTAATCTAGCCTCCTGCCTCTAGTTGAGGCTGTAGTTGTGGAGTTTTTTTTTTTCCAATGTGTTTATTGGGGTTTTTTGAAGAAGTAAGAAAAACAGTAATCAAAAACTTAAACTAGATACATCCACCCACCCACCCCACAGAAAAAAAATAAAAATAAGTAAATAAAATTATAAAAATAAAAGATATGTATATATAAATATAATATTAACAATGAAAATAAGAATACAAATAAATACGATCAAACTCGTTGACACGCTTAATGGTACAAAGGCAGAGGTAATGGTATTCTTGGGTTGCCCCAAGGCCGAGCAGGGGTAATGCTATTGTGACTTTAAGGCCCAAAGAAAATGAGTTAGTTTCTGCCATCTGGGCCATCAATGCATTATGAGCCGGAAATATGCAACCAGCATCGAGTAATAACGCTGTTTAGTATGAGAACCGGAGGCTGTCAGTGCTAGCAATGCTAAAGTTTGCCACGCTGCATTAGCTTTTCTATTCTGATATTCAGAAAAATCCAAACCACTGTTCCCTCCCTTTTGGTTCGCTTGTCTTGTTCGTCCTTGTTTGGTTCGGTTGGCTTTTACGCCCACTCCAAACTAAACTCTGGTCTGCTACCCGAGACCCCCCGCTCCAGAGTTTGTGTGAGCTTTCATGAAAGTGAACCGGAGTTTGTTTGGTCTGGTAACCTAAGAAACTCTTGTGTGGACCAAAGAACTAAACTCTGGTCTGCCTGCAAACAGTTCAGTTAGCAGTAACTGTGAAAGCATACAAACCAAACAGGAAAAGCAGTGTATCATGGCTTAAATTGGCTAAATACCACAACAGTAAGCAAGCTAATCCTATGTTTAAAAACAATACCAAACAGGGTAGCTAGCACTAGCATTACTAGCACTGCTAGCCTCCAGTCAGAGGGTAGTGTCAGCAATTTAATCTGGCATTGGTAGCCTAGTCTGGTCAGTCACTTCACATATAATTGTGTGGTTAAGGGTTCAAAGCCAGCCCCAGCTGTCACAAGCTGATGTAGCTTTGGCCATGATACTTAACCCTAAAGTGCTGCTGTCAGTGGGATATATATGGCTATGAAAACATGTAGTTGTGTTAGCTCATACTGTTGAGTAACTTACAAAAACCCTTTGAGCATCATTGAGTTACAATGAACTGGTATGAATGGGTAGCTGTGACCTGGGGTGCCATGAGTGCTCTGAGTAGACAAGCTAAAGTCTTAGTACAGAAAGGAAAAAAGATGCTTACGTCCTCAACATCAACAACACCGATCTGAGGAGAGCCAAGGTCGATGCGGAAGGTCTTCTCCCAGTATGGCACCAGCTGAAACAGAGATTTGCACTGATTCTGATTGCACATTGCATTGATCTAAATTTTACATTGACAGGCTGAAGCAAACATCATACCAGTTGTGTTAACACAGAGTTGAGAACAGCAAACCAAGAGGGTGTTTAAGTTCACGCTCTCTTTTTCGAAGTCTTTTCACCTCATGGTATTTACATGGGGTAAAATCCAGAAATTTGCTTATGAAGACTTAAAAAACATACTTCCAAGCTAACGTGTACCCGTAGCTCAGAGTGTGCTCTAATTTATACCAGGGGGAAGTTGTCAGGGTCGATCCAGATGATGCTGAGGTTGGGGTTGTCTGTGTTCTCACGGGCCACCTCCTTCAGGATCTCAAGGAATTCATAACCATCTAGAAGAAGTATGCATATTAATATGAGACAGGCATCCTACAGTATAAGCGTTGTATTTGAACATATAGTCATCTTATTATGAACACTGAGGCCTCAAAGGTAGAGCTCAACCTGGGTCATCCTCCTCAGCAAAGGCCACAATGTGCTCTCCATCAATGTCATCCTCCTGTGAAAACAAAGGGACAATACAGGGATTTTTAACAAGCTGTGGATCAGTGTTAATTTATTTTTTTTAAATTTAGTTTTAGTTATAGTCTTTTGCCTAAAATATATTTCAGTTTCAGTCAGAATTTAGTCATCTAAATTGTTTTAATTTTAGTCTAGTTTTAGTTGATGAAATTTCACAACATTTTAGTCAATGTAATCTACTGTAAATTTAGTCGACTAAAATATGAAGTGTAAGGCATTTTTTAAGTTTCCTTGAATTTCTGAAGTCATGTTTTACACTTGGATAAAATGAAACATCTAATAACCCTTTATTGAATGCTAATAGAGTTTGAATGTATAAATTAAAATTCATTAAACCTTTCCACACAACCAAAGTAGCTGTGATTGGATATATTCCTAACTTGTCCCTACTTTCTACGTGACGAAATTAGGTCTGACTGGATTTAGTCTCTGTCAAACATTTTAGTCTAGTTTTTACCTGCTGACAAAAATTTCAGTTACTGTAGTTTTAGGTTTTGTCAATGTGCACTTGTTTTTATTAGTAACTGTCTAGTTTTTATCAGGGGAAAAAATGTTGTTGACGAAAACTATAACAAAAAATTATTAGTAAAAAAAATTAACACTGCTGTGGATGACGTCAAAGTTTGAATAAAGAAAAATATTGTCCAGTAAATGTACTTATTTATCCATATGGGGATGTTTCAGTCTCTTACCCAGATCTCGTACATGCTGTGAGGCTCAAGCTTTCTCAGAGTGGGCCTGAAAAATACAATCAAACCAACAAACCAAGTGATTTTATTTTTTATTTTTTTACGAAGATGAACAAAGTCAGGGGACATCTGCTTTGGGTATCAAATAGAAATACCTGTCGTGTTGTTCGATGTATTCAACAAGCTCAGCCTCGATGTAGGGTTTCCCTGGAATGGTGACGGGCTCCTCCATGAAGGGCTCGTAGAAATCAACCTCATTTAACTTCAGCTTCAGTGCTTTGGCGATCTGGAAAAAAAAACAAGACAAGCAAATTTTAGAGGGAAATCTGATATACCCCTAAATTTTCTTGAGACTCTTGAGCTTTAAAAAATGTAAAATGTTTCAATTTTTCGCAGGAATATGAATAAGTAAATTTATGAAAATATCCAAACAACTAAAACCTTGGGGTCAAATGTGGCGAAGAACTTGACAAAGGGGTGGAACTCCTCTGCAGCATCATCGTACTCAATGAAATCTGAATGAAGAAATAATACAAAATCACAGTATTCGGTAGATAAGAATGATTTTAAAGAGTTGTTCAAGAATGTGGATGATAACGTTATACTTACGTGGCGATTTTTCGCTCTTGAAATAACCGACCAGTTTGATGACCTCATCCATGTTGTAGAAGCCCTTCAGCTCACGCTCGTTGTCGATGATCTCCACGGGGTCTTCAATAACCTGGAATGGGACGGAGGCAAATGTTCTTTTTGAAATTTTATTTCCTCGTAGGCTCTTTATTTTGGAGTGCGGTGATAATTTTGAATGACTTGTCAAGGAGAGGAAAGAGAAGATAGTTTGGTAAATAAATCAGTATGCACATTTTTGTCAACTATCAGAGTCCTTGCTGTTGTTTTTACATCACTGTCAAACAAGAGGCAGTCAACAGTTTTTGGCTAAACTCTGTCGTTGCATTTGAATGATATTTTTAGGTTCTTTGAGGGGCTAAAGCTCAGAAATGTATCGATCTTCAGGCATAATTTAACCGAAAACAGCATTGTCAAAATTGCACTAATATTATTTAAAAAATGTTTGGACAGGTGGGTGGGGGAGGTGGAGGTTACTGATGGGGGGACAAGTCAAGGACAAGTGGGGGGTAGTGGCATCAGGACTTCTCCCTCTCCCCCCGCTTACAGCAACTGTAGCCACCAGCCAACACAAATTGACCTACCAGTGTGATGTCATGCCATCATATTGTCAGCAGTTCAAGCACGTTGGCTCAGGCTGGCAGCCCGAGCACAGCGCAAAGGATGTAGAATGAATGCTGAGTTGTTGAAAACATGGCCAGAGCAATTCTGAACTGAGCAATTATTACGGAGTAGGCTGGTAAACCAATCAGAGTGGACCTTTAAGCAGTAGGAGCTCTGAGTGACTCAGACGGAGAATACAGCTGGATCAGGGGAACTCAGTTATAAAACTAGATTTTTTTAACATGAATAAATGTGAACATTCTCTTAACAGTCATCAATACGAAATGAATGAACCTGCCAACATATGGGCTCTTAACCTCTGTTTTGTTTTTCTGCATTAGTTTACCTATAAAGTCCTCAATGGACTAAAGCCTGTCTTGGGTTTAAGCCGTCATTTCTGGTTGCCACTTATTATTGACTTACATCATAGAGGAACTCCACCAGGGTGTCTGCGGCCAGCTCTCCGTCGTACTCGATGATCTCGTTGTCAGCAAATATGTAGATGCTCTCCACCTCATCCAGACCTGTAGATTAAAAAAAAACAATCCTTCAAATGTTCAACAGGGAAGGTTGTGAAACATAGTTTATATGCTTCTTTATACATCAAATTTCAATCTTCAATTGCTACTCAGAGTACAAAGTAGGACCTAAAATATCCCCAATATAAAATATCATAGAATGCTGTAATTTTGTCCTCCAGGTTCATCAAGTTACCTGTATTTTGTCAAATAAATATGTGCAAGTGTGGCTGCTGTGAAAGAGATGTAATGTTTCTGCAGAACACTTGAGGGCAGAGTTGTTTAATTTTTTGGTCTACACTTACATAGACATGGACATCAACACCATATTTTCCAATCATATTGATGAGGAAAATCTCCCTTGAAATTAGAAATTAGACTTGTTGTAATTTCAACTCTATATGCATTTTTATACTATTGGGAAAAGTACATGAAAATACATGAATAAATGCATTTACAAACATATATATTAAATGAAAATACAAAGACTTTGATAACATTTTTTGTAAATACTACTTATAATAATAAAAATAATGCTATAAATAATCAATTTAGTGTTAATTATACTGATAATAAATACATTAAAAAAAAAACCAATTAAATCACAAATAGACAAAAAAGTAAAAGAAAATCAAACATTAAAGCTTAAACTATTTTGTACCTGAATGTGTTATTCAGTTATTTTGTCTGAGGGCCCTGCTTTGACAGCAGTACCCCGGGTAGGCATTAATATGGCTGACTGAATGGGGCTCAGATCCAATGCAAAGACAAGCACACAGAGGCAAGGTTAAGTAGACTATTTATACTCGAGTTTGTTCTGGCATTGCAGAAATTTGTAAAACAGCAAATTTCTTACTTTGTCCAAACTCCATAATTTATATAATTACTTTTCTTTAATTTTGCCATTGAACACACAGAAAAATACTGTATATTGATGCCAAGTTTAAAGTTACATTTCACTGCAGCATTCCCACTATGCCAGAATAATTCTCAAAGACACACTGGATACTTCTACTTCTGAATCATAAAACTCATCAGACACCATCAGTTTAAGCAAGCCAGATGTTTACTCATGTTCTGTGGGCTCAACAGTCAATAAAGTTGTACTATAAACATTTATTTATTCATTTTTTGGCCATTTTTCTGAGTTCATTATATGGATAAAATTAGCTTGTATACTAAATCTGGTTCATCTTTTGACTTCTTTAGACTAATGTTTTAAAATAAACTTTAGAATGATAGCAACACCAAACAGACCACACAAAAGAGAGCTTGGCACCAAAACACTACCTCTCCGCTCTCTATCTTAATCAAATAGACATGGAATGTACATATATATACATATATATAAAAGTATAAACCAATGCAATGATGTTTAACTGTGGAGTGTGTGCTGGAGTGTAGTGGAATTATTTTGTGATTGTGTGGATGTGTGCCCCTCTTCCTAATGCATCCTCTTAATATGAGGAACATTCTGTGTAACAGACTGTTGACTCAGTTTCACTTGGTTTTAGTCATTTTTGCATCTTGCTAATAGAAATGCACCAGTTTTTTTGCCCAACCATTTCTCATTTAAGATACACACCACTGGACCCCAAATTTAGCACAAATGTCTGTACTACTTAAACAACCTGAACACTGGACACAAAAAATAGATGCACATGTGGAAAATAGGAAAGACACCCGCACTGCTGGTAAAAAATTCTTTGCACTGTGGAAATGATGGTGTCCCTTGTGTGTCCCTGCATGTGAAAGTGTCAAACTCAATAAAAACTGAAATTAACATTTTCTATTTCAAGATTTTGTTTGAAGATTAGCCTCAAAAATTCCAATTTTGTGTATTTTATGGCTTGAAATGTTGTTTAAAAGGTATGTGTATATATTAACACTTGAAAAAAAGTGACCTTTAAAATTTTGGGAACTTGTAAATGGTAGTAATTCCTGAGTTGTAAGTTTTTTTTGTCAAATATTTTCCAGCCATAAATATTTGGCCCTGTCAAAACGGAAACAGATGATTCACCGTGGCTAATGCTTATTTTAGTCTTTCTGGTATCAATTAGGAATTATATCCACCAACAATCATTAAACGTCAGCCGTACCCAGCTTCTTGGCAACAGCAGAGTCCTTCTTTTCATCCACCAGGCCAAATCCAATGTCTTCATCGTCCAGATCAGCCAGCACTTGGGCTGCGAGCTGGATGGAGGGACGGCAGAGACATAAAGAGACAGAAAAGGGGAAGGGAGTGGGGCAGAGAATGGGAGCATGGAGAGATACAGAGAAAGTTGTTTTTAGTATCATTCAATCAACAGATAAAAGCAGTTTATTGACATGATTGAAATGCTCAATCAATCTCCATTAAAATACATTTTCAGTTTCATCTGACATCTAACCCTTTGACATTTCACGCTAATTTCAAAGCCTTAAAAGCAAAAAGCCTTGGATTGCTGCCTTGCACTTTCTAAATCGGAGTGAAACTGAAGCCAACAATCGACAGCCCTCATAGCCGGCGCGGGAGGAGCACGGGCAGCAGGGTTTCCAGAAGAACAAGAGGGGCAGAACATGAGCCAACTATGTCAAGGGAGAGAGAGACGCTGCGACAGGTGTGCTGGAAAGGCGAGCAGCTCAGTAAAGCCACTGCATACATGCGCAAACTGTCATGATGCAGACCTCTGCATACACTGCTGTTTCATGATCAGCTGTCCACCATTTTGACAGTGTAATGACACTTTTTTAGTGTTAATAGGCAGAAGCAGATTGTCACAGTGTGGTTTGACCTTTCAAAATAAGGCTGCACTTCGTATGAAGTGACTGAAAAAGCTCAATGTAGCAGATTGCAAAGCAGCATTGCAAAATGGATAACATCCACAGCTGCAAAATGCCCCAAAGCATCAAGCACAAGCTTGTGCAGTATGTATGGTTTGGGTTAAGTTGCTGCTAAAGATCAATCTAATAATACCATCCATTCTTTTGGTCTCTAGATAAATGTGTCCTAATCTCTGGCAGATCAAGGACCTCCATACTGAAGTCTCAACCAGATGTGGGGAACCCTGTTGCAAAATCTCTACCCTGTACATTACAATAACAATAAATTAATTAATTAATTAAATGTGCAGTATACTTCCTTATTCTATAAACAGTGAATGTCACTGTTATTCATTCACTTAGTTTAGCACATTTTGAAAAATGTCATTTAACATTAGCTATCAGAAACAGTAATAAAATTATTTATTTAGATTTTTTCTTATTGAATTTTCTATTGTCTAAAAATGTGTTATTATTCATTTTAGCCACTAAAATAACACATCATACGCATGAAGTCATAGACTAATTTCCAGGAACATTAGATAATGACAGTACTCAGGGAAATTTTCTATCTAATCCTGAATCCCAAAGACAAGACGGTGAAAACAGCTAACATAAACAGATGAGTTAAGAAGAGGCTTTATTTCATCAACACTGGGATTTTCTTTGACAAAACTGCTTAAAAATAAAAATTTCCATTTAAATTTGCCAAGGTTTAGGGAGTGTCTTCAATTTTGAAATCTTTTTTAGATAGTAATTTAAAAGTAATGACATGAATGCCACAGCTTTCAGCTAGCTAACGTGCAGCTAGCTAGCTTAACTTTGAAGTCCTGTCATTCTTTCTCAGTGACAAAATAATAGTCAATTCTTTGACCCTGTGACTTACTTCAAGTGTTATTAAACTTGGATAACATACGGGTCAAATAAAGGTCCAACTCTTTTTGAAGCTAACTGAAACCTGACTTAGCTCAGTTTAGCCATGCTAACAGTTGAGATCTTGCTACTGCTAACCTCTAATTTAAATTCATTTTAGATTAACAAAGAAAAAACATGAGTTCGTAGGAAATACCTACCTTTTGTATCTGGTGTTAACTATATTTCAGTTTATTAAGTATTACTAGAACAGTGAACAGTACAAGATAACTTTCTCACTGTGTTAATTTATATCCAGGCTGCATTACTCCATAATATTTGTCAGTTTCATAATATAAAGGCCAAACAGCATCCCTGCATCCAGTCTTTTGTATGCTCAGTTAAGCTAGGTCAAGCTAAAGTTAGCTAACAGAGTCTGATTTTTATTTTGTTTTGTTTTAGTTCTGTTGTTTCATCAACATTATAAAGGAAATCTAAAAGCATTGGAGCTTTATATTCAGTCCACAGTAAAACAACATTTGCTTGTCGGTAAATGTCAGTGATAAGAGCCTTTTGATGATAGCGAGGCGACCTTGTTGCATCATTAATGGTTCTTTGGTTAAATGTGTGAGAGGATGAATGGATGTAGATTGTGAAGCTTGATTAATAGGTTAGAAAGCAGCATCTTTCATACAGTGGACACCATCTCGATTGCAGGTAAATCTGAGAAATCTGGCAGACATTGATAAAATCAAAATAATCTCTGGCGCAGTCAAAGCCGCTTTGAAAGCAGTTCAGTCTCCACAGTTCTGATGTCGCCGTGTTTCAATTCATCTCTTTTTCAACCAAACTGCAGTCAAGGAGTGGAGAACAATCAGCAGGGACCACAGCAGCAGGAGGATCTTTGTTTTTTACGCAGCCGAGCTTTACAGAAAGGGAAGGCAGACCTTAACATACCTGAAAGATATGTGCTGCTTGTGCTGTTGTCAACTGCAAGAAGAGGTAACGCTTTAGGGCAAAGCACAATAGTCACAGCCTCCAGGTTTACAACAAATCGGAGTGGCCTTCACAGGAGACAGAATAGGTCCACACTTAAACAAGGACATTGTACTTGAATGATTAAAGCCAAATACACACATGAAAATCAGTGAGACTCAACTTAAAGTACCATACAGAATTTATGGACAATACTTAGCAAATGACATCACATTGTAAGAAACATTGATATTAATGTTTTGCATGCACTGATTGACCCAATTAAAAAGCATTGGTTTACATGATTAAACTGTGATTAATTTCTGAGGTTCAGTGTTTATTTGAGATTAATCACAGGTTTAACTGCATGTCCAAATTGTTACACATGGACAATGAAACAAACTGGATTTTTTAAAAAAAGCAAAAGAAATAAACTAGATAATCTTGTCTTTTAGATTAATTGTTTGGATTAATGCTACACTAGTGAGTTGGTAAGATATCTTTAAATACCTTACTATGAAAAATGTTACTGTTAATAAATGGAGGAATATGCAGGTGTGCATGTACAAAATTAGTTAATGACATCAGGTGATCACCGTTTGATGTGAAAGCATTTACATTTTCAGGGGTTCAAGATTAGTTGCTTTATATGTTTGAATTAGTTAAGGTTAATGATGAAACTGAAAGATTTTCTAAATCTTGCTGTGCTTTTACTTTAAGCTAAGAGCAGTTTACTTCCTGTATGAGTTACTTTTAGGCCTTGTTAATAAGACAGTGACCCAAGGAAACTGAATTTTATTAAACAAAAAAACAAAAAAAAGAAAGGTCCAAGTTGAGACAGAAATGTTTTGATAACAATAACCGTGCACATGGATTGACTAACAACCAAAAACAGTGCAGTATACATTCCAGGCCAGTAGCTGGCAGTGTGACTTTTGCGCTAAAACGGTACATACATGGGCACATACTCCTCAATCTACAGAGTGGTAACCACATAAAATTGACAAAAACACAGCATTTATATGAGAAAGTGGGATTCTTGATCATGGATGATGACTGTAAATCTACATTTAGCTGAAGATTTATTAGTAAATTCAAGAAAGTGAACAGTACAAAGAGAACTCAGGGTTCTTCCACTGTTGTTCTGATCCGCCTAGAGCTGAGAATATACTGAGTACACAGATTTCAAGCCAACAGTACATCAGTTATGGAAGAACATCAGCTCACACAGCTGAATCATTCATGACACACAATTCATGAGCTCACACTCTTCAATTTAATGATCAGCAAAATCAGGACGGACTGTTCACAGGGATCCAAATTTAATCAGTCATATCAGCACATCTCAAATACACACTTACAAGCACGATAACTAAGACACACAAATGCCATCACCAGCAAACACAATAGGCAGCTAAATCATAAAAACATTTCCAGTCAGTGAAACCTCCATGTGTATTTTCTCGCTTGCCCACATACAGGAAATGCAGTGGCAGGACCAAAACAACAAACATGCCAGAAACTCCAGGACTCCATATAGGGCTCAGAATCTCAGACATCGAAATCGCACAGCATAAATACACATGCTTATTATTTGCTTATTATTTGAGACTATCACATGAGAAATCTCAGTTTTCTGAGGCTTTTCTTTCATTACCAATACAAAGGACAACAGAAACAGTATTTTTCCAAAATGTGCAATCTAGAATCTGTTTTAAGCATCTGAAATCCTTTTATAGGGTAAACAACTACCCCGTTTTTTGCCTGAAATTGTTGCCATGTGAAAGGGCCCTTTTCATACAGACCATCAAGAAATTCTCGTAGGTATAGTAAAATTAGCAGTAGAAAGGACTTGCGGAAGATGAAAAAAATCAATGGTAGACAGAAAGTGTAAAAAGGAGAAATGTTGATCATGACAAGGTTCTGTTCACTGGTTCACTAAACCATCACATCAAACGTTGTATTAGCTTAACCATGGAAAACAGAACTTGATATTGATAAAAAGGTAAATTAAAGTAACTGAGTGGGGCCATGAAATTCATATATTTGATCTAAGAGGATGCAGATCGTTTTTAACTCGTCAACTCAGCTGTCTGTTAGTTTCTACAAATGAAATGGGATGTTCAAAGGAGCAGCAGTGTCCTTATTTTCCATACCTGAAAAAGTAAAAGAATGCAGTAAAGAGTAGTAGTTATCTAGCTGCTACCGTGTAATCTGACACACCAGATGGACCATTTAGTATATTTCACTAGTCCGCCTGGGAAAGTGTTTGGAATGGGCAGAACCTTTCAAAAGTGTATCTGGCAGGTGACTGGACGATCGTTCCATAAAGTACACTTTGTACAAAAACACTTGTCAAAGCATGTAGACATGTCGCAAAAATATCCTCTCTATCCAGAAATGATTTCAGTGTTGTTTTCATTTGATAAAGAAATGCACTGCAGATCTGACGACACTGCTACTGAAGTTGTTAGCATCTATGCTAATCTCTGTACAAGCAGTCAATTCCTGCTGCTGTCTTGCTTGTAGCTCAACCTTTTCCTGCTGTAAAGAACACTGATTGAGTTGTGCCGCTTTGGGTCCAGCACAGTCATTGTATATTGGAGCTTGGCAAGATCGATCTGCCTTATTACAGACAATGAATTAGGTGGATCCACCTTCGCTGCAAGGTAAGCTATTGTGTGCCTAAACAACAGACAGTCCTTGATCATTGAATACAGGAAATACGTCTTAGTTTTATATCCGTAATTTATGTTTTTTACTGTTTGATAATCTTGATATTGGGACTGAAAATTCACGCATCACCAGGGAATCACTACCTTTTGACTTCATGTTACTACATTAAATATATAGAATCCAACTTTATAGCACACCTTCTTTTTTGAAATTTTAATTGGATGTCAGCATTTTGGGCAATTTCTGAAATAGCTTTTCTCATAAATGAAATCCATGGACATAAAGTAGAATGAATCCATTACTCAGTATGGCTAACAAGATCAGTTGCATATCACTCAAGATCCTGAGGTGATGCTTGATTAGTGTGAATATGGCAGAATTAAAAAAAAAAAAAAGACAATCACTGAATCATTTAAAGATACACTCTGTACTATAGTAGAATAATTATTACTTTGTTGATTTTCTCAGTCAGTACTTAACCAAAGTCAACTGTAATGTTACAGAGAAACACAATCACATTGGGGCCATTTTTCGAATTCGCCCATAATACATCGTGCAAGAATGATGCAATAAACTGCTGTATCTCCTCTTATCCTTAAGCTGCTTCACTCAGGATCTAAATCCAGATAAAGCTTCTTTTGATGCATTTTCTACTTTATATAACAAACACAACAACCAAAGTCAAGGTTGCTCTTTTCAAAGACGCACAACAACAACCACTCTGCTGCCGAGTTTATCGTAAAGGGTAAAATTACAACACAATGCCAATCATTTAATCCAAAGCTGTCTCACCAGTTTGAATCAAAATTGTCCTAAACTAGTTTCTAAAGCTCTTCCTATATCCCCCTCCTAAACCCAGCAAGGCATGACTATATCAGTGACACAGGGGTATTTATAAGAGGCTGTTGGTGCTCGCAGTGGGCAAAGCAGGGTGGACCACAGCTATATAAGGACGGGCAAGAAAGCATGTTGAGAGAAGAAAAAAGGGCAAAGATCCGTTACATATAGAAAAGGGCGTGGAAAGGGGTGGAGGGAAGGGGAGGATGATGAATGGAAGAGGACACATGACCCGACCAGTTAGCTCTCACTCAAACATCTCCCATTTCTGCAATCTTCAAGTCTTGTGTGTCCTTCTGACCAACATCTGAGACCTAGTTACAAAGTTCTGCTTTACTCTTCATTGTAAATTTACAGTTATTTTCTTACTCTGTTCTTTCAATTAGCAGACAAGTTGTGGTGTTCCTCAGGGATAAGTTCTTGGTCCTTATATATCCAACATGCTGACAACTGATATGTCCATTAAATCAAAATGTTATTCTACTGCTATTCTGATAATACATAAGACAGCCTCTCCATCAAACCATCACGTGACATCACAAACTTCAGACACTCCATCAAACTACAATATGTTGTTAAACCGATATGCTGATGAAATGCAGCTCTGACTATCTAACCGTAGCTTAAGGTATTGATATGCTAATGATACGGTATGTTGCTATTTTTCTCCATTGATTAAACATTTATAGAATGACTGCTTTCTTGAAAAACAGCATGACATTTAACTGCTATGCTGACAATACAGTTATATTTTTCTCATTGCTCACTTATTGCAGTGGCAGCAAAAAGCTGTTGTGTCGCCTTATTTAACCAAACTTATTATTAAACCACTAGACTGACAACATGCTGTGATATTACTCCATTAAACTGTTAGTACCCTCCACTGAAGGGGCTATGTTTCTACCAGCCTTGTATGTGTTTGTTATTGTCTGTCTGTGAGTGAGATAACTGACATTTAATGATCAAGAGGGTGCACTGTTCTGCATCCTTGTGTATGAGGAACAAGTGCAATAGAGTGAGTGTTTAGATCTTCCAGATCTATGCCCATCTCTTGAATGCATCCTCTAAATTTCAGGAACTTACCAGGTCATTATCTTGTGCTGTCAAAACAACATGAGTCCACAACAAACAACAAGACAACAACTACTACGGCTGACACCTTATACTTGATATTCAAATATCCTTTCAAGCATGGGGGAAAATGGCACTTGAACAGTAAATATACATTCTAATGAAAATATACCATTCAGCAGCACATTAGGGCACCTGGAGCAACAGACTGCCCAATCCGAAAGCACTGCCAGTGCAACCCAAACGTACATTTCTGTCTTGACCTCAACAATAAGGAAGTACAATGGAAGATCAGCAAAGCCACTCTGGCACTGTAGGCTCCACGCCTCCGATGACAAAATAAACAAAGGCTGTGCTGTGTGATGATTATGTGCAAAGCAGCCAGTGACACAGTGCCTTATCAAGTGCTTAGCTTCCTGCAACCACGTCCTCCTGGACAGGCCCCCGCCGGAGGAGCAGAAAAAGGCTAGCATGGAAAAGACCACAAGATTCATAGGCAAAGACATGCAGCCCACGAGTGTAAATAGTGAAATGATAAGGGGGGATCAAGTACACTGTAAAAGCTTGTTTTAAAAAACTTACTGGCAACAAGATGCCAGAAAGTTGCAGTTAATGTCTTTACAGTAGGGTTACTCAATTTTCATTTACAGCAGAATAACAGTATTTTCAAAAACAGTACCATAGTTTATCCTACAACTTTGTAAATGCATTTTAAATTACAGTGCGCTTGCTGTATTTTAGTTTTTATTACTTTATATTTAACTATTGTACTGCTCATTTATTAGCAGTTTATCATTTTGTAAAAAAAAAACAAATCACATACATCATATTTTTATCCAATAAAATAAATTTAATCACTTGTTTCACCCAAAATGAAGAAATCCTGAAAGCTAACGGTCAGTTTTCCTGTGCAAAATAATATTTTCCCTATTGCCAAATACAGTAATTCATCGTATAGATTTTTTTTTCAGTAGGTAGCTGTAGATAATATGCTAAAATACTGTTAACTTTACAAAAATCTATTGCACTGTATCTTCAGTTATTAGCATTTATACTAAAAAAAACTGATCCAATTTGATTTTCAGGAAAGTGACACCCCCTCAGTCTTTTTTTAGTTCTTGGGTCGGGTTTTGCGTTGACAGTTGGGAGCAGTTTGTTGAACTAACTTGAACATTGTCTAACAAATTGGTTCTTCATTTATTGTTATTATTTTCATCCCTGCCTGAACCCAACCCCAAGTGCACGCAGCCAAGTAAAGGAGTTGGCTGTGTAACCCCTTGGCTCCATCTCCCAATGCTCAGTCAGTTCCAGCCTGTCAGGTGACACAGGGCAAGGTGCCATGGTGAGTTATCAAAACCTTCTCCAGGCCCCCCGCTGCTCTTGGCTGTGACAGTCGGAGATGACCTGGGAGAGGGTGGAGGCCTTTCAGTGCAGTAGGTGGTTTTAATTTCAGTCTCGTCAAACCCAAGCTTCCATCAAACACCAACATGGTGTGCTCTTCCCAGGAAATGCAGACAAATCTCTATGCCGCAATGTGGCACAAACAGGATATTGTTTTATTGGGAATAGATGGCGCTGGATAGAAAGTTCTTTGAGAAAATACTAAGTGTCAGGAAATAACAAAATGCACTCTAGCCCAAAGATCCCAACAATTAAGCCAAGGACTGACACCAGGCCAAAGATCATTTGATACCAGGCCATGGAGAGACAAAAATTATGAACTTCAATTCTTTTTTGAGTAACTGATTGAAATGTGTTTTATTTTAAAATGATGACCAGATCCTTGCAGATCCATTTGCAGATCTCGACTGGGCAGACTTTAGACTGAAGCTCTCTGTCTTTGTCAACACTGTGATGAATGACGTACAATCTTAGATAAACTCAACACTACAGCCCTAAACTCTTTCACCTGTGCCTTGGATGTGGTTGTGAAAATATTTTTCTCTGGATAAGTGAGTAACTTGAGAACAGTTGGGGCTTCCTGATGTGGAAGAATTTACTTTAGCGGTAAGAACTAATAAAATGCCTATCAATAATTAATAGTAACATGAGATAAGCTCGGAATGATGACTTCTCAGAAAGTATATCAGTTTAGTTAGTTAACTTTTCTACTGCTAACATTCAGCAGCTTGTGTTCCCAAATGTAATTGTTAATCAGCTAAAAAAAAAAAGAGTGAGTTCTCATGAATATCTCCTTATTGAGGTTTAGAAAAAAGCCAGTGGCTCTTCGATTCTGCTTTATAATGAGTTATACTGTCAGCAACATGTGTGTTTGCTTGTCGTTCTTCACCCCATGCTGCACAAAGTCCATTTTGTAGTACATTAAACCAAGCTGTGGCCCAAAAAGGGCGGGGGCTACTGGTCTAGCCCCTTTAGCGGTGATTCCTTTCACATATAAAAAGCTGTTACTACTACAAAAATGAGAAAAAAAACAAGTGCACCTGGGAATCAGCAAGATTCACAAGACATGTGTGATTGAAAAACATCTCAATGAGTTAAAATTACACAGGAAGAGGTGTAATCACAGCAATCTGCATGCCTTTCATCGATACATGCAGCTGTCTAAATGGTTACCATCCTGGATACCTTATTTTAACTGTAATTTCAAGCTCTGCTGGATGCTTTTTTTATTTTTAGCCTAAATTGAAGTTGACGATACACTCAGGTGTGAGTGTATCTTGAATGTTGTTTCATGGCATTTCTTTCCAAACCTACATCAGACTAAATAAGTGAGGAGATGCAACCCCATTCATAAAACCCTGCTGCCTGTCAATGAAGCCACAGCTGTATCCATACACAAAAATATGCCTCTTTAATTTATACTCTTCCTCTCTAGACTCGAACCATTGGAAAGCCTGGATCAACCATCAGTGTGAGAGCACTGGAAGTGCTGTTCCCTCCCCGATGACTGGTCCAAATCTGAGCATCAGACTAAGTTGCTAGGATGTTTCCGTGTAGTCCTTGTATGTTTCTTCTACTTGTGAGCGTTTGATGAGTCACGCTTCAGTCTGTGTGCGTCACCTCATGATGTAAGTCACTCAGAGAGCACCCAATGGAAAGGTTCACACCAGCAGCAAAGAGAAACTCACTTTACTGACATTAATATTAACACACAGTTAAGTGTTCAGAGCTGCTTAAGAAAGCTCAAACAGTGCTTTCACATTTATACAGATTCTACTGGAGTGCGTGGTTAAAGGATGAGAGAGTGAATGATTGTCTATCTTTCTGTGTGGCCCTGTGATTGCCTGGCGAGCAGTTCATGGTGGATCCACCTCTCACTTAATTTCAGCTGGACTAGGCTCCAGCCCTCGTGACCCCGAAAGGGATAAGCAGTATAGATAATGAATAGATGGATGGGTTCAGAAGATGTTGCACTAAAATTAATATGAAAATCTTCCACTGTCTGTTGAAATGTTGAAATATTTGAACGGCGGGACAGTTTATGGATGAATGAACATACAAACACCCAAAAATAACAATTTATCTACGATCAGCTGTCACTGGCGCAAAATCAAAAGAAAGGTCAACAATGTGATTTGAAAGATTAATGTAACTTTGACAAAGAAGTAACTAGAAAGGCACTCAGAGAGCGCAGACCTCCGCCAAGCAGCTTCAGTCCACTTTGGTGAAAATGGTCCTATCTGGCAATGTTAAAGAATCCTTTAAAAAATTCCTGGATCCAGACAGTGATCCGGATCCCCCCCAAAATTTATTCAGTTCTTCCATATCCCATTTCTGACAATTCCTGAATATTTCATCCAAATCCGTTCATAACTTTTCAAGTTATCTTGAACACAAACAGACAGACAGACAAACAAACAAACTAACCAACGCTGGCAAAAACATAACCTTTTTGTTGGAGGTAATTAAGAAATCATCAGTGATAGTATATGTGGAATAAGAACTGTAGAGAAATGTTGGTAAAATCATGTAAAATTTCAGAACCATCATTATGCTTTGGAATATCATGATTGACGGAAAGTAAATAGGCAACACCAGTGATTTGATATCTAGCATAAAGAAATGGTTAATATCCAAGAGAAACAACAACACTTTATTCTGCTTCACATTCAAATATAAGTGTTGAGACTATAAAACTAAGCAGGATTAAATGTTTTCACAGCAGCAGTGTTATCCCTCTTCCTGCACAAGGAGCTGTCCTGGGATCGGTTCAAAATTAGAAGTTCAGGCGGCTTTTCCCCCCAGCCAGATTTTGAATTAGTAATGGCTGCTGTAACACATCAGGACGCTCTACAGCAGGCTGTTACATAACACTGCGCCTGGGTGGTCATGAAAGATTCAGACACAATATTGTATAAAACATACGCTCTGACAACATATTCTAGATCTGCACTGCTTAGCCAAGCCCTTTGTACAGAGCAACAAAATGATCTAATAGGATGTATAAACTGTCCTCTCATATTTAGTTTACTCTCTAGTTTAACATGGCTTCATAGGGGACATGAGGAAATGCCTGGAAAGCTCTAAAAGATCTCACAGGTACAGTGAGTCACAGAAGCAGAAAGTGAGGGCAGAAGTGTCCAGAGCCATCTTTGACTTATTCACTGTGATGGTGATTATTATACGAACATGTCACATAGCTAATAACGCCCCTCTCACAGTTGCTCAACTTGTTTCTGGGAGCTAGAGCAGATGTGTTTGCTCTAAGGATGTGCATTTTTTCCCTAATATATACTATATTGTTCTTAATGTCTGTAATCAGACAGATCCATCTTGCCAAACTCCAATCTACAACCACTGTATTTTCCAGGGTATATTATAAAACCACAGGTCCAATCTCATACTAACATCATTTTGACATTTGGTACACAGAGTGTTTTCTCGTCATGGTATACGATGTTCTTACTAAACATGAAGAGCTTCAGATATGACAGCTCCAACAACAAAAACTGCAGAAAATCAGAATCACTATATAGCAATAGTATATGCAATAGTTAGACAGTTATCACCACCAAACTCTAATCATTTTTAAGTTGGGCCATTACCTACATCTCCTGAAAATTTCAGCAAAATCCGACCAGTAGTTTTTGCGTTATCTTGCCAATTAACAAACAAACAACCAAACAAACATAACCTCCTTTGCAGAAGTAAAAATGACAGAGAAACACAGTTAAAGAAAAATATCAGTATCTTTTTATGGAGCTGAAATGTATTTAAATCATTTTTTATGTATTTTAACTAGGCTACTATGAGTTTGACCTTGAACCAACATTTAAAAAACTATTTTGCATTCTTGAGTTTCTTTAAGGCCCATTCTTACATCATTGTATCAGCAGACATTGACTAACGTTGAGTAATCATTCGAATTTTTGTTCGAAGTAGGTTCCCTGGGTCAACTTTGCTGTGTTCAGCCCTGAGGAGAAAGCATCCGAAGCGGCACGGCCCAAACAGAGTCCCAAAGAGCAGGAAGAGGTGGAAGCTACAAGCAAGACGACAGCAGGAAGTGACTGCTCGCACAGGGATTAGCATAGATGCTAACAGTTTCAGCGCCAGTTTTACCAGATCTGGACCACATTTCTTTACTAAATGAAAAACAAAAATCAACACTACAAACTTCAGTATAGAAAGGACACTTTTGTTCCACTTTTAACAAGACTTTGTTTTACAAAGTGGCTCACGTCCAGTTCTTTACACCATGGCAGTAGCGCCCACCTTCTACATTATCTGATTGGCCCATAATGAATGGGATTGACAGAACGGTTGTCCAATCACATGCTGGATATGCTTTAAATCCTCCATAAACTCTTGCTATGGGCTCTATTCCAGACTAGTGGACTAGTGAAATATATTGAACAGTCCATCTGCTTGGTCAGGTTTTCAACTTGTGTTTTGTTGTGAAATGTAAGAAGAGACTAAGAGAAAGTGATGGCTAAGTTCACAAGTCGTATCAATAACTACAAAGCCATCCCAACAAAAATGTTAAAAATAAAAGTATTGTGTGAAAACATGGTTGTTCTCCTTATTAGGTAAACCGCGCTTTTACTTTTAACTACATCCTGGAAGTCTTTAGCCTTAGAATCAAGCCTGGGATGTATTGACAAGCAGCGTCTATATTACCGTCTACAATGAATTTGCTTCAGCACACAACCTGAAACTCTCAAAGCAAATTCTTTTTTTCTGTCCCCAAAGGGAGATATACTCATGATTTAAGAATCAATTAATTAAATTCACCTTTTACCTAAACAATAGGCAATTTAGAGACGACAGAGGGAGCCCTTCATTCATCACACATGCAGCTCTGGGCGTTATAACCTAAAATAAAAAATTTTTCCACACAAAATCCATTTTCGGATTTAAATTGATTTGCTTTATCTATCGAAGATTAAAAAATTCCAACGACCAGGCAGCAGCCTCAAGGGCTGTAAATGGAGGCCCATGCTGAAGTGTCAAAAGCTGCAGTACCCCAAGTGTCCACTTGAGGCTGGCAGCAGTAGCCTTACAACTTAATGATTGTACGTGGGGAAAAAAATGTTTTCACGGCCTTGATACTCATATTTAAAAACTTGTTAAAAAAATATAATGCTTGTTTTTCTTATAAGGAGGACTTGTTGAGGCTTTCTGGATTTGGAAATGCACTGTACTATTGGTCAGACAACCTTAAGTCCTGCCTAAACAGAGCAGATGAAGCTGAAGTTTGGTTGAGATGGCACGTGCAGTATGGCAATGACCATTATAGGGCATCAACAGTGTTCCAAAGGCTCCTATGCCATGGCTTCTACCAATTGTTTTATAGTCTTTGCCAATGACACAGAAATTACACAAAACATGTTCGCTTTAGTTTGATCAAAGTAAAGTATGTCAGAAAACTAAACTGAATTGTCCTCTGTAGGATTTAAAGCGTATGTTGTAATTTTGCCATGTAAAGGTCCACTATGTAATTTGGATGAGGCATGTCCACAGTGACACTAGAAGCTGTGCTGTTTGTCATTATTTAATTTCCTTATAAAAAATATACAAGGCTAGAAATATACCTGTTCTATTATGTCAGGCCCTGTCATTAAAAACAACAGTAAAGACTTTCAGCTGTTGTGTCTCTGCTGAAAGGAAATGTGGGGGAGTGTTTTAATTTCTGGAGCCCCGGAGGAGCAAAATGAGTCAGAAATTAAACAAACAAAGAAATTAGAATTAAGCTAATTAATCGATATATCTTCCAGGCCTAGTTGCAGATGAGGTTGTAGCAATTTACTGCGCTGCCTGTGAGCACCAGAATCAACAGATTTTAGAATTCTTCTCTGAGGCTTTAATGCAGTATTTAGAAGAGAAATGAGCCTTTTGAAAGTATTTTGTCATGTTACCAAAGCAGATGAATTAGCAGAATGACATTAGATCCCCATATTTAAATTTATGCTGTGCTGCAGCCCAGCTTTTTGATTTTCCTCCTCTACAAACAGGTGCATGCTTATACATCCATAACATTGTTGCATGGTCTAAAGAAAATCCCTTAAAGTATCTGCTGGATTGTATTTTAAAACTTTAACCTTTGCCTTTGACCAGCGACCTCCAATATCCGAGTAGTTTCCTTGAGTCTACGACTTTTTTCAAAGCCGCATACTACACTAGCAGTCAAACTGATTTTTCCTAAATGTAATATGTCGTATGTAAACATTTGTGAAACCTGAATGACTAAAATATTCGTATGTCACACTATTTAGGAAAATTAGCAGTTCGCATCAGACCAGTCTATCTCGTGTACTATTAACTATGATGAAAGCGCCAACAGGCCAGGGGTCAAAATGGCAGACAGCAAGTCTTAGCAGTATTAGCACTGATTCTGTTACATTGATTATAACAATAAAGTAAGTCAAACTCGGTAGATTAAACATTTTTGAGTCCTCACATGGATTTGACAACTTTCTCATGTGTTTGTTAAGTGGTGAAAATCATGAAAAACCAAATTAATCCCTAGTTAGACTTCTTTTAATCCATCTATTGATGTTAATTTTGCAGCGCTAGCCATTAGCTAAGCTGCCGTTTACTTTTATTTTCTTTATTTTCATGACCAGAAACAGAAATCAGCTGAAATATTGGGTTGAAGAAATTAATTGTGTAGCTATATTTTCATGATCTTTCGAGAAATATGATTTTTCTCAATGTGTTAAGTTTTTATAGTACAGAAATAGTTGCTCTTATCCAAACTTTAGCCCAGTAGGTGGCAGTAATCAGCTTTGTGTGATATTCACCCCCCTCCATGAAGCAAAAAGAAGAATCAGCATACTACAAAATTACAGCCCCTTGGCAGTCAGTCTACATACTACTACACTTGCACTATGTAAGAAAGGATGATTGTGTGGCTCTACAACCTCAACCATTGACCTTTATCCTCTAAAACTGAAGCACTTCATCCTCGAGTCAGAGTGCATTTTTTAGCAAAGTTTGAAGAAAATGCCTTGAGGCAATTTTGAGGTAGTGTGTTAAAAAGTAACAACGGATACTGAGACTTCATGATCTTGACCTTTGACCTATGGCTTCAAAATTCTGAGTAACTTATCTGCGTGTCAGGGTGGGTATTTGTGCAAAGTTTAGAGAACATCCTATCAAACATTTAGAGTTATTACTGCTGCGTAAAGGGTCTGAACAGATGAACGGACAAACAGCCACGTGGGTCAACTGCTCTATGGAATAAGAACGTAAGACGAGGTTTCATCTACACTAAATCCACATTTAAATTTTTCATATTGCAACTGGATCAACTGCACATCCTCAACATTTTTCTCCCATGAATAAATGATGGATGAAAACATCCCCCTGATATGGCCAGAGGAAGAATGGCCGCCCAGTGCAGGCGATCTCGGCTTGATGGAGTATCAGTGATGAGAAAGGCATCAGGTGTTTTCATCAAAAGAAGAGATGTGAAGAGATGGACCAAAGTGCTCTGTAGAGGCTGCTTTTAAAAGATCCACATCACTGTTCATCCGCATGAGAGGGAGCAAGCCTCCACTTTCACTAAACCATACAAAATATTTCAATTCATGCAGCAGAGAAAGAACGGAGAGATGATTCATGCCCGGTTATGATGATGAGAAAAAAAATACACTTGAGTTTGCAGCCTAACAAACTCAATCTGCACAAAAACCACCTTTCTTGAACACAGAGAAAGACAAAAACCTGAAAACATATTGTGCTGTGGTAGTTAGTGCTGGCATAATATCAGATTCTTGATCCTTGTTATGATTTTTGTAAACACTGATGCCTGTTATCACACAAAAGTAACACAAATACAACTCCCAGGCATGCAAATAAGGTATTTTCCACACTTGAATCACTAAAAATGCAGCAGAACCCTGCATACATATACAGGCACTGGCCTCTTTATTAGGTACACTTGTTCAACTGCTGCATTGCGTGTAGACATGGTGGGAAACCTGCTTGAGTCTAAACTGTAGTGACTGGAACAAACATAAATGAATTGAAATAAGCCACGGAGGTGGCATGCAGGTGGCAAATTCAGATGCGTTTTCTGGGATAAACAATAAAACAACTTCCAGTGCTTTCTATATATTTGGATCCTTTTGATCCATTTATTTCACAGTTCAAGAAAATTCTCACAGTTAAACAGCACTGTCCCAAATCATGCAGTTTACCCGACAACCATTCTGTTGAGCTTCCAGTAGACACGGTCGAAAAACTGTGTGCTTCCCCGCTAACACACGCACCTGATTTCCTCCACCTGTGGCTAATCTATATGCCTTTCTGTATACTGGTGCTCCCTCTAGGTAAAACCTCAGAACTGCATGTGAAACATGAACACAGTGATTTAAATTAAAGATAAATACAAAATAGAATATGGCTCCAACATAAACTGTGCTTCAGAATAGAGAAATAAAGTGATTTAAATGACTTTGAACATGGCATTGAACATGCCAGACAGACAATTTAATTCAATTTTAAGAATTGCCACAGAGAATGGATCAAAAGAGTGAAAATATCCAGTCAGGGACAATGCCTTGTTGATGCCAAACAACAAAGGAGAATGGCCAGATTGGTTGGAGATGATAGAGAGACAACAGTGACTCAAATAATCACTTGTTACAACCAGTAAGATCATTTTTGAACTCATATCACATAAAACCTCAAAGTAGATGGGCTACAGAAGTGGAAGACCAAACCAGGTGCCTCTCCTGTCAGCTAAGAAAAGGAAACTGAGGCTACAATTCACAAGTTTGACAAAATTGTGCAATACAAATCGGAAAAAGGCTGCCTGGTCTGATGAAACTCAATACCTGCTGGATTATTCTGGGTCAGAGCTACCGCAATTTCTCAATTATAACACGCACTCGAATATAACACTCACCCAAAATTTGCCCAAACCTTACTCTCTCAGACAACTCAAAAATTGCTTTTGTTCAAAGATTTAATGAATTAAATTTCAGTATTTTCACAACAAATACACAATTCTCTCAAACGGATGTGGAAACACCTTTTGCTTCACACATGTGCAGTTACTCCATTCCCGCCCGAGCATTTGCTTGTACTTGTGTGTAATACGCACCAGAAAAATCAAGAAATTATGGTAGGTGTAAACAACATGGCTCCATCCAACCTTAGCTTAGCACGATGTGTTCAATATATAGTTTTCCTGTTACAGTTAATGCCCTACATGCAGAACTTTAACAGCTGAAACCTGTTATGAAAAAGATTCTACTATCAGTCCTCTGACAACAGGTGGCCATTTAACATGGAACAAACTGATGAAGTCAAGGCGCCATCCTCACCGGCAAACAAATTTCCTCACATGTCGACACTGATGAGATGCCATCAGAGAGTTATATCAAGGACACTTCAACCAAACATAACTCCTGTCACTTTTAATTACTTCACATCTGCCAAATGAGTTCTTAATTTAGAGCCTCTTTCACACTCTTAATTAGGGGTCGAGCTGAAGAGCAAGGAGGGTAAGTGGAGTTCTATTAAAATGTGATGCTATAGCTATCACACAATTTAATAAAAGGGTCATTATATGGAGGAAAATGTTCATTCTTGACAGCTGTGGAGAAGTGAGATTTAATTCAGGGCCGGAGGAAGGATATTGGTTTGTGTTTGAGTGCTTCTTAAAGAAATGAAGTGCCGCATGCTGAAATATCTCATCAGGTGAAGGAGCCAAGGGGGACGTGGCCTTTTGGCCCCTGCATGGTCCAAGATAAGTGATGGTAATGTGATCCAGTAGCACTAATGTATTCTGGAAATGGGGTGCCAATGTTTGTCACTGAAAATGAGAGCTGAAAGTCAGGCTCAAAGGTTATTACATGGGTTAGACTTCTTTACAGGCATCAACCAGGACCAAATATTGCTAGATAATTTCATCAAGGCCAGTTTGTTTTAATGTGACAGACGTTAGAGTCACATATCATGACATGCAGAGTAAAAAATATTTACACTCATGACCCAGCTGGATGATTAATATGAGAACAAGGTTAAACAGTGAGTTCATCTCAGGCCTTACATTTTGGCCCTCACAGCTGTAACAGGGACATGAAGCATTCGTGTCCTAAGCATTGAGTCGAGATACACAAACAGATTTATATAAAATCCAGTTGTTTTCTAAATCAAACACCCTGCAGACTCTGTGCATTAAAGTAGAGTGGTACAAAAGGATGACAATGTTTTTTTAGGCCAATACAGAAGTTATGCTGCTTTCCATTTACATCCGAACTGGGAAGAGGGGAGTGGGAATGACGTCATATCCGAGTTATCAGCGTTCCAGTTACAAAGTCGGAACCAGGCTATTGTAGGCCATTGTTAGCATGCCCTGGATCGTAGTTCACACGTAGCCTACCACATGAACAATATAAATAACACTAAAGCAACATTTCTATATATAAGCACGTAACAATACTATGTATACAGCTGATTTAGTGCCACAAACACTAGTCAGAAGTGCTAATAAATGGAATATTACTGGACTTTAATAACTGTTTACACTGGGGGCAGCCATCTTTGATTGTCAACTCGGGGGTGGTGAGGATCCCCCAACTTCCCAACAGGTCGAGGGGCATTCCAGAAATCTCGACTTCCCAGTACAACTGGAATGCAGCAGTAGCGTCACACTGGTTCCCTTGAATGCAAGTCCACCAAAAGCCTCTGGGATTTTTAAGTGTTTGGGATCATTGCAGATAATAAGCTCTGTAGCATGGTCTGCTCTTTATGATAATCTTTACAAATGAATCTACTTTCCACAATTTTTTAAGCTTAAACTTAAATTTAATTGGCCAGAGTAAAACGCTGTTAGTCTGCTACAATGAAACTACAACATGGCTGTTCGACTTGGAAGCAACTACAATATTTCCAATGTTTGACATTTTATTGTGCCCCCCCATTTGAGAGTTCCCTCATCATCAAATGACCTGATCAAGTTGGTCCTCATGTCTTTGGTATTACTGTATGAATTATTATTAAAAAAAAACAATCAGAAATGCTTGCCTTTAGCCATTTTTGTAGTCCGTGTTAGTAGTTAGCCAGCAACCATTGTGTTAAACTCACAACACTTTAAGACTCAAAAGCAGGCAGCATCAGATGTATTTATTTTTTTCTCATTAAGCATTAAAAATCTTGTGTATGTTTGTTCACCATAAACTTTATTTCAGGCACTTTAACTAAACTGGTATTCTTAATTCCTCTACTCCGGGGTTGGGAACCAGGCAGTGCTAAAGGCTAACTCAATTCCACATTTTTGGTCTCAATCCTGCGCCGCTCTATAGGAAAACAAAATAGACCATTTTTATGTTTAAACACATTAGGGATGTATTTTATGGGCAGAGCCTAGACACTGTCAGAGAGCCAGCGAGCGGTAGTTTCTGATAAGAATATCACAGTGAATTCTGGTAAAACAAGGGTCTTTAAAAGGGTTTATTTAACCACTTTCTCCAGTCTGCATAAAAATATGTGTTGAAATGACATAGATGATGGAGGTGCCCTCGAGATAACCCTGCATCAACTGCAGTCTCATAATGTACTTGGAATTTTAATGGATTTCTGAAGGCTTCTGATTTGTCTTTTCTAACCTCGATCCATTGCCCAAGAAGTCTTGAAAGAGGTCAGCCTGTTGCCCTGGAAGCGGTCATCTAAACTGACTGCAGGTGCTATATCTCCTTTCACCAGCACAATGAATTTCATGCTTTTATTTTTAATGGTGAATGGCATTCATGGAGAAGCAGGAGGCTAATATTGAATGGGCTATATTTGGCTCTGAGCTTTAGCCTGCTGCATTGCCTCAGTCTCTAAATGCTGTGGCTGATGTTCCAAATTTGTTTTCCATTAATGAAAATGGAAAATTTGAGTCACAGTACTGGATTTGTATGCCTGCAGCGCAAACAAGGGCAGATATTGACAAGGGCCTTTAGCAGTTCAATATAAATTATTGAACAGCTGGCATATCAATAACATATTTAGTTGTGACAAATAACGGCTATAATGTACCTGACAAAACTGATGGAAGCTTTATGTATTCAAACAGGTTTGTAAGAAACACTGAAGTCAACTGTTGGCAACTCGTTGCGCTAATGCTGGTAAAGCTAGCCAGTCAGTTACAGTAGATAAAGCAATAAGTTGTAATTTCATGAGGTAATTCTTGTTATCATCTGTATGCTTCAGCAATTAATAGCCCTACAGTTATCAAATGACTGTACAAACCTACTTTAAAATGCGTGTTGAAGAACTTAGAACTGTCAATGCTGCTGACATCTTTTCAGCCAGTTAATGCTAGTTAGCTATGAAAGAGAAAATTTGCTAATGACATTTTTCATTTCAACTAGTTTTCTGCAGTTAGCAAGATATAAAGAAAACTGCCAGGGTATTAGTAGTGAGTACATCCACTGTGTGCCTATGCAAAACCTCTTTGTAAAGATTCTTGTTACAAAAAAGAGGCAGCAACAATTCTAGTCTACCAATCACAGCTAAGCCTGGTAGCTATGTAAAGATGGTTTATGTTGTTAGCCTACTAGCTGTTGTAGTAGTAGTAGTCATTCAGCAAATTTCACCTACACTGTTATAATATTTGTAGGTGCCTATTCTCCCTTTGAAATCAAGGGTTAACGGGAAATGTCTGAAAATCTAAAAATCATTTTAACTCATTATTAGTGTATCAAACTGATAGAAATCATGTTAACAGAGCTACCTTGGCAGGCAAAGCAGTGACAACTAAAGGGGTAAAGCTCCAACCTTGCAAATTTTATACATTTTATTATATCTCCTAGGGAGAGAGATTTTAGAAATTAATGTTACAGAGAGATAAAGACTCAGACAGATGGATGTCAGCTGCCAATCAGAGGATAATTTCCTGATTTTCTAACTTTGCCTGGAGACTGCTCGTGCAGCGATTAGCATAGATGCTAACATTTCATTAGTAGCTTTATCAGATCTGGAGTGCATTTTTTTTATTAAATTAAGAACAAAAAACACTACAAACTTCTTGATAAAAGAAAGAAAGGCTGTTTTATTGTTTTTATTCCACTTCAGACATGTTTTGCAACAAGTTTGTTTCGTGAAGTAGCTCATGTTCTGTCCTTGACACTGCCTGCTACATTATCTGATTAGTCTATAACAAACGTGAAGGGCGTAAAGATTGTCTAATCACTAGCCGGATATGCTTTGAAAGGTTTCCAAACACTTTCTATGGGCTCTTTCCCATATTGAACAGCCCATCTGACTTGTAAAGTTACTGAATTTTTGTAAATTATTACCTCCGCCAAGGAGGTTATGTTTTTGCCGGCGTTTATCTGTCTGTCTATCTGTTTGTCTGTTTGTGTTCAAAATAACTTGAAAATTTCTGAACGGATTTGGATGAAATTTTCAGGAATTGTCCGAAATGGGATATGGAAGAGCTGATTAAATTTTGGGGGTGATCCAGATCACCGTCTGGATCCAGGAATTTTTTAAAGGATTCTTTAACATTGCCAGATAGGACCATTTTTGCCAAAGTGGACCGAAGCTGCTTGGCAGAGGTCTGCGCTCTCTGAGTGCTTTTCTAGTTGAATAATGAAATACCCTAATATAACACTAAAACTATCAAAAAGGGATTGTTCCACAAGATATTATTATATATTGGAGTTTCAATATTTTAATACACCCTAATACTTAACAAATACTTAAAGCCACACACCAGTTACCATGGTTGAACCAGTCTTTTTCAAACAAGCACACAACTCCTGTTTAGCTCTCATTATGGTGAGATGTATATAAACCTAGATGTCTTCCAAAATATACCCAAGGGGCAACTCAAATGAGAAAAACAGCATGGGGCCCAAGATGGAGCTTTGTGGGACACCACTCATAAGAGCAACTTTTTGTCAAATATGACTGAAATAGTTGGGACAGTATGTCATTTTTCTTTCTTATTACCTCTGCCAAGGTGGTTATGTTTTTGCCGGCGTTTATCCGTCTGTCTGTCTGTTTGTCTGTTTGTGTTCAAAATAACTTGAAAATTTCTGAACGGATTTGGATGAAATTTTCAGGAATTGTCCGAAATGGGATATGGAAGAGCTGATTAAATTTTGGGGGTGATCCAGATCACCGTCTGGATCCAGGAATTTTTTAAAGGATTCTTTAACATTGCCAGATAGGACCATTTTTGCCAAAGTGGACCGAAGCTGCTTGGCAGAGGTCTGCGCTCTCTGAGTGCTTTTCTAGTTGAATAATGAAATACCCTAATATAACACTAAAACTATCAAAAAGGGATTGTTCCACAAGATATTATTATATATTGGAGTTTCAATATTTTAATACACCCTAATACTTAACAAATACTTAAAGCCACACACCAGTTACCATGGTTGAACCAGTCTTTTTCAAACAAGCACACAACTCCTGTTTAGCTCTCATTATGGTGAGATGTATATAAACCTAGATGTCTTCCAAAATATACCCAAGGGGCAACTCAAATGAGAAAAACAGCATGGGGCCCAAGATGGAGCTTTGTGGGACACCACTCATAAGAGCAACTTTTTGTCAAATATGACTGAAATAGTTGGGACAGTATGTCATTTTTCTTTCTTATTACCTCTGCCAAGGTGGTTATGTTTTTGCCGGCGTTTATCCGTCTGTCTGTCTGTTTGTCTGTTTGTGTTCAAAATAACTTGAAAAGTTCTGAACGAATTTGAATGAAATTTTCAGGAATTGTTGGAAATGGGATATGGAAGAATTGATTAAATTTTGGGACTGATCCATATCACCTTGGCGGAGGTCTGCGCTCTCTGAGTGCTTTTCTAGTTCTGTATGTGTTGTAGATACAAAAGTGTGACATTAAAGAAAGCACGAACAAGGTGTGGTATTGCTGTCGAGGGTGCCCTAGCAACAATGTGTGTGTATGAGGAGGGGTTAGTAAAAGATCGCTGCAACCCAAGCTGTGTGGAGAGCAGTGATTGATGGGAACGAGCATTTACAGTATGCAGGATGCCAGCGGTCAGAGTTCAAATGGAGAAAGTGAGAGTGTGTGAAGCAGCAGACAAGCCGGAAGAAGATTAATACATTCATAAAACTGGAGCAGGAGCTGGATTTTGAATTTTATACCACATGAATAAGACACAGCAGACACTGGGATCCTATTAATTTGGTTACAGCCTGTGGTGTGTGGTTGCTAATTCTGGTCAGACTTTAATTACATTTCCAAATGACTTCTGCTGAACAATATTCCACTCTAATAATGGGAGATACTTCAGGCTGGTGCTGCAGGTGAGGCGGATTATTTTAACACCAGTTCATCAGAGCGGCCAGATTTATCCCATGCCCTCTGGTTTTGCTTCCAGTTCACTGAGCTGATTGCTGTTACCACTTCACTCTGATTGAATGTTGGACAGCGGTAGCTGTTCTGCTGTTGTGATGTTAAATAGGCACTAAGAAATGCATGCTGGGAGCTATGTTAAGCCCTGTTTCTAGCCTAAGATGGAGGCCATCACAAATGTCACTTAACATCACCTCATCAACAGATTCCAACATAGAAAATATAATCTGATAATCTGAGTGTGACAAATAAGTCAGTGGGATTGTACTACTGATTGGAGGATCAGATAGGTAGATAAATACCTCTCAAAAGAAGTTTGGCAACCTTTATTTCTCTCCTTTACTAGTACTAATTGGAAAGCTTGATTAGTCACCTTTAAAACAAGGTACAACTTTTAAGGATTGGCATTTGTGGAATTAGCAGTACGGCTAAATGTGTGATAGATAGATGGATCCATAAGAAGCAAAGGCAAGAAAAAAGCTAAAGGTCAAGTAGGGCAAGGTGGCAATTAGCAGGAATACTGCAACAATAAAGCAAAAAATACAGCAAAATAAAATATGTACAGTATGTACAGCAGGGGCTCTGCAGATATTTTGTGCTTGCTCATATATCACTTTGGTGCTAACATACATTATCTGATAATTTACTCAGGCTTATTTAGGAAAAAAACCTCCTGAAATAAGGGAATCAGCTCTTGGCTCTGCTTTCACTTTGTAAAAGTGTGCAGTCATACAAGCAATACTATGTCAAACATGCCAGACATAATTCTGACTGTTTGAGAGGAACTGATTGGGTCATGTTCTGCTGTTTTGGTCCTCTGTCCACTGCACAATGAAAGATGTACAGCCAGGCGGAAAAATGTGACAACTTCTGTCCTACAACTCAGAAGATGGGTCATTTACAGCATAAATTACGCTAGATGCAGGTAGCCATTTACACACCATTACTCAGCCTACCATGTTGACTTGTTGTTGTCTAACTTGTACAAAACATTGTGATAAAACACTGCCATTGGTTTTTGTGCAATTTCTTGTACCCAGAACTTTGGGATGGGCCCATTTTAAAATGTTTTGTCGAACTTATAATTTATAATTCAATCAATCAGACATGTGAATTTGAATGGCCCTCTCTTTCACTAAGAGCAGCTTGGGGTTCAGATTCGACAAAAGATGTTTTTGGATTCAATCAATCATCAAAATACTGAGAAGGTTGCATTTGAAACCATGTCAACTGTCAGTAGAGGGCCAAAGTCAGACTAGACAAAAATCCTGACAGCTAGAAGAAGTCACAGTCAAACTCAGCAGTTTCACCATGTTGCTCCTAAAATATCCAACATGTCACCTTTGACTCCGGATGGAATTTTTCTTAGTCTGTGAAAAATAATCCTGTGTCTCCTCTCTGCTCAGAAGGGCTTTGGAAAGATGAACTTCTCACACCACTGCTCAGTGAGGGATTGGGAATACTCTGTGAATAATGTCCATTTAGTGACCATAAAAGCAGACACATTTGCTAAAGTAATGACACACACAGTGTGTATGTCATAAAACTAGAGGTCATATGTCTTGTTAAATTAAGCAATGAGGCTAATGTGGATATGATAAGGTTTTTTGGATAAATCAGGAAATATCTTAGATTTAATATATAATAAGAAAGACATTTTTTAAAAGCCAGTCTAGTTTATTATGATGAGATATTTGTTTTCTGACAAGCACACAGCTATTGGATGATACAAAAAGAAATGGCAAAAGTTGCTTTAAATCTGACTTTAGTACAGGCAACAAGGATTTATCCCTGAGAGAACATTTGTGAACACAAAGTCTGATGTCAGCACCAGAACACATTCTTGAGATATCATTTTTATTAAAGGAATCGACAGCACTCGGACAGTATCACTCTTACATCTATGAGCAATAGTTCAATGATGGAGTGACCCTCATAATATGATTCCTTGACCCTGAAAATCCACACCTAGCACTCAAAATCATGTTGATATCATGACTGAGCAAAAACAATCATTCACTAATGGCAGCTATTCGGATCACCACCTAAATCTAATCATCTTTAAGTCGGGTCGTTACCGACATCTCCTGAAAATTTCTGCAAAATCCGTCCAGTAGTTTTTTTGTGTAATCTCGCTAATAAACAAACAAACTCAGGTAAAATGCAACAAAAGCACACAAATGCTTGGTGAAAATCACTAAAAGCGTTTTGAGAGAAAGCATCAAAATCTGATACATAATGCTCAATGGCTTTGACCTTGATCTTTAACCTTCACCGTTTAATTAGTCCAGTTAATATTAACACTTTTTGAGTGTCTATATAAGTTCACACCGCAAAGAGCTATTTTAACTTTTTTGGAGGGATGGTACTTTAACTCTTACCAAGTGTAATTGTTGACTTCAAACTCTGTGACTCTTAACAGAGTGACTTTTTTATCAACACTTCTCTGTAGTGTTAGGAATGCACTCTTTCAGAGTATATTTTTAATAATAATTGGTATCTCTGCAAGGTGTACATTGCTGTACTTATATACTCTATATGAATGGGGAAATTAGCTGAAATAAAGATACAGTGTTTGGTTTGAGCACATAATTTAAAAAAAAAAATTGCACTGGGGTTTTAAAGTCAAGGGCTTTTGGGTTGAGTTGTCCAACAGGGTGATGGGTGGGATGACTGACTCTTCAAGTGTCACATACATGCTCAGACTGAAACATCACTTTAACACTAGTTTCTGACACAAATTCTTCTTAAACTGAGGGTACATTTTCAGGGATTTGACTCCATCCAGAGTCAAACTAACTCTGCACATAACAAAATTTTGCCACTACCAAACTTTCTAATTCTTCTCAATTTGCCGTGTACAAGTACATGCAGATTTAAAAAAGGCTATTTTCAAACAGTGAGTGAGACTGAGCAGCACAGGCAGAACTTCAGCAATGGCGGGCTGAACATCATAGCCATTATTGGTGCCTCAGTGCTCGATGATACACAGAATCATCAGATTTGAGGCACTGAGAAGATTCATGTTTGTAAAAAACAATCACCATAAATGAACAGAGGCATTAAAAGACTTCAACAACTCTTATTTTCCAGCAAAAAAAAAAAACAAGAATTAAATCTGATGGAAAATCTTAACCCCAACTGTGTTAGATTAGATTAGATTAGATTCAACTTTATTAATCCCTTGGGAAGACTCCCTCAGGGAAATTAAGATTCCAGCAACATAGCAATCACACAGGTATCAGAAAAGTAAAAAAGTAAAAATAATTTGCAATTATAAATATGAATAAATATAAATAAAAAAATAAGGCTACAGGCTACAGCTCCTTCCCATCCTCTGTCTTCCTGGTACTCCTCCTACCCCTGAGTGAGGAGTTGTACAGTCTGATGCTCAGTATGAAACCTAAAACACAGTGAATCAATCAAAAAACCAAGGCATTTGTAAGAAGATACAATCACGTCACTCTGTGATGTAATAAAAGACAGTGGATTCAGTAACTTTATCTTAGAGTACTTTATCTGAAAACAAATAAAAATGACCATTGGGGACATTATGGCCGGTACTGTTCATATGAATTAAAGTAGTCCAAAGACTGAGCCCTGTGGCACACATGGTTAAAACTGTAGTTTTTGGCTTATAACCTTCAAAATTTTATCTTTTTAAATGCTGAATTTTGGATGCTCTGGAACTGAAACAGGTACTGATGTTTGATTTTGTACTTTGTCTTGTGTCAAAGTTCAGATTCTTGTAAAATATCAACACTGGCTTTACAGTGTCACAGATGAAGATGACATTTTATTACATGAAAGACTTTTTACCCTCTTGCTGCAAATGTGAACAATCAAGATTTAAAAAGCCTGTCAGCTTACAAGATATAAAGGTCCAAGTGATGTGCAGTCAGACATGTGCTCTGATGTTAAATGAATGACAAACGTAAATATTATAATGTTGAGTGGTGTCTAAAAATGGAAATTAAAAATCTGTGACTGACACTTTCAGACTCCAGCAAAGGCAGTTTAGATTTGATTCCTGATCCTGTGCTTTATAATTCACACTTCCTGCTTCATAGGTGGTAATGACCGGCTATTTTAAGCATCCCTTCTGAGCACCTCTCCTGCTCTCTCCTGATTGGCTGGCTGAATGGTCACAACCAGCTGGCAGCGAGTCAGTGACGGCGTCCAGCAGGGAGCCGCTCCAGTGAGCGTCTCAGACTGAAGCCAAGGTGTCCATGTTGGAAATTGATCAAATCCAATGAATGAAGTATGCAAATGATGGTTTAGGACGTTAGTCTACACCCAGGGCTGTGTGGTGAGACTAAGGTGATCAGAGACAAAGATCATATACTGTTTTCTTTATAGATTAATGGATATTTACAGTTTATATTTTGATGCTTTTTCTGTTAGGAATGGATCACAAAGATACCCCATATTTGAGACATGTTACAAACTGTAGCCAAACTAAATGTATAAAAACAATGGAGATGTTTCCGTATATTATAGAAAAAAAAAAAGAAAAAAAAAATTCCACATTTATAAATGTGTTGTAAAATGATAAAATCTCATTGACTTACTGTGAATGAACAGTTGTTTTAACAATTCTACAAAAACCACTGTTCTGTTGTAATGATATTATTATAAGATGGAGCATTGTCTAAATTTCACAAATATGTTGGCAATAATTGATCAAGTTGGTATCTTTATTGTAAGATAACAAAAAAATGTGCAGAAATATGCCTGCAATTGTTTTTTGTTTAAAAAAAACAGTAAGTTACCCAATGTTGGGGGTTTCAGACTCCTTCTTTTGATGCCAAAGTATCAGAACTGTCTAATTTTAACCCCTAATGTGAATGCTCCAAGAGCTGGATATTTGTAGTGGCCACTTTATTAGGTACACATTGCTAGCTGGACCTCCTTTGCCGTCAGAACTGCTCATTTTCTTCCTGGCATTGATTCAACAAGGTGCCCCTTAAAGACTGTGGTCCATATTCATGATAGCTTCACACAGTTGCTGCAGATTTGTCAGCTGCACATCCATGATGTTCATCTCCCATTCCACCACATCCCAAAGGTGCTCTACTGGATTGGGATCTGGTGGCTGTGGAGGCCACTGGAGCACAGTGAATTCACTGTCATGTTCAAGAAACCAGTTTGGAATTATTTGAGCTTTGAGACATGATAAATCACTAGAAGATAGGTACACTGTGGCCATAAAGGGATGGATATGGTGCTCAGTTAGCACTAAGGGGCCCAAAGACCATTTGATGCCAAATTCTGACCCTAACATCTGAAAGACTGGACTCATCAGACCAGGAAACTTTTTTCTTCTGTTGTCCAATTTTTGCCAATTTTTGTGTCAATTACAGCCTCAGTATCCTGATCTTGGCTGACAGGAATGGCACCCGGTGAGGCCCTCTGCTGCTGGAGCCCATCTGCTTCAAGATTTGACGTGTTGTGCATTCAGAAATGGTTGACTGCATGCCTTTGTTGTAACAAGTGTTTATTTGAGTTACTGTTGCCTTTCTATCATTTCTGTCTGGAGAATTTTTGATCACTGGGTATTTTGTATTTTTCTGACCATACTATAAATACCCTACAGATGGTTGTGTGGGAAATTCCAGTAGATCAGCAGATTCTGAAATACACCAACAACCAGGCCATGTTCAAGGTCACTTGAATTAGATTTTTCCCCCATTCTGATGCTCAGTTTGAATTTCAGTATATCATACCTATATGTCTAATTGCATTGAGTTGCTGCCATATGATTGATTAATTAGCTATTTGCGTTAGTGAGCAATTTTAAAAGTTGAACATATGGAGTGCTTATGTAAATCAAAACAACCAGTACAAAAATAGAGGTAATCCTTTAAAATTCTGCTGTTTTACTAATGCATATAGCTCCTTTTCCTGGGAAAGTTTTTTGGAAGGTTGCCCTCTTTTTTTTTTTTTTTAATTATTACTATTTGAGGGTTGCATGTGGCTTGAGATAGAGCTTGAGAAATTTTGCTGCTGTTGTTGTTTGTTAGTTTTTTAATCACTTTATTTGAGTAAAATGACATATTCAAAGGAGTGGTATTGTCCTCATTTCCCATTAATGTAAGAGAGAGGAGATGCTCAAGTGAGTATCATCCAGGTTCTACCTTTCTAGTTCACTAAGATGTTGCTGAAATGACAAAACAGAATGTGATTAATCAATTTTTCCTTGCTAATGTGTTAAGTTTGGACAATTTCAACCAACATATCAACACTGAGCGCTATGCTAATAGTTTCAGAACAGGATGGAATTAAAGTTACATTAGAAAAATTACTTATAAAGGCAAAACAAGCTTGTTGCTGTTGGTGTTTTTCACTGAAACAATATTTAATGAATTGAAAGTTTGTCCAAAGTTTATTAAAATATTATAAAAACACCACAAAGTAACAAATGGACTTTACCATCGAGCTGATTGTTTAGTCAGAGCTGATGTCTGAGAGGAGATTTGGCCTTTGACTCTCTCTATCCATCCCAGGAGAGCTTTTGGCCTCTTGCTAAGCATGCAGGGCTGTCCTGGTCTATTTACAGCGGTGACTTATGGAGGCTGGTGTAAGGCACACTGAGTGTCTGTAAGAAGACACTGCAGCTCTGACAGACGGGGCGATTGCTGTGCTGAATCCACGGGCTGACAGTAAGGCCCAGGTGCACCCACTGTGAGCTGGTTTGGATTGGACTTCGGACGAGCAGCACCAATGAATCCATTTAATTCCTGGCTCAAAGGTACCACATGAGGGTTTCTGGGACTTCATGCAGCTGTTTTATTGATAAATCATCTAGACCAAGGGTGGGCAATTGGCGGCCCAGGGGCATCATGCAGCCCTCTACCTTATTAATTGTGGCCCGCCAGTCATTTCCAAAAATCAACAAGTTGTTAACATGAAGAAAAAAACCTCAGAGAAAGTGCTTAACCTGAGATATCCATACAACGCAACACACAAATTCAGTTATCTAATAGAAATATATCCATGTAATCTGGATTGATATTTGTATTGGTTTTTGCAAGTCATTAAAAAACATACTTTGCAATAATAGTTTCTCTAAATCTCTTTGATAAAGCATTAGAATATTATATAACTCAATACTATATTTGGAAAATGGTAGGAGTAAATTATTTGTGCTTTAAAAATTCAATCATTGTTTCATTGATTTAAAAAATAGATGAATTGACTTTAATCTTGGTACATTGGGGAATTAACTTGAATTCTATGTTAGGTTCATTTAAATATGCATAATAGCTTGTATTTATGTTATGATATATGAATATTGGTATACTATTTTATGACTACTTTTTATTGGCATATTTTTTTTACCAAATTTTATTTTTCCCCATCAAGAGTATCCAATCATTTGTAACTATGTGGCCCTCAGGCTGGAAAAAAGGCTTTATGTGGCCCTCTTGGTAATTAAAGTTGCCCATCCCTGATCTAGACTGTCAAAAAAGTGATGCAGCATATCTAAAGACATGAGCCTTTGTTGGCTTTCTAGTTAGTCCATCAATCAGTCAGCCCCCTCTCGTGGCAACTTCACCTGGTTAAACAAACTTTCATCGCTGCCAAGTCTTTTAAGTGAGCTGTGGTAATTTAAACCAAAAGGTCAAAAGGTGTGCCAAGGGTGCCCTAATTCCAAATGTTCTTCTTGGATTTGACGTGGTAGATAAACACACTAGCTTAGTGCATTTTGGCGCATACTCATGGTCAAGATGACCTGCTGAAGATCAAAGTGAGCATCAGAATGGCGAAGAAAGGTGATTTAAGTGATGTTGAACATGGCATGGTTGTTGGCACCAGACGAGATGGTCCAAATCTTTCAGAAAGTGCTGATCTCCTGGGATTTACATGCAGGACCATCTCTAGGGTTTACAGACAATGGTCCACAAAGAGGAATTATCCAGTGAGTGGAAGTTTTGGGTAAAAATGGCCTTTATATCAGAGGTCAAAGGAAGATGGCAGGAATAGTTTGAGATGATTGAAAGGCAACAGTTCCTCAGATTACCACTCAATAGGCTGAAGACCATTTCTAAAACACAACAAATTTTAAAGCAAGTGGGCTATAGCAGTAGAGGACGTCACCAGCACCATGAAGAACTTAAAATTGAGGCTACAATTTGCACAAGATCACCAAAACTGGTCCCTTAGAACCAACTGAGCATCATTGAAACTCCACAACATAATCGAGTACTATTACCAACGCATCTTCTAGCAGGATAACAAGATCATCAGATCATCAAACTGGTTTCTTAAACATGACAGTGAGTTTGCTGTGCTCCAGTGGCTTCCACTAGACCTCAATCTAATAGAGCACCTTTGGGATGTGGTGGAATGGGAGTATCACCGAAAAGTCTGCAGCAACTGTATGAAGCTATAATGCCTATAAGGATAGCATAGCAATAGCATAAGGGGGTCCAACCTGGTACTAGCAACATGTAAATAATAAAGTGCCTATTGTCTTTTGTGGAAGTGTACAGACAACCAGAATGCCTACTCTAGGAAAATGGTCTAAAGACTACCTTTACATGGTGCCTTGGTTTGAGTGGATTCAAGAGCTGTGATCAAACAACTAACCTTCCGAATTAAAGATGGCCGACTCTACCAATACCCTGCCAAAAATGTGTTCACTCATTTACTTTATATACTTCCACATGGACTTCCACGTGTCCCTCCACATGATCCAATTACCTCCCTCGTCGCCTGTCAGCAAGCCGCAAACCTACTTGTCTAAAACACTAAGTGCAAAATCCACGACTGCATCCAAGAATCCCAAACTGGAGCCAAAATTCTCCACGTGAAACCCTTCCTTCCCTTCCGTCCCCAACATGACCCTTTCCCCACATCGACCACAGACCATAGCTCCGCTGTCATGCTTTGGCGTGGACCCACCTCCAGAGCCAGCTCCTCTATCTGGAACTGCTTCATGGCGCTGCGGTTCCCATCCACGTTTTTGTGGTAGTAGATCACCATCACGTCGTACTTCTTCATGATGGACTTGTAGTTCTTGGGGGTGAGGTCGTGGACACGGTCTTTGCCGTCATACTCAGGGATCTCCAGGCCCTTCTCCCCCCAGGACAGGGTCCCCAGAGAAAGGAAGACCCCCAAAAACACCCAGCCCCACTTCATGGCTTTTGTCACCTGGTGGTTTCGTGAAGAACGCCTCTTCTTGGTGCCTTGGTTTTAACGTGGGGGAGTAACGGAAGAATTTAATGCTGTCCCTAAAGGTGTCAAACAGGGGGAGTGAGGAACTGAGTCTGCTTCCTTTCCCCGCCGGTGAGAGAAGAGCAGGTCTGAGAGTGACGGCCTCTCTTTAAAAAAGACATACACGTGGGTTTGCTGGACTTGGGGAAGGGGAGGGGCACTTTTTGAGGGGGCAAGATCTCACAAGCTGGAGAGGCTGCCAAAATAGTCGGGAGAGGTGGGGGTGCAGTGGTCAGAAAAATAGCAAATGGGTGGAAACACGGGAGCTAAGCTTAGGTCATACTGGGGGGCCACCTGTTTGAAGCCGTGGCTATGAAAAGGAGCAGCAGCAGCAGTGGCGTTGCTAGTGGTGGAGCCGGGCGCTTGGAGAGCAACAGATACCAGCCGAGTGTCTTCAGGACTGAAGTTATGGATGGATGTATGATGAGAGCTTGAGGAAAGAAGAGCTCCAAGATGCCATTCCCATATTAAGTTTTGCAGAGGAGGACTTGTGCTAAAAATAAAAAACTCAGAGAGACAGAGCTGTGGACAAGATGGCATCCATGATAAAAGCCTGAAGGTGGATTGGGCGTCTATTCTTTGATATTTGATAGTTAATATCAAACAGTATGGGTACCTATTTTAAACTCATGGCAACAAAGAAGTAACATAAGGCACCTATTATCAGAAAATGTTCATGTTTATATTGATTGTAAGCAAACTCCTGCAAACTCACTTACTTCTGCATTTCTATCTCTTTCTCTTTTTCTTGGCAGGGCTGTCTATAAGCTGGACTTCTAAACAGAAAGGACATTTTTGCTCTAGTTCCGGCTTAAGTTAGGTCTTTTGTGCTGCAGCAGTAGTGCCTACCTACTGGGTTATCTGATCGGTCTGTAATCAAAGTGATTGACAGAACAATCATCCAATCACTTGCTGGATCTGCTTTTGAAAGGTTCTGCCCATTTCCAAACACTTTCTTTGGCAGGGGTGGGCAACTTTGATCACCAAGAGGGCCACACTGTTCCATGTTGTCGGGCTTTACCAATGGGGAAAAAATGTATATAATAAAAAAGTACAAGTCTTCAAAAAAGGATTATACCAACATTAATTTATTTTACCTCAAACACATTTAAAATTCACAATTTAATGAGCATGACACATAACTAAAGCCAACTTAAGCTTCTTTTCAATGCAATAAAAGAATGGATGTTAATCACCAATACATTACCTTTTCCATTGTTTTTAAATATAGTTTTTACTAATTATATATATTATATTTTAATGTCTCATAAAAGATATTTAGAGATAACAAAGTAAGTTCTTTAATGACTTGTAAAAAACAAAGCATTTACCAGCAATCTACGGTTAGTAGAAATAATTTATCCTAATTTGTGCATTATGTAGTACTGCTTACTTATATTTAGCAGTTTTTGTTGTCATGCTTTCTTCATATTTCCAATTTATTTTTTGGGGGAAATAATTGGTGGGCCGCATTGAGTGAGGCAAAGAGCTGCATTTGGCCCCCAGGCCGCCACTTGCCCACCCCTGTTCTATGGGCTCTTTCCCAGATATACTGGTGAAATATTTTGAGTGTCCATCTGGTGTGTCAGATTAGATTTTTTATGATTTAAAACAAACAAAAAAAACATTAGCTGTCTAAGACAGGAATCCATATGGTGTGATTGAACTTGAATTATACCAAACCGCTGCTGGTGGTGATCATTTATTTCTTTAAACATAAAAAACGTACATATTGTGCATCAAAATTCAACCAAAAACAATTGAGATATATTTATTTATATTATTTGTATAATTATTATTATTAAATATATTTGTTGTTCTTGTTATCATTATTATTATTATTATTATTATTATTTTGTTATATTATTGTCATTGTTTTATTATTGTTATTATTTTATTATTTATGCATTATTTTCATAAAGTTATAGAAACATAAGGCACACAAAAACTTATTTAAATAAAACACAGTGGAGTGGTAAAGGCCTGCAAATGGCTTATATAAACCACACCTAAGAGACAATGGAAGGTAAATACTGAACCATCAAAAATCAATATCAATTCAAAGTGCAACAATTTCGAATATAATTTCTGGTCTTCTTTCCGAGCCTTAGTCACTACACAAGAATAGTTTTAAAGATTTAAAGGGAATAAAAGAGGTGGAAACATGGAATGACAGAGAGAGAGAGATTTAAGAAGAGCCTTTGGAGACAGTTTAGGATCATGTCAGATATTAGTTTACAATGAGAAAGGGGAGAGGGTGTCTATTAATAACACTGAAATATGATCGTGATTCTCGCTCAGTCAGGATTGTGGCCTGGACAGCGTGTGGGTGTGGATGCCAGGGAGGGCGTGTATGAGCTGAGAATTACACAGATATAATCATGATCGTGTGAGACCACAAACATAAAAATATCTGTCACAGACGCAGGCTTACACCATGGCACTGTTTTTAAAAGATATCTAGGGATGTACACCCTGCTATCTAATTCAGAATCGGAATCAGAAATGCTTTATTAATCCCCAAGAGGAAATTCTGTTGTTTCAGTTGCTCTTATATCAATTAAAGACATTAAAATAGATTTGCATGAAAATCGAGTAAGCAGGTTGCAACATGCAAAATCTTTACGCTATATCAACTTCCTTATGAAGGAGAAAATAAATAAAATAAGTAAAAGTGAGACTATGAACAAGGCCAAGGAATTTACACCATTAACGAGAACAACGTTTACAATTATGAACATAATATTACAGCACTGTATGACAGTAGACTATGTGACCAAAAGGCAAAGTTTCGCCGTATGGATATTGCAGTGGCAGTGTTGTGTGTAACGCGTTACAGTAACGTAACTTCTTTTTTCAGGTAAAAAGTAAAGTAACACACTACTACTGAAAATGTGGTAACGAAACTTAGTCCTTTTTTAATTCGGTGCAACGTTACTTTTCCTACGGACAGATCTGACACCGATGCTGCCTTCTCAGCTGCCCGCATTAGACACAAGCAGTGTTGCCAAATCTGCTCATTATAAGCGTCTTTGTGCCTGTTTTTCTCTAACTCACTTGTAAATCTCATGAATTGAGGCCACTGGTTGCGTTTTTTTTGGGCTTGTTTCGTAACGTTCACTTGTTATTGGGGCTTTTCTGTCTGTCTGTGTGAATCCCCCAGATTATCTCCCAGCTCCACACAATAAAGCAAAACACGAGTGTGGTAGGTAGTTTGGCCTTTCCACTTCCTCGTTTCCTGGTTATTGCGCCCGCCTTCAAACACACTCACGCACAAGGCGCAACAAGAGCCATAGCTGCCAGGTCCACTTGTTATAAGCGACGGTGGGCTTCTTGTTGCTTGGCACTGTGAAATCGAAATGTAATGTAGACGAAAATTAAAACACGCTTTATTTAGATTTCTCTTTTTTAAAAAAAAAAAAAGTAATACATCACATTAGAAAAAGAAAAAGCTGGAGGTTGCTTGTTTTTATCCACCTGGTTGCTTATTTCAGAAGAAGAATCTGGCAACACTGGACAGGAGCTCCCATTCCACACGGTATGTGAAATGATTTTGTATAACAAAGAGCACAAAAGAAATACCTGTTATGTCCTCCGTAGAAGAAATTTATGTAGGCCTACACATTTAGGAACAGATATGGGGTTCTGCCCAAAGTCGAGCAACGTAAAAGTAACTAGTAACGTAAAAGTTACTTTCCATAGAGGGCAACTAAGTAGAGTAACGGAATCCTGTTTTAAGTAATAATGAGTAACAAACAAACACTACTTTTTTAAAAGTAACTTCCCCAACACTGAGCACTGGACATTACAGTATTTGTAAGTATTTTCATTTCATGTCCTCTCTTTAAGCTGTCAGAAAAAAACAGGAGTGATGGGACAACAAGCTGATGTAAAATTTCAGGACATCCAACGATTAAAGAATTATCTCCTGAACTGACAGCAGGCCACATCTGTTATTCTTCAAGACCCCAGGGGAGCTTCTCGCAGACTAAAACAGTCCATTTGAGTTTGAGGACAGGATTAAAATAATTCTTCCTCCTCCACGTCTGACTGTTTCTGAGTGAGGATGTGGTCTGAGTGTCCCAGTGCCCCCTTGAGTGTCCCAGTGCCCCCCGAGTGTCCCACAGCACCCTCGTCTGGCGGTTGTACTTACAGACCTCATGATGAGTTCATCTTCTCCCTCTCGCCTCTCTGTGTCACTTTCCTTTCAGATCAAATCAAGAGAGATGAGCAATAACAGGCATCTGTACAGACTGAGCCCAGTCATTACTGAGCGTGTGCTGTTGCCAGGGGAACCGGCCGACTGATTCAAACTGATCGAGAAGGAAGAGAGCTGAAAATTCACCTCGTGCAGAGGAGAATGAGGTGAAATCATCTCACACTGAAGCTTTTTGGATCAAATCATTGCAAAATGTGTGTTTATTTTGTTAACTTGTTGATGAAAATCTTTGAAATTTGCTTCATAGATGAAAAAAATGACAGTAAATTATAAGAAAATTAAAGAGAAAGGGTGCAAGAGGTAGTTTTTTAGAAAGAGTTTTATATTTATATGTGAAAAGAAGTTTTATACTGTTTTTTTCTGATTTAATGACATCATTATCTCTTTCCCTGACTTCACACCATTATTATCTGGAAATATAAAACATATTGTTTCATTAGGTATGCCTTGATCAGGCTTTTTGTGGCTGTTAATGATCAGTGATCACATTTTAGTGAGATCAGCCAATACTGATACTGATCATGTTTGTGTTTGTTATAACAGCTGATTGAGAGGGCAATGCAGCAAGTACCCTAACATGAATGTCTGAATTACACAATGTTGTCATTTATTTATTTTCTATGTGAATTAACAACATTTTTACTGTACTAAATAAAGAATGTATTCAATCCAACAAGCTCAACAGTGTAAATAGTCTAATAAATAAAAGCCTGTTTGTTTAAGAATATATTTATTAAGGTAAATTATGAATCTGATATAGCTATTTCATACTGATAAGAAAAAAAAATGTCTTCAAAGTTCAGCCAAAATCTAAATTCTAGTCACTTAAAATTTCGTTAAACACATCAAGTTTTTATCTTCATCAAGTACACATTTTACCAAGCCACACAACCACATCATAATATTTCCCACTGGACCTCAAACGCATCTCAGGGTGCATGTTGTGTAGCAATGTTTAGTTCATTTAGCTTAGCTGATTAGCATTCATCTTGTCAGTCGCAGTGTTAAATTTCAGCACTGGATTAATATTTTTGAAAGAATGACGAAAATGAACATTGTTATGATTCTACAAGAGTTTATTCAAGACATAACAGAGCATCAGTCCCACAGTCACTTTGTGGGAGCTCTTTTAATCTGAAGTATGAATATAGTTCAGCCTTTCCAAAACCATTAGAAACAAACTTCAGGAGACTTTACGTGCCTTAAGCTCAGAAAAAATAGACATATATAAATAAAATATAAATATATAATATATACTTTATAATATATATATATATATATATATATCATAATATCATAATGTGTTCAAATGCAATTCCAAGAAAAAGACAATTGCATTTTTATAAAAAAAAAAGAATATTTACAGATGCTTGGAGGTCAAATTTGTTTGTTTTACCAGCATTATAAATATTTACAGAAATTAACAGATGTTAAAAGCACCTAAATGTGACTTTTAATGTGGATACCTTTTTTCATTTATTTGTATTATAAACTGCTTATAAATTATAGCTTTTTCTCCTCAATAGCACATTACCTCAAACATCTCACAGGAACTGAATAAAAAAAGCACACACAAGTCCAAAGTCATAAAAAACTAACAGAATTAAAGGCAGTTACCAAAAAAACAAGGTACGATCCAAACAATGGATTTAGTGGATTGTTTTTATTATATTTATATATAACTTAACCTAGACTGATACACTCATACAGTCTTTGTGCAATTATAGTTTATATCATGTGTTGTTTAAAGGTCTTATAGATAATTAAATGATGATAATAAAGAATGAAAAACAAGCAGATAACTCTTAGAAATGTTAAAATGTAAATTCCTCTGATGGTACAAACAGATGTTGGCAGTAAACATCAGAGCAGAAAGGACAAAATGAAGGTGAAAGTAGTTCTTCAGTGATTTACCATCTGTGTTTAATGTTCATGTTTTTGTGGGGCTCATATTTAATTGTCTTCTTTTTTTGTATTTCCAGTCAGCCTCAAAGCTCCCTCTCATCCTCGCCTCTGAGCGTCATTACTCGGAAATTATTACGCTCATTAATTACTGCCTGCTTATTACCGACAGGCACACATTTTCCTCCACTCTGCTCCCTTATTTAATCTCCACCGTGTGCCGTTGTTTCTTCATTTCCTCGCCTCCACCCATGGCTCTCTCACCAAATTTTCTTTTTACCCATCAAGCCTTGCTCTTCCCCCTCCGCTCTTTCTCTAAACTTACCCCGACTCTCCGTCTCCTTGTGCTCTTTGTGATTGAGCCTGAAGATCTCATTAACGCCCGAGCTTAGACGTGACACATTCTCACCCTCTGCCACGACGGAGGAGGTGACGTACCACACGGCGGCCTTTCATCACCTCCTAGAGCTGCGCCGCGGGTCACTGAAGAGTCAATTTAATAATTACTGTAAAGAGATGAGGCAATAAAGACGAGGGTATCAGAGTAACCTCATATGATTAAGTCCTCAAATTGACCCTCTGCCAACCCTCGCTCTACTTGGTTACTTTCACTGGATTAGAAAAAAAATCTCCTTTTGCTGAGGTCGCTCCTATTGGAAATGATTAAAAATACTCCGCTGTTCGACTAATTTATTTATCTTAAACTGGTTGAAGTCTTTAATAATTTGGCATAAAAAATAAATGAAGACAAAGACACATAGGGGTGAGTTAATACGACTCAAAATCTCTAAAAACTTCTTTAAATCAATCAAAACTAGCCTAATGCTAGTAATATTTGCTAACATTAGTTATCCTTCCACTGCACTTCAGCAAGTTTCTTTTCTTGTGACTGTTGATCAGCCATATTGTTACACTTAACACTAGGTCGTAAGTTGATGTTAATGTGAGCAAGCTAACGTTACAGAGAAGAAACATGAACATTACTTTATGCTAATGCTACTGGCAAGATAATGTCTTATCACAAACATCACATCGCTGATAAAAATGTGTTCTCATACTTCTTAGCTTATGCAAGTATTTTTTGCGACTAATGAGAGCTCAAACTGCAAGAGGGGATGAGTCTAAAGAGGAAATACTGTTATTGTAGGAAGTAGGATGAAAAAAAAAAATACTCCCATTGCAAGATATGGAACCATGCTGTAGTGACTGAGGTCACAATCTCACTTAAAAAAAGAAAGAAGGATACATTTTTTAATTTTGACATCTGAAACACATACCAAAAAACCAGAGACAGGCCCAACAAAAGACTGGGAAGATTGAGGAATGTTCAAAAAAATCATGAGTTCCATGATTGGGAATAAAAGGAGCATCCTCGAAAAGCTCAGTCGCTCACAAGCAAGGATGGGGCGAGGTTCACCGCTTAGTAAACGACTGGTTGAGCAAATAGTCCATCAGTTTAAGAACGTTTCTCAACAAGGAATTCAAGGATTTCATAAGCTACAGTCCATAATATCATCAAAAGATTCAGAGTATCTGGAGAAATCTCTGTATGTAAGCGGCAAGGGCATAAATCAACATTGAATGCCCATGACCTTCAATCCCTCAGGCAGCACTGCATTAAAAATGGACATCATTCTTTAAAGTATATTACCACATGAGCCCAGGAACACTTAGGAAAACCACCGTCAGTTCACACAGTTCATCTATTAAAAATAAAAAGAATCCGAACTCAATAATTGCAGACAGAACAATTTAGTGTCCTCAAACGCTTGAGTGTTGTTAAAAGAAAAGGTGAAGTCACAGTGGTAAACATGTCCCTGCCCAGTGTTCATTTTGACAGAATTTTTTAATTATATTTCAGTTATAGTCTTTTGACTGAAATATCTTTTAGTTTTAGTCATAATTTAGTCATCTAAATTGTTTTAATTTTAGTCTAGTTTAAGTTGATGAAGTTACACAGCATTTTAGTCGATGAAATATACTGTAAATTTAAACTAAAGTGTAAGGCATTTTTATGTTTCCTTGAATTTATGAAGTCACATTTTACACTTGGATAAAATGAAACATCTAATAACCCTTTATTGAATGCTAGTAAAGTTTGAATGTATACATTTAACTTTTGTGTGAAATGCAGTCCCCTTTATTTAGGCTACCTGGCAGGGTATCACAGTTACAATACCAGAATGTACAACGAACAGTGAACCTGCTCTACATGAATATATCAATTCATAAAGGGAGCAGCTGTGATTGGATCACTCCCCAACTTATCCTGCCACCAAGAAGCTAAGGCAGTTGTGATTGGATGTCCCTCTTAACTCATCCAACCTTTCCATACAACCAAAGTAGCTGTGATTGGATATATTCCTATCTTGTCTCTACTTTCTACATGACCAAATTAGGTCTGATTGGATTAAGTCTCTATCAAACATTTTTGTCCAGTTTTTATCTGTTGATGAAAATGTCAATTAATTTAGTTTTAGTTTTTCATGTGCACTTGTTTTATAAGTTACTATCTAGTTTTCATCAGGGGAAAAAAGGTTGTTGACCAAAACTATGACGAAAATAATTAGTCAACAAAATTAACACTGCCCCCGCCCCAGCTTTTTGGAAAATGTTGATGGAATCAAATAGGAAACAATCAGTTTTATCAGTTTAAACATTAAATATCTTGTCTTCATACTGTACTCAACTGCATATAGGTTGAAAAGGATTTGCAAATCATTGAATTCTGGTTTTACTTCGGTTTTACACAACTTTATTGAATTGGGGTTTACACATTAATACAGGATATTCTGATTACACACTGTTTGGTGTTTATGTTAACCCAAGTGCCCCACAGGCAGTCAGAGTGAAGCAATCGGTGTTCTCTGTTTGCCTGAACCTGCTGCAGTCACATCATCTCCTCTAAATCACATAAATGTGCTCTAACAGGGCAGATCTGGAGGTCTGCATGTTTAATAAGAGATCTGCTTGACCAGCAGTTCATCAACTCTGACTAATGTGCCGGATCAGAACCAAGTCACAACCCTGCGCACACACATCACCACCACCCACCAGCACCAGTCTGGCCCTGGAGCACAGCCCTCTCCGTCCCACACCCACGGTCCGTATGCTGGGGTAAACGGTACAAAGCGTCTCCACATGGACAGCACACTCTGGCTGTGGGACACATGGACATACACAAACAGAACTTAAAAACACAGAATAAAAGCGGAGTACACACATAAAGATTATCGGGCTGTTTTATCCAGACTTTCCCCCTGCCTGACCAAGGACGGTAAACGCCAGATTATCTAATGTCTTATAAGATTATCCTGTGGTCTGAGGCGTGTTAAGAGTGAATTTGTGCTGATAATCAGCTCTGAAACGGGTAGGGGCAGATAATTGTAAATATTAAACTTCAATATTTACAACCAAAAATCTTCATGTGTGTGGGAAAGCCGACGACTCCCGAGTCATGACTCTATGAATTGTGATGTGGAACAAAATTTAACCAATGAAGGAGCAAGCTGACTGAGGAACAAGGAAGCAGGCGTAAATAAAAACAAGCATGGCCGACCTGAAACATAAAGTTTGGCGGACCTCAGAAATGGAGGAACAACCCCAGAATGTCTATTCAACGTCTCCACCAAGTTGTACCCAGTGGTGGACAAAGTACTCAACTCCATTACTTGAGTGAAAGTATAGATACTCCCGATCAAATGTTACTCCAAGTACTGGAGTACCTGCTTTTGAAAATACTTAAGTATTAAAAGTACATTTTTGTTTTAATGTCAACACATTATTGTATTGTTCCCACAATGAATTTACAGAATCTAATGACTGAAACAACCTACTGAATGCACTGACCTGCTTATAGAACCTGTAGACCAAAAAGCTTGCAAAATATGCTACAAAGCCTACAGAAATGCCTTGAAACACAACTGAATCGACAAAAAGACAACCATTGCTGTTTTCATTTTTTTATTTAAAACTCCCCTTCAGATATGGCCATGGGTGTTCTGGCGTGGAATCGCCGTCTGTATCTGCCGTAGCCATCATTACCGCCAAGACAAAGCATTATCTGAGCAATGCTAGCTCAACATTTACCTGCCCGATCTGAGTAACACATGCGCAAAGTACAGGTACGGCATCACCACTTGAACAAATCACACACCCATATCGCATTTTAGAGGAGAAAAGAAATTTCATCCACTGACTTCAGAGCTATACTTAAAAGTAGCGAGACCCTTCATAGAAATGTAGTGGAGTTAAAAGTACAACATTTGCTTTCAGATGTAGTGGAGTAAAAGTCATAAGTTTCCAAAAAATAATACTCAAGTAAAGTACAGATACTCAAAAAATGTACTTAAGTACAGGACTCAAGTAAATCTAATTTGTTACTGTCCACCCCTGGTTGTACCACAACCGAATTGACAAGGACAAGAGTTGGCAAGAAAGTGTTTGTTAGGTCACGTTTGATCACGCAAGATTTCCGTCTTGGAGGACTAGGTTTTAGATCGGTGGTGGAACAGAATCGTTATGTGTGTGTGCTGTGTTGAGATGATCACACAGTACGATCAAAACTGTTCAATGCCTGATTTTTTTATCTTCTCAATCTCTTCAGATTTAGAAAATCCGTTATGTGTGTACCCCGCTTTAGACATTTAATGAGACATTCAAATGCACTAAATATTAACAATAAACACTTCACTAAAGTGGTGGGTTGACTCTCAGAGTGAATTTAGCCTCTCAGTCCTGGTGTCCAAGCAACCAGCGAGGGCAGAGAACAGTGTACGCTCCCTCACACTCAGTCGCACACAAATGCAAGGAAAACACAGGGGACAATAACACACGGTGAATATTTGAAGTGTAATTATTTTCAGTTAAAGCCTTGACATTTTCAGGAGAATGGAGAAAAGTTTTAGGGCAGCAGCTTAAGGTGAATCAAATGTTTTACAGTTCAGAGAGCTCAGTATTTCAAGTAAGACACTGTGAGCGTCTGTCAGACTTCACCTGTCTTCCAAGAAAGCGCTCGGCTGTGAATGAAAAAGGGTTCAGCTGTATGATTAATTCAATGCTGCACTGTTATGTCAGAAAGAGTCAAGGTTTGAGTTTGTCTCTGTGAGGCTCAAAAGTCGAAGACACAATAAAATAAATCAGCTGCAGAGTAAAATGTGACTTCAATTCTCTGTTTGTTTGATAAAGTAGCCTTTAGACTTTAAGCACAGTTCAAGGTGCCAAATTGGATTGAAACTGCATTTCTGTTGCACTGTGTTTCTACTGGGTGGCCTGGTAGTCCACGTGCCTCACAGCAAGAAGGTCGCCAGGTCAATCCCCGGGTCGGTCAGGGTCTTGGCATGCTCTTCCTGTGCATACATGGGTTCTCTCTGGGCACTCAAGCTTCCTCCTACAGAGCAAAACATGCTAATTAGGTTGATTGGTGACTCCAAATTGCCCTTAGTTATGAATGTGAGGGTGAATGGTTGTCTGTTTCTATGTGGCCCTGCGATCGGCTGGCGACTGGTTAAGGGTGTACCCCGCCTCTCGCCCAATGTCAGCTGGGACAGGCTCCTGCAGCATCCACATTTGAAGTCAGGTCACCACCAAAATCTGATCACTTCTTCCTTGTGCCATGACCAACATTCCCTGAAAATGTCATCCAAGTTCATCATAACTTTCCTGAGTTACACTGTTCACAAACTAACAAACAAACAAAAGCCAACAAAAACAAAACCTTAGGGAAGGTAATAAATTTGATATTACTGTTTTTAACTTTTTTCAGGATAAATATTATTTCACACACCTAAAATTCAGAAGACTTGGTTCGGTTTGGAGGTGAATTTGTTTCACTTGTTTTACTTGGCTTGGTGTGCTATCACACTGCACCTAGTCAGGCGGACCAAAGCCTGTCCAGTGCTGTGCGACGTAGCCTCCCAACACTAGTTGGAGCTGTAGCTGTGGTCTTTGTTCCTGCCATCCAGCCGGTTGTTGCTGTATGAGCTGGAAATACACATCCAGCTTACAGTAACAACAATGTTTAGCTCGAAGCAATTTGGAAGTATTCTTTGCCATAAAATGAAGAAAAAGTTGCATTTGGGGTGCATTGTAGGTACTTGCATATTGACTGGAACCATATTCCGCACGGATTCGTAGACATCAACTCATGAATAGGACCAGAAGCTGGTGGTGCTAGCAATGCTATCATTAGCTGAACTCTGCTTTATTGTCAGTGAGCGCTACTTTAGCTTTTATGTTTTGATATTCAGCCAAAATCCAAGCCACAATTCACTTCCTTTTGGTTCACTTGCCTCGAATGGTCCTTGTTTGATTTGGATTGCTCTCTGATTGCTCTGAAAAAAAAATAATATTTTGATGAACCAAAGATTGGTTCTTTGACTTCGAGTCAGTTTTCACACCCCTTTAAATGAACCAAACTGTACATAAAACTGAACATGTTAGGCGTGAAAGCACCCTAAATCTCATCTTTTCTCCAGTTTTTCAAAAGTGTTGATTGTGGTATCAATAAATCCTTTTGCATGGAGACTTAATCTAAAATAATTCAAATTAACACTGAGCTACGAGCTGGATTTCTTCTACTTTGTTTGTTCTCCCGGAATGTGCCAGAGAGACTCCTGCTGTCACATATCACCAGGATTGCCCCACAGGAGATCATTTGCATCCAGCATGAATATTTACTCAGTGAATTAATCTTGTACACTAAAAACTCACCTCACTGGGCTCACTGTAGGGGTCCTTAATGCTCAATTAATGAACATTCAAGGTCACCTGAACCAGCAGTAGAGGTTAATGTCTCTAAAGCCAGCACCGCCTGTCCAGCATGTCAGTATGAACAGACTCTTTGTCTGTTGGCTGACGAGAAGAAGATGGGATGTTGCCTAGAAACGGAGAAACCTGACAGACTGACGGATCAAGCTTGAGACCGAACAGTTGGTGTGTGTAGGATGAGTGTATGTGCTCCGGCAGGTGTGCAGTTTCGTGCGGAGATTGTAGACTGTATTACAAGCATGTGGCAGGAGGCAGAGAGAGAAAATGTAAATGTCTGAGCTGAGGAAGGATCAACGAGTCTGACCAGTTGATAACCAGGACGCCAGTAATGAGCCGACTGGAGCAGATGGTGGTTCAGTCAGGGAGCCAGAGTGGGATTTTGACCTTCATTTAGAGTTATTTGAGTCCCATGTGAGGCTAGCCTGCAAAACAAGATCAAAAAACTGTCATACCCCCTCCAATATGCAGAAACAATTTAGTGGGAACTTCAGTTAACCGTCTTTTGCTGAGGGGAATAAACAAACCAGAATGCTACAACAAATAATGCTATTGGTACACGATTGTTTTGTTCGTAACGAAGGTCTCTACGTCAGATTAGGTGATCACAGAGCTATAAAATTGTGCCGTGATTTGCTCAATAAGCATGTCATGGCACAAGGAACAATAAAGTAGATTTTAGTGGCGATGCAAAAATAGATGTAAAGCAGGGCATTTTGTATTGTTTTTTTATATTGCAGGATCTGGGATTTTTCCACATTTTTGCAAATAACTCAAAGAGGTATGAAGAAAACTTTGAGGATATGTTGGTCATAGCACTAGAAACGCTCAACTAGATTTTTCTGGTGATCATAATTCGGACGCCAATTCAGGATCTTTTTGAGGATTTGTTAACATTGAAAGATAGAGCAGCTTTCCACATTTTTGCAAATAACTTAAAAAGTTCTCGACTGACAATAATAACATTTCTAAGGGGTTGTCAGTTATAAAACTTGTGAAAAGTGATGAGACTTTGGTGATGCTTCAAATCTAGGTGTGGATCAGGGAATTTTTTAAAGGATTTGTTAACATTGCGAGATCTAGAAATTTTTTGCATTATCAATAATAACTCAAAAAGATGTCAATAGTTTTTGATTACATTTTCAGGAAATGTTTGTCAAAGCACTAGAAACAATCAACTAGATTTTGGTGGTGATCAGTATTTGGAAGCAGATTCAGGAATTTTCTAAAGAATTTGTTAACATTGAAAGATAGACCAGCTTTTCACACTTTTGCAAAGAACTGATTTTGATGACATTTCCATGGAATGTCAGGTCTGGGACAAGACTGAAATGATTGGACTTTGGAAATCCAAAATATTTTTCTTTTTTTACTTGCAAGATCCACAGTTTTGCAAATAGCTCAAAGAAATGTTGACTGATTTTGAGGAAATTTTCCGGAAATTTTGGTCATAGCACTCGAAATAATCAAGTTTATTTTGGTGGTAATCAGAGTATGGATGCAGACTTTTTTAAGGATTTGATATCATTAAAAGAAAGGTCAGCTTTCCACATTCTTACTTATAACTCAAAAGTTCTCAATAGACTTTGAACTTTTAGGGGATGTCAGTCATAAAAGTGATTGGATTTTGGTGATGATGTAAAAATGAATGTGGATCTGGAAATCTTCACAAATCTGCTGACATAACGAGATCTAGGAATTTTTCACATTTTCACTAATAACTCAAAAAGTTACTGACAAATTATCATGATATGTTCAGGGAATATTGATCATGGCACAAAAGAGGGGTGTTTGGATTTTGGTGGTGATCCTAATACGGATATAGATCCAGGAATGTTTTTAACATTTGTTTATACTGCATGATAGGGCATTTTTCCACATTTTTTATAATAACTTGTAAACTTGTTTGTGGATTTTGGTGAAGTTTTCAGGTAACGTTGGTCGTGGCACAAGGGAGACGTCAATAGATTTTGGTGGTAATCTGAATTCTATTTTATACAAGTATTGGTCAACATTGCATTATAAGGCAGTTTTTCACATTTTCACAAACATTCAGATTAGCATTGTCAAGTATGCCCTGACGGAGGTTATTACTCTCGGAGCACTACAGTTTGCACTCTATTATTCATTTACACTGCATTGACAAAACCAAGCATTCATATTTGAATTCTATGTTTATGAAGTATAGATTATTATAGATATTTTAACCCTAATGTTATGGCTGTACAGAGGTTTGGTGGCCCCATAGAAAATCATATGGGCTCTAACTCTTATTTAAGACACACACACACCCAACACAGCATCGTGTGGATTTGCTGTTCATCATGAGACTGGGGTCCACATTCAAGATTTCCTGCTGCTTAACAGAAGGTTTTTTCTTGCCGCCATGATGGAGGGATTCATGATTGGCTTTATGGATTCATGTTGGGTGTTGGATGTATATATTTGTATATATATGTATATGTGTATTTTTATATGTATATATGTATCTATGCATATATGTGTATCCATAATATGAAGAGCTTTGTGCTCTATTGTAAAGTGTCTTGAGATAACACTTGTTATGAATTGGCGCTATACAAATAAAGATTGATTGATTGATTGATTGAAGAAGGACCACACTGAACTATACAAGTAGATCAATTTTGATTTCTGGTTCTGTAACAAATCCTCCTCTTGCTCCTAGATTAACAGTAATCTTTCTCCTTACCTCTTAAATTAGCATTGATACTCACTTCCCTCTATAAATCCCCTATAATCCATGCACAGTCTGCCGAGCCAGCCCAACTGAAACCCTCGTGAGCCTCTAAAAATCCTCACCTCATTTCGAGCCTTTCTTTTCAACCGTAAATTTTCACCCACTGCATTATACATCAGCTCAAAAAGCAGGCCCCATTTAGTGTCCTGATTGATGACCTGTAATCAATACCTCTGCAGGTTTCTAAGCAACACCTAATGTAACAATCTTATTGGACCGTAGCTGCAGCTTGTGATTGGCCTTGTGAGAATGGGCTACTCAAGAAACAGCTGCTAATGGAGGTCAGCTATCATATAGATGTCTAACTGAGGTGTAGATGTGAATGACATTGAGGGGGAAATAAGAAGAATTCAGCAAATCGGACGTCCATTTTCAGTTCTAGTCTAAATCTGGAGCATCTTTTATCTGACGTATTTGACATATCACACAATGAAGAACGCAAAGGCACACTGAGCGTGATCTGTATTCATCGTCACAAACCTGTCATGCAAAGTAAAACAGTGTCATGAGCCCCCTGTGTCTATGGTATGCAAATTAAAATCCTTTAGTTCATCAGTTGTACTCCTCACAGCACCAGAAGACGTCACAGGGAGGCAATTAACGAAGCACGCTGAGGAGTCACGACAGTCTGACACATTCAGACGAGGCTGGTATTTAAAGAGAGAGCAAACAAAGCTCCGGATGACTCAGGTCAGCCCCAGGAGAACTGGATCTTGACTCGTGACTATCATTGTAGAAGACTTGTTTTTATGCAAAAGTCGGCTCATGTTGTCAAGCTCAATCTGACATATGTGAGGGTAACAAGGCAGGAGGAAAGAAACTCAGATTTTTGGCCCCAGATGAGAGTGAATATTCTGATTTATTCTAATTTGACGTAACCCCACGTCCGTCATCCTTACTGTCATTTGAACATTTGTCAGAAGAACGTGGGTTCACTTGAGTTGGTATGTAAACAGGTCTGCAGCAAGCAACCACACGACAAAACATGAAGAGGGCAAAACGATCCAATCAGACGGAAAATTACACGAAGACATAAACAGGCTGGAATTTTTGCAAATGCTAAAAGATGACTCAGTGCTTTAGGTTTAGGAACCAGAAGTAAAGGTGGAACCAGGAATCTGCTGGATGACTAAGAAGGGTCTGGAAGTAGGCCGGACCATCAAAAAAGGAAGCAGGAGTCAGCCACCAAGAAGGAGCCAGGAGATGGCCAGAAAACCAGTGGGAAACCGTGAGTTGGCTTGACAGAAATAGAGTCACCAGGAGTTTGCCAAGCAACAAAGGAGGAACAAGAGGTGTTCAGGGTGTCAAAAGTGTATACCAGGCCACTGAAGAGACCCCAAGACTCAGCTGACCTGCCAAAGGGAAACCAAGAACCACCAGCCCACTAACATGGGACCAGAAGTGAGCCTGACTGACAAGGGGGAGCTGGGAGACTGGCAGAATACAACTGGGGACCAGGTGGGAAACCAAGAATTGGCCTGACAGTGAAGGAGTAAGTAGGAGTTTGACTAGGCCACTGTACTTGAACCCCACACAGAGAAACCAAGAGTCAGACAGTCTGCTAAGGTGAGCCCAGACTTGTCCTCCAGACCACTGAGGAGAGGGATCCAGTTTAAGTCACTGAGGGTTAGAAAGGAACCAGGAGTCAACCTGGCAACAAGGGAGAAACAAAAAGATTCAGGGGGTCAAATTGTCTGCCATGCCACTGAGGAGACCACAGGACTCAGCTGAATTGCAAAAGGGAAACCAGGTCTCACCAGACCACTAATGTGGGACCAGAAGTGAGCCTGACTGACAACAGGGATCTGGGAGACTGCCAGAATACAACTGGGGACCAGGTGTCAGTCAGACAACCAACGGAGAACCAAGAATTGGCCTGACAGTGAAGGAGTAACCAGGAGAATGCTGGGCCACTGTACTTGATCCAGGACTCAGCTTGACTAGCTCAGAGAAACCAAGAGTCAGCCAACCTGCTAAGGTGGACCCAGACTTGTCCTCCAGACCACTGAGGAGAGGGATCCAGTTTAAGTCACTGAGGGTTAAAAATGAGTAAGTCCGACCATTAGGGAGTGCGTACAAGGGCATCGAGGGGACATTTTTTTTCAGTCTTTGCACAAATGTCCACTCTGGTTGAAGGATGAAGTCATTGAACTATGGGTGCCATAGGTCAGAGGTTGAGGTCGATGCCCCCCCCCCCCCCCCCCCCCCCCCCCCTTTACCCTTTGCTTGCAAACTTGATGTCTCATCTTTTTTTTCAAACTGAGAAATTTTGAAATGTTCCACTGATGTTCGCCCCAATTTTAGGATGACCTGGTCAGATTTCAGGGGTAGTAGTTCATAGGTCAATGTCACAGGGGGGTTTTATTTATTTTCAATTCTTAATGCAATATCTCAGAAATGCTCTGAGGGGTTTTTTCAGACTTTGAACAATGTTCCACTGATGTTCATCCCAATTTAAGGATGAACTGGTCAGATTTTAGGGTCAGTAGTTCATAGGTCATGGTGGCAGAGGCTTATATTGATATTTTAATTACCTCCACCAAGGAGGTCACGTTTTTGCTGGTGTTTGTTTAGTCTGTTTGTCTGTTAGCAAGATTACACAAAAAATACAGGACAGATTTTGCTGAAATTTTCAGGAGATGTAGTTAATGGCCCAACTTAAAAATGATTAGATTTTGTTGGTGATCCAGATAACAGTCATTAGCGAACGGTCGTTTTTGCTCAACAACTGTCTAACTAATAATGACATCAACATGACTCTGAGTGCTAGGTGTGGGTTTTCAGGGTCAATGAATCATATTCTGATGGTAACTTTATCATGGAACTATTGCTTATAGATGTAACAGCAATATGTGAGCTACCCTAGCGGAGGTTTGCGCAGTCCGACTGCTCTCTAGTTTTTGAATGAACTGATTGAGGAAAAGGTAACATAAAACCGTCAGGCTGTAGCTCTGGCTGTTAACTGTGTTCGCCTCCATTCACATAATGAGTCAAAACACCCTAATCTGCAGCTCTCAGCAGTGTTTATGTGTCCCCTGACCTCCACTGTTTACTTCTTGAGTATAATCTCATTATAACTGACATGAGTGATGGCTCACTTTTAAAAGACTAAAAGAAGCTGCAATAAACTCTGATTATTCTTTAATTGAGGGGCACAGCTCTATCTACATGAAAGCCCGCAGCTCAACATGTTCTCACCTGTTGACTGGCAATTATTGAGAGTAATTATAATAATTTAAGAGCCCAATAATAACTGTCTTTAAAGGTCCTCATAGCAATAACGGTGCTCTAACTTTTAATCACAATCCCAGGAGCAAGCAGAGCAGAGATTATTAAATGGCAGGGAGGTTTAAGAAGCGAGGGCAGGGATGTGTCTCTGTAATCGAGCAGCTGCTTTGTGCCGTTTGTCATTACCGCTCTCAGCTGTCCGTCTGCGTCTTATAATGGGAGCTGATGCCCCCAAGCTGCCCGCCAACACCGGGTGTAGCGGGTGATTAGAGCTCGTCCTTTAATTCCTCCTGCAGAGTCAGTGTCATCACGATAAAGGGCGAGGAGAGGGGAGGTGAACCAAAGGGTGCGAAGAAGAGGAGGGAAGATAGTGAACAAGAATGGGATGAAAATGCGGGAGAGGGTTGTCCAAGTGTGACTGGGAGAGGGGAGAAATGCCCATAGAGGAGGATTTTAAAAGACAGTGAGGGATGACTGCAGGAAAGGGCGATGGCAGGATGATGAATGAGCGAAGACACATGTTGGTAGGAGCGCAAAGAGGAAGAAGAGGCAGTGGAGAGACACTGTAACGTAAATAAGTGATGAACTGGTGCAGTTTAAACCCCATTAAAGGGATACGCCAACTTTTTCTTCTTTCGTGTCTTGCCTCACTACCGAGTCCATGACAAGCAGATAGATACCTGTGCAAACCAATGTGGAAGTGCTTGTTGACCTGCGAATGCGCCCTGCAGTTTAGTTTCATATGCATTTCTTTTAAAAAATTACCTAAAGTGCTAATCTTCATCTAAAATAGATAACATAACGTAACAGGGTAAAATAAAAAAGTGACAACAAGTATGTAGGACCATTTGGAGTTGCTGAAGAGTTTATCTGATGACTGTAGGCAGAGTTAGGCTAATGCTACCCATTGACTCCCAGGCATTTGAGCTAAGCTTGTTAGCGTTGGGCGAGCTTTGTCCGTCTCTTACTGATTACTGCGCGCACAGTTGAAAGAATAATGAATAATGTGCTATATGCTTTTGATCATTGATTTCCTGACTGTTTTCTATACTGTAAACATAGTGAATATTGCACTGAAGCTTGATTTGAAGAAAATCGTGAATTGACTTGAAATCCCAATATCTGACAGAAAAATCGCAATTAGATCTTTTCCTAAAGTCATTCAGTTCTACTCCCTTCAGACCAAAAACATTCTCATTACAATTGGTGACTCCGAATTGCCCATACTTGTGAAAGTGAATGTTTGTCTGTCTCTCTATGTGGCCCTGTGATTGGCCTCTTGGACATTGTCGGCTAGCGTGGGCTCCGGCCCCTCGGCGACCGTGAAAAGGATAGGTGGTTCAGATAATGGATGGATGGATGAATTCTGTTCTTATCTACACAACATCCCAACTTCATTGAAATTAAGGTTTGTAATACAACCACCTGAGACACTCACAGAAAAAATAAAATGTGTTTTTAACTTTTTGAAGACTTGTCTGGGGTCAAAAGGTGTGACTAAAATAAGAAGACATTCAGCTGAAGCATGAATGGAGCCTTTGATTAACAGAAAAACAACATAAAACTGGTGCAGAGGGAGTGAAGAGCAGCAGAATCAGAGGTTTAAATGAAAAGAGTGCTGTGACTCTGCACTTTCTTTGTTTCTTTGCACTGACTCATCCCATTGAATGAGCACATTCTCACTCACTGACACAACCAGCTCTCTTTCCAGCCCCATTTGTCCTCTCTGTCCTTCCTTCACCCGCTCGTCTTAGTTTTATTCATTTGTATCCATCGACCTCTCTTCCCAAACTCCTTCCTTCCTTCCCATTTTTCTTTGTCTGTGCTCGAATCCTCTGAGCCGTTTTGTTTTGGAGCACTTCCTCTCTGTGTGTTTTTTTTCTCCCCCACTCCAATAAATCGAGACAGTCTTGTGATGGGAAACAAGAACTTCCCTTTTCAGTCTCTCTGGGGAAAACAAACACACACATGCACACACTGATATGCATACACTTTACATATCCCTCTGTACATCCTAACAGATGATGAAAAGTAAACTTTTTAAACAAACTCAGCTGTGTTTGTGAGACAGAGGGAGAAGAGAGATAGAGAGGGTGAAGACTTTTTTATTATTTTAACTGATGTTTCATTAGATAGTATTAGTAGTATTGTGTAGATTATTGCCCTGAGGGGCACATGTGGCCCCTGTTCCCCTTTGTGCGACCTGACATTCAATTTTAAAAATATACTAAAAATATGTTTGCATGGAGACACGGCAACATTTGCAAGGAAACAGATTCGGACTTGAGTTGTACTTACTCTCAGATGAACGTTGCTTTGGACAAAAGCATCTGCTAAATGAACCTAGAGCACTGTATTCTAGGTTGTTGTATATCATATATTAAACTGTATTGTATCATATACAGTGCCCAGCATAAATGAGTACACCCCCTATGAAAACTATTGTATTAATAAATATCTAAACAAACAAACAATTTCCAAAGTTTTGACAAAGCTGAGTTTAACGTGACATTTTTTAATATAAGATGAAAGTAAGGGTAATATGATAACTAAAATATAGCTTTGCTCCCACCCCTTCGATCGGGGTGTACACATTTTTGCATCCTGATCTTAAATTGAGAAAAATACTTTTTTGCGTGGAACTTTAAAAATCTTGTTTGCAATCAATGACCCACATTTTGGGGAGTATTTTGTGGTATAGTAAGCCATAGAAAATTTTGATTTTGAAAAGAAACTAAAGGTTTTCTGACAAATCTGAAGGGGTTTACTCATTTATGCTGAACAACATATATATTCATAAATATATAAAATTCTATATAAAATTCTATATACAATTGATCCTTCACTAAGCCCCTCCCACAAACAGCTACTGTCCAATCCTATGTTAGCAACCGCAACTATGCACAAGAGGCCTGTCAAGCTTTCGGTGGAAAACAATATGCGCATACAGGACTAGCAAGTCCGACAGTCGATATCCAAGAAGTTTGGAGGATGGTGTTGATTTTTTTGCCTTCCCCAAGCCTAAGACGCAAGAAGAAAGATGTGGATAAAGCACAAGAACATCTACGTTGTTCTAAAGTAAGGTGCTAACTAACATTAGCTAACCATAACGCTGTGAGTTAGGTAAGATAACGTTAGCAAACAAAGACGCCTCAATAGTAGGTTACTTCTGCTAAACCTTGAGCCACTGGGTAATATTTGAGCAAAAGAAACACTAACAGATAGAGACAAGTTCTGACATACTGATATCTTTTAGCATTTTGTAAATGGACGGTCTAGAAATGGGCAAACACAACGATAAAGAAAGCTAACTTAACATTAATTTCAGTTTAAACAATATATATCAACTTACCCTGCTGTACAAGAACAGTGTTTTTTTTTAATGTGATTGTTTTGAACGTGAAATGTCAACACATGGGGTGCTTGACGCTTGCATTGAGATCTGTGCGCTTTCCCCTCTATTTTTATGTTCTCTTTATTTCAACTCCACTAACGTTTGATTTGGTGAATGTATCTCTCAAAATCATACTGGAGACTTTTCTGTCTGCGTCTTTCTGATATCTCTGAAGAATCTGCCCAGAAATCTGCAGATATTTCCTTAGGAATGTCACTCACCAGTATTGCTAAAAACTCCATATTTCTCATTCAAGGCGGGAAAGTTTGACAGGCGTAGCAACAGTAACCAAGGGGGGTGGGTCTTAGCGAAGGGTCAGTTGTCATTTTTCATATGACTATTTGGTCGCGAATTGTTGCTTGACGGATTTGTTGTGCGAACAACATGGATTTTCCCGTCTTCCCGAATTTCCCATCACTTTCAATGTATTTCGGTCACTCCACAAACAGAAATTCACTTTTGGTTTGACACAGCTTCACAATGAGGTACAACTTTTAACGATTGTACATTTGTGGAATGAACAACAGCAAACCTGTGGGCAACGCCCCACTAACACACAGGGTGAGTTGCAAGAACACAGATGTGCTCATATAAGGTATAAAATATGTTTTTATTTTTTATTCTTTATAAATCAGAGCACGTTGTGTGTTCCCTATAGAGCCACTAATGGATTAATGCTGCACAGTGTCAAGCTCCACTTCAGTTTCTATAGTTCACTCTCCGCATGAAAGCTTTTTGAGACTGAAAATAATAAATCACTTTGGCTGCATTTTCTTTAAGTGTCAGACTAAAAAGGACTGATGTGCTGTATGTTACTTTGTGTTTTTTTATTCTAGCAGAAGATTGTGAGCTCCTGTCAGTCTTCTATAAATCCCAGCATGCTAATCAACATATGGCCTCCCAGGCAGCCAGAGATCGTCAACTGACTCATACATCACCCACTGGGAGCCTTTCGAAGTGTGAGCTGGAAAAACAGGTTGTGTTCTCTTCTTGGTCTCTTGTGGTAAGAACCAGTGCTCATTTTGTACCAGTTGCTGGTATTTTGAGCTGGTTCATTCAAAAAAATGAATAAGATGGGCTTGAACTATTGTCTTGAGTTTGCATCTCAATGGGAATGATCTGAAAACATATACCATGAAAGTTGAGTGGATGGCCAAGAAGAGGGCTTGGTGATTTTGTAATAGTGTGAGGTCACAGTGACCTTTGACCTAAAATCTAATCACCCTCAAATTCAAGTAAAGGGTCAAATTTGACAAAGTCTCAAAAGTCTAAAAATATCATGCTCAGTATTTTAATTTATAGAGAGCTTTTGCTGCTATTAAAAAGCTTGAAATGAAAATGAAGCCCAGTGACCTTGACCTCTGATATATGACCTTGACAGTGTTATTTGTTCATACATTGAATCTTTGACCTACAGAGTCTAATATGTTCCTCCCTCATTCAGAGTGGGTATATTCCATGTTTGAAAAGACTCCCACTGAGAGTTCTTAAAATATCAGAATAACAAGCAAGGGATGAATATGAGACCCAAAGAACTTGACCTATAACCTATGTAAGTTAATCATGTCATTCTTGACATTCTTTCAAATTCTCAGAAAAAGAAATCACACTGAGAGTTCTTCAGATATTGTGTTCAATATTTAGGGATGACCATGAGGTCACAGTGACCTTTGACCTAAAATCTAATCACCCTCAAATCCAAGTGAAGGTTTGGGTCAAACTTGACAAAAAGTCTCAACATATCATGGTCAGAATAGTAAATTGTAGTGACCTTTTGATGCTATTAAAAAGCAGGAAATGAAAATGAAGCCAAGTGACCTTGACCTCTGATATATGACCTTGACATTGTTATTGGTTCATTCATTGAATTTTAACAGAGTCAAATCCGTTCATTCAGAGTGGGTACATTCTACGTTTGAAAAGTATCCCCGAAAGACTTCTTGAACCATTAGACTACCAAGCAAGGGATGAATATGAGATCCTAAGAACTTGACCTTTGACCTCTATAAGCTAATCAGGTCATTCTGAACATTCTTCAAATTAAATACTGGCTCAACACTTGGAAAAAGAAATCACACAAAGAGTTCTTCAGATATAGTGTTCATTAGTTAGGGATGACCACAAGGCACAGTGACCTTAAATTGGACCTTTAACTTTTAAAATTTGATCAGATTGTTGTTGAGTCAAAGTGGATATTCATGCAATTTTTGAAAAAAAATCCTATGCTGATGATTTGACCTCCAACTTAAATCTCCTCGCATTCTTGAGATATCACAATTACAAGCTAAGAATGAAAAAATATGCACAATGACCTTCTTGTTTGACCTTTGTCCTTCAAATATTAATAAGTTGATCCATTTTGAAATTCGACAGCTAAATTAAATGTTCTCAAAGCATCCTTCAACATTTGTGCAACGCTTCAAGAAAATATCAACTAAAGGGTTCTTCAGGTTTAGCATTAACAAGTAAGGGATGAACATGAGGTCCAATCATTCTCCCATTTGGCCTTTGACCTCCAAAAATCTGTTTGTCCATGATGCTGGGTTTACATTAATTCCAAGTTTTATAAAAAGGCCCTAAAATTTTCTTTAGATATTGAGTTTAGGTAGAAGAGAAACATGAGGCACAATACCCTTGACTTTTGACCAATGACCTTTAAAGTCTAATCAGTTAATCCTTGAGTCAGAGATGACATTTGTGCAAAGTTTTATGAAAATCCCTCAAAGGATTTCTTCTATATGGCATTCAAAACAAAGGATGAATATGAGGCTAAATAAACTTGACTTTGGACCAGTGACCTTTTAAATTCTAGTCAGTTAATCCTTGAGTCAGAGTGGACATTTGTGCAAAGTTTTATGAAAATCCCTCAAAGGATTTCTTCTATATGGCATTCCAAAAAAAGGATGAATATGAGGCACATTGACCTTGACCTTTGTCTTAGGGCCTCCAAAATCCAATCAGGTCATCTTAAATTAGAATAGACATTCATGCCGGGTTTAAAGGAAATGCCTAAAGGCTTTCTTTGGATATCATGTTTCGCAAACAAGAGATGAACATGAGGCAAACAGATCTGACCCTTTGCCCATGACCTCCAAAATGTTAAAACTTCACATTTGAACCAGAATGGACATTTTGTGTAAAGTTTTATGAAAATCCCACAAAGTATTCCCTCTATGTGGCACTCAAAACAAAGGATGAATATGATGTGCAATGACCTTGACCTTTGTCTTAGGACTGTCAATATTGAATCAGGTCATCTTAAAATCAGAATAGACATCCATGCCAGTTTTAAGTGAACCCTTTAAGGCTTTCTTTGGATATCATGTTTCGCAACAAGAGATGAACATGGGGCACAATGATCTAACCCTTTGCCCATGACCTCCAGAATGTAACTACTTCACACTTGAATCCAAGTGGACATATGTGTAAAGTTTTAACCCTTTAAGTATATCAGAGGTCAAGGTCACTGAGCTTCATTTTCAGCAGTCCAAGGTTCAAAACAGGTTAGCAGTGGAGGTGGGTGGAGCTGTTGTACTGTGTCGTCTTTTGTATTTCTGCTTCTTTTCCTATGAATTTCAAAAAGTGAGTCACAGAAGCAGTTTTATAACTCTGTTCAGAAGGAATTGCTCTTTTCTGCTGCTTAAAACATTTCTTTGTAAATATATCTGAGTCAGAGCCATCAAGATGTATTACTCCAGCTTTTGATTGGATCTCTTTGAGCAAGATTTTGGCAGATGAGCCCATTTGTAGAGTCATAAAATGTGCAGATGACTGTAAATCTTTGACATATAAACTCTATTTACTTTGGCAGATTCTGTTGGTGTAAATCGCACAGCTGCAAGTCTGAGAGTAACTTGATCCTGCTGGTTCACAGGTGTGTTGAACAAAAGCATGAAGCTGAGTGCAGAGGTTCAGCTTGCGGCCTGATATCTAATGGTTTCACATACCTGAGGCGTGAGAATGAGGGCTTTTGCTTTATTGTTGCCTGACTCATAATAGACCATGACGTGATTTCTCTGTGAACTCAGTTTAATTTCTATTTTATGTGATTCTGATCGAGGATGTGCAGTTGGAGAAGTTCTCAAAATCACACAAACTGCACCATTTCTTGGCTGAAAGTTTTCTAAAGATGTTGTTGTGTATCTGTCGACCTTGAGTCTTTCAAAGCGTGCGTCATTTATCAAAAGAGGGGCTGCGACTCCAAACTGTTGGAGTAAAACTCGTGATCTAGAGAAAAGCTAATATTTTTATCATGAATTAGACTTTTTGTGGGACTGTGACCCTCAGGGCAGGACAAGCTGAAAGACATCCTATAATTTTGCAACAGTTGAGAATTTCATTTGGATTATTTGAGCTTAAAAATGTTACAAGGACATTTGGCTGACAGCAGTGTGAACTTTAGTACCCTCAATATTTGTTGGTGGTTTGCAATGGCGTTGTGTAATTTGAAAAATATTCAAAAAGTGCTGCTAGTGTTGGAGTGAAGGGGGTATATCTATTGGTGGTCCATCTGCCAAATCAGTTCATATTATAGCTCAATATCATAAGAATGCTTTAATGGATTTTCTTCAAACTTTGCACAAATGTCCACTCTGACTTATTGATGGAGTGGCTGGATTTTGGAGGCTAAAGGTCAAAGCTCAAGTCAGTGGTGACTCTTTATCATGCTTGTCTGTCAGCGCAAGTTTTAAAGAATGGTTCGACAGATCTTCTTCAAACTTTGCACAAATGTACACTCATTGGACATCAGAATTGAAGGTCATTGTGACGCCATGTTAATCTCCTGCTCTTAAGTCATTATCTCAAGAAAACTTTACACAACCATCTGCACTAAAACTTGATTAATTAGCTTAATTTTGAAGGTTAAATAACAGAGTCGGTTGTCATTTGGTTTCATAAACATCCCTTGTTTTTTAGTGTGATATTTCAACAGTGCCTTGGAAGACTTTCTCAGTTCGGGTCCACAAAAAGGTTAAACATTGTAAAAAAATCTTACTGTAGTGTATTGTCGAGCCAACATAGTTTTTTGAGTAGTTTTAACCTAAAAGGGGTTAGTTATGAGGCATTGATGGCACCATGTACCACTATGTACTGGCTTATGGTGCCCCTCAGGGACAAAGCTTGTAAGTTCTTTTATTGGCACGAATGGAATGAGCCTCGAGCAACGCCACTTCAAAATACCCAAACTAACCCTTTAACATTGATACCATATGGTAATTTTTAACACTTTGTCTGCATTTACATCCAAAAATAAACGAAACAATTGAATTCTATTAAATTGAAAAAGAAGCGTATTTCAGTATATTCATCATGCCACTTCAGTTCACCCAAAAAAAGGAGTAAAACTCACAAACTGATGTCAACATGCAGACAGTTAATTCAGGCCACTATGCTGAACTTAGCTTTAGCTTTTAGCTTCACTGCTCGGAAGATCTTTGGTGACACTGTTGTTGAAGTAATAATTCAGAGATGACAGCTAGCATGTAACAAAAGCTCTTGTTTTCCTCAGCATGGTGAGGCCTTTGGTCTTTGCACATAAAGTAAGTGATTGATTGAGCTATTGTCTTAGATCACTCAAGCTAAGCATGTCAAGTGTTGCCTGGTTTATCAGTGGCGTTAGCTTAGCATTAGCTTTACAGCCCTGGCTGTCACATGGGTGGGAACTTGCTACAAATTTCTGTCATGTAGAATTACAAACTAAAGTGCATTAAACAATATCTAACCAGCCCCAACATGCTGACTAATTCACTAATATGCAACCATTACTTTAAAACTAAACGTCACCAATGACAGTAAATGATTTTATCTCATGAATGAATGTCATTTAACCAGGGAAAAGCTGTGACTTCTTGGTATATTCTGCAAGCTACTACTAAGGAGTCTTGTATAGCTTGCAGCATGAACCAGGAGGTGAAATACATCTAATGAAGCAGGGCACTCCTACAACTGAGCAATGGAGTAGCACTAGGACCCTGATCTGTTGGCACCTGGCCTATAGAGACACAAATAATTGATTTTATTGACCTTTCAGATTTGTTGTTTTGGTCATAAAGAGATTTCAGTGGGAAAATTCTTCATGTTGTACCAATGGAGACTTTACTAAACGTCTGTTTTGACCAAAATTCACCATGAAATCTGCTTTTATGTAAGGATTTGTCATGCATTCAAGCACATTTAGAGTGATTTATCAATCAAAATTTTGTTTTGTGAACATCTACAATGTGACATGACTTCTGGACGTTTTCTTCAACCTTAAATATAATGTTCAGATCTTAATTGTTTTTCCCTGCACCACATTTTCAGACTGAATAGTCAGCAGCACATCATGCCTTAGTTCTCTGTCTCAGTTAAAAGAATGAAGAATGAGAAATGGGTGTTACAGGGGGTGCAGCGGGATGGGGGTTATAGGGGTTATGGGGGTGGCGTTGGGGGGGTGTCGGTGTTTTGGATCGTGTTGTGATGTGGAGAGAAAGAAACAGGAGGAGGGATTTGCAGACCGGATAGTGCGGCCGAGGTGACATCAGCTTTGAAAAATGTGTGTGCGCAGGGGAATGTGTGTGTCTGAGTGTGTGTCTGGGAAAAATGTGGAATCAGGGCTGAGAGGGAGAGTAAGAGGTCTCACTCTGTTGTTTTTTCAGAGGACTAAACACAAGGACGGTGTGAATACAAACATATTTGGGATGTTTTGATTTTATTGTTGCTGCAAAGTAGCTAACGGCAAAGAGACAAAAATCATGAGCCGAGTCCTGTCATTCAAAAATAATCTGTAACACTTCATTTTAAGGTCACCATATTAATCACTAACTAGCTACTAATTAGCAGTTAACTAGATATTTCTTGAGGGGTCACAGAACCTAATTCTTCATGACCATAGTATACAGGTAGTAGGCTTCGCCACGAGCCACTATTGTTTTTCCACTTGTTTCTTTTTCTTCATCATCTTCCAGGCAAAATTTCGTTTCACTTCTTCTGCAAGGCTAAATATCATGTCGAAATTTTTCCTGCTTTTTTTCTTCATACATCTTAATTTATTTCAGTCCTCATCATAAGTATAAAGTTTAGAATGATTTTCACATTTTTAACCCTTTATTGCTTTTTATGGATTTGTAGTTTTTATTCTAGGTCAAACTAATAAAACATCTCACATAGACACCCATTGTCACATTGAGATGAAACAGGCATGCCTCACCCCCGATCTCCTCTGTCTAGTTTAGTGTTTGTTATTCAGGATATGCACCCCGAACTACATTAAGTCACATTCATGCCTTTCTCACTTGTATTTTCATGCTTTTTAGCTTGTATTAATTTGAGTAGACCAAACTTACTAAGAGTAATAATGGGAGAATACCTATGCTTGTGATACCACTACCTCATAAATGCTTTACTAAGCAAAGCTAATGAAGATGATAATTCATATTCAATGACTTCTTTTTACCAGCAAGCAAAAATTAGGGAGTTATTAAGAAGAGCTTGTAATTAATAGCCTACTGACTATAGGCTATGGTCATGCAGAATATGATAAAAATAAGCCCTAGACAATTGGACTTGAGTCATAGGGACTCGGACTTGAGTTGCTAATTTGACGACTTGCAACTCGACTCGGACTTGGGAGGTAAAAACTGGAGTTGACACAGACTTGGGAGACAATGACTCCAGACTCGACTCAACTTGAGACAACATGAGTCGGAAAAATTGTAGCATATGTTTTTTTTATGTATGTTTTTTTTTTTCATGTGGATAACATTCTAGCTACCTCTAAAAAAAAAAAAAACTTGAAAAAATGTCAGAAAGGCAGTTTGAGTCTGCAATTTAAATGTTGCAAAATGTTCCACATAAACATCTTTTTTTTAGTATCAAACATGCCATTTCTTTAATGGAATGTAGCCTTTCCCATCTACCTCAGTCTACATAATAATAATAATAATAAACCTGAGTGCTTTTGGTGGGGCTGGGGAACAATGGTGAGGGACTTGACTTGACATAACCTGTGACTCGACTTGCCTTAACCTGCCCACAACAGAAAAAACTTGGGCCTTGCTTGAGACTTGAACCAAATGACTTGACACTCACTTGGGACTCGGACTGGAGGGACTTGGGCAACTGTCTGATATACCCTCAACATTGTGTAATAAGCAGCTAGAAAACTACTAACTAATATGCTAATTAGCTAGTTATTTTTATTACGGATGCATCGTATTGGATTTTTGCCGATATCCAATATGCTGATGTTTTTTTATTCATTATCGCAGATACCAATATCGATATTTCTGGTCAAGAGCACAAGCTCTGTACTTAAAAATGGATCTTGATTTTTTTAGTGTACTCATGCAGTGATGAGAAGGTGCATCGATATTGCACATTTGTGTACTTTGCCAGTATTCCAGACGATGTATGGCCAATATGTTTGGCCAATATATTGGCTGTAAATATCTGCAAAATTTCAATATCAGCTGATACGGATACTTAACTTTTTAGGCTGATACCGGTATCAAACCAACAATATCATGCATCGCTATTTTTTATTGCACTTTTGGGTATTTATTTTTCATGGAATTGCTCATAAATCTTTTTGAATTTAATGGTATTAAAAATTGAATTGACTCTCCGGCAGCTAAATTTTAACAGAGTGAGCCTCTGTATGCAATAGACGACCTTTGGATGAATCAGACAGCGTGCTTAACCATGACCGAGAGAGAGAGAGAGAGAGAGAGAGAGAGAGGAAAAGGCGTTTCCACGTTTCAGCAGCCGGTGACAGAGCAGCAGCGGACACCAGCGGGATCACGACGCCTCGTTTGCCTCCCTGTACCGGCACTTCTGTTATTCTGTCCTAACGCTGACTGACAGCTCCTCCAAACCGTGCCCCCTTCACCGTGGAGACCCTTACACCCTCCATTCACCCACCCGAAACCAGGACAGTGAACCGAACCAGGCGACACCAGCACCGTGGACTTTTGCATTCCCCCTGCAGAGCCTTCATACTCCATCAGACCGGCATTAAAGTCACCACAGAGCTGTTTTTGTTCCTGTGACATCCAGAGGAGATTATCTTCATCACCATCCGTCTGCAGCTGACTCACATCGCTTCTGTCGGGGTGAGCGCATCCTCTTTACTCCCTTCTGTCGTGCGAAATGTTTCTTTTCTCCTGCGCTCGTCGTTCAGGTGGGTTTGTTTCTGTAAGACTAAGACCTCCAGGGTGTTGTTCATTTAGGAGACCATGCTGTGAGTGAGTCAGCCTCCTCCATTCATAGATACGGACCATTTCCCTCCTCACATACCGTTACATGACGGCAGTGTGTGCGAGGCGAGACTACTTCACTGTCTGCGCGGAAAACGGAGTTCCTCTGCTTGGTTTTTATTCCAAATGTACAAACTTTAAGACATTTTGTGAAGAAAGGTGGTTTTACCATTTAGCATTGGTGCTTTAAAGTGGAGGAAGTTAAGAAAATGGCAAGGGGCCATCACTGATAGGGGCCCCTAATCGTGTAACAGTATCAGCAACATTTTGCCATAGATGTTTTAAGATCTTTTTTTCTTGTTTTCATTGTTAAAAAGTGATATTCGGTCACTTTTGCCCAGCTAAATTTCCATAAAATGCAGCTGATAGTAAGAAGGGGTTTTCAGTAGGGATGTACAATATTATCGGTGTGACATCCTTATCACTGAAATTAATGCTGATGTTTACAGCAGAGATATCACACACACATATTGGCCATGTATCAGTCATATATTTGCAATACATAACAGTCACACATACATACCACCTATATATCGGCCACACATATCTGCCATACAAATCAGCCATATATTTGCCACAAATATAGCCCATATATATTTATTAGCAATATATAACAGTCATACATATCAGCTATATATTGGTGACACATATTGGCCATATTTTGGCTACACATATCAGCCATATAATTGTCAGACATACAGGCCATATTTCTGCCACATATTTGCCATTCATATCAACTATATATCAGACATTCATACAGGATACATAACTGCAACACATATCGGCCCTATGTCAGTCAAATGGTTTGGCCATATATAGGCCTAACATATCGGCCATTTACCGGTAATGTATCGGCCACACACATTAGCCATTTGTCAGCCACACATAGGCCACATTTATTATCCATATATCGGCCACAAACATCGGCTATATATAAAGCACACATAATAGTCATAAATCAGCCACACAGATCTGCCATATATCAGCTGTAATGTGTACAAATGAACCACAATGCTTCTCCTTATCATCACTGCAGGGATACATTTAAAAAATCAAGAGTTTCAGTTTTTTCAAGAGTGAAATGTTTTTCCGGTTTTCCATCTGTTCCTTACACTACTGTCTGCTGTCAAAATTTCAAAAACAAGCCATCAATGGTCATAAAAGTGCAAAATTGCAGGCAGGACACCCTGGTTCACCTGGCATTATAAATGTTGCCAACTCAATTTTGCAATTTGGACAGTGTCAAAAGTATTGCTTGCAGTTTTTAGTGATTACTTTTTGTAATTAAATGATGTTTGCTTCATTATTATGCTTTTTTTATAACTCATTTTAGCTTTAATTTGATGTTGGCAACAAATTTGTGCAATTCAGAAAGGACTCTCTCTCCTCTGGAACAATAATGGTGCTGTTAAATTCTTGCGCACAGTCTTAATCATTTTACTCATTTAGATTTATTTTAGCTTTGATTTAATGTTTTCAACTTATTTGTGTCATTGTTCACTCTGCAGGTGCCAGGAAATGTATTCACCCTGTGTAAATTCCATAAATATTTAAGACAACATTTGGAAAGGCAGGTGGTCCCACCCACTTTAACTTACTTGTCCAAATGTTGACAACTAGGTTGATGGAGACAGTTTCTGTGGTTCTACTTTGTTTTAGAGTTTGTCACTAAAATTAAATTTTATTTTAAAAATATTTTCAGAATTATCTTGCTGTTTTCTGAAATGAACTTATTCTTGTTTTACAATGGCAATAATTCTGTGCAATTATGAAAGGACTCTCTCTCCTTTGGGACAATACTGTTCCAGGCAAATCTCTGCAAGTTGTTGCACAAATAGGTTGGTTACTTTCGGTGAGACTCTCTTATTCATTTAAAAAATGACATATTTTCACTGGAATATTGCTAATATTATAAATTTCAGTTAGTGTATTTTAGGGTTTTAATGATATTTTCTGGATTATTTTGCTTATTCCTTTAAAATGTTTGCATTGATTTGATGTTGTCAATCTGTTTGTGTTATATTATCAACATATTTCAACATATTAAAGCAGTTTAATTGTTAAAGCTACTTTATTCAGATCATTTAATTACTAGTAACTAATTGATGTATAAAATTGCATGAGTAAGCCAATTTTACCTATTTTTACAAAACTGTTTTTTTTTATTTTACTGTTTTGCCTTTTAGCAAAACAATAGCAACTGAAGATCATTACGTTGCTTTTCTTCTAAACCCCTTTAAAAGCATCAACGGTCCTTAATTTTGAGCAAAATACAATCACACACATCCCTGTTGACATGGGAGGGGCCTCATTTGGTATTTGCTCAAGGTCTCAAAATCACTAAAGCCACCCCTGCTTTAAATCTTTATATCTGAGTATTAAACACTTCCTCTTGATTAAATCACCCAACATTGTGAACACAAATATGTTTATTTCCTGTCATCGTAAGATCTGTGCAGAATAATTGTAAAAATTCCAAAACTGCTCGGTTTATTTTCAGGATAATATTTGTGCCAGGAAATACTGCTGCAAATATGAATTCATGAGCTGTGTCGGACGTCTAAAGTCTTGTTTATCTGACACAACTCGCTCATAAATGTGACCCTAAATGGTTAAGTGGGGAATTTCCTATCCTCAAGAGGCCATTTAACACACCATTGATTAAACTAATTGGATTTGCTTTGCTGTCCCTGAAGGCATCTCCTGTCCTTTTCATTTCTCCCCACATGCTCCTCCAGTGACTTAATGCAGCATTATTGCAACACTGTGTGCTCTCTTTTTGAATATAACTTTATTTAAATACTCCTCTGATGTGTCCGTGGTGCATTAATGGTCCATGTCGGTGTTGGAGAAGACAGCCGCAGCTCTTTAGGAGCACATTATCGGGAGTGTTTGGCCTCGAACTCACAGAGTATTCAGCGAGAGGAAAGAGGAGATTAGAAACCGGCGGTGGCCACCTGTGACTGACCCGGATGGTTGTGTATGTTTGTGTGTCAGTGTGAGGAAGTGTGTGTGCGGATGGGGAAGGGGTGGGTCTTTTATGAATGGACATATCTGGGCTGCCAAAATGTGAGTGTGCGGCTGCGAGGAGGGGTGGGTGTGACGAATACTTCTTCTCTCTGCAGACGGGCTACAGTAATACAGCCAGTGAACAGTCAGGGCTTCTTTTCGTCAACATTACGGTGAAAGAAGTGTTCCTGTGATACACTGTAGTAGGGTCGGGCAATATGGACAAAAATGTGTATCTCAGTTTTTTACTGTTAAATCATAATATTTGATATATCTCAATATATTTTTCATAAAGATATAGGGATGCACTATATTATCATTTTGATATCGGTATCAGCCAGTATCAGCCTAAAAAGTTAAGTATCGGCTGATATTGAAATTTTTGCAGATATTTACAGCCAATATATTGGCCAAACATATTGGCCATATATTGTCTGGAATATCGTCAAATTACACAAATGTACAATATTGATGCACCTTCTCATCACTGCATGGGTACATTTAAAACTCAAAGGTTTCATTTTTGCAAGAGTAAAAAGCTGTTTTTCTTGTCTGTATATAATCCACCCCACATGTCTGCACACTGAAATAAATGCAGGACAAATCCAAACACAACAAATGAACAGACAGATGAATGGATGCAGGAGCCTCTCTGCAGGCCTGTAAACAGCACAGACATCATAATAGGAGAAAATAATTTAAAATTAAACACATTTGTCTGCCATTGCAGGACATATTTAACTTACATTTACAGCATGCATAACTGAAACAATTTGAGACGTATTGGTCTCGGACCAGCCGGACACTGTCGTCATGTGCGAAGATGGCAGTCTTGTCCCAGTCCATGTGTAAAGGCACTCTGGGGGTCTCTGCATCCTCAGCCAGGCCACATTGTGGAGGTCATCACAGGCCACAGGGATATACATGCCCCATCTGGACTGACCCTCAGGTTTTGGAGACAATGAAAGCGTGCCTTTAGGAGGCCAAAGGTCATTTCTATCCGGGCCCTTGTCCTGTCATGGGCATGGTTGTATGGCTGCTGTGCCCCCCAAGGGTCTGTAAACAGTGTGAGGAGAAAAGGCTGCCAGGCATACGCTCTGTCCCCCAACAACACACCTGAGAATTCACCTGTGAAAACAAAATATCATCATCATAACCTCAGAAACAGAGACATTCTTGACATAGCCATGATGTTAAAGTGGTTATCAATAGAGCCTGTGTGGCTCACCTTGTGACCGGTGCTGGTAGACTGCAGAGGTCAGTTTGCCACAACATTGCTGATCAGGCAGTCTGCACTGCAGACCACCTGAAACTATAAGATGAAGACTATTAAACCAATCAATGCACATCACAAGCAGTGATCATTAACTGACAATATCAAAAAGTCACGTTTACCTGAACATTAATGCTGTGAAATGATTTCCTATTCACAAAATCACCATCAATGGCACCTGCTGCCATGTCAGCTTTGGTCCAGTCATATTTAATCTACACACACACACACACACACACACAGCTTAAGTGGTTATTTAATGGCCTATCAGCATACACATGCATGCAGAGCCGTCTGGCCCATTAGGCAATAATATATTAGGCCTCCAGGGGGGTGCCACAAATCAGAGAAAAAAATTCAGCTTCAATATAATTATTTTAAAACTAGTTATTACAATTAACTCTTAAAATAGAAAAGCTCACAGTGATTAAAATGTTAACATACAGTTATGCATAGTGTAAATGTAGCTTATGTATAGAGTTATTGTGTGCTGTGTGGTTATTTAAATTGTTTGATGGGTAGCCATTTTGGCCCTGACTAAATATGCACTTGTGCGCACAATTCTACCAACAACATCATGGTCTCAACCAGAAGATGTCTGAATGTTGGCGGGATGCACAAGGGCTCTTAACCTGATCTTCTACCAATACCAGCAGTGATCAAGTGCTGCTTCTGACATGCGTGTCAAAACACCTCAACCTGTTCAGAAAAATGGGCTGTTTGATATTTGCTGTTACAGACCCTGAACTACAGTCAAACAACTAACAACATAGTCCCTTTTCACTCCTGAAACCTGTGTGCTGTGTCCCACCAACATAGATCAGCTACATGGACACTGCGAATTTTTTTCCGTTTTCTGCATCTATACTGACATGCCTGTAACCCACCATTGATCTGATACTTCCCTCAGCAAGCAGAAACAGACAGACAGTCACCGGCAAACACATAACCTCCTTGGCAGAAGTAATAATGATTAATGATTGAAGGTGATTAATTTAGCAGCATCTAGCTGGACTGGCACTAAATTGGGTTTACCTGGTCTAAATTTAAGAACTAATAAATGAAGTGATTTGTCGATGTGTTGTTCTTTCTTCTCTTTTGTACAGTATGTGTTTCACTCTCAGCACTCGTGCATTAAATGCTTTACTGTAGATACGTGGGAAACCACGGTATAAGAAAACATTACTGTATCAGGAAGTGTCTCGGTTTGGCTTTGATAGACAAATCATCTGTTTTTATTTATTCCGTTTAACTTCAACAAAAAAAAAAGCGTGAGGCAAGCCAACAGTAGACGACGGCACTCTTTACTGTAGCAGCGTGGGACAGTCACTGAATCCCACACAGACTAACACAGCGAGACGTGAAAGCTAAGGAAACAGGCGTAAAGTTCATTCAGCAAGCAGATATTCACTCAAGATTTACGATGTCACCGTCACAGTTTTAATTTACTCATCTAAAGCTACAACGACCCAACATGTCGATGCTAACGCTGGTGCCAAGCTAGCAGGCTAACGCTAGCTGAGCACGCTGTCTTTAACTCTTTATTTTCAGATACTGACCGAGATACAGCACGGTGCGGATGAAGCCCCGTGGAATAACTAACTGTCCACACTAGAACCGCTGCTGGAGGCGCTGTTTGGTCTCTTTGCTCAGTTTAGCCATGTTTTATCCCGACAAACGTGGATCGAAAGCTGCCGCCAAAGACGAGGCAGGAGGAGGAAGTGACGTAGGGTTACAAACAGAGAGGGTTTATCTTTTCGGTTTAGTCTGCCACCCTGTGGTCGGATGATAAACTGCGTCAGAGGGATTATCGGTCTACGTCACTCCACGCTCTCCTGCACCACATTGGTGCGGTATTAAATATATTAAAATGATATTCAGTGTTTTTTATTCATCATGGGCGCATGAAACACTTTAATGTATCATATTTTATTCAAAGTGTAGTTTTGATATGTAGCTTACTGTCTTCAATACCTCTATTTTGAAAACCGGAAGTAAATACGCCGTTTTTCAACATTTACCATAATGCTGAGAGTACTCGTACACTCGAAATTTAGGTAGGGCTAATTTGACCACGGAGGTCAGAGTTACGGCTGGCTTGACCGCAGTCACACTTTTCACTGAGCTCTGTGGCGATGCTGTAATGATGGCGGGGATTCGTCACTCTCCACAAAAACATTAATCTGAAGTCTTTAAACCAAACTCTCTCCATTTACCAGCCGCTGTTTCTCTTTGTGCCAGCGGACTCCTCTTCAGGCGTTACTCCAGTTGTTCGCCGTCTCCATGTGCAGTTTTTGTGAGCAGCGTTGCCAGATTGTTCCACTGAAATAAGCAACCTGGTCGATGAAAACAAGCCTACAACATGCAACCCCCAGTTTTTTTTCAAATGTGATATATTACTTCTTTTATTAAAAGAAATCTACATAAAGTGTGTTTTAATTTTCATCTGCTCTACATTTCAATTTCACTGTGACATTTTTTCTTCATTGGCTCTTCATTTAGTTATTCAAAATGTTATCGCTAAGCAGTCTGTCTAACCTTGATTTTGTAACCAAACAGACATAGTCAAGCTTTTATCTATGTTTTATGTTGGTCTGCTACAGCTTTATTATGGTGAAAGCAGTAAAAGCTACATTAGAAATTAATTTAGTTTGGGCTATAAGGATTTCTTTTTAGTGCAAACATTATTCGTGCCCCTTATTTACAGTAAATTGTGTTTGGAGTGGGACAAAATAGTTTGTGTAGCTTCTGAATTGCGATTACTTTGGTAGTAGAGTGTGCATCGGATCCCTCCTGGGTTTTGGGGCACAACAAGCACAAATGAGCAACTACACTTTTTGAACAAGCCAGTACAATCCAACCCACAACTGCCAATATTTACAAACAACTTTTCAAAAAAAAGAAGCCCAAAGTCGCTTATAATAAGCAGACTTGGCAACTATGGTTGTGAGTGAGGGGGGAGGAGGGGCGGGCTGGTGAGCTTCATGACGTTTCGGAGGGTCGGGCATTTCACTTGGATTTAGTGTTTTCAACACAGTCAGTACTAGGGATGGGTATTGATCACATGTCACTGATACCAGTACCTGTAACAGTTCTGCTTGTTGATCCAGTTCCTAAACAATTCCCATCAATCAATCAATCAGTCAATCATCAATTAATCAATCTTTATTTGTATAGTACCACTTCATAACGTGTTATCTCAAGACACTTTACAACAGAGCAGGCTGGATATACTCTTCATTTTATAGATACAAGTATGTGCATTTATGTATATACTTTTATACATATAAGGCGTCATAGCTTCACCTTTCCCTGAAACTGCATGAGTAAGTCCCTGACAACAAACAGAAATAACCAAATACTGTGTCGCGATCATGCTGCGGAAGCTCCTGAGCTTGTTTTCACTTTAACAGCAAACTCTTCTGCTCTTCTACGACCACTGTGAGCAACAAGAGGACACGCAGAACAACATACGCCAGTGTTTGTTTACATTTCTCATGATTTATTTGCATGCGTCATGTCGTCTTCTCTGGTTTTAGTGTACAGCGTTACAGCACCACTTACAGGCCTGGCATGTATACTACAGCATTTTAAGTGTTTTCGTATGAACAGACACATTTAGATCGATGCCCGCTTTACAGAGAACTTTTTTTTGGACAGGGCCTTAGCTTCCCTTCCCTTTAGCCAAAGGGTTTTATCCGTCAGTTTTAATTCACATCAGACTCACATCAGATTTCTACACAGTTAAAGACATGAAATGTGAGTCCTGGTCAAAGATCAGTAAAGAAAATACTGGAAAACAAAAGAACCATTTGTTGTTCCTGTCCTGCAGAATCAATCTCAGTGGACAGCTGGAGGTTGCACCAGTGTCTCCTTCAAGAGGAACTTGCTGTGATAATGCACGGCTTTGTGTGGAGCAGAAAGAGAAGGAAGTTATTTGACTGACAAATGAGGTTCAGCTCTGAGTGTTTCATCTGATGATTCATACTGTTTCAGCCTTTATTAAATGCAGTTAGGGCCAACAGAGAATACATATTGGCAATATTTTGTTGCTGTTTGACCTAATTACAGCTGAGTTGTTGTACATCAAACAGCAAAAACATGAGCAGTTTTTAAGCTCTGTACATTTTTCACATGCTGTACACTTAACTCTGATACAAGGACGGTGCGTGCTGTCTTTACATAGGACTGGAAAATATGGCCTCAAATTAAAATACCTCCTTTTTTTTTTTTTTAACCATAAAGCTTGAATTACGATTTAAGTCTTTTTTACCCCCTCAAAGAAAAAACTTGTACAGAAACTGTATTTTTCTGCATTTTTCCCCAATGTTATCAAAACGTATTCCAAAACTAAACTAAATTTACATCTTATACTTAAAGTGCATGCTGTAATTTTGTCATCAGATGTTAAGTTTGGATGTAGACAGGCTTGTCTACATAAACACTGAAAGCAGCTTTGTTTCACAGTGTAAACCTAAAAACAAAAACAAGCCTAAACATGTGCTTGTGCAAAACCTGACAGGTAAAACTGTCATGAAAACAGTGCAAATTTTCAGTATTTATATTTTAAAACAGTGCTACAGTCTGCAAGTGGAGTAAGGGTAAGTCAAGGAAAAACAGCTTAATTTTTAAGTTTTAAATCTCATGCAAAATATTATTTGAATTAATCCACTTAATCGATTAGCACCCAGCCCTATTCTTACGTGAGGTTGTACTTGAGGAAGACAACAGTGCAGCTTCTACTGTGCTTGGCATGTATGCAGGGCTTTCCACAAGCACAGGCTGCCAGCCAAAGCTAAAATCTAATAGCTTGGTTATCCACCCATCCATTTTCTGTACCTCTTATCCCTTTTGTTATTGAGTGGGACTGGCACCTATCACAGCATAAATAGGGTCGGAGGGAGGGCACACCCTGAACCAGTCACCAGCCAATCACAGGGCCACAAAGAGAGACAGACAACCGTCGGGCTATTTAAGCCCCATTCACAGCATCTTTAGGCAACAGTGCTGCAACCGGGCTCCGTCATATTTGCACCACATTAATTCCATGAGACCGTAACATCTGTGTCAAAACACGCTGCAAAACAGCTTAGGGGTCAAAGAGGGGGTCAACTGGTTCCCCCTGTTCCATCTCTGCAACTTTCACAGTGGAGGCAAATAGTCACGGGGCGTAAATATTAGGGCTTGAAACGTCAGCATGAATGGGGTTTCAGTCTCATCAAGTGACCTAATGGGCATGTGTTTGGTCTGTGGGAGGTAGCCGCAGTGCCTGGAGAAAACCCACACAGGCATGGGGAGAATATCCAAACTGCACATAGAAAGGCCAAGACTGTGCCATATGTTTCCTTTTTTTTTTGAACTGGTTCTGAAGATTGTCAGATAGTCTTTGCTGAAATGGTGGGGAGCAGTGTTAATTTTGACAGCATGTTTTATTTTGGTTTTAGTTATAGTCTTTTGCCAAAAATATATTTTAGTTTTAGTCATAATTTAGTAATCTAAATTGTTTTAATTTTAGTCTAGTTTTAGTCGATGAAATCTACTGTAAATTTAGCATAAAGTGTAAAGGGTAAGGCATTTTTCTGTTTCCTTGAATTTCTGAAGTCAGGTTTTACACTTGGATAAAATGAAACATCTAATAACCCTTTATTGACTGTTAGTAAAATTTGAATGTATAAATGAACAGAAACAAATTGAACTTTTGTATGAAATGTAATCACCTTTATTAAGACTACCTGGCAGAGTATCTCAGGTACAATACCAGAACTGACAACAAACAGTGAACCTGCTCTACATGAATATATCAATTCATAAAGAGAGTCGCTCTGATTGGGTCGCTCCCCAACTTATCCCGCAACCATGAAGCTAAGGCAGCTGTGATTGGATGTCCCTCTTAACTCATCCAACCTTTCCACACAACCAAAGTAGCTGTGATTGGATATATTCCCAACTTGTCCCTACTTTCTACATGACCAAATTAGGTCTGATTGGATTAAGTCTCTGTCAGACATTTTAGTCTAGTTTTTATTTATTGAGGAAAATGTCAGTTAATTTAGTTTTAGTTTTTGTCCATGTGCACTTGTTTTTATTAGTTACTGTCTAGTTTTCGTCAGGGGCAAAAAGGTTGTGGACAAAAACTCATTAGTCAAAATAATTAGTCAACAAAATTAACACTGGTGGGGAGGGGGTAATCAGGTCAGAAATCAGCCAAACTATCTTGCAGTGTGCACCCCACTTTAGCGAGTTAGCCCTCTGACTGTTGTGTTTATGTTTACTTTATAACAGTATGGAAAGTTTGAAGGTTTTTCAGTTTAGTCGTCTGTTATGACAAAAGTTGAGCATCTGTGCTGTTACACCACATTCAGTCACTCCAACCTTGCGTTCTGCTTCTTGTTACATGTCCAGAACATTTGTGTTTGTTTACATTTCCCCGCCGAGTTCAAGGTGGCATCTGCTCCAACAGTGTAATCTGTAAATGGATACCTACAACAGAGCCGGGAAAGAAAAGAGGCAGGCGGGTGGAGCGGAAGACGGTGTAAGCGAGCAGCCTTAGCGCAGATTAAAGGCGGTGATGTAACGCCGCGCACTGACACTGACCCCCCTTCGCTGTAACTCAGAGCTTCCCGAGAGCCAGGGCGCACACATGGAGAGAGTAAACAGACGCTCAGCGGGCGGACACACGGGAAACAAAAGGCAGGGACGGTGAGATGGTGACATATCTGTTCTTTCTGTATACCGGGATACACCTCGGCGGATTTACTGCAGCAGGATGTTATCATTTAGGAGTGACAGTGGGGCCAAAAAACAGTCTGATTTCATTATTCTGCCGTTTCTACTGCTGCTTTACTGACCTTTTTTATCTTTCATACCCTGTTAGCCTTGTCGACATGCTTTATTGTTTCACTAACACAAGGTTCAATCTAATTTTTGAACAGAATTTTGCTCTACATCTCTGGGTCTGAGGCTTTTGTACACTTTCAACAATGCTGCCCTGTGGCAAACATCATTTCAACAGGAGAGAAAAATAAAAGCGACAGAAAATCAAGGACCAACATTTAGTTCTTTAGACCAAAACACAAAAAAGAGAGCTACTTTCAATATGTAAAAGACTGCAATGTCATCAAAATCATGTTCAAAACAAAATTCAAGGCTCAGACTAAGTGCACACAAAGCTTTCAAACCAATCATCTGAGTTTCGGAATATTTGAGAGCCAAGAATTTCTCGGGGATTCAAAAAGTTTTTGGCGCATGTTTCTTTTTATGCAAGCTTTTAGAATAACAACTCTAAGGTCCCATATTATGCAAAATACACTTTGAATCTAACCCCCAAAACATGAGAAAATCCCCCTTCTCCCTCTGTTGCGAGAAAAAAAAGTGCTCAAACGGTGTGTTCGAAAAATTAGTCCTAGTGATGTCATTGGGGGATGGGAGATACTCCCTGTGTTAATTCAGGCCACAGTAAACATTAGAGCACAGCAGTTCAAAGTTATAGCCATATTCTCTTCTTGTGTGGGGTGTGATCAGATGGAGATCATAGGGATTTACACTAAAACAAGCCGTTTCTAAGCAAGGTTCAAACACAGGGGTTTGCAAAAATTCAACATCCGAGTAACTTTCAGGCAAAACATTTAAAAGGGATTTTGTGGAACAATTAGGACCAACATAAACTCATTGTATAATGTAAATAGGAGAGTATATGATAAATAGTAAACGGACTTGAGCTTATATCGCGCTTTTCTAGTCTTTAACTACTCAAAGCTGCTTTACACCGCAGGTCACATCTACCCATTCACACCCATTCACTCTCACATCGACTCACTGATGGTTCTGAGTTTCTATGTCAGTTATATATGTCAGTTAACATAGTCACGTCCTTTCATGCCCATTTACACGCCACTGACGCAGCAGTGGGAGCAACTTGGGGTTAAGTGTCTTGCCCAAGGACACATCGCCATGTGTCGCCCCGGAGCTGAGCTTGAACCTGCAACCTCCTGATCACTGACCAAATGCACTATCCAGCTGTGCCACCGACGTCCATATATGATTGACCTTTTATATGGACAAAGATGAGACATACGGTATAACAACTAAAAGTTGAGAAAGTGCCTGATGTTGACAAAACTTTTAAGAACTTCTGGATCTAAGTTTGAATCACCACCAAAATCTATTCTTTCTTTCCTTATGCCAGGACCAAAATTACCTTAAAATTTCGTCCAAATTCTTTGAGAACTTTTTGAGTTATCATGCTCAGACAAACAAAAAAACAAACTAGCAGAGAAACAATGGCAAAAACATGCCATTGTTGTGGCTGCCAAATCCTATATGGCAGCCAATATTAACAAGCTTCAAAACTCTACCTTAGTAAACAGAGGCAGGCATCATTAAGACTATGTCCATGTTTTAAACAGTCTTCGGTTTGATCTCCAAAGAGAGCCTTACAAATTGGCCTTTTTTTTAAGAGAATTCATTGCCCTTCTTTTGCAAGATCAGATTTTCCAAGCCCCCAAGCTAGACTGCACGCTGCTGTTGATCACTCAGACTAGTCTGTGATGTTTCACTTCAAAAGAAACCAAAAGTGGGTGAAGAGGGAACTGATCGGATGTTGGTTAGTACAGTTTTGTCTGAGAGAAGTTTTGATTCCTCTTTTATTGTGGTTCAAGAAGTTGATACCAAAACCAGTCATTCATTTTGGCTTGAAGCTCATGCACTCGGACTATCCGGTTTCATTTTTGGTAGTTTAAAAAGCAGCCACAGCTTGAATTCTGAGGTTACAGTGAACACAAAAAGTCAAATCTTTCAGCTGATTCCTGAATTAATGTGGGATAAATGAAGTGTTGGAAAATCTTCCTGTTTTTCCACTGTTTTGATTGCTGCAGGTTTAACCAGTTGAAGCGGATCTTCCCGAAAATGGCATTTGACTCAGCGCCCGCAAACACTCGACCACAAACATTCCCCTGGCGGCGGCCTGGGGACAACCGACACCACAAACACACACACACATACACACACAAACACGCACACAGAGGAAGTGAACCCGAGAGAGGAAGCTTATTTTTGCTGTGCTGCCCAGTTTTTTTTCTTTGTCCGAGAAGAAAGATCAATATATATCAGAGAGCAGAGCAGAGGAGAGGAGAGCGGCTCCCAAAAAGCTGAGTCAAGGTACAGGGACACATTCGGACTGTTAGTTCTGGACCAATACGTCCCCCATAAATCAAACCTTAAACTAAATGTTATTCGCCCACAAATCCAAGTCTAAACCTGTGAAATTCTGCTTCCCAGGAGATTAAGACACTCTTTCTGGAAGAAAAAGGCAAACATTACATTTATATATCAATTTTTTAAAAATAGGAAGCTTCAAACTAGGGCTGGGAAACCAAAAATCCAACTATTTTTTAGTGAAATGGCAGTATAGCTTAACAAAATGACTTCTTCTTGACTTCTTTATCAGCATGTCAAACAGTCAAACTGTGAACGGATACCATGACAGGAATGCAACACAACAGGAAACAGGCTGACAGCTGCCGTGCTGGTTGAGAGGTCTTGCCTTGCAGAGGGTAAAGATACAGGATGCCAAGTTAACATATGCACGACACACTGTTACATTATTTTATTTCAATAGCAACTGTTTCTGCACGTTTCTGGTGTTTCCACTTCCTGCAGGTTGTGCAGGAAGCATCTCTTTGTTGAAATTAAGCCACAATTTTGACCACTTCTTTCCCCTGTCTGTCATGACTTTTGACTTCTTTATTGTCATGTTTGCTGACTGCCTCCAATGAGAGCGTGATGTCCTAGATTTGCAAAGCACACAGAACAAAGCGGAAGAGAATTGTTAAGCAAAGACACTTTTAGTATTGATTCCTTGAGGCAGTTGTTATTATTCTCCACCGGAATTGGTTTTCGATTCCCATCTCTACCCCTGAACAGAGTCTGCTTAGCTTTATGAGTGAGAGCAACCTACATCTCTTATTGTCTCCAGTGTCTTGCAACTAGCTCTCCTTCACCAAAGCAGGAGGGTTTGTAGGCATGTTAGAATCCAGTATCTGAAAGCAATTGTTTGTAGGACTGGACGATATTATTGATTAAATTGATTAATTCAGATATTTCTGTTGCAGAAGAATTTTGTTTTGGTTATATTTTGTTTTCATCTTCTGGATAATATAGATACATCAAGTGAACAATGACAGTAGTGACACACATACTTTCTCTGAGACAATCAAACAAGCAAACAAAACAACAAAGACATTTTACCCACACACACAAAACATTCAATAATAAATACATAAATTAAAAAGCTTAACCCCCTTACTTTCTTGTCCTATAGATGTTTAGATATTTATTTTAAAATAAACTACATTAAATAACTTAAAAATAAGTATTTCTTTTGTATTTCTACTTAACTTCCACCAATTTTTTGTCTGTCCATAGAGGGAAAAAAATCATTATCAACATAAAAATTTGCTGCCCATATTTTGGCAAAATGAAGTAAAAAGTGTTCCATGTCATTTCTATGGCAGATGGATGATTTTTTTTTTCTTTGAGAGGGAAAAATCAATTCAAATAAAGTTTTCAGAGAAAAATATCTAGAATTTTGTTTGGCCCTATTTCCCAGTCTTAGTGTGAGGTCAAGAAACGTATCAAATGCTACCGGAGACACCTGGGGCCGGTGTAACCTTGCTGAAAAATGTTGAATATGTGACCTTAAATCCAGCGCCTCTCAGAGCTCGACAATTCATCAGGCTTTGAACTCCAAACCCTCTGACATCTCTCTCTTCATTTGCTGCCACACAGACACATAAAAAATGGATTTTGTCGCTCCAGCTTGGTTGGGTGGTTGCTATGCTGAAAGAGACGCCTACACCAGCAAAAACCTACCAGTTTGAAAACCACACTGTTTATCATTTCTTTGTTATTTATAACATGCTTCATAGCAGAAATCCCACTCAGGGGTGGAGCAGGAATCAATCATTAGTGCAGTGATGATGAAGGTGCTGCAGCTTTGATGAGTTTGTTTGCAGATCGTTGGAGATTTTGTTCATTTTATGTCCTTTTCAAATTAAATTTGTGGGTTTGTTTTAGCACAGTTGTGGAAGTGTTTCATAAGTAAAGCCTGTCAGACTGGCAGTTTTCACCGCAGACAGAAATATGGATGTTGGACGCACACACACAGGAACACACATATGTAGGACACAGAAGCCGGCACAGTACAGATGGGATGACACACACATTAGGGTTGGGAAATATGGTGTGTTTGTAGGTTATAATGTACACAGTAAGGCGACATTGTCTACTGTATCAATGTAGTTGTATGATAAATTTAGAAATGTCTGACCTTATGCTCAAAGAACAAAAAAGGTATTGACCACAAGACATCAGAACAGGTTAGGTTTTGCACTTCATCACTGATCATTACTGACAACTCGTCTGCACCTTCAGCAACGTCACCACTACTTCATTCATAGAGCTTTGTGATGAAGCTTAAGGGCACAAGGGTGCAAACCCTATGCCCTGAGGCTAAATCTGAAAACTCCAGCCTTGCATTTCCATGAGGATGATGAATTCTGATGTTTTCAGGAGCAATGGTGTCGTACGCCCACTTCTCCCTTAAAGGGATATACCAACCTTTTTTTTGTTTTCATATCTTTCCTCACTCTCCAGTGCAGGACAAGCAGATAGACACCATTCTAATTAGCTCAGCTCAAGCACTGGGAGTCAATGGGGTAGTGTTAGCCTGCCTGTGCCTACAGTCATCCAATAATCTCTTCAGCAACTCTAAACCGTTCTCTGTGCTTGTCGTGACTTGTTTTTTTTTTACCACATTATGTTACGTTATCTATTTTCAGACTAAGGTTAACACCTTATGTAATTTTCAAAAGCAATACATGTGAAACTAAACTGCAGGGCGCATTCGCAAACCACCGCGGACGTGCTTGTAAGTAGGTCCACAAAACAAAGAATGAGTCACAACAAGCACACAGGACTGTTTATAGTTGCTGAAGAGTTTATCTGATTACTGTAGACAGAGGCAGGCTAACACTATCGACTGACTCTCAGTGTTTAAGCTAAGCTAGTTAGCGGTGGGCGAGCTCTGCCCGTCTCTTGCTTGTCACTGCACGCCCAGTCAAAGAATGGTGTCTATTTGCTTGTCATTGACTCGAGAGTGAGGCAAGACATGAAAACAAAAAAAAACGTTGGCTTATACCTTTAATCTTTGTACTGTGTTTAGTTGTCCTTAATGCTTTTACACTCAACCAGTTGTCACAACAAACACAAAATATAATCAGTATTGATATTTTCTGATCACACCGATGGATGATTGGTTATCTATATCGGCAAAAACTGGGATCTGTGCATCCCTATTCGAATACCATTCCCAGTCTGGACTGTTTACCTACATTGTTGCTGCACTGGTGTTGATTTTTGCTTCATACCCCTGACCTAATCACACTGTCTCTCTTTTTAGCAAACACACTTTGACTAAAGCTGCTCCTGTCCCCGTCGTCTGCGTGTATAATCCACTCTGCCGTGCGACTCCAAATGAAATGCCTCAGCGGGCCTGATTGGATTTGATAAGAGCTGATTCGATGAAGCAGGAGGGGAGGCAGGTGGCTACAGTGCTGCAGTGAGTGTGTGTGTGTTCAGGTGTTACAGGGTGCAGAAATAATCCAGATGTTTCCCTCACATGTTTCCAGTGTAAAATCATGCCGTTAAATCAAAGTTTCAGTCAACTAGAAAACATCATGAGACTGATTTTTTCAGCAGTCAGCTGCTCCCTGGACGCCATCCGGTTCTTCTGACGCACTTTTCAAGGCTTTCTCACCCACAGCAGTAGTGCTGCACACACACACACACACACACACACACACAGGCAAACTCACAAAGTGAGAGTCACGATTACTTTACCATTTAGGTCAATTTCCTAAAGCAGCTTTCCAGGCAAGCCACTTACTTCTTCACTAAGCTGAGAAAACAAACCTGTGGTGCATCAATGTGCCAAAGTTTAGTCAACTCACAGAAATTCAATTTTTTATCACCAGATTTAACAGAAAAGTTTCTAAATTTACGTCACAATTGATACATAAGAAGAAGTAATACAGTTTAAAATGATCAATGCTTATGGTGCATTGCATTTACATCGGAACTGGGAAGAGGGGAGTGGGAGTTACGTCACATCCCAGCTAGATACGTTTCAGTTAAGAGCTGGTAAAGTTGGGCTAGTTGAAGACGTCTGACTTTGAAGTGATAAATTCCGACCAAAGCATTCCCAGTGACTAAATTTAATTTAGTTTCCAACTAGGGCTATCCCAGTTCTATCCCAACTGGAACGCACCATTACACCCAGGGCAGCCATCTTCAATTGTTAGCTCAGGGGTGGTGAGGATTCTCTGACTTTCCGACTTGTAATTCCGACTTCAAGGGGCATTCCAGTTGACTTCCCAGTACAGCTGGACACACCATTAGTCTACTTAGCATTGGTAACAATCTGGATTGTCCTTTTCCTCTTCAGCCCAAGGACACAACGTCTGTGATTTCTTAAAACAATTTGAAATGCGGACTCGTCAGAACACAGCAGACTTTTCCACTTTGCGACAGTCCATCTCAGATGAGCTAGGGCCAGAGAATCCGACAGTATTTCAGTGTTGTTGATATACGGCTGTAGCTTAGCATGGTAGAGTTTTAACTTGCACTTGTAGATGTAGGGACCAACTACAGTATGTTAACTGAATAGTTTTTCAGTGTTCCTAAGCCCATGTGGTAATATACTTTGTAGAATTAGGTTTTTTTTCCACCTGAGGGATCAGAAGTCATGGCATTCAATGTTGGTTTTTGGATTTTCCATTTACATGCAGAGATTTCTCCAATTTCTCTAAATCTTTTGATGATATTATAGACTGTTGCTGATAACATCCCTAAAATCCTTCCAATTGTTCATTGAGAAATGTTTACAAACTTTTGGATTATAGGATCACGCAGTTGTTCACAAAGTACAGGTTAGGCAAAAATAAGCCACGAGCTTCAGCCTATACCTTTTCACTCATTGAAATATGTGTTAAACTATTGTATTTTAGGTTTGTTTCTAACATTTATGTAAAAATATGAATTCAACGAGGTGAACCTCTAACCTTGCAGGGCAGCTGGATCCGCCTGTTTCAGTGTCATCAGACGGATCCATATTGCCAAGCTCCTATCTACGATTGTGAGCAGCCCAGAGTGGCTTGGCCCAATCAGAGTCCTTTAGAGCAGGAAGTGGTGGGAGCTATGAGCAAGATGACAGCAGGAAGTCACTACCTGTACGGAAATTAGCATAGATGCTAACAGCTTCCAGTAACAGTTTTATCAGATCTGGAACGCATTTCTTTATTATTTGAAAAACAAATAACACTACAAATTTGTCAATAGAAAGGATAGTTTCACTCCACTTCTGACAAGTTTTTGTGAGTTTGTATAATTTTTATAAATATCTACATAATGATCAGTTACAGATCAATATTGATACATTTTTAACATAATTAATTCTTCAGCTTTCTGTTTGCTGCTGTTTCAAATGGGCACTAAATTTGTGTATCATTTTCAGTTTAGTTAAAAATTCAGATATTATAGCAGTTTCATCTGAGCTTTTCATGCATTGTAGCCTGATTTTTTTTTTCTTCATATCACGCTTCCTGGCATTTGCTGTTATTTCTTTCTCCTACACACAGACATCTCAGCTTTGTTCATCCATCCGTGCTTAGCATCTCAAAAAAAAAGTCGTCGTCTTCCTGAATTCATCAGCGGGAGCACAGATCGTGTCTTCGCCTGCCTTAACGTCATTACTTCCATCTCCGTCCCCTGTGTGTGCTCAGGATTTTGTGCTCATGCAGCTGTATGTGTGTTTAAAGAAGCCCCAGGAAACAGGTTAACCTCCCCGCCACAGAGATGAAAAAGACGACAAAACACACACACACACACACACACACACACACACACACACAAAAACAGGAGCGTACACCCTCTCTCCAGAGCTCGCACTGATAAAATGCGATGCAGGCGTCAAGCTCGCTCTGTGTACATGGTTTATGTAACCCTCCGCTGGGACCTGTGTACCTACCCAGAGCTGGAGGTGCTGCAGCTCGCACTAATGCATTGTACTGTCGCACAAAAGCACGACTGGAAGCATCAATGTCGGATTTTATCAATGCATTTTTAGACTTGAGGTGAACAATGAGTAATATTTGCCCGTGTGGTTGATTAAGCTCTTTTCTGCAGCACTTAGAATTCAGGGTTTGGGCCGCATTACATTCACAAATTTAATTAGACTTGACTTGGTCCAAGCTGAAAGCACTCGCATGCCCCTTCTTTTAAGTGGCTTTGTTAATGAAGTGGGGCTTAAAGGTGAAATCGTTAAAAAACAGCCACCGAGAGCTTCTTTACCTTGTTGGTGCTCATAATTATATCAGAAATAATGAGAGCCAATTAAACTCAGCCTTCAGGCTTAGGCTTTCAGTCTTTCGTTGTTAGCTACATTCACAAAGCAGAACAAACGCCTTGGAAATATCTCATCAAGTAGATAATTGAACTGGTCCTGAACTGATGATATCATTATTGACACAGTTATAACTTATTTTTAACTTAAGTATGTAAAATTTGACTTTTAATGCTTTTTGCTCCAAGTTAATGATTCTATGTTGTAAATATTTTCTTGTAAGCTAACAAATCCTCAAATACTTCCTTGAGTTTCTAACTTAAATTTCTGTAAATTTAGCATAACAAGGGAAGAAACAGTTCTGAAATTAGAATGCTCTGCGAGTTCATATAGCACAGTATAAAAGCGAACCAGTAAGTCCTTTTTAATGTTTTTCTCTCTCATTATTTGCAGTTTCCCACAAAACTGAAAAGCTGATTTTCTCTTTCGTATATATGCCTCATGGAGTGAATTTTTTACTGAATTGAGTCCTCACTTAAAAGAACAGTTGGCAGTGAGGGCCTGTTGGGATGACTGGGTCACTACATCTTGACTCATCTGCAGTTGTTTTGTTTGCTCAAGAGCCCCCTGGTGGCTGAATTTTACCTACAAATAGCATAAGTTTTGGTATTGACTCTGAGAACTGAGCCACAGTAAATCAAGATAGAATATCAGGGTTTAAGTTTGCAGCCAAAGACATGGTTAAACTTTTGTAATTATGGGCTATGATTGATTTTTCGCTGTGGTTTTCAAACTTTCTTCACCCAAGGTGCATCAAAGACAACACCAGTATTTAATTACATCTCTGTCTGTTGGTTTATATCTTGATTTGGTCTAATTTGAGTGGTGTTGGGGTCTTGAGTCTGATCTGGTTGCATGTACTTAAATTTGGATGTACTTTTGTTCTTGTGACTGAGTCGGTGTGACTGTGTTTTAACGTCTTTTTACCTGGCTGCAAAGCAAATTTCCCTGAAGGGAAAAATGTTGAAGTTGAAGCAATAATCTCACAGCTTTGAATTTCACAGTAGGGGTAGACTCTCCTCAGCTGGGAGCTGGCTCTTTTTGTGGAGACTCGTCTCTATAGCTAATCTGTCCTCACTGAGTCTGTACCTCATTGGGACTGATCTTTCACAGAGCTCAGTCTGTTTTCTCTTCTTATAGCCAAATAACGCTTTAATTTACTTTGATTTTGAGTTGATTCTTCCTAGCATTTCACATAAATGCCTGTCTGTTGGTCAATAACTTGATTTGGTGTAGTGGTGTTTGGATCTTGGTGGTTGCTGTGGCTCTCCAGGGTGGTTGTGATTTGGGAGAAGCTTTTGGTGGACTTTTTCCCGGCTTCAGCTTTCGACAGTTGACGGTGATGTGATGGTTAATAAATAACACCTATTAAGGTCTAGGGGGAATAAGGGATACTGATTCATAGGCTCCACCCCCCCTGCATCCCTGAAATGAAGTGAAATAGATAATGGATGGATGGATGGATGATTTATACACTGGTTTAAATGCATCAGGTCAAAATGACGAAGTTCTAGAGAGAATTGCTCAGATTTTTGCGCTGGTAAAATCACTAAAAGCCCATAATTAAAATAGAGCACAGACACATTTTGGAAAAGTTAGAGTCTTAAAACTCCTTACTGTAGTTTTATTATTCACAAAGCAATGGCACTACAGAAAAAGAAAAAGCTCAGAGTTAGCTTCTTGGTAGTTCTAGTGTTAATGCAGCCTTTGTTCACATTAAAGCTACAATTACCCAAGAACTTCAGTGTACAGATATTATAAATTAGCAACAACCACAAATAGTTTTAATTGTCAGGAAAAGCTAAGTGCTAAGCTATGCTAAAAATACCTAATTCACTTTTCTTTTTTTTTTACACATGCTCGCCTGAATGTGTTTTACTACTTGAACGTCTCATACAGTTGATGCCATGCAGCGTAACATTTGAAGCGACCGACTGACTCACTCTCTACTGTATTTGCCTTTCATATTTCAAAAAAGTCTTAGTCATCACGAGCTGCTTTGTTGCTCATTTCACTCACAGTCTTTTGTCTGTGTTCTAGATAGACGTCTAGTAACTTTTACGTCAGCACTTTGCTCATGTTTCTTTTGAAAAGCCTCACGCAGCATTGAGTTGCATGTAAAATGTTCAACAGTGATGCGTAATTGGAGAAATGGGTCTTTAATGGTTGCTTTAATGGAGAGGTAATTGAATCCAAGCCACTCTTTTCATTAAAGTAACATTGAAGCCTTACTGTAACCAGTAAGCTAATGAGTGGCCTTGCACTATTATTTCTTCTACTGCTAAGTGCTGTTGTAATTCATTCTCCTTTGACATGTAATGATATGGAAAACACATTATCCCTGAGGGTGTGCTGACACTTACCAGTTGCATAAATGATGGGTATGCTTTATTGGTGTGTTTAACATATATTTAAAAAGGTTTTCCTCCATGTGGATATGCATGTAGTTATCAGATATCAGTGGTGCCCAGTGGATTGATACTAACTAACTGATATCTGATATTTGCCAGTATCTGATGTGCTTATATTTCCAAACTTATTATCGCCAATATCGATGCCAACATTTTGTCTCATCGTACCTAAAACTGACCTGTTCCCTTCATGGTTGCAGTCCATTTTTGGTAGAAACTGATAAAAAGCAAGAAAAACGTCATGGTACAATCTTACATTTTGCCAATATTAAAGCCAATATAAAAGATATTTCTGGCCAATTTTTATGGTCAAAATACCTGCTGTAAATATCTGCCAATACTGATAATCAACTTCTTAGATGTATACCTAAAGATACCGACATTGGTCCAATAATATCATGCACTCCGAGTTGCATCTCCTGTGTGTGCATTTGTGGTCTTGTAAATTTATCCATGTGAGGACCTCTGCCTGTTGTAAATTTGATGAACAGGAACCTTCATGTAGAGTGAAGACATTGGGGCTAGTCCTGACTTTTGAAGGTCCGTTTCATGATTCAGACCTGTTGTTTTGAACTGCTGATTGATGTTAGGTTAATTCTAGTCAACTGTAGTTGAGAATTCATGATGTCAGTGCAAATGATCCAACAAGTAGTCAAGCTTCATCAGTGTCCACTTTGTACTAATTCATGAAAAGTCTCTTTTATCAAAAGACCTTGCACTGGTGTACTTGCTCATTTTATATTCATTTGCATGTTATAATTATGCTCACACTCATATCTAAGGGCAATTTGGAGTCACCAATCAACCTAATGAACATGTTTTTGGTCTGTGGGAGGAAGTCAGAGTGCCCACAAAGAACCCACACATGCACAGGGCGAACATGCAAACTTTACACAGTAAGGCCCTGACTGACATGGGGTTCGAACCAGCAGCCTTCTTGCTGTGAGGCAGCTGCACAAACTGCAGCACCACCGTGCCGCACTGGGGGACATGCTGTCATCAAAACCTGTTAAAATGCATCCTCCCTAGTGCGTGTGTGCACGCGTACTTGTACTGGACCATTGACAACATTGAAGCAAGGAAATGAGGACGTTATGAAAAGTGAGGAAATTTTTTATCTGCTTTTTTAATAAGAGCTATTGAACCTTTTAGAATTGGCCACAGTGGAAATATTGTTTTATATTGAACTTTGGCATTTACTTTATTGTTGTTGTTGTTGTTGTTGTAGATTATTTTTTGTAATTTAAACCTATTTTTGCCTGCTTTTTCAGAGTTAAGGCCTCATACTGTTCTTTTTAGGGGGATCAATCAAAACAACTCCGGCTAACCCTCGACTAAACTCCTATTGTGGTTTATGCAGGGGTCAGATTGCATTTTTTTTTTTCCTGTTGGGATGGACACCATGACAGATGGGACAATCATGGAGCCCTAAAATTGTGTAATGACTAGGTTGACAAACATAAAAGACCATACGGTTGTTCATGGCTGCACATGACAATTGACACTATGACGTTGAAAGAGGAAGGGTGGAACTGAAGACAGCAAATAAACAAACTGTGATTACAACACTGTCCACATGTTTGTTCATCTCAACATTATGATAAATGATATGTTAAAATACTAGCAGTTAGTCACCGATTTGCGAAGGTGTGTCTGCTATTTCTCCTTGTCATCTTTTTTTTTTTAGTTTGTGATGGTTGCCCCTCTCTGACACATCAGAAAGACAAGGATGTTGTTTTCAGAGCCTGCCAAACTTTTCCTCTGTCTCATAGTTCTATCACAGACAACAACTTAGTTTGTTTATGTCTATGGTTGTCGTGTCTGCAAAGGACTTAGTGCTCTCATTGGTGAACATCTCTGAGGCGAGGGAGCAAATCAAAAGAGGCAGGACACAAATCATACAACCCAGACTCTCTCCCAGGCTTCATTAGGTGACCCAGACAGGATATTTATTATTGCTCCCTGAGACACAGTACACAACTCGTTTTCACAACCTGAGAGACCTGAAAGCATAACTGTTCAATTAGGCAATAATATGGCTTGAAGTGTGTATTCTGGCACGGACATTATGGCGTATACCTGCAAAACCCCTTACATACATTTGAGCCTGGTATAAATTTTGTGTTTATCAGCATGCTAACTCATGCGCTATGCAGTAGTAAGTACTTAACTGTCATATATCTCTGTTTTAGCATTGTTGATACGAAAAATGGAAGCTTCCACAAGGCACAACTTAAGATAATTTTCACAAGAGTTTTGGTATATTTAAACCTTTTGCGGTACTAGGTTTTTTTATTGTATTTTATTAAATGATGAAGAGCCCTTAACCAGTGTACACACATAACTAAGTTGGCAGCATTTCTAAATAAATGACAAACATGCCAGACCCTTTTGCGTTGGTCATTCAAAAACAGTAAACAGGTACATTAAAAACAAGACAAGGCAGATTTTGGGGTTCCTCATAGTTCACAGATGTTGGGTTGTTTTCAGCTCTGTTCAGTCTATCAGTTCAAAAATTGTGCTTTCTTTAATGTTGAATTTGATTTTATTTGTTATGATCCTTCAAAAATATAATTTTAATATTTAAGTAATACTACAGTAATACTTGCTGCAATACCAAAAGGTATGTATGAGGGAGTCCCTCAGGGACCTGCATTTTAGACATCCATCTGAAGAGGTGGAGTCAAATTTAAGAAGTTTGTCTCAACCACATTAAAGTCTTATCATTAATTTGTACGAGATAATGATGTGATTTTCATTTGTGGTGATACTATATGTAAGCTTTAAACATTCATCCATTATCTATGCTGCTTATCCCTGGAGGGGATAAGGGTTGGAGCCTATCCCAGCTTGGCTAGATGCAGGGTATATCCTGAATCGGTCACCAGCCAATCACAAAGCCACATAGAGAGACAGACAACCACTCACACTAACACTTATACTGAAAGGCATTTTGGAGTCTCCAATCAACCTAATGAGCATGTTGTTGGTCTGTGGGAGGAAGCCGGCGTGCCCAAAGAGAACCCACTTGAACAGGAAGAACATGCAAGCTCAACACAGAAAGGCCCTGACCGACACAGGGATCAAACCAGCAACCTTCTTGCTGTGACGAACATGCACTACCTGCTGTGCCACCATGCTGCCCAGCAACATCAACAGTATCAAGATCTTCATTCCAATGCTTATGTTTTGTAGTGGGTACTATAAAGAATCATATAATATTGATATTTGGTTTCCAGCAACATCAACATCATTGATATTGTCTTGTTTTTAATTTTCAAAAATTGCAGATGCCTTTCCAAAGTCTGAGTTTTGCAACAGATGGCCAACAACCTGTGCGGGGAGTTTTTAAAGGTTTAGTATTAAAAAAAAAGAAAGTCTGTAAATCCAAATTTCAATTGAGCCATCATTTTAAGAGTTACCATCATGTTAGCATTTCCCTTTTGCCTGCTAACCCATTCTTTATTTTGCAGTGCACTTTTACATCACAGCTCTTGCCCTTAAATACTCATCAGTCAACAGGTTCCAAGTGCAACATTGCCATAAAAAGCTTAATAGTCCTGCTTTGCGCGGGGAACCGTCATTAAGTCTGAGTTATTACATCAATAATATGGAGCAGGGCTGCACATGTAGCCCTGCTGTGAATTCATCTTCTTTTGTGTCATTATAGAAATCCATAACCGAGCCATAATGTGAAGAGGCGATAAAGGCAGGCAGGTAAAGTACATCGGTTAGACGTCTAACGTTCCCCATAGCATGGTGATTGACTGAGTTTCATTTCCTTCAAATTGCGCACATCTTCCTCCCTGGTATCAGTGTGCTCGATTCACTAATGGAGCAATAGAGAGGAACAAGTGAAAGAGAGACGGAGAGAGAAATAAAGAGAGAGAGTGAGGCAAGGGAGGGGCAGGCTGAGTAGTTTTAAATTTTGAGTCACGCCTGGAAACATATACTGAACTACTTGCTTGGTCTCTAATGGCCTGTTTTGGGTAATCGGACCCATTTAGGTGTGGGTTTGTGAATGAGTGTGTATGTGTTTTTATGTCTGATTTAGTGAGGGGTCATTGGTTTCAATGTAGACAGCAATTCCCCACAGCCCCTGACCATTTGACTTTATGTCCCTGTAAGTGAAAGAGAGTGGGAAGCTGCTGCTCGAGTTGCTTCTCTTGTGTTTATGTTGTTGTAAATCTATCCATGTGAGGACAACTGCCTGTTTTAAATTTGACGAATGAGGACCTTTGTGTACAGTGAAGACATCCTGACTTTTGATAACCTGGCACAACAGATAGGCCGTTCAAAATATTTGTAGAATAGAATAGGAAGTGTTTGGGGAGGGCAGAACCTTTCAGAAACATATCTGGCAGGTGATTGGACAATTGTTCCGTCAATCAACATTCATTACGTGCCAATCAGATAATACAGCAGGTGGGCGCTACTGTGTTACAGAACAACAGCCACTTCTTAAAACAAAACTTTGCCAAAACATGTCGGAAGTGGAACCAAAATATCCTTACTATAGAGAAGATTGTAGTGTTGTTATATGTTTTTCATTTAATGAAGAAATGCAGTCAAAATCTGATAAACTGCTACTGAAGCTGTTAGCATCTATGCAAATCTCTATGACTACAGCTTTTGGCCGAGCACAAACATTGTAGACTGGAGCTTGGCAAGATGGATCTGCATGATTACAGACATTAAATGAGGCAGATCCAGCTGCTGCGCGAGGTTAGACGCACCAGATGGTCACCAGTTCAATCCCAGGGTTGCACAGTGCCTTTCTGTGGAGTTTGCATGTTCTTCCCGTGCTGACATGGGTTCTCTCTGGGCACTCCAGCTTCCTCCCACAGACCAAAAACATGCACATTAGATTGATTGGTGGCTCCAAATTGCCCTTTGGTATGAGTGTGAGTGTGAATGGCCATCTGTCTGTGATCTGCTAGCCTGTGACCCCAAAACGGATAAGCTGTGTAGAAAATGGATGGATGGATGGATTTAAACAGTATTTGCATTATTGTAGGTTTTATTATTGCCTCCGTGTAAAGTTACCAGTACTATTGTGTCATTGTGGACTTATCAGGTCTGTGAATGATGGTCCACGCTAGCCTGTAAATACATAAAGGCGTGTGTGTACATAAGTGTGCATGTATGTGTTTGTTTTCTCCCCCTTTGGCTCAGACGATGGCTTTAACTGACGATGACTCAGACGACGACCCACCCCTCCTTCCCCCTTCTTCCTTTTCCTCTCTCTCATCCTGCCCTCCTTCCTTCCTCCCCTTTCCTCCTTTTTTCTCTCCACCTCCTCTTCATTTACGCCACCCCATCCTCCATTTTTTCAGACTTCATCTCAGCAAAGCTCTTATCGTTTTAAAAGCAGTTACGGTAGATTAAGGCTCAGGGTGTAGATGTGCTTTCCACCCACGCTCTTTTATCTTTCAGAAATGCAGAGAAATCAGGATAAGGAATACGTTTGATTTCTCCTTTCAAACACTATTTTACTAAAGAGGACATGAAAGACCCAGACCGTTGACAAAATATCCATTTATTTTAGCTGTTTGAAGATATTTAAGAAGAATTGATGGGCGTAGTATGATACCATGATAAAAAAAAATCCTGTACCTGTAGATCCAAATTTACAAACATACCAGAACTTCTACCTCTTTTTTTTAAGCTTTCTTGTTAATTACTTACAGTTGATCTTTTATTTAGTCTTTGAATTAAGAAGGCAAGGTGATAAAACTAAAACATTACACCTTTCCAAAAGCTGAACTGCAACACTTAACATTTTAAGTTTCTTATATGATTATGTTAATTTTCCTTTTGGTAGTATTAAGGAAACAGAAAAGCACAGTTTGCTGGGATTTAGGGGCAATAAAACCGTAACCATGACTTTTATTTGTTGATGTTTGTTATTTCAGGGCCATTTACCAAAGTAAAGAAATATTAAAAATGAAACTAGAAAAATTAATTGAGTGAAAAATAAAACTTTGCATAACAAGCAGGTGTTTTAGTTACGCTAAAGTGCAACATCTTGTGGGATCAGGAGGTTGTTAAGTACAAAAAATGGCAAAATGCAAGGTAGCACTGTCTAAAAATACAAGTTACCTCACTTGTTGGTACTTTTGAGTCCTGCAAAACAACAAAGAGGCACAGAATTGAGATTATGTAACCACAGGTCTCAGATGTGCACTCACTGTTTGTGTGCTTTAAGGGTGTAGGTATCACTAGACACTGAGGGCCAGTTTGAAGAATGACACAAATGATTCAAAACTGCAAAAATGGATTACAAAACACTGAATATCTTTTGATACAGTGCTCATAAAAACTTATTAAACACTTAGTAAAGTTTCGAACTTTCAGACTCATGAGTTTTGGTAAAATTAGCAGATAAGGTGCTTTATTTGCCACAAGTAAAAAAAATAGCACAATGAGGCCTGTGGTAACAATTGTCTAATGCTTTTTATGTTGTGTTTGTGGTCACTGGAGCAAACAAGTGTAATATCCCAGCACTAACTGTTAAATAAACCCATGTTAGTTTGATTGAACAGTCCAGTTACAGAGTAGTGTCCCGCAGAGCTGAGCAGGTGGCAGTTGCTTACAGGCTGTGGGTCTCTTCTCTCCTGAGAACTCGGCCATAGCACAGGTCACCAGCAATGTTGCAAACTAAAATGGACAATTATAAACCGTGCTTAAAGAACTACACAGCTGCACACAAGAAAACAGCACACTGAAAGCAACGGTAGTCATCTGACAAGAAGACAGTATTAACCATTTTCCCTTTTGAAGACCCCCGAAACAGGCTGCGTCTTATGAACAGGTGCCTCTTGAATTCCATATATTACGGTAAATATCTTTATTTGGAGGTGGCAAATTTTAATTGTGCAAAACTATTTTGCTTATACCGAAATACTAACATAAGGGGGGTAAGCTACAGGCTCTTGCATGATTATCCAGCTCAATGATTGATGTCACATGGAAGTTGGCACCAGAATTACTTGTTTGTTGGACAAATTCATATTTTCTTCAGTTTCTCTGTGAAATTCATAATTCCTAACTGCTTAGAATTTGGAGTTACCAGTCAACCTTATGAGCATGTTTTTGGTTTGTGGGGGGAAGCCCGGAGAGAACCCATGCATGCACGGGAAGAACATGCAAACTCCACACAGAAAGGACCTGAGGCACGTGAACTACCTGCTGCGCTACCGTGATGTCTAACTGTAAAACATACATTCCCAATTTCACTGAAGTTGGGACATTGTGTAAAACAAAAATAAAAACAGAGTACAATGATTTTAAAGTCCCTTTCAACCTATAATTAATGAAACACATTACAGGGACAAAGTATTTAATGTTCAAACTGATAAACGGTAATATTTTTTGCATATATTCACTCTTTTTTATTTTATGCTTGCAACATGTTACAATGAAGTTGGGACAGGGGCACCCCCATAATGGTATGGAGTATGTTAGTGCCCATGGCATGGGTAACTTGCACATCTGTGAAGGCACTGTCAATGCTGAAAGGTTTGTACAGGTTTTGGAGCAAAATATACTGCCATACAAGGGACGTCTTTTTCATGGATGTCCCTGCTTATTTGAGCAAGACAACACTGCATGTGTTAAAACAGCGTGGCTTCGTAGTAAAAGTGTGCAGGTACTAGACTGACCTGTCTGCAGTCCAGACCTGTATCCTGTTGAAAATGTGTGGCACATTATGAAGAGCAAAATATGACAACTGAAACCCCAGACTAATGAGTAAGAGAAGTTGTACATCAAGCGAGAATGTGAAAAAATTCCACCTACACAGCTTCAATAATTAGTGTCCTCAGAAGGGCTGAAAGTTTTATCATTTTTGGATTGAAATCGCAATTTCAGACGATGCGATCACATCGCCAGAGCTGCAATTTTTTGCAGCACTCCTGACTGACCTAGGATTTGTTGTGTCACCTATTTTACGCATGCTATTTTACAAAATTGCAGGCAAGTTGCATTTAGGAATGGCTCACAAATGAATTGCTTACTGCGAGTCAGTTCTCATTGTTCACTTAAAAGAGCTGTTCAAAAGACTCGACTCGTTCCTCAGTTCCCAAATGCTTTTTGAGTGTGGTTGAAGCTAAGGTGATGTAACACATTGGCAAACATGCCCCTGTCCCAGCTTTTTTGGAACATGTAACAGGCAACGAGTAATTATTTAATAAAACAATTCAGTTTATCAGTCTGAATATCGAATATCTTGTCTTTGTAGTGTATTGAATTGAGTGTAAGTCGAAAAGGATTTGCAAATCATTGCATTCACAGCATCTACAAACAGAATTCCATGTTCCATGTTCTGGTCTTGTTAAGGCTTATTTTCCTTCCTCCCGTGCGTCAGAGGGACTGAACCATCTCTGGTATAAAACTGCAAACTGGAAGCTTTTCGGCTCTCTCGTCTAAACAGGTCAGAACAGGGCGGAATAACATTATTACTTTTCAGCGACAAATCCTCACACATCCCGGCTCCTCTGGCTTTCTGTCACATGGAGTCTTAAAATACAACAAAAGGCAGTTTCTCCTCCTCTCACTCCTCCACCACTTCAAGCACCACAGCCACCTTCACTTTGTGCTATTGTCAGGCTGCGTGATTACAGCAAACACTCTCCATCAAGTGTGAGTTATGTAAGTCTGTGGTGATTTTGTGGAACATTGTGCGTGAAAGTGCACATGTGTATGTGTTACAGAGCATGCTAGTGTGTTTCCTGTGCTCTGTGGAAACATACACAGCAGATATGTCGAATGCATCTGCTGTTCTGGAGATGCAAGCATTCATGTGGGTTGATGCAGGCGTGGGTGCTCTGGCCTGTTCATCTTTGTGTATGAGTGTGCGTATGAGTGTGTGTGTTTGCAGCTGTGGCTCTTGTCCACTGTGCGAGGGGAGGTTATGGCATCCTGTTCCTTTTCCGCGCTGCCTCTCCATCTGGAGCTGAGCCAGCGTCAGTGAGCTGTGCATTACAGTGGGATACAGCCCCATTATCAGTGTGGAGAATGCCGGCATCCGGGCTGAGGCCTTCAGTGAGACCATGTGTCTGTTTGTGCAGCTATGTTTGTGTGTTTGTGTTCTTGGTCAGGGGTCAAGCTTGCAGCTAAAGGGGTTTTGGAGTAGGTCATTAAGATTCTTGTGCTTGTTATGACGTGTTTTTGTTTTTTTTACCGCGTTATGTTTAATTACCTATCTTTAGTCTAAGATTTGCACTTCATGTAATTTTTTGGCAGAAATACATATGAAACTAAACTGCACTGCATGCATGCTTTGTTTTATTGACCCACTTACAAGCACGTCTGCAGTGGTTGGTGCATGCGCCCCGCAGGTTGGTTTTATATGTATTTCACATACCAATACATAAATTACTTATCTTGGTCTAAAAGTAGTTAACGTAACATAATGTGGAAAAAAAAAAGACGAGTCACAACAAGCACACAGGACCGTTCAGATTTGCTGAAGAGTTTATCTGATAACTGCAGGCAGAGGCAGGCTAACACTACCCACTGACTCTCAGTGTTTGAGCTAAGCTAATTAGCGGTGGGCAAGCTCTGCCCGTCTCTTCTTTTTTACAGCATGCACAGTCGAAAGAATGGTGTCTATCTGCTTGTCATGGTCTAGAGAGTGAGGCAAGACACAAAAACAAAAAAAAATGTTGGCATATCCTTTAATTAGAGATAGGAACTGTAGTGATACTGATACCATTATAAGAAGAGATTGGAATCAAAAACCCTCAAGGTATCAATATCGTTAGTGCTTTTGTTTATCAATTCCTTTCACTTTGTTCTGCATGTCTTGCACATCAAAGATGTCACACTCCCATCAGAGAAATGGTCGGGAAGAAAGAAAAAATCATGGCACACAGGAGACAAAAGTGGTCAGAATTGTGGCTTGATCCAAGAAAAAGACACTTGCCGCACAACTTTCAGGAAGTGGAAACACCAGAAACTTGCAGAAGCATTTATCTAGAGTATGCAGCACAGCATTGAATAGTTGGATCAATAAGCAGAATGGTTAATGGCATTGGTATCAATAAAATCGTATCAATTCCCATTCCCTAATCAATTCCTTTCACTTTGTTGTGCATGCCCTGCAAATCAAGGATGTCACTTTCTCATCAGAGAAATTATAACAAAAAAGTAAAAAGTTATTGTCAAGGTATTGGTATTGACAGACACTAGCATAAGAGGTGTTATATCGATATTGGTAGATATCACAATTTCTGCAGATATTTACAGCCGATATTTGGCCATACATATTAGCCATATATATCACATATATAGACTGTAATACCCACAAAATTTATGAATGTAGCAAAATGCTTCACCCTGTTAATGCTAAATTTTAACATTTCAAAATCAATAGTTTCTTCTAGGGCGACACGGTGGCACAGCAGGTAGAGCGCGAGCCTCACAGCATGAAGGATGCTGGTTAGATACCCAGGTCAGTCAGGGCCTTCGCATGTTCCTCCTGTGCATGCCCACTCATTAGGTTGATCGGTGACTCCAATTCTCCCTTAGGTGTGAGTGTGAGCGTGGATGATTGTCTTTGGCTAGCAACTGGTTAGATTAGATTAGATTAGATTAGAATAGATATTCCTTTATTAGTCCCACAGGGGGAAATTCCAAATTTACATCAGCTGCAGGATACAAAGAAAAAATATAAGAAAGAGACTTACAAATGAAAATTAAAATAAAAAAAATACAATAAAATACAAAATAAGAAAATATAAAATAAAAACATATGTAAGTGGTATTAACAGTGGTTATCTACATGTTTGATATTTACAGATGGAAAAATTTGAGATATTATAAATATAAACAGTTTATTGCACACTGGAGAGGTTTTTGTTGTGGAGTCTAACAGCTGCAGGTTCAGGGTGTACCCCGCCTTTCGTCCAATGTCAGCTGGGATAGGCTCTAGCTCCTGCAACCCTGAAATGGATAGGCAGTGTAGCTAATGGATGGACGGATAGTTTCTTATATTAGAGAATGGAACGTTGTTGTCCTTGGTCCACATCAATTTGTAACACAAATGCACTGTAACAATTAGAGGATTATTAGAGGGCAATTTTAGTTAAGGAGATACCTCAGGCTCTTGCCAGCAATATCGGCAATATGTACCTAATGACATGTTTTGACTTAAGTGACAGACATTGCATGTCCTTCAATGTGACCATTGCACATGTGCACATCGAATCACAATGTTCAAACAACATATTATTCAGCCCTAGTGGAGGGTTTGGCACTTATGTATAGCAGGGTGTTGTCGGCATCGCACTGTAAACCAAGACCACAGTATACAATCTGATCAGTGGGAAGCAAACAAAAGGGGAAAAGGTGACGAACGCAAACATTTATTTGAGTTCATCCCCCTCACATTATCTCCTCTTCAAAGAAATAAAACAGCAGCTTCTTCTAATGACAGTGATAGGCCAGCTGTAAAAGACAGTGAGGTGTTACCTAAGGATCCTACATATGCTTCACACTCATAAATACCACAAGGCCAACAATAAGAGGAAAAATATTGTTGAAAGGAGAGCTTTCACACAAAGATAACAGCTTGAAGAGCAGGTGAGAATGTGCAGGTGCCTGTCAAACGGAGACACATTCAAAACATAAAACACCACAAGGTGTTGTTATGTGAGCATAAGAAGAGGGGGATGGTAGCCAGAAGAAAGCTGAATATCTGATTGAAATGTGGAGCTATTTAGATGCTAGTGTACTTTTATTCTGAGGCATGATATTAAGAGATGTGAGCAGGAATATATAACGTCCTCATCGCTTTTTCCATCATCTCCATCTGGTAACAAGCAGGAGCCAAATAGGGAGCTATTTCTTCTTCTTCTTCTTCTTCTTCTTCTTCTGTCTTTTTTTTTTGCTCAGTTTGTGCAGCTTGAAGTCATTTATGCAAAGGTGTTGTGTGGGATACAAACCCAGCATCATCAAAGTCAGAGAAGACCTTTTATCAATTCAGCTTTGCATGTTTGCGTAGTAGAAGTTTGACCCACTCGTATGTGTCATTTGGCCTCTGTGCCTCTTCATTTGACTTTGATTATTGTAGACAAAGAGTAATAGAGGCAGAGTAATATGTTTGACTTGTGGGTGTTTTGATGTTGTTTTGAAGGTAGAAAAACAACATTATGGCCTTCAATTTGTTCTGCTTTATCAAAATGTCTCCCAAGCTCCAAAAAGCCTCTGCCACGGGAAATAAAGAGCTACACTAAAGGGTCCACGTCATGTTTTTTGAGGCGTATGTGCCCTTTTGTGTGTCATCTCCTCCACATGATGTGGACAAGACAAAAAGACCTCTCCCTCTTTCTCTCTGTGGCGCCAGCAGTTGCCCATAACACCTTGTTACCCTCGCCCCTCCAAAGAGGCCTACCAGTGTGATGTCCTATCATTATTTTGTCATCAGTTTTTGCGCATTAGCTTGCTGTAACATGCCCAGTGAGGAGCACAGGGATCAGAATTAATGCAGAGTTATTGACAACATGGCATCTAGCAGCACTAAACTGACAGAGTAGACCTGTAAACCAATCAGAGTGGACTGGGCCTGCATGGTGGAGGGAGTCTTAAGGTGCATTCACATCGAACGCGACTGACGCCACCAATGCGACCACTCTCCATGCATAGTCAATGTACAGCTGTGATCACGCATGACCAGACGTGACCTGATCTCACACAATGCGATGGACGCGATCTGAGCAACTTGGTCTCATCTTGGGAGACATATGTCGGTGCCTTTGTCCCTGCAGACGGGTACTCTTAAGGTTGCTTTGGACGGGTACTCTTAAGGTTGCGTGACCAGATCTCACACAATGCGATGGACGCGATCTGAGCAACTTGGTCGCATCTTGGGAGACATATGTCGGTGCCTTTGTCCCTGCAGACGGGTACTCTTAAGGTTGCTTTGGACGGGTACTCTTAAGGTTGCTTTGGACGCGCAACCAGCTCACATTGCTTGGTCGCCAAAGTTGAAAATTTTGAACTTTTCAGGCAACGTCACATGTGGCTGTGCTGCGACAGCCAATCAGCGTTATGTGGGTATGTGGCAACACCTGTGACGGACTGTTTTCATTCCGGATCACAGAGTGACAATCCATGTCCTTGTGGGAACATTAGTTAGTGAGTACATTAGCTCTGCCTAGACGGGACCGCAGAGAACTACAACTCCTACTGCTGCTGCAGGGCCAGTGTATTGCGGTTGGTAGGTGAGTGAAAAGGATACAGTTGGAAAAATGTCAGCTAATACTTCCTATTATATGATATGATATGATCTCAGTGAAACTTGAGCTTGCTTAAAGTCACTAAACAATGCAATGGCGATAGTGACCAAATGAGCTATTTATGAACAGGGATCTCGGTCGCCCAAGTCGTGTTCGGTGTGTACGGACCTTTAGAGGCAGGACTAACAGTACAAAAAATAATAAAGCACCATCAGAGCTATGTCCTCCTCAGGTTCTCAGTTACGTTCTGTCACGCCATTATCGTCAAGATTTAAATTTTCGTCTGAACAAAACATATATTCTTGTCGCCTGAGGTTTATACGGATCTTCTCCACACAGACCTTGTAACTTAAAAACTCAATTTTGATTTCCAGCATGTCAAATGTGTTGGAGCAGAGTAAGAGAAAGCCGATAAGATCAAGAGGGTAAAAAAAATGGGTTCACACATAACAGATTGTTAGCTGTCAAAAGAGAAACAGGGGAAACTGTGACATTACGTGAGCAGTGCGAGGGGAAAAAGAGAAATGTGTTAATAGAGGGGAACTAAAGGGAAGGGTGGAGGTGGTGGAGGAAATGTTCTGAGGGTGAATGCAGAAAAAACTGAATAAAAAAGGTGGTAGAAGAGGAGGAAAAAAGGTGATGGAGAATGTGAGGATGTGAGAAAAGAAAATGAAACATGTTTTCTAGGTGTTTTCGACTGCAGATATGACCTGACGTAAGCACAAGTGTTACATGCGTTTTTCTGCTCAGAGACAGAAAGTTGGAAGACTGACACTTTTGATGATAACTGTGTTGGAAAGTTTCACTTGGTTAATGAGAGTTTGTTGTGAAGACTGATTCCAACACAATAAACTAATTATCAATGATGGTTCAGCACAGCTACCAGAAACTAAGGGGCGTATCCAAACAAGTTTTTTATCATATTGGTGTTTAGTCCACACAGATATAGAATTTTAGGTGACAGAAAATGCAGGTTTTTAAAAACAGGGCCCAAAGTGGATGAATCTGAAAATACTTGCCTTACATTTCCATGTGGAATAAGGATAGCTTCAGAAATGATGACATCACCTTGCCAGACAGGCCTGTCTGGCAAGTCACAGCACAGATTTGTGGCTCTGTGGTCACCCAATCTGATGTAGTGAATATCGTTTCGATGAAAAAATCATGAGCGAGTGAGGATGGAGTGGTACCTGAGGCAAAAACTCAATTTGAGGCGTGTGGCCAAATTGGGTCATTGGGCCTCTGGAAGTTTGATTGGCCAAGCCATGTGCCAAAATTCTACACTGTGTTTGTTTACTTGCCATTCAAGCGGTTAACCTGACAGACCAGATCGGCCTTTCAACATATTTCAGTTGTCCATCTGGGAGAGAGCCCATAAAAAGTACTCAGGAATGGACAGAACCAAAAGCACACCCAGCAGGTGATTGGACAATCGTTCTGTCAATCACATGTATTACAGGCCAGTCAGATAATGTAGTAGACAGGCACTACCGCGCTACAGAACGAGAGCCACTGCAAAAACAAACTTCCCCCAAAACATGTTGGAAGTGGAGCAAAATATCCTTTCTTAACCTGGCACAGCAGTTTTGAAATCTACTCACTGAACTCCTTATACGTCCTCCACCCCTCTAATGACTGACACATAAACCTCAGGGAAACGTCCTGCTGTGAGGGCCAAGTGTGAACAAGCAGGTCAGGGAATTTTCTGGGTTGGTTAGCAAGTATTTTCTAGAAAATATCCAGGTATTATGTGTGAAAAAGGCTGAATTTCCCAGTGAGGCGTGTGACAACACTGCAGCCTTATAAATGTCACCTGTCCTTCTTGTTTGTAACTCTGCTAAAAAGCATCAGGAGACTGAATTAAGCAAGTTTTGTGTTTAAAATACTCAAAAAGAAAAACTGTACATAAACATATATTTGATCTTGTGGTGGTGTTACTGTACACTTCAAGAAATTTCGGGAAAGGTTTAAAGATATTAAAAATTAGATTCTGCCCAATCATGAATGGGTATGCTTTTAAAAATCAAACCTAAAGTCAATTTACAACCAGTTATTTGCTTTCTATTGCTGTATTCTTGTGAGATCCATAGCTAAGTCTTTTGTGGTTTCCGTTGCTAGCTTTTCGCTAATGACTCCAAGCTAGAACTGTCTTTCCCATTCATTTGTGGCCCATGCAGCCCTGTCTCTCAATAAAACCATCTATTCCCATCTGATATCAGCTTCCAAATAACAGTCAGGGTTATGAATATTTTCCCCCTGAATATGCAGCTCTGCTTCAAAAATCAAAAGGCAGAGCCAGGCTGACAGGTGGCCAGGTAGTGAAGCGGGGAAAACTAATTAAGAGCCGAAAACACTGCTACACAGTCAGCCTGCAGGGAAACTGTCAGATGTTTTGATCTGTCATCCAATAATCAAGAAAATCAGATCAGGAGCCCGGCTGCTCTCTTGTGATCGACTGCTGACGTGTCCATGTGTGTTTTATGGGGGCATGAGCACGAAATGTAAAAAGACAAGCGAGGAAAGGCCCAAGGCAGAGGAGGAAGAAAGAGGGGGGTAAAGAAGAAGATGAAGGGAGAGGAGTATTGAGACGTTAAACTCACGCAGCCTGTTGCTCTCTCGGAGCTCTGACTACGACTCGGGTCCCGATGAGGAGATGAGAGCCAGATGGCCGAGTAGTCACTCTAATGGCTTCCTCATTTCCTCCAAGGGGTGGAGTTCACCTCGCAAATTCATCTTTTGAGAAAAAAGGGTGAAAAGGGCAAATCCTCAGTGGACACAAAGCAGAACAAGAACATTAATTTTCAACTCAGAATCTGATTATTGGGTTTAAAGGCTGATCTAATCTTGAGTTTAATCACAGCAGAGGAGACTGTATGAGGAAGCGAAGACACGGTGATGGAGAATGGATGCTCCATATCTTATGAATTAACCCTCATTTGTGATGTCTTCATGGATCTATTTGATATTACAGTATCTCATGAGCATTGCTCTGTGGCTTTCTTTTGTTTTTTATCTTCAGAATAACTGGGACAACCACCGGGCAGTTTTATGCCTCTGCAAGGTGTAAGAAAGAGTGACAGGTTAAAAAGAAGGACTGGGTTGGTTTGTCTTTGTGGTATGATTGGAGAAAATCATAAAAAGATCTGACGAACATGAGGCAAAAAGGCATTACAAGTTAGAATCAAATGAGTTTATTCTTGATTAAAAGTGGACGTTTGAGCAAAAGTTAAAAACAATATATATATATCCCCAAAAACTTTTTATGGTTGTTATGGTCATAAAAAGGGATGATCACTAGGCCCAAGGACTTTAGGAGAATTACTTCAAATATGAAACCGTTAAACTTGAAGCGAAAGTATACACTTTTGCAAAGTTTGATGAAAAATATAAAGCAAAACAAGATTTCCTTTGAGCCTTAACATATTCACAAGCAAGGATTGATCATGGGCCCTAAGTCTTTGACCTTCGATGTCCAGTAATTAATCAGTTAATCCCTGATTTATGATGAGTTCAGAAGATTTATGTATGATTGCTGCTGGACCGACAGCTGTAGGGTTTCAGGAGCCTGGATGGATGGAGGCTTGGATGAATGAATGAATGGAATGTTGATGGGCTGATGGCTGGATGAATGACAGATGGATGGAGAAATGGACTGATGGATGGAACATGGATGAATGAAATATGGATGGGTAGAGGTTTGGACAGGTGGATGGATGGTTGAATGGAATATTGATGGATAGATCGATGGATGCATGGATGGATAATAGATTGGCAGATGGATTGATGGATTGTGGAAGAATGGATGGACAAAATACAGAAGGATAGATGTATTAAATGTGGATGTAAGGATGAACGGATGGAATGTTGATGGAATTAGGGCTGGGTATATTCAGCAACCCCACAATACGACACATATCTTGATCCTGAGGCCACGATACGACATGTATCCCGATACATGTAAATTGTGAACATTGACCAAGCTTTTAACAGAATTCCCAACAAAGTTTTTTTTTAATTACAAGAAGAAAAAGAACAAGGATGAGTTTTAAATGAATCTACAACTTAAACCAACACAAAGTAGTTTTTTCCTCCCTAATATAATATTTCTAGAGTCATTGTGATGGTACATCACCTTACAGCAGGTTGAATGACACCTCTGTCATGGTCTGAGGGGGTCTGTACCCCTCGAGGAGAAAGCTAAACGTTGGGAAAATGAGAATATAAAGCAGTTTATGAATTTTTAAAACAGATTTAATGAACAGAATTTAGTTTCAAGTTAATATGCACTTATTTTCCTAATGGAAATAGGGACCTCTGGCTCACACCCCTGTATAGTGGGAGGCGGCAATGCTCTTCTGACGTTGGATGCCACCCGCCATTAAACAAGAAGAAGAAGAAGAAGAAAGCTAAATGTAGAGTTGTTATCATGGCAAAAGCAGCGAAAAACCAGAAGAAAGGGAGTGTTTTATCAGAGGAGATGAAAAAAAAGAAAGTGGGAGAGTAACAAGCTAAGTGCCCGGACAGGGATAAGCATTGGCCCGGTGTTCACTCGCTGAGGTGAGCTGAAAGACGAAGAGGGATGTCTGATCGATGCCGATTTAGCCCTGTTATTGTTGGACTTATAAGTACATGATGAAGAAACATGATCAGACTGTACCTTATCAGTCCACATGGTTTATTTGTCTCTCGGGACATCCTGTCGGCTCGCTTCTCCTCCCTCTGTATGTCAACAAATGCACGTTGGTGCGAGGCGCTGTGTTTTACGACAGTGCAGTTACATTCAACGACCATAGAGGCCCCTAGAGAGCTGAAAGCTGGAATCTTACATAGTGTGGCTTTAAGAAACTTAAATTCAGGTCCCAAAGATGGTAGACCCAAGTTTGAAGTTGAAACATGTGCTTCATGTAGTTTGGGTTCTACTTTGAACTGTGCCATTGTTAAAATTGCTCAAAGTGTATCCATATCGATACACGTTTCCCCAAGGAGCGCATGATCATATTTTGCCGTAGCAATATTTTGAGCACAGGCCTTGATGGAATGAAGATGGACGCATAGATGGCTGGATAGATGGATGAATGGATGGATGCAGGAAATGTGGATGGTCAGGTAGATGAATGAAAGGAATGTAGCTAGATAGCATAGCATAGGTGGCATGTGGATGGATGAATGAAAGGACAGACAGATGGCTGGCCGGATGGATGGATGGATGAAATCTGGATGATGAACAGATGGATGGAAAGATGGATGGATTGATTATGCTAATGACATTCATATGAATCCTATGAACAGAATAATGGTTCTCTAATGTAGAACAACAGTTTCCTGATTGTCTTGAAGTTTCTAATCTATATCGATACAAACAGCACAGTTTGACCTTTAACCTCATATAGAAATATGTATTTACTAAGAGTTTGATGTGCAGCTCGACTCAGCTCAGCTCGCACCATTTCTGCTCTCCTGGCCTGAAAACATCCTCTAATCGTTCACCTCTTTGTTCTGCAGTGTTGAAACAACCCAGCATCAAGAACCTTTCAGCGTGTTCAGCTCCTCTGCAATTTCCAGACATGGCAGCTCGTTGTTAAAGACCTCTTAATACTCCCTAATTTTCAAACAGGTCGCTGGAAAATGAATGGACCCATCATGCGTACAATTTCCTATAATTATGCTCAATTTTGGTCTTTCATTCTCCGTCAGAACATGTCAGCGAGGTGGATTAGTCACATTGTAGGTTACAAATGAGGGGAAATGTTCTCTAAGGAGCCTGACAGCAGAGACTGGAGTACACAAATCCATTAGTTGAGCTAAATTATGACTACTCCTGGTCACAAGAGGGCTATTAGAAGCCTACCAAAATACATATATATATATACAAGTGATAAAATATATATGAACATAAAGCAAAATATGTATACACTCACCGCCCTGTTTGTTGGGTACACCCTGAGACTACTTGGTTGGACCCCCTTTTGCCATCAGAACTGCCTCAATTCTTCATGACCTAAACTCAACAACAGATTTAGGTCCATGCTGACATGATAGCATCACACATTTGTTGGCTGCACATCCATGATGCCAACCTCCCATTATGCCACAGCCTCAGAGCGCTCCACTGGATTGAGATAAACCAGTTTGAGATGGTTTGTGCTTTATCCTTCTGGCAGTAGCCATCAGACGATGGTTTCACTGTGGTCACAAAGTCAGAAATCCAATTTTGACCCCTTCTGCCCCCTGTCTGCAATGATAACATTTCTTTATCAGTGAGTGCAAGTGCACCCAAACATATTCACTGTCAATGATTTCTGTCTCATGTTTAAGGGATACGCCAACATTTTTTTGTTTTCATGTCTTGCCTAACTCCAGAATCCATGACAAGCAGATGGACACCATTCTGTTGCCTGTGCGTGCAGTAACGATGAAGACAGGGGCAGAGCTAGTTAGCTTAGCTCAAACACTGGGAGTCAATAAATAGCGTTAGCCTGCCTCTGCCTACAGTCATTAGATAAACTCTTCAGCAAGTCTGAATGGTCCCGTATGCTTGTTGTGATTGTTTTTACCGTGTTATGTGGCATTATCTATTTTTACTACGATTCCAGATACATACAAACCTAAACTGCTGGGCGCATACAAACCACCGTGGATGTGCTTTGTATTGTATACCTACTTTCAAGCTGACAAAATATTTCCTAAACAAACCAGTAAATCTGAGGTTTGACATAAGACATGAAAGACAAAATGCATGTTTGGAAAATGTTAAGTTTAAAAATAAAACTGAAGTTTTGAAAAAGACGGGAATTGTTGCTAAAGATTTGGAGAAGGCAGCTAATTTTTCAAATTTTTTCTGTAACTTTAGTATTTTTTTGGAGATATGTGGGAAATGTGTTAACCTAAATAATGCTACAATATGACAAATATGGATAAAGAAAACTAGACTATAATGTCAGGAAGCAAGAGTTATTTACAAGTCCAACTATTTTTCTTATGATGCTAAGAGAATTAGGGTCAATCCCAATTGTACTCCTTAGTCCTTGTCTTACCCCTTAGCCCTTGGTTTTGTGCATTCACGTCTAGTGAAGGGTTTACCCCAACTTTTCCATGAGGTCAAGGAGAGGGGCTAAGACGAAAGGCTGCACAGCCCTTGAGACGAAGACAAACCGGGACCTCACTTGAAAGGAAGGGGCAGGAGAAAATAACCCATAATACACCGTGCCTGCTGACAATATGGCAGAGCGGAGACTGAAGGAAGCGCATAATTATAAGTAATTAATAAATAAATAAAAATATTCATCATGTTTTGAATTGTTTGTCATATTTTAAATTTATTCGTTATAACGAGCTAGCTTTCACAGCTATAGCTACAGCTATTGTCGCATCTGCCTACGACACAGCCAGCGATTGGCTATGGGTATTGACGTAGGAGCGTGTTTTCATCTCTTCCTCTTGGCCCTCAAAACAGAAGGGAAGGGGTAGACAAAGGGCTAAGACAAAGGGGGAGGGCTAAGGGATGTTCTCTCCAGCTGATCTTGTGATCTATCTGCACACCCAAAGAATGAGTGAGTGAAACCTTGATGATTTCATCATTATCTATAAATTCACAGGTGACTGGTGGTATCAGTATATCAGCATTGATTCCAATTAACTGATCACGTTTTTTTTGACAAAGATCGCCAAATACTGATCGGCGCTGAAACACCTTTTTGAACAACACACAGTCAGAATGAGGTTTGACCAGACGAATAACGAGCCCCCGGACTCAAAAATGGGGTCAGAATCATCTCGGAGTTGCACAATCGATGCTTGGTTTAACAGTCATAATCTTCTAAACTCAAGTTAATTCATCACCGTCCACCACAGTTTGAAGATTTTTGGGCTCCTGGTCACAAACATGTTTTCATGCTCTGATTCTTTTACGCTCACTTCGCCTGCAGTTTGATTTTGATGAAGAAAAAAGAGGAAGAAGAGCTTAAACGGAGAGATGAGGAGCGGAGATATTTTTGACTCCACAGCAGGAGGTCTGAAGAGGCTGACGTCGGCTCATGATTTGCACCTTTTTTCCTGCAAGTTTCGCTCAGAATGGCGCTGCAGCCTCGCTCGTGCACAAACACACAAACAGACCAGAAAGGCACACACACACACATACACGGCAAAAAGCAGAAAAAAAAGGAGAAAATCTGGCTTCCTCATTCTGTCTCTGCACACTCACGTCCAGCCCCTCCCCTCCTCATCCTCTCTCCTCCCAGAGGCACAAAGATATTTTTATCTTCCATAGAGCCCAAACGCTAATGAAGCATCCACGACACAAATACATTTCCATGATTTCTCAAATCTGGCTCCTACCGCCGCTGCTCTGACACACTGCAGCTTCTCTTGTGGACAATAACTGTCATCCTGCATGGAAGTACAGAGCATATTAGGATGTATTTTTTCGGCAGTTGCTGTACATGAAAATCAAAATTTAATCACTGAATCAGTCTCAGGGTTTTATTATGTGTGAGATTCAGCGAGCTGAGATGATCCCGTTCATTTCCAGTCCGTTTGTTTGTTTCTGGCGTTTCAGTGTGAAACAGCTGACAGTGTCATGAAACAAGACTGACAGCTCTGCCAACACAATATTACTCTGTATTCAGGGGAATCCTTCAAATGAGAGCATTAGCATCCAAAATGAGCGAGGGCTTTCTGCACAGATGTTTGTTTCAGATACATTTTTGGAGAGAGAGATGGAAAAATGAGAAGTAAATTAAAGTGACTCAGTGTTTCCTGCAGGATGATACTGCACGAGGGATGGAGTTGTGAGGATGACTTTGTTTTGCATGCTTATTTTTATGTTTCTACATTTTTCTGACTGTATTCATCAGCAGTACATCCAATAAAGAAGCAAAAATAACACAACCTTCAGATGAACAATCTTTAGGAAATGACAGAAGGTAAACTATGTGGAAGTGTGTCCAAGCCATCACCCTGAAGTACAGGAGTTCATACTTTTTACAGCAAGCTACAAGAAGTTGTTTATCAACCACATACGAAGTGTTATTTCCTACATTAGATACTCAGGCCCGGTTTACACGACAACGTTATCACCGGAAACTAAATGGTTTTTCCTTTGCATTTTCAAAAGCACTCCATGTTCACACAGATCCACAAGAACAACTGAAAACACTGTAGCGTGCATGCCAGACCAGTAGTTGGCGATGCAGGTTTGTAGTGAAACAGCAGTGTTGCAACACGCGTAGGCTTTCCGGCGAAGACAAACTTTTCACAAACAACAATGGCGAGTGGACGCATGAAGACACAGGACTTTCTTGTCTGGACAACAAATCTGTATGGATGTTTTTGTCTGGATAACAAACCGAGCACAGTAAGCAGCACACGTTTCTCAGTAGACGGCTGAAGCTGTTGTTGTTGATGTTCCTAGGTGTTCGCACAATCTCCATCTGAAAGAGCACTGCACATGCGCCACACGTCATCGTTTTCCCTGAAAATGCTAATTCCTGTTTACACAGAGACTGATACCAAAACATTTTAAAACTTTTCTCTCTGGACCCTGGTTTCAAAAGTTTGCGGATTCAGGCACCATTCCCGTGTAAACGGAAGGCGCAAACGCAACGAAAACTCTCCATTTTTGGCTGTTTTTTCTTGTCGTGTAAATGGAGCCTCAATCGCATGTGCATTTACAGAAACGAACGTACATGTGGAAGTCTTCCATTGGTTTTACATGATGGGAACTGATCAGATTTTAAGGTGCTATAATCAGTTCTGCTTAAAAGATTTGATGAAGCCATGTGATTTCAGATTATCAAATGAGACTTTATAACGGTTTTGATTCGTCCTCTCAACCAAACTTCAGATCAACCTGCTGACAGAGAGAGGCCCTGTTGAAGCAGGACTGAAGGCAGCTTCATGTGGACCCATAATCATGTCAATCATGTCCCTGACTATCCAAAACCAGAAATTCTCTAGGAAAAAGAAGCAGGCGGGATACTGAAAGAAGACATTTCATGTCCATACTTAACTGCCCGTGGAGTGTTCAGGTAGATATTTGCTGTTGTAGAGATAATTCACTTATGAGAAGTTCAACCATCAATATTTCACTAGTCCATCTGGGAATAGCCCATAGAAAGTTTTTGGGAATGGGCAGAACCTTTCAATAGCAAATCCGGCAGGTGATTTGATGATCGTTCTGTCATTTACATTCATTACTGGCCCATCAGATAATGAAGCAGGCAGGTACTACTGCACTACAGAACATGAGCCACTTCCTAAAACAAACTATCTTCAAAACATCTCAAAAGTGCAGCAAAAATAAACTTTCCACTGAGAAGGCTTTAGTTTTATTTGTTTTTCATTTAATAAAGAAATGTGGTCACCATTTGATAAAACTGCTACTGAAGCTGTTAGCATCTGTGCTAATCTCTGTACGAGCAGTCACTTCCTGTCACCTCGCCCGTAGCTCCCACCTCTTTCTACTCTATAGGACTCTGATTGCTGCTTTGGGATGCTCAATCGTAGATTGGATCTTGATTACAGACACTGAATCAGGCTGATCCAGCTGCATGGAAAGGTTAGTCATAAATGGGACTTTGGAAAAGAGGGCAACACGCTGATTCAGAAGAAGTGATATAGTCTGTCCGACAGGAACTACAGCAGACTGGAGAGATTGTTGTCGAAAACCTGGAGACTCTGACAACATCAACATAAGATTTTTTTTTTCTCATAAATTGACAGCTTTTGAACTTGAAAATTTTAAGTGTGGTGCCTAAAAAAATCATAACTTCATAATCTGAAAACAATTACAACATTTTTTTTCCAAGATTTTATTATTTTATTTTTAAGAGTGATTCTAGTAGTAGTAGTTTATTTCGCGACACGTTAAAATATAATAATAATAAAATAAATGACTATTGTAATCGTACAATAGCAGACAAACATAACCATACAATACAAAACTGACAAATATGAAAAAAAAATTATGAAAATGAAAACTATGATTTACGTATCCAAAAAGAAGAGGGATGAAGTAACACTTATTTAATCCCACCCCTTATCCATAAAATATTATTTGGCTTCCTTATCAATATAAATCTATACAATAATTAATCACAAACATAAATACGGACATACAGATATCCCTGCTCATTAACTCCCCCAAATAAAAAAAGGGAAAAAAAGAGGACAAGTTAACCAAATAATTCAATAAACAGTAAACACCCTGTGATTGTCAAACACCTTCATTCCTATAGCTACTGAAAATCATCTCTTTATGCTTCTTTTTAAAGTGGTTTATGTCCAGGCATTCCTTCAACTCCACATTTACCCCACAAATAGGGATTAAAACCTTTTCCTTGTGTTGTAGAAACCATGAATTTTGAAATGAAATTTTCCCCATAGATTGTAATCCCCTTCCCTTTCAATAACAATAACAATTTTTGAATATTTCCAGGTAATAAATTGTTCTAGGTGATAAACTCTAAAACGCTATTGTATGTAATGCTAAACTTTTATGCTTGATGTTTGCCAGCCTTTGTTTTGCTGACTTAATCAGCTTGCAGGCCTCATTTTAGCTCAGCAGCAGAAAAAAATGTCTCTTAAACCTTCCTTAAACACCTTTCCTCTCGTCAAAACAAAGTCAGTGATATTTTTATCAGTCACACGGGCAGATTTAAATCACCTCACAGAGTAAACAGCTCGTAGCATCAGCTGTCGGCTGTATCTATTATCAGTTACTGAAGGTTACTCACTTCAGTAGCTGAGCCTCATGAAGGCAGGGTTTTAATGGATTAGAGAATTAAACCTGGAAGTGGGTGCAGCGCTCTGGGGGTGCGTTGCGTGACTGCACCGCCGCCATCGTCTCATTTGGCTCGACCGTCGTCACTTCTGGGTCAGCGAGCCGGTCAGCGAGGTTTGTCCAGGAATAAACGGCGCTCGGCTTTGATTGGAGGAGACATAAATGACCGTGTACCTGTGTGTGTGTGTTTACATGTCAAGGCTCAGTCCTGGTATTTCTGCTTTCACCTCCATCTCCTCTGTCTTTTTTTTCTTCTCTTCCTGAGTCTCTGCACATCACAGCTGGTCTGTCACTTTCTCTCTGTTTTAGTCGAAGCCATCTGCTCTTTTCCAGCAGCTACATGAAGAGTTTGCCATTTAGGCGAAGCAGACGGCAGATCCAAAAGTCAGCTCTCCTGTGTCTCGTAGTCTCTCTGAGGGTCGGCACAGTCTCTAATTTACACTTTAAAATGACATTTGTAAAAATGTAATGTTAATGATTCCAGTTTGGAAACAACACTGACAAAAATAGAGATCTTAGGCACCCAAAAATGTGAATTTTCTCATTTTTAATAACCAAAACTTGAGCCCAAACTTCTACATACAGTCTAAATCATCCTGTCCTGCCATTCCCTGAGAGCATGGGGGTGTTTTTCCGCCCCTTTGATTGGACTCATTGCTCTTCTGTCTGTTGTGATAGATGTTGTTTAAAGTTTTTTGAAGCCATCAATCAACAAACCAATAGAAAATGTATTAAAACATGTTCAAAACCATATACATATGTAAGGGCGGCTCAAAAGAGGAAAAACAACCACTGCAAGATAATTTGGCGATCTTTCCAGAATTATGGCCGCCGTTTGTTTTGGATACATGAGGAGACTTGTATGAACACGAAGTACACTCAACAAAAACATCTGACGATGAAGGCTTAAAGGGTATGAATACTAAATGGCAGAAACCTAAATGGGAGCTGGAAGACATGAGACTATCCAGGTTACCTGTTGATGCAGGTGTTAACACTCTGGGCTTATGCTGCCAATTTGATGAGATACCAGGATGACTTTGTAAAAACACTTCAGGATGTTTCAGGAGCGGAGAATGGCAGCGGCTGATGTGTGTTAATCTGTAGTCTGTGGCACTTTCATGCAGATCCTCATTGCTGTAATTAAAATTTATACTCGAACAGACCCAAATCAACATTTTTCTAACTCAAAAGACAAACCAATGAAAGTTTATCTCCAGGGTAAGTATTCGACTCACACTGATTGTTCATTGTATAAAGACACAGCCATTTTTTTAATGATAAGTTTACTTTATGATTGCTAGCATTAGTGTTAACCCAAGCAGTGTTTTTGTTGCATATGCTGGCTTTATTTTCATAAAATGACTCTCAGATGAGTACAACTGACATTTAAAGCCTTGTTAGAATACTCCACTACACAGCAGTAGATAATTATTGTTGGATATAAAGGTTTCAGTTTACCACGGAAACATGTTATCTGTTAGCATAAACGTCCATTTAGCTAAATGCTGAACAATTTTGTTGTCCAGTCGAAATGGAACCAAGTGTGGCCTTAAATTGTCTGCTTGAACAGGGTTTCAGGCAGAGCCCGTCTAGTGCATGAACGCCTGTGTACAAGTCATTATCCCTGCTAACCAATTTTCAGTTCTGGTTGACAATTTGCAGTGAAATCTATCCGCAAAAGCAGCACACATCTAAATCTGTTTGTATTTTGCTGCTTAAGCTGTTAGTTTACAAGCTAAAAGGTTTGAAAAGTGAAAAGAGGAGTTTCACGACAGGCTTGCTAAAAAATGTTGAGGCTAGGTTGAAAACAAATAAAAACATTAGTTCATAGTGTCTCAGCTTTAGCAGTCTTCTTCCTTGAAGAATTATCAGCATCAACTAAGCTAATTTACTGACCTGTTGTGACACTTTTAATGCTATGTAACTGATTATAAAATCCTATAGACTCTGTTTTAACTAAGCTAATAGTAATTTAAGGACAGAACGTTAGGTTGCCAGCCTCAGTTCTTAAGTAGCTATTATTAGCATATAGCTTACGCCTTCCTTTCAAGGTGAGCAGTGTCTGGTCTTTAGGTTCACCTGAAGGGAAAACTAAAAAACTATGAACAATTTATGTGACGTAATAACCCAGAACACAAATGCGCCTAGTTTATTGTTCCTCCATCTCTTCTGTATTAGAATGTATTTTCTGGACAAAGAATTACGGAATATAAAAAAAGCTTCCACAAGGATAAAAGATTAGATATTTCATATACTGTGACTGACTGTACGTTACAGATGTGATGCTCAATGAAGTCTAATTTGTAGGCTTTGTGTTCTGTTGATGTTTTAAGCAAAGGTAATTATTTACTAAAGAACAAAACAAGGCAGTTTTGCTAATAATTATCATATCCAATCAATCAAATAGTATTTAAATTACGGATGTGCAATATTGGATATTTTGCCAATATCGGATATGCCAACATTTCTAAGCTCATTATCACCAATACTGATATTGTTAACAATATTTTGTGTCAAGAGTTCCAGGTCTTTACTTAACTAAAACTGCCTGTTTCTTCCATGGTTACTGTTCACTTTTGTTAGAAACAGATTTGAGGTAATGAAAACAACTTTTCAATCTGCAATTAATCACACTTTTGGTTCATATAAGTGGACATTTCATGATTATGAGGTAAACAATCATGGTACATTTTACATTTAGCCAATAAATGGGAAAAATATGGCCATTTGTATGGGCAAAATATCAGCTGTCAATATCGGCAAAAATGTTAATATCTGTCAATACTGGTACTTAACTTTCTTAACAATGGTTTAATTATTTTTATAGCTTATTCAGAACAAAAAGTACAAAACTGAATTTTGCACTTTTAAAACATTATAAATATACAAACACAAAATGGCATTTATTTAGCAGACCCTACCAACCATCTTTCTCTCTATCTTATGTTTTTTTAATAATGCAACCATGGTCAGTGGAAGTCCTAAGACTGTTACACCATAAAAATGAAATAATGGTACAAATGAAAAACAGCACTGCACATTAAAAAACACAAAGAAGTCTGTGTGTAAGCAAAAGCAAATGTTAAGAAATGTCATTATCCTGCCTCCTTTTCTGGGGTATATCACTTTAACTCTTTTTATAACTTGTCCTTCCTCCCCTCCTATATATCAATTTTTCATAAATAAGTTAATAATCAGTTTTTAAGGCAAATATCTGCTGATACCAATACTGGTCTGATAATATCATGCATCCCCAAATGAAGCAGTTTTATTAGGTATGACTCCTTGTTTGATATGAAAACCGCTGTTGACCATTTTTTAACTGGAGGAACAAGAGTCAAAACCAATGATGGAAATCCTGACAGCCGAAGAAATCAGAGGGCAAAATATATTTATTGTCCTATGTGACTGGCAAAAGTTTGAGTGATATGGACTGGTCTTTTTAAGGCTATGAAATGCATAAAGCTGGAAAAAAATATTGAACTAATAATTGCATGTTTATGGTAGAATTTAGGCAAGCCCCTGTAGAGGTGGAGGGATTTGCAGTGGCTGGAATTTGGCTGGAATTTGGCTGGAACTCGGCGGGCTCTTGGCTGGAAGGGGAAAACTAAAGCAGCGTCATCTTTATGTCTTTACTCCATTTTATGTTTTTTAATCTGGCCCCCACAACGTCTGTCAAGGAAAAATACTGTCCCTTGTACAAATGTAGTTGAAGACCCCTTGTCTATGAAAATGAAGGAATGAATCATAACTTTAAGAATCCAAACCTTAATATGCAGCCTAAACATGCGATCATGGCACTTGAATCCTTCTCCAAATGTCTTCCCATTCCACAAACCAGAGCCCCTGTCTGCAGAGTTCCTCTCCATAAATCCCTGAGAGGAAGACTGAGAAGAGGAAGAGGTCTGCGTAGAACAATGCAGGAGGGATTAGCTCCAGATTTTACTCGGATGTGGAGTCCAGCTGCTGCTCCTTCTCCCCCTCTCCCTCCATCCTCTCTGCTCTCTTTACTCTATCTGCCTTTTCACTCTTTTATTTTTTCTCTTGTTGGCCGCTGTTTTTTCCGCCGCCCTAAACCTGAGGCCAGGAAGTGTTTCCATGGTGGCTGCAGGAAGTAAAGCCTTGGCTGGTCAGCTTGCACCAGGTCTCCTTGAAAAATATAAATGTGTTGTAAATGTGGCGCTTCTTGCAGGTTGAATAATCGAATATCACGAGTTTTTGTTCCTGTTTTGTTGTAAACATGAAGACAAGTACTGTAAAAAATGCAGTAGTTGTTTGTGCTTGTTTACTCACTCGCTAATGTGGGTTTTATGTGTTTGTGTTCTCCTAATGAATCACTCCTCCTCTGTAAAGAACAGCACATTTTGCTCCATCTGTTCCACTTCTGAGCAGCAAGCCCAACTCCCTCTTCATCCATTAACGCTCAGTCACTCTCACATTTTCACATTTTGTTTTTATGTGAGTGTTTCAGCCGCTGAAAGTCTCCCTCTTCTTGTTTGCTGCTTCTCTCGCTGATCTTTTACCCTCTGGTGTAACGCAAGCTTGTGCCAAAAAATACGGGGTATCTGTATGCAGGACACACACACAGTGCCTACAGTGTGTGTGTGTGTGTGTTTGTGTGTCACTTGGGAGGATTGATTGTTGGTTCTGCCTACACAAACTCCCCACTGCTGCTCCTCTACAGCTGAGAGAGAACGAGAGGGAGGAAAATACTGACATACATGTAAACTGATGAAGACGTGTTAGCACAGCATGTTAACAGAGAATAAAGGTTTTGGGTTTACTAATAAAACATATGGATGCTCATGCTGCATCAGTATTTTCTTTGGTTGGAGATGAAATTTAAAGGGATACGCCAACTTCTTTTTTTCTTTTCATGCCTTGTCTCACTCCCGAGTCCATGACAAGCAGATAGACACCATTCTTTCGACTGTGGGTGCAATAACATTGAAGAGACGGGCAGAGCTTGCCCACGGCTAATTAGCTTATCTCAAACACTGGAAGTCAATGGGTATCGTTAGCCTGCCACGCCTACAGTCACAGATAAGAGAAATGATTTTCCAGGGGTACATTGATGTATAAATACCATCAGGTGCTTGCTGATTACTTGGAGGAAAATTTTGCAGGGTATGGTAAATGCATTTGTAAAGAAGGTATAGGTATGATTGTGTTTTTTTGGTCAATTTAAGACAGTGTTATGATTTCAGTTTGGAAGTATAGTAAAATTTAAGGGGGTAGGATTAGATAAGTTTCTTCTTCCTACTCCTTTTCGCTCATGTAGGCTGAGAGGTTTAAAAAAAAAATAGGAGATTCAGCTACTGTCTCATCTTATTTTCTTTTTTTATTATCACTTACTTGTATTTTTAACTGTTTTTAAGCTGTCATGATCGAAATAAAGATATAAATCAATCAATCAATTAATAAACCCTTCAGAAATTCTAAACAGTCCTGTGTTCTTGCTGTGACTCATTTTTTTACCACGTTATGTTAGGTTATCTATTTTTAGACTAAGATTAGCACTTTATGTAATTTTTGAAAGAAATACATACGAAACTAAACCACAGGGTGCATGCGCAAACCACCACGGAAGTGTTTGTTGACTAGTCACTAACACGGTAAAAAAAACACCACAAAAAGCACACAGGACCATTTAGAGTTGCTGAAGAGTTTGTCTGATGACTGTAGGCAGAGGAAGGCTAACACTTCCCACTGACTCCCAGTGTTTAAGCTAAGCTAATTAGCGGTGGGCATATCCCTTTAAGTGGGTTTTGTGTGTTTGAGTATCAGCCACAACTATGACGTCATATTCCTCCTTGTTTTAGCTCCTTCTTGTTACAGAAACTTTGACCAGAGACAAGCCAGCATCATTATAACTGAATTTGAAGAGCTTGCAGGATATAATGCTGATGAATTAGACAACAAACCTTCTGCTTTATTACCAGTGAACTAATAAAATTCCACTGAAAGAACACAAAGCAAGCCTAAAGTGTCTTTAGTTCATCGAGCAGGTTTAATGACGGTCCATCGGTCCTGAGCATCAGCTCTCTTCAGGGAGCACAAAGCTTTAATCGGCTCTGCAGCCGCCTCTTAACATTCAGAGCCAGCATGAGCTCCATGAAGTTTTGTGATCTGGTGGGGAAATTACCCCCTAAAGAATGCCTCTGATTAAAATGTTCCTCATTGTGTGTTGAATATATGTCAGCTTTTGGGTTGTGCTAAGAAATACAGTTGGCTGAAAATAATGAGAGGTTGCATAACAGTGACAGCTGAGGGGTTTAAGGATTACGGTTATGTCATACTAGTAGCCTATGTTATAAAACTATACTAGTTTTGACAAAAATGTATCAAAAAGATCTCCAGTGCTTCTGATTTAATGATCTTTAGTCAACAATATTATTACCTGGTTTTATGTGTGGTATTCATGTTGTTTTGGGGTTTTTTTTTAAGCATTTTAAAGTTTGGATTTTTCTTTTTTTCAGGTAAGCAGAGTCTGTGAATCTGAGAGAGACTACAAAGTGATCCTTGGTGCATCAAACTTCCCCACTAAAGGTATGGAGCATTATATTAGATACTAAATAATTCATATTTTAACTTTTTTTTAAAGGGTCAGTAATATTCCACGAACAGCTTCACCTACAATTATAAGGATTTGAAGTCAAAATGGTTGTCTTAGTAGATTTTTGACAAATATGCATATCTACAGCTCAGACTGAAAAACAGTTGTAGTTGAATTTATTATATTTAACATATTATAACAGAATAATTGGGAATCAGTTTCGAATTGAATCGCGACCTACTGTAAGATTCAAACCTCTGGTCTTCTGCCCACCTTGGTTGTAATAAGTTATTTGGGGTACTGTTGCCTTTCCATCATCTTGAGCAACTCAAGCAATTTTCTTCAGACTATTCCCTGTCATCCTTAGAGATGCTTTTCGTTAAATCAACAGATCAGTGGACCAGCCTGTTGGGCTCCCCTTAGCAAAAAGTAGTTTATTCAAGTGTACTACAAGCATACTTATTTTATACTAAAACTGAGGTGGTATACTTGAAGTTTACTTTTTAAATACTATATTTTATAGACGTAGTAGTAGTACTAGAAGTAATAGTAGTAGTTTATTTTAAACATGTAAGAAATAAACGTTCTATATTACATACATGTAGCAAAATACCAATACAAAAGTAATCAAAGGTCCCCTTAAAAGAAAACAACACCAACTAATTTCATCCAAATGCTCGAAAAGGAGTGGGAAGAAGTACATATATTGTTTAAGTATTTAATCCCACCCCTTCTCCATTAGGTATCAAAAGTCAATCATTCCATGTCCTGTTTGATATGAATTCAACTACTTAATATCATACAAAATAATCAACAACCATATATGCCTCATGAATATATATATATGTACACACGAGATTTTTAGTGTTTAATCAGAAAAAAAAATGCACCCGATGTCTCCCTCTTTTGAATCTTAACCTTTGTTGTGTGTTCAAAATGAGGATCACCAACTAGCTGCTAACAAGGACTACAAAAATGACTGGGAACCTGACGGCAAGCATTTCTGATTGTGTTTAATAATCAATTATTTATACATTAATTCTACGGACATGAGGGCCAGCTTGATCAGTTTACTCGAATATGAACAAATGTTCAAACAAGAGGTCACAATAATGTGTTATTCACTGTAAATAAAATATTGTAGTTACTTCTAAGTCAAACCGCCATGTTGTAGTTCAATTGCAGCTAAATAATAACTTTTCACTCTCGTCGATTACGTTTAAGGGTGATATATATATTTGTAGGTTTCATAAATTTTGGTTAAATACAGAGCTTATTATCATCACTGACCCAAGTCACAGTGAAATATTGTACAGGCTTTTAGAGGGAGCCAGGGCGATGCTGAGTTGGCCGACAAAAACACATCATCCCTGCACCACTCCATTGTAATAATGCTAACATATGCTAACACACCCATTTATTCCACAGGCTACAGAAGCGCATTGCATTCACTTGATAAAAAAAAAAAAATTAGTCACCTAATCTCATGATTATGATTTCAGGATCTCACAATAATGAGAAAAGATATGGTTATGAGACTAATTGCACAACCAAAAAGAGGTGAATTCATATATATGTCTATGAGTAAATTAAAAACTTTCTTTAACTTTGTATTTATAACTTTGTATTAACAACAGTGGCTTTGTTACGTTTTGCCATGTGACGTTGCTACAGTAGCCACAGAAAAGCTGACATGGCCGTTGCCTCAGCTGTACTGTTTCAGGATCTAGGATTTTTAAGAGGTGACGGACAGTTCTCTGAGTCACTACCAAACCCGACTGGATGCATTTCAAATGCATGAATTTGTATCCGTGAAGCATCCGGTGCTGGTTTCGCTACTCCTGCAGAAAGACAGCGACATCCAGCATGTCAGACTGGGCTTTCTGCCTGAATAGTCCAAGAGACTTGATATGCCTGCGCAGTGTTGACATACTAACATTAACACAATCCTCATTTTTTAAGAACATCAGTATTTCCTAGTTCCCCAAACCAAGAAGATGGTAATAGCAGATTAACTGCGATAGCGCCATCTTTGCCACTGTGAGAGGATTTACAGACGTTTCCTTCTCTTTATCATTTCTCATAATTATGAGATCATGATCTCGATATTATGAGTTCTTTTCTGGAGATAAGGTGTGTAATTTTTTTTGTATCCGGTGAATGCAATGCGCTTCCATAACAGACAAGCTAACACCCTATGAATTATAAAAAGATCCAAGTCTAAACTTTCACATCTAAATCAAACCCTCAGATGTTCCTCCTATTTTCTCCAAAAAAAGATCAACCTTTTAAGACAGCAAGCCTGAAATGTTTGATATGACTAGAGGAGCTTAAACTGCCAAAACTGATTACGGTTTTTGCTTGAAAATGTCACAGCTGAAACAAAGGTACCAAGTTTGGATAGAAGGCTTCAAGGAGGAATTATCAGAGGAAGACGTGACAAAGACAAAGAGAAAAGGGCAAAAAAAACTAAAGATGAAGCTGTTTAATTCAGCCGCACTATTTTTACACGCAGCAAATCTTTTCTCCTCAATGAAAAATGGGCCAGTGGCCTATATTCTGCGGCGCTTCGCAGCTTCTCCCCAGATTAGCGCTTCCTCCGTCCCTCATATCTCCCTCCCTCTCTCTCTCTCTCTCGCTCTCTCGCTCTGGGCCTCTGAACTGATAAGTGCTGGCAGTCCTCACTGCCTCATTGGTCACGGGGCCGGCTATAAGGAAAAGGCCGAGCTTCCCTCTTCCTCTCCGTCTCACTTCTTCCTCTCTCACCCCATAATCCGGTCCACAATATTGCTCTCTCTGCTCGTCCTTTTTCACGTCTTAATCCTGTCTTTTTGCCTGTGGTGTGGCTGGAAAAATGACCGAATAGATGAGGGTTAATCTGTTGGTAATGTGCTCTTCCAAAGCATGAGGGCGAGCAGAACAAGAAAGATGTTGTTACAAGAGGTGTTTTATTTGGCGAGGGAACACAGGCGCTGTTGTCGGCGAGCGAGACATCAAAGTAAGATTAATGGTCAGAAATCAATTTGAATGTTTCCCCTGCAGCATCGTGCCCCAGTGATGATTCCAGCTTCATATCCTGACTTGTTTCCAGGCCGTAAAGACTCCCACGAGGTCGAAAACATGGAAGAGTAAAACTGAAAAGCTATGGCACGGCGATGAAAATGAGACAAAGAGAGGGAGGAATGAAGTGGCGAATCAGCTGGGAATGACGCGGATTAAGAGAGGCGGCGGATGGCACAACCTTGGAGCATTGAGTTTGACCTTTTCGTGGCAGGATTGTGTTTTAATTTGAAATGTCGCTGCATATGTGCGTGAGTGTGTGCACCAGATGGCTTAGCGGGGGAAAACGAAAAGCCGTTCAAGCAACATAAATGTCATCTTGGTTTAAATCCACCTCACTTAAACATCCATTTTGCAAAACTGAGCATCTGCTATTAATAGCAGATATTAAGCAACTGCTTGGCCATTAGTGGACTAACTTAACTGTTTGACCATCATTTGTATGAATAAATCATGATGCGTCCATTAGTGAGTCTGCTTTACAGCATACAAGATGTGATTAATACGAATCGTGTCAGCAAAACGATAATATTTACTGGATTAAAAATGCATTTCCTGCCCATCGGCTGAGACATTGAGGGGCAGATTTGGTTTCGAGGTTGAACCCTGTGACGTTTGTCTCAAGGATCCAGAAAAATTAAACATTTGTTCTTTTCTTGCCAAGTGGATAAGAAACTGTGGCAAGATGTGCATAAGATAAGAGATAAGGTAAGATCGATAGTCCTTTATTGATCCCCAGAGGGGAAATTCATAACTGGTTACAAAATAAACTCAGGGATTCAATATATCACGTTACACAAAAATAATCTGAACAGAGATACATCACTCTTGATAAATATCATTCTCGTGATGGGTTAATACGACATACACAAAGACAAATGGAAGAAACAACTGCCAACCTTAAACTGTCTTAAAACAAACTAAAAAATATTTTTCTCCTCTATGAAGCTTTTAAGAAACTCCAACTGTGAAAACAATTTGTGAGGCTGCTTAAATATATTTATTATCTTATTGCCTGTTTTGTTTTTTGTTGTTATACCTTTTTATACTCACATGTCTTTACTGTGGTGGATGCTATTTTGAGGGCTTTTTCCATTCAAGGTATGGACTTTTTTTTTCTTTTTTTTGGCTCCTTGGTTGAAATGGAGGTGGTCCCCATGTTTTATCATTATGAATATTGCATTACTATTTAATGCCTTTAGTTTTTTTAAAAATTGCTGATGTATATAGTGCCTTTCCTGTTGTCTTTGTCATATTGACATAATGTAAAGATGGTGAGGTTGGCAAATGCTGTATTTTGATGTAAACTGGATGATTTCTTATTTCTATGTTAAAGGTTTTTCTTCAACAGCTGAAAGGGATTTTTGAAGTTGGGTTGTATGAGGTTCATAGCACTAGCTTGAACGTATCTTCGTCTGCACAGAAACAGAGGTCACGCTTTGGCATCACAATTTGTGTGACAGCCTGGCAGTTCCACTGACTGAGTGGCAGAAAACAACTTAAGTTATTTATAGAAGTGGTAAAAAAACATTGAAACTCTTTAATTCACCTGACACGTGACGTATTTGTTGTAATTTTAAGTAGGAATAACTATTGTTGATTATGTTCATTACAGTAAATGTAGATTTTAGTCTGATTTATGTTTGAAGATGAAGAAATTAAACTTTGGGAGCCATAAAGTTTTGTTTAAGATGCAGCATTTGTAAGTCTGTGTCATAGGATGAAGGCCTGTAGAGACAGTTATAACCCTGTATCAGTGACTTTGTACTCAGGCTTTTTCTTGGCATACAGTTTTAGCATCCATTTGCTTCCTCTTGTTTACTTTTAATGTGACACACTAAAGGGTTGGGTACTGTTATTTTATAACAGCTTCAATAATGAGTCAAATGGAAGTCAATTCAATTCAATATTTTATTAACTTGTGTTAAATGTGTAGACTACACTATATTGAAATTGTTAATTGATACATCAGCCATTGTAATCTGATTTCCCTGGGTTGTACGCCAGCTTTTCAGAAAGGTGCATTTTCGATAGGGACGCATGATATTGGATTTTTGACTATATCCAATATGCCGATATTTTAAATTCATTATCGCCGATACTGATATTTCTGGTCAAGAGCACAAGCTCTGTACTTAAGAAAAATTGACTTGTTTCTTTCAGTGTTACAGTATATTTTTGCCAGGAACAGATGTAAAACAAGAAAAACAGCATTTAACTCTTGCAAAAATGAAACCCTTGATTTTTTAATGTACCCATGAAGTGATGAGAAGGTGCATCAGTATTATACGTTTGTGTAATTTGCTGATCCGGTGGCCGATATATCGGCTGTAAATATCTGCAAAATGTCAGAATCAGCCGATACTGATACTTTACTTTATAGGCTGATATGGGCTGATACCGATATCTAACCGATAATATCGTGCATCCCTAGTTTCTGGGCACCCTTAACGTTGTATCAATGTGGGCGAAGCATATTTACAATTAAAATCTTTGGCAGATACGCCTGAATTTGTCTCGTGAGGACGGCCCCTTAATTGTGTCCCATTTTAATTTCAGATTTGAATTCAAAGCCGACTTCAACCACCAACTGAAGAAAATAGCTCTATTTTCCCCTTATCTCCAGACTCCTTCAGAATTTGACCAACTCCCAGAAACAACCAGACATCGATTAGAGTCCGATCTGACCCTCCTCTCTGCGTGCTCCTCAACAAACACATACCCCCTGCAGATGGCAACCAGATGGCGACCAGGGAGGAGGAAACACTGTCCGGTCCCAGCAGGGATCAGCTATCCCCGGCTGCACATCAGCATGTAAAAGATTTACCCACTGCCGCTGCACCGAGGCGTCCCGCTGCGCCTCAGAATGGCACCCTGTTGCTAGTGTGCAGCTGTGACTGCTTTTTCATTTTTACTGATGTGGTTGGGCGCAGTTTGAGTTTTGATTCTCTGCCTGTGCTGATCTCGGTCTTTGTTTGTTTACTGGAGATGCATCAGATCAGGCCACCAGAAACACTGAGAGGAGGTGGAGAGTTCTGCAGTAAAGACACTGGTTTACAGCGATGATGGACTGGTTTATAGTCCTGAAGTTTTTACCTGAAGTCTGAGGAACTTCTGGGAAATATGAGCTGATACCTTTACAGAGGAGTTCACTGACCCTAGGATGAAATCATTAGATTATTGAGGTCATAGGTCAGAAGTCTTTTCTTGAGTATTCCCTTGAGCCAGAATCCAAAGGCCAGTTCAAAGGGATATTTTGGGGAGTGGGGTTGTATCAGGAACATGGCATTAGCCTGAGCATTAGCCACAGTGACAGAGATCAGCTCTGCATTTGTATGCAAAGCCAGAGCTTTACATTGCTACAGATGGGGCCACCACTAAGTGTGATTGTCAGCGTTGAAGGTGAAAACAAGGCAGAAAAACGTTCTTGGGTGATTGCACACTATAATAAACACAACACACAACTTACTTTTCCACTGCTGAGCTGTTTTGTTTTGGCACTACTTTGGTACAAGGCACAGCTTACATGTCCTTTTGCCAGAAGTGTACTGATTGAAATATGGTCTCACTTTCATTTTGCAGAGTACATGTAAAATAATTTTATTTATATAGCACCTTTAAAAGGTGCTTTAACAGACAAAACAAATGAAGGAATAGGGATATTTTCTGAAATGATGCCGTCATAGCACCACCTCTCCCTTAATCCACATGCCCTGAAAACAACAGAAACAATGGTGAAATACAGCTTCGCGTTCATGCTGGAGAAGCTGATGTATGCTCATGCTCCATGTCTTCTTCTGTGGTTTTGTTGATGCAGCAGCGTTACAGTGCCACTTACAGGCCTGGAATATATACTACAGTATTTTCAGTGTTTTCATGTGGCTAGACACTTTTTTGAAACAATGACGTCTTTACAGAGAGAGCGTTTTACGAAAACGTTTTCGCCTCCTTGTGGACGGAGACTAACAGCTAAACTTTTGACTTTGGCTAAAAATAAATCAATATCTGCTGTAAGATTAATTTATTTGGGGATGTGAAGAGTTGATACTAGGTTGAACTTTAGTTGAGCAGGCTGTCTGTGTTGTAAAGTAGTGGCATTACTTGAGGATGTACAATAAATTTAGAACAATAACAGCATTAGCAGATAATTGCTTAAATAGTTGATAATAGGTATCGGCAGATATCAGAATTTTTTCCAACATAGAGTGTTGCAGGAGTGCTTAGTTGCAGATCCCTACTTTGTTACCTTCGCCAAGGAGGGTTGGTTTGTCTGTCTGTTAGTTAGTTAGCAACATTACTCAAAAAGTTATGGACGGATATTGATGAAATTTTCAGGGATTGTCCGGATTGGGATAAGGAACAAATAATTAGATTTTGGAAGCGATCCAGATCTCCATGTAGATCCAGGAATATTTTAAAGGATTCTTTAACATTGGGAGATAGGGCCATTTTCGACATTTGTGCATATAACTCCACAAATAATGGTCAGGGCACTTGGGAAAAAAATACAGGACAAGTTTCTAACATGCTCTACAGTATATCAAAGACTGATCCGGATAAAGGAATAATTCCGGATACTATGATCCAGAATATGAAAAAATAGGGGACCTTTGGAATTTTCATCTTAGGAAGAGAACAAATGAAGCTATAAACACGCAACAAACACTATTACATAGCCAAGGCATTGTGGAATTTGGAAGGTGCCAACGGATTTGCTGTATCTTCAAAAGCTAGGGAGCTAGATCCAGAAGAAAACCACCATTAAGGAAAATTCGATTTTCGTGAATAACTGCTGAACTAATGTTGATGTCATTATGAATTCAGTTGCCAATGGTATGTTTTCATGGTCAAGGAATCTAAAAATGTAGTCAAAATAAATGTGGGACAAAATTTATGGTGCAAATGACAAATAGGGGGAACTGTGGCGTTTGGCGGAGGTCTGCACTCTCCGAGTGCTTTCTAGTTGTTTATTTGTTGTTTGTTGTCAAGATTACGCAAAAACTACTGGACAGATTTTGCAGAAATTTTCAGGAGATGTAGGGGATGGCCCAACTTAGAAATGATGAGATTTTGGTGGTGATCCAGATAACCACCATTAGCGAACGGTTGCTTTTGCTTAATAACCATCCAACTAATAATGATTTCAACATGATTTCAAGAGCTAGGTGTGGGTTTTTAGGGTCAAGGAATCATATTATGATGGTAACTTTATCATGGAACTACCTTAGTGGAGGCTTGTGTGTGTGCTTTCTAGTTTTTCTTTAGTTTAACTTCTTTAATCAAATTGAAAGTGACTTGGGGGCCGCATTCAGTGAGGTAAAGGGGTACATGGTTGAAAGTCACTTTGCCACAGCATTTATTTACCTCGAGTCTTGGTAAAAATTAATGATACTCCAATTTTTCATTCTTTTATTAAACATCAGTACAAACAGTTGTTTGTGAGCACAGGAGTGAGACATAAAGTCAAAAATAAGTAGAGGTCCTGGGTAAACGAAAATATTTAACTATTAACTTTAATTATAAGGCCAGTAACCACATCCAGTGTAGTACTGCTGTTAAAACCAAAAAGCTTCCGGGTTTTGAGCGGCTGGTCTGTCATTATCTGCTCTTGAGTGAGTCATTCTACCAACACAAGGTTTCAACCAGACGTCTGCTTGATTCTGAGAAAACCCATCACTTGTCATTGTAACAGGCTCAATCGTTGCTGTACTAAGCCACAAATATTCTCTAATAATTAGTAAAATATCAGTCTTTAATTTAGATCTCATAAGAAACTGTTAAAGAAACAGGAATTTTTGGCTTTTAAATAAGTTTAAGCTTTTGGATTTTGATTAAAAACACCAAATCGTCTCACTTGGGTGATATGATTAGAAAGAGGTGATTAGCATCAAGCGTGGAGATGTCTGATTCTATCCATGGTTGGAAAGAGAGACTTCTGACCTGAGCTGTAGCTTTAGGAGGTGGACATTTGCCTCGACTTGAGCTCTTCTGCCTCCCGCTCTGTAATCCCTCACCCCCTCCCTCCCTCGCCGCTCCGTCAAAACTAACACGATATGCAGAGCAAGATCATACAGCAAGAGTTACAATAATAGATGAAAGGAGATGTTTATACCGCCGAAACATCTATTTTTACTGGAATTACAGTGAAAGAAAATGACGCAATTGTTCAGCTTTTTGTCTTATTTCTACTTTGTGGACTGGGAGCGGTGTGGTTTTAGGTTGGAGTCGAGGTGAGCTTCAGAGGAGATTTGAAGATGGAGAGTGGGTGGGACTCCTACACTCTGCCTCTCGGTCCATCTGAGAGGAAAAGAGAGAAATACAGAAAGAGAGGAAGAGGTTCTGATTCGTCAGGGAATGTTTAGTGAGAGGTTTTAATGAAGGAGAAAGAGTAGAGCGACTCACATGAACGGGAAAAATGAAAGAATGAAAACAGTGGCAGAAGTTATATGATTGTTAAAAGTCTTTGCCACTTAAGTGTCTTTAATATTTAAGAAACTGTTATAATTTTACATTGTTTAAGGAACATATTTACTGCACAGCTGTATCGCTCCTAAATTGCTGCTTTTATAGATTTAGTCTCTTTTTAGTTTTTGTTTTTGTCTTTTTTTTTATTTTACCTACTTTCCTCTTCTGTGGAAAACTTGATGTTTGTAAAGCTCAGGACATGTCAGTTTAGCCATTGATCTTTTGCCTAAAATATCTTTCAGTTTTAGTCATAATTTAGTAATCTAAATCATTATAATTTTAGTCTAGTTATAGTTGGTGAAATTTCACAACTTTTTTAGTCGACAAAATCTACTGTAAATTTAGTCGACTAAAAAATGAAGTGAAAAGTCTAAGGCATTTTTTATGTCTCCTTGAATTTCTGAAGTCTTGTTTTACGCTTGGATAAAATGAAACATCTAATAACTCTTTATTGAATGCTAGTAAAGTCTGAATGTATAAATTAACAGAGACAAATTGAGCTTTTGTGTGAAATGCACTCACCTTTATTTAGGCTATGTGGCAGAGCATCTCAGTTACAATACCAGAACTGACAACAAACAGTGAACCTGCTCTATGTGAATATATCAATTCATAAAGAGAGTAGCTCTGATTGGATCAGTCCCCAACTTATCCCACCACCATGAAGCTGAGGCAGTTGTGATTGGATGTCCCTCTTAACTCATCCAACCTTTCCACAACTAAAGTAGCTGTGATTGGATATATTCCTAACTTGCCCCTACCTTCTACATGACCAAATGAGGTCTGATTGGATTAAAGGATAAGTTCGTTTTTTTGACACCTGGACCTTATTTTTAGGCTTAAATACGCTTGTAGACTCACCCAGACAATTTTGGCGGAGCTCGGAGCCGTTTTTGAGCAATTTAGATCCATCCAACGGCATTTTTTCTCATGCCATAGTAGCGGACAGGGCCAGAAATCAAAGCCCCTAAATTAGACATTATCTGCTGCAAAACTCACTCATTTCAGCTACATTTTATAAATGAATGGCCAGTGTTATCACCATGTCAGCTTAACTTGTTGTTATGGTCATCCAGGGCTTTACAAGGATGGGTAACTTTTGGTGACGTCATAGACAAGAACATGAGTAGAGCCGCTGTTGTTGCTAGGCTACACGGCTACACGGCTATTTTTGTGCAACATGGCGGAATATTTGTCCGATGTAGAAGTGTCTGACGACAACTTTGAGTACAATGGATGCCCGTATCGTTTTGAGCCAGAATATACCGACGAGGAGCTATTTGAAAGGAGGATGCAGAGGGAAAGAGCCGAACAGCTAGTCAGAGAACAAGCAACCACTGCACGTCCACGAATGGGGGCTAACTGGTGGTGTTGTTGTGGACATTGCACGGCAAACACAACAGAGGAGGAGTGCCTTTGCTGCTCAGAGTGGGACTTGAGACCAGAGGAAAAATGTATTGATGCCCCCCAAAATACAATTTCTGGCCCCGTCTGCTACTATGGCATGAGAAAAAATGCCGTTGGATAGATCTAAATTGCTCGAAAACGGCTCTGAGCTCCACCAAAGTTGTCTGGGTGAGTCTACGAGCGTATTTAATCCTAAAAATAAGGTCCAGGTGTCAAAAAAACGAACTTATCCTTTAAGTCTCTGTCAAACATTTTAGTCTAGTTTTTATTTGTTGATGAAAATGTCAGTTAATTTAGTTTTCGTTTTTGTCCATGTGCTCTTGTTTTTATTAGTTACTGTCTAGTTTTCGTCAGGGGAAAAAAGGTTGTTAATGAAAACTATGACGAAAATAATTAGTCAACAAAATTAACACTGGTTGGAATAAAGAATGAGTAAAGTTGAAAACTGGGGAGAGAGAGAGAGTGAGTGGGGAATAAGAAGTGGAAAAGGAGCAGGTTGAAGACAACTTCCCATGTAGAGGCTGTAATTGCCGCACTACACTTCCCCCTTAAATCATTTTTTAGCACTTGGGGCACTTCCAGTCTTAATGTTAGGAATGCTGCCATGAGATTTTCCATCACAAAGACTCACATGGGGTGATACCTCCGACCATTAAAGACAGCAGAATAAGATATTTTGTCATCAGACTGATATGAGATCCAGACATTTTAACCTCATTTTTGATGATTTAAGCTTCAAACTGGTGAGAATAAAGCACAAGGACACAGAGATATAAAAGGTCCAAGAATAAGGAGATGTAGGGTTAAAGTTAGAGAGAGGGGTAAAAATGAAAAGCTGACCAAAGCAAACGGGCACACAAAGGCGTCTGGATGCATTGTTCAGACAACAGTGTTATTCTCTCACTGCTCTGTCAGAGAGGTTTTTGAGCTGCTATCCCGGTGGTTCGGTTGCCATGGTGGAGTCTAAAGGCTTGTCTTCACACTGCAGTCCAGCACAGTTGGCGAGCAGTATGTGTGCGTTTGTGTGCGCTTGTGTGTGTGATGCAGGGCTTTGATAGCAGGAGGGAGAGGAGACAGAGTCGTGTGTGTATTGATCATGAGACTGTCACGATGTGGGAGTCAAGAGATCAACAGTTTGTTCTCTTTTGTGTGTGTGCGTTTCTCTTTTAGCATTTTATCACATTTTATTGTGTTTTCATGCTGATCCAAAACTGTTGTGGTAAGAACGAAGTATTTTGTTCAAGAGATAAAATAGATTTGTTTTCTGAGATGACTGAGATAATGCATGATTTGCAGCAAATATAATCGCTTTGAATGTGTCTGAGATTTTTTGTCATTTTTTTGTTTTTTGTATCATCAGGTTGCTAAATAAATCAATTAACCTCATATTAAGTTAATAAATCAAAACTTTGGTTACTGACAAAATTTGATTTTCCGGTGCAAAATCATGTAAATGTAGAAAAAAAAACAAGTGCAGTAAATCTTGAAAGGATACACCTACTTTTTTTTTGTTTTCATGTCTTGCCTCACTCCCGAGTCCATAACAAGCAGATAGACTTCAAGAGACAGGCAGAGCTCGCCCTCTGCTAATTAGCTTAGCTCAAACACTGGGAGTCAATGGGTAGTGTTAACCTGCCTCTGCCGACAGTCATCAGAGAAACTCTTCAGCATCTCTAAACACTCCTGTGTGCTTGTTGTGACTCTTCTATCGTATTATGTTAGGTTATCTTTCAATATTATTGTATTATCTTCTTCAAAACAGAGGCTTTGTTTTGTTGTCCTACTTACAAGCACGTCCACGACGGTTTGCGCATACACCCTGCAGTTTCATATGTATTTCTTTCAAAAATTACACAAAGTGCTAATCTTAGTCTAAAAATAGGTAATGTAACACTTTGGTTAACTTAGATTTTATTTGTATTTATTTAACCCTTATTTAACCAGGAAAAGAAACTCATTGAGATTAAAAATCTCTTTTTCAAGAGTGTCCCGGCCAAGATAGGCAGCAGCACAGTTAACAAAGTTACTTACAATCACAATAGCAACACATACAAATACATGACATGAATAATACTTAAAATACAATGAAAAAATAATAAAGACAGTTAATTTACAATTTGGACTATTGAAGGAAAATAGTTTTTATTGATTTGATAGTAAACCTAAACATTACCTAACAGAATTTGAGAGCAAACTTTGATATGTCAGTGTGGGAAATAGATAAAAATTCAGAGATAAACAAGTCTTGAAAATGAATTTTGATTGCATTGTGAACAAACGAATACCCTTAAATGTGCCTTTGTTGTTTGGTATGATTACCTCTTGACCAAAACATGCTTAATATCTAAAACAAAATTGACCTTTAAGTGCCAAAAGCTTGTACAATTTAAAAAAAAAAAATCATGTCTAGTAATGAAATCTCAATATAAAAGTCCAATTAAACTCCCATGTCACCATTGATTTGGGTGTTTTTGTGTTTATTAATCATCCAGATTTTGACATTTTATTGCAGAAAATGAATTTAATAAAGTCTTAAAAATAAAAATAATTATAAAACTCATCAAAAATATTACCCTTATATTTGTTTTGGTGCATTTTTTGGTTATTTTATTGTTTGTTTTGTCAATAAGTTGCCCAATTTAAAGGAAAACTTGACTTTTTTAATAACAAAATTTGGTCTTTTTGTAACAAAACATATACTCATAAACTAATTTTAATTTGCTTTGCCTCCAGTCTGATTGTGTAATCTTTAATGTCCACGTTTAAAGGCATAAAATCATTTTATTAGAGGCTGTTGTTTTGAAATGTTGTGAGGTGAAGTGAGGCAGAGAGGGAGGCTGGTCTCTGCCCTGTCGCTAGGTAACAGCCTTTGTGCCTCCATGGCAACGTCATTGATGGAAAGGGTGAATGGAGTTTTGGAGGTGCTGTACAAGTCAGTCTGTATGTGAATGTATGTATATATGTGTTTATATGTGTGGCTGCCCTGAGGTTAAGTATCAGTCCAGCAGCTCCTCAGCTAAAGAACGAAACTGTCGTGAAACTGGAGTAATAAAGTGCAGAGACACTCGGCAGAGACCATCACACCTCTCACACGGAGGTCCCCAGCGCTCAAACATGTGCCACCTTTTTTCTGCATGCTGCCCTCCATTGTGAGCTGACAGTATGTACTTCATGGAATATGCTGATCTATTCCTTTTGTGTGGCGGTCTGCGCCCTCGCTCCGTCCTTGTATGCCGTTACACATTTATGAACCCTTTGTGATGTGACATGGAGATAAAGACGAACGTGAGGGAAAAGCAGAAGAGAAGATAAGGGCTGATAAAGTGCTGTGACACTTGTTTTATGTCAGAATAGAAGACACATCTTGTGCTAATGTATGAAGAACTGAGGCTAAAATATACTCATGGTGGTGGCTAACTGAGGCTCGAAGTTTCATAAGTTTTTGGGGATCACTGCAGTAAAATGATGGGCAATAAACATTTCATAACGGAGGCTGAGAGGCTGAGATAAAAGCATCTGATGGTGAAAGTACTGTGGAGCTCAAGACGAAGGGTTGTTGTGGAATTCTTAGACGTAAAGTTTGTGAAACTGTTGTTATCAAAGGATGAACATGAAGGCCCCGATTACCCAACAACGAAAACGGTCGAGTTTTTGTTGTATTTGCGCCTTCCGTTTATACAAGAACGGTGCCCGGAGTGCTGAATCCACGAACTTTAAAACCAGGGTCCAGAGTGAAAAGTTTTGAAAATGTTTTGGTAGGGCTGGGCAATATTATTTAATCTCAGTATCACGATTAATTGAAGCTCTTACCTTACCTTACCTCTTACGATTAATGAACAATTATTTTATGCTATGCTGGAACAAATTGGTGGTGTTACCGATGGTCACTGAAACAGTCTTCCTGCAGTATTTACACCCAGCTTCTTTCTGCTCCTCCTCTGCACAGAATCCAAAATGTACCCAAACAATGGAGACGGCATTTTACTCGGCTACAAGGTCCTCTGATAGACTGGCGCTTGTCTCCTCCATGTTGGCAGCGTGTCCTTCTCTCTTGGCCGCACTTTAAGTGAACAGTCACGTGACTTACACAGGGAAAGTAATCAAAATAATCAACATGAGTAAAATTACTTCAATTAGAGGGTCTAAATGTCGGTTTCGAAAAATTTTTGATTAATTGCCCAGCCCTACGTTTTGGTATCTGTCTCCGTGTAAACAGGAATCAGTGTTTTCAGGGAAAACGATAACACACGGCGCATTCGCAGTACTCTTTCAGATGAAAGTTGCACGCGCACCCAGGAACAACAACAGCTTCAGGGCGTCTACCGAGCAACATGTGTGCTGCTTACTGTGCTCAGTTTGTTATCCAGACAAATTTGTTGTCCAGACAAGAAACTCCTGCGTCTTCATGTGTCCCCTCGCTAATGTTGTTTGTGAAAAGTAAATTATCACCACAACCACACAGACATGGGGATCCTCCTCTAATAAATTTGTTTTCAGCAGAAACAAATTTGACGGCGACAGGTCTATGATTGGTCCTTTGATCTGTCACTAGCTTTAGTTCTTACTTTAGTCCACTAGTCTCCACTTACCTCCCTCCCTTTGCCCACACACCCAACACAGCATCGTGTGGATTTGCTGTTCATCATGAGACTGGGGTCCACATTCAAGATTTCCTGTTGCTTAACAGAAGGTTTTTTCTTGCCGCCATGATGGAGGGATTCACAATTGGCTATATGGATTCATGTTGGTTGTTGGATGTATATATTTGTATATATATGTATATGTGTGTTGTATATATATATATATATATATATATATATATATATGTATCTATGCATATATGTGTATCCATAATATGAAGAGCTTTGTGCTCTATTGTAAAGTGTCTTGAGATAACACTTGTTATGAATTGGCACTATACAAATAAAGATTGATTGATTGATTGATTGAAAAGTTTGTCTTCACCGTAAAGCATACACGTGTAACACTGCTGTTTCACTACCAAACTACATTGCGTATCTGTGTGAAAGCGCATCGTTTTCTTGCTGTGAATGTGAATGCAGAGCGCTTTTGAAAATACAAATGAAAAACCTTTCTGTTTCTGGTGGTGTGTAAATGGGGCCTTAAAGTCCAAACTTTAAGAGCAGTTTATCCTTTTAGCAAAGTAGACATTTGTGCCAAGTTTGAAGAAAATCCCTTAGTGTTCTTAAAGAGATACGCCTAAATTTTTTGTTTTTGTGTCTTGCCTCGCTCCCGCCTACACGACAAGCATTCTTTTGACTGTGCGTGCAGTAACAAGGAAGAGACAGGCAGAGCTCGCCCACCACTAATTAGCTTAACTCAAACACTGGGAGTTTAATGGGAAGTGTTAGCCTGCCTCTGCCTACAATCATCAGATAAACTCTAAACAGTCCTTTGTGCTTGTTGTGACTGGTTTTTACCATGTTATGTTACATTATCTTCTACTATCATGTTATAATCTTCTACTCGTAAACAGAGGCTTTGTTTTGTTGACCTACTTACAAGCACGTCCGTGGTGGTTTGTGCAGGCTGTGGTTCAGTTTCATGTGTATTCCTTCCTTTCAAAAATTATGTAAAATGCTAATCTTACTCTAAAAATGGATAACGTAACATAATGCGGTAAAAAACAAGTCACAACCAGCACACAGGACCGTTTCAAGACATCCCTCTACGCAGTCTTGATATGTTGTCTTAATTAGCAAAGTATGGGGATGAGGTTGAATTGCCTTCGAAAGCAAGGGATGAACTTGAGGTTTTTTTTCCTTTAAACAGCTTAACTGATAGTCTTAACTTTTTTTTATAAGGGTGGTTAAATGCTTGAGTCTGCCCCAGGCTGTCTCTTTTGTTAAGAGTTGCTTGTTCTAATTATTTCGTGTATAATTCAAAATCTATTTTTGATAGGATTTCAGTGACAGCTCTTTCTCTCTTCCTGTCCCGTCTCTTTTTAAAGACACACTCACAGTCTGAGGCAGCGGGGACAGAGGATGGAGCAGACAAAAGCATGTTTGTGTTCATGAGAATGTGAAGCACAGTGGGGCTCTATGTATGGAGGCAGTGTCAGGCTCGTCCCAGAGAGACCGGCGGAGGGAGAGGGAGAGGGAGGGGGGTCGGCTGGAGAGGATTTTACAAACTCATACTCATAGTATGACTGCAAGAAATATCTGCGTGTGGATATGATGATGATGCAGTGAAGGTGTGTGATTATTTGTTGTGTTTTTCTCTTTGCTGTCGACTTCACGGAGCATGAATATTGACTGTGTTTTGATGCAGCTGTTAAGTTTGGCTTACAGAAGATACAAACACTCAAGGGAGATTTTTGTACGTTAAGCATTGGAAGGGCGTCACGGTGGCGCAGCAGGTAGTGCACCTGCCTCACTGCATTAAATATCTTTTTACCTTCCGAAAAGGTTATAATGATATCAACATAATTCTGAGCGCTAGGTGTGGGTTTTCAGGGTCAAGGAATCATATCATGATGGTAACTTTATCATGCAGCTATTACTGATAGATGTAACAGCAACATGTGAGCTACGTTTTTCTCTTTGTTGTCAACTTACAAACTTTCAAAGGAGTAGTGGTGTCCTTAACTGTAAAAGCAGGGAGATACTAAGGCCTGGAGCCGTGATTTTGGGAAGGATGTCGTCAAGTCAGAGCTTTCAGACCGGAAGCGCCAACCAGACATGTCCCATGGCAGAATTTACAAGAGTAGGAGCAAGCCACATGCATTTTCAGCCAAAACAGACTGAAGGTGAAAAATAGAGAGCAATGTTTACCTAAATTAGCTTATTTAGCCTACCTTACTCTTTTTTTCTGTGCCTGCAGAAGTAAAAGCTCAGTTTCCTACTTGTGTCAGCCAAGGATGTTATGTTTTTGCCTACGTATGTTTGTTTTTTGTTTGTTAGCAAGATTACAGAAAAACTACTGGACTGATTTTGCTGTAATTTTCAGGAGATCTTGGTAATGACCCAACTTAGAAATGATTAGATTTTGGTGGTGATCCAGATAACTGCCATCCAGATAACTGCCATCGCTAATGGCATAACTGCCATTAGCGATCGTTTTTGCTCAATAACTGTCTAACTATTAATGATATCAACATGATTCTGAGTGCTAGGTGTGGGTTTTCAGGGTCAAGGAATCATATCCTGATGGTAACTTTATCATGGAACTATTGCTTATAGATGTTACAGCGATATGTGAGCTACCTTCGCAGAGGTTTGCGCTCTCTGGCTGATTTCTAGTTGTAGTTCTTTCTAGACTTTCTTTTGATGTTTTATACTGGGGTGAGGAAAGACGTGCTGAGGCGTGTAGCGTATTATGATACTAGAGTTGGATCCTAATTTTTGATGTCATCATGTTTTACCTGTTTGTATAAGTAATCCCCTCTGAAATCAGATTACTTAGTGTGTCTTTAGGTTTTAATAGTTTAACTGACTTTATCTTTGCTGTTGCACATTTTCTTATTGGACTTTAATCAAAGGTTATTGTTTTTTTGCCGATATCAGATATGTCGATATTTCCAATCTTACCATTACTGATACTGATATTGACATTTTTGGCAAGGGTAAAAGGTATCTTCTTTACTAAAATTGATCTGTTCCTGTCATTGTGACAGCATAGAGATGGATGTAGACGAACAAAAATAGCATTTTATCTTCTAATAGAAGACATTCAGCAATAACAGGGTGAAGCATTGAGCTGCATTCATACATTTTGTACCAATATATCTGATTTTTATGGGTACTATATCTGGCCAGAATGTCGGATGTAAATATCTACAGAAATTTTGATATCTGCCAGTACCGATATTCCAGTTTTTAAGCTAATTTCTGCCTATACAAATATTTTATAATTATATGTAATATAATAGTAGCTTTTTTGGAACATGTTGCAGGCATCAAATTCAAAATGAGTTAATATTTGCAAAGAACAATAAATTTTTCAGTTTAGACATTAAATATTTCGTCTTTGTTGTGAGTTTGATTGAACATAAGCTAAAAAGGGTTTGCAAATCAATGTATTTTGTCTATATTTACGACTTATATGATGTCCCAACTTCACCAATTGATGAAAATGCCGCAATGGGTAGCATTTTCCTACATGAATTCATCACAAATTATATAAATGTTGTTGCTCAGAAGCAGTAAGAGAGTAGAATTAGGGGGAGACATGAGGGAGGAGGGGGAGACAAAAACTAAATGTAGCCACTTCATCCATTGTTGTGTTTTTTTTTTTTTTTTTTTTTTTCACTTCGCTCCCCTGAAAGTACACAAAAGCAGCGCTGCTCCATTGTGGTGCAAAACAGAGAGCACTCAGGGCAACGACACACACACCCATTCATTCTTTCAGTCTGTCTCGGAGCAGTGAGGGCGCTGAGTTAAGGTGCATGTCCTGTCGCTCCCACGCAGTGTTTTATTCTGATTTAGTCAAATTGAACATAAATTGTTAGAGAGCAAACACAAATCTGACTAAAACCATCCCTTCAGTTTTCTTTTCTTGATTTAACCATAAAAAATAAGATAAAGGCTAAAATGTTGTAAATTCTGTGCCAATAAGGGTGCCAAAAATGATCAGACGAAGGCGTTATTGTTGCTTAATTATATGTGTAAATAAGACAAAGCTGTACTGTAGCAGCACAGTAACCAGGCGCCCTCTGGTGGCCCCTCCTGGTAACAGCAGCATGTTTTATTTAGGTCACAGCGCTCCTCGCTCGCCTCTTCTGGGCTCTGTTTGCTGTGTTTATCTGCCACGAGACTGAGGGGATCAGAGGCAGACTGAGCCCTGTGCCAGTGCCCATGATGCACTGCTGCCTCCTCGCCAGATGCACGGATGCCAGGCGAGGGGGGGGGTGACACAGATAGATATGCATGTGAGCTCGAGTGTGTTTATGTTGAAGGAGGATTATTTATACAGGAGAAGGACAGCGTGGACGAAACGTGGTTTTACAGCAACTCGTGTCCTCGCGGAGAAGTCGCCAAAGTGTCCCAAATTAAAACAAAATGAAGCCGGTTTTGGTGACCTTAATCATTCGCACACATGGAGGGGGGTAGGTCTCTGCTACATTTTGGGTTAGAGAGTCATCTTGGGTCGAGATCTGATTGAATATCAGAGTCCAAAACACTATAACCAGGGGCTCCCAAACTCTCTGTACACCTGTTTAATTTCTCATCTTGAAATGGCAGCAAGATGAAGTTCAAAACAAGCTTTAAAGGTGATTTAAGCATTGATAATTTTGCCGACTAATTTTCGTCATAGTTTGTCAACAACCTTTTCTCCCCTGATGAAAACTAGACAGTAACTAATAAAAACAAGTGCACATGGACAAAAACTAAAACTAAATTAACTGACATTTACCTCAACAAATAAAAACTGAAAGACGAAAGACGAAAATGTTTGACAGAGACGTAATCCAATCAGACCTAATTTCATCATGTAGAAAGTAGAGACAAGTTAGGAATATATCCAATCACAGCTACTTTGGTTGTGTGGAAAGGTTGGATGAGTTAAGAAGGACATCCAATCACAACTGCCTCAGCTTGGTGGTGGTGGGATAAATTGGACAGTGATCCAATCAGAGCTACTCTCTTTATGAATTGATATTCATGTAGAGCAGGTTCACTGTTTGTTGTCAGTTCTGGTATTGTAACTGAGATGCTCTGCCAGGTAGCCTAAATAAAGGTGACTGCATTTCACACAGATTTGTTTCTGTTCATTTATACATTCAAACTTTACTAGCATTCAGTAAAGGGTTATTAGATGTTTCATTTTATCAAGTGTTAAACATGACTTCAGAAATTCAAGGAACCATAAAAATGCCTTACACTTTACACTTCATATTTTAGTCGACTAAATTTACAGTAGATTTTGTCGACTAAAAAAGTTGTGAAATTTCACCAACTATAACTAGACTAAAATTATAATGATTTAGATTACTAAATTATGACTAAAACTGAAAGATATTTTAGGCAAAAGACTATAACTGAAACTAAATCAAAAAGCGCTGTCAAAATCAACACTGGATTTAAGTGGTTTTGGATGTTGTATGATTGCTTGTTGGTTCCAGTTCGGCTGGTCTGAGTAAACTAGAAACTGCAGATCTACAAGAACTTTCACACTCAATCACCTCTAGCGGCAGTTCGCTGGTATGGTTTGAGATGATAGTAAGGCAACATAATTTCAAGAACCAGTGTATGTAGAAGACCATTTTTGTGTTTTCGTGTCTTGCCTCTCTCCTGAGTCCATGACAAGCAGATAGACTCCATTCTTTCGATTATGAGTGCAGTAACAAGGAAAAGACGGGCAGAGCTCGCCCACCGCTAATTAGCTTAGCTTAAACACTGGGAGTCAACGGGTAGTGTTCGCCTTCGTCTGTCTACAGTCGTCAGATAAACTCTTCAGCAACTCTTAATGCTCCTGAGTGCATGTTGTGGCTAGTTTTGTAACCCTACTATGTAAAGTTATCTATTTCTAGACTAATATTAGCACTTTAATTTTTGAAAGAAATACATATAAAACTAAACCACAGGGCGCATGCACAAACCACCAAGGACGTACTTGTAAGGAGGTCAACATAAAAAGCACGTAAAGATAACGTGGCATAATGCAGTAAGAAAAAATGGTCACAACAAGCACACAGGACCGTTTAGAGTTGCTTAAGAGTTTATCTGATGACTGTAGGCAGAGGCAGGCTAATGCTACCCATTGACTCTCAGTGTTTGAGCTAAGCTAATTAGTGGTGGGCGAGCTCTGCCTGTCTCTTCCTTGTTACTGCACGCACAGTCGAAAGAATGGTGTCTATCTGCTTGTCATGGACTCAGGGAGTGAGGCAAGACACGAAAAGAAAAAATATGTGGGCGTATCTCTTTAAAGCAGATGCGATACAGCAGCAGAGGACCACACAAGGTGCCACTCCTGTCAGCTCAGAACAGAAAAGTGAGGTTACAGTTCCTACAGGCTCACCAAGTTTGGATAACTGCCTGAGCCGGCTGAACCCAAGTGAAGGGGTCTGTATCCCCAGCCCGTGGTCTGAAGGATACATCCGGCCTGGGTTGGGCTTTGGTTGAAAATCTAACCTCTACTCCATGTATTGTTTAGTTGCTCAAAATAACCACAGTCAAATATGTGGATGTTTTCAGCTGCATATGAAAGCTTGACCCAAATCTGTAAACAACAATAGAAAAGAGCTGCACTCACGAAGAGTTCGCTCTCCTCTGCACACACAGCTGAAGAGAGCAGACGGCCTCACTACATGTCTGCTTTTCTGTCTCTCTCACTCTTTTTTTATTTTTCTCACTCTGAGCCTGTTTATGGACAGCTTGCACGCAAACACACTCTCCTCCGCACTCACAAACACACTAACAGATTCACTTTATCTGTGTCGAGGAGATAAACCAGTGATCTTGACAACACTCATTCCTCTGTGCCAGATCTGATCTGAAAGCTGCAGGACTGGAACTGAGTATCCAGAGCAGGTCTGGATCTGACAAGACAGACTGGAGAACTATGGTCTGGACAGTTAAGAAGAAGGGCTGGTTACCTCTGACAAGGAGGTTATGTTTTTGGTCCTGTTTGTTTGTTTGTTTGTTTGTTTGTTTGTTAGCAACATTACGCAAAAACTACTGAAGTATTTTACTGAAATTTTCAGATGTTGAGAATGGCCCAACTTAACCCTTTGACTGGCATTGTAACCGTACGGTTGACTTTTTGCCACCATACCACTGTATTTAAATCTCTGAAAGCCCATCTTTGTTTTTCCATATTTACCTCTAGATTTTGGTGGTGATTCTGATATTTGTGTGGATGAAAACAATTCCCAAATTTTCAAAAAAAATCCTGTAGGATAAAACTGGGCTGAATTTTAATAAATCATATCTCTGACATCACTGAATGGATTTGCTTCAGAATTAACAGGATAATATATATATATTATGTCTCTGTCATCAAGGTAAATTTTATCTGGATCTGAATTAGACTGAGGTGACAGAAAAACATTGAATTTTATACTGGGAAATCCAATCAATTTCATTTCGCCTCCTTTACACTGTAATTGATTTTTGTAAATTTAACAGTATTTTACTGTAATATCTACAGCTATGTACTGTAAAAAAAATCTATACAGTAAATCACTGTAAATGGCAATATATTGTAGGAAAAAAAAACTAATTTCTGTAGTATTAACAGCTTTTTACCATAAAGTCTACAGTTAACCCCTGTATACATATATATGTATTAATGAAAAGAGTAATCAAGAGAAAATTCCATTTTCCCAGGAAAACTGACCAATAGCAGGCAAGATTTCTCTTAGTAAATTTCTCAGTTTTGGGTGAAACAAATGTTTGAGAAAATGTATTTTATGGCATAAACAATCTTAACAAAATGATATCTTGCTTGTAAATGATCAGAATGATCACAATAGTTAAAGTTATAATAATTTAAACTAAAATACAGCAAGTTTGCTGTAATTTAAGAGGCATTTAAAAGATGTAGAATAAATATGGTTCTGCTAGTGTAAATGTAAAAGAACAGTAAGGATACTTCTTCTAAAAATACAGTAGTTATGATGTTAATTGCAAAGAAAGTAATGATACTTTGAATAACAAATAAGTAGTAAAACTATTATAGAAAATACAATAATAATGCTGTTAATTTAAATAGAGTAATGCCACCATATAGATATTTACAGTAACTTACTGGCACATTGTTGCAAGTGAGTTACTTTAAAATTTACAACCTTTTTACAGTGTACGTCATCATGGGAACTGTAGTTTATTTGCAAACGGATGTCAACACTTTTCAAGCCCATGTGACTCCATTTCCCAGCTCCCCATGCAGTGCCGGTGAAAGAGCTCTCCACATGCAGAGACATGAGCAGAGACTCGGCCGTCCAATCAGAGCGTGTGGTGATCCAGGATTGGATCTTTTACAGGGGTTGTGGAAAAGCTTCTGCTGTAACTGAGCTCCTTGGCCGAGGTGTGCGCTCTCTGAGTGCTTTTCTTGTTTGATTTTGTGGTGGTTTGATAAATGAGAAATTGTTGTTGATTCAATGATGTAGGGGCACATTTGTGACAAGATTTGTGATCACGGTAAGAGTAATCTATGACTTCTTCAGTCTAATATACTTCATTTAGAGCCGATATTAGTGCAGAATTTGAAAAAAAAAAATGAAAGTACTCTTAAAGGGTTAGTTTTGGCTTTTTGAAGTAGGGTTGCGAGAGGCCTATGGCACTAGTAAATGTGAGTGCCAATAAAGGAACTTGTGAGCTTTGTCCCTGGGGGGAGATATTTGTGACGTACACTAGCCAGTATATAGCAGTCCATTCTTAAATATCTCCCCCAGGGACAAAACTCGTAAGTTCCTTTATTGGCAACAGCACTTAAAAAAAACCAAACTAACCCATTAAATCAGGGTGGGCATTTGTGCAAAGTTAGAAGCAAATCAGTCTTTGCTTTGGTGAGATCGTACAACACAACACTGGGACATTTTTTTTGTTTTTTGTGAGGAAAAAATGAAACATAGGACATATTGTCCTTAATGCTTGATTACATAAAAAGATACTGTAGGCGTTAGTCGGTTAAAAATGTCAGTAAAATGCTGTTAAGTTTCTGTTTTGCTCCGTCTGTCTCCAAGTGACTTCAGCTGTGTATAAAACAGAGAAGACATTTAATCTGTTGGACATCTTTGGTTCTCAGTGCTTCTGTGCGTCTCCGTCCTCCTGTGACTGTGTGCTTTTGTCATTAGCCTCGATTTTTGGACTTTTTTCTGTCCTGAAGTCTGGGAAGTAGGTGGGCTGTTTGCACTTAAAGCACCAAAACAACAGGGAGATATTTTCAGTCTCTGTTCTTCATCCCCCTCTTTTAAGATTTCGCCTCGCTCTGACCTCTGGTTTTTTGTCACTTTTGGCATCACCGTTTGCTTCTCTCTCTGTGTTTGTTCAGACCATGGCGGAGTACAGCTCTCTGCTCAGCGACCTCTCTGAAAACATCACCAACGAGGACTTGGAGCAGCTCAAGTCGGCCTGCAAGGAGGACATCCCCGAGGACCAGAGCAACAACATCACCTCGTCTAAGGAGTGGTTCAGCTACCTGGAGAAGAACGACAAGCTGGCCCAAGGTGAGAAATCAAACCTTTGATCCAATGCGCCCCCTTGAGTTTGAGGACCTGGTCTTCAAACTTAAGGGGGTAAAGGATCCCAACTGTGTGCGTTGGTAGAAAGTGTCAGGAACTTTTAATTTTGAAAAGACCCTTGTTTTCTTTACATATTAACGTCATTTCTGCCTGAATCTGACCCAAAGACTTCATTTTGTAGAGTTTTTACCTCCGCCAAGGGTGTGTTTTTGCCAGCATATGTCTGTTTGTCAGCAAGATTGCGCAAAAACTACTGAAGTATTTTACTGGAATTTTCAGGAGATGTTGGGAATGGCCCAACTTAACCTTTTGACTGGCATTGTAACTGTACAGTTGACTTTTTGTCACCATACCACTGTATTTAAAACTCTGAAAGTCCATCTTTGTTTGTTTTCCTCCTTAGAATAGCGACACAGCGAATTGTGACACCAATTTGTATCCACTGGGTGGCACTGCTGTACATGAATATAATTGTTTGAAAACCAGTATAAATCGGAAGTCAATCGTTGCTGCATAGCTCCTCAGAAATCGAACAATAAGAGCAAACATCAGAGTAAGAAAAAAATCTTATTTTTCCAGATCCTCTATTAATCATAATTTAGTTAAAGGAAATAAATTTGGCGATAAAAAATGATGTATGATTCCACAGAAAACTAGGTGAAATGCTTCATATCTAAATTTTGCTCTCTGTGATGTTTTCATACCCAAAAAAAAAATTGTTGCAGGAATTAAAGAAATCCATTCACGCCCGGGATAACCCTTAACAGGCAAGCCAACCAGCTGGTTGACCTGCATATCTGCTTCCCGATTGGGTAATCTGAAAAATAAAATCTGAAATGGTGCTAAATGATGAGGCAGGAACACAATTTTACCAACAAATAATTTGTTGCAAATGTATTTCTTATTTTGGAAGACAAAGGGTTAAAAATAATTAGATTTTGGTGGTGTTACATATACTTGTCTGGATGGAAAAAAATCAATTAACAGTTTAATCAAAATTAACATTAGGCAGGATTTTAAAAAATCATATTTCTGCCATTTTTAACAGATTTGCCTCCAATTTAACAAGATAATATAGGGTCCGTGTCTCTATCATCAAGGTAAATTTAATCTGGATCTGATCCAGATTGATGCCACAAAAAGATATGAACTTTACAATGGTAAATCCCATTGATGACATTCAGTAATTTATATTAAATCAAAATATTAAGTCATGTTCCCAAAACTTGTTGTGTTCATACAGGATAACAACCTTCATGTATGTGCTGAGTTTGGTCTGGATCCTGGCACTAGTCTGGATCTGGTGATCCAGACTAGTGTCTTTTACATGTTAGCCACTTTAGCCTTGTGGTCTCGGCAGGGTGTGTTTTCTGAACTGTTATCCCAGACTGACCTGAAATATTTGGTATAAATTTAAAGTGTCATCATTGCTGACAAAACTCCTTTTTGCAGATAACCTGTCGTACATCGAGCACATCTTTGAGATTTCACGGCGACCGGACCTGCTGACGAGGGTGATCGAGTATCGCACCACCGTGCTGAAGATCTCAGAGGACGACGAGATCGACACCAAGCTCACACGCATCCCCTCAGCCAAGAAATACAAAGGTATCACTAAAAAAGACTTATTTTCCTTGTAAGAGCATTAATCTTCCTTAAGAGGGCAAAAGTGATGAAATAGACAGAAATCTGTTACGAGGCGAGCTCATTTTAAAAGGAGGGTCATGTTGCGATAAAAATCTTTTCCTCTTCCCCCCGAACCTGCTTTTTTCCGCCGTTATTGGACTATAACTCTGTTTTGTGTCTCTGCTGAGCTCACAGGGGAAATTCAGCCTGTAGCCCTGCAACGTAAAAATGACATTAAAAACAGAGGTGCACCGGCAAATAAAAAACTTAATATCCACTATGACAAAAGTGATGAAAAGCCTGTTTGCCTCTGCTCTGCTTGGAGGTGTTATTTTTATGAGCAACAGCCTCGATGATGATTTCTTTTTGTTGTCCTTATTGCAGTTACGTCTTTTATCACCCTGCTCCCTTCAAGATCCACATACTTTTCCCCTATTTGGTCTTTTTAGTTAGACTTGAACCTGGTATACACTGATCCTGACCCAAGTTTTCTGCCTTTTTCCCTCGTAGACATCATCCGCCAGCCCTCTGAAGATGAGATCATCAAGTTGGCCCCTCCCCCTAAAAAAGTGTGAGGCCTCCACCCCCAGCCCTGATCTTTGCACCTTGATTTCTTCACTCCTGGCACTCCAATCAACCCACCAACCGTTTCTGACCAACCCCATCACTCCCTCGCCTCACACTTACCAACACACATACATGCACACACATAACCGGCCACAAAAACCATGGAAACTACCACCTACAAGGCAACCAATCAGATCGTAGCGATGCAGTCTCTTCCCCGAGCTGAGAGGAGAGGAAGAGAGGAAGCTGCGGTGTTAAAGACAGTAGAAGAAGAGGAAATGAGGAGAGGGAACGACAGCGTTCGTGTGAGAGGAGAGAGCCAAAGCGTACCTGTGGTTTAGAGAGTGGGTCAGTTCAGAGTGAGTGTGATCGTAAACACTGTTTTATCTGTGATGATGTGTGTGTTTAAGTTTTAACGTTTACACATGAAGTTAAAAAATTAACCCTGGAAGAATATGAACCCTGCCTTTAAAACTAAACCGCAAACTGAAGTCAGAATTCTCAAGAAGTTCTGGAAATGTCAGAAAGCTGCTTCAGATGCAGCCGCTTCAATTTTCCCCTTCCTGCCGAATGCCTGCCGAGTTCCAGCCAACTTCAGGCCCCCCTAACTTTTCTGGTGGTATGCCTAAACTCAACCATTAACATGCCCATTCAAGCAACTGCAGGGTTCCCCTATGAGTTGGCGCTTCCATCACAAGAACACAACCTTTGCCCTAATTGGAGTAGCATTAGCATCAACAAGTCACTTTGTGTTGTGGGGAAATTTCAGTGGCTTCATCTGTAGGCAACAATTTAGTTGTGTGTTGTGTGAACAATGACACATACGACAAACAAAAGTCAAATTAAGTTCATTTTAATTCATTTTATTTACCCTGATTACTCAAAACTTAAGAAACTGACAGGCTAAAAACTACTGCACTTCTGAGATTTAATGCAAAACTCAACTGTGTATTTACTAGGGATGGGAAAAGGTTTTCAAACTGACATGAATGCATTTTTTGAAAATGAATATTTTATCTGACTATTATCTTAATATTTTCCCAATAATATAATATTAGGATATATATTTGACCTGACTTGGTTGTATTTTGGTTCTGCTGCCAGATGGTGGCTATAGCTAATCTGAGAGCTACTTGCTAAATAACAGGTTGCACAGCTTAGGTGCTTAGAAAGTAACTTTGCCTCTCCATGCTTAAAAAAAATAAATCAATGAAACCTGAGCACAAAATAGTGCTAAATCTGTTAGCTTCCTTATGACAATTTCCATTAAGTGTTAGCATCAAGCTAACACAATTTTGTAAAATCTTTGAATTATCTTTGAGTTAATTCAGAGTATTTTCTCTTGAAATGCCAATCCCTAGTAAATACATATTTTCCGTGATCCTTAAAAAGGAGGAATAATTTACCTAAAACTACTGTCAAAGTAACTTATATGAGATTTCACACAAATTACTGATTCATTTGAAGACAGTGTTTGTTTCAGTGTGTAAAAGTGTTAACTTCATTCAAAAATGTTAAATAGCAGATCAGTTTCATAAGATGCAGCTCGTTCTTCGTTATGTTACTCAAAGTCGTATAAAAATTGAGCTGATTTATTTTATTTTGGTGATTTACCTCAGACGATGGACACCATCTTTAAGGGCTTCAGACTATCCCAAGCACACAGTGGACGCAGAAGTAGCTATGACACCGTAAAGACCGTGTCTGTTGCCCATGCAAGCTTTGCTGAAGGTTTAACGTAGGCATAGCCCTCTGATGACACCATGGCGTGTACAATAAGAAGAATTGGAGGAGGAGACCATCTTGACTGTATCCATCTCTCTTTATTGTGGTCTAAAGACCCAGTGGGATCTCAACAAGAAAGCGCTTATATTGATGTGAGTGCCCCTCCCCTGCTCTGCGCCTAAACCACTCCTTAAAGCTGTCGTAAGCCTACTTTACAAAAAAAAATGCAATCATGGGACCTCTTCCTAACTACAGAAGGACTCCCAAAGATTTAACTGCATTTTGGAAATTTGTCTGCAACTTTAAAATCCCAGGAAAAGTTGTTGGGTGTGTGGCCAGCATTAGCTTTAAGAACTTCAAATACTAGCTGGCTAGCATAGACAAGAAACCGTGATACTGTTAGCTACGCTCATTTTTAACTTTTTTTTTTTTTTGTATTTATTATTTACTGAAAAATATACATCAATTATTTTATAGGTTGAAATTTATGTTAGTCTTTTTTTTTACCCTAAGGTTGAACTAAGAAGGAGTCCTACTTGATTCTTAGTCTTTGTCTAAGCTAAGCTAGCAGATTTGCTAACCTTTTATTTTTTAGCATGAGGACATGAGAGTGGTGTCCATCTTCTAATTTGAATCATTGCAAAAAGAAAAAAAATATTTGTCATATTTTCTTAAAGAGGTTATAGGCCAGAACAATTATGCAATTATTAAATTAGCACCTCTTTCTGTTTTGTGAGCATGAGAATGCTAAATTTGAAACCAACATGAGGTCGGACTTATACAAGACAGTAAACGTTCCTCAGTGAAATATTCTTTAGGCATTCCCTTTATTCTTATGTGATAACATAATGTTCAAAAGCAAAAAGAAAATGCGTCATATTTTGGAGGGAGGTACCTTAAGTTCATCTGACAGAAAGCCAATATTTGCCTTTAGCTCACAAGTCAAAGCAACAGCTTTTGAGAGAAGCTATTAAGATGAAAAGCTCCGAACATGAACAGAAATGTGTTTCTTGTCTTAAATTTTGTTTTTGATTGAGGGGAGTATATATATATATGGGCTGACTAGAGGTGTAAATAAACAAATAATATAATAAATTATATTTTGACCTGTGGCTCTCGCAGCAAATTTCCACTCAAAGTCTGTGATGAATAAAGATTTTTTTTTAATCTGGCACTTAATGTACAACCACTTTTGACTGCATTAAAGAGTATAAAAATATATTTTGAAAAAACAATATATGCTATCTTTAGCGTGTGAAAATGTCTTGTAATGTGACACATAAAGAGACACAAAACTTCCATACTTTACCCCATAGTTCACATTTTGTGTTGTTTACAGAAAGCTACTGACCAACTTGGAAGGAGCGCAAACTTTAGGTAGAAATTGTTGCAAATTTAAGTATCGTGAAATGAAAACGTCACAAAGCGAGGTGATTAAACGTCCTTAAAAAAACTGTTCCTAAAAAAGATTAAAACAATCCAACTGCTCATAACTATCCGACAACGCCATCCCTGCCATGCACCGACATAAAAACTAGCAAGACTGTTGAAACTAAACTCTAATAACCGCTATCTGAACACTGTGTCTCTTTAATCCCCGCGCTGAAGCCTTAGCAGATTTTCTGTTTACCCCCAAATTTCTCCAAACTGTGACACTCGATGTGTGGAGAGGAACCAGACGAGCACACTCGCCAAGTTTATCAAAACTCCTGCTTTTTAGGGGAGCGATGCTACTTTTATCAGGAAATTTCGCTAAGGACTTCAATGTTGGCGTGTACAGAATGTCTGTGGGTCTCTTACTGCCCCATCTTTGGTGTTATTGACGCTGTAGGGTTAAACAAAAATACCATAAAATCAATCAGTGTACAGCTGATTCATCCCCCCACGTATCACTACCTCCCCTCCCCCACCCAACCACAACCCCAACCCTAGTGCCAACGACCAAGACTTTTATTTGTCAACAGATTCTGTGATCTGTTTTTATTGTTTTCTTTTGTATTGCTTGACGTATCTTGTAGTGTTGGACTGATTTGTATCCTATGCATTTATGTTCGTAGGAAAAACTGCACTGTAACATATCCTCCCAACAAATCACTTCATCAAAAAAAAATTAATCGTAAATGCAGGGTGTTTCACAAGATTCTTGTTTTGAATCTGCATGACTGATATTCAGGGTTGGTTGGCACTTGATAAGAAAAATTCACTAGTGTCAGGAGAGAAAATACACAAAAATACACTTCGAAGACCAACTATACTGTATGATTCCCTCTGTACTCTTTTGCAAGCAAATCTTCAGGTAACTTAATCATTCAATAGACCTTTAATGCCTGCGATAATACGACAACCTTTAATAGTTTACAGACCGCAGACATGTTTATTTGCTTAAAACATTAACTCAATCTAGGCCAGATCAAGCTTTTTATAGTACTGTTAAGGGAATAGTCCACCCAGGAGTTCACTGATATACATAAAAGGTAACAGAATACAGTAAGGAGTCCATGATCAGTCAAATGGCGACCATCTTTGTCCATCACTTTAGCCAAAGCGCCCATTTTTGGTCACCAGAGGAGGAAATCTTACGACTTTAGTGGTTTCCTGATTCCCCTCTGGCACTAACAACATGTTGATGCTTCAGTGGAAGAAAAAGTTCAGTCTAAAAGTGAAATTAGATTTTGTCGCAACACATTTTTAGTTGGATAGCCATGGAGTTTGGCATGGGCTCAAAGAATCATTAGGGAAAAATATTTTAAAAGAAACTAAAACAGGTGCTTTCTTTTAATCTTCATCTTGCACCTTTTTTGAAAAATGTTTTTGTCGATTTTTTAGCATAAAAGCAAATGTTTCTTACAACATTCCTCTCAGCTTCAGCCGTAGCCTGTGATAACCAAAACAAGCACATGGTTAGCTAATCACCTAACTTCATATTGATAGTATAAATGGCACAAACATGTTGGCATACTAATGGTGCATTCCATTTTATCTCGGAGGTTGGATTGTCTGAGATGTAAATTAAATATGTCACTTAAATAATGTTTAACTAAGATGTGATGTTATTACCAGTTCCCACACACAAGTTTTGAGGTAAATGGAACAAACCATAATGTTAACATTGAGCTCAAATTAAATTTGTGCCCAAGTGAAGCCCTATTCTCCTGTCTTCAACCCTATCACAGAAAATCCTGCATTTTTCTGAAACTTTTTTGAAGGGATCAGCATAAACAGCAGGCTTTTCACCCAGATTTTACCCTGATATTCTTCCTGTTAGCCCTTTCCAACGCCCCTCTGTGGCCTGACAGGAACATTTCCTGCTGTGGGGGCAAGTGTGAACAAGCAGGTCGCAAAATTTTCTGGGAAGATTATATTGAACTTTACTATAAATTCCAGACATGCACGTTCAGAGGAGCTTTGGTGTTTTTGGGAAAGTTTAATTATGACTTAAACAACTGTTTTGTACCCTCTTTACTCAAACCACCAAATACTGTTTTTTAGACCTACAGAGAAAGGGCTACTTTTGAACTCTGTATTATTGAGAGGGAATAAATTGGTAGAGTCCCTAAAAGTAGGACAAATTCAGATTCTGCTCCTGGAAGTGACACTGAACTTCTATCAAATGATTAATATATCCTACACTGCTATTTTTGGGAGCCGGTCCCAAAATCCAACCAAACAGCAGATCCCAAAACATATATCTGTTATTCTCGGTAAGGATTGTAACATATCAGTGTTAGAGCATTTCTGGGTGGACTGTCCTCCATTATCCAGACTAGCCCTCACAAGGCCTGACCCCAAGAGAAGCGGTTGCTGCCCCCCCCTGTGGCTCGAGCCTGTTGAAAGTGGGACCACTGTATTCACCACAGAGCTGAAGTTTGAGTACTGTGCTGTGACGAGGGAGGCAGCTACACTTACTGCTATGACCTGTGGGTAACGGTCTTCTCCAGCGTTAAATGGATGTGATAATCAGCCATGACTGTAACGATGTTTGGTAATTTACAAACCTAAAGTCCTTTTTTCTTTCCAGATGTTAGCATGAGTTTTCATAATTGTACAAAATAACAGCTAGGGAGGATTTGGGCCATTGTATTTTCTTTTTATTTAAGTGCTTTTTTAACTAGCAGCTTGTGACTTTAGATGTACGTGACCAAGTGGTTTTCATTTTCTCTCACTCTCGGATTTTCAGTGGGCAGTCAACTCCTGTCAGCAATATTTGTGGTAGCTCGTCAGTTAGCTAGTTTGTCAGAAAAAAATCAGCAAACATCAAAAATAAAAAAAATATCTTTACTGTGTGATGGTCTAGATGCTCCTCGTTAGCGGTTTATTCAATGAAGATTTCTGTCAACATCAAAAACGCAGCTGTGCCCCAACCCATTTTATTTTATTTTTAGCATCTAATCCCCGTTTCAGGAAAATGTTGTGTTTGGCATTGCTAAGCGTTTTTCTGTAGCCAATCGGCACACAATATATAAACATATCAGTCATAAATGATGTCAAATTTGGATTTCCACTGACAAAGAACATATCAACCATAATAAATGCTGCAAAAGAATAAACCTACTAAAATATATATATATGTGTATTAATGATGAATACCTAATAATAATCAATAATAAGAACAGGTTAAATAGGAAATAAAGGTCAGATTTGTGAAGGTAAACATCATGTGCGTTATGCTAACTATTAAACTTCATCCAAACAACAGAGTATCAGTACCCTTTAGGATAAGACTGTGTTTTGTTTTTGTTCTTTCTATTAGGTTGTAAATATGTATTTTGAATATATATCACTGTGTTTGTTTTTAAATTGATTAATTTATTTAATGCTTATAAAACTGTTGATTTATCCTGATTTGGTTTTACTAACTGGAAACAAATCATGAGGATGAATACCTGTTGCTTCTCCAATTTTAAGCAAACCATGCATCAACACGTTTATAACTCATGTTATTATTTTTATTTTATGTTTTTTGCTGTTTCAGTTTTGGATGACGATTTACCGCAAAGAAAAAAACAACGTGATATTCATTTCATTGTATTTACTGATATGTAACATATTATGTTTTACTGTGTTGTATTTGGTCAGATGTGTCGTGGTCACTGCTTGTTAAATGATTTTTATTCAGAGAGTTTCCAAATCATGACAAAAGAGAAAAAGCAGTCACAAAGTCAGAATCTGCCATTTTGGTTATGTGAGACATGTTTTCACTCATGTGTTGCACAAAGGGCAAAACTTAAGTAGTGTAAGTTCTAAAAATGTTAAGCTAGGTGTTAGTAGAAAGTTCAAGTAATGTTCACCCATGGTTTGCAGACTGCAGTTTTCATAGTTGCATTTTAGTAGAGTTTTATAACAAGTAACTTTACATTCTTCTGACTGAAATAACAGATTGGCAACAAACCTTGTCTGAAAAACCAGGTGTCTTTAAGTTTATTTACATCTGCCTTAAGTGCTCAATATCAAATGAATAAATTGATAAATATAGAATAAATTAAAACACAATAAATTGCGTACAGTAATGACTTGTGCAAAGAGCTGTTGAATTAAGCCAGTTAGCTTCTGTTTTACATGGAAAAATACAAAGTAATTTCAATACAGCTATTTGATACTGAAAATTTAGCCAGTGAGTACACAGTTATGTCTTGCTGTTAGCCTCAATTGCTGAACATGCTACTTTCCTTGGTCGCTAGATAGCTAAAAGTCCAAAAAGACAGTTTGTATTCATCACAACCAGCAGAAACAAGGTAACGCTTCATAACAACCTAGCTAAGCCACTTAACCTGTAGTGTTCTTTTGAAAAAAATAAAGAGCTTATTTTACTTTCTCCTGTGTATTTTAGCTAGTTAGCTTCTGTTGGCTAAAACAAACAAAGCAGTTTTAAATTAAACAAACATTTGTCACTTGATAAAGAAAGGTTAGCTACTACTCTGTTGACTTCTCAGTGTCCGGAAGTATCTATACATTCAACTTAACTTGTCTGCAAGCTAGCTAAAAAACTGAAAAGAAAGTTTGCATTCATAGATGGCACCCATCAATAACAAGTGAACACCCCTTTCCAACCAAACCTAGCCTCTGACCTTTCCTGATAGCTAGCTAAAAGTCCAAACTAACAAAATTTCTATACAGCCAATGGAAACTGGAACACTGCATAAAATCCTTTCCAAATTAGTTAGCCAGCAAGCTAGAAAGAAAGCCTGTAGTTGGAAAAGAAATAAAAATCTACCAATCAAACACCACAGACTTCTGAATAGCTAAGTCTTGCTGAACAAGCAATTTTACCTTGCTAAAATGGTAGCTAGTGAGCTTAAAAAGGGGAAACAATTTGCATTAAATACACCAAACAGAAACAAGCTAATATGCATAACAACGCAACTAGGCCAGTTTGCCATCTAGCAAGGTAGATTATGCTTTTAGATGAAGACTCCAAATAAAGGACATACATACAGTCAACTTCAAATCAGCTAGCATGGCTGAAATGTTACTTACTCTCCAGCAAGTAATCAAAATGTCAGAAAGGCAAATGATTCAAAAGCAACAGATTTTGGCATAGCAGCATTCTACCAGTTAGCTTAGTATGCAGTGTAAGTTTATGTGTTTTATGTATAAAGTGGTTTTAGGCAGAGCCACTGTCAGTATTTACACTAGCCAACAGAAATAGCTTACACTACTAACAACCTAGCATATTGTGATAGCATGTTGTTTGAACAAAAATAGAAGAGTGAATTTTAATTTTCTTCGAGCTGTGTACATGCAGCAGCCTCTTGTTAGCTGAAATTATCTAGCAGTGTTTAGGTCTAGCTAACTCAAGCTTACTGGCTAAATTTAACTGCTAGCTTAAAATAAGCCCATACTTGACTAATTGGCACTTTTGAAGTAAAAAACGATGTTTAAAAATTAAGTTAAACTCCTTAGCATCATTCCCGAATTATATCTTAAACTTGTTTTTTGGTTCACATCTGATATTAGCCTGTTTCTTAACATTTTTGTATTTACTACTGAACTCTTAAGGCTCTAAAGGTTTGTTTTGTACTTTTAATTTCCACGTTAAGTTGTTCAGGAGGGGGTTGTGCGGATGATGTGATAGACTAGGGGTGTGTGTGCATCAGTGCTGGGTCAAGTAGTGAAGGATAGTTTTGGAGGTTGTAGCTGTGACAAAAGGTAGATGCATGAGCTTGTGAAACGGTGAAGCGCTCTGTTGCATCTGTGTTTAGCTCGGATCATTTTTGAATGTGGCAAGTCTTGCACAAGAATGCTGAAAACTGTGAGAGGTGTTTAATGGTGTAAAGGTGTGTTGGGAAGGCTGAATGTGTGGTCGGTTTTTATGGGGTAAAAATGTGCAGCAACGTTGTTTTGATTTTCTTTGCACCTTTAACCTCACAGGAAGTGTCTGTCACATTAAGTTTCTGAATATTGTGCTCAGTTTATTAACCACATATTTGAGCTGCACATGAAACACCATTCATTTTAAAGGATAAAGTTTACATTTCATGCACATAAACGCACCATAGGTAAAAGTGCCAACTTGATTGAGTTGCTGGGGTGGAGGGACTTGAAATCATGCCATGCTTGACATTTAGTAAACTCTCATCATGTTTGTATTGAACAATCTTTGTTCTGGGTAGTCACGTTATTGTTTGTGGCTAAATAAGTGATATTTTGAAGTGTGTGCATTTTGAAGTTGTGGACAATAGGCGCTATTTTTGAAGTGTTGTGTTTGCAGCGCTAATCTTTGTAAGTGGAGGTTCAATGTAAGGCTGAAAAATAAAACATTCCTCTAGCGTGGTTAAGGGAGGTCATGCTAAAGTGTCAGACAGGAGTTAAGGTCTGATTAAGTTTTAGTACCTAACAAATTATGGCAGTTCTTTGAAGTACAAACTTCCGTATAGCGAGGTTAAATCAATGTTGAAATTTAAAATTATTTATTTTTCAAAGCTAGTTGGATGATTGACTTAAAGCAAGCTAACGTAAGCTAACGCAAAAAAATTCAACTAAGGAAGTGACACTTTTCTGCAAAATATCTGAGCTGACTTATCTGTAAGTTGTGTCACTGACTTGTGAGTCTATCATTGGGACGTTCTCTCTACGCTGGTTATTCTGTTACGTGCTTCGTTCTTTCATGAAGTAGCAAGCCACTGATGTGTTTTTCATGGGGTCGTCTGTAAAACATAATCAGTTGAATACAGACCTGTTAGCGGGTGCACACGGTTGATTTAAGTTTGGGACTATGAATCGATCTTGGTATCAGACAGTGACCGAGGTGGTTTTAGAGAAAAAGCGCAGTAACATACATTTTTACGTTTCCAGCTCACAACACAAACCCTGTTGGATGCTATGGGCTCTATGCTGTTAGAAACTTTTGCTAACGTTTTCCTCTCATGGGGCGAGAAGAACTTCAGGATTTATTTAACAATGACTGCTACAAAATATGACATGAGGTATTATTCAAACCAGTATAAGGGTGTGGCTTTTTGTCATGATTTAAATGAGACTGAACTGAAAATATGCCATTTTGTCATTGTGCTAAAATGAATATAAATATTATATATTAAAATATATTTGCTAACCTATGCTGTGTCTGTTGGATTTTTTTCTAAGATAGTTTCAGGTGATAACATCCATGCTGAACTGTTGACTTTAGAATAGTTGTTAGTCAACCTTCACACAGAAAATGGTGTTCTTCATATTAACAGTGTCATGGTTCCTTTCAGAACAAAGTAGCTTTGGTTGCAGGCTGTCACACACCAGCCCTCAGTCCAAAGGAAGCCAGTTTGCCTGCCTCAGTATTAATGCAATGGCTGAGGCTAAAATGACTGCTAGGCTATATGGACCAAGAAACTCACTGAAATACAACAAAACATTTAGATCAAACTTTTCATATATATAGTTTGTTGTCAATAAGCATATTACTATTAGTGGTCCTTACTGTAAATAATCTTGAATATTACTAAAACTCTTGAATGTCCTTCAGGATTAGTAATCCATCTATCTTTTTTATATAGGCATTAGGCCTGGTACCTATATTACTTAAACATAAACCATATTATTAACACGTTTTTTCCCCTGTACCCTGTTAAAAATACAACACTGCGCCAGTAGCCTAGCAAGTGATGTCAGCATGACGGCTCTTGCATCGACCTAGGGGACTGGCCAAGTCCAAACAAAGGCCTCTTTCATACATCCTTGAAATCAATCGATCCATCTTTCTTTGTATAGTGCCAAATGATAACAACTGTAATCTAAAGACAACTTTACGAAAGAGTTGGTAAATGCCATACTCTTCTTCTATTTTAATAAATATTTTTTTATAGAATTTTATTCTCCTTTATTCCAGACCCAACTTGTGGCAACCATAAGTACAGCCCTTGCCACAATTGGCAATAGTTGCAGTGGCAAAAAAAAAAACCTGATTAGTGCCAGGAAATCCTGGGCAGAACCAGACCCATGATGAAGAGCTATCCACCAAAGCAATGATAGCGGTCTCATGGTGCTAAAGTGAGCCAAGTCAAAATCTGACAAGCAGCTTTATATATCTTAAGATGTATTTGTAAACTAGAAGTGCTCGTAGTGAACATGGGTGAGCAATGCATTTCTGATAAATTCTAAGCAAAAATATGGAAAACTGCCCTATTAAAACAAATCCTTTAAAAATTCCTGGGTCCACATTCTGATCTCCTGTAACATTAATCATCTCTTCCTCATGCCATGACCAGCATTTGCTGAAAATTTTACCACAATAAGTTATCTTTCTCATTGACAGACTGATGAATAAATGCTAGCAAAAGGAGTGTTCTTTTCTACATCTATAAATGTAAAGACCTCTGCTTCAGGTTCTTGTAAAAAGCAGTCGTTCACTTTAAGGAAGACCTTAACTTCATTTTAAAATAATAGTTTTGTGTCAGAATGTTCAAGTTAATTTATTGCTTCATTAATATTTAAACGTATTGTTGCGGTACTTTTTTTAACAGTTTTATAAAGAAATACATTGATAGCTACTTTTTTGAGTTCTTGCTTTATTTTTTATACATGATTTTATCTTAATATATTTCAGCTGTGATGAGTGAAAACAGCACACCAGATTGATAAATCCTTTAATACAAACTTTGAACCATTTCTTCAGTTTAGTATGACAGTGATTTATGTTTATGAGGTAACAAAGTCATGTTAGATATGAAATATGCAGTCATTGAAATGAAGGAAAGTGTTCAAATAAAAATGATGGCATATAAATAAACAAAACAGCCTCTTGTGGTCTGAAGAGACTAGTGCCTCATCTGAGCCATGAGCCCCTCCAGCTCTGGTCGACTCTTGAAGCGTGCGTGGTAGATGGCCTCCGTGTGCTGAGGGGACAGATAGAAAGACCATCAAATATTGGCTAAATTAAACCAATCTTTCAAACTTAAAGGGAAATGCTAACATTTTTTCTTTTTGTGTCTTGCCTCCCAAATCCATGATAAGCTGATAGACACCATTCTTTCGACTGTGCGCGCAGTAACAAGATAGAGACAGGCAGAGCTCACCCACAGCTAATAAGCTTAGCTCAAACACTAGGAGTCAGTGGGCAGTGTTAGCCTGCCTCTGCCTACAGTCATCAGATAAACTCTTCAGCAACTCTATACAGTCCTGTGAGCTTGCTGTGACTTTTTTTTTAACCACGTTATGTTATCTAATTTTTGACCAAGATTAGCACTTAATTTGATTTTCAAAGAAATACTTAACTGCAGAGCAAATGCGCAAATGCAAGTATTTCTTTCGAAAACTACATAAAGTGCTAATCTTAGTCTAAAAATAGATAACATAACGCAAAAAAAAAAACGAGTCACAACAAGCACACAGGACAGTTTAGAGTTGCTGAAGAGCTTATCTGATGACTGTAGGCAGAGGCGGGCTAACACTACCCATTGACTCCCAGTGTTTGAGCTCAGCTAATTAGCGGTGGGTGACCTCTGTCTCTCTTCTTTGTTTCTGCACGCACAGTTGAAAGAATGGTGTCTTTCTGCTTATCATGGACTGAGGAGTGAGTCAAGACACAAAAACAAACAAAAAAAAGGTTGGCGTATCCCTTTCACAGCATGTGTATCAGAGCTAATAAGAGACCTTTTCATGATCACAAACAGCAGTATTTCAAAAAAAAGCTTTCTGACCTCTGTCACCGAGAGCTGGACTCCCTCTGGTTGATTTTTTAAGAGAACTTCCAGGAAAACTGGACACAGTGTGGTGCTCAGGCTGCTCAACTAAACAAACAAAAACAAGTTTAAAAATCTCATTTGCAAAGTCTTTGAGGAGGAGGACGAAGCCTCAGCTCGGAAGGAGGAGGAAGTTACCTGGACGACTCTGAGGTGAGTTTTCAGGACGGCCTCGACAAACATTTTTGTTCCTTGTTCCTGCATCAGCATGACATCTGTGCTCTTTGTCGGTAAAGCGTAACTAGAGAGGTAAAAAAGGAACAACTATGATGAGAACACTTTCACATTATAACTTTAATTTTTGACTTTAACGATGAGGTGGTTTCTGATTTGTTTTTTTAATTTGTTTTCTAATCTGAAAACTTTTAGATTTTCTCTGGATGGCTGTAACTGACAGGGTTTATATTTGTACAGTGCACATTGAAAGGATTATGAACATCACTGACTGACTTCATTAAAAACTGAAAATAATCCAGTTGTGGTTATCAACTAAGTAGGGATGTTTTCTAAAGAAACTGTCACGTTTTCACTTTATAATCTAAATATCCCAAGTTAAGAGTATTTCCTTTCTGTCTGGATAAATCCTGCTTTTATAATAAAAGCAAAAAGCAGACTCTGGCAGCTTGTATGCGTTGCTTGAACAAAGATTAAAAAAAAAATATGCAACTGATCGAAAAGTATACAAAAATAGCTGTGAGGTATGCTACAAAGTGACAGTTTGATATTATGAGGTGCGGGCTGCTTTGACTTGAACACTGAGCTGTCTGGATATTTGTTTTATTTCTTTTTACATTAAATTATACATTCAAAGGAGCAGCAGTGTCTTTATTTTACAGCACTGTGAAAGCAGAGAGAAGCAAAGGTAATGAGTATTCATATGCTGCTGTGTGCCTGAACAGCAAGGCAGCATCTGCCATCATGTCAAATCTATGTAAGCGTTACTGTTGGACTTACTCACTATATTACAAACATTTTACTGTGATATTTTTATCTGTAAACTGCTTTATATTAACAGTATATATTGTATGGACCCTTTTCCCAGCCTAAGTCACAGCATTCACCAGAAGCAAAACATAGCAAAACTGGAGGCAAACATTAACAACCACCACCGGCTAGCAGGCAGCATATCCAAACAACTTTTAACTTTCCATAATGGCAGATATGAATTGGAAAACATCCTGTCAATTGATATAGCCTACAGCTGTTTGTCATGAAGCCTTGTGCGCAGTCATGTGAACTGAAGCTGTTTTTAGAGATCCACCATTTTAGAGTTTTTTTGTTTTTTTAAGGACAGATCAACAAGAAGTAAGAGAAAAACGACAACCACTGCAAGGCTTTGAAGCCATCACATTGTCCACAGGCATGAAAAACTGATGTTCAAACTCTCATTTTACACTTTGAGAGTGTAACTTTGCAGCTTGTTAAAGCACCACCCAAACAGTTGTTTTAAATATAAATACTACCCATCAAGAGGAAACATCTGTAGAGTATTATTACTACCTTTCTGACACTTTGATGCCGAGTCGGTTGCAGAGGTTGTGGACGTACTGCTGGTAATGCTCCACCACAGTCATGTCATAACCCGACATTGTGACATTTAACGTTCCATACGCCGTGTTTGTCGCCGGCACGATTGGCCTCATCTGGTGTTTCTCTTTCTTCTTTTTTGGCTGAAAACAAAACGTAATGTGACATTTTTTTCCACGTTCAACTTGTATTTCTTCAACTTCGTGGAAGTTGGTCAAGTGTCATTTTTCACAGGATTCAGTAGAGGGCGCCAAACACCATGCCTAAAGAAAAATGAGTTTCTTAAAAAAAAAAAAAAAAAATCATAAAAAGAAACGTACATACCTTCTTTAAAGCTCCCTTTAACAGTTGGAAATGTGTACCTAATAAAGTGGCCGGCTCATGTGAATAATGTGAGTCACTGCTGGTGACTTATCTTTACAGCCTAATTCTTCCAGCTCAATAAAAGGTCAAATTAAAAGAAAAAATGATGTAATAATAAAACACTTTCACATCAATGTAATAATAACTTTCATGTAAATGTTTCCTGGTCTCAAAGTCGTACCGGTTCTTTGGCTACCAGGTGTCTCCACCGGCCGATCCCCTCTGTAGGCATGGATTTATACGCTCTTTTGTTGACAGAAGCTGTGGATAAAGAGGCATAAACAGATTTACATCAATGTTCTGTGCACTTGTTCAAACATCACTGTTTATGTAATAAGTACTGTTGGCACAAACACAGAGTACTTACCCCACACAGGCTCCTGGATGCACGGTGTTGTCCTTTATAAAATAAAAACGTAAAGTTTAAGTCAGTGATGGCATCAGGGAGCAAAAAAAAAAAAAATCATCACAGGGCGGTTTGTTGCCTGCAATGTGGAAGTTTAAGTTCAGTGACTGCCCTGTCTGTTACCTTAAAGGGATACGCCAACGTTTTTTTTTTTCTAGTCTTGCCTCAATCCCGAGTCCATGACAAGCAGATAGACACCATTCTTTAGACTGTATGTGCAGTAAAAAGTAAGAGACAGGCAGAGCTCACCCAATGCTAATAAGCTGAGTTCAAACACTGGGAGCCAATGAGTAGTGTTAGCATGCCTCTGACTACAGTCATCAGATAAACCCCTTAGCAACTCTAAACGATCCTGTGTGACTCGTATTTTTATCGAATTATGTTATCTTCTACTATCGTCTTTAATGTTCTTCTACTCATAGTCTATATTTAAACAAAGTAGCACATCTTCTACACAGATGGTGATCTTTGTTATAGTGCAGTCTCTATTTTAACAAAGTAGAACATCTTCAGCACATACGGTAATCTTTGTTGTGCAGTCTACAAAGCAAAAAAGTACCGTGATGTTAGGTTCTCTATTTTTAACAAAGATAAGCACTTTATTTTATTTTTCAAAAGAAATATATGTTTTGTTGACCTACTTACAAGCACGTAGAACAAGTAGAATGCACATTAAATCTTTCAGAGCACACAAGTTGAAAGAAAACATACCTGCATACAGTTAAAGCTTGATTTAACAGACAGGCCTGTTGTGTGACGGACGCCTGCAACTGGACAAGACAAGGAAAAATCAGCATCTTTATAAAGTGGGGTCACAAAGGGCAGAAAACTCCCAGAAGCTGGGGAACTGTAATTTAAAATGTAGATTTTATTTATTTTAACTTGTGAATTTCCTATTTATTATACTTTTTGTATTTGCACCTTAATCCTGTACATTTTCTCATACTGCTATTTGTTATGCACATAAGTGTTAAACTAAAGGGTGAAGAGGAACGATTTTTTTGATTTATCTGAATGTCCTCTACATTTGGCAGAAAATTACAACAAAAAGTCACTTTGAACTGAGAGTTTAGTCAAATCTGCTCCCCAAGCCCCTTTAACAACATCAAAAGCCAAGAAATTTGATTTTACAGGACTCTGGGCCTTTGTAGATTTCTCGTAAAAGTTTATCGACTACATCTCAAACACTGCAAAATGTACAGAACAGCGATTTCAGCGAGTGAGCATGAAGTGAAAAACAAGCAGCTTTTACAGCGAATGACCACCACAACTTCTAGAGTAGAATAGAAGAATAGAGTAAACTTTTATTCATCCCAAACTACACTATAATAAATATTATTATATTCTAATCATATTAAATATAATTATACTCTAATCATATTCTAATATATGATCGAATATATATATATATATATATATATATATATATATATATATATATAGATAGATAGATGGATTGATAGATATGTCTGATATTTGATCTGATGACAATCAATTTTAATTAAGTGAACAAAGAGCCCTTTGGGAGACATAATTGGGCCAGCCAACTTAAGAAATGTTTGGATAGTCATTAGTCAACACGGACACAGATTGAATCGAAACACACGTAGTTCATTTTTTACAGCGAGAAGGGCTCTGAGTGTTTTTGTAGTCCGTCACAGTAGATGCACCATCAGAATGAGACTGCCTGTAGACGGCTAACTATTTTATGGGGTCTAACATGATCACGAATCGTCCATCTTTTTCTCGCAAACAAACGCTGAAAATACGATAAGACTTAAACCTGTTTCATAACAAACATTTGACTTAATTTGTCGTAGGGGGATGATAATCTCTGCCGTGACCTCTGAGCAGAAACAAACCTTCAGAAAAATAAAATCGTTACCTTTCGAAAGACCGGGTTCATCCTGACAGCACTGTTTTGTTATAATGCTGTTTAATTATCCTGCCGCATGTCACTGTTGATAAAAACGACACTCGAAACACGTTATGCTTGACGCTGCCACCGACCCTGAAGCACTCACAGGAAGTCGCTCCGTCCCATTGAATGTCCGTATTGTAAACACAAGGAGAAATGTTCCGAGTCGCAATTTTTGTTCCTCTTCATTCTGCGTCGTCGATAAAAGCCTGAAATATTTGCAGTCTTCTGTAAACATATTCTAAAAATTTATGAAATGCATCATAAATGGAAAATAAATCTTTTCTTTTAATATAAGACATTCTTGTCTCAACTACTGCTTTTTTCATGATCTAGTAAGGTATAAGGGATGTCAGATACATTTTATTAATTAGAATATTTCACTTATTTTCACAGTTAACTATTTTTAAAATGCATGTTTAAAATGAAATTGAACCGACAGATTTTTTTTAAGACACAATGACAATGTTATCCTCTTTTGTTTGCCAAAGTCCTGATTTTGAAGTCAAATGAATGTAAACAGATGTCTCTCTTGACCTTGACTTAAATATTTATTATTTAAGTACAAAACTAAATCATTTTTCATTTGTAAAATATATATGTATAACACCAGTTCATAACAAGTGTTATCTCAAGGTATTTTACAATAGAGCAGGCTGAAGCCATACTCTTCATTTTACAGATACACATTTTTGCATAAATACATATATATAATAAATATATTTTTATATACACATACACACATCCAGAGATGTTTCCATCCAGGCGGAGACCAAGGGTCTAAAATCACATTTGTCTCTGCTGATCATTAAATAGGAAAAATATAAATAAGAGGTTGGAGATGGCTCAAATTGCTCACTCAGTGAAATACTTTCTTAAACAGTTATACATTCGGAAATATGCTGGGGTGCATGTGCAAAATAAGTCAGTGAAGGCCAGTGATCTCAACATACAATTGTACAACTCACTAGGGGGGAGGAGGAGTAACAGGAAGACTGAAGACGGGAAGGAGCAGTAGTAGCCAGCATGTAGGCATATTTTAAGCATATTTTTATTTATATTTTAGTTTTTATCTATTTTATATATATATATACACATATATATATATCTGCTTTTCAGATAAAATCTTAATTTCCTTGTGGTATTCTTCCAAAGGGATTAATACAGTTTTATCTAATCTAATCTAATCTTATAATCAAACAGTATTTACACCTCATAGGAGGTCCATTTCTTAAAGGTAAACCTTAATTCTGAGCTATTTGTCATTTGCTGTTATGTTTGAACCATCTTTGGCTATGGATATTTAATCTCCTGTTTGGAAAAAAATGCTTTTACTTTGGAGGGAAATTATGAACATGAAAATTTAATGCAACATTAGCTTCACCTTAGAAAGAGAACTTGCTACAGATCAAAATAAAAAAAATACAGCAGTTAAGAAATCACAAGTTCACAGTCACTTGTTAAAAAAAGTTTTCACATACTGTTTACGCCTTATCAAGTTGTATTCTCTCTCTGTCTGAGCTCTTTCCTCTCCATGGGTCCAGACCACTGTGATTGGTTGACTGGTCTGCTCAGTGGTGATTGGTCAGTTGAGCTCTGCATTGACGCTACCAAAATGAGCCAATGGGCTTAAACTGCCATCAAAAACAACGGTATGATGTCACACTGGTATGTTTATTTGGGGGGCAGGAGAACACGTTGTTTTAGGCAGCTACTGGCGCTGTAAACAGAGGAGAGGGAGACGTCCTGATTCCACTGACTTTTTGTCTTGTGCGTAGACTACCACAAAGAAAAACACAGAGGGGTACATAAAACTTGAAAAGCATACATTTGGCTCTCTGAATAAAAGAAAACAACAGAGTACATTTCAAAAGTCTTTATTATCATTTATACGTTTTTTCCTCTCCAGTTTGGCCCCTCACAAAGTCACTTGTATCAAAATATCAATCAACTTTTCAACATTCAAATATATATCAGGCCTAACAACGCAGTTTTTTTTAATAAAGTGCAAAAGTCCCATCACCTGAAATCAGTATTTAAGAATAACGTATGAGCTGTGCATAGAATATGTACTTTTAAATAATGCGTTAGCTACTTTTAAAGCACAACTATGAAAAAGCAAAGGTTATCTGTTGCATGGAAACACTGATTAACACATTGCGTTTCTTTTTTCTAGCATCATGCCAAGCAAACAAACTTGTTTTGTTAAATTATCCATGCACGCACACATCCTTACTCTTTGGCTTGCAGTGTTAAACTCTAGCATGAAAGACACAGGCCCATTTGCTCGTGTTTAAGTTGTAACTATGAGTGTGGTTGGCTCGACTTTATTTTGGCGCATGTACAAGAGTATTAATCCTACCTAAAGGCTCTCTATGGTGATGAAAACTGAGGAACTCAAGCTTCAATTACTCTTATGTGCGGTTGAAAAGCTCTTTCTCTCTCTTTAGCACCTGTTTTATCAAAAAATTGGGCAAAAGTTCCTCAGAAAATAAGCTTAAATTGTAAATAGTAGTTAGGGAAATAGCTCAGATTGTGTAAAATTTTTAGCAAAGTGGTAGAAAATCTGTCATCACAGGCATGCACAGGTTTAGACAAGTTGAGTTATAAGTGTTTGAGTGCTTCCAGCCACATTCTGTCATTTTACATTCACATTCAGAGTGTATTCATACTAGGGCTGGACAATACTGAGTTTTTAAGATATAGTGATACATTTTCCACAAGATATAGGGTGAGACAACATTACAGATCCAGCTGCTTCTACTTTACCTTCCCAGCCACTTAACAGCCACTGGTCCATGTTTTCGACTGTGCGTGCAGTAATAAGGAAGAGACAGGCAGAGCTCACCCAATGCTAATAAGCTGAGTTCAAACACTGGGAGTCAATGGGTCGCGTTAGCTTGACTCTGCCTACAGTCATCAGATAAACTCTTAAGCAGCTCTAAACGGTCCTATGTGCTTGTTGTGACTCGTTTTTTTTTTTTTTAACCACATTATGTTACATTATCTTCTACTATCATTGTATTATCTTCTTCAACTCGTAAACAGAAGCTTTGTTTTGTTGACCAACTTACAAGTGGTTTGCGCATGCACCCTGCGGTTTAGTTTTGTATTTATTTATTTCAAAAATTACATAAAGTGCTAATCTTTGTCTAAAAATAGATAATGTAACATAATGTAGTAAAAAAAAACCCAGTCACAACAAAGACACAGGACCGTTTGGAGTTGCTGAAGAGTTTATCTGATGACTGTAGGCAGAGGTAGGCTAACGGTACCCACTGACTCCCAGTGTTTGAGCTAAGCTAATCAGCGGTGGGCGAGCTCTGTCCGTGTCTGTCTTGTTACAGCACTACAGTTGAAAAATTGGAGTCTATCTGCTTGTCATGGACTCAGGAGTGAGGCAAGACAAGAAAAGAAAAAAAAAGATGATGTATCCCTTTAAGGTAGTGTAAAGCGATTTTATCTTTATTTTATACAAGAAGATAATTCCTATTGGTGTTAACTTAGCACAGCAATATATCTTTTTTTCCCATGTAGGTTCCAAAGGGCTCAACTCCTTTTGGGGGAGGTTGGGAACCACTGCTCTACAATGTACAAAAACACTGGCAACATTTCCATATACTTAAAGTGTCAATACTTTTTAGAAATTAATTTAACAATTGTTGGTCCAAAATACAGATTGATCTTCGTAAATACCTCTATTTACATTTAACAATAAAGTTTCGATCAGTCTTGGTTTCCCGGGCCAGTTCCACCCACTTTTCCAAATGGTATTTGCGCAGTTTAGGCAATGAGAAAAAAACTGACTGCATTTTTTTAACACTTCAAAACACAAATTGAAAGCCATTAGTTGTCTAGGACTTCTATTTTTAGCTGACTTTTTTTCTCAAATCATATCTGAGTTTTTAAATCTTGTATTGCAACCCTAATTTGTTACTTCTTTTGTGTAAAGAATATTGATGAATATATAATGTATCACCATTCAGCTCAAAAACATCAACATGGATTGTCTGTCTATATTGCCCAGCCCTAGCATGAACAAGGTCCTCAAATATAAAGCACCTTAATGAGGTTTAGCGTAATGTGACACAGGTCAAGCAGAAGATTCACATAGGCAGATTCTCAGTACGTGTTAGCTGGAAGTCCAGCCGAATGAAAGTCCTCAGCGTGGAGGTGGAAGTTTCTCGGAGGCTTTGAGGCAAAATCGTGTAGCTGCTCGAGTCTGTACAGAGACATTCAGAGAGGAGATGGTGAACATCAGATCAGACCCAAAGTGCTTCAATAGAATTTCACACAAATGTTTAGTCCTCCATCAAACCCCTCGCTCCTCCTCGTCTTCCTCCTCTCCAAACTCATCCTCAGCGTATTCTTCGTCCTCTCCCTCTTCCTCCTCCTCCTCCTCTTCCTCTCCGGGGCTGTAAAGGTCGTCGGCCAGCTCGCTCTGGTCCTGCCCTTCGTCGTCGTCGTCCTCCTCCTCGTCTTCCTCCTCCCCCTCACTCCTCATCTCCTCCACGCTGCTGTCGTCCAGGTCGTCGTCGTCATCATCGTCGTCCTCCTCCACGACCTCCTCCTCGTTCTCTTCGTGCTCCTCCTCTTCCTCTTCCAGATCTGAGAGTTGACCTGAAGTTTGGACGGGGAAAAAAACTTCTTAAACTCTGGACAAGTTCTTACTTTTGCAAGAGACAACATATACAAACCTTCATTTATGACTCAAACAGGGTCATTCAAAGTGATAAAATATTTGAGGCAACTATCTGGAAGATGGAGATGAACCAGAATTACTGCCTCAGGCTGGAGGAACACTTCCTGTTAACAACTCATGCTGCTGTTTCAAAGCGTAATATTTACCCCTCTGTCAATGTCATGTTGACCTCTTTGTTTCATCTCCACAGTAACAGAGGTGTGACATTAGAGAAAAAGAGACTCAGCGGGAGACAGGAATGCTGCGAGTGAGGGTCTCTGCCTTTGTGTGTGTATGTGGAATTACCCGGCTATTCGCTGCTGCATTTACACTTCAGCTCACTTTATGCGGATAAAATACTGGAGGGGGGGAATATCTGGGCTAAGTCCAAGTGGGTTTTTTTTTTGTATTTTACCTTTATTTAATCAGGAAGTCCCATTGAGATTAAAAATCTCATTTACTAGAGAGACCTGGCCAAGGTAGCAGCCAATACAGTGTTACAAACAACAATAAAGCATTAAACAGCACAACAACTCACATTTTAAACCAGGCTTGCACTCACCCATACAGCTGACCTGCGTAAAGTCCAGATAATTTCAGGTTCTTTTTGCAAGTGTGAATGGGGTTTCACTGTTTTGGGGGCATCAGTGGCGCAGCTGGATAGTGCGCTTGGTCAGTGACCGGGAGGTTGCAGGTTCAAGCCCAGCTCTGGGCAACACATGGCGATGTGTCCTTGGGCAAGACACTTAACCCCAAGTTGCTCCCACTACTGCGTCAGTGGCATGTAAATGGGCATGAAAGGGTGTGAATGTGTTAGCTGATACTGATGGATAACTAACATAGAAACTCAGAACCATCAGTGAGTGAATGTGAGAGCGAATGGGTGTGAATGGGTCGATGTTATCTGCGGTGTAAAGCAGCTTTGAGTAGTCAAAAAGACTAGAAAAGCGCTATATAAGCTCAAGTCCATTTACCATTTCAAGTCCATTTACTGTTTTCACTGGTGCTTCAACTACAGCATAAATCAGCACAGCTGGCTGAAAGTCCCCAGTTAACATCATCCCTTAGGGCTGGGCAATATGTCCATTAAATCTATTGATTGGAATTATTTTCGGCAGAAGATTTGAAAATAAAAAAATCAAGATTTTTTCTTGACTTACTTCAAATGTTAGTTGTTGCAATGTTTGAAAATAAAAATACTGAAAATTAACCGTTTTTACGATGTTTGGCCCTGTCAGGTTTTGCACAAGCACTTTTAGAGGCTGGTATTTGTTTGTTTTTGTCTTTTAAACCAGTCTTGATTGGTTTTTAACTTTTTAATACATTACATCGTTTTTTTCAGCATAGATTGGTAACAATGTAGGTCTCCCTTGAACAACATAACCCTCTCTCCTCCCAGCCACCTATGAATTTTCAGACATCATTGATGATAAATAAAACAATTATTGTTGACAAATGATACCAACAGTTATGACAGCAGATTATATGTCTACATCCATGTTGGTAAAAGTATGATACACATCCACATGTTGTTAAAAAACAAACAAAAAAACAGCAGTATCAACAAAGAGAAAATAAAGAAAATATACATTACGAGAGAGAGAAAAAAACAGACTAAAATCGTAAATTGAGTTTTGTGGGAAAAAAACGGGGGATTTTATCTTTAGGCCTTATCTCCCAGCCCTATCATCCCTCTATAGACCATAACATAGAGACAGTCAAAATGGTGTACAGAGAAAAAGTCTTACAGAAACAGAGCGTAGACATTTATGCTGAGATCTGACAAACATCTGATGATAATGGTGATTATTGGTGTTTATTTGGAAGTTTAACTCAGAAATACTGTGACTGACACCATGTTCACATTTTACTTCTCACACAACAGCTAGCTGCATACAGCCTGAGGTTGTTTTGCGCCCTCTAGTGGTATCCTTCAGTATCACGCATCAAATGCAGATAAGTGTATGAATAAAATTGCTTTTGACACCAACAGACGCTGACGGACGAGAAATTCAAGGACAAACAGAAAGTTTATCTCGAGGTTCACAGCCACACAGGCTCAGTGTCAAGTGTTTGTTAATTGGATCAAAGATTTGATCTGTTCAGCTTTAAGGACGTTTGGATGATAAAATGAATAAAACCTTCTTACACAGGGTGCTGATGGCGGCCACGATGTGACTCGGCAGCTCCTCACCGAGAAACTTCCTCATCTCTTCTTCCATCATCACTCCCAGGACCTCGGTCTCCATGTCCACGTACTCCGGGTAGAACATGTTCTTTCTCAGCTGCCGACGACACCTGAAATAATAAATAATACCTTCTTGGTTTGACTGCAGAACTTTTTAAGTTGTTTATATTTTTATCTGCATCTATTAAAAAAAAGAGAAAAAGTCCATAAAACTGAGGAAAAACTAACAGCTCTAAGAAATACTGATTATAGATTCTTAAAGCAAAAGTTCCTTCATCAATAAGCACAGCTGGTAAATTATCAATACTTAAGTCTTGTTCTGTGTATTTTACGCCTTGGCCAAATGAATTACAATCAAAATTGTACTCAAATTTTACTAACTAAAATAAAGAAAGATAAATAGTAAAGATTAACTTTACTTACTGTTTTCCTTTTGTCTTGTAAGCCTGGAAAATGGAGATAAAATGAAAACAAGAATTTAATGTTTAAAAAATGAGCAACAGAAATTCATATATGACAGTCAAATTAGGGCTGTGCAGTGCATATTAACCTTTAGAACCGAGCACAATATATTTTGTAACAAGACACAGAGGAGGGTAGGGAAGAGAAATGATAAGATTTCATTGATATCAATTCCATTATTGACTCTGCTTATCGATCCAATTCTTAAACGATTCTCTTATTGATTCATGCAGATTTTTTGTGTGGGCGAAAGTCAGCCTACCCAGGTTTTAAAGGCAGCCCATGTCAAACACATGACAGATATTTATTTTCTGAATTAATTTCTGAATTCTTCTGCAAGTTGTAGGTGTTTTTTTCCCCACACAATGCACGGTAAGTGTCTTTTAGTCTGAATTTGGGCACAATTTCAATCAACTCTTCCCCCTGCATGCCATGTTTGTATCTCTGACTTCTTTGTTGTCATTTCTGCTGACTGCCTCTGATGAGAGTGTGATATCTTTGTTTGCAAGGCGTGCAGAACGAATATTTGCTTAGTGTCATTAAAATCTGGCCTGGAGACTTGCCCATGATTGGCACCATGTCCATTTTGATGCATTATTTGTTTTGCAGTGTCAGATTTAAAATAAAACTCCCTCTCGTGGTCCTAAAGGCAAAAAATGCCAGTGCAGTTAAATTATTATATATTGATTTTTTTTCTACTTTAAACATGTCAATCTTTTAAAATTACTTCATATTTGTTGAGTATGATTCCCCTCAGGCCCCCACTGGCCTTTACTTCCCTCTCTTTTGCCTCAGTACCAGTGAAAAAGTTCTTAACCGCCCTGATGCTAAAGTCTCTGTGGATAATGTGGGAAATGCTTGAAGGTAAACTGAAGTGTGTTTGACTCCACGTGTGTCACCTGGATGAACTGGAAAGGGTCGTTCTCCTGCATAAGGCTCTCGATGCCGCAGCGCACGTCCAGCAGGCGGGTCTGGTCCTGACAGATCCTGGTGATGTTTTTCTGGATGGCCGGCCCGTTGGTGTCACAGTGAGTGCGCGCGCATTCCCGCAGCCGGGTGACAAAGCGCTGCACTTTGGCCTTCAGCTCGTCTCCCAGACGGTTCAGACCCTGCTCTGAGTCGTCAAGGAACTTCTGGATGAGAGAGAAGAGGAGGAGAAAGAGGGTGAAGGACGAGCATTTTGGTTTTAGACAATCATGACAAAAGGATTACCGCACACCTCATCGTATATTTATCTCTGAGGAGGTTATGTCTTTGTTTGTTTGTGCATTTGTCCACCAAGATAACTCAGACAGTTCTCTCTGGATTTTGATAAAATTTTCAGGGAATGTTGTTCATGGCACAAGAAAAAAGTGAAAAGATTTTGGTGTTGATCTGAAAAAAGGTGCAGAGCCAGGAATCTCTAAATATTTGTTAATACTGGGGTGCTGGTTTGGTGGAGTCATTAGCAACCAGGCACGTCCCACATATGATCTTCTGCCAAACTGGGTTCGAATCCAGCTTGTGGCCAGTTTGCAGGGTGTACTCTCCCACTCTCTACATACATCAGCCTATCCACTGTCTCTCTCTCCTGTCAATAAAGGCACAAAAGTGCCCAAAAAACTAATCTTAAAAAAAACTAACTCGGCTAATAACGTCAGATTGCCTTGGCGAAAGTTTGTGCTCTCTAAAAATTACTAATTTCATGGTTGTTTTTCAAGCAAAGTCTCATCATTTTAGTATTTATTTTGGTTTAAAATTTTACTTGTTACATTTAAGGTTTGCATTTAAATTTAGACAAAAATATGTCTACTTAGGCGTTTGATTGCGAGCCATTGTTAAATGACAATGGCCTGCAAAAACAAATGGCTCACTCACAACTGAAAATCGGTTCTTATCGTTTACTTAAAAGAGCTGATCAAAAGACTCGACTCATTCGCAAACGTCACATCTCAAGCTCAAACCACCGAGGAATTAGTTCAACTAAAAAAGCTTCTGTTTACGAGGAGAAGATAAGATAATAGTAGAAGATAACGTAACATAAAGTGGTAAAAAATGAGTCACAACAAGCACACAGGACTGTTTGGAGTTACTGAAGAGTTTATCTGATGACTGTAGGCAGAGGCAGGCTAACATTATCCATTGACTCCCAGTGTTTAAGCTAAGCTAATTAGCGGTGGGTGAGCTCTGCCTGTCTTTTCCTTGTTACTGCATGCACAGTCAAAAGAATGGAGTCTATCTGCTTGTCATGGACTCAGGAGTGAGGCAAGACACAACAATAAAATGATTCCTTTAAATCTACTCTGTGAATTCTCACCTTGTTCTGTCTTTCCTTCTCCTTCTGCTCCTGGAGTTTCCTCTCCGCCATGCTGTACTTCCTCTCCACTCTGCACAGCTGCTTATCCAGCGAGCCCTGTTAACAAACACATGGATTTAAAGACAGAAATTAATCAACTGCATCTTTAACTAAGACAAATTATCCTTCATGAGTGTAAATAATCATGATTTACAGAGAAGAGTGAATCAACTCCCCTGCTCTACCTGTTCTGTGTATCTACTGTTGAAAATTTACCACATGTTTAAAAGAAAAACAAAATGGGACTGAAAAATAAGCTCAGGTCATAGGTCATTTTCCCTGGTTGAACAACTTGTTGAATTTGGCAGGTTTCTGAACAGAGAATGGCAACAAACTGGAAACCTCTCAACTCCACAGGGTATACAAAACACAGGAGGTGGGTCATGTGACTGTTTCATTCACTAAAACACACACACCACACAGACACTGCAGTGTGTGTTCATTCATAAGTATTCTAGACCCGTCATAAGACTGTGAGTTAGCCAAACAGTCAGAAGGTGAAGCATCTTGAATATTAAAAGATACTGTGGTGGCCTAAATTTGAACTTTGTACAGCCTGAACTCCTTTGAGCTCACAAAGGTACCATTTGGGTCAATAATGGACAATGGATGTAGTAAAGTAGGGAGAGCAAAGGTTCACCTGTTACACAAAAATCACTGGGGTGGCAAACACTTTCTTGCTTCGGCCAAAAACTTTTATGGTCTATTAGGAAACAGCAAACCTGACACACTAGATGGACCGGTCAATATATTTCACTAGTCATCTGAGACCAGAGGTAGTGTTTGAGAATGGAAAGAACCTTTTAGAAGCATATCCAGCAGGTGACTGGATGACCGTTCTGTCAATCACATTAATTACGGGCCAATCAGATAAAGTAGTAGGCAGGTGCTACTGCTGCGGTGTGAAGAACAGAACGTGGGCCACTTCGTAAAGTTAAGACGGGTTGATGTCTGCAGGCTTTTAAAGGCCAGTAAGTTTACAAACCTCCTCTGTTTTAATTAGGAAAGAAAATAAAATAAAATGATTTCCATACAATACATTTCAATGAGTATTTGGTTATTATTTTTATTATTAGGCCTGGAGATGTGCCCATGATTGGCAGCAACGTCCATTCTGATACATTGTTTTTTTGGTTTTGTTTTGTTTTGTTTTTTTCGTTTTTTTGCAGTGTCAGATTCAAAATAAAACTCTCTCTCGTGGTCCTAGGGGCAAAAAATGCCAGTGCAGTAAGATTAATATGTATTGATTTTTTTCTACTTAACATGTAAATCTGTTAAAATTACTTCAGCATGAAGTATACATACCAAAAATAATTTGTGATTATTTATTTAATTAAAGGTTAACCCTTTAAAGGCCAGTATGTTCACAAACTAAAATCATTTTCCCCAAAATAAATTTGGAATATTATTATTTTTAGGCCCTGTAGTGGGTCAATGATTGGCAGAAACACTGATTTTGATACATTGTTATTCTTTATGCAGACACCCTTGCAGCAAACAGTAATAAGTGTGAGATTTTGTGACATGCTTTGAAAGGCAAACATTAGCACCATCTGGTGGACAAATATAAAGAAAACTAATTGAAAGCTTGTAGTCCAAAATGAAATGTTAACATAAAGGTATACATTGGTTTATTTTTTCTTTCAAATGTAGGATCTAAAGTGTCATTTGCAAAGGTTTTCAATGGTACATTTTTTGTCATTCGGAACACATAGGGTGGTTTAAGAAATTCATATGATCTCTAAAATTTTAAAAAAAAATGAATATCCTCTGGCAAATATGAGGTTTATTCTTTCAACAAAGCCCAAATGGCTTGAAAATAAAAAAGTGAGAGGCACAAAATGTCTCTGGGATGTCTGTGGGGTTAACAAGCCACTTTATAACCACCAGCTGTGTTAATGCATAATAAATTAGGGCTGCTCGATTATGGCAAAAATTTTAATCACGATTATTTCAATAGATATTTAGATCATGATCATGAAACCAAATTACTCACAGATTTTAAAACACGCACAACATGCTTTCACTGAACATATATCATTTTGAAACAGAAACATGCTTGTAAAAATAAAAATACCTCAAAATAATGCTAATAAGTTCAACAGGTCATGTGGTACTATGTCCTCACTTCCCTCTTAAGATTTAATTCATATTTTATCTAAAAAAGAAGGTCAATAATAATGAACCTGAAAATATTACATGATGGTTTTTATTCTTATCTTAAATATAAAGTTTGATTTAGATTATCTAGTTTCTATATAAAGATTGCTCCATAAATTGACTCCTTTCACAGTGATGCAATGTTCCACCTAATGTGGTTGCTATATTGACCAAATCGCCTAATACTGCACAAAAAAAACACTAAAATATGGCAGGTAATTAATTTCCAACACAGAAAAAAAACTCAATGTTACAAACAGGAGCTTAAAAACAAAGATTTCTGGTTGGATAATAATTTCAGTGCTAAATTTTCTATATTTAAGAGATAATTTTGTTTTCTGAGCCGTTTTTAAACATAAAATGAATTTCAAAAAGAAAATAAATATACATTATAAGTTTTTGGTGTGTATGTTTCAGGCCGAAGTAGTTTTAAAAGATTGATATGTTTAAAGAAGAAAAAAATCTATTTATTACAACTTTACTGCACTGACATTTTTTGCCCCTAGGACCACGAGAGGGAGTTTTACTTTTTACAAATAAAGAGAAATTTTAGTCCAAAAAAACGCTGATGAAAGACTTACATGGACTAACAATAATCATAGATATCACAAAGATAAAAGTGAACCTTGAGGTCCTTCATGGTGTTCTTCAGGGTCTTGATGGTGTGTCCCAGGTGACCTCCTTCGATAGTGCAGGCGTTGCACACACACACTTTGTCATCCATGCAGTAATACCTGAAGTTATAAACAAGACAGTGGATATTAAAATGAATATTCAGTTAAATGCAGGACATGCAATTTCTGTGCAGCCATGTCGCTTTCATAGTACTTTTTAAAGTGATATGCCAACATTTTTCTTGCCTCACTCCCGAGACCATGATAAGCACATAGACACCATTCTTTCGACTGTGCGTGCAGTAACAAGGAAGAGACAGGCAGAGCTCACCCACCACTAATTAGCTTAGCTCAAACACTGGGAGTCAATGGGTAGTGTTAGCCTGCCTCTGACTACAGTCATCAGATTAACTCTTCAGCAGTTCTAAATGGTTGTGTGTGCTTGTTGTGACGCCACAAAATTTTCTGGAATCTGCATTTAAGAATGGCATGCAAATGAACAGTAAAAACCCAAATGTTGGCATATCCCTTTAAGATTGGGTTTAACACAGCTGCAAGACTCATATTACAACTGGAAAAAAAACGAGATACCCCACAGCGAAGGAATGGACTGAAGAAATGGAAAAGATTTCATCGCATGAACAAATGCTTAGATGACTGAATGCTGGCGGAGGACAACTGAGATATGGGGTCAACATGCGGTACTAAAGTTACAGTAGATGACAAAATAATCATAAATGTCCTAGGCTTCATTTTCTGTTTGTGAATGGATGTCACATTTTAATGTCTTGTTTAATACATGTATCTGGATGCTGCACTGTGAAATGTTTTTAAAATTGTTTAAAAATTAATAAAAATTTGAATTACAAGAAAAAAAGGAATCACATAGTCAAGAAGTATCAGTATCCAGGAAAATCAGCAAACCCTATCCTGACCGAAATCTCTCCACGTGAGCGAATCTCCTCATACCTGTAAATCTCATCGTGTTCAGGGCACTTCCTCTTCCAGAAGTCGCTCATGGGTTCGGTCAGTGGATGCTCCCTGAACGCCGGCAGCTCCAGATGTGGCTTCACGTGCTCCTGGCACATGGACACCTCGCACTTCAGGCAGGTCTTCACTGCAAATGTGGACGTCGAAGGAGCAGCGGCAGCTTCCATGCTGTCGCCTACTTCCTGAGAAACGGAGGCTCCGTCCGCTGTGGGGTTGGCGCCCGAAGCATCGGCGGCCACTGAGGGACAGTAGTCACAGGGAACGGAGGACATGCTCCGGGCCTGCTGCACCGCCACAGACGACAACAGCAGTTCTTTGGATTTCTGGGCCGTGGCGGCTGAATTGGCCGCTCTGCGTCGGTGGCGGTAATCATCGGCTATGTTGGCTAGTTTGAAGTTCTTCTGGAAGCTGATGCCGCACCGGTGGCTGTCGCGGCACTCCGGGCAGCGGAGGCGGCCTCGCTCCGCTTGTCGCTTCAAGCGGTCTAGGCAGGTCTTACAGAAATTGTGTCCGCAAGGAAGCAGGTAAGGGTCCCGGTATAAGTCCAAGCAGACCGGGCAGGTGAGCTCCTCCTGAAGGACTCGGGACTGATCCGACGACGCCGAGGCCATGTCAGCGGCCAGGGTGTGAGCTCGGTGAGGATGAGGATGGACAGAGGAGGGCAGGAGGGGGGAGGAAGAGGAGGAAGAAAAGGGAGGAAGCTTAGGTCAGGGAAAAATGGAGGTCGCTGCGAGAAAAACAAAATAAACAGGTTTACAGAAAGGGTTAAAAATAAAAACAATGACCGTGGAGTACTAATCACAACAACACATGATAAAACAGCAGCAAAATGAAAAAAAGGCTGTAAAATTAAAAGAAAGAAGCAACAACAAAAAAAAATTACACACAGAAAACTAATGTTAAACAAGAAAACAAAGGAAAAAGGAAGAATGCAAAGACAAAATAGCAAAACAAGTAAAAAGTGCAACAATAAATTAGAAAAAAACATAAAAAACATGACAAAAAATCAAAGAAAAGCACCAAATAAAAGTCCAATTTTTAATGCGATGAAAAACGGCAAATCAACAAGTCAAAACAAGAACTCTTAAAACTTCAACTTCAATGAAAATATTCCAAAACAAATGAATGAAATAGATTTAAAAAAAGAAAATGTATCTTTTTATTAGTTGTTGCATAAACTTTAATAATTTATTGTGACTTCTATATTTGTTTTTGTTGTTGTTGTTACTGTATTTTTATATATCCTGATGTTTTCTTATATTCAGTTAATGTCAACCCTGACATTCAGCGAGGTACTCTCGGGGACATTTAAAAAAAAAAAACACAAGCTACCATCACAGAACTTGAAATAAATAGACTTTTTTTATTATTATTTCAATTATATTAGATTAGATAGAACTTTATTAATCCCTTGGGAAGACTCCTTCAGGGAAATTAAGATTCCAGTAGCATTGTATAGAACACAGGTAAAAAAGAACACAGGATATCAAAAAAAAAAAAAAAAACAATTAGCATATATATAATCTAAATAATAAATAATAAACATAAATAAATAAAATATGGCTACTGGCTGGCTACTACTGCTCTTTCCTTCCCTTTGAAGGTGAATGTAAGTATAATGATCTCCTATAATGTACTATTCTGAGGTTAAAAAAAAAAAAAAAAAAAGAAAAGAAAATTGAAATAATAAATTTAAAGTTAAAAAAAAAAAAGTAAAGATACAGTGTCATATGTAGCCTATCAAATGCATAATATTAATAGTTTTCGTTAAGTTATAAAATTATTATTACTTAAGTTAAATCAAAGTAGCCCTCTATAATAGTCCTCATCTTTAGGTTAGCTCTCAGGCTCAAAAGGTTGGCAACCCCTGTTTTATAACAACATAAACTATATTAATGAAAACAAAAATCTCTCTTTTGAAAGACTTTAAAGCTCAATATACTGCCCAGCCCTTTGGTGTCTCGATTAAAAAAAACGACTAAAAGGCAAATAATTTTATCAAAAATAATGATAAAATTAACTCTTAACCCTGTGACACCCTCCAGAACGAGGTCAGCTGTCCCTCTCGGTTAAGCTTGTGGACATCAGTGTCTGTCTCAAAGGCCATGACCTCCTGATAACCTGCTCTGTGCTATTGACATGGGACAAAAGGACAGAGATGTCCAACTCTACCTGTCCTACACTCGAAAACATAGCACACTTTATGAGTTTACAGCTGCTGTGTTAACAGTTATTCCTTCATTGGCGTGTTTTCCGTCAATACTTTAATAAGAGGTAAAGAAGGGGATGACCGGTGTTGAACTTCAAAGTGTGTCCGTGTTAACTGGTGCCTCTCAGCAGAGTAGGTCTGTGTTTGCTGCAGTTGTGGTGTATGCTGAGGGCAGTATGAGTGCTGACATTTTTTTTTGTGTAGTATTGCCTTAAAGACGTATCTAGTAGCTATTTTACTACCATAACATTTATTAATATTACAGCAGCTTATGTTTTTCTTCAAATATAGTACAGTTCCGGTATAGTGTCGAGTCTTTACAATATATCCAAGTATAAATCATGCATCGTCATTCAGATAATAAAATCAAGATACGATCTTGAAGTGTGATGTCCAAACCGTTTTTCGTTTGGGCATTTTCCGTTATCCACTTTACTGTAACTACGACAGCGACAGACGCATACGGCTAGGTCATCAGTTAACACGGTCACCGTTCAAACCTCAACACGGCGCCAACCGGTAGCTAACTTTACCTCCCTGTTAGCAACGGTTATATCCCTCTAACAGTGATGAGCTCAGCATGAAATAACAACTAGAGGGGCAGGCTGTAAATGTCGCTCACCTTGTTGAAGCAGGTGTCCTGGGACAGAGTTACACCTTGATTTTTGGAGTTTGTGTCCCACCAGACGAGGCTAACCGTCAACGGCTCCGATGCACCTGCCTTGCTAACATATTAACGTTCAGACCTTTAGCTCCGCTTTTTCTTTCTCCCCACAATGCCAACAGAAAAAGTCCAGCCTGCTTAACAGTCCAGGGAAATATTCCAGTCGCCGGGTGGTTGGCTTTTCATCTGGAGGCTTCGGCATTTGACACAAAAGGAGAGAGTCGACTCACACCTGTGCGGCGGACAAACGGACGGCTAAACTGAAACTGTGCAGGTTGATGCGGTGAAAATGACGCCTTCAGGGTCCGCTCGGAAATCCCGACTCCATACTTTAAGTGCGTTCTGCGTCCGAATGGTGTCAAAACTAACGTAAAACTCAGTTTATTTACAACAGACATAAAAGGGATGGCCACTAATTTGGTAGAAATATTAGGAAAGGTGAAGATTCAGGGGAAAGAGTTTAAACATTGATGGCAATATTGAAAAATAATTTTAGGAGAAAAAGAGTCAATTTTTTTTTTTTTAAATGTTGAAATAGTCCCAATATATGGAAGAGGGTTAAGGCCGCTGAAAAAAAAATGTATGGGTGAAATTTTGTAAATTGTGAAAAGGCCAAATTCTGAGATAAAATTCAGAAATCTGAAATTAAAGTTAGTATTCTGAAAGTTAGTCAGAATTTTCGGATAAAAGTCAGAATTCTGAGAAAGAAATAAGAATTTTGTAAAAGACAAAAAAGGGTGAACTTTTCAGACTAAAGACAGATTAACAGGAAAAAAAGATGTTTTTACGTTAGAATTCTAAGATTAATGTCAAAATTAAGATGGAAAAAGTCAGAATTCTGAAATTAAAGTTAGAATCCCGAAACTTCAGTCAGATTTCTAAAATTTGAATCAAAATTCAGAGAAAATTATTCAGAATTTCTCAGATTAAAGTTATACTACTAGGGAAAAAATAAGGGAGAAATTTGTGGGGGAAAAAAGTAAATATTTTCAGAATCAAGTCAGAATCCCAGGACAGAAAAGTCAAACATCAGAGATTAAAGTCAGAATTAAAGGGAAAAAAGTCAGAATCTTGAAATTAAAGTTAGAATCCTGAAACTTCAGTCAGAATTCTGAGATTAAAGTCAAATTCTGAGGAAAAAAGCTGGGATACTAAAATGAATGGTAAAATTCTGAGATAATGATCAAATGTTAAAAAAAATGAATTCTAAAATTTATTTCAGAAAATCAAATTCTAAGAAAAACTTCAGAATTTTGAAATTGATGTTAGTATTCAGAAACTTAAGTCAGAATATGGAGGAAATTTTTTTAACTCTTTTGATGACTTTAATCAGAAAATTCTGAGTTTTACTCACAGACATAAAGAAATTCAGGATCTATTTTTTTCCAGAGGCCTTTATCCTCTTCTTTGAATAAAGTGCAAAGTTTTTGCAGAAGTTTTAAGAGTAAGGTTATAAAAGCCCCGTGGGGAAACACACAAAAAACGAGGGAATTAATTTAACAATAATATGCAAAAAAAAATCAATATGAAAAAAAGAGAAAAACACTCCAAAACCTTGTTGAAATTGGCCCAAGAACTTTTGAAAGAGTCTAAATGTAACAAAAAAAGTAAAAATATCAAGAATACAATGGGGGCTGTTTTTTACAACAAAAAAAAGATGCTGATAAAAACAACTGACCATCTTGATTTGCACTGACTGACTTTACTGAATATCAGTCTCAAAGGTTGGCAGTGCAGCGCAGTTATCCTTACACGTTCATAATTGAACAAATGTTCCGTAGGTCAGATTTATCCAATAAAAAAAGTGTTGTGGTCACTCCCAGTTGCCAGCACATCTAAACTACACCCCTTCCCTCTAAAGGGTCGCTGCATAATAAAAATGATAATGATAATGGTTCGATATAAGCTTAAAAAAAATATGAATCATGATATGTTCTACATTCTAACATAAAATAAAGAAACCAGCAACATAAGAAATACAAAACTCTTCGAAGTCCATTATGGTAAGTTTTTGTGTGTGTTTCATAAGGTTTTATGTTTATTTATATAAATATATATTTAAGATGTTTCATTGTCTAGAGAATGGGCTATCCTGGTTATCCTGTAATAACTTGGAGATATTAATCATGCAACCCAAACAACATTAAATTTACTGGCCTGGGTGATTCTTGGATATTCAGGGTATTTTGGTTTTTAAAATTCCCAACACATTTATTACTTCCATATGTTTTATTCATACATTTTCAATTTTGAAAACAAACAGTGCTAACTTAATAAAGCAAATATCCCTCACTGTTATACAGATGTAAAGGAGCAAGCTGAATCAATTAGATTGATAAATGCATATTAATTATAATAAAAATTAACATTTAGAGTGATATATAAAGACGTGTAAAGATATACTGTATATTATTTGTACGAGTTTCATTTCAACAGTGAGTTCATCAGCCACAGTAACTTTGATGATAATAATAATAATAGTAATAATAATAATACATTTTACTGAGAAGCGCCTTTCAGGACACTCAAGGACACTGAACAAAGTTCAAAAGATTAAAACAACAATAAAATCAACAATCTAACAATAAAATCAGCAAAAAAACAACAGACCACAACAGAGATGTAGGGATGTAAACATGCCGGTTGTAGTTCAATGCAGATGGGGCCAAGAGCTCTGTGTAATTTACTAAATATTAATTCAAAACAAACAAAAAATAGCATTAGAGTGGTTGTACACCGTATTGAACACATTTACAACACTTAACTTTTCAGCTCGTACGCCCTTTTATGTTGGAACTACTTTGGCTCACTGCATACCAAATGAGTCTCAGGCAGCTCCAGTTTGAAAGTACTGTACTACTCCTTTAGTGTTCATCATCCATTACTGTCCCAACACATCAGGACTTTTCCACTTTGAAGACAACAGGACCCTTTATGGTGAGGCCAACGTAGAACCTGAGCGCAGAGGCATCAGACTCAAACTCTGCTGTGGCAGGGATTCTGAACCCTCCAACACGAACAAGACTTTTCTGCTCTCCTTGACTCTGTGAGCTCATGGGCTCAATCTCAACTGGAAGAAGGGTTTCTTGGATTTCTGGGATTTGCCACACTTTGCCGCTGCTCCAGTAACCACAGAATCGCTTCCATTTCCCATTGCTATTTCCATTCCGGCTGTAAGCTAGCTCAGCGTCCACCTTTTCCTCCACAATTGTGTCCAGTGTTGATTTGTGAATCCATTTGTTCAGTCCAGAGCCCTTTCCCAGGAAAAACTGCGGCAAAAGATGTCGACCTCGAAGGTATTTGGCATAACCAGCGCTCTCGAATGCTTTCTCCATGCATGCAACATGCTTTGACAATTTGGGTGCTGGCCATTTCACTTCCTCTTCACCCTCCGCTTCAGCCACTCTCTCAGGATCCTCAGGCCAAAACAACATCAGAACCAAAAGGTAAAACTCAGGACTTCTATGCTTCACCTTGGTGCCAAAGAACTTGTGTAGAATCTCTTGGAGCTCTCTCACAGGAGCCACTTTTGGAGAGCTGTTTTGCGTCTTATTGCTCAGGATGATGTTGGAGAGGATGTACCGCTGTGCTGCTTCGACGTCCCCTTTTCCCTCATAGATCTTCTTCAAACGATCACAAACTGCCTCTAAGTCAGACACTGTTTTCTCTCTCTCCTCCAACCCAGCACATCTTCCCCTTGACAGAAAATGGCCGTGGTTCAAACAGTCAAGGAGGCCTGGAAAGCTGGTAGAATCTGTCGCTTTCTTCTCTGTGTACTGTTGATAACAGAGTGCGATGTCTTTCCAGAAGTAACGCTGCTCGAGGGACGCCTTGCTGGGGCTGGAGTAAATAAGGTACCGTTCAAAAAAACTGAACTTTTTCTCCACTTCCCATTTGAAAGACTGGACGTGTCTTTGAAGACCAAAACCTGCTCTCTGTATTTTCTCAAAAGTCATCTTCGCCACTTGCATGAAACCGTTGTGGCCTCCGATGTTGAAGGAAACATTCATGTCTTTACTGACTTCCGCCTCTGCTTCAGCTTTCTCTTCAACGTCCTTATATGCCCTAAAGGCCTTCAATGCCATGTGTAAGTTCTGCTTCGGTAGCATTGTTATCCACAGTAAATTGTTCTTGTAAACTTGTGCAAGAGTGTCAGCCACGTAAGAACTGTTTGGTGCTCTTTCTATGGCAATCTTTGCCCACTTTTCAGCCTCTTCATTGTTGCCTTGTTCTATGTAATACAAGCGGGCAAGTGTCTGAGGGAAGATGGGATACTGTGTCATTGTATTTGATGCGGTTTTCAAGACAGAGATGGCATTGGGCAAATTCTCACTCTCACATATGTCCTCTATCAACCTTGAAAACTTCTTTTTACCACGTTCTCCCATTTCTCTCTTCGTCAGTAAATCTTTGACGAACTGCACTGTGTCTTTCTGGGCTTGATCCCTGCAGAGTTGAGACATCAATTTCTTCGCTATAGCACCCCTTTTTATTTTCGTTTTTATTTGTAGGTCAGTTAGTACTGCCAAAGCTTCTTGAGCAAACAGTGGCTTTATGAAAACACGTTCAGGGTCTGTACTCGTGTCAATAATGGCAGTAAAAGGCTCCATTCTTTCCTCAAAAGAAGGTCCTCCACGGATGGGATCAGGGGTTTTAAGGACTGTTTGACATTCAGACTTCAGGAGGAAGGACTCAGGGATGTACGAGTTCATCAGCGCCAAAAAAGCAAACAGCTTCGTCTCTTTGGACCGAGGGTTTTGTTCCACATACTGCTTTATGTCTCCAAAAACATCCATGACTGTTAGCTCAGAGTTGTATGTTGAAGAATGTTTTACTCTTTGGTTTCTCCAAAAAAGTAGATAACCTGCAGAGGTGATAAAACAGAGCCCATGTTAAGAGTCACACATTACACTCTTCTCAACAAGTTTGATCTGGTCACAGATTGGAAAAGTTGTTACAAAACAAAGAAAAAACCCTGATCAAAGAAATGGTGCCGTTTTGTTCGGCACAGTTTGTTTGATCACGGGTTGGCATATAGCAGCCCCAGGCCAAACGTGGCCCATCAGTAACAATTTCTGGTCCTTGGTATGCTCTGGAAAATAAGTTTTATACATGTATTCACTCATTTTTCTTTTTTCTGCAAAACTAAGGATGATTTTTTTAAGTTAAGAGTCCGATCATCTGATACACCCAAAGTGCTTCTGTGGTGAGAGAGTTTTAAGGCAGACATGATGAGGCGCAAAAAACACAAAGAAACCAAAAATGTGCTGCGCAATGCTGGAGAAGTTTGTTCTCACAGAACCTGATGTTACAGCAGCTCACCCTGAGTGATCCCATATTAAAGTAATTATGAGTACATTTTATTTCTTATGAACCTAAAGGCAGCCGCTTTACCCAACCAATGAGAGATCACTGCAGAAGAGAAATGAAAACGGCACAGAGCCATAACACATGGAGTGAGCCACAGCGCGTGGAACAGGGAAAAAAAGAGACAAAACTTTGTTTTATCATCTGTTCTGATGTTTTTTTAGTTTATCTGAGAGCAGATCAGACAGGAGCAGACTGTCCACGGATTGATGCTGTCTCATTAAAACATACGGGAGTGCACAAATGTGCACAGATGAGATGGACATCAGGGGATCATTGGTGATCTGTTAATTAGAAAAAGCTCAAGAACACGTCTGTGTGACCCTTCACTGTGAGTTATTTGTCTGGTTTTAATGTAGAGCTGTTTAAAGCCGCCTTCAGCATAAATCAATAATAATAAAAACATTTGACTTTCTGCGTCCTGAAAACTGTTATTTCTGCCTGATAAATCTCATTATAGGTGTTGGTGCAGTGTTAAACTAATTTCATTAGATATCATAATGCAAACAGCGTAAAGACGTATGATTCATGTTTTTTTTGGTCTCTTATTCTGCACGTAATGGAGACACCCAGCGTGCTCTCTCTCTCCTTTATACACTATATAGACCAACACTATGTAGTTTTTCCACCCTAATTTAATTTTTCTAGAATAATTGTGATGGTACATCACCTTACAACAGGTTGAATGAAACCTCTGTCATAGTCTGAGGGGGTCTGTATCCCCTTCACTGGCACTATGTAACTTCGATGTGGATGGTAGGAACACTTCCACACTAAAAAACCACAAACTAAAAAACATGATCAGACTGTACCTTATCAGTCCACATGGTTTATTTGTCTCTTGGGACGTCCTGTTGGCTCACTTCTCCCTCTTTTTGTCAACAAATGCACGTGGTGTGAGGTGCTCTGTTTTTGTAACTGTGCAGCTTCACTCAACGACCATAGAGGCCCCTAGAGAGCTAAAAAGCCGGAATCTTAATTCATGCTGCTTTAATGCTTGTAGAAGAAAAATCAACTAAAACTCTTTATTTTAGGAAAAAACATGGGTAGCAATTTCTTATTCATCACCTCTTTATATTTACTTCTGATTATGTTCTGGCCCAAGATAAAGTGACTTGGGGAAATTTAGCCCTAGGGCCAAGCTTAATTGATCCCTAAAAATGTATCCCTGATCTGGTACAAACAACCGCACCAAGTTCGCCTAAAAGAGGTGGTCTCAGCTCGCTTCCAGTTGACCCCTGGAGCTGTTTGTTTACAGTGAGGACAAAAATCAACCTAGCAACCGACACAAACAGGGTGACGAGCTAACTCATCACACTGCTGAAGTAGTATGAGCAGTAATAGCTGAAAGTGCGTTTCTAATATTGTCGGGCGAGTTGTTGTCTAAAATGTGGAAAACTGGCCTATCTCACAATGTTAATAAATGCTTGAAAAATCCTAGAATCATCATCTGTATTCAGATCACCAGAATCTAATCAGTTCTTCCTTGTGCCATGACCAAAACACCCTGAATATTTCCTGAAAATTTCAGCAAATTACAGTGATAACTTTGTTTTGGTTATCCTGTTCAAAAACTAACAAGCAAACAAAACAACAAATGCTGGCAAAAACATGACCACCTTAGCAAAGGTAATAAATGTATTATGGCCACAAGGCAACCAGGCTGATAACAAAGTACTACTTAATAATAATGTTTTGGATCCCACAGAGACACTCCGTGCTCAAGCACGACATACATGAAAGATGCAACAGGTTAAAATAACTCAACGTCTCTACAGCAGATCATCACAGGACTGGACCACACTGAACAGAATTCAGAGAATATTCTAAAATTAAAAATAGAACTTCGAGAAAAAAAAGTTATTTTTTTAAGAAATTATCTGAGATTGAAGTCAGATTAATTAATCTTAGCATTCTGAGATTTAAATTAAAATTTAAGATTTAAATCAGAATTATGAGGTTAAAGGTAGAATTTTCAGACTATCTGAAGTTAATATCAGGTTAATCAAATTTAGTACTCTATGATTAAAGTCAGAATTCTGACCTTTAAGACAGGATTGTGAGAAAATAAAATCTCATTATTGTGAAAACACAGCATAGGTTAAAATATCTAAATTTAATAGCAACATTAAAGTTTTGTTCTCAGAAATCTGACTTTATCTAATTTATATATACTCAATTTTTTACATTAATTTAAGAATTCTAAATTAAATCTCAGAATGTTATTGCAATATCAGAATTTAGACTCAGATTCAAAGTCTGACTTACTTCTTTTAAGTCTGTAAAACAAGTAATAGTTCTGGGACTGAAACCAGAGTTCTGAAAATAATGTCTTCGCTGTTTAAAATATATATCAAATACACATCACTATCAGTCCAAAACCTCTTATCTCCATTTTTCTTAAATAGCGCTATTGTCCTCCATGTTGGTGAGTGGGTTTTATATTAATTAACACTGTAAAAATTATAAACCAGACAACACAATATTCAATCATTCAGTCATGGAGTGTTTTTTTCCCCCAGAAAAAGCAGCAGTTTTGGAGATAGGAGGTTTGTACCTAACAGCAACGATTCAAAACAATAGATTATATAAAATTAAATGATTTACCTGTTTGAGTCCCAGCTGCTGTGAGAATGACTCGCAAGCCAAATGTGTGTTATTATTAAAAAGGTTGAAGTCACGCCCTTTTTGTTCCTGTTTTGTGGCGATGATGTGTATCTCATCATGTCACAAGGGCTGCTGAGCAATCTGAGATGCATTTATTGTTTTGTGATTTCAGTCTTTTTTTCTCAAAAAAGAAAATCAGGTTTGCTCAGTTCAGTCATTTTGCAGGAATGTTTTCTCTCCGTAAACTCCCTTGTTATTTTTGTTTGCATGAGACATCATTCCTGTAGCACAACATGCTATTCTGTAAAAGCTATTTTTATATCATACCACACCATCACTGTTATGAATTTAAGATAAGATAAGATAAGATAAGATATCCTTTATTAGTCCCACAGGGGGAAATTCCAAAATATACAGCAGCTGCAGGATACAAGAGAAGTACTGAAAGATAAGGTAATTACAGATCAAGTACAGTAATGCAAAAATAGAAATAAATTTTTTTTGAAAAATGTAAAAAAAGTATATACTATACAGTCAGTGGCATATTTACAGTCCTGATGTACATGTTTGTTGTTTGACAGATGGTTATGTACATGTTGATATTTTACAGGATGAGATTTGTGATATTATAATATAAATATGGTGGCTATGTACATGTCTGGTATTTTGCAGAGAAACATTATCACATATAAATATAAATGTGGTTTATTGCACACTGGAGAGGTTTTTGTTATAAAGTCTGACAGCTGCAGGAAGGAAGGACCTGCGATACCTCTCCGTCACACACTTCGGGTGGAGCATCCTGTCACTCACGGAGCTCCTTAGTGCAGTGAGTGTGTGTTGGAGGGGGTGGGAGTCTTTGTCCATCATAGAGGACAGCTTGGTTGTAGTCCTCCTCTCCACCACCTCCTCCACCAGTTCCAGAGGGCATCCCAGGACTGAGCTGGCCTTCTTTATCAGTTTATCCAGTCTCTTCCTGTCAGCTGCTGTGATGCTGCTCCCCCAACAGACCACTCCATAGAAGACTGCCGAGGCCACAACAGAGTCATAGAAGGTCTTCAGGAGTGCCCCCTGCACCCCAAAAGACCTCAGTCTCCTCAGCAGATAGAGTCTGCTCTGTCCTCTTTTGTAAACTGCGGTAGTATTATGAGTCCAGTCCAGTTTATTGTTAAGATGAACACCCAGGTACTTATAAGATGTCACCATCTCAATGTCCCTTCCCTGGATGTTCACTGGTGATGGGGGGGAGTGGGGGCGCCTGCGGAAGTCCACAACCAACTCCTTGGTCTTATCAGAGTTGATGTGCAGGTGGTTCTGCTGGCACCAGTCCACAAAGTCCTGGATGAGTTCTCTATACGACTGGTCGTCCCCGTCTGTGATGAGGCCGACGATGGCAGAGTCATCAGAGAATTTCTGGAGGTGGCAGGTGGGTGACAGGTGGGAAAAGTCCGCAGTATAGAGGGTGAAGAGGAACGGCGCCAGCACCGTTCCCTGGGGGGCCCCTATACTACAGAGGGCAGTCTCTGACACACATTGTTATGAATTTATGAATTTATTTCACGGTTTAATTCTCTTAGATCTCAGCGCAGCTTCAGACACAGCTGACCATGATATGGTACTTACTGTATTACGTAGTGCTGTGGCGTGAAGTGTTTAGGCCTTAGACGTCAAACAGTGTTGTCTTTCTCTTTTTATTGATTTTTCTAAGGCTTCCAACACCATGGTTCACAGTATACATTTAGACCGTCTTAAAGCTTCTAGATTCTCAGAGCATGCAGCCAAATGGTTTGCAAATTATCTTACTGGCCGAACCCAGGCTGTTCAGGCAGAAGGTGTCACATCAGAGGTACTACAAATCCAGAAGGGTGAACCTCAAGGTTCAGTTTTGGGACCACTGTTATTTACTATTTACATCAATTGCCTTGGACAGAATGTTTCAAGCACTAATTTTCATTTCTATGATGGCCGCAGTGGCATCAGTCAGTCTGCCACATGAATTCATTATTGGGCCTTCTAAATTCCTTTTTTTTCACCCTTATTTGTCTACATCAGGGGTACCAGACAAGGTGCCTGCGGTCACCTGGTAGCCCACAGATAGGTGCCTTCAGGGACATTTTAAGCATAACATGCTTCCACCACAGAACTTGAAGTAAAAATGTTTTTTACTTTAAATGTGTTTGTTAATAAATTACAATAAATAAATTCAAAAACAAAAAAGTAACCCTTAGATTACATTTTAAAATCACCTATTTTTCCCTAATTTTTGACCTGCATGGGGTCAAAGTTTACATTGATGTTGACACCACACCCCTATCAACAGGAGTACCAAATTCCTAAAGCTGCAACTACATAGCACCAAAATTGAACAAAAATAAATAAATAATGCAAGATGCTTGTAAATATAATGCTCTCATATTAGTTCGGAATCTGTAGTAATGTTTATTGTTAGACATTATTAGAAGTAAATGTAAACAAACAGTATGAAACTGTATAATATTTTTTAGTTTGAGGTAAATAACAAAATTCTGTAACTTAAGAACACTAAATTGAACAAGTAGCCCTCCATCACATTCTTCAGATTTAAGCTCTCGGGTTCAAAAAGGTTGGCCTACATTATCTCCTGTCCAGCCTGGCAAACATTGGTATGAACTCTCTCTGACTTTTCTTCACTTTTAACGTGAACTGTCTTAACTGAGCGGTACAATAGCTGACAGTGAGGCTTTTAAAGATTCACTGCAAACAATGAAGACTGAGCTGTGAGCTCACTTTGACGCAAAACTGGATTGAACAAAGAGGAAGTGGCAACGAAGACAACATCAGCGATCTGAATAAGCGGGTCACAGCCGTGGAGCAGGAGAGCTCATACCTGGAGGGGCAGGTTGAGGACCTGGAGAACTGGAGCCGCTCCTCCAATCTCCGTTTCCTGAAGGCACCTGAACGAGCTGAGGGGAAGGATACGCTGGCTTTTCTGCAACATCTCATTCCTAGGCTTCTTGACTTCCCTGAGAAGTATAGAGGGCTCACCCAGTGGCGTATTTACGTGATACGCCGGATGCGCACTAGAAAACGCCCCCATCTACCGTACAACCACGACAAAATGCGCATAGCATGGTTGTGTGACTTTAACTTTCACTTTCCCGTTCATAAACTCTCTTTCTCTGGAAGCGGGTAGTTTCGGACCATAGGGGCTTCCTTGGACTTTGGCTTAATGACCTCAAAGTACTTGTTAATGTTTAACTGTGTGTATCATGCCCGGGACACTTCCTGACCCTTCTTCATTTTCTGACCTGACGTCTGACCGTTTACGCTGCGCAAGCCACCCACTCCCACACACACAAAGTCTGATCATTCACGCAAAACATACGACAAAACAAACTCTGCCTTCTGTTAAACAGCACGTAACATGAATGAAACGTTCACTGATTTAAGTGACGCTTCACACAGAGCAGAGAAAAGAAGGAAAACGTGAGGAAAGAGAGATTTTCATCCTCATGTCTAAAGTGATGCAGCCATAATCCGCTCTGTGGACTACAGACCTGATATTCTCCCTTTAAGATGTGGCTGTTGCCGCTGTTGTCTGTCAGTTATGCCATTTTGCAATTCAGCTCAGGTGCATGTGAACGAAATAACTCCTGAATTCTTTTGCGCTCGCTCCTCCGTGTGCCAGTGAGCGTAAAGACGCGCAGGGGAGGGACAGGATTCATTTATCACTTCATGTGATTTTTGTTATTTAAACGGTGTCTCGTTGGCTCATGTACATGGTTTTAGTGAACACAAATACTTAAAATAAGAGTCAGCCACTTGGTTTATCAAAACAAAGCATTCTTCAGCAGTCCAGCTCTTGTTTTCACTCACCCGTTTTTTTCTAAATGATAAATTCATCCTGCAGTGTGTCCTGCATCACTTATTCTCCATGATATGAGAAAAATCTGTAAAATGCCAAGCTTCAAATGCAGTCTATTAGTGCAGCGGTTCTCTGTGGGTCGAGGTCCAAAAGTGGGTCTCAGAGCTGTTGTCAGTGGACATGCATAAAACAGGTAAAAATGTAGTTAACATGTCTTCAGTGTATCCATCACTGATAAACACATGTAAAGAGACACGCTAAATTAGATAGATAGGTAAATACATATTGACAATAATAGAAATAAATAATATAGAGTAATATAAGAAGACATGTAAAGATATATATGTATTTGTATGAGTTTCATTTCAATAGGAAATACACCAGCCACAAAAAATTAGATCAACTCTGCCACCACAAGGAAATAACTAGTAAAGTTAGCTACAAACAAAAAAAAATAGCATTATAGTGGTTGTACACCCTATTGAACACATTTACAACACTTTACTTTTCAGCTTGAAAGCCCCTTTATGTTGGAACTACTTTGGCTCACTGCATACCTGTTGTTCCCACATAAAGTAGACCAAAACTTGCGAGCATAAAACTAAGATTTTCAATGTTAGTTTGCCTGAAATTCAGTCAATTCAGCACAGCCCTTGGCAACACAAGTTTGAAAGTACTGTTCTACTCCTTTAGCATTCATCATCCATTACTGTCCCAACACATCAGGACATTTCCACTTTGAAGACAACAGGACCCTTTATGGTGAGGCCAAGGTAGAACCTGAGCGCTGAGTCATCAGACTCAAACTCTACTGTGGCAGGGATCTTCAACCCTCCAACACGAACATCTCTTTTCTGCTCTCCTTGACTCTGTGAGCTCATGGACTCAATCTCAACTGGAAGAAGCATTTCTTGAATTTCTGGGATTTGCCACACTTTGCCGCTGCTCCAGTAACCACGGATGTGCTTCCATTTCTTCTTGCTATTTCCATTCCAGCTGTAAGTTCCCTCAGCGTTCACTTTTTCCTCCACAATGGCGTCCAGTGTTGATTTGTGAATCCATTTGTCCAGTCCGGAGCCCTTTCCCAGGAAAAACAATGGCAAAAGATATCGACCTTGAAGGTATTTGGCATAACCAGCACTCTCAAAAGCTTGCTCCATGAATACAACATGCTCTGGCAATTTATGATCAGACACAAAGCCGAGTGACAGCTGTGCAGGATCTTCTTCTGGTTGCGGTTCTTTCACGGTAATGTTTTCCAAACTGTTGCTCTCTGTCGCTGGCCATTTCACTTCCTCTTTACCCTCCACTTCAGCCACTCTCTCAGGATCCTCAGGCCAAAACAACATCAGAACCAAGAGGTAAAACTCAGGACTTCCATGCACGGCCTCTGAGCCCAAGAACTTGTGTAGAATCTCTTGGAGCTCTCTCACAGGAGCCACTTTTAGAGAGCTGTTCTGTGTCTTAATGCTCAGGATGATATTGGAGAGGATGTACCGCTGTGCTGCTTCGACGTCAGCATTGTCCTCCTTCAAACGATCACAAACTGCCTCTAAATCAGACACTGTTTTCCTCATCACCCCCTTCAACCTAGCATAACTTTCCTTTGATGTAAACTGGCCGTGGTTCAAATAGTCAAGGAGGCCTGGAAAGCTGGTAGAATCTGTTGCTTTCTTCTCTGTGTAGTGTTGATAACAGAGTGCGACGTCTTGCCAGAAGAAAAACGGCTCGAGGGACGTCTTGCTGGGCCAGGAGTAAGTAAAGTACCATTCAAAAAAGCTGAACTTTTCCTCCACTTCCTGTTTATATAACTGGACATGTCTCTGAAGGCTGAAACCTGCTCTCTGTATTTTCTCAAAGGATATCCTCGCCACTTGCATGAAACCCAATCGGCCTCTGTTGTTCAAGGAAACTTCATCATTCATCTCTTCACTGTCTTCCGCTTCAGCTTCAGCTTCAGCTTTCTCTTCAACGTCCTTAAATGCCTTAAAGGCCTTCAATGCCATGGGTATGATATCCCTCGGTGGCATGGTTGTCCCCAGTAAACAGTTCCTGTAAACTTGTCCAAGAGTGTAAGCCATGTAAGCGCTATTTGGAGCTCCATCTATGGCGATTTTTGCCCACTTTTCAGCTTTTCCATATTCATGTTGTTTTATGTAATACAAACGGGCAAGTGTCTGAGGGAAGATGGAATCCTGTGTCATTGTATTTGATGCTGTTTTCAAGACGGAGATAGCATTGTACACATTCTCAATCTCCTGTATGTCCTCAATCAACCTTGAGAACGTCTGTAATTCACCATATTCTCCCATTTCTCTCTTCGTCAGTAAATCTTTGACAAACTGCATTGTGTCTTCCTGGGCCTGATCCCCGCAGAGTTGTAACATCAAGTCCTTCACTGTAGTACTCCTAGTTATTTGTAGGTTGGTGACTACCGCCAAAGCTTTACGAGCAAACAGTGGCTCTATGCGAACGTGTTCAGGGTCTGTACTCGATGTGTCAATAACAGCCATAAAAGGCTCCATTCTTTCCTCAAAAGGAGGGCCTCCGTGGATGGGATCAGGGGGTCCAAGGACTGTTTGACATTCAGACTTCAGGAGGAAGGACTCAGGGATGTAACTGTTCATCAGCGCCAAAAAAGAAAACAGCTGCGTCTCTTTGGACTTAGGGTTTTGCTCCACATACCACCTGATGTCTCCAAAAAAATGCTGGTCCACATCAGGAAATTCACTCCATGGAAACTCATCTCCAGCCAAAGGGGTTTCTGCTCCACTGTCAGCTGACGTGGTTTCTCTTGAGATGCTCTCCATTACTGTTAGCTCAGAGTTGTTTGTTGAAGAAGGTTTTACTTTTTGGTTTCTTCTAAAAGGTAGATAACCTGCAGAGGTGATAAAGCAGAGTCCATGTTAAGAGTCATACATTACACTTTTCTCAACAAGGGTGATCATGGACAACCCCTCTCACCCTCTAGATGATGTGCTGTGGGACATGGGCAGATCCTTCAGCCAACACATCATCCCACCCACGAGCAGAGCACCACCATCAGACTTTACAACAGTGGCTTAGGCTACATGCTGTCACTGCACTGATCCCCCCCTCCACAAAAACAAAATTCCTTTCCACGCTCCAGTCTTGTGACTTAGACTCAAGTCACAATTTTGAGGACATTAGACCCGGTTTGACCAGTTCTTAAAATTGACTTGACTCGATGTAGACAATGGCTCGTGACTTCACTTGACCTCGAAGCCCCAGCAGACCCAAAATTGGGTCCTATGGGGCTGAAGAGGTTCATCCTAAAAATATTTATACAGTTCTAGAAAGAGGACAGAGTCTCCCCCAGAATTTACCCTGATTGACAAATCCATCATCATACTAAACATCAGTGATCATCAACTGGTGGCCTTGAGGACACATCAGGCCCTCCACAGCTTCATTATCAAGCTGAAAAAATGTGAGGGGGGGTTAGTTTTAGTTTGAAAAGCCTCTTTTTTCGAATGCAACCCCTGAAACTCTTGGGATTATAGAAATCCACCTGTCAGACAATATTAGCCAACATACAACCAGGAAAATGAACAAACCAGTGATGAACATGACAGACAAGAGAGAAGCTGCCAAGATATGGCAATTATCCCTACCATCCACAACGGTGTCTGGCAGCAGTATGGTGGATCAGGAATGATCTTGCTTTTATTGCGAAGAGATGTGTACAATTGTAAAAAATGTGAAAATATTTAACTACACATATATGAATTGGACCAAAAATGTTATACTGTGTTGATTATTTTTTTCTATCTGGCCCCTATGGCCTTTGCCAGGAAAAAAACACTGGCCCTTGTACTGATTTAGATGGTGACCCTGTGAAGCCGTAAAGTGAGAATGTAGGGTAACTATAAAAAAATTAAATAATATAGTATTGTTTAAATGGCATTTAATTAGATGGACAACGTCAATGACTTGATCTGACTCAAAATTTTAAAGCTGAAGACTTTGGACTTGACTCGACTTTCCTGTCTCCGGACTCGACTTGACGCTGGACTTCAGACCACAGATTTATGACTTACTTGAGTTCTGCAAAACAGTGACTTGGTCCCACCTCTGTTAACACCACTGTCACTTTACCTTCCATGTACTGCACAGAATGCCTCAGTTGTCCTGAATGACACTTACTCTGTTGATTTTTTTTTTTTAATAATTGTAAATACCTCTACTTGTTCTGTTTTGTTTGTTTGCTATTTGTACAGTTAACTGATCCACATCTATTACATTATGTTATTCTATTGACCTTTAATGCATACTACTTACCCTTATACTTACTCCTGTACTGCTGCAACACCTGAATTTCCCCTATGGGATCTATAAAGGTTTGTCTTATTTTATCTTAAGTTTAATCTAGTCCCAGATAGGAAAAGTCGTTTGTAAATTACTCGAATTAGGGTCCATTATTGAGAAGAGATACATTTATATTTGTATTGGATGGGTTTGTTTACGTTGTTGCTGACTTTGCAACTTCCTGCTTTTATAGTAAAATGTGTCCTGTTTGGTCTGTGGTTCGCGTCAAATAGATAGCGTATCGACAGCTGCAGCAAAAACAAGGCACGGATGAAGACGTTCATCAAGTTAAGCTCCCTTTTCTTTTATTTAAGCACCTGGCTGGAGTGAGAACAAGGTACTTGTTTCACAATGTTTTGTACGTGTTGATATGAATGTATTTGTTAAAGTGTTGAAAAGGTAAAGGCACTTTTGAATTTAAATCTTCTCTGAAAAGTTTCAGCTAGTTTTAAGCGAGTTCCTGACAGTTAGCCACCACGAGCATGTAAAGGATTTCTTTGTGAATTTTTCTCTGTTTTAAAAGGGCTATCTTTTATTTTCCTTAGCTCTTACAGTGTTTCTGAAGATTTAAAGATTGAAAGGAATTGTGTTTAAACACGAAGGTCAAAGGCTGAGCACAATTAAAGGCTTCATGAAACATCGGTACACTTCATCACTGTCTGGCCACTTTAGCTACACTGTTCGAATACATGAGGGATACCCTGTTTGGTACTGTGTTGAACATTACGTGAACACAAAATCTGATCCCTGGTCTAGTACAAACAACCATGCCAAAGAGGTGGTCTCAGCCAGCTTCCATTTGACCCCCGGAGCGGATCAATTACAGTGAGGACAAAAATCGACCCAGCAACCATCACAAACAGGGTGACGAGTTAACTCATCACACTGCTGAAGTACTATTAGCAGCAGCAGCAGTAGTATTAGTATTAGCTAGAAGTGCTGTACCAGTGCATTTCTGACATTGTTCTAAAATGTGGAAAACTGGCCTATCTCACAATATAAACAAATGTTTGAAAAATCCTGGATCTTAGTCTGTATTCGGATCACCACCAGAATCTAACCAGTTCTTCCTTGTGCTCTGACCAAAATTCCCCAAAAATTTCATCAAATTCTAGTCATAACTATTTTTTTGAGTTATCCTGTTGAAAAACTAACAAAAAAATAACAAATGCCTGCAAAAACATGACCACCTTAGCAGAGGTAATAAATGTATTATGGCTACAAGGCAACCAGGTCGATAACAAAGCACTACTTTATCATAATCTTCTGGATCCCACAGAGACATACATGAAATTAGCAACAGGTTAAAATAACTCAACATCTCTACAGCAGATCATCACAGGACTGGACAACACTGAACAGAATTCAGAGAATATTCTAAAATTAAAGCCAGAATTTCTTAGAATTCTGCAGAACTCTCAGATTATCTGAAATGTCAGGTTAATCAAATTTAGTACTCTGAGATAAAAGTCAGGACTCTGAGCTTTAAGACAGAACTGTGGGGAAAATGCCGTTACTGTGAAAACACAAAATAGGCTAAAGAAGTAGGCTAAAAAAGTCTAACTTTAAAATCAGAATTCTGGTTTTGTTCTCAGAAATCTGACTTAATCTGACTTAATCTCATATTTTTACAGTAAGTTAAGAATTCTAAAATAAATCTCAGAATTTTTATTTATTCTCAAAATTTCACTTTTATCTCAGAATTTTTGGTCAGAACTCTGAATTACGAGGAAAAGTCAGAATTCTGAGAAAATAATCACAGATCGCATTTTGACTTTAAAGGTTACATTTTTAATTCTGTGAAACAAGTCATAGTTCTGGGACTTAAACCAGAGTTCTGAGAATTTGGACTTCAACTTTTAAAATATATCAAATATACATCACTTCCAGGCCAAAACCTCTCATCTCCATTTTCCTTAAATAGCACTATTATCTTCCATGCTGGTGAGTGGGTTTTATATTAATTAACCCTGTCAAAAAAAATTCTAAACAACATAATACAATATTCAATCATTCGGTCGTGGAGTGTTTTTTTTTCCTGAAAAGTAGCAGATGAGAGATAGGAGGTTTGTACCCAACAACGACAATACAAAACAACAGATAATAAAAAATCAAATGATTTTTACCTGTTTGAGTCCCGGCTGCTGTCAGAATGACTTAGGAGCCTTAGGGGTGTCGTTTTTAAGTAGGCTGAAGTCACGCCCTTAAATGTTGTTCATTCCTGTTATAAGAGATCCGTGATGCATTAACTGTTTTGTACTTTCAGTTTTGTTTTCTCAAAAATGAAAATCAGGTATGGCCAGCTCAGTCATTGTGCTGGAATGTTTTCTCTCCACAAACATTGTTGTTACTGATGTTTGCGCAAGATCATTTCAGTGGTACACAGTGTGACTCTCCCTTCTGATTTTCGCAGAAATAAAAGTCAAGTCCATCTGCTTTGTCTTTCCATGACTGACGATATTAATGTTGTTTTATAACTTTAAATGTGTTATACTTTTATTCAAATACTCTTCATCAAGGCTGTTTACTGCACCATGTTATTGTGTAAAAGCTGTTTTATATCATACCATCACTGTCATAAATATTCTCACAATTGAATTCTTTTAGTTCTCAGAGCAGCTTGAGACAAGCTGACCATGCTATGTTAATGGAGGGCCCTGTTGTATTACGTTCTTAGCTATTTTCCACCTGGTGCTCGTGTCATTTTTACATTGTGCGCTCATGCTATTAAATTTTCACATCATCAAGCACTTCCGTTTCACCCAGGGATGTGTTTGTCTGAAACTGAGGAGAAGTCAGGCACAGAGCTGGCGTGTTTCTAACTTGAGACACAGAAATGGACTACACTTCAAACCTCTTTACACCTGATCTCTAAAGACTGTGATGCAGAGGGTTTCTTTTTTTTACTTTTTATTTGATAGTTTTGAAAGTATACAACTTAAGTATGTCAATGTAACCAACAATGGCATTGCAATTTATATGTACATTATACTTTCCCATAAAATAAATTCATGAGGGTGCATACACAAGCAAAAGTGAACAAACAGAGACTTTTGTACAAGTTTTACACCAGTTCAAATCCACAACGTACGTTATTTCTCAAAGATAACAGAGCAAAACAGAAAATATACTGAACAAATAAAACAAACAAAATCAAACGGAGAAATCAAACATAAAACCGTACTGCAACATGAATCTTCTATTTAATATTTTTCTGGAGATTTTACTTATTTGTTTATTTATTTATTTAGTTAGTTATTTCCCTTCCAACCCATGTTTTTCAAATATGGTATTTTTATGATTACTTAAGCTCATTCATCTTTGTCCAATGCAACTCCAAAGTGCCGCTGAGGTTTCTTATCCTATGTGTAATTCTCTCCATGTAACATATTTCTTTTATTGATCCTTTCCCTTTGTTAATTTGTGGTGAATTTGGTTTTAACCAGTTTTTCATTATCTGTTTCATTGCAGTTAAGATTCTGTACAAGTATTTATCGGATTTGAGGGACAGTGTCTTTGGGGGAAATCCCAAGACGAGATTTTGGGGGCCTAAGGAAAGGTCGTATTTAAATATTTTTCCCATTTCCTCTTTAACTGCGGACCAATATTCACATGAGTGTGAGATATGAGTATGATTAGCCTTATTCTCTCCACAGTTACACCAGCAGCTTGGTGTGATATTACCCTTGTATTATGATTGAATAATAGGAGTTTTGAAATCTGAAGTTTCCAGGAGAACTCTCTCTAAAATAAAGAGTTTGTTGTTTTCCATGTGTTATTACACATGTTCTCCCAGTCTTCTTCTGTTATACTTATATTTAGTTCATTTTCCCAATTGATCAGTGCTTTGGGTTTGGCTCCCTCCATCTCTCCTTCAATAATTCTATAAATTCTTCCTAATATTTTTTAGAGTTCATTTTAGTATATGTGTTGGCTATAACTAAAAGTGGGAATGTCATTTATTGTTTTATTAATACCCATCAAATTCATCAGGTAACTTCGAACTTGAAAATATTTATAAAACTGTGAATTTGGGTGCAGGGGGTTTCTGACTCATTCGAGAGTCTGGCACATCGGCCAGATGAAAACACACACTTTACTAAACTTGTTTCACTCATGAGATGCACACATCAACCCTTAAATATCAGAGCATATGTTTAAAAATTCAGTTTACAGCTAATAAAGGGACAGAGAGCTGATATATAAATGTATACATATATGAAGCACTTTGAACTGCAATTGAATTTGTATGAATAAAGTTTGATGGATTGATCAATACAGTTGTTCAGTCATGTTTAAGTTCCATTACAAAACCAGAAAGCACTCTGAGAGTGCAGACCTCTGCCAAGCGCCACAGTTCCCCCTATTTGTCATTTGCACCATAAATCTTAGTCCCACATTTATTTTGACTACATTTTTAGATTCCTTGACCATGAAAGCATACCATTAGCAACTGAATTCATAATGATATCAACATTAGTTCAGCAGTTATTCACGAAAATCGCATTTTCAGTAATGGCAGTTTTTTTCTGGATCAGATCGCTTCCAAAATCTAATCATTTGTTCCTTATCCCAATCTGGACATTCCCTGAAAATTTCATCAATATCCGTCCATAACTTTTTGAGTAATGTTGCTAACTAACTAACAGACAGACAAACAAACCCTCCCAAAAACATAACCTCCTTGGCGGAGGTAAAAATTGGTGCTCATCCAGCCAGACCTTGAAAAGTCTAAATTTCTCCAGACCCGACAACTGACTGAAAACTTTACAGTACCAGTTCGAAATCTCTGTCTCACTTCCAGCTAGTCCAAAAGGCAGCAGCACAGCTTCTAACAGGTTTTATTAGACAGCATCACATCACCTCAATTTAAGCCTGTTCACATTGGCTTTCTGTTTAGTTTTAAAATTGATTTTGATCTCTGATTTTTTACTTTTGAGTCACATATGAGTCTGGCTTCAAGCTGCATTACAGAATTGTTAAACCATTAGCCTGAGGTCCTCGGGCTGGGACCCTCCAAAGGGGGCTGGGTCTTTCCAAAGTTAAGACTTAAAATAAAGGTGATCAGGCTTTTTCCAGCAGAGCTTCTTGACATTGGGACCACCTTCCTGAGGAGATAAGACATGAAGAATAGGGATGGAAATTGAAAACCAATTCCAGCTGAGACTCAATAATAATTCCCTTAAGGAGTCAATATCATTCATGTTTTTGCTTATTCAGAAATTAAGTTTGATCAAATTCGTGAAAAAACCTTTAAACAAAAGCAAAAGTTAAACATTGTAAAGAATCATACTGTACTGTATTGTTGAACCAACATAGTTTTTTTTTTTTTAAATAGTTTAACTTCTAAGTGGTTTAATTATTTTTGATGCATTAACTGTTTGAAACTTTCAGATTTGTTTTCTCAAATATGAAAATCAGCTGTGCCCAGCTCAGTCATTGTGCTGGAATGTTTCCTCTCCATAAACTTCTGTGTCATTGATGTTTGCGTAAGACATCATTTTTGTAGTACAAGGTGAAACTCTCCTTTCTGATTTCTGCAGAAATGAAAGTAAAGTCCATCTGCTTTGTCGTTCCATGATTGATGATACTGTTGTTCTTATAACTTTAAATGGTTTATACTTTTATTCAAATGCTCTTCATCAAAGCTGTTTATTGCAACACTATACAAGCTGTTTTTTTATCATACCACACCATCACTGTCATAAATTTTCTCAGAATTGAATTCTTTTAGATCTCGGAGCAGCTTGAGACACATTTGACCACACTATGTTAATGGAGGGCCCAGTTTGTTACGCAGTCTTGTTTTCCATTTATGTTCCATTACAAAAAAAAATCAGTGCTCATCCAGCTGTACATAGAATAGCCTTAGACATAGTCTTATTTTCACCAGACTCAACAACTGATTGAAAACTTTACAGTACCAGTTCAAAATCTCTCTCACCTCCAGCTAGTCCAAAAGGCAGCAGCTCTGCTTCCAGCAGGTTTTAACAGGCAACATCACATCAGCTCGATTTAAGCCTGATTGGCTTTCTTTTTGTTTAAGAATTGATTTTGAGATCTCACTTAAAGGGATACACCTTTTTGTTGTTTTGTTTTCGTGTCTTGCCTCGTGTCCAGCCACTGAAGAAATGTTTTTATTGTCTGAATTTTTGAAAGTTTGAAAAGTTCAAATTCTGAGATTTTGGGGAAAAAAAAGAAAAGTCAGAACTTTCAGATTCAAGCCATAATTACAAGAGAAAAAGTCAGAATTCTTGAATTCAAGTCAGAATTCTGAAATCAAAGTATTCAGAAACTTAATCAGAATTCTGAGGAAAAAAATAAAAATTCTTACTTTTCTCACAGAATTATGAGTTGAATCTGAAAATTATTGCTTTTCTCAGAGACTTAAAAAAATCCAGCATCTTAAATTTGTTTATCAGTGGCCCTTATACAAAAATAAACAGAATAAAGTGCAAAGTTTTTGCAGAAGTTGTTAGAAGTTTTAATAGATAGGCTATAAAAGCCCAGTGGAAAACATAAAACCTGAGAGAGTAAATTTAAAATAATATGCAAAAAAAAATTGAAAAGAAGAAAAAAAACACCCCAAAATCTTGATGAAATTGGCCCAGAAACTTTTTTTAAGAGTCTAAATGTAACAAATAAGTAAACATTTCAAGAATACAATTTGTCTGTTTTTTTAACAGTAATAAAATGTTTATTAAAACATGTTACCTTGTTAATCAGGCTTAATCTGGGCTGATTTTTACTTTAATCATATTTAGTTTTTAAGCATGTCTTGACTTGCACTGGCCTGACTGTGAGACTCAGAAGTTGGCAGTACAGTACGGCCCAGTCATCCTCACATATTCATAATCAAACAAATGTTCCACTGGTCACATTTATCCAATCAGTTTTGTCACTCTCAGTTGCCAGCACAATTAAACCACACTAATAAGCAATGACCTCTTCCCTCTAAGGGGCCCCACATAATTAATACCTATAATGATAATGGTTTAGTATAAGCTAAAAAAAAAAAAAAATCATTAATCAAGATACGTTCTACATTTTAAAGAAAAAAGAAAGAAACCAACAATGTATGAAATATAAAACTCTGCAAAGTCCATTATGAGAAGGTTTTGTGAAAGTTTGATAAGGTTTTATTTTTATCCTGGTTATCCTTATACTAATGACTAGTTTAAAAGGAAGGATACAAATGCTCTTTCTTTTCCCACTAAGTGTGTCATTGTATATTAATCTTTATATTATTAGTCTTTTTCTTTCTTCAAAGAAATTTTTGTATGTAAATTGTATATTACTTATCCACTGGCTCACACAGGGATGGAAAAGCATGGGATGGCATCGGTGAGAAAGCAAAATGATGTTCATTGATCTTTGAAGTTTTACACAAATCATTAAGACCCTTGGTCCCTAAAAATAAAGAATTATAAAAAGGAAAAAAATCTCAACATATGTATTTCTTTAATATATTTTATTCATACATTTTTCAATTTTGTAGACAAACAGTGCTAACCCAATCAAGCAAATATCCCTCACTGATAAACACATGTAAGGAGGTGAGCTAAATTAGATGATAATAGAAATAAACTGTGTAAAGACATGTAAAGATATATGTGTATTTGTATGAGTTTCATTTCAATAGTCAATACACCAGCCACAAAAATTTTGATCAACTCTGCCACCACAAGGAAATAACTAGTAAGCTTGGCTATTCATTACTGCACATGGGGCCAAGAGCTCTGTGTAATTTACTAAGTATGAAATTTGTATGAAATGAAATTTTTAAAAAGTATTACAGGGGGTTTCACACCATCTTGAACACTTTTACAACACTTTACTTTTCAGCTTGAAAGCCCCTTTATTTTCTTCTGTCGTTGCAACTTGAAGTAGACCCAAAATAAAACTAAAGGATTTTCCATGTTAGTTTGCCTGAAATTCAGTAAATTCAGCATAGCCCTTGGCAACACCAGTTTGAAAGTATAGTACTACTCCTTTAGCGTTCATCATCCATTACTGTCCCAACACATCCAGACTTTTCCACTTTGAAGACAACAGGACCCTTTATGGTGAGGCCGAGGTAGAACCTGAGCGCTGAGTCGTCAGACTCAAACTCTACTGTGGCAGGGATCTTCAACCCTCCAACACGAACAACTCTTTTCTGCTCTCCTTGACTCTGTGAGCTCATGGGCTCAATCTCAACTGGAAGAAGCATTTCTTGGATTTCTGGGATTTGCCACACTTTGCCGCTGCTCCAGTAACCACGGATGTGCTTCCATTTCTTCTTGCTATTTCCATTCCAGCTGTAAGTTCCCTCAGCGTTCACTTTTTCCTCCACAATGGTGTCCAGTGTTGATTTGTGAATCCATTTGTTCAGTCCGGAGCCCTTTCCCAGAAAAAACAGCGGCAAAAGATATCGACCTTGAAGGTATTTGGCATAACCAGCACTCTTGAACGCTTGCTCCATGAGTACAACGTGCGCTGGCAATTTAAGTTCAGACACAAAACCGAGTGACAGCTGTGCAGGATCTTCTGGTTCTGGTTCCTCCACTTCTTCATCCTCCACCTCAACCACTCTCTCCAGATCCTCAGGCCAAAACAACATCAGAACCAAAAGGTAAAACTCAGGACTTTTATCCATGACCTCTGTGCGCAAGAACTTGTGTAGAATCTCTTGGAGCTCTCTCACAGGAGCCACTACTGGAGAGCTGTTCTGTGTCTTAATGCTCAGGATGATGTTGGAGAGGATGTACTGCTGTGCTGCTTGGACACCACCATTTGCCTTAAAGATCCACTTCAAACTATGACAAACTGCCTCTACATCAGACACTGTTTTCTTCTTCACCCACCTCAACCCTGCATGACTTTCCTTTGACGTAAAATGGCCGTGGTTCAAATAGTCAAGGAGGCCTGGAAAGCTGGTAGAATCTGTCGCTGTCTTCCATGTGTAGTATTGATAACAGAGTGCGACATCTTTCCAGAAGTAATGCGGCTCAAAGGACACCTTGCTGGGCCTGGAGTAAGTAAGGTACCGTTCAAAAAAGCTGAACTTCTGCTCCACTTCCTGTTTGAAAGACTGGAAGGGTCTTGGAAGTGGAAAAATGCCTCCTTCAAAGATTATCTTCGCCACTTGCATGAAACCAAAATGGCCTCTGTTGTTAAAGGAAGCTTCATTCCTCTCTTTTCTGACTTCTACTTCAGCTTTCTCTTCAACGTCCTTAAATGCCCTAAAGGCCTTCCTTGGCATGTGGGGTATGATTTCACTCCAGTCGTTGATTGCCCGTGAATTTTTAACAACCCACAGTAAATTGTTCTTGTAAACTTGTGCAAGAGTGTCAGCCACATAAGAATTTTTTGGAGCTCTTTCTATGGCGATCTTTGCCCACTTTTCAGCTTCTTTATAGTCACGTTGTTTTAAGTAATACAAGCGGGCAAGTGTCTGAGGGAAGATGAAATGCTGTCTCATCATATTTGATGCTGTTTTCAAGACGGAGATGGCATTGGACACATTCTCACTCCCACATATGTCCTCAATCAACCTTGAGAACATCTCTAATTCATCATTTTCCCCCTTTTCTCTCTTTGTTAGTAAATCTTTGACAAACTGCACTGTGTCTTCCTGGGCTTGATCCCCGCAGAGTTGAGACATCAAGTCCTTCACCACAGCACTCCTTTTTATTTGTAGGTCAGTTAGTACCGCCAAAGCTGTACGAGCAAACTGTGGCTTTATGGAAACATGTTCAGGGTCTGTACTCGTGTCAATAACTGCAGTAAAAGGCTCCATTCTTCTTTCAAAAAGAGAGCCTCCGTTGATGGGATCAGGGGGTCCAAGGACTGTTCGACAATCAGACTTCAGGAGGGAGGACTCAGGGACGTACCTCTTTATCAGCACCAAAAAAGAAAATAGCTGCGTCTCTTTGGAATCACGGTTTTGTTCCACATACTGCTTTATGTCTCCAAAACTACCCATGACTGTTAGCTCAGGGTTGTATGTGAGGTTTTACTCTTTGGTTTCTTCAAAAAGGTAGATAACCTGCAGAGGTGATAAAACAGAGTCCATGTTAAGAGTCACACGTTACAGTCTTCTCAAGAAGGGTGATCATGGACAACCACTCTCATCCTCTCCATGATGTGCTGTGGCTCATGGGCAGCTCATCCAGCCAGCGCATCATCCCGAGCAGACCACAGCCATCAGACTTTACAACCGTGGCATAGGCCACACTCCCCCTCCCCTCCAAAGAACAAAAACAAAATTCCTTTCCACACTGTATTTAATTAATATTACACCGTACTGCACTATTCATAATATCCTCTAAACCAGTTTCTTATCCATGCTGTTAATATGTTTTTAAATATATTGCATCTTTCAACATACAGTGTCTTTTATCCCAGTCTACTACTGCACAGTACTTCAAGATAAAATAATTTGCTCTGTTACAATGTACTGTCAACATAACTACTGTTACCTGTCACACTGTGTCACTTTAACACTTAGAGCAGTGGTCCCCAACCTTTTTTGGTCCGTGACCCCATTTTAACATCACAAATTTCTGGGGACCTGGGGGGCATTTTTGTTCCTAGAATTAGTTTTTCATCATGTTTGTTATACTGTGTTGCAAACACAGAGTAGCCAGGATTAGTGCACAAAGTGACAATTTTATTTTCCATGATCAGGATACAGGCTTTATTTATAATTAATATTGAATAAACAATCTCTCAAATGTAGTTTTTTGGTTTTGAGCTTCTTTCTCCCTGGACATTGTTTTTACCACTTCGATGGCAGCTGGCAATATTAATGTCTCAGCAATGGTGTGCAGCTTCATAGCCCTAGCAATGAGATGGCTCACCTCCAAAGTTGCTTTCAGTGCCCGCTCACTAACCGTCTCAGCCTTTTTGAAGTGCACTTGCTGCTTATTATTAAGCAACGGTAACTGTAAGGTCACATGATCGCGGCCTTCATTCAAGTTGCATCAGCTCAGATATTTTTAAATGCTGCATTTTTTTAACTACATATATTTGAGAAAGGGAATGTATAGAATACAGTTGTTTAAGATTGTGTGTGTTGTTTTAATTAAAAAAAAAAAAATAATTAGTTTACAAATATTTTTATCAGTAGCCTAATTTTTTTTTTTTTTTTTTTTATCAATTACTAGACATCTCAGGCGATCCCACGTGGGGTCCCGACCCCAAGGCTGAAAAACACTGACTTAGAGGTGTGGACATGGGTCTTGTCAGAGATCTGAGTCATGATGACTGTTAAGATGGTTATTGTTTCTCAGAATAGAGCTGTAAGAGCCATCACTTCTGCACATGTGTTAAAAGTGTCAAATACCAATGTTTCCTTCCATTTAGAAATTAATTAATACTAAAATTATTTCTATATTTCTTGCAAGAGGACATGGTTTGTCATCTGTAATCATACTGATCATCAACTGGTGGCCACATCAGGCCCTCCACAGCTTCATTATGAAGCTGAAAAAATGTGTGTGTGTATGGGGGGGGGGGGGGGGGGGGGGGGGTTAGTTGTAGTTTGAAGAGTATCTTTTTTTCATTGATTCCCTACAGCTGTAAATGCAACCCCTGAAACTCTTGGGATTTGACTTACAGAAATCCATCTGTCATACCTGTCAGTCAATATTAGCCAACATTCAACCCGGAAAATGAGCAAATTTAAGTCAAACCCAGTGATGAACATGACAGACAAGAGAGAAGCAGCCAAGGTATAGCAATTGTCCCTATCACACATAATGCTGTCTGGCAGCAGTATGGTGGATCAGGGTTGATCTTTCCTTTGTTGCTAAGAAATATGTACAAATGCGAGAAATATGAACAAATTTAACTACATATATATGAATTGGACTTAAAATGTTATACTGTTTTGAATATTTTTCTTTCTTTGGCCTTTGTTTGAAGAAAAACTCTGGCCCTTGTACAGATTTAGATGATGACCCTGTGAAACCATAAATGTCCCTTTTCCACCAGCACGCCTTGGCCCTACTCTACTCTACTCTACTCGGCTCTACTCGGTTTGTGTTACGTTTCCACCGGCACGGTACCTCCTAAAAAAAAACAGTTTTTAGTACCTACTCTGCTCTGGTTCTAAGTGAGCTGAGTCGATACTAAAAGGTGATGTTGACCGACTGTCGGCTACTGATTGGTCAGAGAATGTCATCACCGATGAGTCATAAGCACGACAAGCAAGCTAAAAATGCTAGCGGTAGCTACCATTAGCTTACCCTCATATGTCTTTTCTTTGCAGCTCGATTGCTCTCGTCCTCGGTATTTCTTCACGCAGCCTGCAGCCTTCTTCTGCTTTCCTCTTTCATTCGGTTTGTGACAAAAAGCCACAGATCGAGCAGCAAGTATACTATTGCCTCCAAGTCCTCCATTGTTTTGATTGTTGTGTCGCGCTCAAAATGACATGAATGCAGTGTTGCCCAACTGTTTTATGGTGACCCCGCTGGGCAGGGACCCGGGCTGGTGGAAAAGCAGCACAATGCAAGTAGAGTAGATCCGGGTAGAGTCGGGGAAAGCCGAGCCGAGTAGAGTAGGACTAAGATGTGCTGATGGAAAAGGGCCAAAAGTGAGAATGAAGAGTATTTTGAGAGTAATACCAGCACTCCCTTTGTGAGATTGAGTTCAGTCAAAATGGTTTTCAATATCAATGACAACTATAAAAAGTATGAAATAATATTGTATTGTTTAAATGGCATTTAATTAAGTGAACAATGTTAATGACTTGATTTGACACGAAATTTTAAAGCTGAAGACTTTGGACTTGACTCAGCTTTCCTGTCTCCAGACTTGACTTGACTCTGGACTTGAGACCAAACACTTATGACTTACTTGAGTCCTGCAAAACAGTGACTTGGTCCCACCTCTGTTCACACCACTGTCACTTTACCTTCCATGTACTGCACAGAATGCCTCAGTTGTCCTGAATGACACTTACCGCATTCATTTTTATTTTAATAATTGTAAATACCTCTACTTATTCTATTTTGTTTGTTTGCTTTTTTTTACAGTTAATTGATCCACATCTATTACATTATGTTATTCTATTGACTTTTAATGCATGCTGCATACCCTTATACTTAACCCTGTACTGCTGCAACACCTGACTTTCTCCTCTGGGAACAATAAAGGTTTATCTTATTTTATCTTAAGTTTAATCTAGTCCCAGAATGGAAAAGTTGTTACAATACAAGATGGAGTTCCCTGTTCAGCACTGTTTGTTTGACTATACATGAACACATAAATTGATCTCTGATCTGCTACAAACAATCGCACCAACTCGCCTAAAAGAGGTGGTCTCAGCTCCTTCCAATTGACCCTGGAGCTGTTTGTTTACAGGGAGGGACAAAAATCAACCAATCAACCGTCACGAACAGGGTGACGAGTTAGCTCATCACACTGCTGAAGTACTATTAGCAGCAGTAGTAGTAATGGTAACTAGAAGTGCTCCGTCAGTGCATTTCTGACATTGTCGTACAAGTTATTGTCTAAAATGTGGAAAACTGGCCTTTTTTTTTTTTTTTTTTACAATGTTAACAAATGCTTGAAAAATCCTCGAATCCTCATCTGTATTTGGATCACCACCAGAATCTAACCAGTTCTTCCTTGTGCTCCAACCAAAATTACCTGAAAATTTCATCAGATTATAGTCATAATTTTGTTTTAGTTATCCTGTTCAAAAACTAACAAACAAAATAACAAATGCCGGCAAAAACATGACCTTTGCAGAGGTAACAAATGTATTATAGCTTCAAGGCAACCAGGCTGATAACAAAGCACTACTTAATAATAATGTTTTGGATCCCACAGAGACACTCTCTGTGCTCAAGCACGGCATACATGACATTAGCAACAGGTTAAAATAACTCAACTTGACAGCAGATCATCACAAAACTGGACCACTGACTTAATCTCAATTTTTTACAGTAATTTAAGAATTCTAAATTAAATCTCCAGAATTTTTATGCAATCTCAGAATTTCACTTTAATCTCAGAATTTTTGTTCAGAATTCTGAATTATGAGGAAAAGTCAGAATTCTGAGAAAATAATCAGAGAATTTTGGCTTTTAAGGTTACTTTTTACGTCTATGAGACAAGTCGTAGTTCTGGGAATAAAACCAGATTTCTGAGAATTTGGACTTCAACTTTTAAAAATGTATTAAATACACATCACCTCCAGGCCAAAACCTTTCATCTCCATTATCCTTTAATAGCACTATTATCCTCCATGTTGGTGAGTCGGTTTTATATTAATTAACACTGTTACAAAATAATTTGCAAACAAGACAATACAATATTCAATCATTCAGTCATGGAGTGTTTTTTTTTCCTGAAAAGTAGCAGATTTGGAGATAGGTAATTTGTGCCTAAAAGCGACAATACAAAACAACAGATTACAGAAAATCAAATGATTTTACCTGTTTGAGTCCCGGCTGCTGTCAGAATTACTTACCAGCCAAAGGGTGTCGTTTTTAAGTAAGTTGAAATCACGCCCTTTATTGTTGTTCATTCCTGTTTTGTGGCTATGATGTGAATCTCTATCATGTCATGAGGGTTGCTTAGAGATCTCTTTTAATTCATCTATTGTTTTGTGCTTTCAGTTTTGTTTTCTCTAAAATGAAAAACAGGTTTGCCCAGTTCAGTCATTGTGCAAGAATGCTTTCTCTCCACAAACTTCGTTGTTACTGATGTTTGTGCAAGATATCATTCCTGTAGCACAAGGTGTGAATCTCCTGTATGATTTTCGCAGAAATGAAAGTGAAGTCCATCTGCTTCGTCATTCCATGATTAATGACATTAATGTTGTTTTAGAACTTTAAATGTGTTATACTTTTATTCAAATACTCTTCATCAACACTGTTTACTGCAACATGTTATTCTGTACAAGCTATTTTTATACCATACCATACCATCACTGTAATAAATATTCTCAAAATTGAATTCTTTTAGATCTCAGAGCAGCTTGAGACACATTTGACCACACTAATGGAGGGCCCTGTTGTGTTACGCAGTCTTGTTTTCCATTTACGTTCCATACGTAAAAAATCAGTGCTCATTCAGCCAGACTTAGAAAAAGTCTTAGATTCACCAGACTCAACAACTGTGACCCAAAACTTTCCGGTATCAGTCAGAAATCTCTCTCTCACCTCCAACTAGTCCAAAAGGCAGCAGCTCTGCTTTCTAACAGGTTTTAACAGACAACATCACATCAGCCTGATTTAAGCCCGCTTATATTGGCTTTCTGTTAGTTATAGAATTGATTTTGAGATCTCACTTAAAGGAATACACCTTTTTTTGGTTTTGTTTTGTTTTCGTGTCTTGCCTCACTGAAGTGCAGATAGAAACCATTCTTTCAACTGTGCCTGCAGTAACAAGGAAGAGATAGGCAGAGCTAGCCTACCTCTAATAGCTTCGCTTAAACACTGGGAATCAATGGGTAGTGTTAGCCTGCCTCTGCCTACAGTCATCAGATTAACTCTTCACCAACTCTTAACAGTCCAGTGTGCTTGTTGTGACTCATTTTTTTTCACTCCATTATGTAAAGTTATCCTTTTACTATAACCTTATCTTCTTCTACTCGAAACCAGAGTTTTTGTTTTGTTGGCCTACTTTCAAGAACGTCAGTGGTGGTTTGCGCATGTGCCCTGCAGTTTAATTTCATACGTATTTCTTTCAAAAAAATTGCATTTAGTGCTAATCCTTGTCTAAAAATAGGTAACATAACATAACACGGTAAAAACAAGTCACAACAAGCACAAAGCTTTAGTGCTTTAGTTCTTACTTTAGTCCACTTGTCTCCACCTACCTCCCTCCCTTTGCCCACACACCCAACACAGCATCGTGTGGATTTGCTGTTCATCATGAGACTGGGATCCACATTCAAGATTTCCTGCTGCTTAACAGAAGGTCTTTTTCTTGCCGCCATGATGGAGGGATTCATGATTGGCTATATGGATTCATGTTGGGTGTTGGATGTATATATTTGTTTATATATGTATATGTGTATTTTATATATGTATGTATGTATCTATGCATATATGTGTATCCATTATATGAAGAGCTTTGTGCTCTATTGTAAAGTGTCTTGAGATAACACTTGTTATGAATTGGCGCTATATAAATAAAGATTGATTGATTGATTGATTGATTGACAAAGGACCGTTTAGAGTTGCTGAAGAGTTGATCTGATGACTGTTGGCAGAGGCAGGTTAACACTACCCATTGACTCCCAGTGTTTGAGCTAAGCTAATTAGCTGTGGGATAGCTCTGCCTGTCTCTTCCTTGTTACTGCACACAGAGTCAAAGAATGGTGTCTATCTGCTTGTCATGGACCTGGGAGGGAGGCAAGACACAAAAAGAAAAAAAAAATGTTGGTGTATCCCTTAAATAACAGACATCAAAGGAATGGCCATTAATTAGCTGTAAAAGTTAAAAAAAAAAAAATGTACTCTAAAAAAAAAGAAGGTCCAATGGAAAACTTTAAATGTTGACAGTCATGTTGAAAAAGAATTTTGAGGAATAAAAGAGTCAATTTAAATGAGAAAAAAGTCAAAACAGTCCCATAATGAATATACAGAAGAGGGTTATGGCCACTGAAAAGAATGTTTTTGTTTTTCTTTTTGAAAACAAAAAGGAAAATTCAGAACTTTAAGATTTAAGCCAAATTACAAGAGAAAAAGTCAGAATTCTTCAATTCAAGTCAGAATTCTGAAATCAAAGTATTCAGAAACTTAAGTCAGAATTCTGAGGAAAAATTTAAAATTCTTACTTTTTTTTAACAGAATTATGAGTTGAAACTGAAAATAATTGCTTTTCTCCGAGACTTAAAAAAATCCAGCATCTTAAATTTGTTTATCAGTGGCCCTTATACAAGAATAAACAGAATAAAGTGCAAAGTTTTTGCAGAACTTGTTAGAAGTTTTAATAGTTAGGTTATAAAAGCCCGGTGGAAAACACAAAACTTGAGGGAATAAATTCAAAATAATATGCGAAAAAAATAAATTTGAAAAGAAGAAAAAAAAACACTCCAAAATCTTGTTGAAGTTGGCCCAGGACTCTAAATGTAACAAATAAGGAAAAAAATGTCAAGAAAACAATTTGTCTGTTTTTTTTTAACAGTAATAAAATGTTTATTAAAACATGTTACCTTGTTAATCTGGATTTGGGCTGATTTTTACTTTAATCATGTTCAGTTTTTAAGCATGTCTTGACTTGCACTGGCCTGACTGTGATACCCGGAAGTTGGCAGTACAGTACGGCCCAGTCATCCTCACATATTCATAATCAAACAAATGTTCCATAGGTCACATTTATCCAATCAGTTTTGTCACTCCCAGTTGCCAGCACAATTAAACCACACTAATTAGCAATGACCTCTTCCCTCTAAGGGGCCCCACATAATTAATAACGACAATGATAATGGTTCAGTATAAGCTTAAAAAAAAATCATTAATCAAGATACGTTCTACATTTAAAAATAAAAGAAAGAGACCAACAATGTATGAAATATAAAACCCTGCAAAGTCCATAATGGGAAGTCTTGTGAAAGTTTGATAAGGTTTTATGTTTATAAATAAATATATACAAATATATGATAACTACGAGTTGGACGATTAAAGATGTAGATATTAGATGTCTAGAGAATGCGTTATCCTGGTTATCCTTATACTAATGACTAGTTTATGAGGAAGACTACAAATGCTCTCTTTCTTTTCCCACTTAGTGTTTCATTGTATATTAATCTTTATATTAGTGCAGTCTTTTTCTTTCTTTGTACTCTTAGTGTTGTATATTACTAATCCACTGGCTCACACAGGGATGGAAAAGCATGGGAGGGCTTCTGTGAGAAAGCAAAATGATGTTCATTGATCTTTGAAGTCTAACCCTAAACACAAATCATTAAGACCCTCAAGGGAAAACTTATATATGTACTCCGTGTGCTGTGCTTGTGTCACAGAGCCCATTTTTCCCTTTTCCTAAGAACTGAATGTACTCAATGTATGAGACATGGATGTACTCTAACATGCATTAGTAAGACACTTGAATGCCTTCTATGTAACTTCCATGGTCTCCAAAAATAAAGCATTATAAAAAATGAAAAAAATCCCAACACGTGTATTTCTTTCATATATTTTATTCGTACATTTTCAGTTTTGTAGACAAAAGTGCTAACCCAATAAAGCAAATATCCCTCACTGATAAACACATATAAAGAGACGAGCTAAATTAGATAGATAGGTAAATACATATTGACAATAATAGAAATAAACATATAGAGTGATATATTAAGACATGTAAAGATATATATGTATTTGTATGAGTTTCATTTCAATAGTCAATACACCAGCCACAAAAATTTAGATCAACTCTGCCACCATAAGGAAATAACTAGTAAGCTTGGCTATTCATTGCTGCAGATGGGGCCAAGAGCTCTGTGCAATTTACTATGTATTACATTTTTAAAAAAGTAATGGGGGGGATGTACACCCTATTGAACACTTTTACAAAACTTTACTTTTCAGCTTGCAAGCCCCTTTATTTTGTAACAATTTTGGCCCACTGCATACCTGTCGTTCCAACTTGAAGTAGACCCAAAACTTGCGAGCATAAAACTAAAGGATTTTCAATGTTAGTTTGCCTGAAATTCAGTAAATTAAGCATAGCCCTTGGCAACATGAGTTTGAAAGTATAGTACTACTCCTTTAGCATTCCTCATCCATTACTGTCCCAACACATCAGGACTTTTCCACTTTGAAGACAACAGGACCCTTTATGGTGAGGCCGAGGTAGAACCTGAGCGCTGAGTCATCAGACTCAAACTCTGCTGTGGCAGGGATCTTCAACCCTCCAACACGAACATCTCTTTTCTGCTCTCCTTGACTCTGTGAGCTCATGGACTCAATCTCAACTGGCAGAAGGATTTCTTGGATTTCTGGGATTTGCCACACTTCCCCGTTGCTCCAGTAACCACAGATCCTCTTCCATTTCTCATTGCTATTTCTATTCGGGCTGTAAGTTAACTCAGTGTCAACTTTTTCCTCCACAATGGCGTCCAGTGTTGATTTGTGACTCCATTTGTCCAGTCCGGAGCCCTTTCCCAGGAAAAACAATGGCAAAAGATATCGACCTTGAAGGTATTTGGCATAACCAGCATTCTCAAACGCTTGCTCCATGAGTACAACATGCTCTGGCAATTTAAGTTCAGACACAAAGCCGAGTGACAGCTGTGCAGGATCTTCTCCTGGTTGTGGTTCTTTCACGGTAATGTTTTCCAACCTGTTGCTCTCTGTCGTTGGCCATTTCACTTCCTCTTCACCCTCCACTTCAGCCACTCTCTCAGGATCCTCAGGCCAAAACAACATCAGAACCAAAAGGTTAAACTCAGGACTTACACGCACGTCCCCAGTGCCCAAGAACTTGTGTAGAATCTCTTGGAGCTCTCTCACAGGAGCCACTTTTAGAGAGCTGTTCTGTGTCTTAATGCTCAGGATGATATTGGAGAGGATGTACTGCTGTGCTGCTTCGACGCCGTCATCTTCCTCATAGATCTTCTTCAAACGATTACAAACTGCCTCTAAATCAGACACTGTTTTCTCTCTCTCCTTCAACCCAGCACGTCTTCCCCTTGACGTAAACTGGCCGTGGTTCAAATAGTCAAGGAGGCCTGGAAAGCTGGTAGAATCTGTCGCTCTCTTCCATGTGTAGTATTGATAACAGAGTGCGACATCTTTCCAGAAGTAAGGCGGCTCGAGGTATGCCTTTCTTGGCCTGGAGTAAGTAAGGTACCATTCAAAAAAGCTGAACCTTTCCTCCACTTCCTGTATGAAAGACTGGTTGTTTCTTTGAAAAAGAAAACCTGCTCGCTCAAAGATTATATTCGCCACTTGCATGAAACCAAAACGGCCTCTGTTGTTGAAGGAAACTTCATCATCCATCTCTTTTCTGACTTCCGCTTCAGCTTTCTCTTCAACGTCCTTAAATGCAGTAAAGGCCTCCCTTGACAGGTGGGGTATGATTTTACTCCAATCCTTGAATGCCCACAGATTTAAAAGAACCCACAGTAAACGGTTCTTGTAAACTTGTCCAAGAGTGTCGGCCACGTAAGAACTGTTTGGTGCTCTTTCTATAGCAGTCTTTGCCCACATTTTAGCTTTTTCATAGTTGCCTCGTTTTATGTAATACAAACGGGCAAGTGTCTGAGGGAAGATGGGATACTGTCTCATTTTATTTGATGCTGTTTTCAAGACAGATATTGCATTGAACAAATTCTCTCTCCCACATATGTCCTCTATCAACCTTGAAAACTTCTTTTTACCCTTTTCTTCAATATCTCTCTTAGTCAGTAAATCTTTGACGAATTGCACTGTGTCTTCCTGAGCCTGATCCCCGCAGAGTTGTAACATCAGGTCCTTCACTGTAGTACTCCTTTTTATTTGTAGGTTGGTGACTACCGCCAAAGCTTTACGAGCAAACAGTGGCTCTATGCGAACGTGTTCAGGGTCCGTACTCGATGTGTCAATAATGGCAGTAAAAGGCTCCATTCTTTCCTCAAAAGGAGGGCCTCCGTGGATGGGATCAGGGGGTCCAAGGACTGTTTGACATTCAGACTTCAGGAGGGAGGACTCAGGGATGTAACTGTTCATCAGCGCCACAAAAAGAAAACAACTGCGTCTCTTTGGACTTAGGGTTTTCTTCCACATATCGCTTGATGTCTCCAAAAACATGCTGGTCCACATCAGGAAATTCACTCCATGGAAACTCAGTTCCAGCCAAAGGGGTTTCTGCTCCACTGTCAGCTGACGTGGTTTCTCTTGAAATGCTCTCCATGACTGTTAGCTCAGAGTTGTATGTTGAAGAAGGTTTTACTCTTTGGTTTTTCCAAAAAGGTAGATAACCTGCAGAGGTGATAAAGCAGAGTCCATGTTAAGAGTCACATGTTACAGTCTTCTCAACAAGGGTGATCATGGACAACCCCTCTCACCCTCTCCATGATGTGCTGTGGGACAATGGCAGATCCGTCAGCCAACACATCATCCCACCCAGGAGCAGAGCAACGCCATCAGACTTTACAACAGTGGCTTAGGCCACACTCTGTCACTGCACTGACCCCACCCACCCCTTCAAAAAACAAAAACAAAATTCCTTTCCACACTGTACTTGATTAATATTACACTGTACTGCACTTGAAAATTTGTAATATCCCCTAAAACAGTTTCTTATCTGTAGGAAAGCCTTGTTAATATTAAGTGTTCTGTTTCATGCGGGGTTATGTTTTCTTACTGGCCCTTTAAGAGGGGCGGAGTTTTACCAGAGTTTGCTCTGCTGCATGTTAGAGCAATGTGACCACATGTCGATCGGCTGAGGGGAGCGGTGTGTGATTCTCTCCTGTTTTAGAAGACGTGTATACATCAGAAATGTAATTAGTGGCTGATTTATGTCATAACCAATGTTAATTCATCCTGAAGATGATTATTTGTTTATGTTATATTGTTTATAGTCCTTTGTCGTAGTTGTTCAGTTAGCTGAATTGGTTGTTAACTTGTGCACCCTTGCTAAGCTAGCTATGCACTCCAGATTTACATTGCTGTTGGCATGCACTGAAGAGATATATGTCCTGATTCATGTTATTATTTCCTCTTGCTAATTGGGTTTGTTGATTATTGTCTATGATCATTATATTTTTATTGTATGAGTATTAGCTTGTGTTGTGCACCTTAATCATGCTTTGGGTGTGTGCTAATATGCTGTATACTGTTGTATTGTGTTTACAGAACCACGTTCTTCCAAGTAAAGTCCATATTACTCCTGAATCCGTGATTCTCCAGCTGGAGTCACACTCACATAGTGTCGCCAGCTTTATCCAAGGCACCTTGTAGAGACCCAGAGCTATCTTACATTATCAGTATTGTTAATATGTTTTTAAATATATTGCACCTTTCAACATAACATATCTCTTATCTCGGTTTACTACTGCACAGTTCTTAAAATATAAAATAATTTACACTGTCACAATGTACTGTCAATATAACTGCTGTTACCTGTCACACTGTTTCACTTTAACACCTAGAGGTCTGGACTCAAGTCTTGTGACTTAGACTCAAGTCAGACTCGAGTCACAATTTTGAGGACTTTTGATTCGACTTGAGCAAATCTTAAATTTGAATTGATTCGACTTAGACTTGAATGCCAATGACTCGTGACTTCGCTTGGACCAGTGGCGGTTCTAGGGATAGGGCCACAGAGGCATTGGCCCCATTTGAAATCTAATTGGCCCCCTGAAGTGCCCCTGTCCTATCACTCATCTGTTATTTTCCTAGAGAATGACAATCAGATTATAGGTGAATGCATCACCATGCCAAGCCACTGGTGGCAGTAGTGCACCAAATAGGCAGATCTACTGTCAATAAAGCTGACAGAAGAAGACTATCATTTGAATGAACACAACACTGATCATCCATGACAACGATACCACAGGCAGCCTCGAGACAAAATGGAGAACCGCCTGATAGCAGTCAACCTTTTGTAGTCACATAACCCCATGGCTGTTATTCATGTTTGAAAGAACATTAACTGCTGCTGTCACTCAGCTCAAGACTGACAAACTTTAAGTTAAGAAACAGCAGTAAGCTTTTAATTAGCTTAAAAATAATCACTGCCTTCAGTGAAACAGAGGATAACATTAATGAAACATCCACTGATTTAAGTAACGCTTTCATACAAAGCAGAGAAAGGAAAGAAAACGTGAAGAAAAAGAGATTTTTATCATCATATCCAAAGCGATGCAGCCACCATCCGCTCTGTGGACTACAGGCCTGATATTAACCAAGGAGGTTTTGTTTTTGCCAGCATATGTTAGTTAGTTAGTTTTTTAATTGGTCTGTTTAGTTGTTAGCAAGATTACACAAAAACTACTGGAAGGATTTTGTTGACATTTTCAGGAGGTGTTGGTAATGGCCCAAATTTAAAATAATTAGATTTTGGTGGTGATCCAGATAACCGCCATTTGCAAACAATTGTTTTTGCTCAATAACTGTCAAGGAATTAAACCCAAAGGAAACTAACAAAAACAAAGTGCTGGACCCAATTGCAGATTACAAAGGAAAAAAGGCTTTATTTTTAAACTCAACAGGGATCAAAGTCCAGAAAAAAAAGTCCAAAACAGAAACTCCAAAAATACAAAACAAAGTAACAACAAAAAGCCAAGCCCGAACAGAAACTACCTTAAACGCTGGGGTAACACGAGGAACTCACAGGAGACATGGTGAGGAGGAAGACGAATGACCCAACAAAGAGAACAGGGAAAACAGAGACTAAATACACTGGGGAAACCATCAAGCACAGGTGAAACAATCACCCAGGTGAAGGGAATCATCATTAGAGAGACACAGAGGGGAGGGCAGGAAAACACCACGAGGAACACAGGGTTTTCAAAATAAAACAGGAAACAAGAGAGACAGGGGAAAACAGTTCACAAAACAGGTAACTAGGATAAGAAACAGCGACAAGACAGTAAAACAGGGAACAGCAGGAGGTCTAAAAGGGGAATAAATACAAAAATAACAAAAGAAATCAGATCCTGATAATAACTGTCTAACTAATAATGATATCGACATGATTCTGAGTGCTAAGTGTGGGTTTTCAGGGTCATGAATCATATTATGATGATAACTTTATCATGAAACTATTGCTTATAGATGTCACAGCAATATGTGAGCTACCTTGACAGAGTGCTTTCTAGTTTTACTGTTACTGCTGTTGTCTGTCAGTAAGTCCTTTTTTAACTCAGCCAATGTGAATGTGAACATTTCATCTAAATAACTCCCGTATTGCTCGGCGTCTTGTTTGCAGACGATGCGGTTTTAGTGAACACAAGAAACACGAGACAAGAGGAATAAGAAATCAAAACAAGGAACACAAGGGAAAAACGTACTACATAAAACAGAACTAGCCGTACCATAACACTGTACATGAACACAAAAATTGATCCCTGATTCGGTACAAACAACTGTGCCAACTCACCTAAAAAAGGTGGTCTCAGCTTGCTTCCAATTGACCCCTGGAGGGGTTCATTTCATGAGGACAAAAATTGACCTAGCAACCGATACAAACAGGGTGACGAGTTAACTCATTACACGGCTGAAGTAGCATGAGCAGCAGCAGTAGTAGTAATAACTAGAAGTGCTCTGCCAGTGCATTTCTAACATTGTCGGGCGAGTTATTGTGTAAAATGTGGAAAACTGACCTTTTTTTTTTTACAATGTTAACAAATGCTTGAAAAATCCTGGAATCCTCATCTGTATTTGGATCACCACCAGAATCTAATCAGTTCTTCCTTGTGCTCCGACCAAAATTGCCTGAAAATTTCATCAAATTACAGTCATAACTTTTGTTTTAGTTATCCTGTTCAAAAAACAAACACGCAAAATAACAAATGCCGGCAAAAACATGACCTTTGCAGAGGTAATAAATGTATTATGGCTACAAGGCAACCAGGCTGATAACAAAGCACTACTTAATAATAATGTTTTGGATCCCACAGAGACACTCTCTGTGCTCTACCACGACATACATGACATTAACAACAGGTTAAAATAACTCAACTCTACAGCAGATCGTCACAGAACTGGACCACACTGAACAGAATTCTGAGAATATTCTAAAATTAAAGCCAGAATTTTGCAGAATTTTGCAGAATTCTCAGATTATCTGACATTAGTGTCAGGTTAATCAAATTTAGTACTCTGACATTATAGTCAGGATTCTGAGCTTTTTAAGACAGAACTGTGAGAGCAAATGTCATTACTGTGAAAACACGACATAGATTAAAAGAAATCTAAATTTAAAATCAGAATTCTGGTTTTGTTCTCAGAAATCTGACTTTGTCTGACTTAATCTCATACTTTCACAGTAACTTAAATATTCCAAATTAATTCTCCAGAATTTTTAAGGAATCTCAGAATTTCACTTTTATCTCAGAATTTTTGTTCAGAATTCTGAATTATGAGTCAAAGTCAGAATTTTGAGAAAACAATAGGAGAATTCTAACTTTAAACGTTCCTTTTTTTAAGTCTGTGAAAGAAGTCATAGTTCTGGGAATAAAACCAGAGTTCTGAGAATTAGGTCTTCACCGTTTATAAAACATATTAAATACACATCACTCCCAGGCCAAAACCTCTTATCTCCATTTTCCTTAAATAGCACTATTATCCTCTATGTTGGTGAGTGAGTTTTATATGAATCAACACTGTAAAAATTATTTCTAAACAAGACAGCACAACATTCAATCATTCAGTCATGGAGTGTTTTTCTTCCTGAAAAGTAGCAGTTTTGGAGATAGGATGTTTGTGCCCAACAGCGACGATTAAAAACAACAGATTATGAAAAATCAAATGAGTTTACCTGTTTGAGTCCCACCTGCTGTGAGAATGACCTACGAGCCAAATGTGTGTTATTATTAAGTAGGCTGAAGTCACGCCCTTAAAATGCTGTCCATTCCTGCTTTGTGGCTATGACGTGTATCTCATTGTGTTATAAAGGTTGCTTAGAGATTTGTGATGCATTTATTGTTTTATGATTTCAGTCTTGTTTACTCAAAAATGAAAATCAGATTTGTTCAGGTCAGTTATTGTGCTGGAATGTTTTCTGTCTATAAACTTCCTTGTTACCAATGTTTACATAAGATATCACTCCTCTAGCACAAGGTGGGACTTTCCTTTCCGATCTTCGCTGACATGAAAGTGAAGTCCATGACTGATGATCTTAATGTTGTTTTATAACTTTAAATGTGTTGTACTTTTATTCGATTTCTCTTCTTCAGCGCTGTTTATTGCAACATGTTATTGTGTAAAAGCTATTTTTATATCATACCACACCATCACTGTAATAAATATTCTCGCAATTTAATTCCTTAAGTTCTCAGTACTGCTTGAGACACAGTTGATCACTCTATGTTATATTATGCAGTGTTGTGGTGGGAAGCGCAGCGGTGTTAACTAATTTCTGACTGGTGCATGTGTCATTCTCACTGTTTTTACTCTGTGATATTGTTGATAAGTAAATCTTCGGACAAATGGTGCTGTCATGAATACATTTACATTTTTAGTGTAAATATTGTTAATTGTTAATACTGTGTATACCTCCACCTCATTCGGAGCCTCATGTCCACTTAATTTTACTTACTTATTTGACTTATTTTCCTTCATAAGGAAGTTTTATACTGCTTAAAGACTCTGCACGTTGCAACCTGCTTACGTAATTTTTATGCTCTTTTCATTTGTTTTTATTTTTACTTGTATTTATTTTATCTTTATTATTTTTTTAATGATACTGTCTATTCTAATGTCCTCATCTGTTATTTCCAACTGCTGTACTGTGTACAAGAGCAACTGAAACAACCAAATTTCCCCTTGGGGCAGCCGGCCAAGCAGGTCAGCTCAGACTTCTCGAAACCACCTCGACTGAGTCCTATTAATGTGAAGTGGCTTCAAGCTACATTACAGAACTGTTAAACCCTTAGCCCACAGCCTGAGATTATCGGGCTGGGACCCTCTGGTCTTTCCAAAGTTAAGAATTAAAAACAAAGATGATCAGGCTTTTTCTAGCAGTGCTTCTTGACTTTGTGACCACCTTCCTAAGGAGACGGGCATGAAGAACTTCACCCCATAATTGATAAAAAATTCCCTCAAAGAATCGATTCATTCCTCTTTGTTCTGCATTACTTGCAAACCAGGACCTCAGGCTCTCGTCAGAGGCAGTCAGCAGAAATGACAACAAAGAAGTCAGAAATGATCTTTTCAAAGATGGCATTTTTTACAACTACACAGATTTTCAAAGGTTTTTGAATTGCCAACAACTCACAAATTTCACTACTTTCAGGTTTGACATTGTGCCATTTCTTTTTTTCATTTACTCTTCAATGCCACCTGAACAGAAATATTCATTGTTAAATGATTCATTGCTTTTTCTAAGTACATTTCAATCAGCTCTTAATGTTTTGCACAACGTATTTTTGTTATTGTTATTGCCATTATTTGCTTTCTTTTTTTTTTTTTAAACATAGTTGTTCTTTGCTAAACTGTTTCATCATCTTTTATCTTTGCTCCTCTTTGACTCATTTTACAATGTTGGGTTCTTGCACACTTACCACTTTATCTTGCGTCAATAAAATATTTATTTTACACTCACAGAAGATGGGAGTTATGAGAAAAAATTCAACAGATATTACAATTCTTCTGATACAGAACATTACAAACAAGAACTTCAGACAATGAGTCAATGAAGATAACCACAGAAATACAGCAATCCAACCAATCATTTGTGTTGAGATGAAATGAGGCCCCTCTGCTGCACAGTTAGCATCCTGTAATGACAAAATGAACATTTTTAAAGTGTGTTATAATGTTTTTTTCAAGTAGAGGCCTTTAATTAAATGCTCCAGAATATGTTAAAAAATAAGTTTGATCAAAGTTAGTGAAAAACCTCCAACAAAAGGAAAAGTTAAACACTGTAAAAAATCTTTCTGTATTGTATTGTTGAGCCAACATAGTTTTTTGATTCGATTTAATCTGTAAGTAGGTTAATTACGAGGCTTTCACTGGCACCATGTACTGTTATCCAGCTAACGTCCGCCCCCAGATATCTCGTCCCAGGGACAAAGCTCACAAGTTCCTTTATTGGCACTCGTATTAACCAGTGCTAAAAACCCGAACTAACTCTTTAAGGAAAGTAGACCAAACTCACCACTCTGCACCTTCTCCTTCTCGACCTCCTTGTAAGGATGAAACATGAGTCCATTTTTGTCCTTTAGCCAGCTGATGGAGGCATCAGACAACGGTGGAAAATTTAGGCTCGCCTCCAGCTAAGATAAAACAGTACCGAAACGTCTGTTTTTTATAGTCAGAACTGATAAAAGTGAAGCAGCAGCAAAACATAACTAAGGTGGCCCTGAGATGCAAATACAACATATTAATGACCTGTAAATATAACCATGAAGGCAAATAAAAACACAGATCACATCAAAAATCTGAAAAAACTGAAACAGAATTGTTCATTCTTTATTTGTTGTGGTTTTGATTTGTATTTTTTTCCCAACTTGTGAGTGCATTTTATACTTTGATGCCAATTTAATTTGCTTTTGCCTTCTTTTTAATTCTGATTGTGATATTTGATCTCTAATTTCATCTGTTGTTGTCTTTATTTGTTGGTGTTTTTGTTTTGTAATTCCCCTTTTTTTGATTTTTGTTTTTACATGTTTCATTTTTCAATGTCGTGTGTCTCACTTAAACATTATGTTTTTCATTTGTTGTGGCTTTTGCATTTGTTTTGTGCTCTAAATTAATGTATTGTTTCCCCCCGTTGTTGCATTTTTTAATTTTTTTGCCATCTGATTTATCATTGCATTCTTCTTATTTGTGGTTAAAGCTTTTTATCTATTGTTTTCACTTTGCCTATCATATTTTATTTGTTGCTGTGGTTTTGTCTAATTGCCCTTTTAATTGTGTTTTTATTGTTGTTTCACATGTTGATGTTTATTTGTTCTTTTGTTATTGTTGTGCTTTTTAATGTTTTTTTAGTTTTTCATTTAATGTAGTTTTTTACTTATTATGGTTTATTATTTGTTTTTGTTCTCTTAATTTATTGTTATGTTTTTACCTAGTGTACAATTTTTAAAAACTTGGCTTTTTAATTTGATGTTGTGCTTTTTACCGATTGTTGTGTTGGAAAATTTTTGTTGTGCTCTTAATTGTTATTATGGTTTCTATTAGTTTTGCACTTTTGTTGTTGGATGCTCCAGTTTGTTAATCTTTTTTATTTGTAATCATTTTTTTTTTGTTTTGTTTTGTTTTTTGCTTTCTTTTTTGATGAGGAATTCCCTTTTGTTGTGTCATTTGTATTCAATATTTATAGTTACATTACTGATTATTTTTACAGCTTAATGTACTGTTTTCATCTGTTTTTCCTTTTTTTTTCAATGTTTTGAACTTTGTTATTATTGTGCTTTTCTATTTTCTTGTCATTTCTTCATTTCTGATTCTGATTTTTTTGTTGTTTGTTGTGTTTTTTTCTTAGTGCAATTTTTAATTTTTGATATATCTTTATTTGTTGTTCTAGTTTTTGAATTTGATGTTTAATATTTTTCACTATCCAATGTGTTTTTATCATTTGTAGTTATGCTGTTTATCTTTTTGGTTGTGTTTTGTATTTGCTATAGCATTTTTTATTTGTTGTTATGTTTCATTTGTTGCTGTGCATTTTGTGGTTGATGCTTTTGGTGATGTATTTTTTTCAACTCTGTTTTATGATCATTGTTTAAAACAGTTTTTAATTGCTGTTTTGTGGTTTTGTGTATTATTTTTTACTAATTAATTTAGATGTCTTTACATGTTGTGCTTTGCACTGTATATATTGTTGCACCTTTTTTTGTTGTGTTTCTTATTTGTTGTTTTTTTTAATTTATGAGTTTTGCACTTTAGGGCCACTGTACATTAAACAGTTGAGCAGGTTTACGTTCTCTTACTTTCACATTCAGATACATAATAAACACGTTTATATTATTTATACTCTACCTTTTTAAGAAGAGAGTCGGTGATTGTTGAGTTTGTCAGGTTCACGCTGGTTTGCACCTTCATCCTGATCGTCATGTACTTCATCCTGAGATCTGCAGCACAGAAACACAATCATAGACATCGGGTTCAGTTGTTATTGCACATGTAAAGGTTTTATATCAGTATGTACCTGTAGTTTTCTTATGCAGTTTCAATCACAGCACATAAAGCTGCTTTGCCTTTCACTCCACTTCTGTCATATTTTGGTGAGTGTTTGTTTTACGATGTGGCTCACATTCAGTAGCGCAGTAACTCCCACCTTTGACATTATCTGATTGCAGACTGACGGAATGATCATCCAATCACCTGCTGGATATGCTTCTTAAAGGTTCTGCCCTCCCCAAACACTTTCTATTGGCTCTTTCCCAGATAGACTAGTGAAAATATGTTGAATGGTCTATCTAGTGTGTCAGGTTACATCTTTTCTAAATGTCAAGTTTTAATCAGAAGACTCTTTCAATGCAATGAAGTTTGGCAAAGGAAGCAACTCACCGCCCTGGCAGACGAATGTGGCCTTTTGGTTACAGTCTGCGTCGACCCATTTCCCCCCGTATGGCGCAGAAACCGCAGCGCAGTTTGCCCGATTCTGCCTATTGTGCAGCCAGTTCCTGAAGGAGCTTTGACTTCCATCCGACCAAGTCCAGGAGTCACTGAACAGGCCGATCCACACCTTGGTCTCCAGAACGACAAAACCATACCAGGTTTTGATTATGTTAATGATATCGCTGTTGTCCTGGTCGTTGCTGATGTAGGCCAAGTCCGTGTGCTTACTTCTGCACTGCCCCATGCTGCTCCACCAGGCTCTCGCGTCTTTATAATGAATATAACTTTCCTGACCGTTGCTTTGAACTGAAGAGAAGATCATGGAGAAAAGATTTATCTGTTGGCTTTAAAGCAGCAGCAGTGGTAGTTCTTCTATTTATGTCAATGCTAAAAATACTAAATGTAACTTCAAGGTCCCATGTCCCTAGTGTGTATGATCGTTCAAATCATGTCTTAGGTGTCTATTAAAAGGATAGTTCAGGTTTTCTTAAGTGGGGTTGCTGGAGGCCCATGGCTCGCAAGTTCCTTTAAAGCCAGTGTTTGATTTAAGTTAAATGAAAAATGAAAATAGGTGGAGACTGTATGGCTATGACATTATAAACCCCAGGAACTAAAATATGTAGCATTTTAAAGGTGTAGTCAGCGATCTTAATTGATGCACTGTTTGTCAAATTCACCGTATTTCTCCTCATCATCTGCAAACTGTCACTTCTGAGAGCATGCTGGAAAAAAAAGTCTGGTTTCAATACACAGCCTAGGCTCTGAATTTCAGCAGGTAAATCCTGTGTGTCGGACCGAGCCACCAAAACAGGGGTACACCACCTCACGCCCAGGGGGTGGTTCATACTCGTGTGCAGGTCAGACAGAGGGGAGGGGGAGTAGTAGGTCACGTAGCGTGCACTGTTAGCGTAAGAGAGAGACACAGTAGTTACCCTCGAGCGTTGGCTGGTCCGGCCTCCATCATGTTGGTCAGCTACGCAGTTTCTACGGCTGTTTCCATGACAATGTGCATCCGTGAACCTCGGGGGTGGAGCCGGGGGTGGAGTATGAAGGGAGAGGTGGGTCTGTTTTCGTTTAAACGTAAAATATCAACAACCTCTCTACTCGTTTTCTCCCACATCACTGACTACACCTTTAAAGGGAACCCTGGCTGTGAAGACAAATAGTCATAAAGATGCTTTAATGTTTGTCTAATACTAGAATGTGTTGTTAAAAAAGCACAAAGAATTGTTATTTCTCTAAAAATCGCATTTTTTCCTAACCTACGGACGCAGCCATTGTTTTACTCGCGCAATGCATGCTGGGTTGATGACATTATAGGGCTGCACTGTGCCGAGCTGCTACGTTTACTCACTGGCTATCAGGGGCAAGAATACCATAATAATGCCACATTGTGCTACTTTTGGGTGCAATTTTCAGTCAAAGGGAAACAAGGGGAGTGATGTAAGTCTACACAGCTTCACCAGTGACAAGAAGAGAAGAAAGGAGTGGAAAATCGCTTGTGGACGTACAAAACTTCTAAAGGACCCGTGGCTATGTTCTCGCCACTTCTCTCCAGATGCATTTGATGCGTTTAGCCGAGCCAAGCTGCTGAAAGAGCTCACAGGCGCTGCTAGTTACATAGACTAAAGCCAAATGCCTTGTCTACAGTTTTCTCACACAAACAGACAAAACGCCCTCAGTAGATGACGTGTAAGGGTTGCACTGTGCCGAGCATGAAGACATGCTTGAGGAAATGCCATAGGCAGGAGACACTTGGTGTTCTTCTGCGAGGATGTCAACAACTCGCTCCTGCAGATTTAGCTGACGGCGAACCATCGAGCATGACCACGATCACAGAGGAAGCTGTGAGTCTGAGTCTGTAGACTTACGGACTGCTGTGTTGACTGATTCATCTGCAGGAGTGAATTACTGACATCCTCGCAGGAGAACATCCAGCGTCTCCTGCCTATGGCGTTTCCTCTAAAGGACTTCTCTCGTTTCCCAAGGGCATTTTGTCTGTTTGTGTGAGAAAACTAGGCAAGGCATTTGGCTTTAGTCTATGTAACTAGCAGCACCTGTGACTTCTTTCAGCAGCTTGGCTCGGCTAAACGCATTAAATGCATCTGGAGAGAAGTGGCGAGAACATAGCCACGGGTCCTTTAGAAGTTGTGTACGTCCACAAGCGATTTCCCACTCCTTTCTTCTCTTCTTGTCGCTGGTGAAGCTGTGTAGACTTACATCACTCCCCTTGTTTCTCTTTGACTGAAAATTGCACCCAAAAGTAGCACAATGTGGCATTATTATGGTATTCTCGCTCCTGATAGCCAGTGAGTAAACATAGCAGCTCGGCACAGTGCAGCCCTATAACGTCATCAACCCAGCATGCATTGCGCGAGTAAAACAATGGCTGCGTCCGTAGGTTAGAATATGTGTTATAAAATGCGATTTTTAAAGAAATAACAATTCTTTGTGCTTTTTAAATGACACATTCTAGTATTAGATAAACATTAAAGCATCTTTATGACTATTTGTCTTCACAGCCGGGGTTTCTTTTAAGGGGCATTTTCTTGAAAGAGGCATAGAGCATTTCTCTATGAACTGAGAGTTTAGTAAACAGTGTCATGTTCTTTGCACCTCTAACAACATTAAAAGCAAAGAAAATTGATTTTGCGGGACAAAGGGCCTTTACCCTTGCAGTGCAGCTGGATCCACCTGATTCAATATCTTTAACTAGGCAGATTCATCTTGTCAAGCTTCAATCTACAACTGTGAGTGGCCCAAAGCAGCACGGCCCAATCAGAGACTGTTAGAACAGGATTAGGAGGGAGCTATGAGCGAGACGATAGCAGGAAGTGACTGCTCATACAGACGTTAGCATAGATGCTAACAGCTTCAGTAGCAATTTTAGCAGATCTGGACTGCATTTCTTTATCAAATGAAAAACAAATAACAACACTAAATGCACTTGTTGATAGAAAGGGTTTTTTTCGCTCCACTTCCAACATGTTTTGCCGAGAGTTGGTCCGGTTAAATGGCTTACGTTTTGTGCTTTACTCTGCTGCAGAAGTGCTCACCTACTACATTATCTGATTGGTCTGGAATGAATGTGACTGGCAGAAAGCATTGCTCAACAACCTGCAGGACATGCTTTTGAAAGTTTCTGCTGAAAACCAAACCCTTTCTATGGACTGTTGCCCAGATGGAGTTGTGAAAGAATGGTCCGTCAGGTGTGTCAGGTTAAACTTGAACATATAAACAGTTTTAATAAATGGGTGTAAAAGAACAAGTACAGTTTGTCATATCAAGTACGGTAAAGAGTTCAACTACAAAGCTTTAACAATTGGTGTCTTCAGTTCCCAAAAGCTTATTGAGTGTTTTTAAAAAGAAACGGTGATGTAGCAAAGTGGTTCACATGCCGTTGTCCCAGCTATTTTGGACGTGTTGCAGGAATCAAATTCAAAATGATTGAATATTAGCAACAAAATAATGTTTGTCAGTTTGAAAAATATCTGGATTTTGTAGTGAACTCAATTGAATATATGTTGAAAAAGATGTAAAAATCAGTGGATTCTGTTTCCCTTTACATTTTACACAACGTCTCAACTTCATTGTACCTCTGTCTCACAGCGAGACCTTTTTGGTTCAGATCTTCGTTATTGCGTCAAAACTTACACTTACGTTCATAACACACGTAACCTTTGGTCTCCTCGCAGTTTAAATCGTTCCAGCCCCCTTTCTCAGATAGCTCCCCACACCACTCGCCGCCTGAGGGTTCTCCTTGATTCCACCTGGAGAACGATGCTCCACCCCTGCCATCCGACCACATCCACCTGTTAGCACCTCCTTTCTGAAGCCCAATCCAAGTGTATGACCTGTGACCTCCCAGCGCCTTCACCAGCTCGTGATTGCTGTCCATGTTGCTGACGGTGGCGAGGTCGGTGTACTTCACCCTGCAGTACGTTTGAGCGTCGTACCAGTTGAGGTAGCTTTTGATGAGGTGGTATTGCTGAGATGCTTTGGGGGGGAAAGTTTGACATTTTATATCATTTTGTTTTAGACATATGAGGACAATAAACAACTAGAATGTACTTTAGGCATCAGATTCAAAATGAATGAATATTTCCCAAAATATAATAAAGTTCATCAGGTTGAATGTTAAATATCTTCTCTTCACAGTGAATTTGATTTTTTTTTCATTACCTTTTACACAACATCCCAACTTCATTGGTATTGGGAGGGAGGTATTTTTTGCCATTTTTGGGCTTTTAATTAACTTCTGGCCTGATCAAGACTTTCAAAAACAGTATTTAAACATTTCGGTAAGGTAATTTTAACGTTTTGTAATGTGGTAAGCAATTTTTCACACACACACACACATATATATATATATATATATATATATATATATATATATATATATATATACATATATATATATATATGTAAAATAACAGAATAAAGACTGAAAGATTCTGGGATGAGGAGTAAAAGAAAGACAGAGAAAGGAAGGAGTAGAAGCCAGTCGGTAGCAATACATTTTTATTTTTAATTTATTTTTAATTTATATTTTTGTTTCAGATCTTTTTTTATATCTTGTTAATCTGTAATTCTGACCTGCTACTGACTCCCAATTTCCCTGAGGAAGTTTTCCAAGGGATTAATAAAGTGGTATTTAATCCAATCTAATCTATTTGCCCTGCTGGGTACAATGAGAAGCACATTTGGCGTGTGTGGCAGATATTTTAAAACACAATTCTCAGTTATTCCAAAGATACTTACTCAGATGTATGCTCTGAAAAAGAAAGAGAATCCCTGTTGGAAAACAACACAAAGTCAATATTTACTGATAATATTTCTTAATTAAATAAGGTTGATTTGATTTACCAGGGTTCTTACCAATGAAAGGGATAGCACCCTGCAGCCAGGCCATTTCTCTAAACCATAATGATAATAATGAGGTCACATATCTAAAGTTTTGCAGTTTCAAAGTCACAGCTCACCATAAAGAGAATGTCGTTTTGAGAAATTAAAACAAAAGTGTGCCATTATCAGTCAATCAAGACTGCACTTTTTAATTTGTTCTATACAAAACATATGGTATAGATAATTAAAAAACGCGTCAGTGTATATTTCAAACTCAGACTTACCTCTCTTCTGGCTCAGATGTCTAAAACTAAACCCACCAAGATGTTCAGGATGACCACTGTGGAAGTCATGGAAATTTTTCTCTCTTTCAATTTCTTTTTATGCAAAACTTGGCTGGCACTGAGGTGGAATCATGAGCCCATTTGGTTACCAGTGGTCCTTCTGGAGCAGCTGTTCAAACAAACTTTTCTGGTCGCCCACCTTTGACTTGATGCTGTTTTCTCTTCAAGTGTTATCTGACTTCTTCTGTATTCCAGAGATATACCAATGAAATTAAAGTAAATGGTTCAGTTTGTGGAACAATACCCCAAATGCAGCTCAGACTCGACATGATAATATAACAGGCATGTTTTTGAATTACATGTATCGCTGCAAAAATATAGATCTGTTCTAAAGAGAAATTTGTGTTTAAAGTTTTACTCCCATCTCACTCAATAAAGACAATGAAGACTGCCGCTCTGGACCCGAACTCTCCATCCAACCCCCACATCTTGATTCTTGATACACATGTGCATAAGGACTTTCAGAAGCACACACACTCAGTAGTTCTCATGCAAAAGCAAGCTACCAGAAACAAGACCCACAAACATAACCCTTAGAGTTCAGAATAGTCTTTATTTTATTAATTTTTAGAATACTGGATCATCTAAATAAAGTCAAATATATGTATGTTTGTGGTTTTTCATGGGTTTTATTGCAGTTATATTGGTTGTTACTGCTTTTACAGGGTTTATTGCTGTACATAGGCTTAACTGTGAAGAATGACCAATCCTACAGCAAACAACATTTGTTTGTTTGTTTGATTCATTCAAAAATCAACAACTTGATTAGTTCTACTTCAAGTCAATTAAGTTTTTCTTTATTTGGACAGCAGCCCTGGATTTAGAATCATTATGAGCTTTTTTTGGTATGTGAACACATACAAGGTATTTGAATCTGGTTTCCTCCCTAGTTTATTCTATCTATCTATCTTTCCGTCCACCTGTCTGTCTGTCTCGCTATCTATCTATCTATCTATCTATCTATCTATCTAAGTATCAATCATCTATCTGTCTGTCTATCTATCTATCTATCTATCTAAGTATCAATCATCCATCTGTCTGTCCTATCTATCTATCTATCTATCTATCTATCTATCTTTCTATCTATCTATCTATCTATCTTTCTAAGTATCAATCATCTATCTGTCTGTCCAATCCATCTATCTATCGATCTTTCTATCTATCTAGCTAGCTATCTGTCTGTCTGTCTGTCTGTCTATCTATCTATCTATCTATTTATCTATCTTTTCGTCCATCTGTCTGTCTCGCTATCTATCTATCTATTTATCTATCTATCTATGTATCTATCTATCTTTCCGTCCGTCCATCTGTCTCGCTATCTATCTATCCATCTATCTATCTATCTATCTATCCATATGTCCGTCTATCCATCTGTCTGTTTTGCTTTCTATCTATCTTTCCATCCCTCCATCTATCCATCTGTTCATCCGTCTGTCTATCTATCTATTTATCTTTCTATCTATCTAAGTATCAATCATCCATCTGTCTGTCCTATCTATGTCTGTCCATCCATCCATCAATCTATCCGCTGTCCATCATCTGTCTGTCTGTCTGTCTGTCTATCTATCTGTCTCTCTCACCATCCATCAATCTATCCATCCATCTGTCCATCTATCTGTCTGTCTCACCATCCATCTATCTATCTATCTATCTATCTACCTATCTATCTATCTATCTATCTATCTGTCTATCTATCTATGCATTTTTGCATTAACCATATATTTGAACACATTTTGAGTACATTTATGATCCAAGATTACTGACAAAAAGGAAAATCAAAAATATCTTATGTTATTAAAAACTTACAAATCAAATAAGCTGCATGAGGTAGATATTTAAAACAAAACGAATAACACAAAATAAAACACAACCACTTCAGGTAATACAGAAATTTAACAAAAACCTGTTTTCAAACGAGACGTGACAATATTTTACTTTAAAAAATCCTTCCCTTGTAGATCCATTCCAGCATACAGAGGTGTCAGGCCAGATTTTTCTTCATCTCCTCTCCACATTCATCTGTTGGTAAGAACACAAAGCTGACACATTTGTGGGGTTGGGGGTAATAATGTCATTTTGCAGTGAAGTTACCTTTTTCTGTTGATTTCGGCTCTGCTCTTACAGACCAGCTGAGCAGCTCAATGTCGGACAATCCCTGCATTTGAATGGCTGTATCAAACTAAAAACAGAAAGTTACAATTCATTAATTAATCCAGTGTGCATAATGATCAAATGGTGTTTTTACAAATGAACGCAACTGTTTCTTGTACCTGCTCTATGACTTTCCCTTGGATGGTTGGATTAGTGAGGTCCAAGTTAGTCAGCAACTTTACCTTAATCACAGTCCTTCTCAGAGCATCTGGAAATACAGAAGTGCCACATCATTAAAAGACAACATTTATTCATGACCTATGATACTGTTATTTGGTTTAAACATTATTTACAAGAATTTTTAACCAAATGGGTTCATGACATAAAGTGAAAATTTGCAGCTCTTACAAAGAGTTCAGGCCTTATAAAAACATTAACTTAAAATTATCATCCATATTTACTTGTCTCATTGGTAGTGGTGACTGGAGCTGGAGTTACTACAGTAACTTCTGATGGAGAAAAGACAGACAGAAAAGATTCAGTAATCACCAGAAAATACAAAAGGAAAAGTTAAACACTGCAACAAATCTTACTAGCGTATTGTTGACCCAACATAGTTTTTGATTAGTTTTAACCTGTAAGTGGGTTAATTACGAGGCTTTCCCTAGCACCATGTACTGCTATGTATCTGCCCCAGATATCTCGACCCAGGGACAAAGCGTTCAAGTTCCTTTATTAGTGTATTTACTAGTGCCAGAGGCCTCTAGCAACCCCTCCTTAATAAACCCGAACTTACCCTCTGAAGTTCTTTGCATAATAACGTGTGTCAGGCTGTTTTATTGTGATTTTATCAATGGAAATGAAACAAACTGGTGTTTGTTTTGCAGAGCAATCCACCTGTCATGTAAGCTCTAAAGGCGCTGAACTCTCTTAGGTACAAAGGTGCAAACACACTCATGATGCAGCCTGTTGTATGTGCAAACACATGGTAAACAGCACAGTATTTTGTCATATGAGATGTTAAACTTTTCATCCAGCGAGATTTAAGTCATTTTTTGTTCACGTACAAACAAGTCTGTTGCGTCTGGACTTACTTTGACAGAGGAAGTTGTATTTGCTGGCACATCTCCTGTCATTCCACCCCAACCCGTGTTGCATGGTGACACACTCCTGAGAGCTGTTCAAGTCATTAGGCTGGCCTCCATTCCACCGTGCAAAAGAGGAAATGCTGCCATCGGACCAAACCCAATTGACTCCATACAGGCCGATCCAGGCTTCCTGCACACTTTGGTTCCCCTCCAGTAAGTTCATCAGCGCCATGTTCTCAACCGCACCCCTCACGCTCGCCAGATCAGTGTGGTGCTGCCTGCAGTAGTTTCGAGCATCATACCAACTCTTGTCATCAGCGACAAGCACATATTGATCATCTTCAGTATCTGTTATGTGCGGGGAGGAAAGTAATGAAAATTATCCAGCAAGTATTCAAGGAAAAATAGAAACTTTAACATAGAATTAGGTGTGCAGTCCTATAGGGTGGTGCAGGGATGACGTATTTTTGCAGGCTAACGCACAAGTTAGCACTGTGCTGGTTCACTCGACTGCAAACCCACTAAGCCTTCGGGATGTTTCACTGTTTTGCTGGTTATAAGCTCTGTAGCAAATGAAAAATTATGAAATTATGAAGAAAAGGCTTAATAATTTACTGTGAATAAAAGTGTTTCAAATAGCATACTTTTTTATTGTTCTGAATGGGAAAAAGGCCAGCAACAACAGATTTTGCTAAACCTAGTAACACCTACCAAGAAAGGAGTGGCTTGCTAACTGTGCTAAGCATGTGAATTAGCAGTAACAATTTCACTTGTTCCTTGTTAACTAGCAGTTAGTTGCTAAGGCTTTATGCCCGTAAAACAATGAGTTTTTTTGAGAATGCATTAGCTACCATTAGAAAATGGTACTGATGAGCCTCACCTCTAAAACAAATGGATGGCATTCCCGTTTGGCACTCGTTGTCACTCCAGAAACCATCTTTTGCCATTGAGACGCAGCGAACAAGCAGCTCTGCATTGTCTGGCTGACCTTCCCGCCACTGTCTGTAGTCCCTCTGTAAACCTGTGAAGAAATGCTCACCAAGTAGAGACCACTGCCAGTCTGATTTGGCATACAGACCGATCCAGTAGGCCTTGTCCAAGTTCTGGGTTATATCATTGACTGCATTGTATTCGTTTTCATTAGCAATGGTGGCAAGGTCTCCAGAATTGGCCCTGCAGAAGACCTGGGCTTCAGTCCAGCTTAAATTCAAGTCGTCGAAAAGGATGAACTGCTTTTGAAAGTACATCACGCAGCCTGTTATGAATAAAAAGGACATTCATGAACACTGACAACCTTAAAACGTTATTTAAAATGTAACATATCTCCATTTACACAATTAGCTGGATTTGAAAAGTCAGATCAATCCTTTGAGATTGATAAATAGACTGACAATTGATGAATTTGTTAATTTATTTAAGAAAATAAAAATCACTCAGAAGTTAAAGGTCAGTGGGCCAAACTGTTACAAATTAAAGGATGCTGTCAATTAGACAATCAGAATTGCCTGTAATTTAAAAAACAAAAAATAACTAGCTTTTATTAGAACCAATATCTACATTTCAAAACTAAAAATGAGCAGTTAAGCCAAATTTAATAATATAAACATGGAATTTTAGCCAAATTATTATTTTTTCAATGCAAACAACATGTACATACTTTTTTTTCTTTTTTACTAACTTATGTAATTTACTGCTATTGGATTAATGATTGGACAATTGTTCCATCAATACCATTTATTACCAGCCAATCAGATAAAGTAGTAGGCAGCACTACTGTCGCAGTGTAAATACAAAAAGCGATCCATTACACAAAACAAGCTTTCCCCAAAAAATGTCAGAAGTGGAGTGAAAATATCCTTTCTATTGAGAAATGGTTTCAGTGTTGATGTTTGTTTTTCAGTTAATGAAGAATTGCGTTCCAGATCTGATAAAACTGCTACTGAAGCTGTAAGCACCTATGCTAATCTCTTTACAAGCATTCACTTCCTGCCGTCGTCACACTTGAAGCTCCCCCGTCTTCCTGATCTAAGGATGCTAATTGGGCCGTGCCACTTTGGGCCACTCTCCATTGTTGTAGGTTGGTCAGTCCAAGGTAGTGTGAAGAAAATATTAGACATGTGGTTATTTAAATTCATATGGCTTATATTTTTCCAAATGCAGATTTAATTCTTTCATAAAAATCTTTATAGAACCTCAAAAGTAAATGAAATCTTCTAATTTTGTGTAAAGATAAAAATAAAGCAGTTTTAAAGACTAATCTATAGGTACTTTCCATTTTGCATGTTGTTTTGTGCAAAATTCATAATTAACTACTTTATGGCTGATTTTTTCATCTTTAAGTTTGCACATATGTACATATACACAAAGTCGGGCTATATATGCTAACAGGTTAAACATGTTGACATTTAGGCTGATTTAAGATCATATTTGTGTACTTAAAATGAAAAAAAAAGATGTTGAATCACATCAAACAATGAAGATTCTACATTATGGACCTGAGTATTTCCGATTTATGAGACAAATTTTTATACACCAGTAAGAATATCTTCATTCACTAACTTTAAAATATCAACAGAAAGTAAATACAAAATCTGAAGTATAAAACTTTAGATGCAGTTTGACAGCATTAATACAGTATGTAGTTTGCCTTTGTGTAGATTACGTCACCTACAATACCTTTGTTTTTATACAATTACATTTAATTATGATACCAAGTTAAAGTTTGAATGAGAAGGTTGCAATTCGCTGTTATGGGTGTTGACTCCCAATCACTCTTGACAGTATGCAACATGGACCAATATGAATATAAATTTTCTTACCTGTTTTGGAAATGTTTGCCAAAATAATCCACAGCATGCCTGTAAAACCAAGTCAAAGAGAAAGAAAATAAGTGTTCACACATTTGAATTAGAATTTTGCTCCCATTTTGACTGAGTTTGTGAAAAAGACCACATACCAAACCAAAGCCTTCTCCTTGAACTTCCCTCCATGTCCTTTTATTAAAAACAGACAGAAAGACAGATTTAGAATCATATCATATCCGTTTGAAATAAATACAAATACAGAATGATCATGCACATCCTTAACTTTTGTCTTACCTTCTCCTTCAGGGTCTTCAATTTGAAGAAAATCTACCCTCGGGTCTCCTTTCCTGACTCTAACTTTGGATACTAAATGGCCCATGACCAAGAGACAGTGGTTGTGTGTTTAAGTTTTGCCCTTTTTGGTGAAAACATTTTTTTTTAGTGAAAGAAAGTCAGAGAAGACATGTTTGTGTAAAGTCTCTGGGGCCCTTGAGAGCTCAGCAGACTGACAACCTAAGACAACAGATGCAAATGGACTAAAACAAGCCGACAGAGAAAATGTCTTCAGCTGCTTGACAGCACACATGTGGCATCATGCACAGAAAACATCACAAAAATGAATTATGAGCTTTAACTGAAGAATATGTATTTGAATGAAATAGAAGTTCCCCACAATCAACACCAACCTAAACTGTTTTCTGAAGGAAAAATTAAATTTGTATATCTTGGAATTTTTTTCAGGTTTCCGAATCCCTTCACCAACGTTTTTTTTAACACTAATAATATATTTTGTCATGAAATTGTAAGGGAATGTTGGTCATGGCACAAGGAAGACGGGATAAGATTTTGCTGGTGAATCGAATCCAGATCTAGGACTTTTTTCAAGAATTTGTTAGCATTGCTAGATAGGGTAGCCTTCGAAATTTTTGCCAATAAGTCAATGAGTTGACAACAGAATTTTTGACAATAACTCACATGACAATGATAGAAATGCCCTGGTGGAGGTTTGTGCTCTTGGAACAGTTCCAGTTGTTCATATGTTGGGGTGATATCTTTTCATAGTGAATTGGGCTTCATCATTGCTGGCTAGGGACTCAAAGGTGAAGACCAAGTTTTGGTTGAAGGGTCTAATGTGGTCCCAAAAGAGTCTGTAGGGTGAATGTTTTTGTCCTTGTGGATGTTTTTGTGGGAACCGAAGACTGTTCCCATTCTGAGAATGAGGACCTTTTCTCACAGTCCCTATATTTTACTCACAGCTGATCAAAAACCAAAGACTTGAAGGTAAAGATCAGATTTAAGTTTTGGAACGGAGGAGGATTTGGTTTGCACTGATGTTTCTACTTGTTAATTTATCTTTGGGTGCCATTTTGATTTTTTACTGGCGGGAGAGAAGCAAGGGGGCAAGGGAATGTCCCCAATAAAGTTGCTAAGAAATAAAGGATTTAACGGATAAAACAAGGTAAGGGGGTCAGGATCTAAGAAGAGCATGTGTGAATGTGTTTGAGTGTTTTCTCATGTATCTTTAAGGGGACATATGAGAGCTTATTAAAGGTAGGGTCTGCAGGATTTTTCATTACTGTTTGTAAACACAACATTAAAACGAAGCCCCTCCCCCTGAACTCCTTGCTACCTGATGCAGGGGCCCACCCTCTGGATGGAGAACACGCCTCCCCAGCCCGATATCCCTGAAGCCGGCTCCGAGCAGGAAAATGAATCTATAACCTACTTGTCCAACAGCATGACGGCTAACTCCGCTTTTCATCCCGAGATGGTCCTTCAGAGCTCGGAAGTGGGTGAAAGCCAACCCTAGGTTCACTCTATGCTTGTCTTAATGCACTTTTATCTGTACTTTTGTAAGGTGACCTTGAGTGTCGTGAAAGGCGCCCTTAAATAAAATATATTATCATTATTATTATTATTATTATTATTATTATTATTATTATTACTCTGGTTTTAGACCGAGCTTTGTCCTCTTGGCGTTTTGCTTCTGCCTGATTGTATCTTCTTTTCTTAGCTGTGGCGTCTGCCATCTTTGCCGGTATTCTGTCGAAACATGCTACCTGTCGAGATGAGCTACCTAGCGCTACTACGCATGCGCCGGTAGGTCTGCGCATGCGCCCTACGTCTTCACTCTCTCTCTTGGTTAGATTTAGCGTAAGGGTTGGGCTGAGGGTAGCTTCTTTCGACAGGGAAGCCTAACAGAACACCGGTCTGCGTAGCGTTCTGTCAGTGCATTTTATAACAGTCAAAGTCGCTTGTGCACTGGGCACGCTGTGATTGGCTGGTGTATCCCAGCCTACTTTCCGCCCAAAAGCGTCCCGAGGCAACCAAAACATCCAAATACAGGCTGAGTGCAAGGTTTAACAGCCATCAGCTCTGTGATGTGGTCATGGGGGAGTGGAAAAGGATTCAAGTGGTAACCTGTGAAGCTCTGGTGAACTCCATGCCCAAGAGGGTTAAGGCAGTGCTGAAAAATAATGGTGGCCACACAAAATGTTGACACTTTGGGTCCAATTTGGACACTTTCACTTAGGTGTGTACTCACTTTTGTTGCCAGCAGTTTAGACATTAATGTCTGTGTGTTGAGTTATGTTGAGGGGACAGTAAATCTACTCTGTTATACAAACTGGACACTCACTTCTTTAAATTTTATCAAAGTGTCATTTCTTCAGTGTTGTCCCATGAAAAGATATACTAAAATATTTGCTGAAATATGAGGGGTGTACTCACTTTTGTGAGATACTGTATCTTCACCTATTTGCTCCCAGCCTCGGAGGACCAAAGGGCCCAGTGGATTAATTTTATTTTTGAAGGGAATGAGCAGCTACAGTCGGCTAAAACCTGTATGTGTGTGCCAGTCACTTCACGTCCGACTGCCTCTTCAACTTCAGTCAGTTCATCACAGGACTGGCAACTAGACTTTTCCTGAATCCAGGTTCAGTACCAACAATCCGTCGCTAAACCTGATGATGGAAATGTGAGTATTTCAATGCTGTGTAGTATTTATTTTGCTCATTGCTACGAGCTAATGCTAACAGGAGGAGGAAGTGAACTAGAGGTAACTGCACAACGTGTTAGCAGTGTTCACGTTACTTGTTGAAAGTCTGAAGAATAAACTTCAGTGTATGAGCATTCTTACATTGGTCAAGAGAAGTTTAGCAGTTGGCTGAATACAATCAGTCCTTTACCCACCCCAGGAGCCTGCAATCTACCTCAACCACACAGCTCAATTTGCACAGACGCAACTGTTCTTTGCACTTTATGTCAGATCTTTGCTCAATATACATGTTTACAGAAATCCGTTCCATTCTGTTCCATTACTTTAACAGGGATATTTATCTTTTTAAACATGTATATAGTTGGAATTTATCTTTATTTTTATTTATATTTGTACAGTATGTTCTTGCTGCTTTCTGTGTTCTATTTAAATCTTTCTTATTTTTATACCTCCTACCGGACATTCCTTGTGGACAGCAGAGTAGAAATTTCATTGTGCAGGGAAACATGTTTCTTCATATGCAAATGACAATAAAAACTTAGAATTTTGAATCTTGAACTCAACCTAACTGACTATTTTTTTACATTTGACTATTTAAGTTATCCATTACGAAGGTAAATTTTTTCAGTTTTTGATGATCAGTCACTGAACTGATTTGCCGCCAAATGTGTCTGCAAAGGTTACTAACATAGCTAAAAGTTGACCCAAAATTGATTTTCCAGAATAGGTTTCAACTTTTTTTCCAGCGTATTTTCCTCTGGTGCAGAACAAATAAAATCAGTCATAAAGTCAATAAAGCACATTTACAGAGTAACATCAGACATATCTGTTGTCTTGGTCATTTGAAATGAAATAATGATCAACTCAAAATTATGTTTGCTTTTTACAGATTTTCAACTAAATTCAGAAAGTAGAAAGTACAGTCAGAACATAAAGGTTTTAAAACCCATCATATTCGCTGGTAACACTGATCTAAGTCTTTTACAAAATCATGCTTAGAAATCATGCTTAGAAACAAGTGTTTACATTATACAGAAATCATACCCCAAATGATTTTTGGTCACTTGTATCTGAATTTTTAAGGATGCAGTATCTCAGTGGTGACTAGCATAGGGACAAGACAGATCACCAGAGCACAATCTATGACAGCGTATAATTTCCTGATTGGCATGGGAAAACAAGGGTGCACTTGATTTGTAAAACACTGTAATAAACTCATGCTAAATATCTTCTTTTAATAATCGTCATAGGCTAAAGTTAGGCTATGTTTTGACAGTATTTTTCTGTTTGCTTGTTTTCTGTGAACTTATAAGGTAATGAATGGATTTTAATGAAAATTTCAGGGATGGTTGGTCATGGCACAAGGAAGAAGTGATACAATTTTGGTGTTGAAACTAATCCAGATGGGGATCCAGGAAGTTTTTCAAGGAATTATTAACAATGCGAGATAGGGCAGTTTCTCGAAATTTTCGTGAATAACGTAATAATTTCTTTGGCGGTGTAACCAATCTGGATGTGGATCCAGGAGGGTTTTTTTTAGATGATGTGTTAACACTTCTAGTTAGTTAACATTCTAGCATTACTAACAAGAAAACTTAAATTCAATATGTGTTGTCTTTGAAAATCAATGAGACTCGCCAATGACACGGATGTGACCACTTACCAGAAGTTGTTTTGTTGTTGTTTTATGTCAAGAAAGTTTTAAAGGGAGCCAAGACAGGCACCTAACAACTCTACAAGTCATATCAATAACTATATAAATTCCTCAGAAACAAATTCAGAAGAAAGGCAAACACACTTACAACCATCACTGAATGAAACAGGTCAGGCCTTTATTTGAAGTCTTATCATGTTAAAGCCCAGGATATACTGACAGGTTACAGCGACTTTTTGAATGGCACATAGCTTGAATTAGATTTCTTATAGCCTTGAAGCACAGACCTTCATTTCTGTCTTCAGAGTGGACTACGCCCACATTTTTAATTTTTGTTATGAAGCTGTTTTGGCTCATGCACATGAACACGCTGCACTGTATTAACTCATGCAAATGATCATTTATATGATTTTAGTGCACTTAAACTGTAGATGTAATTGAAACTTTGTTAATTTTCTAGCAATACTGACTAATATGGATGTGATTTCAGAAAGATTTTTGAGGATTTGTTGAGTAGGTGATATTATAGGGAATATTGGTCATGGCAATGGAGAGAAGCGGTTGGTGATGATCCTAATCCGAATGCAGATCTAGGTTGTTGTTTTTTTTTCAAGGAGAGCTAGGTTTTTGTTTTTTATCATAACTCGGCTAACAATGTCAGAAATGCCTTTGCAGAGGTTTGTGCTCTCTGAAAACTTGTAGTTGAAGCAGTAAGAGCGCAAAATAAAGTCTGAAGTCTAGTGGTTGTAATGTTGAAGTCAGCCAACCGTGTTGTAGCTCCTTTAAAGCCTGAATTAACATTTTAACTTTAGCAGATACATTTATGATTCAAATGTCATGAAAGCAGTGCTCAGTTGTGAAGACCATTTTTAATGAATGAAACGGGCATGTATCATAAACTTTTTATCAGTGGAAGCAGCAAAATGCTACCTTGCAGACTGGTCTTCAAAATATGTCATCTCTATTTGGCTGAAGAGATTCAGCTTCACCTTCCCAGATTACAAACTCTCCTCAGTTGTTTCAGGAGATAGACTGGCCTGCATCATTTGTGAAGTTAACATTGTCGAAGGAGGCAGGATTGGGGATTACCTGCCCAGACTCCATAACCTGCAAAGTTGTTTCAGGAGGTTCTAAGCCAATCATTCGCCTCAACTGGCCCTCAGTTACCAGACGAAGGTTTCCCAAACACATTAAAGTGACATATGCTGCTAAAGAAACATTATTGCCAGCTAAGATCATGCACTCAGCAACAAAACTGGGAAAGTAAAATATTACATAGGAGGACAATCCATACCAAAAAACTATCAGCAAGTGTTTGTCCATTTGTGCACGTAAGGTGAAAGCTAGACCACTCATCAGACAAGTCAGGATTAAACCCAGGCAACCAAAAAACATAGCAACACCATCAACATCGGGGAAAAAGCTGCCAATGAAAGTCAATGTGAGGACAATCGGGAGGGACCAGTGCACACGCTGAAGTCTGGAGGCTAGGGCGGGGTTCTTCTTGATCAGCATGTACTCCATTGCCACCAAAAGGAGAAAGGTGGCTCCACATCGTCTGGACATTGACCATGATTGCAACAGTGTTTGGCAGTATCTCACATAGCAGTCAGATGTCAGAAGCACAACCAACACCACAGGCGTGGACAGCAGCTGGATGATGCAGGTGAAGAGCAGAGACACCCTTAACACGGTGAAGTGTCCAGGCTGGATTTTGTTGCGGCACACAAGTATCATAAAGTAGATCAAATCAAGAGCTGCAACACATTCGCCACACACAAGGAATATAACAGCTGTTACGCTGCTGGTCTCAAAGGCGTATGTTGTGGGGGCAGTTTTACCCAGGCGGTGGGTCTCCATCATCCATGCACCATCAAGAGCCACCGAGTCTTTCATCTTCTACTTTGTTTTTGCGTTCCTGTGGCAAGACATACAACAAACATCACAATTCATCACATTAGTCTACAATGACTGTGAGCAGCCCAAAGTGGGACGGCCCAATCAGAGTCCTTACGAACAGGACGAGTTGGGAGCAACGAGTTAGACGACAGGAAGTGAGTGCACATACAGGGATTAGCATTGTTGCTAACAGCTTCAGTAGCAGTTTTATCAGATTTCTTTATTAAATGAAAAAAATATCAGCACTACAAACTTCTCTATAATAAGGATATTTTTGCTCCACTTCTGACATGTTTTGATGAGTTTGTTTTCTAAAGTGGCTCATGTCCTGTAGTGCAGCAGAGTCTGCCCATTACATTATCTGATTCACCCATAGTTAATGTGATTGATGGAACGATCATCCAATCACATGCGATATGCTTCCAACAGGTTCTGCCCAAACACTTTCTATGGGCTTTCTCCAGATGTACTAGTGAAATACACTGAACAGTCCATCTGGTGTGCAAGGTTATACCAAATGTGTACTGAATTACCAAACCAGGGATGGGCAACATGTTCTAGTTATTATAGATACGTTCATGTTTACAATTTGTTTTTGATTTTGATTTTGACTGATTGGCTGCCCACCTCTGAGCCAAGCCATCAGTGTCAAAATTCAAAGTGTATATACATAAAAATTCAAAGACAAGCCTTGTTTTACCTGTGTATTCAAATTCCTGAGACCAGAGGAGCTGGAAATGTCTCAGCCTTCTTATTTATGATTCAAAGCCGATGCTGAGGAAACCTGGTGCTCACCAACGCCAAACATCAACTGGAGGAAAAGAGTGGTACACTTTTCACTGTTAAGTAATCGAAAAGTCAATGAACAACTAGATTGAAGTCTTTGGTATAAATGAACCTCTCTTGGTGTTGTCAATTTAAGTCAGTGTAATTTGATTCAGTTTCATTTTAAAGCATAATTTGGTTTTACTGCCTACCAGACCAACATAATCAAGCATTTAAAACAGTATTATCGGTATGAAACCAGGGGTGCTCAGTCAATGTAAACTTAGAGCCGATGAAAGTTAGGCCAGTCCCTGAATAAATAACATGAATTGAAGCCAATTTAGGCCTCTTTTTAAATAAACAAAACAACGACTGTTACCCATTTTTCATTTCCTAATATTTTACCATAACCATCTCTTTTCAAATAATGTGAGAAGAAATTATGTATAATATATTCTTATGCTTCATGACAGACATTTAGCAAAACAATTACTGCAAAGAAAGTTTCATAATAAATGCAAAAATTGTGACATATGCCAGCAATCTCAGGCTATTTCTATAGAGTGGTGCAGGAATGACTCCAAAAATGCCAACGTGAGTTAGCATTTAGCCCTTCCTGGTTCCCAACCCTCCAGAGTAAATGGGATTTACGCCTGATAAGCGCCTGAAATAAGGTTCATGGTGAACGCACACACATGAGATTTGTAATGTTTAATGGGGAAAAATAAAATGTATCCAGCGTTGCCTGCTTTTGAATTTTAAACTTTTGTCATGTGTTTACAACAACGGTTGCTAACATACTGCTAACAAGGGCTACAAAAATGGCCGGGAACCCAACAGCAAATAGTTATGATTATTTTTTAATAACCAATTACCTATACACTATTGCTACAGCAATGAGAACTTGATCAGGTCACTTGATTATGAATCAGAATCAGAATCAGAATCATCTTTATTGGCCAAGTATGTTTGTGACATACAAGGAATTTGGTTTCAGCAGGTGGTATCGCTCACAGAATAACAGCAGCAAATATAACCATAAACATAATAGAAAAATATATGTGTATATATATATATATACATATATATATATATATATATATATATATATATATAGATAGATAGATAGATAGATATAGATATAGATATAGATATACATATATATATATATATATATATATATATATAGATATAGATATAGATATAGATATACACCTAATTTGAATAGAAGAAAAATATGTACACTTAGTAGAATATGGATATGTACACTTAGTAGAAAAAGAGAAAAATATGTGTATATACTATATGTATGTACACTTGTGCAGAGAAATAAATATATGTACAATTGGTGCAAAGTACACATTGAAGAAACTCTCAAACAAGAGGTCACAATAAGAAATATATTATGAATATTGTGCTTACTTCTAATTCAAACTACCATATTGTAGTTTCATAGTAGCTTACCAGTAGCTTTTCACTCTTGACGATTACATTTGAAAAAGTGAGACATTTCAAAGACTTTAGTGGGCTTATAGTCGAGGGAAATCGGCGCAATGCTAACTTTTATGTTTGCTTACAAAAATAAGTCAGCCCTGCACCACTCTGTAGGACTGCACAACTTATCATTTGTTGAAGTTTCTATATCCTACATATTCTAGTTATTATAGATTCATTCATGTTTACAATTTGTTTTTGATTTTGACATGACTGATGGGCTGCCCACCCCAGAGCTAAGCCATCAATGTCAAAGTTAAAGCATATATACATAAAAAAAAATGAAAAATAAGCCTTGTATTACCTGTGTATTCAAAATCCTGAGAGCAGAGGAGCTGAAATGTATCAACCCTCTTATTTATGATTTAAAGCAACCTGGTGCTCAGCAACACCCAACACGGACTATAGGAAAAGAGCTGAAAGCTTTTCAACTGTAAAGTAAAAGATCAATTAGATTAAAGTCTTTGGTATAAATGACCCTCTCTTGGCCATGTCTATTTAGGTCCAGACTAAATGTATCTATACCAAAGGGTAATTTGGTTTTACTGCCTACCAGACAAACATAATAAAACATTATAAAACAGTGTTATCAGTATGAGGCCAGGAGTGCTAATGCCACATTGGCACTAAAAGTCAGCCAATGCAAACTTAGAGCCTGTGAAAGTGAGGCTAGTCCCTGATTCAATGAGTATGAATAAAGCCAATTTAGGCCTCTTTTTAGATTAACAAAACAGTTAGTGTTACCAGTTTTCAATTACAAATATTTTATCATAACCTTTTCAAATAATGTGAGAAGAAATTATGTATAATATATTCTTATGCTTCATGACAGACATTTAACAAAAAAATTACTGCAAAGAAAGTTTTATTATAAATGCAAAAATTGTAACATATGGCAGCAATCTCAGGTTTTTTCTATAGAGTGCTGCAAGAATGGGTCCAAAAAGGCCAATGTGAGTTAGCATTTAGCCCTTTGTGGTTCCCAACCCTCCAGAGTAAATGGGATTTAGAATATTGGTTTTGGATAAGTGCCTGAAATAAGGTTCACCATGAACACACGCACATGAGATTTTTAATACTTAATGGGGAAAAATAAAAAACATCTTATGTTGCCTGCTTTTGAATTTTAAAACATTGTCATGTGTTTACAACGACTGTCGCTAACATACTGCTAACAAGGGCTACAAAAATGGCCAGTAACCCAACAGCAAGTATTTGTGAAAGTTTTTTAAAAGGTCACAATAATATGTTAACGTCATCTCCGCCAAAGACGTTATGTTTTTGCCAGGGTCTGTCTGTTTGTTTGTCTGTTAGCAAGATCACGCAAAAACAACTTGATTGATTTACTTGAAAATTTTTACCAGAGGTGTGGTTTGGTCCAAGGAAGACGCCATTCCATTTTGGTGCTGATCCGATCCAGATTGACGTCACAAAAAAATTAAAGTTTATAATGGCAAATCCCATTCATTTCAAGCATTACGGGAATTGTAGCTTACTTGCAAGTTGATGTCAGTGTTTTTAAAGCCTATGTCTCTACATTTCAAAGCTTCCCTAGCAATGCCAGAGGAGGACTTCTGCTAACACAATGGCTAACAATAGCCTGGTAGATCGGCACGTTTTTTTCCGACTTTGTAACTGAAACGCTCACAACTCGGAGATGACGTTATTCACACTCCCCTCTTCCCAGTTCCTGAGTAAATGAAACGCAGCATTCTCCACATTGACAGACATGAGCGGAGACTCAGCTGTCCAATCAGAGCGAAAAAGCCACTGCCATAACTGAGCTGCTGGGCGGAGGTCTGCGCTCTCTGAGAGCTTTTGTAGTTGGAAATGTTCCAGTTGCTTCTAATTTTAACCACCATGTTGTAGTTTCATAGTAGCTTACTAATAGCTCTTCACTCTCGACAATAACGTTTATGTGTAAGAAATCATGAAAAGCAGGTTTGTTTATTAAGATTATCTCAAACAGAAGAGCATGTAGGTTTCAGAATTTTTGGGAGCTACAGAGCTTAGTAACAGCAATGATCCAAAACACAGTGAAAAATATTAGAGGCTTTAGTGGGCTTTCAGTCGAGAGACATCAGCACGTTGGCCTACAACAATACATTATTCCTGCACCACTCTATAGGACTGCACAAATAACCGCTTGTTAAAGTTTCTATTTTACATGTTCTAGTAATTAAAGATTCTTTCTTTTTTACAATTTGTTTGATTTTTTTGACATGACCCTGAGCCAAGCCATCGATGTCAAAAATCAAAGTGTATATACATAAAAATTCAAAGATAAGCCTTGTTTTACCTGTGTATTCAGAATCCTGAGGGTTCAAGAGCTGAAAATGCATCAGCCTTCTTATTTATGATTCCAAGCTGATGCTGAGGAAACCCGGTGCTCGCCAACACCCAACGCTAACTGAGGGAAAAGAGCTGAAAGCTTTTCACTGTTGAGTGATCATAAAAGTCAATGATCAACTAGATTACAGTCTGTGGTGTAAATGACCCACACTGGGGCTTGTCTATTTAGGGCAGAGTGATTTGATTTTATATTAATTTATTATACCAAAGGGTTATTCGATTTTCCTGCCTACCAGACCAACACAATAGCACATTGTTACTCAGTATTAACAGTATGAGGCCAGGTCAGTCACTGTAAACTTAGAGCCTTTGAAAGTGAGACCAGTCCCTATCACCCCACTTCTGCTGCCAGCATAAGGGAGCTACTCAGAGATCTCAACTGTCATGTTGTCGATTTTAATATCAGCTGTTTTCAGCAAAGCTTCCACATCTATAAGGATTAAACACAACAAAAATACTACGGACCACAACCCTTTTTTTTCTCCACATAAATTTGATATCTGCTCTCAGTCTTACTTCAAAGAATACTCTTTACCTTTGCACAAACTGTCACCCTGACCTCAGGTTGAACTGATTATGTTCAGGGTTTAAAGGTCATTGAGCAAGCCCATCAGGCCTTGTGTTTATCCCTTATGAGAAAAGTTAACAACAGAGCGACACTTTAAGGAATATTCCTCAAACTTTGCACGAATGTCTAGTTTGATTCAAGGATGAACTGATTAAGCATATATGTCAAATATCTGAGATCGAGCCCATAGGTCTTGTGTTTACCTTTTGCATTTGACTATCAAAACTCAGTTATGCTTTTAAGATTACTTGAACATTTTACACAAATTTTCCTTTTTTCTCAAGGTTGTGCCATTTTGGGGGGAGTTCAAAAGTCAAAGATCAAGCCCACTGGGCCTCATGTTTATTCCTTTCTTTAAAAAGCTTATATTACTAGAATACAGTTGGAGACTTTCCTCAAACTTCGCTCGATCATCCACACTGACTCAAGGTTGAACTGAAAACATTTTGGAGGTACAATATTATATTTCAAGAATGCAATGAAGAGGAGTGCTGGTTTGGCAACCAGGCACGACCCATATACATGCTTCTGCCAGCCTGTGGCCAGCTTGCAGAGTGTCCTCCCCTCCCTGCACTCTCTTACCCTCTTTCACAAGTCTATCTATTGTCTCTCTCTCTCTCTCCTATCAATAAAGGCACAAAATGCCCCAAAACAATCTGAAAAAAAAGAAAATAATTATGGAATTTTGGCATAAATCTACACTTGGACTTAAGGATGTATGGATTAAATTTAGGAGGGTTAAAGTTACTTCATCTTACTTCCTCTTGACCCAAAGACCGACTTTCACTGTCCCAGCCCCAACTATAAACTTCAATAAGCCATAAATTCATCAAGCAGTAGTTCTAGATTTATCAAGACTCACATTAACCCCAGCACTGGCTGAACCTTATCCCCTACTGGTTGTACAAAGACACTGAGACAAATACTGTGTGAAAATTCACATCATTTATTACAACAAATACTGCACAGCATACATCACATCTACAGCTCTCAACAAAAGAAATGACAAGAATTTACAAAAACTCAAAGAAAATAGACAAAACTCAGGGTTTGACAGAATTTATTCTGAACTAAAAGATAAATAACAGTCACAGTTGTCATCAGGTATCCAGAGACACTCACACTCGTCATATCTTTGCAGAAGACAAGGATGGTTACATGACACTGATTTTACTTTTCAGTACAGGCTCACTCTTTGTAATGTTGTAGAGACTGTATTTTTTTATTAACTATATAATAAAATATATTTAAAGTAGGGTAAACTCCCTTGTTTGCCATGAAGTGGTATTACATCAGTGAACTCTTGTAGCATATTTTGCTTATTGTGTTATTAGAGTTTTGACATTTCAACTTGAGGGAAATCATAAAATCAGATTTATTAAAGCTATATTCAACCTTTAAATCATCTTTATAAACCCATATTACAGTGACAGTAAAGACAATCATGCTGGGCCTTAAATTAACATTGGCACAAACATGTCTTTTACAGAATTTCAACAACATATTTGTTAGCAGAGTGTATGAGTTAACTGTTAAGTAAATTGAATTAACATGCATGTTATTAAGTAATAAACACGTCAGCACTGTGGATGAAATTAAAGGTCCCATGTCCTGGTGTGTTGACCATTTACATCATGTCTTAGGTATCCATGAGGCAAGAGTTTGATTTAAGTTGGAAAAAAAAATGAAAAATGTTGTCTAAGCAGAGGATCAGACACAGCTCTTTTTCCTTCCCCTTTGGAAACACTTGGATCTGATTGGCTGCCCAAACAGTGTCTGATGTGAGTGGGGTGGAGGGGGAACAGGCTGTGGATAGTGGTCTTTCAAAACAGTCATGGCGTCTGCCTGTGATGAGCAGAAAACACATGTAGGTGGAGGCTGTGTAGCTATGACATCATAAACCCCAGGAAGTTAAAATAGAGCGTTTTAAGGAGCTTTTTCTCTGCTCTCCAAGCCCTATTAACAAAATTAAAAGCAAAGACAATTGATTTTATAGGATATGGGACCTTTAAAGTGAAATGAATAATCTTTGACAGCCAACTCTGCTGCTGTTGCAGGTCGGTCATCCTCCTCCACTCGAGTCGGCCATGGTTAAAACACTAAAAATACCAATTCTTCTTCTTAGTCCCCCTTTTGTATTTCATCAAATGGTTTGGCATCAATTAAGTTGTCGAACCAAGCCCACCTTGAGGGTTGTAGGAAGCCCCTTTTCAATCAGAAGATTTCGAAACTGAAAAAGCCCAAAGTTTTTTTAATTAGAGCAGGACGCTTTTGTAACCACAAGAAAATTAACCTCTATGAAAATGTTACAACAAATTTCTTACACAATATAATACATAGGGCATAAAAATGGAGGTGAAGCTGTAGTATGTTGAATCTTACCTGCACTGACATCAGCTCTTTGAGGTTGTCTTCACTCAGCTGAATCTTGGAGGTGAGTTTAACTTCAAGGATCAACCGATTTTCTGTTTAAAAGAAACTTAATTTTACCAACTCAAAAATATGTCGAGTTATAGAGAAACTGCTACTTCTACCTCCTGTGAAAGGGAAACTATAGATGGATTTGTAGCATATACTGACTGACGTTTCACAACAGCCAAAAGTACTAAATGCGCTTAACGCCTGCCTCTGTGCTGTTTTTAGCAAGCTGTTAGCAAACATGTGTAGCAATCCCTGAGGAAAGTCTACACAGGGTTGTAGAGGAGCACTCCCCACAACCATCACCAACCTCAGATGATTTTTCAGACCGAGATGACGCAGAGAAAGAGGAAGATCGCAGACGAATGGTACAGAAGAGTGCGGCCAAATATGTTCGAGCCGGCAGCGGACAAAGCTAACAGCGGTGCTTGTGACAGCAAGGCACAGGCTCATCCTTACAATTTGGCCTTGACCTCAGAATTATAATACACAAGTGGGGTTATGAATAGTCGATACGGTGTTTTATTGACTCAAAATTATCAATTCCCAACAGGACTAAATGGATGTAAAAACTCTGTTTTTCCAGGGCACTCAACATTCTACAGAACAGTAGAAAATATCGTCAAAACTAAATTTTAACATTTTTGAGCCAGATAGTGAGTTGAAGGTGACTTCAGGTGCAATGAATGCCTGGTAAAAGCCTTAAACTTTAAACTCATGAACCTTTTAAGCTAACTCATGATAAACTGTAACACTAAAAACAGACATAAAAGATGTTTTGAGCAAATTGGAGTAACAAACTTTGTAAAACTAAAACTCTGCTACTAATCGCAAAACATGGTTGTGATTTCCGGTGGGAGTTTTCCATAAAGGTTGAGTTATCTTTGGTGTATTTAAATAACACATTATTTTAAAATAGCATGGAAGTACCACCATTAAAAGAAAATTAGGAATTAAACTTACCTGTAACAGGCCTTGCTTGGCCCACATGTGGAGTTACAAGCTGCTGAGATGAGGCAGTGAGCTGGTTTGGATTTCCTTTGTTTAAGTTTGTGATAAGAGAAAGAAATAAATAAATCATGAGACCCGGGGCAGACTCTCCAATAAAGAAACCCTTTCATTTTTGATACTTGACTAACCAGTAGTGGGTTTTGTTTGGTGAACATCAGAGGTCAAAAGCTTTTCAGATAATGTAACCTCTGTGCCGACAAGGCCGGATGGTGTGATGAAGTCACTGGTGGTTGTTTTACTTGGTGTCACAGTAGTGCTGGTAGCAGTGGAAGGGAGTGCCAAATGGGAAATTCCATCTGCTAAATGGAGAAATGTACGCAGTGATATACCGAGTTCCTCTGTAAAATGGAGATGCAATTCAAACTGGCCAATCATTTTCAACCTGATGAACTCAAATAAGTGAACTCACTGGTTTGGTCCCCTGTTGTTGAAGGCTGCTGTAATGAGGTTCTGTCTGTGCTGACTGGATCAGTGGATGATGTGGTTTTTGTGGAAGTGGTTAATATATTTGTTGCAGCTATGAAAAAATAGTTTAATAAATGCTGAATCATTTGTATCTTCACAAATTCATATATAAAATTCAAAAGGTTAAATATACTAATAAGTTAAATTATGTTTTACTTACTGGTAAGGGGCCTTGTTTGGTGATTTTCTGTGGTCAAACGCTCTTCAGATGAAGTCTTCTCTGTACTGACATGGCCCACAGTAGTTGTCAAAACATCACTGGTGGTTTTCTTATTTGGTGCAACAACAGTGCGGGTAGTGGTGGACGCCAGGGGTCCATTCAGAATTCTATCTGCTGAATGAATGAATTACTTTTATACAGTTATAAACTGGGTTCTTTTACAAGACTCAAGAGGTTGAATTTAGATCATGTACAGCATTGATGGATAAAACTAATTAAATCAAACTCACTGGTAATTTTCCTAATTGGGTAAACCCCTGTTGTTGAAGGCTGCCTTAAAGACGTACTGTCTGTGCTGATGGGCACGGTGGATGATTCCATTTTTGTGACGCTAGTTGTTTTATATGGTGTTGCTTTTGGAGACATAAGAGAAAATTGCCTTGTATTGTCATATTTTCATATTTAAAACACTTTTTTTGCAGTTAGTCACTTTCTGCCAACAAAGTCAAGTGATTATACTCACTGTTAAAGGGTATGGATGTTTGGTGGGCCTCTTTGGTTGACTGATGTTTGGATGTTGTTATCTGTGTGGTGACTTGGTCAGCAGTGGTTGTTGTGATTTCATCAGTGGTTTTCTTATTTAGTGTCACAATAGTGCTGGTGGTGTGTGTGGACAACGGCGGCCCATCTAGCATTCCAGAACATAAATGAAGTTATTAGCAAAGATGTAAACTAGGTCCTTCTTCAAAATGGAGTCACTGAATCCAATAAGTAGTTAAACCCACTGGTGATTGTGCTGGTTTGGTCAATATCTGTTGTTGCAGGCTGTTTTTCTGAGGTACTCTCTGTGCTGACAGGAACAGCAGATGATTCAGTCCTTGTGGTGGGCATTATATTTGGTGTTGCTGTAAAGATTTGGAAAAAAATTGACTGGAGTTCAAAGTATGAACATAGAAACTTCATATTCACACATTTAAGTTGCTGCCAACAATAAGGCTAAAACTGAGCATTCACTCACTGGTAAAAGGTTTTGTTTGCTCGACCTCTGTGGTTGATCCAAGCTCAGAAGATGTCGTCTCTGAACTGATACGGCGAGGAGTAGCTGCTGTGATTTCATCAGTGGTTCCCCTATTTGGGGTCACAGTAGTGCTGGTAGAGGAAGTGGATGAAAGAGGCAAATTTGGATTTCCTTCTGCCAAATAAAGGGATTTTAATCATTTTCTACAAAATTGAGAGCAATTTGCAAAGAAGCCAAATGTTCTTAACATTGATCAATCAAAGAAACATTTAAACTCACGAGTGGTGGTCCTGATTTGGGCAACATCTGTTGTTAATGGCTGAATTGATATGGTAGGATCTGTACCAAGAAGAACAGTGATATGTTGCGTTACTGCAGAAATGTTTAAGATACCCGAGTAAAGTTTTGGGGTGTTGGTTTGGTGGAGTGGTGAGCAACAAGGCAAAACCATTATACATGCTTCTATCGGTCTGGGTTCAAATCCAGCCTGTGGCCTGTAAGCAGTCTTTTCCTCTATTCACTCTGACCCACTTTCACAAACCTATCCACTCTCTCCCTTCAACAAAGGCCTAAAATACCCAAAACATAATCTTAAAAATAAATTCTGAGTAAAATTGAGTTTCATTGTCAAATCTAATTGTGGTATTTGCCAGATGTATGTTGCTGCCAAATGTAGGACCAAAAATGAACTTTAACTCACTTGTAAATGGTCTTCTTTCATGAACTTGAAGATCAGATGATGTTGATCTCAGACTGACAAAGCCAGCAGTGGTTTCTTTCATTTCATTGGTAGTTTTCCTACTTGGTGCAACAATATTGTGGGTTGCATGAGTGGACAAAGACCCAGGGTTTGGATTTCCACCTGTTAGATGGAAAATTTAAACCACGATTTCTAATAAAGTCTAAAAGAAGTCGTCATAAAAAAGAGGTCCTACATCTCAAACACTTGATTAACTCACTGGTGATGGCTCTGGTTTGGTCAGCATCTCTTGTTGATGGCTGTCTAAATGTAGCGCTGACAGTAATAGTGGATGGTTCCTTTCTTGTGGAGCTGGTCATATCTGGTGTAGCTATGAAGATGTGGAAATAACAACTGTAATTAAGTTCGATGGGATCAGTACTCACATGGTGTAGGTTGGGGCTAAAAATACACTCACTCTATTTTGCAGTTGTACAGTACAGCATTTATTTAGAGATTCTGCACACTTTATCTGATTGCCATTCAGAATTTCCGGAGCTCTGCGGTCCTTTTATTGAGTATATAAAGTTGGAGAAACACCAAGCTCAAAACTGAGTACTTTCCAGCTGTATATAATGTGTGAGACTGGACGACATGCAGGGTTCTACACTTAATTATAATAGCACCCTGGCTCACTTGCCCCATCCTGGACCTCTAGCACCAGCAGGCTCATCATCTTGGACTTGTGACCCCTTTATCGACATAAACTCTATGTATTAAAATGGACAATCGGCTTTCACAATAGGCTAGCAGCCCTTTTCCCTTTATTTAATTTTTGTTTGTATCTAATTATCTCTTTTATGTGTGTGTGAATGCATATAAACAACTATGTGTATATGCATTACATTTATTATTTATTTATTGTATTATTGTTATTTCTTTTTTCCTTGTTGTTGGTTGTTGCTGTTGTTTTATATAAATAATTTTAAAAAAATGCACTCACTGGAAAAGGGACTTGTTTGTTCAACCTCTGTTGCTGATCGATGTTTACTTGATGTAATTTCTGCAATGACATGGTTGGTGGTTGCTATGACATCTGGTGTGGTTCCCTTGTTTGATTTTATAGTTGTGCTGGCCGTGGTGGACAGCAGTGGTTCATCTGGTACTCCATCTGCTTAATGACAAAACCAACACACGTTAACTACAACTTTGAGTTCGGTGTTTAAAGGAGCAAAACAGTTCTGACACTGAAGAACCACATAAATAGATGAACTTACTGCTGGTTTGTTCAACATCTGCTGTTGAAGGCTGCTTTACTGAGGTCGTGTGTGTGTTTACAGGTTCAATGGAGGGTTTGGTTCTTGTGGGGGTTGTCATTGGTTCTGGAAACACTATAGAGGTTTTGGAAAATTGGAAAGAATCAATTTTAATTTTCTTAATTCTAACATGGTATTCATTTGATGTACATAACTGCCAAGTAAAATTTTACTCACAAGTAAAAGGTGTTGTTTGATGAACCTCTGTTGTTAGTTGCTGGTCAGATGAAACCATGACTGTCTGGATACGACCAGCAGTAGTTGCTGTGATTTCTTTGGTGATTTTCCTGTTCAGTGTCCCTGAGGCAAACTCACTTGTGGTTGTTCTGGTCTGTGTGACCTCTGTTGTGGTTGGCTGCATTATTATGGTGTCGTCCGTATTAACTGTGGTGGTTGACACTATGGTTTTCCCGGTGGTCATTATATCTGGTGTTGCTATGAAGGTGTTGGAGATTACAGACAAAACTGAGTATCAGTTGCTGTATTCAAACATGATAGACACAGACTAGTTCTAATAATTATTTGTCTGATGATAAAACAGGATCTACAGGTCTACAAAATCAAATGCAGTACTCAAAGGGGCGTACAATTCTAATATCGCTTTAAAAAAAAGACGTACAGATGGTTGTACCCATCTCTGCTATTGAAAGCTGCCCTAATGAGGCAGTGTCAAGACTGATATCAGCAGCAGTGCTTGTGGAGGGGGTCATAATATCTTGTAAAAGAGGAGATATTGTGTGAAAAAAACCTGCGTAAATTGAGTTTATCTCGTAATATCAAAGACTGTATTCAACAGGTGAAAGGCAAAAAATAAACTTTAACTCATGGGTGAAAGGTCTTGTTACGCAAGTGTCTGTTGATAACACATTTTTAGTCACTATAACGTCAGTACTGGCATGGCCAGTGGTTGTGGTTGTTGGCTTTATGATTGGTAACTGTTCAGTCAATCAGAATCAAAATCCCTGATCAAAGAACCAAAGCAGCCAATTTCAAGTTACAGTCGAACAGTTTTTGTGTAGGTAAAGTTAAATTAATGCAGTTATATATTTAATTATTTTGAAAAGGAAAGAGAAAAGAAAAGAAGGGATTTTGATTTACCTTCATACACTCTACTGCAGTTTTGTCTTTATTCTTTCACTTGGGCAAAATTTGAAAACGTATCAAATAAACTAAATATAAATAAAAGCTGGTCGAAAAGTGAGTCATTTTCAATTGTGTCAAATGGGACAGAGATCAGCAACGACAGATGTTGTCTCTCCTAATAACAGTAACTGGGGAGGGCGGGTTTAACAGAGGACTGCTTCTAGAAAGGGTGGGGCTTGATAAAAGGTCTATTGCATCTGCTAAAAGGAGTAAATGATACAAACATAAACTAGGTCCTCCTCAAAACAAAGACAGGTATACCAAGGAACAAAACAACTCTGACGCTGATGAATCAAATAAGTAGTTGAACTTACTGGTAGTTGTGCTGGTTTGGCCAACATCTGTCGATGACGTCTGCTTTACTGTGGTACTGTCTGTGTTGACAGGATCAGTGGATGATTTGGTTCCTCTGGCTGTGGTCATTACATCTGGTGTTGCTTGTGAAATGTCGAAAAAAATATTGAATCTGAATTTTATTTACAAAAAACAACAGAATATTTATATGGTGTATGTATAAAATTTTACTTACAGGTAAAAGGTCTTGTTCTGTGAGCCTCTGTTGTGGATCGATGTTCAGATGCTGTCATCTCTATACCAACATGACAATGAGTAGTTGTCTTATTTGGAGTCACCATAGTGTTGGTAGTGTCACTGGACAGGGGTAGCCCATTTGGAATTCTATCTACTAAATGAGAAAACTTTACAGTTACAAACTGTGTTCCTCTACAAAGAGGCACACAATTTCCAATACCGATGAATCAAACAAATCTTCAAACTCACTGGTGAATGTTTTCGTTTGGTCAAAGTCTGCTGTTGAGGTCTGCCTTACTGAGGAACTGTCTGTACCGACCAGAGTGGTGGATGGTAGCATTCTTGTACTGGTAGTCATTCTAGCTTGAGTTGCTTTGGAAAGTTTGAAGAAAAATGTCTTAAACTAGGAACATGTCCACATCAAAATACAGTTTTTACATGATAAACATTGATGCTAACAATAGAAGTAGGAAGTAACTACACTCACTGGTAAAGGGTATAGTTGTTTGGAAAACCTTGACTGTAGGCTGATGTTCAGATGTTGTCATTGCGCCACTGACTTTGTCTGTGGTAGGTGCGGTTATTTCATTTGTGGTTCTCTTACTTGGTGACAGAATAGTGTTGGTTGCATAAGCAGACGGAAGTGGCTGCTTCGGAGTTCCACCTGCTACATGGAGGAATCTTCAGTTTTAAAATGGGTTATTAAGGCCCCGTTTACATGACAATGTTGTCACCAGAAACGGAAAGGTTTTTCCTTTGCGTTTTGAAAAGCACTCCACGTTCACATGGATCCGCGATGACTGAAAATGCTGTAGTGTGCATGCCAGGCCAGTAGTTGGTGATGTAGGTTTGTAGTGAAACAGCGGTGTCACAACAGGTGTACGCTTTTTGATGAAGACAAACTTTTCACTAACAACAATGGCGAGTGGACACACGAAGACACAGGAGTTTCTTGTCTGGACAACAAATCTGTCTGAATATTTTTGTCTGGACAACAAACCTAGCACAGTAAGCAGCACACATGTTGCTCAGTAGACTTTTCTTAGGTGCGCGCGCAACCTTCATCTATAAGATGCGCTGTGTGTCATTGTTTTCCCTGAAAACACGGATTCCTGTTTACACAGAGACGAAAACCAATCCGTTTTTGCAGATTCAGGCACTCCGGGTACCGTTCTCGTGTATACGGAATGCACAAACGCAACAAAAACTCTCCGTTTCCGTTGTCGTGTAAACGGGACCTAAGTAAGACAGAATACTGATCAAATGGGTTAACCCTTTCCAACTTCAAGGGTTTAAACTAACAAATTAACTCACTGTTGATTGTCCTAGTTTGGTCAACATGTGTTGTTGAAGGCTGCCTCAGCGAGGTTCTGTCTGCACTGTCAGAAATGGTAGTTAATCCAGTTCTGGAGGAAGCAGCCATTTTATGTTGTGTTGCTAAGGAGAAGGAGCAGAAGATTGTATGGAGTTTAAACTTGTAAAATTAAAACAGTTTTCAGAAAGTGAAAGTTTCTCTTGACAGTTTGACTTAATACAGACTTTCACTCACTGGAAACGGGTCTTGTTTGGTGAACATCTGTGGTTGAATGATGTGCAGATGTTGTCACCTCTGCAATGACAGTAGTTGCTTTCATTTCATTAGTTGTCCTCCTGTGTTTCTCTATAAAATAAAGAGTAAGATCTAAAGGGGCTAACCCTTACCAAAACTGATGAATCAAACAATTATCTAAAACTTACCAGTGATGGTTCTGGTTTGGTCCACCCCTGCTGTTGAAGGCTGCCTCATAGAAGTACTGTCTGTACTCACAGGAATGGTAACTGAGTCAGTGTTTTTGGAGGTGGTCATTTTATCTGGTGTCACTGTGGAGATAATACAGCTTGAATAATCTAAATATGACATTCAAGTTTCTACCAACCATACATCTAAAGTAAACTTTACTCACTGATATTGAGTCTAGTTTGGAGAGCCTCTGTGGTTGATGGATCTTCAGATGCTGAAGAGTCAGTACTGACATGGCTTTTCATATCAATGGTGGATCTCACAATTGGTGCCTCAGTTGCTTGGGTAGAATAAGTAGACAAAGATGGCCAATTTGGAATTCCATCTGCTAAATGAAGTATTTAAATCCAGGATGAATTGGAATCACCATCAATTAAAAACATTTCAAACCACTATAACAACTAAAGCACTCTCACTCACAGGTTATTGGTCTTGTATGATCTGACCGTGATGTTGAAGGCTGCACGGATGTGATCATCTCTACACTGAGAAGATCAACGGTTGATTTACGCTCAGTTGTTCTCTGCTTTGGGATCATGGTGGTGCTTCCAGTGGTCATGGACAAAAGCTGCTTGTTTGCACTTTGGCCTGGAGGGTTTTCAGTTGAGATGGCCAAACCACTGGTTGATGGTATGTTTATTGGGCCTCTTATATCTTGGGTCACCCTGTTCCTATTGGTAACAGCTCTTTTCTGTTCTAACTCTGTGGTTGAAGGCTGTCCAAATGAGGTAATCTCTCCATTTACATGACTCATGGTTGATCCAGTGTCTATGATGGTCACCCTGCTTGTGATCTTTGTAGTAGTCATAGTAGGCAGTACCTCGTGGGGAGTTTCTGGTACAAAATGGAGACAAAGTAACACCAGATAAGTACCATCATCATTGATAAAGGAACTGATCTCACCAACTAGCTTTAAATGTAGTCTGGGTTTTGTTGGATGCTGCTGATGCAGAGACCTGTTACGGTAAGGTTATCTGTATACCTACAGAATCATCTAAAATCTATTATTTGGATCTTTGTAGCAGAAGCTGACCAAGGGGAGAGGGGGGTCGTCTACAAAATGGACACAAGTAAAGAATATTTACTTACTATTAATTGGTGTTGTTTGGGACATCTTTGTGGTTGAAGTATGTTTAGATGATGAAATCTTTGTAGTGACAAATCCAGTTGCTTCTTCAATGTCATTGGTGGTTCTCTTATTTGGTGTCACAATGGTGTTTGTAGTAAAGGCGGACAATGATTGCTGTTTCGAAGCTTTATCTGTTCGAAAGGGAAACGTACATTCTTCAACAAAAGGAAGCAAGGCATCTTAAAGGCTGTGACATTTCAACCTTTTATTAATCTAACTTAACAAAAAATAATACTCACAAGTAATGGATTGGCCCACTGTTGAGTTGGAAGGCTGGCTGATGGAGGGTGCCTCTGTGGTGACAGGACCAAGAGTAGATCCAAGTTTGGTTGTTGTTCCTCTATTTTGGATCTCAGCAGTTGTGGTGGCTGTTCTGACAAATCCAGTGCTTTCTTCAATGTCATTGGTGTTTTGATTATTTGGTGTCACATTTGTGTTAGTTGTAAAAGTGGAGGAAATTTGCTGGTTTAGAGTTCCTTCTGCTGAATAGTGAAATTTACATTAATAAAAAACTGAAACAGGGTACCTAATGGGATCCCACATAATAACAATAAAAAATTTAGTGAACTAAAGAGTCAAAGAATTTATAAACTCACAAATAGTAGTTGATGAGTCCACTGTAGTGGTTAAAGGGTGGCTGATAGATGGTCCAATAGTTGATCCAAGTTTGGTTGTAGTACCTGTTTTTAGGATCCCAGTAGATGTGGTGGTTGTGCTGACTAACCTAGTAGTTTCTTTAATTTCATTGGTGGTTCTTTTACTTGATGTCACAGCGGTGTTAGAAGAAGAAGTGAAGGAAGATTGCCGATTAGGAGTTCCATCAGCTGTAAGGTGAAATTTACATTCTTAAAAAAAAATGAATTGGGGTACCCAAAGGGGTCCCACATTTGAACAATGAACATTTTTGCTAATTAACTAATCAAAGAATAAAATAACTCACAAGTAGTAGTGGATTGGTCCACTGTTGTGGTTGAAGACTGGCTTAATAAGGGGACGTCTGTGGTGACAGGACCAATGGCTGATCCAAGTTTGGAAGTAGTTCCTGTACTTTGGGTCCCAGTTGTTATGCTGACTATCCTTGTAGTTTCTTCAACTTCTCTGGTGGTTCTCTTATTTGATGTCATAATGGTGTTAGAAGTAGAAGTTGGGAAAGATGGCTGGTTTAGCATTCCCACTGTTAAATGATGGAATTCACATTATTTAATTAAATGAAGCAATGAATCTTCAGGGATCTTCCTTTCATACATTAATTGATAAAACATTTTTTAAAAAATCTTACAAGTAGTCGTGGATGGGTCCACTGTTGTGGTTGATTGTTTCCTTGATGGGGGGATCTCTGTGGTGACAGGATCAATAGTTGAACTAGTTCTGGCAGTAGTTCCTATAATTTGGATCCCAGTAGTTCTGGTGGCTGTGCTGACTAAAGTACTAGCTGCTTTAGCGTCACTGGTGGTTCTCTTATTTGGTGTCTCAATGGTGTTTGGAGTAAAGGTGGACAATGATTGCTGGTTTGGAGTTCCATCTGGTAAAAGGTGAAATGTACATTCTTCAACAAAATGAAGCAGGGTATCTAAAAGGCTCTGACATTTCAACCTTTTATTAATCAGATTTTACAGAAAAAATACTCACAAGGAGTGGATTGGCCAACTGTTGTGGTTGAAGGCTGGCTGATGGGGGGTTCCTTGGTGCTGGTAGGACCAAAAGATTTTTCAAGTTTGGTTGTAGTTTCTGTGATTTGGATCCCAGTGGTTGAGGCAGCTGTGCTGACAAATCCAATGTTTTCTTCAATATCATCTGTGGTTTGCTTATTTGGTGTCACAATGGTGTTAGCAGTAAATGTGGACATAAGTTGCTGCTTAGGAGTTCCATCAGCTAAAAGGTGAAAATTATGTTCTTAAAAAACTGAAACTGGGTACCTACAGGGGTCCACCATTTCAACAATGAACATTTTTGCTAATTAAATAATAAAAGAAAAAGATAACTCACAAGTAGTAGTAGATGAATCCAATGTTGAGATTGGATGCTGGCTTGATAAAGGGATCTCTGTGGTGACAGAACCAATAGTTGATCCAAGTGTGGTTGTAGTTCCTGTATTTAGGATCCCAGTAGTTGTGGTGGCAGTTCTGACTAATCCAGTGATTCCTTCAATGTCATTGGTGGTTCTTTTACTTGATGTCACAGCGGTGTTAGAAGAAGAAGTGAAGGAAGATTGCCGATTAGGAGTTCCATCAGCTGTAAGGTGAAATTTACATTCTTAAAAAAAAATGAACTGGGGTACCCAAAGGGGTCGCACAATTTAACAAAGAACATTTTTGCTAATTAACTAATCAAAGAATAAAATAACTCACAAGTAGTAGTGGATTGGTCCACTGTTGTGGTTGAAGACTGGCTTAATAAGGGGACGTCTGTGGTGACAGGACCAATAGTTGATCCAAGTTTGGAAGTAGTTCCTGTACTTTGGGTCCCAGTTGTTATGCTGACTATCCTTGTAGTTTCTTCAACTTCTCTGGTGGTTCTCTTATTTGATGTCATAATGGTGTTAGAAGTAGAAGTTGGGAAAGATGGCTGGTTTAGCATTCCCACTGTTAAATGATAGAATTCACATTATTTAATTAAATGAAGCAATAAATCTTCAGGGATCTTCCTTTCATACATTAATTGATAAAAACTTTTTTTAAAAAATCTTACACGTAGTCGTGGATGGGTCCACTGTTGTGGTTGAATGTTTCCTTGATGGGGGGATCTCTGTGGTGACAGGATCAATAGTTGAACTAGTTCTGGCAGTAGTTCCTATAATTTGGATCCCAGTAGTTCTGGTGGCTGTGCTGACTAAGGTACTAGCTGCTTTAGTATCACTGGTGGTTCTCTTATTTGGTGTCACAATGGTGTTTGTAGTAAAGGTGGACAATGATTGCTGGTTTGGAGTTCCATCTGGTAAAAGGTGAAATGTACATTCTTCAACAAAATGAAGCAGGGCATCTAAAAGGCTCTGACATTTCAACCTTTTATTAATCAGATTTTACAGAAAAAATACTCACAAGGAGTGGATTGGCCAACTGTTGTGGTTGAAGGCTGGCTGATGGGGGGTTCCTTGGTACTGGTAGGACCAAAAGATTTTTCAAGTTTGGTTGTAGTTTCTGTGATTTGGGTCCCAGTGGTTGAGGCAGCTGTGCTGACAAATCCAATGTTTTCTTCAATATCATCTGTGGTTTGCTTATTTGGTGTCACAATGGTGTTAGCAGTAAATGTGGACATAAGTTGCTGCTTTGGAGTTCCATCAGCTAATAGGTGAAAATTATGTTCTTAAAAAACTGAAACTGGGTACCTACAGGGGTCCACCATTTCAACAATGAACACTTTTGCTAATTAAATAATAAAAGTAAAAGATAACTCACAAGTAGTAGTAGAAGAGTCCACTGCTGAGGTTGGATGCTGGCTTAATAAAGGGATCTCTGTGGTGACAGAACCAATAGTTGATCCAAGTGTGGTTGTAGTTCCTGTATTTAGGATCCCAGTAGTTGTGGTGGCAGTTCTGACTAATCCAGTGATTCCTTCAATGTCATTGGTGGTTCTTTTACTTGATGTCACAGCAGTGTTAGAAGAAGAAGTGAAGGAAGATTGCCGATTAGGAGTTCCATCAGCTGTAAGGTGAAATTTACATTCTTAAAAAAAACTGAACTGGGGTACCCAAAGGGGTCCCACATTTTAACAATGAACATTTTTGCTAATTAACTAATCAAAGAATAAAATAACTCACAAGTAGTAGTGGATTGGTCCACTGTTGTGGTTGAAGACTGGCTTAATAAGGGGACGTCTGTGGTGACAGGACCAATAGTTGATCCAAGTTTGGAAGTAGTTCCTGTACTTTGGGTCCCAGTTGTTATGCTGACTATCCTTGTAGTTTCTTCAACTTCTCTGGTGGTTCTCTTATTTGATGTCATAATGGTGTTAGAAGTAGAAGTTGGGAAAGATGGCTGGTTTAGCATTCCCACTGTTAAATGATGGAATTCACATTATTTAATTAAATGAAGCAATAAATCTTCAGGGATCTTCCTTTCATACATTAATTGATAAAAACATTTTTTAAAAAATCTTACACGTAGTCGTGGATGGGTCCACTGTTGTGGTTGAATGTTTCCTTGATGGGGGGATCTCTGTGGTGACAGGATCAATAGTTGAACTAGTTCTGGCAGTAGTTCCTATAATTTGGACCCCAGTAGTTCTGGTGGCTGTGCTGACTAAAGTACTAGCTGCTTCAGTGTCACTGGTGGTTCTTTTATTTGGTGTCTCAATGGTGTTTTGAGTAAAGGTGGACAATGATTGCTTGTTTGGATTTCCATCTGGTAAAAGGTGAAATGTACATTCTTCAACAAAATGAAGCAGGGCATCTAAAAGGCTCTGACATTTCAACCTTTTATTAATCAGATTTTACTGAAAAAATACTCACAAGGAGTGGATTGGCCAACTGTTGTGGTTGAAGGCTGGCTGATGGGGGGTTCCTTGGTGCTGGTAGGACCAAAAGATTTTTCAAGTTTGGTTGTAGTTTCTGTGATTTGGGTCCCAGTGGTTGAGGCAGCTGTGCTGACAAATCCAATGTTTTCTTCAATATCATCTGTGGTTTGCTTATTTGGTGTCACAATGGTGTTAGCAGTAAATGTGGACATAAGTTGCTGCTTTGGAGTTCCATCAGCTAAAAGGTGAAAATTATGTTCTTAAAAAACTGAAACTGGGTACCTACAGGGGTCCACCATTTCAACAATGAACACTTTTGCTAATTAAATAATAAAAGTAAAAGATAACTCACAAGTAGTAGTAGAAGAGTCCACTGCTGAGGTTGGATGCTGGCTTAATAAAGGGATCTCTGTGGTGACAGAACCAATAGTTGATCCAAGTGTGGTTGTAGTTCCTGTATTTAGGATCCCAGTAGTTGTGGTGGCAGTTCTGACTAATCCAGTGATTCCTTCAATGTCATTGGTGGTTCTTTTACTTGATGTCACAGCGGTGTTAGAAGAAGAAGTGAAGGAAGATTGCCGATTAGGAGTTCCATCAGCTGTAAGGTGAAATTTACATTCTTAAAAAAAACTGAACTGGGGTACCCAAAGGGGTCCCACATTTTAACAATGAACATTTTTGCTAATTAACTAATCAAAGAATAAAATAACTCACAAGTAGTAGTGGATTGGTCCACTGTTGTGGTTGAAGACTGGCTTAATAAGGGGACGTCTGTGGTGACAGGACCAATAGTTGATCCAAGTTTGGAAGTAGTTCCTGTACTTTTGGTCCCAGTTGTTATGCTGACTATCCTTGTAGTTTCTTCAACTTCTCTGGTGGTTCTCTTATTTGATGTCATAATGGTGTTAGAAGTAGAAGTTGGGAAAGATGGCTGGTTTAGCATTCCCACTGTTAAATGATGGAATTCACATTCTTTAATTAAATGAAGCAAGGAATCTTCAGGGATCTTCCTTTCATACATTAATTGATAAAAACATTTTTAAAAAATCTTACAAGTAGTCGTGGATGGGTCCACTGTTGTGGTTGATTGTTTCCTTGATGGGGGGATCTCTGTGGTGACAGGATCAATAGTTGAACTAGTTCTGGCAGTAGTTCCTATAATTTGGACCCCAGTAGTTCTGGTGGCTGTGCTGACTAAAGTACTAGCTGCTTCAGTGTCACTGGTGGTTCTCTTATTTGGTGTCTCAATGGTGTTTGTAGTAAAGGTGGACAATGATTGCTTGTTTGGAGTTCCATCTGGTAAAAGGTGAAATGTACGTTCTTCAACAAAATGAAGCAGGGCATCTAAAAGGCTCTGACATTTCAACCTTTTATTAATCAAATTTTACTAAAAAAAAATACTCACAAGGAGTGGATTGGCCAACTGTTGTGGTTGAAGGCTGGCTGATGGAGGGTTCCTTGGTGCTGGTAGGACCAAAAGTTTTTCCAAGTTTGGTTGTAGTTTCTGTGATTTGGATCCCAGTGGTTGAGGCAGCTGTGCTGACAAATCCAATGTTTTCTTCAATATCATCTGTGGTTTGCTTATTTGGTGTCACAATGGTGTTAGCAGTAAATGTGGACATAAGTTGCTGCTCTGGAGTTCCATCAGCTAAAAGGTGAAAATTATGTTCTTAAAAAACTGAAGCTGGGTACCTACAGGGGTCCACCATTTCAACAATGAACATTTTTGCTAATTAAATAATAAAAGAAAAAGATAACTCACAAGTAGTAGTAGAAGAGTCCACTGTTGAGGTTGGATGCTGGCTTAATAAAGGGATCTCTGTGGTGACAGAACCAATAGTTGATCCAAGTGTGGTTGTAGTTCCTGTATTTAGGATCCCAGTAGTTGTTGTGGCAGTTCTGACTAATCCAGTGATTCCTTCAATGTCATTGGTGGTTCTTTTACTTGATGTCACAGCGGTGTTAGAAGACGAAGTGAAGGAAGATTGCCGATTAGGAGTTCCATCAGCTGTAAGGTGAAATTTACATTCTTAAAAAAAAATGAACTGGGGTACCCAAAGGGGTCCCACATTTTAACAATCAACATTTTTGCTAATTAACTAATCAAAGAATAAAATAACTCACAAGTAGTAGTGGATTGGTCCACTGTTGTGGTTGAAGACTGGCTTAATAAGGGGGTGTCTGTGGTGACAGGACCAATGGCTGATCCAAGTTTGGAAGTAGTTCCTGTACTTTGGGTCCCAGTTGTTATGCTGACTATCCTTGTAGTTTCTTCAACTTCTCTGGTGGTTCTCTTATTTGATGTCATAATGGTGTTAGAAGTAGAAGTTGGGAAAGATGGCTGGTTTAGCATTCCCACTGTTAAATCATGGAATTCACATTATTTAATAAAATGAAGCAAGGAATCTTCAGGGATCTTCCTTTCATACATTAATTGATAAAAACATTTAAAAAAAAATCTTACAAGTAGTCGTGGATGGGTCCACTGTTGTGGTTGAATGTTTCCTTGATGGGGGGATCTCTGTGGTGACAGGATCAATAGTTGAACTAGTTCTGGCAGTAGTTCCTATAATTTGGATCCCAGTAGTTCTGGTGGCTGTGCTGACTAAAGTACTAGCTGCTTCAGTGTCACTGGTGGTTCTCTTATTTGGTGTCACAATGGTGTTTGGAGTAAAGGTGGACAATGATTGCTTGTTTGGAGTTCCATCTGGTAAAAGGTGAAATGTACGTTCTTCAACAAAATGAAGCAGGGTATCTAAAAGGCTCTGACATTTCAACCTTTTATTAATCAAATTTTACTAAAAAAAAAATACTCACAAGGAATGGATTGGCCAACTGTTGTGGTTGAAGGCCGGCTGATGGAGGGTTCCTTGGTGCTGGTAGGACCAAAAGTTTTTCCAAGTTTGGTTGTAGTTTCTGTGATTTGGGTCCCAGTGGTTGAGGCAGCTGTGCTGACAAATCCAATGTTTTCTTCAATATCATCTGTGGTTTGCTTATTTGGTGTCACAATGGTGTTAGCAGTAAAAGTGGACATACGTTGCTGGTTTGGAGTTCCATCAGCTAAAAGGTGAAAATTATGTTCTTAAAAAACTGAAGCTGGGTACCTACAGGGGTCCACCATTTCAACAATGAACATTTTTGCTAATTAAATAATAAAGTAAAAGATAACTCACAAGTAGTAGTAGATGAGTCCACTGTTGAGGTTGGATGCTGGCTTAATAAAGGGATCTCTGTGGTGACAGAACCAATAGTTGATCCAAGTGTGGTTGTAGTTCCTGTATTTAGGATCCCAGTAGTTGTTGTGGCAGTTCTGACTAATCCAGTGATTCCTTCAATGTCATTGGTGGTTCTTTTACTTGATGTCACAGCGGTGTTAGAAGACGAAGTGAAGGAAGATTGCCGATTAGGAGTTCCATCAGCTGTAAGGTGAAATTTACATTCTTAAAAAAAACTGAACTGGGGTACCCAAAGGGGTCCCACATTTTAACAATCAACATTTTTGCTAATTAACTAATCAAAGAATAAAATAACTCACAAGTAGTAGTGGATTGGTCCACTGTTGTGGTTGAAGACTGGCTTAATGAGGGGACGTCTGTGGTGACAGGACCAATAGTAAATCCATATTTGGTTGTAGTTCCTGTATTAAGGATCCCAGCGGTTGTGGTGGCTGTACTGACCAGTTTGGCTGTTTCCTTTATGTCACGTCTCTTATTTGGTGTCACAATGGTTTTAGTCGTAAAAGTGGACGAAGATTGCTGGTTTGGAGTTCCACCTGCTAAATGGTGAAATAATTCTTAAGCAAACTGAAATGGAGCACATTAAGGTGTCCCTTATTTTACTCTCAGCATTTATGTTTATCAAATGTTTAGAGAAAATAAATTCTATAATAGTAGCCATAGGCCGATTTTGGCATGAATTACACCATCTGCTGGTGGGTTTGCTACTTGTCACCATCTGCAGACCAAGCCTCTAAGTCCATGTGGCAGTTTCCTATTGGTGGAGCACCCCTTTAAAAGGGCCGACTGCAGCCCAGCATCTGTTTGCATGACTTCCTGATGAAGGCTTGATGCCGAAACGTGTCAAAGTTTGTTTTTATGCCAATAAAATAAAGGCATTTTAATAGTATTAAGAGACTACCTAGGAGTCTTTTCTTTTTGCTTCAATGACTTTCTGAATCCCATTCCAACGAGCACCTCAAACAAACTCTGTTGAGTTCAGGTAGCGCTCCTTTTCTTTTGTCTTTTGAATTTTGTGTAGATTGTTTAGATCAAAACAAACTTCACAACCCACTTACTTTCTTCTCCATAGCAGATGAAAGGGAGCTTCCTGCTGCACTGTTCATCTGACCACAGGCCTGCATTACCGAGATCAGTCGCAGTGCAGTTTTGGTTCCCTCCAAAATTATCAGGCTGTCCTTGCCTCCAGTTTCGATAAGTGGAATCACTTTTATCCGACCATTCCAGAGTCCTTAACCAAAAACAAGACCTGTCACTGAATATGTTTGTTGTTGAAAATGGTTTCTTTTTAATCAAATTGTTTAAAATTTGCACATTTAGATCAGATTTGGGTTCGATCTTGTTCTAAGTATAGTGGCATCAAAAAGAACTAAAAGAAGACTGGAAAGTTACAGAGTTGTGCTTGAGCTAAATGCTAGCAATTGCATGTTACATGACTTAACCACTTGGCTATGCTTCTAATATTAAGCAGCTAATTTACTGCATTTATCAGCATGTTTACATGTGCAAATAAAAAATAGCTCAACTGTGGGAGTTCTGGATAAGCCATTACACTCATATATATCCATTAATTTGTAAATCAAATTAATCAACAAGGTAAATGCGCTGTCAGGCACAAACCTCCCATCTCCGTTTCTTATATATATATTTTTTTTTCATTAAACAGTGCTGTTGGTCACCTTCCATGTTGGTGAATGGGTTTTATGACTTTAAACCAAACTAAAGTACAAATAAACAATCAGAACAGTGCAATATTTATTCATTCAACAGTGGAGCATTTTGGAGGTAGAAGGTTTTTGCCCAACATAGACAATTATGTTAGCCTACCAGTTTTGCAGACAATATATTTAAAAGCCATCAAAACCACAACTCAAGAACTTTCTGTGAAAACGATTTGGGGGCAGGTAACGCTAAAAAAAGAAAGGTGAAAAGTCTCCAAACCTGTAGAGGCCAATCCAGACGCTCCTGTTATTGGTCAAACGCTGTATTTCCTGGTTTTCTTCTTTATTTCTAACACTGGCCAAGTCTGTGTGGTGCGTCCTACAGTAACGCTGAGCATCAGACCAGCTCAGCATCGTCGCAACTAAAATGAAAGACTGACTAGAACCAGCTGTCCCTAACAAACACAGAGACATCAATCAGTGTTTATTGACAATGCAGCTCATTAAGCAGTATGTGTATTTGTTTATTATGAAATTGATTGAATATTGACACAAACCATCGTAACAGATGAAGGGGCTCCTCATGAAGCACGGCGAGTCGTCCCAAAACCCAATACTCCACATCCTCACACACATCTGGATCCCACCAAAGTTGTCCGGCTGAAGAAAATCCCAGTTCCTGTATTCACCCTCTTCATTTCCATAATAACTGCTGTCTGAAAATGACCACCTCCAGCTGGTGAGGTTGTCATGCAGTCCGATCCAAGCCTGACCTGTAAAGCCTCCAGTCATGTCCTGCGCTGTGTTCACCAGTCGGTTCATCTCTTCGATGTCAGAGACCGTAGCCAGGTCTGTGAAGTGCTTTCTGCAGTATGTCTGAGCCTCAAACCAAGACAGGGCCTCAGCAATGAAGTGGTACTGACGGGGTGGGCAGTTGTTCTGAGGACACAGCTCTGTGAATGGACCACAAAGACAATTTTATGACGGTGGCAACTTTTTTCTTTGATAGTCTTTCCAAACCTTGGGATTTAGGACTCCAGAAAGTAATAGCTAAAAGATCTAATAAGATGTAGATGTCTTTTTGAAATGAATTGTCCCACACTTAATCATTTGATCAGTCTGTTGACACCGGACCCTCACTCACCTGCAGTGGGTCTTTTCTGTTCCACCTCTGGTTTTGAGTGTTGCTTGGACCTCATTTCAGTGGTAGTTTTTGTATCTGAGGTAACTGGTGGACAATTAAAACAGTGTTTGTTGAAGACAGCAGTAAACAAGACAATGTGATTGAAACAGAATAATATCTACTAAAGTATGACAATTTATCCTCTAAAACAGCAAATGAGGAATCAAAAATGTCATTTATCTAACCTGAAGTGGATTGCCTGAGTTCTGGGGTTGAAGGCAGCACAGATTGGACATTTATTGCGCTTGTTGCATGTTCAGAGGTGGTGGTCATTTTGTTTAAGGGTCAGTGTTGTTGTTGTAGATGTAGATGACAAATATGGCTTTTTTGAAGTTTTATCTGCAGCTTCAAAATTGAAAAAAATCAGAAAATGTGGTGAGGAGTTTCATAAGGACATTGTTTCTTTAGTGGTGTTCCCCAGGGTTCAGTGTTCGGACCCTTAAAATTGTAATAGCACACCAATGTCTTGCAACAAACCAGCATATTTTTCCAAAAGTTCTATAAAGATTGCAATTTGAGGAAAGCCCTGGAAGGCAGTTATATAAATATGATTTATCATACCTGGTGTGGATGCTGTGTCACCAAGGCTTTGGGTTGAATGTGACATGGATAAGTTAACCTTTGTGCTTGCTGTCTCTCCATCGTTGGTGATCATTTTTAGGGTGGTCATTTTTGGGGTGGTTGTTTTGGATTGTTTTGGCTCCTCTGGAGTTTTGTATTCAACTTTAAAATAGAAAATAGACCTTTCAGTGATTAAAAAAAAACACAACTATTTAAGGTAGGGAAGGATTGTTTCCAACCAAAGTTGCGCATCAGGAGTGACCAGTTCCAACATGATACCCTGAGACTGCTACCTAAAGGTTGAGAATTTCTTCCGAGATATGATTCACAGCTGGTGTTCCCCTGGGATCATTTCTGGGGTACTTACATTTTTCAAACAACATGCATCAGGACTAAAGAGCTTTCTTATAACTCACCAGGAGTGGATGCTGTTTGCTCTTGTTCTGTTACTGCAGATCCCACAGATGCTGTGCTAATGTTTGTAGTTAAGTCACCAGCATGGGTGGTTATTTTGTTGGATGTTGGAGACAAATAAAGATCTTCTGAAGTTTTATAAGTAACCATGAGAAAGAAAAATAAGTTACACCAAATGATCTTTTAATGGGTTGCCTTGAGAGAGTAAAATATATTTCAGAATCTTTTCAAGAGAAAGGGGTTTATGATCACAACTTAAAACCTTGATACTAATTTTTGTAGGTTTTGTGGTGTTCCTCAGGGATCATTGTTGAGGCCCTTTGCATTTTCAAACAACACCAGCAATCAAAAACTGTATAAAGCTTACCAGGTTGTCTAGATGAGGTAGCTTGTGCAGTCTCAAAGTTTTCCTCAGCTGTCACAATGTTGTTTGAGGTCACTGGAGTTGTGGTAGAGGTTGTGGACAAATGTTGCTCCTCTGTAGTTCCCTCTAAAGTGGACCAAAAGGGCAATTAAACGTAAAATCCAATATGTTACCAAAAATTTCCTGCACACATGAACATTAAATCACACCAAAATGTCACTTTAGTGTTAATGAAGAATGAACTGTTTCCTTTAACTCACCCACAATGGATGTTGTTTCACCAGGACCTGGTGTTAGAGGCTGCACTGAGGGGTTTATTCTTGTACTTGCTGAATCTTCAATTGTGGTGATTCGGTTCAACGACTCTGCTGTTGTGAAAGTCATAGACAAAATTTGATTTTTTTTAGTTATTTTATGTAACTTTTTGTTTCAGGAAAAAACTTTAGTATAGATTACCTTGTATCATAGTAAAGAATATTTCAAACTCTATTTAATACAAAGCCAAGATACAAGCTAGAGGCTACAATCTAAACTCTTGAGGCTATGTCCATTTGAATGTGGTGCTCCTCAGGGATAATTTTTGGAGCTCTTCTCCTTTGTCTTAAAATCATGCATTAACAACCGAGAACTGTGTTACACTGGGGAGCACCTGGGTGTTCCCCAGGGTTCACAGCTAGGACCCTTGGGGTTTTCAACCAAAAATGTTCTTTTAAAAAAAAAGCACTCTGATATTTTACCATAACTTTCCTCTACAAATAACCATGAATAATGTCCAGTGCTGTAAGTCATGATAACGTAAATGTCTTTGACTTAAAATGAAATCAAGTATTTTCTGTAACTCACCAACAATGTATGCTGTTTCGCTTGGTTCTGTTGTTGGAGAATGTTCAGATAAGTTTATCTTTGTACTTGTTGTACCTTCTGTAGTGGTGGTGAGTTTGTTGGGGGGATCTGTTTCTGTGGCTGTTGTATACAAAACTGGATCTTCAGGAGTTTTATTTCAGAAAAAACAGATGATACAGTGTGGGTTTTATATTGACTACCCTAAATAAATAACTCAAATTAAGTGACAAGAGTTGGCGGTTACATCCTAAGACCTTGAGTTGACTTTCTATAGGTTAAAGAAACTCATAGAACTCATACTTATGGTGCTCCTCAGGGATCCTTGTCAAACCCCTTTCCCATTTCAGAATCATAAACAGTGTGAAACTCACCAGGAGTGGATACTGTCTGGCCTAGCTCTATGATTGGAGGTCCACCAGATGGTGTATTAATTGTAGTTGTTGTGTCTTCATCTGTTGTCGTTAATTTGTCTGGTAGCACTGTGGTAGAGGCTGGTAAAACTAAGATGCTTGGGGTTTCTTCTGCAATTAAGATATTGTTAAAAAAAATCAGTTGTGGAGAAAAATAGGGCAAGTCTGGTCAGGTTTGTTCTTATTCAGTAGCAATAAAATAGAATTCAAAGCACTTGCGCTGGTGGTCTTGAAAACTTTCTAAGAACTGTGAAAAGAACCCACTCACTTCTTTCCCCATGGCAGACGAAAGCGAATTTCCTGCTGCACTGTTCATCTGACCACAGGCCTGCATTGCCGAGATCAACTGCAGTGCAGTTCTCCTTCCCATTAGCATTATCAGGCTGTCCTTGCCTCCAGTTTCGAAAGGTGGAGACACTATTATCCGACCATTCCCGAGTCCTTTACAAAGAAAAAACATTGACTTGTCACAATATTTAGCATAAAAAAATCTGCTTATTGATGACATGGAGGTAGTTGTTTTTTATCTGCTCATGTCTTATAATTCAATTGAAGGGTCAGTCTCTGAGTCAGGTTATATAATTTCGTTGATTGCGATTGATAATTTTTTTGAAAAATCAGTTTGATCTGTTGGATTATAGTCTTTTTGTTATAAATTTATCTCTGATAAAAGAGATATACATTTGGAGTTGATGGGTATGAGTCTGGAAATTTACACATAGTCACTCATCTGAAATATCAATATAGCAATATATTGTGATGGAATTGTTGCATGCTTTGTATTTTGACCTGGTGAACCCTTCTGTTCTAACCCTACTGTAAAATCACCCTCTGGGGACAAAGGAGAGGGCAGGAAGAGATCTTGATCTCACAGAAGATTATACCTGGTTGTAAATTCCTGAGATGGGTCACTATCCGTTTTATTGTACCCCAGTTGCTTTACTAATCTGTTAAGGAAATTCTGTGAAGTTGATCGAAGGACCTGGGGCATGTTCAGACAGTATAAGACGGGAGTGTTCAGGGGGCAAAACTCTGAACTGCTTACTGCGGTTCTGTGTATTGTTCCCTTATCATGAGAATAAAGACTTGGTGCATTACTACCTCTTCAGTCTTGTGTTTTGACTCTCTATAGGCAGATCAAGAAATTTCCACAACAAAATAATCAATGGATACAATAACCGAATTGCTGGTGCCTAAGGTTTTTCTTCCAAGAAGAAAATATGGTGCTCCAGAGAGAGTTTTCTGCCAATTTTGCTCACTGTAACCCAAGATGGAGGATTAAGTTCAATAAGAAGTGAAACACAGAGCAAAATGTTTTTCATATACTGTATATATTAAGATTAAACTCCATCTTTGTAGTGATGTATCATTCATTAAATGATTGTCCTTCCATATGTCAATCAAAAAACGATTTTATTGTAATACTATTTCTACAAAGGTCACATATCCTTCAGGTCTCACGTCGAGTCACTCCACAGTTTTCATCTACATTGTACCTTTAAAGAGCCATGATTTTCCTTAACCCAGGTTCATACATAAAATTTTAATGACTGCAATAATGTTAAAAAATACTTTGCATATTCTAAATAAAACCAAAATTTAAACCAAAAACGTATAATATGGGCACTAAAGAACAACATAAAAAAAACACAAAAGGGAAGAGAGTTGATATCTCAGAGTTTTTCTTTTAAAAAGTCAAGTGTAAATTTCAGTCTTGTATTTCTATGTGGTGTGCCTCAGGGTTCACTGTTTAGACCCTTTTAATTTTGGCCTTTTTGATATTTTTTTAATATTAATGTTAACTCTGCTGTGACCTTGAAGTAATCACATAAAAAAGAAGCTAAATGTATTATGTATTACATCAAGTAAACAAAGAAACAACATGACAAATGCATTGTTTCCAAACCTGTGGAGACCAATCCAGACACTCCTGTTTTTGGCCAGATGTTGTATTTCCTGGTTCTCTGTCACATTTCTTACACTGGCCAGGTCTGTATGGCGCCTCCTACAAAACCTCTGAGCATTGGGCCATTTCAACATCCGTCTAACAAAAATAAAACGCTGACCAAAACTGGCTGCCCCTGATAAAAAAGGAGACACTTATCAGTGTTACCTGGTAATATCAATTTTAACATAATCATTTCCAATTCCATCAACATAAGTTAAACTCAGACCATTGTAACAGATGAAGGGGCTCCTCATAAAGCACGGGTAGTCGTCCCAAAACCCTCCTTTCAACATCCTCACACACATCTGGTTCCCATGAAAGTTGTCGGGCTGAAGCGCATCCCAGTTTCTGTAGTCATACTGTTTCTCTCCGTAGTAGCTGCTGTCTGAGAGTGACCACCTCCAGTTGGTGAGGTTATCATGAAGCCCAATCCAGGCTTTCCCCGTAAAGCCTCCAGTCGTGTCCTGAGCTGTATTCACCAGCCGGTTCATGTCCTCGATGTTGCTGATAGTGGCCAGGTCTGTGAACCTCTGTCTGCAGTATGTCTGAGCCTCCAACCACGGCAGGGCCTTGGCGATGAAGTGATACTGACATGGACGGCTGTAGGTGAGAGGAAACAACCCTGTGGACGTACGACAAAACCATTTACCTAAAGGAATGCCCTCATTGTCTTGGCGAATAGTTCCAAAGAATTAAATCTGGAAGCTTGTTTTTAAAGGTCCCATGTTTTACTTCTTTAAAGAAGGTTTACATGAGCCCTGGATGTCTTCAGGGTGTATTTTTCAAGTTTCTTGCCTAAAAAATTATTTTGGCATACCTTCAAACCCTTGTGTTTCAGCCCTGCTAAGAACAGACTGTTTTACTGTAAACCCTCATGAGTTGTGTCTGACCATACCCATCTTAAGAAGTGTCCAGCACTGTGCTCCAAGACAAAGTCATGTGACATTAGCAGGTTAATTATTGAAGGACATTGCTGAGACCTTGTAACGGAGACCGCTACTATCTCAATTGAACTTTAGATCAACCTACTCACAGACAACAAAGCCATGTTGAGGCTGGAACAAAGTTTGTCTGACCAACATCAATCGTGTCCCTATTTCCAAAACTGGAAATCTAATAAAATAAAAACAAGCACAACATTTTAAAAAATCACCCCCGTACAGCGAGAGCACAGATGACCAAACCTGTTATTGAACCAGTCTGTAAAGATGTTTTTTAGGCTGTAAAAACCTTCTTTTTTCTGCACAGTCATGAAGGTGTCAGGTTTCTGCAGCCAGCCTCAAGTGGACACTTGGGGTACTACAGTTTAGCACTCCCATTGTTTACCATGACTGCGCTATTGGGCCTACACATGTTCTTTCTCTTTCACCTGGTTTAGGGAATGATTTCTACCTTAATGACATCATTAAGGTAGTTTTTTTATAGGCTATTTGGGCAGTTAAAAGAATAGATTTTCTCATGTTGTTAGGGTTTGTTTACACATATCTTTTATGAAAAATAATAAATTTAGCATAATTTGGATTGTTAAGTTTCTTTGGTGGACATGTTGATCATAAATTAATGCATGTAAGACATGTTGACCTTGGATTTATATTGGTAAATTAAACATGATTGTCGTGCAAAAATAAAGTCCTACTAGAGCATTTTTAAACAACTTCACTAGTGAGCCATTATCATTGTTTACCCTGCAGTGCAATTCAGTGTTGTTCTTTCCACTCATGGTTTGATGGACAACAATCACATATGGAAACAGTATGGGGAGAGTGACAAAGCAGACATCAGTTAATAACTTCAAATTTCACAAAATTAGTCAATCTGTTGCGTTTTTACATGTCATACATACAGAAGATACAAATGATAACCTGATAAGGTGGAAAATTTTGTAAAACAGCGTTCATTCAAATACATAACAGGTCCAACTGACTCACATTTAGTTAGAAATTTGTTACTGAAGCTCCAGCAAGAAACTAGGATTCAGTGGATTTTGAAATGCCCAAAATGTTTGTCAACATAAAGACTCTAACCTTTGACTCTAGATAACAAGTGGAGTCAATTTTGTTCTTCGGTGTCAACTTATAATGAGTGTTAACTGCAGGTGATAATCCTCATCCTGAGGCCAGAAAGAGAAAGATGCAGTCCCGCAGGTCCTTTGGCTAAAATCCAGTCAAAGATGTTGCAGCAGGTACAATCATATATGCACAAGTGATTTTAGAAAAAAAACATCTCAAAAGACAACATACCATTGAGCTATATCATTAAAGATTAACAGATATTACTGGAAGGAAGACAATATCTGAAGGCTGTTTGTTGGAATAGTTTAAAATCAGTGCTGACACCACATGCATCAAATCTGTCAGAGCTGAGGATAATTTGGAAAAAAATAAATATTAAACTTACCCATCAGGACCAGAAGGATGGAGGGTTTCCACCTCATGTCTGATCAACTTTTTTCACACTTTTTCGTTTTTTGCAGCAGCTGAAAAAATAGAAAGTCCTTCAGTAAACACAACGAACTTTGTATAAATACAAACAAATCAAAAAGTTTCCATTTCTAAATCTCTTATATATTTGGTGAATTGGTGGACAAACTATGCAATGAGTCATAATAAAGACACACTGGTCAAATATTACTCAAAATCAAGCGATGGTTAATTGCTCCATTCAATTATAAGTCTAGTTAAGCACTAAAGTACTGGCTTCGGAAATACTTAAGTAATCAAGCCACTTAATAAACTCAATACATCATAATTCCACAATGATTAAGAGCTGTCAAGAATTAAGATTGTAAATTTGTGTAAAATATTTATCTCAAATAGTTGAAAAATATCACCAAAATTCCTCCACATTTAAGCATCAGCTTTATTGTTTTTGTTGTGTTTTGACACTTTGCTTACAGCATTTTAAAAACATTTTAAGTATCCTATTCTTATTAAGTTATCTATTTTTCAGACAGAATAAATAAATAAGAATAACTTATAAATTAATCTTGGCTTTAGCAGTGAATGTACTGATAATATCGGACTACAATGCACTTTGCTATTGTGTTTGATTAGGAGTTTGTCTGAGATTTGAAGCTTTTAATTTAACTAATATACTCAAAGGTTTCCAAAGAATGCTAAAATTGTGTCCATATCAGTTAGGGGCAACTTTATTAATTAGTATAACATAAACATAGTAATTGTATACGTTAAACCAGGGATCATCTACATCTTTACAAGGGCCAATTTTTTCTTAGCATATGCCACAAGGGCAGGTAAAAATAATATTAGTATTTCTGTTTTTGTTTTGTTTCTCCAAATTGAAAATATCGTAGCCTTTATAAGTGAGATCAGTCCCTATCACCCATACCTGCCAGTCACATGAGGCCAAATGAGTTATCTTTGCTGCTTCATTCTGGAGCTACCACGTTTGCAGTGACTAAAAATACTCAAACCCTCTGTTGAATATTTGCTGATATTGGCTGACAGGTGGATAATAGTAAAACTGATCAAGCAAACTGTTTCAGTGGCTATTATTTTGAGGGTTGTTTAAATACTTGGCAAGAAGATCCTTTTAAAGCCACAAAATATTGTAGAATTTAGAATGAATGTAACAGTATTATTCCCGTGTTAAATAAATGAGTGAATAAATAACACTGAAGCAGTGGAGGGTCTGATATGGTCCCCGGGTTGCCAAGTGAATTTTTGCATCTCCCATCACTGCTAAAAAAGAGTAAATCCAGGAGAGAGAAAAGGGTTTAACATCTGCAGTGGTTGTTGATGAGGGAGAAAACCTTCAAACTTTAATTAATAGATTTGTGAATTAAACAAAAATGTAAGGGAATTATTCTACGCTTAGAAGACATTAAATTAACTGAAAAGTAAAAAATACTTTGACTTACGTGTAGCCGCGTGTTGGCCTCTCTGTTTCCTGTTGATGTTAAACACTGACTGTCTTGAAAATGCAGGTCACAGTTTCAAAAAAGTGGACTTTTTGTTAAAGTGGGATGGAAACAGTGACTCTCTTCGCTTTACGTCAAACACTTTCTCTGCAGACCGACAGGACGTGATTCTCCATAGAGGAACAGGTTCTGTGTGTAAATTGAAGCAGCCTGGAGGGTGCATTAACACACAAAAGAGATTAGAGACGACTTAAAATGACAGAAATTCAGAGCAGCGTCTCCAGCAAAAACATTTAGTGTCAGAGGGTTAAAGGTCATTGTGTTGCAGTTTGCATACATACAAAAGTCGATAAACAAGAGGAGATTCAGAGATGTTTTTACAGCGTCTGAATTAAGGGGTTTGTTTTTCATTTGATCCACATTAAACAGAAATGAAAGATTATTCCAAATAGGTCGTACTGTGACATCGGTGCCCACATGTAAATAACATTCAAAAGGAAAACTTAAATTTCAATGTTAAGCTCCCAGATCAACTTATTTAATAAAATAAAAAACTGTCACTCATCAGAAACTCAGTAACTATCAGGATTTCCCATCTTCACAATACAAAAGGCTGCAACTACTAACAGGAAAACAAAATCTTTCTGAAGCAACTTGGTGGATGAGACAATGTGGTTGAAAATTCAAGCACTTTTAAGCACCGTCTCCCAAATCAGGGTTCCCACTCTTTTCGACAAATCATTTTCAAGGACGTTTTCCAGTGTCACATAACCAACTGAAGTTACAATACTGGTGTGGGCAATTTTCAATTTAATCTAGCCTTCTAAAAAACAAGATTTAAGTTGATGACCGATATCTCTAGCTAGCTCAACTGTATCATATTGAGCTTAAGATTTATTTATTTCTAACTCTGGGGCATGAACACTGTCCAGCTATCTTTTTAGTCTGGCTTTTATGTAGTGTCTTACTATTATAAATGTATGGTTTATACTTTTTTATAAAAATCTTTGTTTACTCTGCTTTTTATTAAATATATTTTGCGGAGTAACTGTTTAAGCAGCCTAAATTTTATTTTGTCATTTTTCATTATTTATTTTTGTCCCCATTGTTTTGAGTTTTTTAAATATTTTATTAATTGGCTTGCATTATTTTATCTACTCATACTTTATGGCTAAGTGTGCATTAGTTACCAAGTACATTTTCAATTTATTTCCTGTACTTGATTTTTTTTCAGAAACAAAGTAGAAGGAAGACAAATAATTTTCCAGGAAAATTCAAGCTTTTCCAGGCGATTTTACTTTTTTCCTCATTTTCCATATGTTTTCCATGACTGGAAAATTGGTCAATCATTTTCCAGGTTTTCCAGGATGTGTGGGAACCCTGCAAATTCAAGCACTTTCAAACCTTGAAAAAGCAGCACAAGTATACAAAGGCTGTTTCATGAGGAGAAGGGGGGAAAAAACACAAACCAACAACAAAAAAACTATTTGAATCTCAAAGGAAAGTGACCATAACTTACTCATCATGAAACTCCTTCCAAAGGTTTCATTTGGGATCATTTTGTTGCCACACTGTTATGAATTGTTTCTCCCTTTTCTTTGTCTTTCTGCCATTATCTACTTTTTTTTGCCTTTTTCTCCTCTTTCTCTAACCCCATGTTTTTTTTTTGTTAGTTTTCTTTATTATCAATTTTTGTCTTTGTAATTTTTATTTTATATGGATTTTTAAAAATCATCACCCTAACCCGCTATGCACTTGTTTGTCTGTCCACATATATTTGCTTGTATGCACTTATTGGTGAATAAAAATTACAAAAAAAACAACAAAAACAAAAAAACGTGAAAACGCATTTAAAATTCAAGCTGAAGGATATAAGCACCCACATAAACCCTGAATCATAATCAAGACACCATTAAAATCTGCCCTGTTTGAGCCTCAGTGTCACATTTTCACATCGCATGCAAAAGAAGGAAAACAGAAAATCACATTATGAGTTCAGTTTTTAAGAAAGCAGGTTTAAGTTTTAAGAAAGAAAACCATAAACCAGTGAACTACTGTTCCTTTTAATTTTATTACAAAAACAGGATTTTTCAGAATTAACAGTACAACAACAAACAGAATCTACTCAAAATAAACGAAAAAGGGAACAGAGAGGATGACAAGTGCGTGGGAGACTGCGTATGTGTGTGTGTGTGCCTTTACAAACCCTATTTTTTAAAAAAAAGATCAGAAAATGTATCTGCCCCTCCCTGAAAATGTTAAATCTTCCAGATCACAATTTACCAAACACAGGAAGAAAAATAAAGTGAAACACAGGAGACGAAGAGGGTCTGGATGAACCATAACTTTCTGTTTTATATAAAAACACTTGGCAGAATATTTTTTAAGTTTATTATCATCAGTCGGTTAAGAAACAGAAAATAGACGATGCTTGCAATAAAAACCCATTTAGACACATGCACACACACGGACACGAAACCCTGATGGAAGGAGACGGGAGGAGGAAACGAAAGAGAGGAGGAGGAAGGAATGAGGAAGGAAACAAACGCTAAAGACTGGTGTGTGAGTGTGTGTGTGTTCCTGGTTCTTTCAACATCACTGACCAACACCAACATACAGGGCTTCTAACGTCTATATACACATCATATCTGTGTCAGAGTGTGTGTTTGTGTGTCAGAAGAGCCAGTCGGGGTTAAAGAAAAAGGTCGAGGGTAAATCAGGTTTGGCAGTGTGTCGTTTAGTGCCGTCTCTTCTTCTTGCTGGGCGGGGGAGGCTCTGACCGACCCTTCCTCTTCTTGCTGGATGTGTCTTCATCCTCGTAATGACTCTCTCTGTCAGCTAGAGGGCGACAAACCACACAGTGTTAGCAACAAGCTCCGCGGACGGTCGTGAGATACAGAAATCAAACTACGCTTCTTTTTTTATTAAATGTCACACAGACAGTGTATCCACTTTGGCTTAACAGAATACACAAAATGACAAAATATATCAATTAAAAAGAAAACAATTATATATATAATAAAAAGAACAAGAAAAAATAATAAAATAAGATACACAACAGGCCTGTGTTGTATTTGTACCTTTAGATGATCAAGGTGTACCTATATTAAACAGATGCAGTAGGTTCATTTTGACTATGTACTGATGTAGCGCCCTATAAAATCTGCGATCACAGAATTGGACATTAAATGCAGAATTCAATACAAATACAGAATACAACCTGGACCCCTCCTCTTCTCAGAGCCTTACATTTAATGTCTTAAAAACATTAGTGTTTTTGCAATTATCTCTTTCTTCCTTGTATTTGCTTAGCAGTTGGTTAGTCATTGTTCTTTTTTCTCAATTGGTATGTTTGTTTTGTTGTTTTTGTCTTTTTCTATTTTTTTTGTTTAAATTGTTATTATTACTTTCCTTCCATATTAATTTATCTATCCTCATTATTCAATGTAAGGTTGTACCCTGAAACGACAAATGTTTCGTCCCCACACACTTAAACAACAGTATTCTTTGTCATATGAAGACTTGTGACTGATGTCCCCCTACTCTTATCTAATTTGTGTATTGTTACCTGTCCTGTTTGTCTTTCTGTCATGATTACTATCACTGCCTTGTTTAATTTTTTGTTCTTTTTTCTTTTTCTTTTGTTTGTTTGTTTTTTTTTTATGGTTTGTATATTTGTTTTGTTTTTGTCTCTGGTAATTGTCTTGTTATCGTCTGTATTTTCAAGTTTCTTGTTATTTCTCTCGTATTGTTCGTGTTGTACTTTGATCCTTTGTATGTCTTGTTTAATGCTTGCAAAAAAAAAAAAATAAAAAAAAAAAAAAAATAACAATATCATGGAAATGGCTGAAAGATGAATGTATCTCTCTGGAAAATGCTCCGAGGGGGTCATTAAGGCGGGGGACAATGCACATTTCACTTCCCCTCCTCCTCCCCTCATCAACAATGAAAACATGTCGAAGCGGCCGCATGAGACACCGGCTAAGTTGGCAAAGAAGCTACGAAACTCCCGGCTAACTCCAAAGTACAGGGCAGAGCAGTTTCCCAACGATTATTATGTGTCAGGTGATCAAATGTTCTGCAAATTATGTCAACATACTGCTGACTGGACCCGTAAAGACATGTGAAAAATCGAATTTCAGAAAATTAAAATGGAACAGAACAGAATATGAGAAAAACTAAAACGGAATTTGGGGGAAAAAAAAAACTATATGGCCCTACTAATGTGGTTTTGCACCATAAAACGCTCCCATAACTTCTTAAAGTTCTCACTTTCATTACTTATTCTACCGAACATTTTTTCATATATTTCTAACATGAGCTCCATCTTCTTTTTATTATCTGGTATAGCTATACTTTTCCAAAACCTGAGGATTACTTTAGCAGCCGTGACAACCCCCACATTTATCACGACAAAATCATGTTTACCTATATCGGGTAACTCTGATCTCCGAGCAGACATATTCTCGGAGTTACGGGTATTGCTATACCCAAAGACTTTCCGGTGAATTAACACTATGCTTCTTAAAGCAACACTGAAATGTATGAGGAGTGCCGCGTGGAAGCACTTTGCGCTTCCCTGTGTGTCAATTATGTGCAAAGCAACTGGCCCATCACTGTCCAGTGCAAGTGTAAGTGCTCAGCCCAGTGCTTCTGCTTCCTACTCGGCAAGTGTTTTTTAGAAGTGTTCCTTTACTTTATATTAAAAGTACACAAAGGATGTTTATGGACATTTCACTTGAAGTATAATAAATTGTTTAGAATGATAGATAAACTGTTTTTTGGTTTTTTTTTTGTATCAATAACCCCTTGCTGCTCTGGTAAAATTGGAAAAAAAAGACTAGATTAGATAGAACTTCATTTATCCTTTTGGGGAACTCTCTCAGATAAATTAGGATTCCAGTAGCAGTTTGTATAGTAATAATATAATACCTCAAATTTTCCACTAGTATCAAACATGTACATAACCACCGTATTTATACTTATAATATCTCAAATCTCCATCTGAAAAATATCAAACATGTACATAACCACTGTAAATATACCACTTACTATATACTATATATATATTTGTTTTAATTGGATATATTGTACTTTTACAGCTCATAAATATGGCAGCAAAACTACAAGACTGTCCTATTAGGCATGATTTTACACATATTCTTCAACTCATTTTGTCTTTTGTTTTATTTGTTTTAGAAAACATTATTATACATTATTATACATTATTTGTTTTATTTACTTTATTTTAATTTGTAAGTTTCTTTCTTATATTTCGTCTTGTATCCTGCAGCTGCTGTAAATTTGGAATTTCCCCCTGTGGGACTAATAAAGGAATATCTAATCTAATATAATGAAGAGGTACATAAAAAAAGCTAAAAACAAAAACATAAATAAATAGATGAATAAAAATAAAAAATAAAAATATGGCTACTGTCTGGCTAAAGGCTAAAAATGCCTCAAAATGGAAACAAAATTTTTAAAAAGCACTTCAGTGGCCAAGGCTCTAAAAAACCTGACTGAACAGAAAACTGAAAAAAAGGGACTGAAACACTGGCCATGTTTACGTGTTCATATTATATTATATAGTTTTAGATAAATGTTTATATTGTTGAATCCCTGGTCAAAACAATCTGGGCACTCTGTTGTGCCCTCTAGTGGCATATATTCAAGAGCACACACAACATTAGTGTAAACTCAACTACATATCCAGAGCATAAACATCTAAAATGGATTATATTTACTTTTTCTTTAATGAAGATTATTTTGAGGGGCATTTTGTGCCTTTACTGTGAGGAGAGAGAGACAGTGGATAGGCTTGTGAGAGGGGGCAGAGAGTAGGGGGAGGACCACTCCACCAAACCAGCACCTGATCAGTTTCACTGTGTGAGAATGTGGAGGCTCACGCCTGATCCAGGAGAGCACAGATACTGAATTGAAAGCAGACATCTGAGGATCATTTGGACAAATAATTGGATTAACAGTCTAAGTTCAGAGTTGTGAGTGAAGGGAACGTCTCTGTTTTCTACTCATGGTGTTGACCTGCTGCAGATACAGACCTTTTCTGGCTTCTTCCTCCAGCTCGTCCCAGTCTTTACCGCTCTCCTCATCGCTGCCCATCGACGCGCTGTATTCTACAAAACAGAAAACCACCGAGGACTTGAATCTGACAAAACTGAAGCTTCATTACAAAACACTTCTGAGAAAAGCTCCTGGGTGTTTCTTCATCTTTCAGTTGTGTTTGTATTAAATGTTACCAGAGTCCTCAGTTTCTGAGCTGTAGTCCTCATCACTGTCCTCTTCTTCCTCCTCCTCTTCATCAGCAGAAGGGTTGAACGTTTCATCCTCCATCTCTGACTCGGAGTCTTCTTCCCCACCACTTCCCTGAAACAAAAGCAAAAGGTAAGGTCAGATGTTCTGGCACAACTTCACCAACTTTAAGGTGCTTGGAGAGAAACAAACACAGAAGTCAAAAGAGCTCCAGCAACACTTGTAGTTCAGGAAACAGCTTTATTAGACTGAAGCCGAAACACAAAAACAAAAGATCAAATCACAAGCAAAGAAAGACTGACGTTAGAAGACAAGCTTTTTGTTCCTTGAACGTACCTCGCTCTCTGGGTCTAAGAAAGACCATCCTCCCTGCTCGAAGAAACCCTCTGGGTCGTCGACGATGGTCTTCATGATCTTTGTCCAGTTCAGTGACTGGACTCCCTCTGTGTACTTGATGTCACAGGAGCTGAAAAACAAAAATAAAAGTGTTTAAAACAAAATCCAGAGCAAACTGGGTTTTATTTGTTGTAAAACTGTTGCGTTGGTCCCATACTTGAGCCACTCCTTGATGGGGTCGAGGGAGTTGACGGGCACGGCGTTGATCATGGTGACCTTCTTGTTGTAGTCTTTGTAGACGATGACCACGTCGAAGTTCTTCAGGTGGAACTGCACACGCTCAAAGTGGACCAGCTCGACCTCGTCCAGAGTCACCACAAACGGCGGCTATAAACACACAGTGATATTTAGAAGCTAGTTTTGACCTTTGGGGCGTCAGCGTGGCAGTCTGACAGTACACTTGGTCGGTCATCAGAAGATTTCAAGCTCAAGTCCAGCTCCGGATGTCACATGGCAATATTTCTTTTAGTTTTGGTCATAATTTAGTCATCTAAATTGTTTTAATTTCAGTCTAGTTTCAGTTGATGAAATTTCACAACATTTCAGTCGATGAAACTTACTGTAAATTTAGTCGACTAAAATATGAAGTGTACAGTCTAAGGCATTTTTTATGTTTCCTTGAATTTCTGAAGTCATGTTTTACACTTGGATAAAATGAAACATCTAATAACCCTTTATTGAAAGATAGTAAAGTTTGAATGTATAAATGAACAGAAACAGATGTAACTTTTGTGTGAAATGCAGTCACCTTTATTTAGGCTACCTGGCAGAGCATCTCAGTTACAATACCAGAACTGACAACAAACAGTGAACCTGCTCTACATGAATATATCAATTCATAAACAGAGTAGCTCTGATTCGATTGCTCCACAACTTATCCCACCACCACCAAGCTAAGGCAGCTGTGATTGGATGTCCCTCTTAACTCATCCAACCTTTCCACACAACCAAAGTAGCTGTGATTGGATATATTCCTAACTTGTCTCTACTTTCTACATGACCAAATTAGGTCTGATTGGATTAAGTCCGTCAAACATTTTAGTCTGGTTTTTATTTGCTGACGAAAGTGTCAACTTAGTTTCAGTTTTTGTCCATGGGCATTTGTTTTTTTTTTAGTTACTGCCTAGTTTTCATCAGGGGAAAAAAGGGTGTTGACAAAAACTATAATGAAATTCATTAGTCAGCAAAATTAACACTGATTGTTTCCTCTAACGATATGACCAGATGGAGAAGGGATACAGAACCTCTACATTTCAACATACTAACTAGAAAAGCACTCAGAGAGCGCAGACCTCCGCCAAGCAGCTTCAGTCCACTTTGGCGAGAAATGGTCCTATCTGGCAATGTTAAAGAATCCTTTAAAAAATTCCTGGATCCAGAAGGTGATCCGGATCACCCCCAAAATTTAATCAGTTCTTCCATATCCCATTTCCGACAATTCCTAAAAATTTCATCCAAATCCGTTCAGAACTTCTCAAGTTATTTTGAACACAAACAAACAAACAGACAGACAGATAAACGCCGGCAAAAACATAACCTCCTTGGCGGAGGTAAAAATCTAAACACAGGGGCTTAGGCGAGGAAAAGTTAAACGCTGCAAAAATCTTACTAGAGTGTATTGTTGAGCCAACATTGTTTGGAGTAGTTTAACCTATAACCTTTTGTTGATTCACTGTTCAAGTAGCCTAAATTTCATTTAACCATTTTCTATTATTTTTGTCACCATTGTTTTGAGTTCTTATATTTTATTCCTTAACTTGTATTATTTATCTACTCATATGTTTTGGCTAAGTGTGCAATAGTTTCCAAGTACATTTTTGCTTTATTTCCTATGTTTGATTTTTGTTCACTAACAAGGTAGAGGGAAGATACATCATTTTCCAGGACAATTCATTCATTTTCAATCATTTTCCAGGTTTTCCAGGACATTTTTACTCTGCTTTTTGAAAGATTTTGTTGATTTACTGTTTAAGTAGCCTAAATTTCATTTAACCATTCTTTTATTAGTTCTTTTTATCACCATTGTTTTGAGTTTTTATATTTTATTCCTTAACTTGCATTATTTTATCTACTCATATTTTATGGCTAAGTGTTTGATTTTTATTCACTACCAAGGTAAATCATTTTCCAGGACTTTTCATTCATTTTCAATCATTTTCCAGGTTTTCAGGACGCGTGGGAACCCTGTATAAGTGGGTTAATTATGAGGCTTTCGGTGGCACCGTGTACTGCTACAGTACGTACCTCCCTCCAGGGACGAAGCTCACAAGTTCCTTTATTGGTACTCATACTTATTAGTGCCATTGGCCTCCAGCAACTCCACTTCAAAAAGCCCGAACTATCCCTTTAAAATAGAAATATTTTGTTTTCTTCACTCACCCATTCAGTGACGTTTACAAGTGAACTGGATGTTGGCTGCAGCAGACAGGTACTCCTGTAGGGGGCACCCTGGAATCTGCGAAGGAAAATCAATCATCAGCCAGAGTTTAAATCCAAACTCCTGTCCCTTCGCCTTCGCAGATAAACTCACCCGAGGTCCCTGAAGGGCACTTCGAACTCCAGCTCCTCCTTGGTCAGCGTCTCCACCTTCTCGATGAAGTTCTTGAAGGCTGACTTCAGCTTGTGTCTCATCTCGCGCTCCATCTGCTCGGCGTACAGGTCGTCCCTGTCGTGCATGTGCTGGTGTTTGCCCAAGTCTGTGGTGATCTCCCCGACCTCTGTGTAGAACTGGACATCTGTGTGGCGACGCTTTCCGAACATGATGGCGTTCTGGAGAAACATAAATACGTATTTACAACCCTGGAGGTGTAACGCTGGGTCAGCTGCTTCACTTGTTGATTACATAGAGCCAAATGCTGTACGATTAAAGGGATATGCCAACATTTTTTTGTTTTCGTGGCATGCCTCACTCCTGAGTCCATTAGCTCAAACACTGGGAGTCAATGGGTAGTGTTAGCTTACCTCTGCCTACAGTCATCAGATAAACTCCTCAGCAACTCTTAACGATCCTGTGTGCCTGCTGTTACTCGTTCCCCCCCCCCCCCTTATAATACTTAACCATTTTTTTAGACTAAAATTAGCATTTTTTGTAATTTTCTAAAGAAATACAAACCACTGCGGTCGTGCTTGCGAGTAGGTCAATAAAACAAAGCCTCTACCAGAAGAAGAGGACTGGTGCTAAGGATTATGGCCGACTTTGTAAGAGAGGATGAGGATGATTTCTTCGGGACTAACAAAGATTAGATTAGATTAAATTAGATCAAACTTTATTTATCTCTTGGGAAGACTCCTTGTACAAAGGTATAAAAGAACACAGGATATCTAAAAGTAAAAAAGTAAAAACAATTTGCAGATATAAAATCTTTCCATATATACATCAATAAATCTAAGTAATAAAAATAAAATAAAGCTACAAGCTGGCTACCAATACTACTACTGCTACTACTACAACCTTACCTATTTAGACCAGAATATACGGAGGAGGAACTACACTGAGTACGAAGAGAAGCAGCGGCAGTGGAACAGTTAGTTTCATAAATATTTCTTTTGAAAATTACATAAAGTGCTAATCTTAGTCTAAAAATAAGTAACGTACCATAATGTAGTAAAAAAAACATGTCACAAGTGCACAGGACTGTTTAGGGTTGCTGAAGAGTTTGTCTGATGACCGTAGGCAGAGACAGGCTAACACTACCCATTGACTCCCTGTGTTTGAGCTAAGCTAGTTAGCAGTGGGCGAGCTAGTCCTTGTTACTGCGCACACACAGTCTAAAGAACGGTGTCAATATTCTTGTCATGGACTCAGGAGTGAGACAACACACGAAAAGAGAAAAATGTTGTCGTATCCCTTTGAGAAAACTTTTTCTCCTACTGCACAGACTTTGGCTCTAATTGGCATCTTTGTCGTCATGGCATTAAGGTACCTTGAGGTGGAAGTGCAGGACGATGATCATCTCCCCGTCACATGGCTGGAAGATGGCGTGTTTGATGTTATTGTAAAGGATGTCCACTTTATCTCCACGGACTGACGTGAAACGGAAACCTGAGCACGGAGAAACATCACACTTTAGATTTGAAACCCCCCAAACGCTCAGTCACGTCTCCATGGAGTTATTCTTCTGCCTCCTCACCGTTTGTATGAGCCTCCAGCGATCCCTGCATCCTCTTCTGGGCGATGTTGGGTCTGATGTAGAGGTCTTTGAGTTTGGGGTTGCTGCGGTTGAGGTTGATGACCAGTGAGTCCTGCTTCACGATACCCTCCTTCTCCTTCTCCTCGGCCTCTCGCGTCTTGTAGCGCTTCTGCACCTCTTTGATGATGCGGAAGGCGTTCTGGAGGTTGGTGGAGGGAACGGATGTGTCGCCGGGTGCTTTCAGGTTGGACGCTCGGTACGTGCTGAGGGGGGAAAACGAAGAATTTTATCAATTTGGATTTTAAATCCACTGAAAAAGTCACTTAAAAGGGCAAGAACTTCAGAGGCAAACAAATGGCTTTATTACATTTTAATTCTGTAAAAGCATATTTATGTTGTGAATATTCTGTTGGCAAACAGGTCTATGTTGATCATAATGCTGATGGTACTGTGTGGGGGAATAACAAAGGGGTATTTGGTTATTTCAGGGAATTTTTACAGCAAAAAAATGAGCAATTTCCCCTTTTCAACAGTTAAGCAAGGTTTATTCGATCAAACTCTGATCAAAATGGGAAACAGTGCTTTAAAGATAACATACTTTGTCTAAACTCAGGTTCACATATTTTTGTGTCTGTTTAGTACAACTATTCTTCATTGTTCAAAAATCCTTCTTGTTTGTGCATACTGTGTGCTCCTGATCCAGCTGTATTCTCTCTCTCTCTGTCTGAAGCCTTTTCAAGCCATAATATTTACACCTCTGTGACGTTTCACCTCCACTGTGAAAGTCCCAGAGATCTAATGGGGGAAAAGGTCAACTACCGACCTGCTCTGTTTCTAGAGTTTGAATGAGGGCCAATTTACACAAAAACAAAAACTGACGAAGGCAGAGTTTTCGTTGCGTTTGCGCCTTCCGTTTACACGACAACAATGCCCCAAGTGCCTGAATACGCAACATTTGAAACCAGAGTCCAGAAAAGACTTAAAACGTTTTTGTTGTCGTCTCCATGTAGACAGGAATCACTGTTGTCAGGGAAAAACGTGACACGCAGTTCTCTTTCAGGTAAAAGTAGCGCGCACACCTAGGAACAACAATAACAGCAGCTATGGCCGACTATCATGCAACATGTGTGCCGCCAACTGTGCTCGGTTTGTTATCGCTCCTGACCAGTGGAGTCGCATTTGTTATATTCGCCAAGGAGACTTACATTGCCAACTACTGGTCTGGCAATGAACGAGCATCGTTTTTGAAAACGCAAAGGAAAAACCTTTCTGTTTCTCATGACAATGTTGTCGTGTAAAAGGGTCCTTAGAGGCTTTCTGTCTACGGTCTTTGCTCCACACTGGGCTTGCTATGCCAACCCAATGGGCTTCAGCTGCTGATGAAACAATGCTATGACATCATAGCGGTAGGTCTATTTGAGGGAGCAAGGGGGAACAAGCAGTTTCAGGCAGCAACTGGCACTGTAAACAGGGGGAAAGGGAGAACTCCTGATGCTTTTTGTCTTGCACACATATAGAAGGGACATGTAAAACACACTAACTTCATATAAAACTAGAAAAACCATGACACGGGGTCTTCCTAGGAGATTCTTTAATATGCTTATCCTTACTATTTTCCATTTGTAACTTATTTCAGTTCTAAACACTTTTAGCTACAGCGATTTGTTGGTTATTTCAGAACAGTTAATAAAAAAGGGCAGGTTTTATTCTTCCATAGTCGTGTCAAAATGATAAAAATAACAAAATAAAACCGTAAAAAGGTCCTTTTGTCAGTAAGAATTTTCTTGAGTACTGTGCCAAAAAGAATTACCAGGACAGCAAAAAAAAAGTCAGAAGCATCAACCAAAACTTTACAGACAAAACTGAGGATTTTTTTTTTTAATATCATTGAATAAACACTTTTTGTCTCTTTACTGTTAACTGACACATTTTTGCATTGATAGTTAAATACTCAGTAAATTTAAGCAAAAATCGTGAGTTACCATATTTTCCGGACTACAACTCACACTTTTTTCATAGTTTTCCTGGTCCTGCGATTATAGCCAGGTGCAACTTATTTATCAAAATATATATAATTTAACACGTATTTAAATGTTAATTCATAATAACTGACCTGAACCACGCAGTAAATATAACCATCTACAGCCACAAGAGGGCGCTCTAGGCTTCAACTATTTGCTGCTCCTGTGCCATTGAAAAAAATTAACTGAAACAATAAACTTAAAGACAACTGAGAAAGACTGAACACAAACAAAATGCGTCACAAAGATAATAGTATCCTGCAGATTATAAACTGCAGGTCGTAAAATGTGCAGCCGAAAATCAAGAAAGCTAATCACAGGCTGAAAGCAAGATGAGAGTTACGTCTCCACGCCTTGGCTGTTGCCAAGGAGATGAATATATATGGCTGCAGGCGCGCCTTCTTGGTGTTACTGCTTCATGCAAGTCCAGTGCGACTTATGTTTTTTTTTTTTCTCTTCATGACGCATTTTTGACAGATGCGACTTATACTCTGGAGCGACTTATAGTCCAGAAAATACGGTACTTCAGAAAAAAGCTCAGACTTACATTTCTTTCACAAACGTGGCATCAGGGTTGGGGAAGATGTTTCCCTCCTGACGACCAAGATAGCTGCCAGGCACGTAGAAGTTGATCCTCAGGTAGGTGTAGTCTCCTTCTACAGACATACTGATGTTCTGAACCAGAAAGAGTCAAATGAATAACCAAACAATCAGTCAAAACTCTGTCAATACACATGAAGCAGATGAGGTCGACTCACTTTGATGGTGGCGATGTGGAACGGCGTGGCGATACCAAACACGGGCATGACGACAGTCTCGTATTTCTTGTCGATGAAGATCTTCATCTCTCTGATTTCTTTTTCTCGTGGCATCTGGGAGACGTTTTTGTAGGACACGTTGGATTTTCTGGCCCTGGAGGGGAAACGGAGACGGAGTTAAATTAATGAGCTGAGTCTTAGTTACATGAGGATGTGCTTGTCAAACCTTGAACCTTTAAATTGAAGCATTTTAGAGGATTTCAAAAACCAGTACAGACCCTACATAGAGTCAAAAATTAATTTCAGTAGAATATAATATATCATGTTTGTCAACAAGAAAAATGTTATGTATATGGAGACTTTCTGAGTCGGATGACTGTTGTTTTTGTTCGATACAAGCAGAGTCAGTGGTACATCTCTTCTGGTGTTGACCATTATTGTCCGTTTTTGGAGGGAGAGTCAAAGGATGTGTATTGAAAAGAAATTATGTTTTCAGACAAGATTTTTTCTCTGTGATACTGGGTGATGCAAGAGAGACAAACAATTATATAATTAACCCTTTAACTCCCTGATCAACGGCTTGCTAGACCAAACTTTGAATATTTTATTCATGAATACATCAATGTTTCCTTTTTGTTATTTAAAAGGTAATACACTTTTAAATCTCCCTCCATCCATAAAAGAAAAAATCCTTCATTCTAACAAAATGTTTAGAGGTAAGATGACATATTCAACGTATGATGGTACCAGAGACCTTACTCAACAGATAAATGTAACTTACACAATATAAACAAGTCTTAAGGGGTAAGATAAATGATATCAAAATTCAATAAAAATAATACAAAATATGCTCAACCAAACAGTTGAGCTGGGTGTATATGGCCAACCAACAGTACTAATTAATTTCAATAAGAAAAAAAATGTTATATTAATTTCTTATTAAAGAGCGGAATTCTTTAGATCGGTAAAACTAGCATTATAATAAAAAAAAAAAAAAAGGCTTATATGAAATGAGTATCTCATCCAAAAAGTTAAGTCTTTTCAACTATAAAATCCCAGCTCGACCTTTTTGTAGAGATCATTGATTTATAAATATTTAGGGTGGAAAAAATTAATTGTTGCATTAGTGCCCAAATTTGTCAAAAAAGACATTTTCATGGCTATTTTTTATGGGCGTTAAAGGGTTAATCAAATTATTTTGTAAGGGAAAAGATGTATTTTCAAAACTGCTCATTTGGATTCCTTGAATATCAGTCACTTTAGAATAGGACTGGGTGATATGGTCTATAAATAAAATCCCAGATTTTTTTCCACAAGACTCGATTTACAATATTAACCATTTTTGTCCCTCTCAAAGGAAAACCTCCAAGTGACACAAAAATTACATAAATCAAGTTTTGCCCTTATATTATCAAATATATTCAAAAACCAAACAGAATTTCCCTCTTGTAGCTAAACAGCATGTCATAAAATGTTGATTATGCAGTTCAAACGTAAGCTGGCCTGTCCACATACACACAGAAAGCTGCGCTATTTTATTTTTTTAACCTAATTTAAAACACAATTATAAGCCTAAACATGTGCTTGTGCAAAACCTGCCAGGGCCTACCATCATGAAAACAGTAATTTTCAGTATTTATATTTTCAAACATTGCAACAACTTACAATTGAAGTAAGTCAAGAAAAAAATATTGATTTTTTTAATTTTTAAGTCTTCTGCAGAAGATAATCCAAATTAATCATTATTTGCCCAGCCCTACTTTACAATGTTTACTTAATGTTACTTTACATTGGAGGGATATATCGTGAGAAAAATAATTACAAAGGTGGAAAAAGTTTATTAAAGTGGAAGGCTGGTAAGTTAATCCATTTTTCTTATAAATTTTAGGTTGTAAAGCCTGATGATGAAGTTCACGATGACATGGGTGTATTTGTTATGATTGTGTTTGTTTTTATTTCCAGTGTCAAGTCTGTGTTGGAATGATTTGTAAAGTTCTTCTGTTGTGTGTTTGTTTTCGTCTAAATAAAAAAAAAAAGCCTAAAATTGGCCCTCAAATAATCCCTGGACCTCCTCACTCACTTCTGGATCTGCTGCTCTCCCTTCTGCTCCGTCAGACGCCGCTTGGCCTCCTCGTTCAGGTGATTGGCCAGCTCCTTCTGATGGGCCCGCCTCTTCTCCTCCGCCGTCATCTCGTTCTGAGGTCAACAACAAACACAACTGAGTGATCGCACACTACGCACCAGAGACCGATCTTTCTTTTCAGACAGAAAATGGGGGAAAATAAAATCCATGCAGATTACAGAAATGTGCTTTAATGGTCCGAAAATTAAATACACACAAATAACAGAAATCACTGAAACTAAAAAGGACGGAGGCATTTCCAATCAAGGTGGATTTTTAACTGAACCAGTCCAGCTGATGAGGTTTTAGTAGAAATGATGAATACTTACCTTCCCCAGTAGCTGATAGAGCACAAAGACATTCACATTCTTTGTTAACGCTCAGTCCAGCTGACAGAAGAACACAAACTGTTTCCAACCACACGGACACAACTTTGTCTCAACTTACTCTGGTTCTGTCTGCCAGCAGGGCGGCACTGCGAGCTCCTTTCCCCAGCAGCTCCTCGGCATCGTCTCCTTCCTCCTCCTCGTCCTCCTCGTCGTCATTCTGGGAAGATAAAGAACAACAAATTCACCGTAAGACAGAATCATTCAAAATAATCCACATTACTGTGAAACTAAATGGATGACACATTAAACTAACGTCGCACCCTTAAAACGAACATAAAATGAAGAGTTTATGCTCTATTGTAAAGTGTCTTGAGATAACACTTTTTATGAATTGGCACTAAACAAATAAAGATTGAGACCGACCAGAACTATTAATAACTATTAAAGGCAAGAAAGTGCTCATAATTATTTAAATAAAAGGCAATAAACGTACAAATATGAACTCATTAACAGAATGTCACTGATGTAATTATTTCATAATGCTAAGAAACAAATTTCATCTTCACTCAACTTTACTTATTCAAGGTTCAGTGAAAATCTAAATCTCCAACTCTATAAAATACACATAAACGCATCATGTTCTGAGCTTCATCAAATACTCATTTTATTGAGCCAACCTGAACGCATCAATGATTTCAACTGGACCTTAAACGCATCACGAAACAGGACGTGCATTTGTTTTGGAGCCATGTGTAGCTGATTAGCTTTAATGCTGTTGGTCTCAGTGTGAATTTCAGCGCAGACTTAGACTCTGGATTGATATGTTTGACTGAATGGACTGAAGGAGACTCTGCTGCAGTTTATTTAAGAGGATGACAGAGCAGCGGGAGAAGCAGGCGAGCAGATGGTGTCCAAAAGTAAGCATGAGGTGAGGTATCCAAGTTTACAGGAATTCATCTTGACTAAATGATATTTTTTTTGACAAAAATTTGCCAACACAGCCTCTTTATCCAAAAGCCATTTTCTGACTTTGGGAAAAACTGAATAACTGAGGAGTGAAACTCACCTTCAAAAAGATGCCAACATTTTTGATCTTCTTCTTGACTGGTGTGAGTATCGTAGCCGCCTCCTCCTGTTACACAAACATGTCGGGATTTTAATAAAACTTTTCTCATTTGTTCCTACTGGTTTCTAAAGTTGGAAGTGTTTTTTCTGTCTTACCTCATTGATCTGTACCGTGTCCCCAATAAACAAAGCGTACTTTTTCTGCTCGTCCTTCTTGCCGTCTTTGTTGACGAGGTCAGCGAAACCCAAACTGATGCTCAAAACCATTCCTGCAGGAGGAACGTGAGGATACTTCATTTGGTCAATACCAGTGTTCATTTTGCTGACTAATTATCTTCGTCAACCTTTTTTCCCCTGACGAAAACTAGACAGTAACTAAAAAAGCAAGTGCACATGGACAAAAACTAAAACTAAATTAACTGACATTTTCATCAATAAATAAAAACTAGACGAAAATGTTTGACAGAGACTTAATCCAATCAGACCTAATTTGGTCATGTAGAAAGTAGAGACAAGTTAGGAATATATCCAATCACAGCTACTTTGGTTGTGTGGAAAGGTTGGATGAGTTAAGAGGGACATCCAATCACAGCTGCCTTAGCTTCATGGTGGCGGGATAAGTTGTGGAGCGATCCAATCAGAGCTACTCTCTTTATGAACTGATATATTCATGTAGAGCAGGTTCACTGTTTGTTGTCAGTTCTGGTATTGTAACTGAGATGCTCTGCCAGGTAGCCTAAATAAAGGTGACTGCATTTCACACAAAAGTTCAATTTGTTTCTGTTAATTTATACATTCAAACTTTACTATCATTCAGTAAAGGGTTATTAGATGTTTCATTTTATCCAAGTGTAAAACATGACTTCAGACATTCAATGAATAAAAAACTGCCTTACACTTCACACTTCATAATTTACTCGAATAAATTTACAGCACACTTCTTCGACTAAAATGTGAAATTTCATCAACCAAAACTAGACTAAAATTAAAACAGTTTAGATGACTTAATTGTTACTAAAACTAAAAGATATTTTAGGCAAAAGACTATAACTGAATCAAAAAGTTCTGTCAAAATTAACACTGGTCAACACACATCTAGAAATACTGCACGACAAAGACAAAACACGCTCACCTTTTTTCAGTTTGTACTGGTTTTTAGCGTTCAAAACCAAGGAGCCTTCCCTGAACTCGATGCCCATCGCAAAGCTGGAAAAAAATGACAGTAAATCAAATTATTTATTAGGTATTCAAATGTGCTTTCACAACAGAAAACAGTCAGAAGACATTTTGTGGACATACCCGAGGTTTTTAGTCAGCTTTGCTAAGAGGTCTGACTTCTCTTTCTTCACGTACTCCTGGACGGCGTTGTAGGCATCACAGATTTTTACACCTGTAGATGAGAAAGAAAGCAGACTTTAAATCAGCAAACACATTTAATCTCACTTTTTTCTTTTTCTAGCCCTTAATTTTCATGTCAACTAACATTATTTTCTTTTTCTGAGTTTCCAGCCTTGCAGATTCATGTGAAGTCTCCTCACACGCTCCTGAACTCACCGTGTTTCAGCTCTTTCAGCAGCTCCTCCTCCACCTGCAGCAGGAAGGTGTAGTTGTCCTGCATCTCCTGAGAGGGGTCCACCATGAGGGTCCTGACCAGGTTGGAGCAGTACGACTTGTAGCGGATCCCCATGGCGCACGTGATTGCTCCGAAGTGCATGTGATTCTTGTCACTGTGGGCGGAAGAGAAGAGAAGTCAGAGGAAAATATTCCAACATGTTTGAATAGTTCTGAGCTGAATCTGGACGCAATCAAGTCGTGTGAACTGATTATAGACGAGGGTTTAAAGGGATGGAAAATTCTGGAAACTTTAAATAAAAATGATAGGATTTACAGAAATATACAGAAATTAACTGGAATTTGGGGGTAACTTAAAGGGGCACACCAACATTTTATTGTGTTGGCGTCTTGCCTCACTCCAGAGTCCATGACAAGCAGATAGACACCATTCCTTCAACTGTGTGTGCAGTAACAAGGAAGAGACGGGTAAAGCTCACCCCCGCTAATTAGCTTAGCTCAAACACTGGAAGTCAATGGGTATTATTAGCCTTCCTCTGCCTACAGTTATCAGGCAGACACAGGCATTGTAGGGTGCATGCCCAAACCACCGCAGATGTGCTTTGTTTTGTTGACCTACTTAAACACATCTGCGATGGTTTGCGCATGCGCTCTGAAGTTTAGTCTTGTATGCATTTCATTTTAAAATTACATGAAGTGCTAATCCTAGTTTAAAACACATAACGTAACATATCTCGGTAAAAATAAAATGAGTCACAAGTCCACAGGACCATTAGAGTTGCTGAAGAGTTTATCTGATGACTGTAGGCAGAGGAAGGCTAACATTACCCATTTACTCCTAGTGTTTGTGCTAAGCTAATTAGCAGTGGGCGAACTCTGCCCGTCTCTTCCTTGTTTCTACACGCACACTCGAAAGAATGGTGTCTATCTGCTTGTCATGGACTCTGGAGTGAGGCAAGACAGGAAAAGAAAAATTGTTGGAGTGTCCCTTTAAGTGTGACCAGCACCTCAGTCCAATATTTAAATAACCACTTGTTGCTTAAAAAAAAAAAAAAATCAGAAGTTATTTAAAATATTTTTTTTTACTCGTTTCTCAAAGTCCTTCTTGCCCCTGAATTACTAACCTGACTGAGTGCAGAGACGTACCTGACGACGCTGAACTTGAGGCTGTAGTTTCCTCCGCTCTGGATGATAGGAGGGTAACACATCTCCACTGTGGTGGGGTCCGCCCCACCGAGGTACTTCTTCTCCTCGATCGCCTTCTCCACCGACTCTGCCAGCTTACTGTGACGCACTTTCTGTGGGACAGAGAGGAGCAGGAGGGGTAAGACTAACTGATGAAAAGAGCAACGGAGGGGAAAACAGAGACGAGCAAACACATCGCACCCCATTATGCAGCATCGAGCTGTCTCGCTCGCAGGCAGTTTGGACACTCACATATGACTCCATGTAATTGGCCGGATTTTGGCACCAGTTAGGACGGCGCTCTACTTTATTTATTTATTTGCACATAGTTAAATAGAAGTCAAAGAAAACAGTGAATAAGATTAAGTTAAATGTGCAAGTGAGGTAGAAACCCATGTGGGCTTATTTACAAACCTCACCTGAAGTGAAAAAACAGATAAAATTAACAGAAAAAAACATCAAATCCTATTAATAAAAGACAAACAAACAAAAATCAAATAATAGCATACATTTTACCAAAATTAGAGCATACACCAACAGAGAAAACAGAATATAACAAAAGAAAGTGGTGCATATACTGGCTTGGTGACGTAACTGTTGATGTAAGAACAAACGTTAAATACAGATGTGTTTCAGTTTTTGGAGTTAAAGGATAAGTTCGGTTTTTGACACCTGGACCTTATTTTTAGGATTAAATACGCTCGTAGACTCACCTAGACAATATTGGCGGAGCTCAGAGCCGTTTTCGAGCAATTTAGATCCATCTGACGGCGTTTTTTTCTCATGCAATAGTAGCAGACGGGGCCAGAAATCGAAGCCCCTAAATTAGACATTATCTACTGCGAAACTTGCTCATTTCAGCTACATTTTATAAATGAATGGCCAGTGTTATCACCATGTCAGCTCAACTTCGTTGTTATGGTCATCCGGGGCTTTACAAGGATGGGTAACTTTTGGTGACGTCATAGACAAGAACATGAGTAGAGCCGCTGTTGTTGCTAGGCTACACGGCTATTTTTGTGCAACATGGGGGAATATTTATCCAATGTAGAAGTGTCTGACGACGACTTTGAGTATAATGGATGCCCGTATCTTTTTGAGCCAGAATATACAGACGAGGAGCTATTTGAAAGGAGGATGCAGAGGGAAAGAGCCGAACAGCTGGCCAGAGAACAAGCAACCACTGCACGTCCACGAATGGGGGCTAACTGGTGGTGTTGTTGTGGACATTGCACGGCGAACACAACAGAGGAGGAGTGAGTTTTGCAGCAGATAATGTCTGATTTAGGGGCTTCAATTTCTGGCCCCGTCTGCTACTATTGCATGAGAAAAAACCGCCGTCGCATGGATCTTAAATTGCTCGAAAACAGCTCCGAGCTCCGCCAAAATTGTCTGGGTGAGTCTACGAGCGTATTTAATCCTAAAAATAAGGTCCAGGTGTCAAAAAACCGAACTTATCCTTTAAGTTATGGAATAGACTAGTTGTGATGTGTACATCTCTGTTGAGTTTCAAAAAAACATTAAAAAGCAAAGTAATATGGGGTTGTAATTTAAAATGACTTAAGTATGTAATGACTAAGAGGAATAATTCAGAGTAAAACTTGCTATGTTTTGACTTTTCTTGTATCACTGATATTCTGGGTAATTTCATGGATTGAGCAGGAAAGGCAAAAATAAGCCCCGGCTTCAGCCTATTCCTTTTTTGGTTACAGAGTTTGTTGATTTTTTTTTTTTTAAATGTTTATATGTTCTTTTTTCTTTTTTTGTAAATTGATGCACATAATTTAAGTTCTGTACTGTATATTGTAACCAAAATAAAATATTAATTAAAAAAATAATAATAACAAAAAATAAAAAAATAAAGGTATAATGCAGACTACATGCGGTATTGCCAATCACACAAATTTAATTTCTTTGCTTCAAGGCACTGATTGGTTGTTAAAACATGACTTGCAGGCAACACCACCAGCTGGCTTGATCCAGGCTGGAACGGCCCGATTTGCAAAGCTGTGACTAGGGCTGGGCAATATGACCTAAAAATCAAAACACCCATGCTTTTGCCACAAAACTCGATTTACTATTTTAACGAATTTTTTCCCCTCTCTCAAAAAGAAAAGAAAAAAAAAACCTCCAAGTGTCACAAAAGTTACATGAATCAAGTTTTGCCTTTATTTGATCAAAATAGGTTCTAAAACTAAAACGACTTTCCCTCTTATCGTTGAAGTACATGCTGTAATTTTGTCATAAAATGTTGATTATTTAGTTCGGACATAGGGAGGCCTGTCTACATAAACAATAAGGATGAGCTATTTTCACAGTATAGTAACATGGAACCATCTGATCAATATTTAATCTCATTTAAGAAACAAATAAAAGCCTAAACATGTGCTTGTGTAAAGGCCTACCATCATGACAACTGTACATTTTCAGTCATTATATTTTCAAACACTGCAACAACTTGTTATTGGAGTAAGTTGAGAAAAAAAAAAAATCTAGATTTTTCATTTCTACAAATTCCGCAGAAAATAATTCAAATTAATCAATATATTGCCCAGCCCTAGCTGTGACTGTCACCAACTGGCTGCCCAGATTCCTCTTTGGCCCCAGGAGTTTTATCAAATTCAGAAAAATGTGCAGGGTAAAGATGTTGTGGTTTTAAAGGTATCTCTGCTGTTAAATCCAATTAACTTCTAATGAATTCCCCCAAACAACTTCATGTTTCAACTGTTTGACAAAAACCCAGTTTTGATCCAATATTTAACCAGAAAAACGAGGATACCGGAGCCAAACATAGTGCTGGAAAACATGACAAAACAAGACAGAAGTAGCCAACGTATCTCAGCTGCCCCGCGTAGCCTGCAGCAGGATGGGTGATAGGGACTGATCTCACTTTTAAAGGCTAAACCGGGGTACACAAATGAGGATTTTCCTAATCTGAAGAGATTTATCTGTTAGAGCCCCCACACATAAAGATAAAAAATCAGCCATTGAACAGTTTTGATCGTACTGTGTGTGGTGTGCTCTGATAATCTCACCACACACAGAACCATTCTGTCCCACCATCGATCTAGAGTTTAGTCCTCCAAGACAGAAACCTCATGTGATCAAACGTGATCTAACAAAAACGAAGAGGAAGAGACATAGCAAGAACCAGAAAACACAACACGCAACATGGGAGAGGGCATACGAGAAGAGGGAATGATGGTGGTCCTGGGACTATTTTTGACAGAAATCAGGAACCAAATAAAAGAAAAGACTGTGGAAAAAATCCTGGAGACAGCGTGAACACATGAGCTGGTCCTCCATATCTGAGGTCCATCGTACTTCATGTTTCAGGTCGGCTATGTCTGTTTTTATTTACGCCTGTTTCCTTGTTCCTCAGTCAGCTCACTTCTTGATTGGCTACATTTACGTCACAATTCACGGAGTCATGACTCGGGAGTCGTTGGCTTTCCCCACACAGAAAGATTTTGTCCTGAAGATTATCAGGACAAAATCACACCTCAGACCACAGAATAATCTTATAGGATAATTTTAGAAGACATAAGATAATCTGGCGTTTGTCGTCCTTGGTCAGGAAGGGGGAAAGTCGGGACAAAAACAGCCCGATAATCTTTATGTGTGTCCCCCGCTTCAGGGATACCAACAAAATAATCTAACTATGTAACTCACAAGTTTCCATTATTTTAAAGTTCAGCCCTAGGGCTGGGCGATATGGCCTAAAGATAAAATCCCTTATTTTTTCCCACAAAACTCGATTTTACAAATTTATTAGATTTTTTCCTCTCTCTCAAAAAAATAAACTGACACAACACGAATCAAGTTTTCCCTTATAAAGTTAAAGGTAGGCAGACATAAACACTGAACTGTTTGATCAATATTCAATCTCTTTAAAAAAAAAAACAAATATCAGCCTCTAAAAGTGCTTGTGCAAAACCTGACAGGGCCGAGCATCGTAAAAACTGTTAATTTTCAGTATTTATATTTTCAAACATTGCAACAACATACAACTGATGTCAGTAAAAAAAAAAATCATGATTTTAATTTTTAAATCTTCCACTGAAAATAATCTGAATTAATTGATTCAAACGATTTATTCCCCAGCCCTATTGGGCCCCTACAACGTGTGTCAGGAGAAAAAGTGGCCTTTAAACAAATGTAGTTAATGACAACTGGTGTGTATGGGGACAGGATTTAGCCATTTTAAAGATACTCCACTCATTTTTTCAGGGGATTGAACCTCAACACAGGGTTGCCGTTTTGGTTAGAGCAGCGTAAATGTGGCTTTACTTCCATTTTGTTTATCGAGAATGTCTGATAAAAACTCACCTCATCTGCGTCGACAATCTCCATGACGCGCTCTTTGAAGAACTTCGAGTAAACCTCGCTGGTGATGGTTGCCGCCTTCTTCATCAGGGCCAGCTCGCCGTCCTCCTTCACCGCCATCGTGTACGCAACCACAGCGCTGATGTCCACCTGTGAGCAAGAAGCATAAAAAAGACGAAGTGTTCTGGCGTTAGCTGAAAATGACACCCCTAACACTTCCTTCAAGCTCACATTTAGAGCACGTCTTACCTTCCCGAGGCCCTCTGCGGAGAGCGTGTCGTTCCAGCTCTTCATGTACTCTCCTGGGAATTTATCCTTGATGAAGACGCCCACCGTCTTTCCTTCTTTACTGCCTTTGATCGCCTCGATCATCTTGTCAAAGTTCGCTTTGTTGCTTTCATTCTTGGAGAAAAACATGATGAAGTTTAGTGTCTGACTTAATTTTAAAGGATTCTTTATGAATTTCTTCTGGCCATTGTTGCTGCATAATTAGTTTTAGTAGAATTATATATGGAAAAAACTCTATGTTTTGTGTTGCTTATTAATACAGAATTCCCACTCTTTTCTAGAAATCATTTTCAAGGACTTTAACTGGATGTTTTCTATCCATCTTTTAAGTCTGGCTTTTACGCAGTGTCTCACTATGGTGGTTAAATGTATTTCTCTATCTTTATTTACTCTGCTTTCTTTATAAATACATTTTGCTGATTTACTGTTTAAGTTGTCTAAATTTTGTTTTGCCATTTTTTTTTATTATTTCTTTTTGTCATCATTGTTTTGAGTTATTATATTTTATTCCTTAACATGTATTATTTTATCTACTCATATTTTATGGCTAAGTGTGCATTACTTACCAAGAACATTTTAGTTCATTTCCTATATTTGATTTTTGTTCACTAACAAGGTAGAAGGAAGCTACATAATTTTCAAGGACAATTTAAGCTTTTCCAGGACATTTTACTTTTTTCCCTCATTTTCTATAATTAGGTTTTCCATGACTAGAAAACTGGTGAATCATTTTCGTGGGAACCCTGGTCATGGACTCAAGAGCGAGGCAAGGCACGAAAACAGCGACAGAAAAAATGCTGGTGTATCCCTTTAATAGGTTACATATGACCCTGTATGTTTACTTTCACTTTGAATGATTCCTCATGAGAATTTGACTATTGATTAATAAAAAAATAAGAGAACCTTATAAATAAAAGCATCTTAAATCAATTATTAATCTGTTATAAATGTACAACAGCCACACATGTTGCAAGAATTTATTTCCAAAACATAAAAGTTAAAATTAAAAAATGCCTATTGATTTTAAGCCCTGTGGTGGTAACTTATCCAATATTAAGAATACTGTGTTTGCCTGTACATCTTAGCACGTTACCTTTTCTCTGGTGAGCAGAGTGATGGGCGGGACACCGTTTGCGTTCTCGTTGCCTTTCGTTATGGCCACCTGCTTGAGAAAATCCACCTTCTTCTTGCTGGCGAGGAAAATGATTTTGTTGTCGCAAAACACCATGATGGTGTCCGTCAGCTCGTAGCCAAAGAGCCATGTCTGATGGAAGAAGAAGAACACAGATTCGTGAGTTATACCTCGCCCTTTGGATGATCTTATTCTGCAGACATCGGCAGGACGTGGTTACCTGTATGGCCGTGGATTTGGCGTAAACTATTTCCTCATCCACTCCGACAGACACCACGATGGCATCCACTTTGCCAAACTCATCCTCTCCTTTCTGAAAGTCACACAAATAAACAAATAAGAGTAAAAAAGGGTTCTGATAAACAGAGTTGTAGAATTAATTGCTTGAATATGAGCAGTATCCAAGCTGAAACCTTTGGGGACCATTAATTCAGGTCTTCTGCTTGAAGCTGTGTGCACTCACAATAAAAACACTGTTTAGTGCTGCTTTGGATGCATCTCTCACAAAAGAAGAGGGAATAATTAATGGCTATTTCACTTTTACCAAGTGTTTCCTGGCATTAAAGGAAAAGATAAAATCTTTCTTATGGCTTTTTGGACCATTTACCAGCTGAGACACAACATTATACTGTTAATGGGTAAGCCTTCTTCTGATTGGAAAAAAAAACCCCACCTACAAAATGTGGGGCTCACAACATGACTTAACATTTTCTGCTGATGGATGGAAATCAATTTTTTCAGAAGTCAACTGATAACCTAGATTTTTATGGCTAATTAAGATTTTTTTTTTAATATTTAAAGCATTTTTTTGCTTTTCACAATATTTCACAATATTTTTATTACCATTCGACTATGTCCTAATAAGTTTATGAGGTGATACTATGGAAACAAAGTACATTTTTTTGTTTTATTTCTTATTTATCATTATTATTATTATCAATCATTTATGTATATGTTGATAGATTTAGTATCCATTTTCTTGGGGTTCTCTCAATACTTTTATTACCATTCAACCACGTCCTGATAACTTTATGAGGAGATACCACGTAAATACGGTATGTTTTTATTTATTTTTTCATTTATCATTATTATTTGTAATTTATTTATATGTTCATAGATTTAGTATCTGTTTTCCTGGAGTTTTAACAATATTTTTAATTACAATTCGACCTTGTCCTTATAACTTTTTGAAGTGATACTATGTCAATATGATATATTTTTTATTTTATTTTTCATTTATCATTATTATTATTTATCGTTTATGTATATGTTGATACATTTAGTATCTGTTTTCTTGGGGTTCTAACATTATTTTCACTACTATCAAACCATGTCCTTATAACTATGAGGTGATAGTAAGTAAATACTGTATACTTTTTTACATTCGTTATTTTTTTTCTGTTATTATTAATAATCATTTCTTTATTTGTTGATAAATTTAGTGTCTGTTTTCTTGGGGCGGGGTTCCTGGGGCGGACCTTTCTAGGTGAACTAACGTGTTTCCTTGTTTCTTAGCAACAATATCAGTTCAAAAGATGTCCCAATTGCAGCTTCTCAGCGAGTGGGACAGCCAGTCTGTGGCATAAATTGGGCCCTCAATGTTTACCCCAACACAGAGAAGAATTCAGGCATATTCACACAAGTTTTTTTTTTTTTAATCGTACAGGTGTTTCGTCCACAATTTTTGAAAACAGGTCCTCGAGTGAATGAATATGAAACTGCCACCTTGCATTAACATGTACAATAAATACAGATATTTTCAGAAACGATGACATCATAGCCCCACCTCTCCCTTAAAGCTCATGCATGAGCCCCGACAACAACAGAAACCGTGGCAGAACACAGCCTTGCGTTCATGCTGCAGAAGTTACTGAGCTTGTTTTGGCAAAATATTCTCCTCTTCTACAACCACCATGAACAACAAGAGGACACAGAGAGCGGCACACAAAAGTATTTGTTTACATTTCTCATGATGTATAGGTATGCTCCAGGTCTTCTTCTCTGGTTTTAGTGTATCTCTGCAGCAGCATTACAGCACCACTTACAGGCCTGGCATGTATACTACAGAGTTTTCAGTGATTTTGTGTGGATGGACAAATTTCTTGAAACCATGCCGTCTTTATAGGGAACGTTTTAATACGTAAACATTTTTGTCTCGATGTGGACGGTGCCTTTAAGTGTGTGAATTCACATCACTGCCCACAACAGGGCTTCATCCTACAGCTCAGACTAATTAGTGCTGCTTTATAACCATAACTTTAGTTTAGTTTATTTATTAGGGATGCACAATAATATCGATATTGGCCGATATTGAAATTTTCGCAAATATTTACAGGCTATATATAGGCCATATATCCGCTGGAATATCAGTAAATTACACAAATGTACAATATTGATGCATCTTCTCATCTAGGGAAGGGAATCGAAAACCAAGTCCAGTTGAGAATCGTTAACAGCTCCATCAAAGTATCTATATCATGAGTCTTTTTGCTAATCAATACCCTTATCAATTCCTTCCACTGACAGGGCTCAGAAGCAGACAGAATTGTGGCTTAATTTATGACAAAAGGCGTCTACTGCACAACCTTAAGTGAGTGGAAACACCAGCAACTTGCAGAAGCAGTTATCTATGCTGTGTTTGACATTCCTGCCACTGAAAATCTACAGGCCAACATTTGCCCACACAGAAAATCTGCAGGAATCAATAAGGGAATCATTAAAGAAGTGGATCGATTAGCAGGATCGTTAATAGCATTGGTATCGATAAAATCTTATCAATTCCCCATCCCTATTCTCATCACTGCATGGGTACATAAAAATCAAGGGTTTCATTTTTGCAAGAGTGCCGTTTTTCTTGTTTTACACCTGTTCCTCACAAAAATATACCGTAACACTGAAAGAAACAAGTCCATTTTTGGTAAGTACAGAGCTTGGGCTCTTGACCAGAAATATCAGTTTCAGTATCAGCAATAATGAATTATAAAATATTGGCATGTCTGCAAAAATCCAATATCTATTGTTTATTCTTTTTTAAAATACATAAATTAGACTAAAATCTACAGATTTTGTAATGAACATCAAAAAAAATAGTTGGGCCTACTGAAAGTTCGTTAAAACACAGCACTTTCTAGGGTATTTTGCAATGTTTCCCCGTTTCTTACCACTAATATCAATTACTTAGCATTGCTCTCTGCTTCTCAGTGGGTGGAAATATGGCACAAATTGGGACATCAATATCTACCTTTACATGTGTGAGAAACTATGAACTGTTAAAAAGATTTCATTCAGTTTTGCCACAACTATTTTAAGGTGAAAAGGTTGAATACTGTTGCTTTAGAACAATACATGTAACTGTATTAGTTTGTTTAAAAGAACAGTGTGGTTGTTATGGTTTAGAAATACACAATAATACTGCAAATTTAGACTAGTATTGGTATAATGACAGCACTTAAAACATGCACACCTGATGCTGCATCATCTGAGAGGCACAAAGATTGGCTACAAGTCTCACAAAACTGGTTTAAGGCCTCAATTTAACACTCGAATCTCTTTTAGCATTATGACCATGCTGAATAATAATAATTGCGCCTGTTATCTAGCTGGAATACTGCAGGAAAATACATCAAGCCTCGTTTAAAATAAAACTTCTACAAAGAAGTTCAGAGTTTGAAAGTTCCCAAAACGTCACGTAAAGTATTTTGGGACAAACTAGCGTGTGTATAAAGTTATTTTTACTGAGCACGGAGTCACAACCTGCACACGTTAATGTGATGCTGCCGATGCTAAACAGTATGCTAACATTAGCATACAGCGACCGTTACAAACTAGCAGTAACGTTTACCGACTACACAGACTGAGTTTAATGATTAATATGGCCTCGTAAAGTTGTTATTATCGCTAAGGAATGCTTAATTTGTCAACAATCAACACTTTTCTTCTCTACACAGTTAGCTGCTTCGCTAGTTAGTTAGCTAAATCGGTTGCAAACTTACTAGCTAACGTGGTGAATGGGCTGCTGTGTGGGTTAGCTTACATGAGTGCTAGCTACATTCGTGAAATATACATATTTTTGTAAAATGTTCGCTTTGTGTGTGATTTTCAATGATGGGAAAGTAGGGGGAATTTTTTGGGATAAAGGCCCCGTCCCCTCCCCGGGTGTGGGTGCTGAGGCTGGCGGGGAAATGTCACCTCTCGCGCCGACAACAGTGCGAGCCGCTCCGCTGAAAAACGCGGCTAACTTTGCGGTGGGCATCATCCACTTGTTCACAGTTTTATTACACAAATCGACAAATACACACACTGTGAGTCCCACATATGCCTCCAGTCGACTTATTTTACCTTCCAGTTGCCGTATAATCTCTTGATCCGGCGGTAGTACGCCTCCTTGTCCAGGTTTACCGCCATGGTGCGTGCTGCGTCCAAAACTCCAGCTCGCGGCTTCGCTCCTCAGCAGGCCGGATGAGGATGAGGAAGATGATGATGATGAGTGTCAACCAACAATAACGCACTTTCCCTCCACGCCTTCTGAGATACACGCACCACTACAAGATGCTGCTCCTGGCGTTATATCACCGCAGGGAGGCCTTCTCCACCAAGTGAGAACACCACGTAGTTTCAGATCACTCGATTAAAACGCGCTGAATTATTAAAAATATATAATGTAATCTGGTGTTACTGCACACTAAACCACGCACACAACAATCAGTTATAATTAAGTCCTCACCCCCTCCCTCCTCTCCTTCCTCCTGTGCTCCTTTTCCCTCTCCCTCCCCCCTCGAGCCTTCACACTGGCAGCTTTTATAATCAAGGTAAATATACATGAAAAAGGCGCAAATTTCACTATTTCAACAAGATATATAAGCCATAAAAATGGAAAAAATAATATGAACTATTTCAATTCACTGTTTGATTTCCCTTAAATGACGTTTAAGGTGTTTACTTTATGATTCATGGCGCATTTACGTACATTTTGTACGCAGCACTCGCTGCACAACAGCGCCTCCCCTCTAGTGTGGACCATGCTGCTTTTTCCCGCCATGGTGGGCTTTCCCGCCATCGTCATCAAACGGTAGCACTTAAAATCTCGCGATAGTTTGACTGCATCGACAGACACTCAGTGAGAGATCCTGTTATAGGACATATGAGGGGATGAAATAGAGCAGGGCTGCAGAAAACCTTTTTCCCTTTTCCCTGCATTGTAACATTTTGTTTGATCCTCTGGATGGAAAAATAACATATATAAACAAAAATAAGGCTGTCATAAAATTATTATACCAACATTCATATATTATGCCTTAATCATAAATAATAATGCATACTTAAAAGAGCTTGGCATGGAATTTAAAACAATTTACACAGAATTTAAGTTAACTTTTCCCCCAAATTTTATATATATATTGTTTGGCCTTTAAAAGATCAGTCCATATCACCCATACTGCTGCCAGCTACATTGGTGCCATATTTTCTATCACATTTTGTCTCTCACCTTACCTGTTCCCCTGGTTAAATACTGACTTACTGTGGCTTTCAGGTGTCGGGTCATAGTTTTACAGTTCATAATAATAAAGAATGATTGAGTTATAGGGACGTAATAACAAGAATTTACCCTTTAAACTACGACATATTTGTCCCCCTCATGTTTTCAAAAAGTTATAATGTTCTGGGGGCCAGATGGAAAGCCCTTGGAGGGGCCTGATTTGGCTCCCGGGCTGCCTGTTGATGATCACTGCCCTACACCATCACCGCAGCCCACAAGTCCATCTCATATATGAACATTGTTAATTTACATAGAAAACGTGGCAAAATCTGCTTGGAAAACATTCATCATCATATTTCCTAAATGAGCTGTGACTGGTGTAATTGTTTATAAAAACCTTTGTAAACATTACAAAATATATTTAAGAGTAACAATATACTTAAATAACCAGTGAAACTGGAGTGACAGCATGGTCCAAATGCAGCATGTGTCAGGCCAGTCTTTTTGGAGGCACCTGCCATGCTTTAACGGCGAGTGGCTTCTTCTAGTGGTATTTGCCACCACGCCTCATGGCATGCCACTTAAAAAAGTGACATGGCAGGATGAATGGCAAACGGATGAAATCATGTGTATGAGGTGTGTCAGAAAAGTTCCAGGACTGGTGTCACAGAAGATTTTTTTAGAATCCAAACTACAAACTACAAGTTTTCCCCCTTGAAGTAATCCCCCTGGAGTCTAATGCACTTTCCCATCTTTCTCTGCCACGCTTTCATGCACTCCTTGAAGGATTCTTCCGGGATCCTCCGCAGCACCGGGAAGAGGAAAAAATCACACGGAGCCAGGCTGGGTGAGTAGGGAGGTTGCTCCAGCACGGCGGCGATGTTCTTCTCGGCCAGGAACTGTCGGATGCTCAGGGCATTGTGAGCAGGCGCGTTGTCATGGTGAAGCAGCCACGACTTGTCCTGCAACAACTCTCTTCTCTTCTCGCACACTGGAAGAAGCAAACAGTGCAGTATCTCTTTGCAGACATTGGTTGATCGTCTGGCCCTGTGGCAAGAACTTGGAACCTGGAACTTTTCTGACACACCTCGTTTGTTTCTGCATAAGTAAAACAGTGCTTGAGTACAACATAGACATATCTTTGCAAAGTATCCAAAAAAGGTTTGTAGCATAATTACAGCTAACATGGTCAGCAATGTAGTCTAATCAGAATAATCGATGGTCAAAACATCATTTATGAAATCTTGGAGACCTTAGAGGACATATTTTGAGATTTTGAGTGAATGCTAATAACTTGTTGCAGTCAACACATACTGGGCTTATTATTCAATGTTTTCCACCAAAATGACAATAAAAGAGTGGCAGCATATCACCGAAGGAGTGGTAGGATGCTGCCAAAAAAGAGGCAACATCCCACTAAAGAGTGGCAGCATGCTGCTTAAAGACTGACCTGCCACAAATCCTCTAGCGGCCTGCTACATGCCACATTTGGATCTTGTTGCTACTGGGGTTTTCTGTTACTTGTGTTCAAAAAGTTGTTTAAATGGCCTGAATATCTTGTTATTCTCATTAATTTCCTTTTCTATTTGAGTAAAAATATTCATCTTGATGTAAAGATTCTTTTTCTTTGTTTCTCGTTAAATTAAAAGTAACTGTACTTGCTAAAATGAGAGCATCTACCAAATGCCACAATGCGGCTCTCTAGCAAAGAGGACTAAACTAACGTGGCCCTCTGGGTGACCATAGTTTCCATTCCCTTTTCTAGGCTTTAAGTACAGATATAACTTTCATCTGTGGCCCAATCAGAGTCCTTTAGAGCAGAAAAGGTGGGAGATACAAGTAAGACAACAGCAGAAAGCCACCGTCTGTATGGTAATTAGCATAGATGCTAACAGCTTCAGTGGCAGTTTCATCAGATCTGGACCGCATTTCTTTATTAAACAAAAAACAAACACGACAAACTTCTCTATAGAGAGGACATTTTAGCTCCACTTCTGATGTGTTTTGAGGAAAGTCTGTTTTACAGAGTGGCTCACATTTTGCAGTGCAGTAGTGCCCGCCTTCAACATTATCTGATTGGCCTGTGACAAGTATGACTGATGGGACAATCATCCAATCACCTGCAGGATATGCTTCTTAAAAGTTCAGCCCTCCCACAACACTTCCTATAAGCTCTTTCCCAGGTGGGCTTGTGAAATACATTACACGGTTAATCTGTTCTAGAGGGTCAAAATTTAAAACCATCGAGACCAATGTATATTAAAACATAAAATATTTTATTTCACAATTACAAACATTTCCAGGATATCTACAATCGACCAGCATGATGACTGCATCGTCTCCTCTGACTTTGAAGTATGATTTCTGAAGCCGGACACTTTGTTTTAAATTAAAACACTGATATGTTAAAAAATAAAGCTTTGACACTGATTCCCTTTCCCCCCAAAGATGCACTGCTGAGGCTGGTGTTTATTTCATTCATATATTTTCTTCTTTTTTTACTTAAAACACCACATTTCACCACAAAATAAGAGCGGACCTTGGTATGAAAAACTTAATGTAGTGGGGTATTTGAGATGAGAACTAGAGCTGAATTTTAGCACCAGTTTGGACATTTTTCATTAATTCTGTCAAAGAATGTTTTTCTCTAGTCGGCCTTTAGGGTAACAGAGCGTTCTCCTGCAGGGTTAAAGGGATATGCCAACATTTCTTTTGTCTTCGTGTCTTGCCTCACTCAGTCCATGACAAGCAGATAGACACCATTCTTTCATCTGTGCAACCAGTAACAAGGAAGAGACGGGCAAACTCACCCACCGCTAATTAATTTAGCTCAAACACTGGGAGGCAATGGGAAGCATTAGCCTGCCCCTGCCTACAGCCATCAGATAAACTCTTCAACTACACTAAATGGTCCTGTGTTGTGACTCATTTTTGTAAATGCAGATCGCCTGCAAATTTAAGAACGGCTCTCAAACAAACTGCGACTCAGAACTGCGAATCAGTTCTTATCGTTCACTTAGCTGTTAAAAAGACTGGAGTCATTCGCGAACGTCACATCTCACAAAAACCACTGCGGAAGTTGGTCGACATAAAACATGGTCAAAACACAGTTTTTAAGCCTCTGTTTAGGAGTAGAAGAAGATAAAATGATGATAGTTAAAGATAACGTAACATAACGCTGTAAAAACGAGTCACAACAAGCACACAGGACCATTTAGATTTGCTGAAGAGGCAGGCTAACAATACCCATTAACTCCCAGTATTTGAGCTGAGCTAATTTGCGAGCTTTGCCCAACTCTTTCCTGTTACTGCATGCACAGTCAAAACAATAGTGTCTATCTGCTTGTCATGGACTCGGGAGTGAGACAAGACACGAACACAAAAAAAATGTTGGTGTGCCCCTTTAAAAGTCAACGTTTCCCTTCTTTATAGGGATAAGCCAACATTTTCTTTGTTTTCATGTCTTGCCTCACTCCAGAGTCCATGACAAGCAGATAGACACCATTCTCTCAACTGTGCATGCAGTTAGAAGGAAGAGATGGCCAAAGCTTGCCCACCGCTAATTAGCTTAGCTCAAACACTGGGAGTCAGTCGGTATTGTTAGCCTGCCTCTGCCTACAGTCATCAGATAAACTCTTCAGCAACTCTTAACGGTCCTGTGTGCTAGTTGTGACTCGTTTTTTACCACATTATGTTACATTATCTTCTACTATCATTGTATTATCTTCTTCTACTCGGAAACAGAGGCTAAGTTTTGTTGACCTCTTTGCTAGCATGTCTGTGGTTGTGATATTGTGACGTTCGTGGATGAGCCAAGTCTTTTGAACAGCTCTTTTGACACAACAACGACAGCTGATGCGCAGTTGTGAGTGAGCCGTTCGTTTGGGAGTCATTCTTTACTGCAAATTGCCTGCAAATTTAGGAATGGCTCACAAATGAGTAGCTGATGACTGTAGGCAGAGACAGGCTAATACTACCCATTGACTCCCAGTGTTTGAGCTAAGCTAATTAGCGGTGGGCGAGCTCTGCCCGTCTCTTCCTTGTTACTGCACCCACAGTCTAAAGAATGGTGTCTATCTGCTTGTCATGGACTCGGGAGTGAGGCAAGACAAAAAAAAGAAAAAGTTGGTGTATCCCTTTAACTCCTCCAAACTGCCTTTAAACTTGTTTGTGCTTTGTCCAGTAGTAACTCTGGTGTATCTCATGAGTGGTAACAGACCCGTCTACAACAAGAAAAATAAAACATCATTTCTCCGGTTTCATTCACATCATTAATCCTCCGTGTAACAGTGAGAGGAAGAGAAAGCACATAAAGTGGAAATATTTAAATAAAACAAAGTGATTTCATAGGGAAGGTCATAATTTCCTGCACGTCTTCTTTTTATCACAATTTAAAACACCAGAAGTCCATAAAAAATGATCCATTTATATATGTTTATATAAAGTTCATGAAGAAGAGATGAAAAGGGGAATCGGAGGGCAGCAGGGTTCATTATTTATCCGTTTGTCTTCTCTGTGAACCGACGTCCCCGCTGTGGAAGGTATGAGGGAGCCCGGGAGTTTTCGGATCACAGAAAAATAAAAATATTGTAGTGATTTTCAACACTTTCCCTGCAGTGGTGTCCTCTTTGTTCTCGTTCTCCTCGTGAATCAAACCGTAATGTGCCGATACCTGAGCCTGATCATTCACTCCCCTTGTCTTTGTTCTGAGTCCTCTCTGTGCGGCTGCTCCATCAGTTCTTCACTCCTATGTGACCGTGGTGGAGTTCTGCGCTCGGATGGCACACCAGGTTTTGAATACTTCTCTGTGGAGGAGAAACAATGACAGACAGATTATTTAACTTATTCATACATCAGTGTGATAAATACATGTCTTGGTCTTTCTTAATCTAGCTGATTTCTTTTTAACCATATGAGCTTGGGCTGAGCGATATGGCCTAAGAATAAAATCCCTGTTTTTTTCCACAAAACTGGATTTACAATTTTAATCGATTTTTCCCTTTTTAAGGAAAAAACCTCCAAGTGACACTAAAATCCGAGAGCTAAGTTTTGCTTTTATGTTATAAAAATATTCTGAATCTCCACAGAATTTCTCTCGTATAGTTAAGTTGCATGCTGGTATTTTTTCTTAAAGCATTGATAATGTAGTTTAAACGCAGGCCTGTTTGTCTACATGAACACTGAATTCTGAGCTATTTTCACAGTACATTGACAGGGAACTCATTAAAAAAACCAAATATAAGCCTAAACGTGTGCTTGTGCAAAACATGGCAGAGCCTGCCATCATGAAAACTGTACATTTTCAGTATTTGTATTTGTTTTATTTTAAAAATTCCTTTAATTCTACACAACAGCTTACAATTAAAGGAAGTGTAAGTCAAAAAAAAAACTAAATTTTTCAGTTTTTAAATCTTCTGCAAAAAATAATTTGAATTGTTCGATTTCTTCGATATTTTGTCCAGCCCTAATATGAGCCCAGCTGACCCCTCAAGTCTTCAGGTAGTGGTCCTTTTATAGTTCCCAAAGTAAAAACCAAAACATACGGTGAATCATGTTTTTGTTATTACAGTCCTAATCAAAGTAATGGTGTGTTCCAGTTGTACTGGGAAGTCGGGATTTCTGACTTCTGAGTGGGAAATTTCAACTGGAACGTTGACAATCAAAGATGGCTGCCCCCAGTGTAAACAGTTATTAAGCTCATGTAATATTCTGTTAATTAGCACTTCTGGCTAGTGTTTGTTGCACTACATCAGCCACATACATAGTATTGTTGGATGTTTATATATCAAAATGCTGCTATAGTGTTATTTACATTCTTAATGTGGTATTTGTGAACTACAACACATGGCGTGCTACAACGGCTAACAATAGCCTGGTAGATTGGCACGTTTTTTCCGACTTTGAAACTGGAACGCTGATAAATCGGAGATCACATCATTCCCACTTCCCTCTTCCCAGATCAGATGTAAATGCAACGCAGCGTAAGAGTATACCTGCAGACCTGAGAGCGCCACCTACTGGTCAAATTTTTAAAAGCAAACTCAAGACCTACTGTTTTAGTCTGGCTTTCAGCTAACTTTTGCTTTAGTTTATTTTTCTGCTTGAAGTGTTTCTTTCCCTATTTTAGTTTCAGAGTTACTATTTTGTGTTTTAAAACCTCTTTTTATTTATTTTCCTTTATTGTTTGGTTTTAAGATGGTTTCATTTTAATTAACATTTAACCTTTATTACCCTTATAATCTTATGGTTTTACCGGTTTAGTCTTAGGTCCTGTTTTTCTTCTTCTTTTTAATTTAAATACATTTTATTTGTGAAAAGCAGGTCTGAGATTCCATTGTTAAAAAATACAAGTTACTTTCTTTTTACTTTTGAACAAAGATGAACAAAAAACACCTTCCCTCTCCCCTCCCCAAACCCACAATCCTCTTGTACCGTCAAAGGATATTTAAGAAATAGGCAGTGAACTTGCAATACAGAGTGATTATGTATTTATAAATAATGCATAAATAAAAAATGGAGAAAAATAATAACAGCATTTCCTCAGTCGTCTGTGGCTGTTTGAGTCCTCACTTAGTGGGAAGGGGTAAAGTCGGGACAAAAACAGCCTGATAATCTTTATGTGTGCATCCTGATTAAGACGAAGACGAATAATTTCCATATCTGCCAATACCGATATTGACCCGATAATAACGTGCACCCATAGCAGATTCGTGACCATGTTGCAGGTGTGTACCGACGTGTGTACTGTGTGTGCACAGACCTGCAGTGTGTGGCCACGCACTCGTTGCTGCAGTACTCCTTGTCCCAGTCCTCGCTCTCCACCGCCGGCTTGTTGCAGCCGGCGCGCACGCACATGTTCTGACTGGCTGTCGGGGTCAAACTAGAGACGGGGGCCACGTTCACCTCCACCTCCATCTGAGGAAACATGAGAAACAAAAATCTACGGTCTGATCTCCAACTCAGTGAAACAGGAATACGTGTAAAAGCTGGAGTCTCACCCCGTCTTCTGCCTCCGCCACTTCCTCCTCTCCCGCCTCCACCGTCAGACCCGACGTGGGCGTGTCCGCTTTTGACGTCACGATGATCGACGCGCTTGCATCCGCCTGTCTCGCTGATGGAACGACTTTAATCTGCAGAGGGGGTGGAACTTTGGCGGCGGCTCCGCCTCCCCTCGGTTTGGCCTGCAGAGGGGGCGGGGCTTGGGCCCGCTGCAGCGGAGGAGGAGGCGGCTTGTTCTGCATCTGCTGCAGAGGCGGCGGCTGGCGCGGCGAGGAGGCCGTCGTCGCCGTGACGGAAACGCCACCGGAGGGCAGCTGAGTCTGCTTGATGATGATCTTGGTGACGGTGGGGGGGTTCGGAGCGGCGGGCGGCGGTTTGGGTCTGGTGGCGCCGGTGCGGGAGCGTGTGGTGACCTGGGGGAGGTCCAGGATGATGTTGGAGGTGCAGATGTTGGTGATGGTGTTCTCCTCTGGGTTGTAGTGCTGAGAGCGGGTGGAGCGAGGGGTCGGGGTGGGGGTGGGAGCGGCTGAGACGGCGGGGGCGGGTGCTGGAGCTGGAGGGGGGGGCGACGGGGAGGTGTCCATGACTTCAATGGGAGCCTAAAGAGGAAACAAAGTGACTAAATATAAATATTTTCTAACATATACATGTATATCGGCTGTCTTTTGATGATTTTTATTTGCAACAATATCAGAATTTTGAGGTCAATTACAGTTTTAATCACATTTTTAAAAAGTCACGTCTTTTCTGTTTCTAGTGTTTTTCTGCTGAGTCATCATAAGTCTTAAAAATCCTTTTTACTTGTGAGGTCTTAGAGTTCATTTAAAGTCCATCTTTTCTTTAAATAAACATATTTAACTTTTTTTTTCTTTCATCACATTGTTACATCATCCTTTATTATAAATGCATAGTTGTCACAGAACAATCTCATCACCTCATCCAAAGTCAACAGTGATAAATTAAATTACTCAAAGTAGCACAAGTGCATGAAAACATCATTTATGTTGCAAAATATATTAGAAAAGAAAGAAAAAAAATGTAAATAAAAACTAAAAGCTCAATGAAAAAAATAAAACAAAACAAATAAATAAAATAATAAAAATAAATAAAAATAAAAGTAGTGGAAATTAAATATTCAAAAAGGGGAAAGTAGAATAATTTCTACAATAAATGTCAACTGTAACCCTCCTTTCCCTTTTTTTTTCTATTTATTTATATTTATTAATTTTTATATTTATGTGACCAATTTAATTATTTTAATTATTATAAGTATTTATTTATTATTACTGTATGTATATATATTTTTCTTTTTCTAATCGTATTGTCTGATTTTATTTTTTGTATTCATTATTGGTTCTAAAAAATATGTAAATCTGTTATATGTATGTGCCTTTGTTCCTCTTGTTTGCACATCCATAAAATAATATGAAAAGGGAAAAAAATAGTTCAATGAATAAAATAATAAAAAATAAAATAATAATTTAAAAGAATAAATAAATAAAAAAATAAAAAATTTAAAAATAATACTTTGAATAAAAATGATTAATAAAGAAATAAAAATGATGAATAAAAAGTCAAAATAAAATGGGGACAAATATTTATTGTGTATTGGGGGTGTATGGATGGTTGCTGTGCCAAAGTAGTTTGAAATATGGCCTTTATGATCCATCAGCTCCCACGTCATATCCGTCTTTTTCCCAGTTTGTCAATGCGGTCGAAGGGAATTCAGATTTATAACACAGTTAACTCTGGGTTGCCAGTGGACGTGAACCTGTCAACAGATTCCCGTTTGCACAGTTTGATCTTTTCTGCCTCTAAAACAGACGTCTAAGTATTAACAAAACAAAAAGAAACAAACTGTCTGTGCTGCTGTTTGGTTTATATTGTAGGTCCACCTAGTGAATCAGGTCGGGAATGTTAGCCGTGACACAAAGAGGTAATGATTCAGTTTGAGAGACTGAACCCTGACTTTGAAGTTTAGAAAGTGGGAAACCACCTACCTGAGAAAAATGTCCAACTCTGTACTCTGCCAGTGCCTTCAAGTAATCCTTCTTAGCTGCTTCATTTTTCCTTTTGTAAACCTGGAAAATAAGGAAACAAAAATAAAAACGTGACCTAAATTACCGATCATGTTCGTCCACGTGTGCCTTCAGCCAACAAAGTGATAAAACTCCAAAGGAAAAACTACAATGTGAGAAATCTGAGGAACCTTTTTTCCTAAGTTCAGACGCAGTCACGGTCAGATCTGAAGGTGTCGGACTCACCTGTTTCTGCTCCTCCCCGAGGCTGTCCCACATGGAGGCCACGATCTTTGATACTTCTCCAAACGTGGCGTTGGGGTTTTGTCCTTTAATGGCCGCCTGTGTGTCTCTGAAGAACAGCGCATATGCCGACACAGGTTTCTGGGGCTCGTTGGGGTCTTTCTTGGGGGGCTGGGAGGGGAGTGGGGTCTCGGACAGCGAGGGGTCGAGGGAGATGACAGCGGGGGAGACGGCGAGAGAGACGGGGGACTCGACCAGGACGCTCTGAAAGGGGAAGAAGGGAAGAGAAATGAAGATGAGAGGACATGGCCTAGAAATGAAAGGTTTTGAGCTGTAGAATATTTCTGCTTAAAACCTTAGATTCTCGTGTCCACTTTTTTTTACAATAATATTTTTGTCTTTTTTTTTACGTCCACCAAGGAGGCTATGTCTTTGCCGGCATTTTGCTGAAATTGAGAATTCATACGACATTATGGCAGACAGCAGCACTAAAAACATGATACAGCTCCACTTTTCTGCAGCTTTTCTCCCTCTTTAGAGCAAATTCCTACATTAAAGGAAAACACTGGTGTTCTGTTGAGTAAATAAACCGGTTAAAGTGCTGGTTTGATTAATTTAAAGCCCATTGCAGGGCGAACTTCTAATATGAACTTTGATATTAACACCTTGATAGCTTTTTAAAATTTGATAAACTAAAACCGAAATAATCGTTTGGCCCCAGCAGACTACATGATGCCCCTCACACAGGCCTGACTTAAATTCGATCAGCTGATAAACTTTGTGACAATCCAGTTTTTATCAGCTGAGGCTTTTATCCAAGATTAAATCATTTTTATCTCTTAATGATTTTGAGCGAGTGATTCATCTTTTTATCTCTTCACGTCGGAGTAAATCAGGCGTCCATTGCATGTCCACAGTGTGTCCAAAAAGCTTTTAACAGGCACCAAAAAAGGGACGATATCACCCCCATCTTGGCCTCTCCATTGGCTCCCCATTAATTTGAGGATTCATTTAAAGATTCTGCTGTTTGGTTTTAAACCCTTTAATGGATTAGCACCTTGTTACGTCCCTAATCTTATAAAAGTCTACAGCCTGTCAAGATCTTTGAGGTCTGCAGAGCAGCCTCTTCTTCTTCTTGTTCCTAAGGCCAGACTAAAGTCTTGTGGTGACTGAGCCCTCTCTGTGGCCCCAAATTTAAGGAACAAACTACCTCTTAAAACCTGATGCAATGCAATATTGAATCCAATCGACTCGTTTACTGAATCATCGTAATTGAATTGAATCATTGACTCAATCATTGAATTGTTGATTGAATCACTGGATCAAATTGAATTGTTACTGACCCTCTGTAATTATATTAGACCTTTTTTATTTCTTTTTATTTTATTTATTCATTTTTTATTCTATTTTATATATATCTATATATCTATATATATTTTATTAGCATTTTCACCATGTGTACATCAACCAGTATATAACAGAAATATAAACACATAAAGCAGTACACTACCAGACTCCCACCCAAAATCCCTCCCACATACACCAATACTTCCTTTGAAAAAGGCAAGATTGTTTTACAACAAATCCGCTCCTGTCTCTATTCTTATATTGGATCTTTAATAAATCATTGTAATAAACTGAATTGTAAACTGAATCACTGGAAGTGAATTGAATTGTTGACAGAATCACTGAATCAAATTTAATCGTTACTGATCCTTTGTTATCGGATTGAATCGTTTACTTATTCATTGTAATTATACTGAATCTTTAATGAAACATTGTAATGAATTGAATTAACTGAATCACCGTAACTGAACTGAATCCTTGTAAGTGAATTGAGTTTATGACTAATTGTTACCAAATTGAATCATTCACTGATTCATTGCAACTGAACTTGACTGTTTACTGAATCGCTGCAAATGAATCGAATTTTTAACTGAATCACTGTAAGTGAATTGAATTGTTGACTAAATCAGGGAATCATTTACTGAGACATTGTTATCAAATTAAATCTTTGACTGAGTCGTTGTTATTGAACTGAAGCATTAACTGACCAACAATAATTGAACTGAATCGTGGAACAGCGAAGATGCACAGCCCTGGTATTTTTTTTTTTTCTGAGGAGGAAAAATGTATTTAAATCAGAAATTGAATTTTGAGAGGAAAAATCAGAGATTTTTTAAAGGTTATATTGACCAGCCCTAATGCAAATAAAGAATTAATTTGACTTAATATTTGTTAAGTTTCCAAGCTAATGTTAATCCTTGGAGGACATACATACATCAGTTTCTACCTGATTATGGGTGATTTGTATGGTATAACTGACACATAAAGAAGAAATATGATGCTTAGTGTATAAAAGTGGTTAAAAAAAACCTGTAACTCCGCACACTGAGCTTTTAAGAGCTGCGTTGTTGGTATGAATCATCGCATTTTAACACTCTGATGATTCACCTGTTACTTTTTCTGACTGACACATACAACAGCCCAAACTCTTCGAGATGATGCTTTAAGCCTGGACAGACTGACCCTTCTGAAGTCGTCCATGTCGTCGTCCTGCAGGGAGCTGGTGGGTGACGCCGTGGCCGACAGCCGGGGCTCTGGCGACTGCGCCCGCTGTAAAATATTCCCTCCTCCCAGGCCGAGCCCCAGCTGAGCACTTAGCTCTGACTGGTCGATCGTGGTCAGTTGGTTGGAGCCTAGAAGGCCCTGGCTCATGTCTCCCAGCGGGACGTCGATGGTGACCGGGGACGAGCTGCTGAACTGAGAGCCGATTGGATGTCCCAGATCCTGGTGGAGGAAACAAGAGTAAAATAAACTCAAGCGAAATCTGAGGGCTTTCATTTTGAACCTCTCGCCTCACTAACCATTCCCAGAGACGAGCCCAGCAGAGCGCTCCCTCCTGATTGGTTGATGACGCCCAGACTCAGGTGCTCCAGTCCCTGCGATGGCGTGTTGTCAAACGTGGAGGCGAACGAGGGATCGTCCCCTTCAACCACGGAGTTCCCAGGGACCACCACGCTGTCAGAGGGGCCCGTGTCTGACAGCTCCCCGAAATGAGACACAACGTCGGACACGGTGAGGGCCGAGTCAGGGTCCAGAGAGATCGGAGGGATCTCGAACTCCTCATCGCCGAGGCTGGGAGTGTGGAAGGTCTAAGGGAGGAGGAAAGGAAACAAGAGTGTAACAAAGCACATTAGCAAAGGAAGCTAGGAGATGAAGGTTGTCAAATGTCTTTTACCACGATCAAATATATTACATAATCTACACATTGTAAAAATAATACGAGTACAGAAGTCAAAAAATCTTAAAGGGATACACCAACATTTTATGTTTTTGTGTCTTGTCTCACTCCTGAGTCCATGACAAGTAGATAGACACCATTCTTTTAACTGTGTGTGCAGTAACCAGGAAGAGACAGGCAGAGCTCACTCACTGCTAATAAGCTTAGCTCAAACACTAGGAGTCAATGGGTAGTGTTAGCCTGCCTCTGCCTACAGTCATCAGATAGACTCTTCAGCAACTCTAAACAGTTGTGTGTGCTTGTTGTGACTTGTTTTTTACCGAGTTATGTTACCTGATCTATTTTTTGACTAAAATTAGCACTTTAAGTCATTTTCGAAAAAAATATATACAAAACTAACTGTTGCACTGCCTCAGCTTCTCTTCGCGCTTGCTCAGCTTCCAAACATGTAGTTCCTCCTCCGTATATTCAGGTTCAAATAGGTAAGGTTGTGGATCTTCGACAGTCCTGAAGAAATCATCCTCATCCTCTCTTACAAAGTCGGCCATAATCCTTAATACCAATCTTCTTCTAAACAGAGGTTTTGTTTGGTTGACCTACTTACAAGCACGTCCGTGGTGGTTTGCGCATGCGCCCCGCGGTGTAGTTACATATGTATTTCTTTTGAAAATTACACCAAGTGCTAATCTTAGTCTAAAAATAGATAACGTAACATAACACAGTAAAAATATGAGTCACAAAAAGCACACAGGACTGTTTTAAAGTTGCTGAAGAGTTTGTCTGATGACTGTAGGCAGAGGCGGGCTAATGCTACCCATTGACTTCCAGTGTTTGAGCTAAGCTAATTAGCGGTGGGTAAGCTTTGCCCGTCTCTTCCATTTTACTGCATGCACAGTCAAAGAATGGTGTCTATCTGCTTGTCATGGATTCAGGAGTGAGGCAAGACATGAAAACAAAAAAAATGTTGGCATATCCCTTTAAGCCCTTAGTCATGCCTTTAATTGAAAAGTTTCAGAGCTTTTTAAGCTTTCAAAACAGGAAATTACACAACATTAGAGCAAGAAACATTTCAACAAAGTACTCTGACAAATGTGAGAAATGCGTGTTTGGTTTTCAGGCACATTTTTTAATTAAAAGTCAAATATTTACACACATTAAGTCAAATGTTTCTGTTAATTTTGACAAAGATTATGACTTTAAGAACAAAAACTAGCATGTTTGACATGACAGCAGGACCTGTTCCCATTAGTTTCTGGGTTGTGTTACACCAAAAATTATAAGCTGTATAATATCGGTGCTGTTAAAGACGTACTTCTGAAGAGGACAGGAAGGGATGGCTGGACCCGGAGATCGTCAGGTAGTTGTCGCTTCCTCCGGGGAACTGGACCAAAAAAATATGCACAGAGAGGATTAATGTAGAGAACATCTTTTGGATATTTGTCAAATGCTTTTTTATACTGAAACGCAGGTGCAGAGGTTGAATTGAGTGATGAAACGGCAATGAAATTTAACTGCGTATTCTTAAATTAATGACCCTAACGCAGTGGTTCTCAACTGGTCCAGTGCTATCAGGATCCAACAACAACAACACCTCTATGAAGAGAAATCACAACCAAAGTTATCAAATGATTTTAACCACTAAAATTAATTTAATGAAAAATGCTGCAGGTTGGAACTCTTATGAAATAAAAGGTACGACTGACAACACAGGACAGAAAAAGACATTTAAGAAGGAAATGCCTAAGGACTGCTAGATGATAGAAAAAAAAGGATTATTTTAAGATATTAAGGTCAAGATTCTTATTTTAAAATACGCACCAAATGTTTTCCTGCGTTTGACATCAGAATTTTGAACATTAAAAAAAGGGCAATAGAAATATACTTGTAAAAATACAAATACCTCCAAGTAATGCTAATAATAATCAAAAAAAGAAAATAAGTTCATATGTCATGTGGCACAGACATATTTGAGTACTGATGAATCAGTTTTCATAAATGTGGAAGCCAGTGTTTGTAATCAGGGTTAACACTCGGTTAATTGCCCAGCTCTAGCATACATGCATATTATCTGACTCGTATTTCTTTGATTAAATGTCCATTTGATTGTTTTGGAAAGCCAGGTTTGATATCCAAAAATGATAAAATAGACAAAATGTCAGAAAATCACACATTTGAAACTCACTTTGGATCCAGTCTAGGGCTTGGCAATGTGGTCCAAAAATGATTTTCTCTCTAATATTGTAGTGATACAGAATAAACTTCCAAAGCAGCTGAACTTTCCAGATTATACCTCTGTGATCAGGCAGAGCCGTCTTGGAAAGACTTAAGATGATGCAGCTGTTCTAGTAAGAAAATGATCCAAGCAAGCAGCATCCAAAGAGATGAAGCTACAGGTGTGGTACAGAGAAAGGTGGCAAAAAGGGAGAAGCAACTACAACCCTAGGGCAATGACCTTGTCTAATCAGGTTCTTCCTTCTCCGAACACTTTCCAAGGGATGTCGCCTGGATGAACTAGTGGTAGTGGTGTCAGGTTAGATACACAACATATATATATATATATATATATATATATATATACTGAGCATTAAAAAAATAGAAGTCACCTTAGGTCAAATCTGCATGAATGCCAATTTAAAATAAAATAAAATTACTAACAAGTCTAAAGAAAACTGACAAAGTGTTCAGGGAAGGAGGAACCAAGGTGAGGTCCCCTGATTAGGGCGTACAGAGAAGAGTTGGAAGAAAGGGTTTGGATTAAGGTAAGATGATGTAGAGCCAAGGTGATGTGCCCTGATTGAGGCTTACCATGATAAAAGTCTGAAGAAAAAGCTTAGAGGAGGTCTAAGGGATGTAGAGCCAAGGAGAGGTGCCGTGAAAGGGACTCGCATTGACAAAAGACTGAAGTAAGAGCTAAGAAAGCAGTCAGGGGATGTAGAGAAAAGGTACGGTTCTCCCTTATGGGGCTAACATAGAGAGAAGGCTGGCTCAAGACCTTATAAAAAGATGAGGGAATGAAAAGGTAAAGAGTCCTACTTGGGGCTATCAAAAGGTAGTCCACACAAAGGCTTAAAAAAGTTGGGATGTAGACTAGAACTAGAAAGCACTCAGGGCACTCAGAATCATGTTGATATCATTATTAGTTCGACAGTTGTTGAGCAAAAATGATCATTCGCTAATGGTGGTTATCTGGATCACCACCAAAATCTAATCATTTTTAAGTTGGGCCATTACAGACAAACAAACATACACCAGCAAAAACATAATCTACTTGGTGGAGGTAACCACACATTTTGCTGGGTAAATACTGAAGATTCAAAGGCAAGGCAACTGGACTGTGTAGAGTTTGTTGGGAATTCCCAACAAACTCTACACAGTCCAGTTGCCTTGCCTTTGAATCTTCAGAATGGCCATGACCTGGATGAATGAGAATCTACACAGATTGCTGGGTAAATAGTTTGTTTACATTGATAATTACTGCAGTTATTTGCTTACTGAGTAATGTTTTGAATAAACAAATTATTATTTTATTATTGTTATTATTTTATTTAAGGAGTATGTTTGCTAGAGGTTCTTCTCCCATAACTCAATCATCAGGGGATGTGAAGCCACAGGCTGTAGTGAGGTGCTCTGACAGGGGCTCACATGAAGAAAAGTCTGGAGGAAGAGATCAGATTGTGGTACAGGGACGTAGAGCCAAGGGGCCTTGATTGTGGCTAGCACTATCCCCTGTTGGATGGGGCGATGCTCAACCACTCCAACTTCCCTCCAAAATGTCACACAGACATGTGTGGCACAATGTTAATAGCAACATGCACACACCAAAACAGAGTAGCAGTTTTTATAACTTCAGATAGATCAACAAAATTAAATACATGGTAGTCCCTGCAAACAGCACACATACAGATCGATCATATTAGATTGATCTCTCTATCCATGGTTGCATTGATTATTCATCCACAGTAACTTTTTTTTACAAAAATGCAGACATGAGGACCCTCTTGAAAATGAGATGCCACATCTCAAGAGACTTACCTTTAATAAATGTCTATTCAACAGAAACAAATATAGCGCTATACAAATAAAGATTGATTTATTGAGCTATATTCAGCAGAGACAAATGTGACGAGGACAGGTTTATGATCTGGGCGTCCCTGGATTTGTTGCCATCATAAAGTCTTATTTTGAGCCCCTTTGTCTCTGCCTGGATGGATACATCTCTGGGTGTATGTGTATACAAATATATATATTTATATGTATTTGCATAAAATGAAGAGGCTGGCTCCAGTCTGCTCTATTGTAAAGTGCCTTGAGATAACACTTGATATGAACTGGCGCTACACAAATAAAGATTGAGTTTCAGAGGGAGAAGAACTTAGAGTAAACATATTCCTTAAATAAAATAATAATAAAAGAATAATTTGTTAGTTCAAAACATTTCGATCGCTCAATAAGCACATAACTGTTAATAGTTATCAATGTAAACAAACTATTTATCAAGAAAAATGTCTGGTTACCTCCACCAAGGAGGTTATGTTTTCGCCTGTGTTTGTTTGTTTGTTTATCTGTTGTTAGCAAGATTACACAAAAACTACTGGACAGATTTTGCTGAAATTTTCAGGAGAAGTTGGTAATGGCCCAACTTAAAAATGGTTATATCGTTTTTGCTCAATAACTGCCTAACTAATAATGATATCAACATGATTCTGAGTGCTAGGTGTGGGATTTCAGGGTCATGAATCATATTATGATGGTAACTTTATCATGGAACTATTGCTTATAGATATAACAGCGGTATGTGAGCTACCTTGACGGAGGTTTCCAAGTGCTTTCTAGTATTTATTTTGATTACATCAAGTTAAATTTAACTAAAAGCCTTTGTTGTCTTTGTAAGACAGACAAACAACGAAATTGAGGTAGCAACTCTTTGGTGTTAAGAACAAGAAATGAAAAATGAAAAAACACAAGACAATAAAACGATAGTAAAAACATGTAAACCAGTGTTAATTTTGTTGATTAATTATTTTTTTAACAACCGTTTTTCCCTGACAAAAACTAGACAGTAACTAATAAAAACAAGTGCACATGGACAAAAACTAAAACTACATTAACTCATATTTTCATCAACAAATAAAAAAGAGACAAAAATGTCTGACAGAGACTTAATCCAATCAGACCTAATTTCATCATGTAGAAAGTAGAGACAAGTTAGGAATATATCCAATCACAGCTACTTTGGTTGTGTGGAAAGGTTGGATGAGTTAAGAGGGACATCCAATCACAGCTGTCTTAGCTTGGTGGTGGTGGGATAAGTTGTGGAGCGATCCAATCAGAGCTACTCTCTTTATGAATTGATATATTCATGTAGAGCAGGTTCACTGTTTGTTGTCAGTTCTGGTATTGTAACTGAGATGCTCTGCCAGGTAGCCTAAATAAAGGTGAGTGCATTTCACACAAAAGTTAAATTTGTTTCTGATAATTTATACATTCAAACTTTACTAGCATTCAATAAAGGGTTATTAGATGTTTCATTTTATCCAGAAATTAAAACTAAAATGACTAAAAATAAATTAAAAAGTGCTGTCAAAATTAACACTGATGCCAACTAAAATATCAATGTTGGTGTTAAGAGCAGAGATGGCTGTGGGAAAAACAGCCAAGTTGCACCATCAAACAGCCAAATAATGTAAGAAAGCAAACAGTCTACCCCTGTTTAACCCAGCATATCAATATGAACAATTAAAATTACTTGGAAAAAATCTTGAAAAGCACACATATTGCCCAACCCTAGCACTGACCCACAGTACTGAACCACTGCTTCAGCATGACTTATGGTGGAAAATCTTCACGTTTAGATGCGTTCAATGTCATCCAAACAGTGGGATATCATGTTAAAAGCTTGAGGTTATTTTACCCATTCATTAGAGAAAGTCACCTTGCTGTCAGAGTCAAATCCATTGAAAGACTGCGGATCCAGAAACTCTGGATCACCGTCGTGTTGTCCCGTACCATCCGTTAAATCCGAATAAAAATTCAGGTCCATCTTTTCAGCCGGGCCTCATATGTCGCCTATGAGGCCCCTTTTTAACAAGATGTTGCGCAATTCACCCCCAAAAAATGTCCTTTTTAACCTACGCTCTGGGTAATGTGGAGAGAGTCGTGTCAGACAGCTGGTGCGATGACAAATAATCCCCAAAATTCAGCCTGAGTGATCCAGAACGTTATTTCCTCATAAACCCGTGAAGTGCACAGATGTTCAGACCGGAGCATGTGTGCGCCAGCGACCGTGCCAAAAATAACCCGAGTGCTGGCCGGCTAGCTCGAGGTAACGTGGCTGATGCCGGGTCTTTATTGCTGACTGGTCCTAACACGGTTTAGCTTTAGCTCGCTTTGACGCAAGGCTGCGGTGCTCCAGCAGCAGACAGCAGGCGTCCGTTTGTCTGACGGTCCTCAAACGTTACATTCGGCTGACAGACGCCGAGAGCAGGCCGACACAGGCGGCTTCAACGGGCGGGCGGCGCCGCTCGGCCGGTCACGGCAACGACATTTAACGCTGTTTTTGTGTCTGTCAGAAAAGACAGCGGATGATTCTCCGGTGTCTCGCTTCGTGTTGGCCCGGGCCAGGCTGTTCAATCGATCCCAGAGTGCAGGAGTGCGGATAGGTCAAGCTAACGGAAGACCAGGCCGGATGTTGAAAGACCTTGCTTTCAAAATAAGACGCTATTTTTTAAAAACTATTTTATGCCCAAACTGTAAAGAAATTCACTAAATGTTTAAAAAAAAAATCTTAAAGGCCATATTGTTTTTTTTTGTTTGTTTTTTGTTTTTTACATGTTTTAGCTGTGTTCGAAACTGTTCCCTATCACGGATAGAGTGCACTATGTAGCGGTTAATTTCATTCACTATATAGTGCACTATAAAACACCCACAATGCACAGCACATGTGAATGTACATACGATGTACCCTACATTGTACTCCCGTATACCACAATGCAATTCAGTCGTGTTTTTCCAGAGAAGAAGAAGAAGAAGAAGAAGAAGAAGAGTAAAAAGAAGGCCGCTAAGGCACAAATTGACGCTGCTTTCGTTTATAGATGTAAGAAACGTTAAAGTATCTTTAACACGTTCGTAGCGTAGCTTTTTTACGTCTTTTAACGATTGTAAACAGCTGCAAAATTTGCTTCTTATCCTCCCGAGTGTGTCTACGTGATGCTTGGAGCATCCACCTCTGTCATAAGAATATCCTACTCATCTACTGACAATATAATGTTAAGAAAATGTCAGTGTAGTGTCCAAAATCTTGTTCGGTCATTCCCTATGTAGTTCACTATTTTATTTACACTACATAGGGAATAGTGAGTGAGTGGACAATTTCGAACACAGCACTTGTCTCACCTAACAAGAAAGAGATGGGCAGAGCTCGCTCACCACTAACTAGCTTAGCTAAAACACTTGGAGTCATTGGGTAGCATTAGCCTTCCTCTGCCTACAGTCATCAGTTAAACTCTTCAGCAACTCTAACCATTCGTGTGCTTGTTGTGACTTGTTTTTTGTTTTTTTTTACCGTGTGATGTTATTTTTTTGAATAAGATTAGCACTTTATGTAATTTTAAAAAGAAATGCATGTTTTGTTAACCTACTTACATGCATTCTATGCATGTGCCCTGCGGTTTAGTTTTGCATGTATTTCTTCAAAAATTACAGAAAGTGCTTATCTTAGTCTAAAAATGGATAACATAGCATCTTTTCTAATCTTGTCTCACTCCCGAGTCCATGACAAGCAGATAGACACCATTCTTTCTACTGTGCATGCAGTAATAAGGAAGAAGTGGGCAGAGCTCACCCACCGCTAACTTTCTTTACTATGGTACCCTGACAAAATGTTAACTTTCCTCATTCTTCACTCACAGTTTGGGCATTTTGGGGAAAACATATAAAACAATCACCAACCTAATATACCTGCCTCAAACGAGAGCTTTAAGAATCATGAACAGAGGTGATCATCAAGAACCAACAAACAAATTGTTCATCAATTCACAAACACTCAAATTTAGTGATCTTGTGATCTCAAAATAGCACCACTGATGTTTCAAGTCCACCGGAACATGTTTTTGTACTTTATCCAGACGTTGTTTCAAATAAAAGAATCTCTGTTTGAACTGAGAAGGAAATATATGCTCACAAAAACAAAGATCAGAACGAACATAAAACAACAATGTGTTTCAGTGAACGGAGTTGATTTAGAGATGAAAGAGTGCAGCACAAACGACATTCAAAACTCAAACATAAAATCCATCCATTTTCTAACCTTTATCCGTAGTCGTAAATATAAGACAGATGAATGATGCCTGAATGTACATGTATTAAAACTGGTGAGCAAAGGTTATATTTGTAATTTGTGTTACTTTTGTTCCTAGTCTGTATAAATGTGAGAGGTGATACAAAATAATTGTAGGGTAACTCCATTAAGCGTACTGTTTACTGTTGCTTATTGTTTATTCGGATCCCCATTAGCTTTGGCACTTGACCACAGCTACTTTTCCTGGGGTCCATAACACATTTTTAAAAAAATACATACCGATCATACATTAAAAATAAAGTTCAAGTATACATTCAAAAAGTTAATCATTTTACAGCACACCCTTCCTTTCGAGTCAAAAGCTAAGCTTCAGTTTACAGCTGTTGGGTCCTTTTATTTCATTGTTTGATCAATGCTTCAAAAAAGCATCATCATAATATTGATTTATTCATGTTGTTTGCTTTTAGAGTATAAGAACCCTGTATAATGGTCAATGACTGCAATAAACTTATCTACAACGTTTTATTTTTAATACACTCTTTAAAAAAAAATCTAATTTTATTTTGAAGCAATGACCGGATGCTACGTCATGATAATCTCCTCAGTCAAACCCAGACTGATAGTTTTTTTAAAACAGTTTTATATTATGGAATTTACGGCACATTTGCCATGTAAAATAAACTTCTTTGGCTCAAAACATCCTTATTACACGTCTATTATAACATTAAATGTGTTTAACTAAAACAGTAATTATTTTGGCCGCTTAGTTCCTGCTCTTCTCAATGGTTCCGTCCAACAAAACCCCCTGGTTAAGCACAAATTTAGATTAATGACTTAATATCCTTTTAATTGGATACTTCGTTGATGCGATTAAATTTACATTTGTTCTTATTTATGACGCCTGATAAGCTGATTCAATGACGGGTGATAGCTCAGACCACTTTCTATTACCGAATAATAATTAAAATAAAAGAAGAAGTAAAATATTAGACCAACACACATTAAAAAGACTGTTTTTCCAGGAAAAATTGGGAAAATTGAGGCTAAAGTATTATAATTTATACGTACAGGGATTAAAAATGGCTCAGTCGGCTACAGCTCGTAACAAGGCCACCATTGTTGTGTTTTGTGAAGACCAACAGAAGTGTCTCAGTTCACCGTCATGTCCGCAAACGAGTGTGTTTCAAAAGTTTCTAATACCAACTACTCTTACCTCCATGCTCACCCCCGAAACGGGATTGTTTTTTTTAGTTTCTATCCCACTTTAGCCAGTGAACTTCGGTCAGAATAGATTTCCTCAAATATCACAAGGCAAGGCACCGGCTTCCGGATTGTACGTACAAGTGGAAGTGACGTAATCACGCAAGATTTCTCCTAACGGTCATGTCAGTATAAAGATTAGCTTGTTTCGCCTCAAATGCTAAAAGTTCACTTATGAGCTGAAAACAGACAAAAAATGAAAAACATTTTAATATGTCAGTTGTAATACAAATTATATTTAGAGGTCTACAGCAGGGAGGGCCGCATTAGTTAAATTCTGAGCCGAATTTTTCAAAACTTTAGAAAATGTTCAACAAGATATTTTAATTTGTCATGATTTAACAACAAAGATCGAGCATAAAATCGCTGTTTTACATATATTTCAATATTATACTATTTAAACTTTAAGCCTTAAAATGCATACGCAAAGTCTTAATACGAGGTTTTCTATGGACAATTACATGCAATTATATAAATAAATTCACTGCAAAAGATTTATTCAAAGGTTATTATGCAAAACAATTATAGTAGGAAAAAACAGAAATTGAATAAAATTTTGATTGATATTGTTACATGTTTTTGATCTTAGGGTATGGTTAGCTGTGGAAACTCAACTAAAATCTCCCATGGCAGATTTATACTTGTTTTTCTTCATGTCTACTTTTTCAAATCTAATTGAAACTGCAATTTGTTATTGCTTAAAAACAGTCAATTTCTCAATACTAGGAACCTTGGACAATAAATTATGGGTGAAATTGTATTTTACATTGTCACTATTGTCAGTTTTTTTCTTGTATTACCAGACCAGACCAGATGCTGTTGCCACACATGCAGAATCTGTCTTGTCATTGTCCTGCTGAAATATGCAGGGGAGTTTCTGAATAAGATGTATGTATGTATGGTAACATATGTTGCTTCAAGTTACCTATGCCATGGGCACAGACACATCCCCATACTATCACAGACACTGGCTTTTGAACTTTGCGTCGATGACAGGATGGTCCTTTTCCTCTTTAGCCTGAAAGACAAGACATCTATGATTTTGCAAAAACAATCTGACATGTGGACTCACCAGACCAGTATGTCTGAGCCCACGTGGTAAAATCCTTTACTGATGTTGAATGGTGTTGGCTTTTGATGCAGTGCTTGAGGGATCGCAGGTCACAGGCATTCAATGATGTTTTCCGCCTTGCCACCTACATGCAGAGATTTCTCTGAATCTTTTGATATTATACACTGTAGATGATGAAATCCCTAAATTCCTTGCTAATGTGCGTTGATAAATGTTCTTAACCTGTTTACTTTGTTAGCGCAGCTCACAAAGTGCTGAACCTTACCCCATCCTTGCTCATGAATGACCGAGTCTTTCATTGATGCTCCTTTTATACTCAATCATGACATTCACCTGTTTCCACTTAATCATGTTTACTTTTTGGATGTTCCAGAAAGGTGTTTTTTGAGCATTCTTTAACTTCCCAGGTCTTTCGTTGGCCCGGTACCAGCTTTTTTGGAACAAGTTGCAGGCATCATATTCAAAATGAGAGAATATTTGTTTAAAAAAAGTAGTTTATCAGTTTAACTTTAAATATCTTGCCTTTGTGGTGTATTCAATTGAATATAAGTTAAAAAGGATTCGTAAATCATTGTGTTCTGTTTTTATTTACGTTTTTACACAACATCCGAACTTCATTGGCCTTGGGGTTTGTAGTTCTATATCAGGTTGAGCCTTTAACCCTTCAGAGATCATGAGGACATGTTGTGCCATTCCGGGTTTTTTTTTTTTAAAGCCATTTTGGCTGTGTTGAATGAATAAAGCTTAAATTTGCCAGATGATACTCATTTTCTTTTTTCTTTCAATTTTTGTCTCAGTCCCTGAAACAAGCTTACCATGGCTAAGCTACACAAAAAGTGGCTCATTTGTTCCTAATGTCAAAATATGTCCCAATGAAAACCATTGAAAGTGGTATTTTTTTCCTAAATTTATCTTAACATAAACAATTGAGTTCCGTTATGTTAAGACATAATTTTCGACTATGATTTTTCAATTTTCAATTTTTGTATTCCCCTCCAAAGCATACAGCAAATTGTCACAGTTTTTACTGTTTTCTGAAAGGGTGCCTGCATAAAGAATAAAAATGCATTAAATCAATGCTGCTGCCAAACACTGAACAATCTCTGGGCCTACTAACAATAATAATCACGAATTACTCCCTGAAATGATTTTATGGAAATGATTTTTGTTTTTTGTTTGTTTGATCTTATTTTAGTATATTACAAAAAGTATACTTGTGTCAATATAGTGGCCTTTAAAGGGTTAAAGCATTTGTTAAAATAATTTTGTTGGTGATCCCAGAACCAAATAACTCAAAAGAACTGAACCATTTTGTTCAAAATGTCTTTATTTCTTCCAGTATTTTTTCAAGCAGTTTTTATGCTTTCTTTTTATATTAATGTAATTAAAAAAAGATAAAACTCGGGATCTTTTCTGTTTTTATGTACAAGCAAGAAAACAATGTAAAGGAAAAAAACAAACATAAAAGAATCCCTGCACAATAACACTGTAAAAAAAAAAAAGAACAGAAGCATTAGAGTGGAATCAAACATCTCTAATTGAACAGCTCCGTTAGTGTGAAGCACTCATTCACATGGACAGACATTCAGTCTCACACAGCAGGAATCAGCAGGTTTCGTTTACGTGTACGGTGAGGTCGAGATATTTCAGGGAACAAGCCGCTCTTCATTTGAATCATTCTCACACAGACAAACACTTATAAAAACATTTCTTAGATTGACGGTGATATTCTGACAGCATGCAGTGCAGTGGTTTTCTCCAAGATGGTCCAGTTTATTACCAGTACATTTACTGACAGACTTATAATCCTTTTCCTTTATATATCTTTACAAGCACAGGCACTCAAGTAACTCTGATATTTCCTTATCATTACTGACTCAGGATGAATATTAAATTAAAGATATGTGTAGTTCATACATGTTACTCGTGCTCTAGCAATTTCTGGAGGAGCACGAGTAAGGAGGCCCATTTCTGACAGAAAAAAGGGAAACAAGTCAAAAATCTAAAAACATGACTAAAACTTAAAATAAGACCACCGTAATTGACAACCTTATCCCCAAATATTTTCTATTGCATTAATCAAAAAATAGACTGGAATGACATCTCTAAAATTATATGACGTCCATCACATTCTAATTCTATCCCCGTAATCAACATTTTTAGCCCCAAAATTGGGACAAAGCATAATAATTTGGCCCTGCATTTTAAAAGTTTTGGCCCACATAACAAAACAAAATCCCTGATATTTAACTTAATTCCCCAAAAATTGTTTATAATCTGTAAAATCAGACTTTATCCCAAAATTTGGAATTTATCTCCTCTATTTTCCCCTGAAATTTAACTTAAAGGTGTGGTATATTGACTGATTATATAATTTCTTGGTTGTTTATTAAGGAAGGATTTGGTTAAAGTTTAATAACAAAACAGAAAAATGTAGTCTCTGAAGAGGATCAGATGCAGCTCTTTTTCCCTCCCCTTTGAAAATGCATGAATCTTAGGGGGTGGAGTGGCTATGATAATGAGCTCCGTGCTGATTGGCACACAATGTCTGATGTGAGGGAGGGAGGAGGAGCAGACTTTCAAAACAGTCATGGTGTCTGCCTGTGACGAGCAAAAAACACGTGTAGGCGGAGGTTGTATTGCTATGACATCATAAACCCCAGTAAGTAAAAACAGGCCGTTTTAAAGGGCAGAGGGCACTTCTCTGTGAACTGAGAGTTTAATAAAAAAAAAAAAAAATCATGTTTTTCTGCTCCCCAAAGTCCTTCTAACAACATGAGAAGCAAAGAAAATTGATTTTGCAGGATGTGACCTTTAAATCTGAACTTTATGCCCAAAATAAGACCTGTTAACCCAAACATAGGCATCATATCCTAAATATTTGTTTCATTCACTTTTAGAAAGAGTGATAACATTTGATTCAGTGTTATCAAAGTCTTCATTTGTTACGGTTTACGAAGTAGGTAAATAATTAGCAGCCATTAAGGATGTAACATTACCAAACTTGTCCCATCATTTTGTTAAAGGAAGTACAACAAATTGTCTACATCTTGACATCATAAATCATATCTTGCTCAAATATTTTAAAAATGTTACAACTTTTATAAGCACTCAAAAAAAACCTAGCAGGTGCACTGTTGCTTGTCATAAATGTTGGATTTACTAGCGAAGCATCTCTACACAATCAGCCTCTTATGTGTATTCCAACTTTTCTTGGTAAGAAATGGGCCTCCACACAGGGTAGGAGAATAAATTAGCTGAAAACAGCAGCAAGTTCAGAAAACAAGAAAAAGAACAAGAAAATCAGAGCCTAACTTTCTGAGGATTAAAAATTGAGGTAAGAAAGGATATATTTTCAAGAAGAGGATTAGGACCACTGAACTGTACTTATATATATTTTATCTATATTCTTTTAAATCCTGACATTTGCTCTGTCTGAATTCTGACCAAATGATGCTCTTAGGACTGACATCACAACAGAGTAAACTAAAATGGATTTCACACCAACAGCTCTGTTGCTTTTTCGCCAAAAAAATCGCCACAAATTTGCATATTTCCTTTGAAATAATTCATGTTAACACGACAGTATTAATTGCTCCAGTGCTCTGCATTATGGGAAAGAATTAACTGACGAAGCTATCTACGAAACAAGATGTTTAACAGGAGGTCAAATGTCTCATGAACAATTATACTGATGAACGAATTTATTCAAAGTCTGATACGTTTCATGGTAAGTGTAAACAAACTGTGCACGAAGAAGAGGGGCTTTAAAGCCGCTGTTTATAGTGGACTACAGAGGACACCAGATGGCATGGTAACTTACTACACCGTAACACTTGTAGAATTGTTCACAGAGAAAAAACAGCAATACAGAAAAATTGAGTTTTAAAAAGGATAAATTGTCCTGCTGATGCTACTACAGCCTGTGTCTACTGTGTCCTCACTGCAGCTCCAGTGATCAGTTGGAGGTGAGCTGAGTGCAGTTGTTTGTACCAAAATGGGGATCAATTGCTGTGTTTATATATCTTTTAAAGATCTGTGCCAAACAGGGAACGTCAACCTGAATTGGAACAACTCCTAAATGATCAAGGTGGGAATATGACCAAAGTTTAGGGATGCATGATATTATCAGTTTGCCATCAGTATCTGCCAATATCAGCCTAAAAAGTTAAGTATCATATCGGCAAATAGTGAAATTTTTGCAGATATTAACAGTCGATATATTGACCACACATATCGGCAAATTACACAAATGTACAATCTTGATGCACCTTCTCATCATTGCATTGGTACATTTAATAATCAAGGGTTTCATTTTTGCAAGAGTTAAATACTGCTTTTCTTGTTTTACATCTGTTCCTCGCAAAAGTATACTGTAACACTGAAAGAAACAAGTCCATTTTTGTTAAGTATAGAGTTTGTGCTCTTGACCAGAAATATCGGTGTTGGCAATAATGAATTAAAAAATATAGGCATATCAGATATTGGCAAAAATCCAATATCGTGCATCTCTACCAAAGTTCCACTTACAAGCCGTTTTCTGAGTCAGAACTCCAGCTTTTGAGGTAAAGTGATGGTGTGTCCAATTGTATCTCTGAATTTCTAACTTCTGAGACCAGACTGAAAATATCACCGACCTCTGAATTCTGGGAAAAATCCAAAATTTAGGAGAAAAAAAAAAAGAGTCTGATTTCTAAAAAAGGGGTTATCCACAAGGAGATGAGTTTGTGCCATCCGCACAAGTTTTTAATCATGTAAATGTTTCGTCCACACGGATACGCCATTTTTGATAACAGGTCTCAGAACGAATGAATCACAAAATGCTGCCCTTGTGTTTCCATGTGTAAAACGAATATGCATACTTCTGTCTAATTGCACTGCCTCTCCCAAACCCCAACAATAGAAACAATAGCAGAATACAGTTTTGCCTTGCAGAAGCTACTGAGCTTGTTGTTTCGAGATATGTGTCTGTCAACACGAAAACACTGAAAACGCTGTAGTATGTATGCCAGGCCTGTAAGTGGCGCTGTAACACTGCTCATACAGACACCAAGACCAGAGAAGAAGACATGGTGCATGCGCATACATCATGAGAACTGTAAACAAACACTGTTCTCTGTGTCCTCCTGTTCCTCACCATGGTCATAGAGGAGCAGATTTTGTTGTAAAAGCCAGTAGCACCTGCCTACGACATTATGTGATTGGCCCGTAATGAATGTGATTGACGGAACAATCGTCCAATCACCTGCCGGATATGCTTTCGAAAGGTTTGGCCCATTCCCAAACACTTTCTATGGGCTCTTTCCCAGATGGACAAGTGAAATATATTGAATGGTACATCTGGTGTGTCTAGTTAGAGCAAAGAAAATGAGATCAAATTTGGGAACACTGGACAAAAAAGTCAGTGTCGTTTAATTTACCTCGGAAATCAAATTGGGGTTGACAACAAACACATCACCATACTGGAGTGACAATCTGATGACGTGTGGTGCAAAAGTTCCTCTAAGTTTCCAAGCGAGATTGGATATGAATGGCTTTTCAAGATGATGCCTGATGGTCCCCTGATATTTCTGACTTTTGAGATCGAATGAAACATACTGCTGATCACAGAATTCTAAGAAAGTCAGAATTTAGTCAGAAATCACAACTAAAGGCAGAATTTTTTGTGACATTCTGAGAAAAAGTAAAAAAAAAAAATTGTAAAAAAAAACAATAAATAAATAAATAAAAGTCAGTGGCCTTAATCCTCTTTTGTTAATATAACGGATATGCAGATAGGGATGGGAATTGAAAGGATTTTATTGATACCAATAACATTATCAATTCTCCCCGTCTAGTCGATGCTTTAACAATTCCCTTATCGACTCCTGAGGATTTGCTGTTTGGCCAAAAGTTGTCCTACATCAGTTTCAAAGTTTCATCCACTAAATGTTGTGCAGTCAGCTTCATTTTGTTGAAGCTACAGTTTTGACCACTTCTGTATCCTGTCTACGAGATTACAATTTTTACTTCTTCGTTGTCGTTTATGCTGACTGCCTCAAATAAGAGCATAGGGCTGGATGATACGGCCTTAAACTAAAATCCCAGATTTTTTTCCACAGCACTCGATTTACAATTTTTATCGATACTTTCCTTCTCACAAAAAAAAAAACTCCAACTGACACAAAAATGACATAAATCAAGTGTTGCCCTTATGTTATAAAAATATATGACCAAATCAAATAGAATTTTCCTCTTTAAGTTTAAGTGTGTCATACAATGTTGATTATTTAGTTCAATTGTAGGCAGGTTTGTCTCCATAAACACTGAAAGCTGAGCTTTTTTCATGGTAAATTAACATGAAACTCTCTGATCAGCATTTAATCTCATTTAAGAAACAAGTACAAGCCTAAACATGTGCTTGTGCAAAACCTGACAGGGCCGACCATCATGAAAACAGTAAATTTTCAGTGTTTATATTTTCAAACATTGCCACAACTTACTACTTAATTGGAGTAAGTCAAGAAAAAAAAATCCTGTTTTTTAATTTTTAAATCTTCTGCAGAAAATAATTTGAATTAATCAATTTGATTGATATGTTGCCCAGCCCTATGAAAGCATGATGTCTTTGATTTACAAGGCATGCAGAACAAAGTGGAAGGACTTTATAAGGGAATTGTTAAGTAAAAAGACTGATGATAATGATTCCTAGTAGCTGGATTTTTTTATGCCCATCCCTATAGGCAGATAAATGATAAACAATATTTTTCTGTTATTTCGTAAATAGTTTTAAAATAGTTAAACCAGAGGTTCCTCATGTCTTTTGCAGCACTGTTTCTCTCCCAGTTCTTCTGTAGTATTTGTGTATTTGTGGCGATAAAGACGACAGTAAACACTCGAGTCACTCACACAGGCTCCGCTCACACTCACGTCTGCTTTCAAATACGTTCTGTACAAAAAGCAACCCTGAGTCTCGTCAGTGTGACGCCTCGCAGCCTCTCGCTCGACTCATTCACAAACCAAACCCACAGGCGGCTCCAACATTCACACAAACAGCTGATCACTCGCACTCGGCCCGTTCCTGGAATCGTGTTGTGTGTGTTTTTTGTGGGTTGAAATGAAACCCCTCGTTGTGACAGGAAAGTGTGGAGATTAAAGAGAAAAAAAAAGGGCTGAAAGGTGATTGGGGGTTGTTGGGAAGCTAACAGTCTCCTTTTTTTTTTGTCCCCAGAGCTCACAGGACCCCGCTGTGCCCCCTTTGCTTGCTCCTGCCTCAGCCGGTCGCTCCTTTAACGTAAGGCCAGTTTCCTCTGCTCGTCCAATCAGGAGTAGATGGTGATGACCTCACTGCCTCCACCTCTGACCAGCAGGACGCGCTCCAAACCTTCAGTCAGGACCTCCAGGAACTCCATGTCTGAGCTCCGAGTTAAAGACCATTCAGGAGTTCAATTCAGAGCAGAGCCGGCTGGACCATTAGGCAATACAGGCAAATGCTAAGGATGCCGTGGCCTCCAGGGGGCGCCACAAAATAGGGGAAAAAAAATCCCCTTCTATACAACTACATTAATACTAGATATTACTATTTACTCCTAAAATGGAAAAGCTCATCGATTCAAATGTAAAGCAAAGCCCAAATAATATTACTACAAATAAGTCTATGTAGTTGTTTTTTTAAGTTTTTGTATATAACTATTGAATAGTGTAAATATAGCTTAGCTAAGTTCATTTTGTGACATGTAAAAATAAATAAATAAATAAACGACTATTGTAATCATGCAATAGTGGAAAAATGTAACAATACAATACAAAACTGACAAATATGAAAAAAAAATTATGAAAATGAAAAATATGATTTACATATCGGAAAAGAAATGGGAAGAAGTACTACCTATTTAATCCCACCCCTTATTCATTAAATATTATTTGGCTTCCTTATTAATACAAATCTACACAATAATTAATTGCAAACATAAATACAGACATATAATATACTAATACTTTTTTAAATGTTTGTTTTTACTATCAAACAAGTTAAAATTATGGCTGTTTTTTAAAATGTTATATTTTGAGGGATTTCTGCATCTGTCCAGATGACACTATGCATCAACAGTATAAATAGTAATTTAATGGAACTTAGTAAAGATTCACAAACACGTCTTTTACAAACAGTTATTAAGAAAAAAAACATAAAAAGCATAATCTGAAGTATATTTATTATTGCTGTCTAATCAAACTATTTACTTTTGAATTACACCAAAATTTTAAATAAAAAATACAAAATAAGGTGAAATCTGAATAAAGGCATAATACCCAGAATATACCCTTTAATTAGTTTAATTTTTGATCACAGAAAAAAATAAATATTTTTAAAATCTGCATCAAACTGTGCCTACAATATTCTTAAATTAGAATATAATTCTTTGAGAATAAAATCATTTAACACTTATTCCTGAAGGGCGTGGTGCAATTCACCCTTCGTTGACCATTTTGGATTTATGATGCAGTATCTCGATATGACAAAAATATGTACAGATAATATCTTTATGAAACATGAGACAACGGTTTGGGAGTTTACCACCTGGTAATTCGACATGGTACTGCAACCTAAATGGTGTAAAAGGTATTCTGAATATCTGTCCCCTGTAGTGGACACCATGCATGAGAGAGTTAAACTGTTTGATGCTGATTATTGTACTTATAATTCAAAACTATTATTAATATATATTCACATATAATCGTGATTTTTATTTTGTGGTAAGGGTATTTATATTGTACTTCAGACTTTTTGTATTTTTGTAAAACTTGCTAAGCATGTTAATTAGGACAATGGAAAAACAATTCTTTTTGATTTCTTTTGTAAACATAAATCAGTTTAGTTGTAATGCCTTTTTTTGGTCAAATGATGGCAGTATGGGCCTAGTTTAACAGCTGGAGATATGACTTCACCACTCTTTGCTTTTGAGACATAAATGTACAGAGGTCATCTGTTCAGATTATTGTTAAGTGTGGTCACTTCAGATCAAGTTAAAATGGCTGGTGTGAAATTTGTTCGGGGGAGATTTTGGTCTTTTAAGACGAAAAGGGAAAGGGAGGGGGGGGCAAAAGAGGACAGAGTGAAACAAAGAACAACACGAAGATGAACAAATGAACAAAAGGAAAGGACAAAATAAAAAGGAGAAAAAGCAGAACGAGCGTTACAAGAAAAGCAACAACAAGAACTACCTCTTAGAGCAGGGATGGGCAAGATGCGGCCCGGGGACCACATGCGGCCTCCCTATCACTCAGTGCCGCCCACAAGTTAATTTCAATCAACAAGAAATTCTAATCTTAAAGAAAAAAGATAGTTTCCATTATAATCTTTGGTTGGGGGAAAATCCCTCATCTCCTTGGCTTCTCTCTTTAGGTGTAACTTTGCAGTGCAGCTGGATCCGCCTGATTCAGTGTCTGTAATCAGGTAGATCCATCTTGCCAACCTTCAGTGTACAACGACTGTGAGCAATCCCAAGTGAGACGGCCCAATCAGCTTCCTTTAGAGCAGGGAGAAGTTGGAGCTTCAGGCGAGACAAAAGCCAGAAGTGACTGCTGACACAGGGATTAGCATAGATGCTAACAGATTCTTTCGCAGTTTTATCACATCTGGACCTTATTTCTTCAACAAAACAACAAACTTCATTTCCATTTTTTGTAGAGAGTTTGTTCTACAAGGTGACACATGGTTTGTACTCAGCTGATTTAGCTCCCACCCATTATATTATCTGATTGGCACAACAATCATCCAATCACCTGCTGGATATGCTTTTCAAAGGTTCTGCCCATTCCCGAACACTTTCTATGGGCTCTTTCCCAGATTGACTCTTGAAATTTATTGAACGATCCATCTGGTGTGTCAGGTTACTTTAGGTGGGAATGTTTCTTCACTTTCTCTATTACCTTATGATTTATTGTCACAATATATTTGACTACTTTTGACACTTTTCCATGGTATTGGATTACTTTGTGTTCCATGTTTGACCATTTTACCCTGTGATGGACTCTGGTTGGTTGTTGTTAACGTGCAAAAAAACTTACCTTACCCGATCAATGAAGTATTCATTCTTATCATTGTGAAAATGTGTGAGTTTGTCTGTGTGAGCAAATTAATTAAAAAAGTTACGAATGCATTTTGATTAAATTTGCAGGGAAGGTTGGTCATGGCACAAGGAAGAAATTATTTGATTTTGGTGTTGATCCGGATCTGGATGCAGATCCAGGAATTGATTCAAGTATTTGGTAACAGTGTAAGATAGTGTAGTTTTCCACATTTTTGATAACATCCATCCATAAACTATATCGCTTATACCTTTGGGGTTCACAGGGGCTGAAGCCCATACCAGCTGACATTGGGCGAGAGGTGGGGTACACCCTGAACTGGTTGCCAGTTGATCACAGGGCCACATAGAGAGACGGACAACCATACTCACACTCATACCTAAGGGCAATTTACAGTCACCAATCAACCGAAAGAGCATGCTTTTGGTATGTGAGAGGAAGCCAGACAACCAGGATAATGAATTAGACTGATCCAGCTGCACTGCACAGGGAGAATGTGCAAACTCCACACAGAAAAGCCCTGACCAACATAGTTCTTGTTATGAAGCAGGTGCACTATCTGCCGCGCCACCATGCCACCCCATTTTCCATAATACCTTGGCTAACAATATGAGAAACACCTTGGTGAAGGCTTGTGCTGGTGTGTACTTTCTTAGCACTTCTATCATTTTCAATAAGTTAAATCATCAGAGTAAAGGATACAGTTTTCGTCTCCATCTGTATTCCTGGGGGGTCCAGGCATGTTGAGCAGCACCAGCCGAGCATCATGGGATTTATTGACGATGACCTCGTTGAGTTTGACGGCAGTATGCATCCGCCTGACGTTGGAGTGATCCCTAAAAGAAGAAAAAGCACACAGATATCAACCTGCTCGATCATCTAATTCTGACAAACCTGGAGTTGGATTGTTGTTTCTCTCACGGTCTGATGCTGAGCATGTCCCTGAACCCTTCAGGCGTGGAGCAGCCGGAGTGCGTGGCTCTGTACTGGGACGTCTTCTCTTTAGTCCAGGTCATCTGGACTCGTCGATGGTGCTCCGAGCTGCCGCCGCTGCTCACCGGCCTCTCTCGCTCTCCGCCGTCGGTGTCGTCATCGTCGTCTGATCCGATGCTCGTCAGCCGCAGCATCGAGTTGCGATCTTTCACCAGCTGAGCCTTAAAGAAAAAAAACGACATTTACTTTTTTATCCATCCTCCTCTTCCCTCTCATCTCTACCTGCCACCTTCAGAGGTGTTGGAGATGGGGCTTGTGCACTCTGGGGAGGGGTGCGAGCTACGACTAACACAGGCTGCTTCTACTCCAGCAGAGGATCTAGAGGAACTACAGCAGGGTCGACATTTGTACACAGGCTAGTGTCTTGGTTGACAGACGTTTGGGGCGCCAGATTTCAAAAACAATATAATAATATCAGTATTTAGGTCTAAATAACAAACAGCTGTTTCAGTTTTCCCCTTCCAGCCAAGTGACTGACAGGTTCAATCCAATTTCCAGCCAACTTCCAGCCGCTGGGAACCCCCGTATTTCTAAATCCAACCAAAAACACGCCATAATTAAACTTTTCCCCCCAATTTTATGCATTTTTTTGGCTTAAAAAAAGATCAGTCCATATCACCCATACAGCTGCCAGCCACATTAGGCAGTAAAGATATTTAGCCCTCCGTTTTCTGGAGGTGCCACGTTTTCCATCATATTTTGACTCTGACTTTAACTGTTCACCTGGTTACAATCCAGGTAACAAGGAAATAACTTACTCTCTGAGACTCCGAAATCACCGATTTATTAAAAGGTGGAGCTGTGCCATGAGCATAGTATAACTCTGAGGAAAGCCTGTATACATTTCAAATCCAATCTGTATTATTTATAATTTTATAATATTTTTTTATATCTTTTCTTTCTTATTTTTCTTATTATTATCATTCTTATTTTTCCCTTTTAATTTTTTAATTTTTATTTATTTACTTCTTTATTTTTCATTATTTCTGCTATTAGAGTCGTGGGTGCTTTTGCTGAGTCCTAATTGTCATTGATATAACCTTGTATTGGAAATTTGTTCTGAGATAGCGGTAGATATGATGAATATTATTCCGTATTTATATATATATATATATATATATATATATATATATATATATATATATATATATATATATATATATATAATTGAAATAAAAATTAAGTAAAAAAAAATACCAGCTAACAGCGGCATCCAGGTGTCAGATCAAACCTGAAGTCATTCCCATTAATACTGTTACATTTTCAATTGTTTTGAGGTGCGTTCATAGTTCTACAGTTCATAATAATAATAAATAATAATAAAGTTCAATCTTATCTAATCTAATCTTATAATTAAGAAGGATTGCGTAATAGGGATGTAACGTCAAAAAGATAAACTCTAAACCACATATTCTTCCACCTCGCATTTTTAAGATGTTATAACAATGTTCTGCGGGCCGGATGTGAAGCTGTAGGGGGCCTCATGTGGCCCCCAGGCTGCCTGTTGGTGATCGCTGAACTACAGGTTCAGTCCCGAAGAAGAGAAGACTCAAGGCATTTTAGCAGTCAAAAAACACTTAAAAAAACTAAAATGGCATGGAAAACTTGTTAATTTATTAATAAGTTAGATTTATTTTAATTTAATTTATTATAAATTCTGATAGCTGCATATGACAGAATTTCATATAGGATGTAGGACAGAAAGGATGAATATCCTCTTGACTAGGGCGTGTGATGTGCACTGAATGTATCTTGGTGATGTTAAAGATGATGAAGATGCTGCCCGTCTTGATCGCAGAAACACAGCAACCCATCTGCCCTGAAAACTAAAGACACAGATGAGACCCCTGGATCTCTATGTGGGGGAAATCAGATCAAACAGCTCCAACGAGAAAGTTTTCACATGTTTAAGTTAACTGAAAAATGAATACTCGCATGATTACACATTTGAAGACCAGGGGGTGAAAGTAAACAAAGCAACAAAATGTTTTTTTCATCTCTGAAGGATCCAGCGGGACGTTCTGTTCAGATGGGTTTCTATCTAAAGGGCTCTATGTCTAAAAGGCTCTACTTCAAACAGCTGATAGTTTTCTTCAGTGAGACCGACTTACATCATCAAAACTCCAGCGTACCCGCTGAGAGGACAAAAGGAGAGGAGTCAGATCTTTCACAACAAAGCTGTGATAGCAAACTGTCATCTTTTGAAAGAAGCAGAGAATTTTGCAGCTGATGTCATGATGCTCAGACAAACATGAAACTCTTTTATCTAATAATTTATCATACAGCTGTTGTTCATCATTTATTACTTTTTTATAAACGCTTTGTTAAAGTCTTGAAAATTATTCAGGTTTCCTCCTTTTTACAGAAGTGTCAGGACACAAAAATGACTGTAAAGATAAAACAAAGACAGAAATACAATACTAGTTAGGGTCATCACCCTCAGCCATTTGCTTTAAGAACCAATTAGTTGTGACAAGATATGATCATCTTTGCTGATATTTTTGCCTTGTACATGAGCATTAACTTTTTGAGTGTTTGATTATTAATTATAATTTGAAAGTTTACTGATCATCTGCCCGCAGGTTGTTTCAGCAGTGTTTGTAGCTTTAAAATTATGAACCAAGTTTAATTCAAAAGTACGTTTTGCATATAATGAAGGTGTAATCCCGGACATAGTCTGTTATTTCCACACATCAGTGTTGATATTGGTAACGTCCAAAGTAAGTTTTAAATAAAGGCATCTTTGTCCTTAAATTGATGCTGATAAACCTGGTCATTTCTGACCAGAAACATGTTTCAACATGAAGCTTTGCCAGAAGGATGTTTATCTTTACAGACATAAAATCTGGCAAATCCAGCTGTTTTGTAAGGTTAACTTTATGTAACACTTCTTACTTATATGAACAAATGGCTGTGAGATGTAGACAGAAACCTTGACAAGAAAACACCATGTAAGTGAAGTGCGAGAAAAACGAATGTTTTTAAAGGGATACGCCAACTTTATTTAACTTTTAGTGTCTTAACTCACTCCCAAGTCCATGACAAGCAGATAGACACCATTCTTTCGACTGTGCATTCAGTAACAAGGAAGAGACGGGCAGAGTTCACCCACTGCTAATTAGCTTAGCTCAAACACTGGGAGTCAACGGGAAGTGTTAGCCTGCCTCTGCCTACATCAGTTCTTATGGCTTGCAAGCAAACGGCTCGCTCACAATTAGGAATAGGTTCTCCTTGTTCAGTTAAAAGAGCTGTTCAAAAGACTCAACTCGTTCGCGAATGTCACATCTCCAGCGCAAACCACCGTGGAAATAGGTCAACAGCTAAGCCTCTGTTTAGGAGTAGAAGAAGATAATACGATGATAGTAGAAGATAAAAGTAACAAAATGTGGTATAAAACAAGTCACAACAAGCACATAAGACCATTTAGAGTTGCTGAAGAGTTTATCTGATGACTGTAGGCATAGGCAGGCTGACACTACCCAAGGCAAGACACGAAAAGAAAAAAAAGTTGGCGTATCCCTTTAAATCAAGTTTTTGACATGAACTTCACTTAATCTCCAGTTTGTGATACCAATGAAGCTTTTGTCCCATTTATTATAAAATTCCCCAAAACATAAAAAACACATAAACGGTAAACCCTAATTCAAAATAACATCAAACATGTTACTTCTGTGAATAATTCTGAGACAACAGTTATCTCTCTACGGTCACATTTTATCTACCATTTCTTCACAAAAGGGCAACAACAGCTTACGACTCTTTCATAAAAACAATTAAACAAAAACTAAACAAACTAAAGACCTCTACGCAAAACTCACGTCTGTCTTCAACCACTGACCTCACCTGAGACTTTGAAGCTCCAACTGTCTCTGTCCTACCGCTGCTGATGACAGAATATCCCTGATAAAATGATGCACCACAATCACAAACACAACAAACCAGAACGTTACGCACTGTGTGTCTTCATACTGTCCCAAATACAGTTAGGATGTCTCCTGTGTGTCTTTGATTCTCAGTAGAGAGCGATGGTTTAATTTAAACAGTAAGGTGATTTTTATCGGCTCTGAACAGATTTACACACAGTCTTCGTCCAGCCTGAACTTACCTCTTTCTCCCGGTCGGATTTAGAGAGTCTCATCTGTCGCAGCATCTGAGACCTCTGCTCCATCATCAGTGTCCTCTCATAGGTGTAGGCGCTGATATCACTGTTATGCTGAAAGAGGAAGACAGAGATAATGAATGAGAAGAGGGGAAAGTGATCAGATTTTAGGAGCTTTATTATCTTTGTCAAGCCTTTGGGGTCCTAAAATAAAGCTGGCCAATATTTTGAGCTAACATGAAAACCTATTCCTAAAGCCCAGTCTCGACAAAGTGAAGTCTGGGCTATCAACCCTTACATGCAGAGGAAAGTTTAATGGATGCTTGCTGCCATGCTTTCTGTACTTATTTGTCATTTTTAGAACTTTGAACACTACATTGACTGTTTTCTTCATTTGGCTTTGATGACAATGAAGGATCTTTAACTTGACCTTAAAATAACATTTTAGAATTGTTATATTACATTATTTTTCTCATTTTAATGCACTTTGCACTTACCAGTAAATGTATTAAGACACTTTCAGTCAGTACTGTCTGCTTTTTTGAAACTATTGATTATTTTGACAAAATATAAATCTACTGTGTTTTTTGAGGCATTTTGTTTGATGGATGGCATTTTTATTCAAATCACGATCAGAATCAAAAATACTTTATTAATCCCCAGGGGGATATTCGGTTGTTTCAGTTGCTCTTATACATAGTATAGCAGTAGGAATATCAAATAAAGACATTATGAAGACATTGTTACTCCTCCTCTCCTCCAAATGACGGGGGAGTGGAGGAGTAACAGGAAGACAGCAGATGGGAAAGAGCAGTAGCAGTCGTAGTAGCCAGTCAGTAGCCTTTTCTTTTGATTTATTTTACTTTTTATTTTATTTTATTTTATATATTTTTGATTATGTATTTATTATTTAGAATTATTAATACATGTATTTATATATTGTATCTGCTAATTGTTTTTATTTTCTAATTTATTTTATTTATTAACTTTTTTTATGGAAACAATTTATTTAGATTTATAATAAATGTATATATATATATATATAATCTGCTAATTGTTTTTTTCTTTTTACTTTTTGATATCCTGTGTTCTTTTATACCTGTGTACTGTAAAATGCTGCTGGAATCTCAATTTCCCTGAAGGAGTCTTCCCGAGGGCTAAAAAAGTTTGATCTCATCCCTTATCTTATCTTATTAAAAAAGATAAGAACATTACAAAATAAAGTAAGCAGGTTGCAACATGCAGACTCTCGAAGCTGTATCAACGTTCTTATGAAGGAAAAAATACGTAAAATAAGCAAAAGTAAAACTATTAATACACTTTTAACATGTTACCCAGTATTTACAATATTAATATAATATGACAGTACGGTCTGACAGTAAACCACATGGGACCGAAAGGCAAAGTCTGGCAGTAGAGATATTGCACTGGATATTACGTTCGCCTATTAAGTTATTACCAAATATCAGAGGTGAAATTCTAAAGTGAAAATGTTTGTTCTACAGGAACTTCAACAGGCTGCTTGCTCTGTCGGCACAGGCTCGTTGTAGTCTTTTATCTAGAAGTAGCTCTTTGCCGCTGCTGAGGTGATCTGACACGACAGTAAAATGATCCACGGGGAATGTTGTGTGTCTGCGTTGCAGTAGGTCCAGCGAGGGTTGGGCTGTTTGGATATATTCAAAGATAAGTGTGTTATGTTCGAAAACCAACCGAGATTGATTATTGGGAATGTGGCAGTCCTTATACACAACATATTATACTCCAGTACTGTAATGCATAAACATCTGAAACTGATCGCCTTGATTTAAATGATTTGGGGGCTACAAAAAGTCAATTTTACACTTTTTTTGTACCTAAACATACAAAAGAAAAAGCTTTTCTCTGAACATTTGCAATAAAGATGCACCCAATTCCTGCTGATATAAAAATTAAATCAAGATTTGATTTTTCTCTTCAGGAGCATGTTTATAAAATTCATAATCAAATGACATTTCTCCAGCATTAAGAAGCCCTGAAGGAGTAAAAAAAAGTACCATCTCTACAACTTCCACCTCAGCCTCGATGCGGAGGTGATAGAGGAAGGTTGCCAGATCCTTCTTCATCTGAATGGAGTTATCCTCCATCTGAGCCACCGTGAAGATCCTCATGCCACACTTTCGCCACACCTGAGAGATTAGAAAGGACATCATCACCGTCTCGATCTATTCAAAGAATTTCACATCTTTGGGACAGAGATGCAGGTTTGATTTACTTTGTGTTGGCGCAGCAGGAACGGCAGCAGCATGAGCATCCCCCCGTCATGCACGATCCACCACACGTCGATGTATCCTTCTGTGCACGGCTCACTGTTGCTCGGGAACAGGGAGATGTTTTTGGGCACCAGCAGAGCCAGGTGAGCTGCTGTTGTTACTCGCACTGTGTCTGTAGGACAGAGAGGGGGGCGCTGTTAGCCTAAAAGCTCGGGAATAAATGAGAATCAATCTAAAGTGGGGTACACACATAGAGATTATCGGGCTGTTTTTGTCCCGACTTTCCCCCTTTTCGACCAAATGACAAACACCAGATTTTATAAGATTGTCTGATAAGATCATCCTGGGGTCTGAGGTGTGTTAACCCTTGGGTCTCTATGTGGATTTTTTTCTGCCACAAAGGGGTGATATTTTTAAGTAATTGACCATAAATTTCACTGTATTTAAGAGAGTGAAAACGTTTTAGGTGAGGAAACTTAATTCTACATAAATTCTGAAAATGTGATTTCAAACATTTTAAAAGGTCAAAAATACACTGTGGGCAAATTTACAACCCTTTTGTCCTGTTTTGTTTGTTTTAAAGCCACAAACTTAAGCTGCTGTAAAAACATATCAGATTATTTTTTCAAACTTTTTTCCCCAAGTCTCTTCATCAAGCTCAGTCCTGATCAAAACTTTTTGTTTTTGAATTATGGATTTTAACCCTTTAAATGCCAAATTCATCAGTGATTTCAATGCAGTGTCATGGCTGCATTCAAAAAATGTGGTTATAATGGGAGTCAATGGGGAGCAAAACTTAAAATCTGATGCTGCGCAAAAAATAATAATGCACTAAAGCCAATGCTTTTACTAATCCTTGACATATTTAAGAGTGTGTTAGCACGTAAAAAATATCCAGCCTCTGATCATTTTGTACATTGAAAATCAGTCATTTTGTATGTTTTTTTTACCAAATCAGTGGCATCACCTATGGAATTGGCATTTAAAGGGTTAAAATCCATCATCTATTAAAAGTATTCATGATTTTTTTTTTAATCAGGGCTGAGCTTGAGGAAGAGATCTGAGTAAAAAAAAAATTATATATATATTTTTTTTAAATTACAGCAATTAATGTTGTGGCATTTAAAAAGCCAAAACAGGACTAATGGATGTGTTTTAATACAGCACCCAAGAGTTGAGAGTGATCCCTCTTCTCGTACGTCGTCGTGTTATGTTTTCCGGTTGTTGTCATGTTTCGTCTTCTTCGTGAATTTGTTAGATCATGTTTGATCACGTGAGTTTTCTGGCTTGGAGGACTTCCAGATCGGTGGTGGGACAGAATGGTTCTGTGTGTGGTCTGTGTTGAGATTATCGGAGCACACCACACACAGTACGATCAAAACTGTTCAATATCTGATTTTTTTTTTCTTCATATGTGTTTTTTATTATTTAACAGATTAAAAATGTCTTCAGATGTGCACTGCAAAAACTCAGATCTTGGCAAGTGTGTTTGCAAGTCAAATAGCAGTTACAAAAAGAAGATAGAAAGACACAAAAAAAAAGATATAAACAAAAATATAAATAAAAACAAATATAAACAAAACAAAATAAAATAAATACAAAATATTAATAAAAAAAATAATAAAATAAAATAAAATAAATAAATAAAATATGGCTACTGGGTGGCCACTGGCTAACGGCTAATGTAATGAAGTAATGAATTCGTAATGAAGAGAAAATATCTGCCAATGAAACAAGGAAAGTTTGATTCAGTAAGGGGCTTAAATTAAGGTTTAATATCTGCACAAGTTAAATTTGTCTTGTCTTATTGGCAGATTATTTTACTTATTATTATTACGATCAACTCAGGCCTTAATTTTAGTTTTTCTATTTTTAAGAAAGATCTTAATTTAGCCTTTTAGGGGAATTGTGGATCATATTAGTCTCAAGAGATTTTTTTGTCTTGAAATTGGACAAGTACTCTCACCTAGATCTGAGTTTTTTCAGTGTTGAAATCAGTATGTGTGTACCCCACTACAGTGGTCTTTAAACTCACTGATGAAGGTCTTCCAGGACTGAGGGTCTTCGCTCTGCCTCCATGCGTGCGGCCAGCCCATCACCACCGTGTTGGGTTTCATACCCCCGAGCCCGCTCAGCTGGATCATATGGCTGATTCCTTCGCGTGGTTTCTGAGCCACGATGCACTGGCAGAAACCTTTCACTCTCTCCTTGTCCATCAGGTGCTTCAGAGTCTGAAACAGGACGGAGTAAAGGTTTAGGAACTTTCTGGATTTGTCATCAAGCCCTGTGGATCTCCACAGACCCTGTCGTCTTCTCACCTGCTCGGCGGCGAGGGCCTCTCCGTAGCTGTGCAGGAAGTTTCCAGAGACGACTGTGCCGACGATGGTCAGGCCCTTTCCCGCCTTCAGCTGGCTGGCAAACGTCAGCAGGCGAGGAGACTTGACGTGGGCGTCTTCGTCCAGTTTTAGTAAAACCAGCACCTGAGGCCTGAGGGTGGATTAGTGTCTGTTAATGGAGGTTTATTTCAAGAGTCATGCAGCGTTTTTCTGCTACAAGAAGGTGTGCTGAAGGGCTGCACCCTTAAAATAAATGATCTGACTCATCAGCTGAGGGCAGAAAATAGGTGTGTTTACTGGCTGAATTTCTGCACTTCAACATTTGGCATTTGGCACATTGGCAACGTTGCAGCGCCAAATTAATTTGTACATTTAGAAAATATTCAGGACTTTCAATTCAAACTCTATTTTTTGAAAACAAACCAAAACTAGGAAGTACTTGGAGAGCACAAACCTCCATCAAGGTAGCTCACATATTGCTGTTTCATCTATAAGTAATAGTTCTATGATAAAGTTACCATCATAATAAGATTCATGACCCTGAAAATCCACACCTCGCACTCTGAATCATGTTGATATCATTATTAGTTAGACAGTTATTGAGCAAAAACGATTGTTCGCTAATGGCATTATCTGGGTCACCACTAAAATCTAATCATTTTTAAGTTGGGCCATTACCAACATCTCCTGAAAATTTGAGCAAAATCTGTCTGGTCTTTTTTGCGTAATCTTGCTAACAGACAAACATACACAGGGGAAAAAACATAACCTCCTTGGCAGAGGTAAAAAACTATTAGGAGCCTAAGAACCATGTTATCATCACCAAGGTACAAGCAGGTATCTATACTTGATTTTTACTTGGTTGTATCAAACTCTGCCCGGCGATCAGCAGGCGACTGGTTCAGGGTGTACCCTGCCCCTCACCCAATGTCAGCTGGGACAGACTCCAGCCCCGCGACCCCAAAAAGGATAAGCAGTGCAGATATTGGCTGGATAGATGTATCAAACTACAAAAATCTGGTATTTGTGGGAACTCCAGTATGATAAAGTGCTTAGCTGAAAGAAATACATTAAAACTGTAAAATGTAGGTATACTGTGGCACATTCAATACTTTTTTTCCCATTTAAAAAGTTGTAAAATAAGGTTTGAAATGTGGTCATATAGAAAATCAGCAAAATCTGACATCCTGCACCCCTAATCAGAGCCTCTACCAACAAAATCAAAGACTTCTTGAGGATATTGATAACAAATAAATCTTTTCATAAATCTTTTCAGCACACTATTTAATGTAATTGCATCAGAGTTAGCTGGTAGTTAATTTGCTGTTGTTGTCTCTGGGCAGGTAAACAGTTTCTAAAGAACATTAACCAGAGTGTCTTCGGTTATTAACGTCTCTGCTCGAAAACTTCAAAAACTGATCCAGTTTAATTTTTGGGAGAAGTCACAGCCCTAATTGAAACACACCCCAGTTATCATTTTTAAAACCAAAACATTAGAAAAATGTTTGATCTTATTACTACCCAATCAGCTCCAAGCATCAAATCAACCAAAATATCATACCTTTTGACCGTCAGCTTAAAAAAAAAAAAAGTGATAAATCTGAGTCCTGATTGTTAAAAATATTCATGTAAAGTTGAAATCTGAGTGGAAACTGGCAGAGTTAGAGTTAACTTTCTAACTTAAGAAGCTGACATATATGTTCAAAATCAGCTCTTGTGAATTTTAATTTTTTATGTGTTTGAACTGTAAAATGAGAAAAAACCTTTATATTTCCAATTTTACATAGTTAGTTACAGTAATTTTCCTTTTGCAAAACTGTTGAATTAGTTTACAAGAAGCTAAAAACTGTTTTTTTTCCTGTGATGCTGCTTCAAAAGTGTTGGAGCAATGTATTTATTTTTTGTAATTTTTGCCAAATTCAGTTTCATTATTTGCTAAAAGCTGCTGTCACACTGTAGCAGTTGTACTGTACCTCCAGTTTTTGGTATGTGGTGGACCTTCCTCCAATCTCAGGAGGGCGTAACGGGCCGCACTGAGCGAGAGACCCCGGATACCATCCCCCCACTCCTTCTCCGCTCTGTCAATCACACATACATATATGTGAAGTTATGAACATTAATCCTGTGATATGTGCTGATTAGACTGGAAACTCCTCCGACAGCCAACATTCAAAAACAGAGACGAGTCACGCTGCAGACAGACAGACATATTTGTCACATTCACACTCTCCACTATTGACCGTGCTGCACATGGACAACCATGTGGCAGACTGGGGTATATGGCATGGCAACATACCCGTGGTACTCGATGTATTTGTAGATCATGCCGGCGATCACCATGGCGACAATGGCGTAGTACCAGGAGGATATGAACATGAGCGCCAGGCAGATAGTCATCCCCAAAAATGACAAAGTCCTGCTCACAAAAGAGGAACGGGTCAGTGTGTACTTGTGTACCAGTGTGTATTTGTGTGAATGTGTGTGTGTGGTGGTACCAGTGGTAATAGGAGAAGCGAGGCCTCCAGTTGGGCGTCCTCAGGAGAGTCTGGAGACCACAGGCGAGGTTCACAAACAGGTAACACATGAGGAAGAACCTGAGGAGGGGAAAGTTATTAAAGAACATCATCCTGTTACAGAGATAAAGCACACACACACTGCTGTGCCACAGGGCTTTTTTTAATCATTTTTTAACCAGATAAATCCCAGAGATCAGATCACATTAACATGAGCGACCTGGTCAAGAGGTCAGCAGCACACGTCATAATAAATACAAACTCGAGAAAGGATTAAGGCAATACATTACAAACAATAAATATGGTTAAAAATTCATGATTTGACAATGGAAGAGAAAAAGTTTTGAGGACAGAAACAATTAAAACACAGGCATTGCTCATAGGATTCTCGCTGCCTGGTGAGTAAAATGGAATGAAAAGCTTTAACAGACACCAGGTCTATCACTCCATCAATTAACCCCAATAATCGGCTTCTATTTAAGGTTTAGAAAGAACCATAATAAATCTCCACACAAGGAACTTGATTTATTAATTCACTTACCTGGGAAACCAAGACAGTTTGTCCACAGAGGAGGCAAACTGAGCTTTGACTTTGAGAGGCACAGACTCTGCCACTTATTTTACCACTGTGGACATTCTTAATTTCCCTAAAGGAGTCTTTCCAAGGGATTAATAAAGTTCAATCTAATCTAATCTACATATCAGCCAGATTGAGGTAAACATGGCTCTCTACTTTTCATTTTCTATTCATTGGCTTGCAGAAAAAACAAACAGGCCTCCTATTCTTGAGTTTCTCATTGTAGGGGATGCATGGAAGAGGTGAAGCTCATGCTGGCAGTCTGAAAGCTCTAAGGCCTCGTTTATACGGCAACATTGTCACCAGAAACCGAACAGTTTTTCCTTTGCATTTTCAAAAGTGATCCACGTTCACATGGAGAAGATTGGATAAGGATGCGCGTTCACACAGATCCATGAGAACAACTAAAAACACAGTAGTGTGCATGCCAGGCCAGTAGTTGGCAATATAAGTTTGTAGCATCCTTGGTGAATAGAACAAATGCGTCTACTCTCGTCAGAGTATTGACACAGCAAATCCACATTTTGTTGCAGGATCAATAACAAACCTAGCACAGTTAGCAGTAGGGCTGGGTATTTCCAGCAACCTCACGATACGATACATATCCCGACACTAAGGCCTTGATATGATATATATCCAGATACATGTACATTGTGAACACTGACTACACTTTTAACAGAATTCCTGACGTTTTGTTTTTTATTACAAGAAGAAAAAGAACAAGGATGAGTTTTTAATGATTCAAAAACTTAAGAAACTTAAATTCAAGATTGTAGACCTAAGCTCAAATTTGAACATGTGGTTCATCATGTAGTTTGGCTTCTGTTTTGAACTGTGCCATTGTTAACATTACCCAAAGAGTATTGACAACAACTGTCAAAACATTTTAGGCCATATCGATTTTGTAGAATCCATACTGATACACGTATCCCCAAGGAGTGTGTGATGATATGTTGCTGTATCGGTATTTTGAGCACAGGCCTAGTTAGCAGCACACGTCGCTCGGCATGCACCACGCGCCCCTGTTTTCCCTGACAACGTCGATTTCTGTTTACCTGGAGACAACAACCAAAATGTTTTCAAAATTTGTGGATTCAGGCACTCTGGGCACTGTTCTCCTGTAAACGGAAGTCACAAACGCAACAAAAACTTCACCTTTTTAGGCCGTTTTAATTGTGGCGTAGACGGGCCCTAACTTGATAATAAGCTCTCCTAAATGACAGCACTCGCGCACCACTGCTGTCATGCAAGTAAAGTGCATCCAGTGTGAAACGGCCCTTACATTGTTAAGATTGGAGCCACCAGGTCCAAAGAGGCGATGAGGATCCCGAGTTCAGCAATCAGGGCGGTCAGCAGCAAGGCCCAGGTGGGTTCTCCGTTGGCTTTTCCGTGACCAAATACCTGAAACACAAACACACACAGGCGTGTTCAGTCAGTCGTTATGTATTCAGGAGGAATCAGGCAGAAACAATGAACAGGTGCTAGCTTTGGTGGCTTCAGTGATGATTCAAAATTTATCTTTACGCAGGTGGGTGAGCTTTTAAAGAGTGGGCATAAGCTCACCACAATAAACAAAATAAAAAAAGTACACTCAGTCCTACTGAGTATAAAGTCTAGGGGTTGTTCATGCTAACTTTTACATAACGCCCTGAATTTACAACAGTGACATGATCTCTTCGGGGAACTGATAAGCCAGATTTATAATCTAGCCGAGATTGTTTGTTTTGGCCTGCGGTGACAGTTGAAAAATACAAAGTTTCAAAGGTTCAGTGATCAAAATGTGAATCTCCAATTCTGACCCGCAGGAAGGGGATGATGTTGTCCTTGGCGATGGCCTGCAGGAGTCGGGGGGCGCCGGTGAGTGACTGAAGTCCTGCACCGCACGTTGAGAAGAAAGACCCGATGACGATGACCCAGGGGGACGGCCAGGCCAGAGTCCCTACCACCAGGTTACCTTTGACTGAGTCCCCAAACCTACAGGAGGAACAAAATACATAAACAACCATTCATTAGGAGCAAAAAAAAAAACACTAAAACAGTACAAATAATCCCTTTAACTGTCAAAAACAAATACATTCTTCTAAATTTAGGTACAAGTGTTTGTGTACTGACTTGTCTCTGAGGACGACCCCGTCGATGCAGGCTCCAAACAAAACAACACTACTCAGATCTAAAGGGAGAACGCTCAGGAAAACACACTTAGGAATCAGCTTAAATCACAAATACACTGTGTGACTTTAAAGGGATACGCCAGCATTTTTTTGTTTTTGTGTCTTGCCTCAGCCTCAGTCTATCATGCAAGCAGATAGACACCATTCTTTGACTGTGTGTGCAGTAACAAGAAAGAGACGGGTAAAGTTCGCCCACCGCTAATTAGCTTAGCTCAAACACTGGGAGTCAATGGGTAGTGTTAGCCTATCTCTGCCTACAGTCATCAGAAAAACTCTGTTTTACTGTGTCATGTTACGTTATCTATTTTTAGACTAAAATTAGTACTGTGTGATATTTTCGAAAGAAAAACATGCGAAACTAAACCACAGGGTGCACACACAAACCACCATGAAAGTGCTTGTTGACCTACTTACAAGAAAAAAAAGTTGGTGTTTCCCTTTAATACAAAGAAGTACCATAAACTGAACTTTTTATTTGACTTAAAGTGCATGTCAGAAAACAAAATGTAAAGGACTTAAACGTGTTACTCTGCAATAACAGGACAGCATTTTGTCTGATCCTACTAACTGTGTTTTGATAGACAAATTGCGTGATTTTCAACACAGCTGCAGCATTGTTTAGGTTTTTGTTGATGAAAATCAGATGTGCTTTGATATCTAAAAAGGATACAGACGAGGGAGGTAGTGAGGATGGCGAGGATGGTTCCAATGGGGATGGAGCGCTGGGCGTCTTTAAGATCTCCTGACCGATTTGAACCTGCCATGATTCCTGAAAAGAGGAAAATAATATGAAATAATGACATCTGAACCATTTGCTGTAGCACTTCCCACAGCGTTGAGCTCAAAGTGCCACATTTCAAGGGTCAGGAAACTCTGGATGATGCCACAAACACCATACTTCACAGATGATGTGTGAAGCTAAATGTGACAAATATATTCTTTAAAATAAAAACACACAAAGAAAAGTAAAGAGGAGAAACACCATGTACCTGTGACAGAGGGGAAGAAGATGCCGACCAGCAGGGTGAAGGAGGTGGTGATGTCAGCAAACACATAAGGCTGATGGGTGGAGGCTGGGTGTGCATCAGGAGACGAGTCGAGGGAGCCTTTCTCTATGACGTCCCCTTTGCTGAGGTAGGAGCTCCACAGGTTCTCTGTGAGGAGGAGAGTCAACACAAGTCCATCATGTGCTCCCTTATGGCAGTATATGAGAAAATATGGTAGTCTGAACTGTTGTGAAGTACAAATTTGGTAATCTCTCTAAATAAACAACAAAATAAGGCTGTTTGGGATGTTATCAAGGACAAAAATCCTTTAAAGTAAAGCCTCAGTTATGCTTTCTGCACAGACGCACACGCAACCACAAGCTGCCACAGCATCATAACACAGAATGTTCAGAGTATTTAAGCTCATAGCAGCTCTCACGTTCCCACAAACAATACTCCCCCAAACTGTAGGGGGCAGTGTCATCAAAAAGTCGCACCTATAGCACAATTTACAGGAAGTCTTTGAAAAAGAAAATCTGTTGATCCAGTTAAGCCAAAGAAGAAGAAAAACAAGAGTTTGTTATTACTGGTTATGCAAAAAAAGAGAAAGAAGGTTGTTGTTGCTGGTTACGCTAAAGAAGAAAAAGGAGAAGAAAAAGAAGAAATTTTGTTATAACTATTTACGCCAAAGAAGAAAAAAAGTAGAACAAAGTTTGTTGTTGCTTACTTCACCAAGGAAGAAAAAGAAGAAGAAGAAAGGTTGTTGTTATTGGTTATGCCACAGAAGAAGAAGTTTGTTGTTGCCAGTAATGCCAAAGAAGAAGAAGAAAGTTTATTACCATATACGCACAAGAAGAAGAAAAAGAAGAAGAAGAAAGGTAGTTGTTATCATTTATGCCAAAGAAGAAGAACAAGAAAATCTGTTATTACTGGTTATGCAAAAGAAAAAGAAGAAGAAAGGTTGCTGTTATTAGTTATGCCAAAGAAGAATAAGAAAGTTTATTACTATTTACACTGAAGAAGAAGAAAAAGTACAAGAAAGGTTGTTGTTACTTGTTACGCCAAAGAAGAAGAAACTGAAGAAGAAGAAAGGTTGTTGTTACTTGTTACGCCAAAGAAGAAGAAACTGAAGAAGAAGAAAGGTTGTTGTTGCTGTTTATATTGAAGAAGAAGAAGTAGAAGAAAAGTTGTTGTTAGTGGTTATGCCAAAGAAGAAAAAGCAAGTTTGTTGTCAACGTGGAGAACCATGAAGAGGAGTTGCTGTGTTAACTCACGTTAAAGTGTTCTTTCACTGAAGAGTCTCACAGATGTTTGTATTTCCTAATTTCTGTCAACAGTAGCTCCTCATAATTTGCCATTATCTCTTCTTCCGCTTCCATTGGGTGTTGCCAAACAAATACTCAGTGTGTTTCCCGTCTTGTCTTCCATGTCTATTGAAATTCTGGGGATGTGCACGGCCAGGCAAAAATCAGCCAAGCGGACCTCTGCAGTGTGGGAATTTCTAAACACATTGTGAACTTGTGGATACTTCAATCATAAAACAGCTTTAGAGACGTCTTGTGGGAAAGATATTTTCGTCTCATCTCCTCTCATTGGTTTGAAGAAATCATGGGATTACAAGCAACCAGACAGCCTTTCGTGCTGCTCTGTTTTCCAAAATTTAGGAGTAAACATGTGTCTCAGTACTGTTCACATCATAACAGAAGCACTAATTACCTGTAATGATCCCACTGGCCAGTCCAGGGATCCCCATAATCTCTGAAAAGTTGTTGGATGAGAAGTATTTGTCACAGGAGGCGTTGAGCTCAGCGCTGTCACAGAAATGTTTCCAGAGATCCGTGGTCTTCTCTGTCAGTGGAGGGGCTGGGCTGGGGTCAAGAGGCGGGCTTATGGTGCTGTTTTCTAAAAGGAGGAACACAACATGTCAAAAACTCCAAAGTGTTCCAGTTTTTTCATAATTTTGTATCGAATTTCAATTGAACCCTGCTTTTTACCGTTCATAATCGTGTAGTTGGCATCGACACTCTCCGTCTGCTCGATGTGCAGCAGGGTGGTTTTTGCACATTCTTTGTCGGTGATCTCGTGTCCTCTGATTGTTCTGTTTCCCAGCATACACACTCTGCAGGCACAAGCGCATCCATTAGAGAAAAACTGGGAGTGCTGCTGTTTGGACTCAAGATGTTCCTCATTGAAACTTACGGGAACTGTGGCGGTTTGAAGGCAGAGACCAGGGCTCCGACGTAGATGGAAATGATGGAGACGATGACGCAGGCCAGGAAGATGGAGGCCAGTTTGTTGACGTACTTCACACCAACGAAGACTAGCAGGGACATGAGGAGGAGGCAGATGGAGCCATAGACTCGCATGTTGTTCAACATGGCCGCCCCTTCGCCTTCAGGGATTTTGGACTCAAAAATGGCCGCCTTTGGAGCAATGTACATCTGATGGAAGGAGGTAGAATTTAAAGCTCAGGTTAATGGGGTGCTGGTTTGGCAGGCTGGTAAGCAACCAGGCAGGACTCATACACATGTTTCTGCCGAACCGGATTCACGCCTGTGGCCAGTTTGCAGAGTGCCCTCCCTCTACTCTCTCTCTCTCCCCCTTTCACAAGCCTATCCACTGTCTCTCTCTCCTTTAAATAAAATAAAAAATGCCCAAAAGATAATCTTAAAAAAAATTACTTGGGTTAATTTTCACCAAACAAAATAAGATCACGATTCTGTTTTGACACAGGAGGTGTCAATCAAAAAGTTAAAATTTGACCTAGTGCCAGTCTACATTAAAGAAAACAAAAACTCTCATCAAGACATTCACATTATTTTTGGAAAGGCATTATATCTGTGTAAATACGAACATGTGAACTGCGGAATTTACGGTTTGGAGCTTAAACCACTGTCATTCATCATTGCCTCTTTCTTACTTGCACTGCATTTGAGCCTGTCAGTCCATGTGCAGGGGAGTAAACTCCTGCTGCCAATAGCAATGCACTAAAGTTGAGCCAACACTACTCTTCTGAGGGAAGAGGCAGCAATATGCACCCACACTCCCAATATAAGGGGCCCCTGTTACATAACGTCATTTTTTAAAACCACAGTTATGCAAAAATTTATCAGGTGTTGCAGGGGGAAAATAAACTCCAAGCACATCAGCACAGTGCTTTTAAAATAAGCACAACATTTCATAGCTTTTCACCATGGACTGGAATAAAATACTCAAGAAACTCCACAACAGGCTAATAACATGCTGGCCTCTGCAGCAGGAAAAATCCTCCTCATCTGCTCAAAATAGCTGTGAAAAGCGCACACAGACTTTGTCGAAAGTCCCACAGGTTAAAATAGCTGTGCTTCATTTTTGAATCCTTGTTTAAGTCAGCAGGATGACCGTGAAAAACAATTGTAATGAACTTCAATGTTCCTTAACAAGGATGTTGACAGTTATATTATGATGTGTTCAATGATCAGGGCTCGACAGTGCGAGGAGGTACTTGCATTTGCTACTAAAAATATTACAGTGCGAGTTGTGATTTGCATTTGGTAGCACCCGTGCGATTACAAAAAATGACCGTTCAAAACATGTTTATGTTGTGTTGCATACGTTGGAAGTTGTGGCCGGTGGTGTTCTTGAACGCAGCCTCAGCTGAAAACATGTTCAGCTTTGAAACGTTTGTTTTATTGACCTAACTGCGCCGCTAGCTAGCCTTCGGTACACCCGACATGCCTGCACCGCCCCACGCGCGGTACAGACGAACACAAGCAGGCGCAGGTGTAGGATCGAATTCCTCGACTGAAGACCCCTCCAAGCTGATCCGCATCAAGTCTTAGGTTGTGGAGACTGCAAGGCTGCTTCTTGTGGAATTCTTGATCCGGTTTTGGGCTGAAAAATCTCTCTCACACTGGGCAGCCGAGATCGGGAGCACCAGCATTGTTATAATCCTTAGCATGTTGACATAATTAATGTTGGCTACGTATAGATGCCCAAAAGTGCAGCCTGAATAACTCAGAAATGCAGCTATAGTCTATAACAAAAAAATCCACTATAAACTAATGTATATCAAACCATTTATTAGTATAGTTGCGTATTTGTTTTGATAAATTAAAGGTGAGTTGAAATTGATTTAAAATATGTTATTTATTTACTACTCATCTTTTTAAAGTGATATATTATGCCACAGTGCAAATGCCCATTTTAAAATTGAATTTCATTGCACTGTGGCATAATATATCACTTTAAGAAGATGAGTAAAAACAGAGCTTTCAATATTACAAAATCACAATTCAAGCATTGTGTAGTTTTGATAAATTAAAGGTGAGTTGAAAATGATTTAAAATACGTTATCTTCTCCCTTAGAACATACTGCAGTGGACCGCTGGCTGAGTCTGACCTCCAAGCGGGCCAGACGACCAGATTATAAAGCTGCTGAGGTGATATACTTTGTGTCTAAAGAGACTGAGCAGACTTTGATTTTGCATTTACAACGAGTTGGGTTGTAACTAATTGGTTCATTTCATTTGAAATTAAAGGACATTGACCCGGCCCCTCCCCTCAAAATTCAAGCACCTTCTGTAAAAACTACCTGAATGTTGTATATTATAACACAGTTGAAATAAGCTTAAGTCTGTTGGAGAAAAGTATTGGGTTAGGATTACTGGTTAATAACAGACAATTGTTACAGTATTATTCTCTCTGCACTCTTTGTCTTTGGAGATTTTACTTGCTGTTTTGATAATACTTAGTTGCACTGTGCACATGGATTCACTTTAAAAAGCTAGTGTACTAGTGTATGTTCTTTATTCAAATAAATTGAATAATTCTGCTCACAAATGCCTCCTCATTGACCGCATGTCACTGTATTAAAGAAATACACACTATTTGGTAACTATTCATCGTGCTACTAAAAATATTTGTGTGCTACTAGATTTTTCAACTTGGTAGCACCCGTGCTACTTGGGAAAATGCTAAGCGTCAAGCCCTGTCAATGATGCTCTGAAATATTAGGAAATAGTAAAACAAATGAGTGAAATGTCATTATTTTTTGCTTGTATAACGTTTAAGAAAGGAAATGAAGTGTTTGTCTAAAAACTTTAATAACAGCTGTTTACGGGTCAAATTTGTCTGTTTCTCCAGCATGGTAAACAGGTATCGGAGAGGAGTTGAGGCGTATGCACAAAGTTTTTGATCGTATGGGCATTTTGTCCACATGGATCCGTCGCTTTGGGATCCTGAAAAAGCACATTGTTGAAGATTTACGAGATGAAATGGAACGTACCAGAACTGAACAAAAAAGGATAAATTATTCACAATCATGGCAGGAGGGGTGCATACACGGCACCCATCATTCAGCTGCAGATATATCATAATTACTAAAGACAAAGGAGACCACAAAAAGAATAATAACTTGAATATCAAAACCCACCAGGAGGATCTCGATGGCTCCCAGGATGTACATGGCTCCAGCGAAGGTGGTGCCCAGGTAGAAACACAAGCCCACAGCCCCCCCGAACTCCGGGCCGAGAGAGCGACTGATCATGAAGTAGGCGCCGCCCGCTAGAGGTGGAGGAGGGAGAAGGAGAGAGAGAACGGGGCAGTTTGAAGAATGGAAATGGAGAGGCAGAAAGACAGAGAAGAACGATGGAGAACAAGTCAAATTAAAGAGAGAGGGACAGATGATGGACAGCAAGAGGAGATGGGACACAAAAATAAAGAGAGAGAAGGGTGGATGTTAGTGACATTATGGTGTTAGAGGTAAAGAGAGAGAAAAAGAGGACAGCTGATGAGAGAAGTCTTCCTATGCTTGAAGAAATAAGCATAATGTTTTACATGAAACATTGGAGGAAGAAGACAAAGCAGATTATTGGTCAAATAGTATCTGCAAATCAGATTTTAGCCTCTAAAATAAGACTGGGTTTAACTATATATATCTTACGAGAATCCTTTATATCTTCTATACCAAGTAACCTCAAAGTACTGAGTATTCGGCATGAGTGCTGTGAGTGACTGTTTTGACAGAACTTCCTCACAAAAATAATCTGAACAGCAGTTTTATAACAATAATAGCATTCATGTTAGCCTCAAACTGAAACTTTAGCCCCATTCATGCTTCTGTTTCAAGCTGTAATATTTACACCCCTGTGATGCTTCGCCTCAACTCTGAATGTCAGAGATGGATTAAGGGAACAAGGTGACTCCCATTTGCTCGAGAGGTAGTATCAGAATGTGTAAAGGTGGTGAGTCTGTCTTTGCAAGAAGTATCGAGCTGTGAATTGACAGATATTACGCCCTCACTGAATTAATGTCAGGGTCTCGAGGTGATATGACAGAGCTTTGTTGAGGTGCTTTTGCCCAAAGAAACAGTGAAATATGATTCTGTTCAACAGCATTGTCCCAATTAAATTAAAACAAATCAATTTAATTAAATGTACACTCCTGCTGGCTCTGACTGTCCTGTTCTCGCCTCGGCTATGCATCTGGTACAACCTCGAAAGCCGGCACAAAGTGGGATCACTCCATATCCTCTTTAAGCCTTCAAAACAGTGATAACCAGGGCCAAAGTGCATTAAAACCACGCCTTGAAATGGCAGCATGACTGAGCCTAGAGACACCCAATTCCTTATATCATGAATGAAATATGAACTTCTAGTGATTGGTCAACAAATTCTCTTCAGTGCTTCTTACTAATTTATGGCTGTTGAATAGAAGAGTAATTAGGACAATGGCAAATGTTATCTCAGTGAAGTTTAAGCTTGACTCATTTGGGGAGGGGATTTTTTTTGTCAGACTTACAGGGTAGTTAATTCAGAGCAAACATATGAGGTTCAAGTTAAATTCTTTGGAGTGATAGTGGCCTTTGTAAGATCATTGCTGGCAGTCGGTTCACGAATAGTAAATAATCCAAATGAATTTCTGCTACTTGTGTACTGAACTTTTTTATACCCTTCACAACCACCAAATCAACCAATCTGTAAAATAAAACAAAGGGTTTAATTTGCTGATATAATTTGAACCAGTACGAAGAAAAGCAACACATTTATCCATGATTATCAGCTCTTAATGTTGTGTTTGGCTTCCAAAATGCAGAACGCCAACCAAAAAAAGGCTATGTGCAAAAATAAATCTGATTCAAAAGACAGCCATGGCAATATTGGGCACTTAGTCTAGAATTAAATCAGAATGTTGCAAGATTTAATAGTTATTACATGAGAAAGACAATAATAAGTAATGAAAAAGCATCAAATTGATTAGAAATAACTAAAAGTCTTTAAATATGTGAGCAAAATTATTTATTTTATTCAAGGTGTTCTGCTTCTTCCTTGATACTCCCTTTAAAAATAGGATTCAGGCCAACAATGGCCTAAAATGAAGACTTTTTGTGCATAAAATTGCACCGTTTTATTTTGATAATGTCAGTTCATTAGTGTAATTTAACAGCTTTATTGTCCAACATTAATTCTCTCTTCATGAATCTGAAATTTCAGATTCATTTTCTATACTCCAACAAACGGGGGCTGTAGGAAAGTATGGAAACACCAATATATTGTAATATTTTGCGTCCTAATAGTGTGTAAGTATTTTCAGTGCAATATCATGATATTCTGTTGTTCGATTTATAGAAGTAACAGAAGACATTCAACCATTTACTCTCTCTCGCTTACTTATATTACAATTATCACTCGCTGACACATGAGTTTATAAAGTTTGCTGGGACCACAGTTTAAATAAATAAAAGTTATTAGAAACAGAAAAATGTTGGGTTCTTATGATAGAATAGAATTTGCAGTGTTACAGCAGTGAAGTGGACAGCAATGATAAATTAAAAATAGACTAAGAACAAAAGTAAAAGCATGTGTATTATTAGAACTATAAAGACTAGAAACCTATAAACTAAAAAAACTACACTATAGAAATCATTTACACATATACAAAGTAAATGCACATAAGAATCTTGCATTCTGTTGAGAGAATAATGCAATAAAAATGTAAAAAAAAAAAAAAAAAAGACCTTTAAGGGAAAAAATCCTTGGGTGTTGCCCAGTTTCTTTTACTGTGATTTCACAGATAACACATGTATCATGTGTATTGTATTTCCAAGTTCTTGCCAAATGCACACCCCTACCTCAGACTTTAACAATGAATAATCGATATTTGGTCCACCAGCAGAAGCAGATTCATAGATGATAGCTGTATCAGGAAGCCAAACACTTCAAACATCTTAACATTAATAACAACGAGCTACCATTTTATTCATCGTTATGACCATTATCTTTACACTGAGGTGAGAGTATGAGGCTGTTCAGGTGAGTAAAAGACAGCATGGAATGAAATGTGTTAGATTCGGTCTATGTTACTGAGCATTTTTTTATTCTACGTTGAGTAATTCAAAATGTCACATGCTAGTGGAAATATCACACTACTTTGACATTTGGGATATCTGACTACAGGCGGTCCGGTGAGGGTAAAAGTCAGTTATCCTGGGTTTATAATGTGTGTGCAGACAGACAGAGGGAGGCAGACAGAGGGAGAGACGGGACAAACACAAATGACACCATTAGAAATAAAGGACATGTTTAACAAACTAAGGCCAGCTAGAGGAGGAGCGGGAAAACTAGAAGAAGAAAGGTGGAAAATTCTGGAATATTGGTCCTTTACAAAATGTGAAAATCTTCTTGTCTGTTCTCAAACAACTTAACCACTGAACTGGCTGAACCTCATTTACATTAAAGCACATTATTGCAGAGTCCCCTGACAAATAATCTAGAAGTCTGCATTCAAAGGGACAATGCAGGACTGTTATTCTGCTTTAATGAACAAAGCCCTTCAGGAAATGCTCATTTCTCTGGGGTTATTTTGGCATTTAATGGTCAGTGATTATAATCCCCACTAAAGCCCGTATGAGGCTACTTTTCATCTATTTTCCATCATTGCAGCTGCCTGTACTTTTCTGCTTATTCTTTATTCTTCCTGTATTTGCACCCCACTGTCAAGTCAAAGAGTAATTTCATGATTGGAGAAAACATCAAAAACACGGCACTGAAACTGATAAATAAGCGTTTTTTTCTTAAAGGGATACGGCAACTTTGATTTGTTTTCGTGTCTTGCCTCACTCCTGAGTCCATGACAAGCAGAAACACACCATTATTTTGACTGTGCATGCAGTAACAAGAAGAGACACCAAAGCTCTCTCACCACTAATTAGCTTAGCTCAAACACTGGGAGTCAATGGGAAGTGTCTGCCCGCCTCTGCCTACCACGTTATGTTATGTTATCTTCTACTATCATCATATTATCTTCTTCTTCTAGTAAACAGAGGCTTTGTTTTGTTGACCTAATTCCGTTGTGGTTTTTGCTAGAGATGTGATGTATGTGAACGAGTCCAGTCTTTGGAACAGCTCTTTTAAGTGAACGATGAGAACTGATTTGCAGTTGTGAGTGAGTTGTTTCGTCGTCGTTGCAGGCGATTTTTGTTTAAGAATGGCTCACAAACGAACGTCCCACTCAACTGCGAATCAGTTCTCATTGTTCACTTAAAAGATCTGTTCAAAAGACTCGACTCGTTTGCAAATGTCACATCTCTTGTGCAAACAACCCTGCACGTGCTTGTAAGTAGGTCAACAAAACAAAGACGCTGTTTATGAGTAAAATACCATAATACTATGATAGTATAAGATAACGTGACATAACGCTGTAAAAAGAAAAGACAAGTCCATTTAGAGTTGCTGAAGAGTTTACCCGATGACTGTAGGCAGAGGCAGGCTAACGCTACTCATTGACTCCCAGTGTTTGAGCTATGCTAAAAAGCAGTGGGCAAGCTCTGCCAATCTCTTCCTTGTTACTGCACGCACAGTCGAAAGAATGGTGTCTATCTGCTAGTCATGGACTTGGCAGTGAGGCAAGCCACAAAAACAAAAAAATGTTGGTGTATCCCTTTAAAGTTTCAATCAATCTTAATGCAGGTTTCCATAATTCTTCTAGAGTACCCTGAACAAGGTGGCCCAAAGTAAAGTGTAATAAAAGACTCCCACAGAACCAGAGAATTGTTGAAGTTTTTGAGGATGTCAGTGAAAGAATGGAGGGTGAAGAAATACCTGGTACGACTCCGTTCGTGGCGATTGCACTCATCGATATTGCCGTCAACAAGGTCTGCACAGAGACAGAAATATGGCTGGATTTTAGCCCATTACATGAGTATAATTCCAGTTTTATTCTTCGGTCCGTGAACACACTTAAACACTCACACAGCAGCAGCACAAGAAGACGATACAGAGACCCTGCAGCACCCCGGCTGTTCCCACCACCCAGGTCAACCTCAGGAAGAGGATGACGCCGAAGATGTTCTGGAGGCACGGCAGGTAGACGCCCATGAATGTCCCCATCTGAGGAGACTGGAAAGACAAAAGCAGTGTGATTTTTTTTTTATTTAGTGCATTAAATCAAGACCTTATTGCACCTTGATAAATAAGCTAACATTTAAAGGCCTTCATAGAGCGGTGCAGGAATGAGTCCTAAAAGTCTGAAGTGAGTTAGCATTTTAGCACTTCCTGTTCCTAGGCCCCAAAGTCTATGGGATTTTAGAATAAAAGCCTGAAATAAGGTCTGTGATGAAAAAATGCATAGAAGATTGTAACCTTTAATTTTGCAACAGAAAATGCATCTGATGTTGCCCCCACTTTGAATATTTAAGTATTTTTGTGTTCTTTAAAAGACGGTTGCTAACAAACCGCTAACAAGGACTTCAAAAACGCATGTGGGCCCAATTGCAATCACTTCTGTATGTTTTTTTTTTTTCAACAAACGATAATTCATACAAGATAGCAACAGCCATGGGTGCCAACTTGATCAGGTCTTTACATAAATAATGCCAAAATGGCCAATATATAAGATTTGTATGGCCACTTCATATGGTCAAAATATCAGCTATTAATACCGATATTGGTCCAATAATATGGTGCATTTCTAATCCTGATCTCAATATCCATCAAAATAATTGCGATTATGATTTTTTCTATAATCAAGCATCCCTACTATGACATCACAGTGGTAGGTCTATTTGGGGGGAGGCAGGGGAACAAGACATTTTGGGCAGCAGAGAGACGTCCTGATGCTTCTTATTTTATTCACAGAGGTGCACTATCATGTGGAAGAGACATATTAAGCACACAAAAATGCATAAAACTACAACATAGCATGATATTTGGAGTTTGGATGGTTCAATAAGGCAGGGTAACTGTCAACGGAATTGCCCTTCGGGGATTAATAGAGCTGTCTGAATCTGAATCTGATATGCCCATATTATAATAATAATATGGGTTAATTCACAACAGCTATCATGGTGAACAAAATATGCATGTTTCATAAACTTCTGTTCGCCACAACCTCATCATCACCAATTAACCATGAACACACTGAAAATCCCATTAGCTTTAAAGGGATACAGCAACTTTTAATTGTTTTCGTGTCTTGCCTCACTCCCGAGTCCATGACAAGCACAAACATTGGGAGTCAATGGGTAGTGTTAGGTAGTGCAGGCCATTTGCAATTGAGAATGGCTCGCAAATGAAGAGCTCACTCAAAACAACGAATCGGTTCACATCGTTCACTTATAAGAATTCAAAGGGCTCGACTTGTTGGCAAATGTCAACAAGGTCAACAAAACAGAGCTTCTGTTCAGGAGGAGAAGAAGATAATACAATGATAGTAGAAGATAACGTAACATAACGTGGTAAAAAAAATGAGTCACAACAGGCACACAGGACTGTTTTGAGCTGCAGAAGCGTTTATCTGATGACTGTAGGCAGAGGCATGCTAACGCTACCCATTGACTCCCAGTGTTTGAGCTAAGCTAATTAGCGCTGGGCTAGCTTTGGCCATCTGTCTATCAGCTTGTCATGGACTTGGGAGTGAGGCAAAACAACAAAAATGCTGGCATATCCCTTTAAGTTAAAGGAACCAGCAAAATGCTAACTTCAAGCTTGGCCTATAAAAATGTATCACCCCTGCACCACTGTCACATTATAATTGAAGAACAGTAATTTAAGTCGTGTAATGGTGTTACAAAACCACAGGCTGTGTCAGGGGAGATTAGTACTGTCAGTTGATTAAAGCTGGAGGATTACTGCAATCGAGAAAATAACAATTAAAATGAATTAATTTTTCATTATGTTAGCTTCTTCCTCATTTGTGTTCCTTAACCAAGTATGTATCATTAAATTTGAAGCTTTGCCTCTTCCCAGTCTCTCTCTCTCTTTCTCTCTGTGTTTGGCAGCTTTACCTCACCATGGTCAGAAATGACTGCACTGCACCAGACTGGTTCACCACAGAATTATGTTAAAGCTTAAACTGAACACACAGCGAGGCCAGAAGGAAGGATTACAAATGTTTTGGTTTGACTTCCTGAGCCGTCTGTGGCCAACGCTGCAAACATGCAATCAGAGCAAGGTGGGAACCATGAAAGAGTGAGAAGGGACAGCAGGGTCTCTTATCTGAGCCTGAGGGCTTCTTATCGGGCATGACTGTAGTTCAGACGGGGGTCACATCCTACGGTTGCTTGACCTCCATTCACTGGGCCAGGAGGATGATAATAGAGATTAATAACTTTCTTTTCTTTTGTTTGTGTTCTTGAGTTGAAACATGAACAGGACAGGAGACGATTAAGGAGATGATTTAAACTTTGAACCTGTTACACCCAAACTGAACTCATAACCATGACTGTGGTTGTGATTACTGTGGTATAATAACATTGCACACAGCAAGACAAAGTACAGTTGGGACCATATAAAGAGAATCTCATGTCGAGGTCAGACTACACCATTTTGTCTTCGGTAACAACAGTCAGTATGTCAAACTAGGCGACCACGAAACCATAAATTCATAGTGACTTGACTGCACGACTGAGACTGACTGATGTAACAACTCATGTGATGACGGTGGAAGGAGGGACAACACTGAAGACCTTAAACAAACACACTGTATTTAAAGAACAGTACTTCTGTTTGAATCTACGGACGTTTTGTTGAATGAGATGTTAGCTTGCTGATAAATGTAAACAGTCTCTCTCCGTGTTGAATCTGCTGTTTCTCTCCAACGTTTCTGTTTTAATAGTCTGGTTGTAGCTCCCCTGCAACACCTCATAAGGGCAGGGATGTTCTTTTTACCAGGATACAAGGAAGTTTATTTGTCATTGTGTTACAGGTTGAACAGTGAAATTAAATTGTAGCTTCAAAACAAAAACAAAACCATTAGATGTGGAGGAGTGTAGATGGCGCATTAAGCAATCTCACAGCCTGAGGGAAGGAGCTGTTCTGCAGTCTGGTGGTACAGCGGATACTTCTGTATTTTTTGCCTGGTAGCAGGAGGGTGAACAGGCTGTGGCTGGGGTGGGTGCTGTCCTCCAGTATCCTCTGGGTTCTGTGTAGGGACCTCATCTCACAAGTTTCACCGATGCTTGGTAGACTGATACTAGAGCTGGGTATTTCCAGCAACCTCACGATACGATAGGTATCCTGATACTGAGGCCACAATATGATGCGAATCTTAATACACGTAAATTGTGAACATTGACTACGCTTTTAACAGAATTCCTGACAAGTTTTGTTTTTTTGTTACAAGAAGAAAAAGAACAATGAAGAGCTTTAAATGATTCGAAAACTTAATAAATTTAAATTCAGGTCCTCAAAGATAGTAGACCAAAGTTCAAATTTGGAATATGTGCTTCATCATGTAGTTTGGCTTCAACTTTGAACTGTGCCATTGTTAACATTACCCAAAGTGTATTGACAACAACTGTCAAAACATTGAGGCCGTATTGATTCTGTAGAAGACGTATTGATACACATATCCCCAAGGAGTGCATGACGATATTTTGCTGTATTGATATTTTGAGAACAGGCCTAATGGGTAACAAAGATGTTTTGGATGTTTTGTAAAATCAGCTATCAGCTCTTTGGTTTTACTGACGTTGAGCAGCTTTGCAAACTTTTTATCTGTCTTGTAGTTCTCAAGCAGCTCTCAGGGCATCAACAACGGTTTGTTTACATCCTTTATGACACACTACACGAGACAGGACAACCGATTTTCGTGGCCCAAGGGTAACGAAACCCTACGACTGTCGTAATAGTGCATAAAACGTGCAATCTGACCACGGTATTAGTCATTCAAACTGAAAGTGGCAAGTAGGGCTGAATGATACAGGGAAGAAGTTACATTGAAATATTGTTAAGTTCAATTTTAAATTGTTTTTAACTCTGCTTTTTATGAACCTACTCATTCTTCCACTGGACTCTGCAGCCTTCTGACAGCATATGCAACATGCATATGAGCACACAGAGAAGGAAGAGTGTAGAAACATGTTTCTTCACAGAGTTTACAGTTTAATGTGGCCTGAAATTCTGTTACTTCATTATTCAGCATTTCTGGTGCGGTTTGAAGTGAACTCACAATGAGCAGCCCAATATTTTTGACTTCTAAAAGCTTGCAGTAAAGATACTTTTGAAGATTTCTGAATATTTCTTTGTTTAAAAAACATTCATAATGACATTTTTTATACTTAAGACATGACAAAGAAGGAAAATAATCAGCTGAAAGTCTTAATTAAATGCTAAGTTCAGACTAGTGTTAATTTTGACAACTCTTTTTAATTTAGTTTCAGTTATAGTCTTTTGCCTAAAATATCTTTTAGTTTTAGTCATAGTCATCTAAATTGTTTTAATTTTAGTCTAGTTTTAGTTGATGAAATTTCACAACATTTTAGTTGAATCTAGTGTAAATTTAGTCGACTAAAATATGAAGTGTTAAGTGTAAGACATTTTTTATGTTTCCTTGAATTTCTGAAGTCATGTTTTACACTTGGATCCCACCACCATGAAGCTAAGGCAGTTGTGATTGGATGTCCCTCTTAACTCATCCAACCCTTCCACACAACCAAAGTAGCTGTGATTGGATATATTCCTAACTTTTGTCCCTTTCTATATGACCAAATTAGGTCTGAATGAATGAAGTCTCTGTCAAACATTTTCCTCTAGTTTTTATCTGTTGATGAAAATGTCAGTTAATTTAGTTTTAGTTTTAGTCCATGTGCACTTGTTTTTTTAGTTACTGTCTAGTTTTCATCAGGGGAAAAAAGGTTGTTGACGAAAACTATGATGAAAATAATTAGTCGACAAAATTAACACTGGTCCAGACAACACAATTTTTTATCAGTTATCCAGTAAACTTTTTCACCCACACCAAAGACCAACGCAAAATCTAAAGGCACACTTTATTTCTAAACATGTGAAAAAAGCCTTTTTGATATGAGCTACATTATGTGATTATCCTGTACATGTTTACTTTTACCCACCACCAAAAACTGAAGAAAACGCTGTACTGCTAATGAAATATTTAAACTGGATATGTGAAGATTTCTCGCAAAAAAAAGTTTTTCTTTCTCTTGATGTTACATTTAAAGACATCATTAAATGGCAGTTTAAGTAAATTCAGTCTATTTCCTGAGCTGTGCTTGAACATATAATGTAGCTTTTAAGTGATAAAATTCACTTTTACACTGCACTTATTAGTGGGTGTTTTTTAATAGCGGACGGTCAAAAGGTTTGCCATTTGGTTTAATTTTATGCTCACTGCTGATGTGTAAATCTCTGATAGACAGGTTTTTTTTAAGTTATTGAATTTATGTTTTTATACAGAAATTGAAGCATATATTGTATTGAAACATTAATTTAAAAATTTAAATAATTCACTGCTCTTTAACTGTGCTAATAACAAGTTTGCACACCATCTGAAAACCACTGACCTAAAGCACTGTTCACTTGTGGACAGAAGGCCAAAACGCACCAAAACCCTCTGTTTTTAAAATACTGATATCAGTAATAAACTGGTGCTTTGGTGTACCTTTCCTGCTTTCTTCTTCTCCCCGATGCTCTCTGCCTCCTCGTGCTCCTTCGCTCCCTGCGTCAGGTTGGTGTAGTTTGCCAGGCGACTGAGCAGAGACGACACCTTTGGACGAGTGTCCATCTCCTCCTGTGGCACGAAAACAATGAGGGAGGAGATAAGAGAAGAGGACAGGGAAGACAAGGTTGGAGAGGAGGTTAAGAGGGTGGAGGGAGTAAAGGTGAGGATAAAGGGAGAAGGGATGGAGCCAAGTAGGGTGGACAAGGGAGGAAATTACAAGGATACAGAGAGAGAAATACAGAAAAGAGAGAAGTAAACAGATGGTGAACATGATGTAAGATGTCAAAAGACAGGAAATTCAAGAGACAAAGAGACGTATTGAATGACTTGTTCGGGGAATAGAAGACTGAACTGTTTCCAGGAAACTTCAAAATCTATAAAAACTAAAATTATCTGCACCCACCCGCCAAATACTCGTTTATTTTTGGCTCTTTGGCAAACAAACAGCCGCCATGTGGAGTTCCTGTTTATAACCATTTACTGTAATAAAACAAGAGCGTGCACCGCCATCATAAAGTTTCCAACCTTCAATACAAACCAGAGTTTCAAGAACATGCGTGTACTATGTTTTTTCACAGTGCAGTGAATATTCTCATACCTCGAATAAGGCCAAGTTCCTGTCATAGAAGTCATCATCATCCACCCCGTGTGTGTTGTTGATGTACACGCTGGAGATTTTGGAGTTTCCATCACCTGAACAGACGAACAGGAGTTAATGACAGAAAAGAAAGCTGGACACAACCTATGCAAGACATTTACACTTTCCAGTCAGTTTCTTTTGATTTTAGGCCTATTTACAAGTCCAGAAAACATAACAGTGTTTCTCACAGGAAAACTGTCCGTTAAGGTGGTGGTGAAGGGTGGGGTTCATGCTCCGTTGGCCCCTTTCAAAGTTCTCAATCAATGCTCTCCTGCAATAAACACCTCTCCTCTGAAATATTGAATACAGATGCACCTGCTGCGCTTTATGTTTGAATACAAAGCAGGACTGCCTTTGCTATCGTGTGGCCTTTTTTTTTAACTACACATACAAACACATGATAGGGCTGTCACCTCATAGTCAATATACCAATGTCCATTTGAGCACGAGGGTAAAAATCAAACCGCAAATAAATATTAAAAATAAAAATACACAGCTCTGCAGCACATTAGAGTGTTACGAACGCAACCCGAATGCCCATACAATCTCGCTTGATCTCAGAAGACGAGTGAAGAACAACTTAAGAAAACTGAGCCTGTGCATCAATAATGTGCAAAGCAGCTGGCTTACTCCTCATCCCAAAAACTGCAGGCCAATCTGTCAGTCTTTCACCCAAGTGCAGCGGCGGAGGAGTGCTCAGCCCTGTGTGATTGCGTCCTCCTCTGTCCTGTCAGAGGCGCAGAAAAAGGCTAACACGGGCAAGATTGCGAGATTCAGGCTATGCCCAGTTTTAAAAACTGAGGTTTTGCGCTTCTATTTTTTAAAATATCCCCGTCCAGACAAAAATGCCAGAAAACGCGACGAAAACGCAAAAAAAAAAAGCATAAATGCCCTGTTAAAAGCTGTTTATTACTTGAAACCATGTCCGTAATGTGCACTTTTTTCCTATTTCTATGCAAAAGCTTTTATTTTCACATCTGTAACAATCTCCATGCCTGGCTGGTGTTACGGTTTAACTTGTGACTGTGCTAGCTGGAGACAGCAGGTGGGTTGATTAAATATTTATTTGTTTACTTTTCAATTTTAGAAATACAGTATTTGATAATCTTGACCAAATCCTGTTATCAAACATTTTTGTGGGTACTCTTGTTGGTTTTAACATCTGCACAATCACAGAGCAAGCAGCCATGGGTCACCAATCAACATGGTCACTTGAAACAATAACAGCAGGTCTCGTCCAAAATGTCAACAGCGTTTGTATCGAGTGTTTTTAATCCACAAACTTTGATTTAGATGGGAGAGCAAATATTAGTTTTGCAACACAAGTAAAACTGGAGGGAACATCTTGTAATGGCGGACATCTTAACATACAGAACTGCATTATTAGGCCCAGTCATGCTGCAGTTCCAAGCTGTAACATTTATACCTCTGTGGTGTTTGTTCAGCCCACAGCAAGTGTAAAGCATGACTTCAGAAATTCAAAGAAACATAAAAAATGTCTTACACTTAACACTTCATATTTTAGTCGACTAAATTTACAATAGATTCGTCAACTAAAGTAGACTAAAATTAAAACAATTTAGATGACTAAATTATGACTAAAACTAAAAGACATTTTAGGCAAACGACTATAATTAAAACTAAATTAAAAAGAACTGTCAAAATTAACACTGGTGCAGCCACAGTTAACATTAGAGCAGGGAACAGGGAAGCTGAAGCCACATCAACTTCTTGAGAGGGGTAAATATTTAATTTGAATCTTAATGGTTGAGGTTTAAAGCTCATAAAAATCTAAAAATGGCAATGCTTCATCAGTATGAGTGCCAGTTCTTGTATTGGTATCAGCCTGGTTCTTGATACTGGTATCCGTAATAGTGCATCTAAGTACACATAACTGTATTAGACCAAGAAGCAAAAAGGATGCTACACTGCTAACATGTCAACTCTCAGGAAACCATGTGAATTTATACACTCAATTCTTGGCTGGAGCTCCATCTGAATTCCCGTAAAGCTGTGAACTTTACACGCTCTCACCACCGTCTCTTTACAGAGACCAGTTTTACCAGATTCACACAAGCACACACAGTTTGATGCAACGGCCACCATGTGTGTGGTCATGTTCCCCCTCTGTCAGCAGACAGCCCTGCATCAGCAGCACCTGAGTCAGCAGCATCACTTCCCTCAGTGCTCTGCAGCTCACATGCCAACAGCTGCTAACACTCATGTGCAGTGTCACTTCACAGAAGGACGTCCAAATGACATTACAAAAAAAAAAACAATGCATCCAGATGAAAAGGTAATTTCCAATTTGTTTGAAATGAGCCCTTTTTAGAGCTCTTCTATTCAATGTGTGCAGAAAAAGTAAACATTTCAGCGATGCATTCAAGTGTTGATGCTATGGACACAACAAAAGCTGTGCTTTATTTGCATTTTAAGCCTCTTCGTCAATCTCAATCTCAAGATTGTTTTGAGAGATTTGTTTTCAGATTTTACTCAAATGTCTAACCTAACTCGTGTATCAGCTTGGACATCAAATGTCAAAGGTCAAAGTCACTGGACAAAATGTCCATCCCTTGCTTGAACTCAATATCTGAGGAATCCTTGAGGGACTTCCTACAAACTTTGGATCAATATCCACTGAGACTCAGGGATGATTTGCTTAGATTTTGAAGAATAAAGATTAAACTCAAAAGGACTTGTGTTCTACTCTTACTTGTGAAAACAACAACAAGAATGGCGGGGGGAGATTTTCCTGAAACTTTGTTCAAATTTCTTCTCTTACTCAAGAATGCACTGACAAGATTTTGGCAGTCAAAGGCTGAGGACTTTGGGACTCTGACTTCAGGATAAACACATTTTATATTAGATGTCAAACGTCAAGGTCAGTGGGTTTTGTGCTGTTTTCACAATATCTCAAGAATGCTTCAAGGGATTTTTCCTCAAACTTTGCAGAAACCACTCGAGCTCAAGTACAAGCTAATTAGGCTTATAGGTCAATGGGGCTGTCACCTTATACTCAATATTTCAATTCTAAAATTCTGTACTCAAAGTGTAAAAATAAACATTTGATTACAAAATAAACAGCTGCATCTAGTCTGCCGGAAACAAGCATACACATAAGACACCTCAAGGAAATGAAGGACCAGCAAAGCGACTCCGACAATAACAACACTGAAGCATCTGAGGAACGCCAAATGGAAGCACTTTGGGCTCTTGTGTGTGTCGATTATGTGTCCACTCTGACTGAAGGGTAAACACAACACATTATGGATATGCAAGATCAATGTGACCCCAAATCTCTTTATGAAACAACCTCCTGTACATTCAAAAGAACACAATTTCCAACAATGGCACTCCTAGAGAAACTTCCAAGGAATTATACAACTGGAGATGGCACATAACTGCCCAGACTGACAGGTTTTCCTCCTTTTCTTTTGACATAGTGGAAGAATTCTTCTCTTAGCAACAAAAACATCCGTCTTAAACTATTCCTAAAAGAACACAAAGCTGCATAACACAACCATGCTGGTAAATCCCAAAATGAATCATCAACTTTCACTGTTTCACCTGCAATAAGCAACAAAGCCGGTAACTATGTAAAAAAGACAGCATTTGGCAGGTGGGCGGCAATTTCCCATCCTGTCTGCTGCCTTATATTTGGACAAAGATAGTGAGTGTGAAACTGTCTCCTGTTAATATTCAGTGGCTGCTTTTGGAGTAAGAAAAGATTAACCAAGAAGATAGCGAAGAACTTTCTCACAAGTTTATGCAATAGGTTGAGAGCTTTAGTCATATGCTCAACACTAAAAAGTTCTGTGAGTGCATCTGCATATTTTCATTTAGACATCAGACCTATCAGCGTGCTGTTTAACTCCTAACCTGTTGATCAGGTTAGAAGTTAAAGTTAACATGAGGTCACAGTGTCAGGACAAACAGAAGAGGGAGATAATGACAGCATTGATCGCACAGTGTTAACTTTAAGACTCTTCTCAGCCTGTCTGACTGGACTGACTTCCTCCCACACACTTAAACGCAACAATTTGTTTCTGTTGTTCCTGGAGAGTTGCTGCACGGATATAAAAGTGCTGACTGTGAGGGTGTGACTTGGAGTTTTGATCGTTTCTGGTTGGATGATAAATGTCGTTAGGATGGCGAAAATATCTAAAGCAGCCACATTGTATGACAAACATTTTTCTACATTTTTGGATATTTCCACCAAATAATTATCGTCTATTTTAGAGAGAGACACAAAATAGTTTACAAAAGAAAAATTCGGATGCATGATAGCAGGTTATGACTTTGTACAAATCAGTGTTAATTTTGATAACGATTATTTTCATCATAGTTTTCGTCAACAACCTTTTTGCCCCTGACGAAAACTAGACAGTAACTAATAAAAACAAGAGCACATGGACAAAAACTCAAACTAAATTAACTGACATTTGCATCGACAAATAAAAACTAGACTAAAATGTTTGACAGACTTCATCCAATCAGACCTAATTTGGTCATGTAGAAAGTAGGGACAAGTTAGGAATATATCCAATCACAACTACTTTGATTGTGTGGAAAGGTTGGATGAGTTAATGGGGACATCCAATCACAGCTGCCTTAGCTCGATGGTGGCGGGATAAGTTGGGAAGCGATCCAATCAGAGCTACTCTGAAGCTTTACTAGCATTCAGTAAAGGGTTATTTGATGATTCATTTTATCCAAGAGTAAAACCCGACTTCAGAAATTCCAGGAAACATAGAAAATGCCTTACACTTTACATATCATATTTTAGTCGACTACATTTACAGTAGATTTTGTCGACTAAGATGCTACGAAAATTTCATTAACTAAAACTAGACTTAAAATTAAATAATTTAGATGACTAAATTATGACTAAAACTAAAAGATATTTCAGGCAAAAGATTATAACTAAAACTAAGTTAAAAAGTGCTATCAAAATTTAAACTGGTACAGATCAATACTGCTTATGACAGAGTTGATTTAAAGTCTGGTCCACTTTCAGTATTTCTTTTTCTTTTTAGAACTTATTTTTTATTTGAACATTAAAAAACACATATAACATTAACTAGACATTTTCACATATTTCATAAAAATCTAAACGGGTGCAAAATGAGCAAAATCCACTCCTCGTGCAGTAAGATGACAAAAATAAGTTGGCCAGGTACTTGTTGAACCAGGTAGTAAACATGTTTATTTTGGCTGTAAATGCACTTATGCTGTGGTTTGCGCATGCGCTTGCAGTTTAGATTTGTATGCATTTCTTTTGAAAAATTACATTAAGTGCTAATCTTAGTCTAAAAGTAGATAACGTAACATAATGCGGTTAAAAAAACAAGTCGCAACAAGCACACAGGACCATTTAGAGTTGCTTAAGAGTTCATCTGATGAGTGTAGGCAGAGGCAGGCTAACACTACCCACTGACTCCCAGTGTTTGAGCTAAGCTAATTAGCGGTGGGCAAGGTCAAATCAAAAGAATGGTGTCTATCTGCTTGTCATGGACTCAGGAGTGAGGACAAAACACAGAAACAAAAAATTGGCGTATCCTTTTAATTTCTGAAACGTCATCATTGTTTTACCGTCTTAATGAATGTCAGCTTGCTGTGACAGAAGCACAGAAACACAGATGTTAAATTCATGTGAAACAAGTTTCTCCGCCCCAAGGACGGCCATCAAGTTTCTGTTCTGCAGTGTTTACGCTCAGCTTAGCAGAAGTTGTGTGTCTGGGTGTGTTCCTGTCATAAAGGTCCTTCACTTGAGATAGATTACAACATCTGAATGTGAAGCCATTTCATCAGCGCCCGTGTGCTTGAGCAACCAGTGACGCAGAAACCTGCTGCAGCCAGATGTGTGTGTGCGTCTGAGAGCACGACAACTTCAGCTGCCAGCTTTTTAGGCAGATCAGAGAGCGTTTGACCTTTCTGAAAAACACCTCCTCCACTCCTCAGCCTCTCTTCCTCCTCATCACCTTTCTGGATCTTGACTCCTTCACTTCAGCAGCGTTGTCTCTCTGTCTGTGTGCAGTTTTTTCAGCTGTACAGTTGTGTCTCCCTGTACTTTTTTTCTTCTTGGAGCCACATCCCACGAGCTGGGTCGAAGCTGGATGGGATTAACCAGCTCCATTTCTATTTGTGGAGGCTTATTAAAACAACGTGGGGCGTATTTACTACTATGCGAGCGCTTAAGTGGATCAGAGCAGTTAATACAGTTACATCTCTCTGCTGTTATAGCCCCACCCTCCAGTCCGAGCCTGTGAATCACTGCAGCTATTCTTACTCTTTCAGAAAGTGAATTACTGCTCTCTGAAGAACATCTGTCCTGTCAGCACTCAGCTTAGCATTTCCTCCATTTTTAGACATGCTTTTGTGTCGTACCGGACTTCCTAGTCGAAGTGAAAAGGTCACTGCTGTCAGCTTGAGTAATATATGAAGTATCTGCTCTTTGGAACAGCATAGGGTCAAGTGAAACCTACATGATGAGCACAATGAGCTTAAATCAAAGTCATTGTATTCTTCTCTATGTTTGCCAAGCCAATCAGTTAACTTGCTCAACCTTAAGTAAAACTTAAGCGGCTCTTTTAAGTGAATGAAAGGAGCTGGCGTCCATTTGACCGAGGCTCTCCTTTTATTCCAGTTTTGCCAAAAGACTGGCTACGTTTACATTAGAGCTTTAATTCCCCTTTAATTCAGAATGAAACTTAAATCCTTTTTAAAAGTATTAAAAATGACCTTGTAAACCTGATTCCGAATGAAAATGACCATTCCGAATTAAACTTAATTCCAAAGTAGTTGGCTGGTGTATTCTGATTTTACATCTGAATTGAACGATTCCTACATCATCTATATGTTCATTCCACTTTAAATTAATTCCGGTCATTCTGCACATGCTTGTTCCCTTGTCCCGTCACTCATTCCCTTGTCCTGTTGCGATGACGCACATATTCCACGCTGACGGGAACAGGATGGCCGCCCAAAGCAAGCGTTGGACTCGAGTCAAGACAATTTATTTAATTAGAGCCTTACAAGATTTGGAAATAATGAAAAGAGTGGATGGATATAAGCATAAAAATGAGGACCGTTTTAAAGTTGTAGTGTCCAAGTTGGATGAGGTTTCCCTGACAGAGACGCTGGAGACGCTGAACTGGAGTTTGTTTTCTCCGGTAGACGTAAATACGTCACTACGTCACGTCCGCCCCCTGTCCAATCAGAACCACTGACAACCCCCAGACCTATTGGGAGTTGGATAAAGGCGAATAAACATGTTTTCCATGTAAACCTCAATTCAGAATTACTATTTCCATGGAAACACGAAGGAGAATACTTTAATTCCGAACTATTTAATTCTGAATACTTAAATCCGAATCAAAAAACATCATGTAACCGTGGCCACAGACTCTAATTACTGAGCTGATCCAGAATTCCCAACACCAGGAGCAAGACCAAATGGGCAAAAGGATGAGGGACTCCTGATTGGTTATTGGGTTCATGTTGGGTGTTGGATGTATAAATTGGTATATATATGTGTCTCCATAAAATGAAAGTTTGTCTCCAGCCTGCTCTATTGTAAAGTGTCTCGAGATAACACTTGTTATAATTGGTGCTATACAAATAAAGATTGATTGATTGAAACACATTTTGCTTAATTTCTTCTCCAAGCTTGAATAAGAGTCTCTGCACTGGCTTGAGAGAGTAACACCAAAACCTTTAACTTGTTTGCAAGGATTAAAAGACAGAGCTCGGAGTTTTTTCTTCAGTTTTCTCTCTGAGGACCTGCACCGATGACTAAAACCTGAGTTTCGTGCTGGCTGAGTTGTAAAAAGCTGTCTGCCATCCAGGACTGGACTTCTAAAATACAGTTTAAAAGGGCATCAATGGGCCCTGTGTCATCAGGAGACATGGCCATGTAAAGCTGAGTGTCATCAGCATAGCTGTGAAAGTTAATGCTGTGTCTCCTGAGGACATCTCCTAAAGGTAACATGTAAAGATTAAAAAGTGTAGGACCTAAAATCGAGCCCTGGGGAACGCCACATTCCATTTCGTAAGTTCTTGATGAGCATTCCCCCGTGCTTAAAGGATAAGTTCGGTTTCTACAGCTTTCACATGGTTTATAGAATGAAGTAGAACAATATACTCACCCAGAAGGCTGTCCTGATCCAAACAGTGCTTCGGGAGATATTTAGATCCAAAATCGAGCGGCGGACATCCGTATAAATGGTAGCAGACGGGGCATCTGTAGCGCCGCTCCAAAAACTGCATTAATCGTCCAAAAACTCATTAGTTTCACCAACATTTCATCATGGTCCGCTCGCGCTACTCCTCCACGACAGTCCGGTGTCACTCCATCCATGTTTTTGTGACTGTGCTGACCTCCGAACTGAAAAGTTTCTTTCGGTTGCGCGCGCATGCGCAGTACGGCTCGTTGTTTCAGCGCCAAGCAGTGGCTACACAATAACGATCTTCTTCCAGTTTTGTGCAAAATGGACGAATATCTATCGGATGAAGATGTTGTGGACGAGAACTTTGAATATGATGGGTGTCCTTACAGATATGAGCCAGAGTATACAGATGAGGAGCTCATCGAAAGGAGGACGCGGAGGCAAGAAACTTTTATACCATTTATACGGATGTCCGCCGCTCGGTTTTGGATCTAAATATCTCCCGAAGCACTGTTTGCATCAGGAAAGCCTTCTGGGTGAGTATATTGTTCTACTTCATTCTATAAACTATGTCAAAGCTGTAGAAACCGAACTTATCCTTTAAATAAAATTTCTTGCCATTGAGATATGTTTGAGTAAAAACAGTGCCAGAGATGCCAATGAGGTTGTGGAGTCTGTTTAAAAGGATTGTGTGATCCATTGTGTCAAAGGCTGCACTCACGTCCAACAGAACTTAAACAGGGATCCATCTTTTATCCATGTTAGACCTGAAGTCACTTAGAATTTTGACCAGTGCCATCTCTGTACTGTGACCTTTTCCAAAACCAGATTGAAATATGTCACAGATATTTTAATAAGTCATAAATTAATTTAACTGATTAAAAACAATCTTTTCGAAAATTTTGCTGAAAAATATCAATGAAATCGATTAATTCAAATTATTTTCCGCTGAAGATTATTTTTATGTTTTTCCCTCCCTCCAGTACTGTGACATCACAGTGAACTAGATTGGACCCTTTTCCATTCTGAATCCAGCCAACACAACAAGACCATGATTTTAGACCTGATTTGTATGCTAACCTGTAGTGGTGATTCATGTTTGCCTCCAGTTTTGCTTTATTTTGCCTCCAGCTGATACTGTGACAATAATACACTAATACACTCTGGCCATAGATCTTAAAAGGGTCAACATAACCCAACCCTTACCCAGGGAACATCTGAACACATACTTTACAAAAGTGAGGATCCATTTTAAAATAGCACTCCTCCTTTTACTCCCATGAAACTAGAAATTCAGACAAAGATCGGCCTGAATCCTTCTGAGTCTGAGGATCTCTGTGAGGTCCTGCGTCATTCTGAAGTGAATAAGAAACCTCCAGACAGCTTCAAGAACATCAATAGAGCACAGACACACTCGACTGATCAGTCAGCCATAAGTGAGAAGAGTTAGTGCAGCGAGAGAGCGAGGAGTCTGAGCTGAAACAAAGCAGAACGAACTCATTTAACAGAGACATGCCAGGATTTCTGTTAAAACTGTAACTCATGGCTACATGTGTTATAACATGTTCTGTCTGTGAGTCTGAAATGTGTTTGAGCTAAGATGGCAGGAGTCTCAAAGGGAGGCTAAAAGTTAAATTCATGTGATTCAATGTCAGTAAATGACAAACCACATACTGGTCATTAAAAATTACAGGAGCCCCTTTCACATATGATACTGAAATAAATCAAAGAACAACCCTTTATACAAACTGAGCTCAGTTTTATGTAGAGATTGGAATTGATACGATTTTATTGATGCCAATGCCATTATCGATTCTGCTCATCGATCTGATTCTTAAACGAATTCCGTGCATTTTCTGTGTGGGCAAGTAAAATCTTATCACTTTCCACCCCTATCAATTACTTTCATCCTTAGAAATCTGTTTTTATATTGTTGAACACTATTTTACAAAATAATAGTTCTTTTAATTCAGCCACAAATTATGTTGATACTGATTTTGATGGAAAGCTGAGCGATTGCATGAAAAGTCTTTTGCAGGTTTTGAAACATTTTTTCAAACTTCCATCTTTTTTGTGTTTCACAGGGATTTTTAATGGACATTCAAGGCCTCCACAGCATGTTTACAGACAATATTGTGCATCCCTAATATCAGCATTCTGCTAATTGTTGTTTGAGACATGGGTATGTGCCCAGAAAATCCACAGGAATTGTTAAAGAATCAGGTCGATGAGCAGAATCGACATTGGCATTTGCATTGTTAAATCTTAACAATTCCCACCCCTAGCATTCAATTTCATCCTTTGACATCTGTTTTTAATGAATTTTGAACACTTTTTGTGGCAACTTACATGAAAGCTAGTTCATTTTATTTTATTATTTTTTGTTTAATATTTATTCTATATTTATTCATTCATATTTTTGTTTATATCTACCCGTAATTTCTTGATTCTAACACACATTTTTTGCTTTTAAATAAACTCTCATTTTTCAGGTGCGTATTATACACGAGTACAAGCAAAGTACTTACCGTATGTTATCTCGCCAACATCACGATTTGCAACATATCTGATACAAAAGCTGAAATATTCTCTTTTTCTGCGAAGACATGCAAACACAGGGCGCTGCCATCTGGTCAGCAAGGGGATGCAAAATAGCTGCGCTGTGATTGGTCGAAGACATCGGCATGTTGATAGCTGCTCTCTGATTGGACGGTACATTAGGACTGAGCATGTGGGCAGAAATCGAGTAATTGCGCATGCGTGAAGCAAAAGGTGTTTCCACATCTGTTTGAGAGAGAAAATTGTGTATTTGTTGTGAAAACACTGAAATTTCATTGATTAAAACTTTGAATAAAGATCATTTTTGGGTTGTCTGAGAGAGTAAGGTTTGGGCAAAACTTGGGTGCATGTTTTATTCGTATCTTTATTGATATATCTTTTTATCTCCTTTTTCAAACTGCTACTGGAATCCTAATTTCCCTGAGGGAGTTTCCCAAAGGGATTAATAAAGCTCTATCTAATTAAATCTAATTTAAATCAACCACATAATAATTATATTTATGTTGATTTTGCTGGAAATCTGATCGATTGCATGAAAAGTCTTTTGCAGGTTTTGAAACATTTTTACAAACTTCCATCTTCTTTCTTTTTCCAGGGAATTTGAATGGACATCCAAGTCCTTCACAGCATGTTTACCTCCTAACAGAGTTTATAAGAAAGGACTGAGGGGATGAATCATTTCCCACAGGTGTTACATCGAGGAATTGTCTGCTGACCTGTCTCAAACATGTGGATTAAACTGTCAGTAATGGGCTTAGGTAGGGTGACGGCTTGTTCTGCATACCAGGTGTGTGTGATCTGGTTCTCACTCGGTCCTTTTGTCCGCTTCACAGCGCTCATTTAAACATGTTAAATCTGACCGTGTGTCCCCTGAACCGCAGTGACAGCACACTAATTTCCTGTGAATGTGAGAGTGTGTGTGTTCGTGTGTGTGTGTGTGTGGTCACCTTGCTCCACGCTGCTGTTCTCAGGCGTGTCGGCCCCTCCCCCTCCTCCTCCCCCTGATGCGTCGCTGAGTGGGTCGCTCCGATTGACGCTCTCCCTGGAGCCGAATCGGACTTGGGCGCCCGAGCGCGAGCTGATGTCGGGCGACGTGTCGGACAGCCCCGGGAGGTCCTCCGCCTTGGTGGGCGTCACGGTGAAGCGCACGGATGCCATGGCAGCAGCTCGCTCGGGGGGACAAAGAAGAAAAGGAAGGGCGGGGCGGTTCTGTGGGACTAGCCCTGCTGACCTAAGCTGTGCTGTGCTGGGCTAGGCTCTCTCTCAGGTGACGTTCAGGTGATGATGGCCTCTATAATTTGGTCTTTTACTGTGGAAATCCTCCATTTGAGCAGAGAGGTCGGCTGCCGATGAGCATGTGAAAGACAATCTGCAACTTTCTTCACTTTGGAGCGCCGATAAACTCCCTGATTCCTTCAAAATAAAGCTGATTTACAGCTAAAAACACAGCTCAAAACACACTATTAGAGTAAAGAAAGACCCTTTTCTACCCTTCAAACTGTCATGAAACAGTCTATCTGCTCCCCTCACGCTGAGTCTTGATTCTTATATCAGAGAAAAACAGCCACACAGCTCTCCAAACTTGTCTTTCTTGCTACGTCTCTCAAAGTAAACAGCTAAAATTGGTCTGACATGCACTTTGGAGATAAAAACGTCTTTCTACTGATAGCATCCATCGGTGGTGACAAGCAGGGTGGGGGGTGGCACAGAGTGGAGAAAAGTCAACAGTGCAGTGAGGCAGAGGGTGGTGGGGTAAGGACAGGGACAGAGAGAAAATAACAGAAAGGTTAGTATTTAAGAGCTAAAAACAGTCAAAATGTGGGTAAATCCAAGACTATTTTTAAATCATCCTGAGTCTATCAAAGCAGAAAACCAGCTCTAATTTTAACATAAAGTTACTGCAATGTGCCGCGTTCACTTCACGGTTAATTCATCAGGCGAGGGTTATCTGTGTTTGCACATTTTTATCTGACACACACGGATACAGAAGCTGTTTTCACAAGAGAGAGAAATGAGGATGAGGGATGGGAGTCCAGAACAAGTCCCTACAAGTTTGAGATATTGATATATTGTTATGCTATGTGCTTTACCATTCTCTTATCAAGGCCTTCAACTAACTTCAAGATGCACAACAGTGTTGATTTTGTTTATTAGCGCTAGGGTTACACATAAAAACAAGTGCACATGGACAAAAACGAAAATGAAGGACAACAAGGGACAAGTTAGGAATATATCCAATCACAGCTACTTTGGTTGTGTGGAAAGGTTGGATGAGTTAAGAGGGACATCCAACCACAACTGCCTTAGCTTCATGGTGGTGGGATAAGTTGGGGAGTGATCCAATAAGAGCTCCTCTCTTTATGAATTGATATATTCATGTAGAGCAGGCTCACTGTTTGTTGTCAGTTCTGGTATTGTAACTGAGATGCTCTGCCAGGTAGCCTAAATAAAGGTGACTGCATTTCACAAAAGTTCAATTTGTTTCTGTTCATTTATACATTCAAACTTTACTAGAATTGAGTAAAGGGTTATTAGATGTTTCATTTTATCCGAGTGTAAAACATGACTTCAGAAATTCAAGGAAACAGAAAAATTGCCTTAAACTTTACACTTCACATTTCAGTCGACAGAATTTACCGTAGATTTCGTAGACTAAAATGTTGTGACATTTCATCAACTAAAACTAGACTAAAATTAAAAAAAATTTAGATGACTATATTATGACTAAAACTAAAAGATATTTTAGTTAAAAGACTATAACTAGAACTAAATTAAAAAGTGCTGTCAAAATGAACACTGTAACAAGGAAGAGACGGGCACAGCTCACCCACCACTAATTAGCTTTGCCCAAACACTGGGAGTCAATGGGTAGTGTTAGCCTGCCTCTGCCTATAGTCATCAGATAAACTCTTCAGCAACTCTAAACAGTCCTGTGTGATTGTTGTGACTTGTTTTTTTACCATGTTATCTATTTTTAGACTAAGATTAGCACTTTATGTAATTTTCAAAAGAAATTTACATGGTTTGCGCATGCACCCTGGGGTTTAGTTTCATATGTATTTCATACATAAGAACAGCAGGAAGTGACTGTTTGCACAGGGATTAGCATAGATGCTAACAGCTTCAGTTGCTGTTTTTTCATATCTTGACCACATTTCTTTATTAAATTAAAACAAATAACACTGAAAGCATTTCTCAACAGAAATTACATTTTTGCACCTCTTCCGACATGCTCTGGTGAGAGTTTGTTCTACAAAATGGCTCACATTGTGTATTTTATACCGCAACAGTAACACCCGCCTATTACATTATCTGATTTGCTTGTAATGAATGTGATTGACAGAACGATTGTCCAATCACCTGCCGGAAATGCTTTTCAAAGATTCCGCCCTTTCCCAAACACTTTCTATGGGTATTTTTCCAGATGGACTAGTGAAATATATTGAACCTAGTGTGTCAGTTTATAACTTAACAACCTCATTTTACAGATGTTGCTGTAAAATTTCAACAATTTGTGGAAGTTTGTCTTTAGTCTGACCATTATTGACCATCTAACATACTGCTATTTTTGTCATTTGAGTCTTGCTGGAATCAAATTTAATCGTTGTGTACTGAATCACAACACATCCTTTGGTCCTGAAGTGGCTGTTAACAGCCACTAACTTTAGCCTGTATAAAAACGTAACAGATAAATATTTCTTCCATGTTTTTGGCACAGATCTCTCAATCAAGCCCAGTCCTGTTCAAAAATATTGAAAGCCTTTTTTAAATAATGGATTTTAACCCTTTAAAGGCCAATTTTGTGCATGATTATGCAGTGTCATGGCTGTGAACTCAAAAAATGTGGTTACAACAGTAGTCAATGGGGAGTAAAAATTAAAATCTGCTGCTGCATGAAAAATAATAATGCATAAAAGCCAATGTTTTTACTAATCTTTGATATATATAAAAAAAAGTGTAATAGCATGTTAAAAAAATCTCCAGCCTCTTATCATTTTTTATTTTGAAAATAGGTCATTTGTGTGTTTTTTTTTTCCAGGAAATCAGTGACATCACCTATTAAACTGGAATTTAAAGGGTTAAAATCCACATAAATATTTAATAATTTTGGTCAGGGCTGAGCTTGATGAAGAGATTTGAGAAAACAAAAAAATATATATATATTTATCTGACATTTTTGTACAGCAGCTAATTTTAGTTGCTGTTAACAGCCCAAACAGGACCAAATTAAGTAAATTCTGATACTGCACAAAAATGATAATGCATCAAAGCCAATATTTTTACTATTCGTTTACATATCCAAGAGTGTGGTAGCACATAAAAAAAATCCCCAGCCTCAGATCATTTTTATCTTGAAAATACATCATTTTGTGTAACCATATCAGTGACATCACCTATGAAATTGGCATTTCCAGGGTTAAAATCCATAATTAAAAAACATATATATATATATATATATACATATATACATTTTTTTTTTTGAACAGGACTGAGCTTGATTAAGAGATCTGAGTAAAAAAAAGTGGAAGAAATATTTATCTGATATGTTTTTTAAGAGGCTAAAGTTAGTGGCTGTTAACAGCCACTTCTGGACCGAAGGGTAGTCAATTTGTCCACAGCGTATTTTTCCCCTTTTACATTTTTGAAATCATATTTTCAAAATTTATGTAGAATTAAGTTTTCTCACCGAAAATGTATTCACTCTCTCAAATAGAGTGAAAGTTATGTTTTAAATGGTGGTAAGTTTTACCCCAAGTGGCTGCAAACAGCCACACAGAGACACAAGGGTTAAGGTTTTTATTCTGGTATGTTTGTCATTTCTCTGCAAACAAACCCAGAGACATGCCGGGTATCCCTGTTCCCTTTGGTCCGTGTGGCCCAGCCCTGATCTTTCCCCCACAACATGACAAACTCATTAGAACTGAACCATGAGGCCCTAAAGGTGCAAAGTCACTGCTGCAGTTCCCTCCATCCTCCTGGGAAAAAAGTGACAAAGGCAGGTGGATTTAGCTGAATTGTTGTTTTAGCCCAGTTCATAATTTAATTATTAAAAGGAGAGCGGTTTCAACCGGTTGTGCCAAGCTGCTGCGGGCTGTTTCTTCTCACTCAGCATGCAGGGACACGGAGCATTTCCTTGTTTTTCTGACGCTGTCTGCCTCGCACGTTTGGCCTGACCGCACAGAGATGGACAGCAGAGACAGTTTTGCAGAAAACAAGCCACACGGTGCCTGTTTTTCTTGTTCTGCCAGACAAAAATCACATCCCTTTGCAGACCATGGAGGGGGGTTTATTACCACAACTTCCAGCTGTTTAACCGGCTCAGCGGGGGGCATACTGAGGCCTATCCCAGCATGCATTGTGTGAAAGGTTGGGAAACACCCTGCAGACGTTTACAGTCCAGACAAACACATTCACGTGTTAAGATGATGGCATGAGGAGCCCAGGATCTTCTCCAGCTCTGCCTTTAAAGAAGGATTTTATGTTTTTGTTCTATTATGTAATAAAAGCAGCGGCACAGATATGATAACAACCTAAGGGTGTTTCCTGTTTCACTGCAAATATACTTTTTCTAGACACTTGTGAGCCATTACAGCAGATCAGGTTTCTATGAAAGTTTACATTTCCACTTTAGGACAGGGAAGAACATTGTGTTCTCAAAATCAAACACTGAGATGAATGCATTTTCTTAAAGGGATACGCCAACATTTTGTTTTTTCGTGTTTTGTCTCACTCTGAGTCCATGACAAGCAGATAGACACCATTCTTTGACTGTGCGTGCAGTAACAAGGAAGAGACGGGCAGAGCTCACCCACCGCTAATTAGCTTAGCTCAAACACTGGGAGTCAACGGGTGGCATCAGCCTGCCTCTGCCTACAGTCATCAGACAAACTCTTCATCAACTCTAAACGGTACTGTGTTCTCGTAGTGACTCCTTTTTTAATGCATTAAATTATGTTATCTTCTTCTTTGTTTGGTTGACCTACTTACAAGCACATCTGATGGTTTGCACTCGAGATGGGACATTCATGGCCGAGTCGAGTCTTCTGAACAGCTCTTGTAAGTGAACAAAGAGAACCGATTCGCAGTTGGGAGTGAGCTGTTTGTTTTGCAGGCAATTTGCATTTAAGAATGGTTCGCAAACGAACAGCTCACTTACAACTGCGAATAGGTTTTCATCGTTCATTCACAAGAGTCGTTCAAAAGACTCGACTCGTTCGCGAACATCTCTAGCGCAAGACACGAGAGTAAGGCAAGACAACAAAAGAAAAAAAAAGTTGGCATATCCCTGTAAATACATGAGGATTGATTCTCTGTAGTGTAACACAGATCTCTTGCGTATGATTGTTGAGTTTACATGCTTAGTTAGGTTAAAACCAAGGGTGGGCAATTGGGCAACTCCTTTCATGCAGCCCACAAGTCAATTACTTAGTTAGATAAATGTATTTATGTGACGTAGGGATGTACAATATTTGGATTTTTGCTAATATCCAATATTTTTCATCAAGAGCAGGAAGTCTTTACATTACAAATACTGACTTGTTGCTTTTGTGAGAGTTTCTGTGTAAGGAATGGAGTTAGATCAAGAAAACAAGCATCCCCCTTGTGAAAAAAATGAAACACTTGACATTTTAATGCACCTGCACAGTGATGATCAAGTGAATTAATATGGTAAGCTTGTGTATTTTGCCAATATATGGGATTTAGAAGGCCAATATACATGGCCGATATATAAGCTATATAAATATCAGCAAAATATCAGTTACAGCCAACACCAGTACTCAACTTTTTAGGTTAATATCTGCCAATACCGATACTGTTCTGATAATACCGTGCATCCCCAACATGACGGAAATGTGACAAAATCTGCCATGACAATATTGATAATAGCAATAATTTCAAGATTTTGAAGCTGTTATTGTCATGTTTTTGTAAAACTTCCTTTTATACAATATTTGAAGCAAAAAACAAAGTATAGATGAAGACAAGTGAAAAATATACTTTTAAAACCAGTAAATACTCTGCATCTGACATAAAAACAAATCTGAAACAGGCTTGAAAATTATGTTTAGTTCATTAAATTTAGTGTTAATATTTGAGACTAAATTCATTAAGGATGATTTAACATCTTCTTATCAATTCTATATTTATTTGTTCCTTTTGATTAATCCTCATAAATTACAGCCTTCAAGTTGCGAATATTATAAAATACAACAACACTTTGGCCCTCTGTTAACAGAACTGGCCCATCCCTGATCTAACTGTAGTTATGTAACAAGTATTTAACCAGACTGCCGTCATTGTCTTGGTACAAAGCAACAAGTAAAATGGATTCTTCGGTACAGATGTCTGCATCTGTCACAGCAGGAAGCAATATGCCTCCTTTTAGCTACTTAAATAATAATAATACAATAATTTAGCGAGCTGTATATAGATTTAAAACCAAACAGCAGGGTTGAAAGTGAGCCTTTTGCCCACCTGCCACTGAGGCAGATGGATTTAGAAACGACTACTACTTTTAAAGACCACTTACAGGTGACGTGTTTATCTTCTGACTGAAAAACAGCTTTTTTAGTTTTGTCACATCATTTTAAAGATGGTTTTCGCTAGTTTAGCTGTAAGTGAACCTTGACTGAAAGCCTAGATAATAAATGTATAGTTTTAAAACAAATAAATTGTTAATAATTGAATCGTAGTAAACTGTTCAGCCTTAGGTACCATACATGATAACAAAATGTGCAAACGTACATTATAAGGGGCAAAATTGGATTTGTGCTTTTAAGCAGCACTTATATGTCAACCACAGTTACTATTTATTTATTCCTTATAAACTAGAGCTGGGTAATACAGCTTAAAAATAAATACCCTAATTATTTTATTACTGGACTAAACTGGATCTACATCTTATACCTACAGTACATGCAGTAATTTTGTCATCAAATGTTAATTTTTTAGATTGGACGTAGGCAGGCTTGTCTATGTAAGAAGTGAAAGCTGCACTGTTTTCACAGTATTAAACTAGAAAAAAAACAAAACGAGCCTAAAAATGTGCTTGAGCAAAACCAGACATGAAAATTGTGGAGATTTTCAGTATTTATACTTTCAAACAATGCCACAACTTACAAGTGGAGTAAGAGTACAAAGAAAAAATGTCAGTTTTTAAATCTTGTAGAAAAAATCATTCAAACAAATCAATATCCTTTAATCAGTATATTGCCCAGCCCTACCTTAAACTTTAGAATGAATTCTGAGGACTGGAGTTTCACGTCTACATTACAACTAGTTTTAAATTTTGCCTAAAGGTGAGTGAGTTTTTGTGTTTCTTCAGGCACTTTGTGATGATTTGAACAAGCACAAAAAACATTTTTTTTCGTACAACCTGATTTTTTTACATTTAACTCCATAAAAAGGGCCCGGCCTTACTCTGTGCACTACTCACCACTCATCAAAGGTGAATGCAGTGCTGTTTGTAGCTTATTAAAAGGCAGAAGTTTGGTTTTACTAAAACTGATAGAGATGAATTTAGTAAAGATGTCACTTTAAGGTTTTCCACCTTCCTCTCCTCTTGCTTGGCAGAATGTGTTTGAAGATTTGAGTTTTTTTTATAGTTTGAACAGACTGTCACAGTAAGTGTAACAGGTCAATCTGAGTACAGCAGATGTGTTGTTATTACAAAAATATGAACTTTTTCACCGGTGTCAGTAAAGCTCACGTGTTTGAAAAAATGGGCACACCATGTTTTCAAACACGTGATTTTCCTCTCCTGTTGTTTTGTCCAGCTCTACGTCTTTATCATGTCAATGCATCTGTAATCAACAAACACCAAACAAGCCTCCACAGATGAGGGTTAACATACGGAAGAAATACAGTAAACCGTTGGCAGGAAATTAACAGATTGTCATAAAACAGTGTTTTCATCCTGAACTTTAAAGATAAATTAATTTACTCATTTTAGTGGGAGTTAAATTAGATGTGATGTCCTCCTAGAGCATCTATAGTAGACTCTACTAACCTGTTATTTTAAAAAGTACAGCAACTTTAAAGAATTACTAAGAACAACCAAAAAAGGAACCCCTGCCTTTAATTTGTGACAAAACATCTTAACTTCCAAAAATAAATACTGATACATTGATCAACAATTACTTGTTATTACAAGTACAGTAAATATCCAAATAAAAGCTGGTTTCTCTTGATATTTAAGTTAAATCCTCAGGTGGGCAAGAAATGTACTTATCATCATAAAAAAAACTACGGATTCATCCTGTAATATAAAGATAAATAAATATGGAGAAAACAATTATGTACTTGTTATCGTGCAACTTAAATAAGGAAGCAAGATATTACAGGAGCAATATGATTTTCTGCAGATTATTGCCTAAATATATGAACAATTTCTTAGAGCAAATACTTGCACCAGTGTTACATTTTGTATATTTATTTGTCCCTCTTCTACTCATGGTTATTATGTTAGCACTTATTTTTTTTTATTTATCTAGTTGTTTTTTCTTTCCTTTTTTAAATAACTATAAGTTTGTAAGTATGCTTGTAAGAATGTAAGTAAGGCAGATGTGAAAATTTTTGCAGGTATTCAAAGCCGATCGTTTGCATATACAAATTGGGGATAAATATGTAATTTAATGGCTGTTATATTGGCAAAATGTACAAATGTTTTATTACGGTTTACCTCATTATTATTGAATTTTCTAAATTTGAAGTTTACTTTGTTAAAGAATAAAATGTTTTTCTCGCTTCACGTCTGCAACCATGAAAGTCAAGGCTTTTTGCTCTTGACATAAAATATCGGTATCAATATCAATATCGGGGATGATGAGTTTGGATGTATCAGTATGTCAGATATCAGCAAAAATCCAATAAGATGCATCCCTAGAGTGAAACCAAATGTATGGTGAGTTTCCTCTGTGAGTTTCCGTCGTACATGACTCTATCAACCTGCTATTTAAGAACAACCAATAAATACACCCCTGTCTCAGCTTTGTGAAAAAGCACCTGACCTTTAAATGACAGATATTAATGCATGTGTTATTAATTACTCATTATTCAGCCCAAATAAGCAGATAATTCCGCTCCTGCTGTTTAATCCATCTCCCAGCCTTTATCACGTTCATGCATCTGTAATCAACACGAACCAGGGAGTAACATAAAGCCAAACACGCCTCGATCAATTAGGATAAAAATCCTTTAATTAGTCCCAACCAGCAACTTAAGCAAAGCTCCAGCTGATGCTAACCTCAACTCACTTCCCATTCTAAGCCAATTAAGCTAGCCCTAATAATTCTGGCTTGAACCGGTCCGCAAACACCTCCCGATATTAATACATGGACCGGAGCATTTGTCATGGAGAGATTATGAGGATATGATGGTTTCAGTCTGAATTTTAGTCTGAATTATCTCGACAAAGGGAATGCGGCATCTGCATGAAGCTGCGGTTTCTGTCAGTTAACCGAAACTGGATAAAATAAGAAATGCGCGCGCCTGTTTCTGGATAAATTCGTTCAATAATTAGCCATTTATCGGCGAAGTTGTCATTTCTGTCCACGTCTGTCGCTGTATATTTCAGAGCTGAAGGTGGAGCCCTGTGCCATCCCTCGGGGGGCTGCAGGGTCTCGGGTGAGGTCGGTGGTCGCAGCGGTTGGCTCGCTCCTGTCGGCGCAGCTAGCCGCGGCTAACGTTAGCGTGAGCTGCCATGCCGCTGATTAACTCCGCGGACCTCCGCTGACAGCGACTAACGCCCACCGAGCACCGCAAACCGACGTTTTACCCCCCGTGAGGCGCATACCTGGTCCGAGTTTGTCCTCCGGAGACGCTCCCGCCACAGGGCTGTTTTCTGTTACATCTGGGGAGGTTTGGCTCCTCTCCCAGGTTTTCTCGGCACTTTTTTTTGTCCAGCCGACCCAACAAAAAACACGCGAGTGCGCCTCGCTTGTCCCTCTTCCCTTGCCGTCGTTCCAACGGAAAACACATGCGTAGTAGCGACAAGTCGATTGAACTCGCTAGGAAATGTAGTCCCAAAGTTTTTTCGTCTGTTTACTAATAACTGGCATGATATTTGACGATTTTTCATTATAATATGTGCGTTTTTGGCCGTGTCATAAATAATCTTTCTAGCCTAGATTTACTGTTATATTTCATTGTTTATTATTTTGTTTAAATAAATGTAATTGCACCAAAGATAACTGACAGCTAATTTGCATTTTTTGTCCCTGGGCAGGTAAACTGTTGTATGGTACATAGCAGGGGATACATGAAATAAAATGGTAGGGATGCACGATATTGAGTTTTTGCCAAAATCAAAAAAAGTTGAATTCATTCTACCAATACCAATATTTCTAGTCAAGAGCACAAGCTCTAACAAACATGGACTTGTTTCTTTTGGTGTTACAGTATAATTTTTTGCCAGGAACAGATGTAAAACAAGAAAAAAAACATTAAATTCTTGCAAAAATGAAACCCTTGATTTTTAAATGCACCCATGCAGTGGTGAGAAGGTGCATCTGTGTTGAACATCTGTGTAATTTTCCAAAATTCCAGCCAATAACGTGTGGCCGATATATCGGCTGTAAATATCTGCAAAAATTTCAATATCAGCTACCAATACTTAACTTTTTGGGCTGATTTCAGCTGATACCGATATCAAACCGCTAATATCATGCATCCCTATAAAATAGTATCTTAGAAGTTCATTTGTATGGAAACAGAACTTCATAGGACAAAATGAATGATAAAGTATAAAATGAATCCATACAGTATGTAAAACAGCATAATTACATAAAAACATCATTAGTATAAAAACTCACATTTTTATATGTATATATGAATGTGACATTGACAAATGGCAATTCCTCCTTTTCTTATATAAACACAACTCAAATTCTTGCTCTAAAGAACTCCACATTTATGCTCCCTAATTACCAGTTCAGCTGTAACGAAAGTCCAGTTTTCCTGTCATGTTACTTTATCCTTTGTCCTTTTATATTATCAATCATGTATATATCAAAGTCAAGAATGGGCAACACTAATCTTCATTAATGCTAGAGGCCCAACTGTTGGAATTTCATCAATACATTCTTAAATTTCAGTGTATTTTACTGTTTAAAGTATATTTTATCATCTGCTTAATTTTGACTTTAACAAATGCTTTTATTAAGGCTCAAAATAGAATTCTACAGTGACAACTATAGCCCCAAGAGCATAAACAAACCTTCACCAAAGCATTTCCAACACTGTAATGCAAGTTTTTACTAAAAATGTGGAAATCTGCCCCATCTCGCACTGTTAAATCCTGGAAAAAAAAAACCTGGATCCACATACGATTACGATCCTACGCAAAATTGTATCACTTTTTACTTGTGCCATGACCAACATTACCAGAAACTGTCACCAAAATCTGTTGAGAACTTATTGATTTAATAGTGAATATGTCGAAAACTAACCTATCTCGCAATGTCAAGTAATTCTGGGATCCGTATTCAGATCACCACCACAATCACACCAAATTTTCCTTGGGTCATAACCAACATTTCCGTAGAAAATCATCAAAATCTGTTGATAAATTCTGAAGTTATGTTGCTCACATTGAGTCAAAGGACAAACATGGGCAAAAACACAACTTATGTGGCAGAGGCAAACATGGTACAGCTCTGATAAGCCCTTTGTGTTACCTTACTTTTTAGTTCCTGAAAATTTCATCAGAATCCATTTAAAATTTTTGAGTTATGTCATTAGTTATATAAAGTTGCCGATGCATTAGATTACAAAATAACTTTATTTTACACCAAAGGTACATAAAGACTTCCTAGACCAAGAATTTGATCTTCATTTAAAAGGTACTGACACACAATTAGTAAAAAAAAAAAAAGGTCATTCCAGTCATTTCAGAGCTCACCATTTTTTCTTTTTCTTTAAGTATATCATCAGCCTAGAAGAAACTATTTGTTTGGATGAGTTTTCACTGTTGATCAAACATTTAATTAAACCCTGAAAATTTTATTTATCGCTCTTCTTCCACATCAACTATATTTCTAACAAACCTTGACGTTCTGCAAAAACAAACTACAAATCAAAAATCAAAACATTTAATCATCAGGAAAACAACAAAACATCGGCTCAAGGGTATCAACATATTACAGTACATAAAAAGACAGACAGCTGTTCACAGAGACACTAACAGCCTTTTGTTTAGGGGAGATACAAAAATCCTGGGTCATTAAAGTGAATTTCTCTGCACAGTCTCGTCATTCCCTCAATCCCTCCATTACAGCTCTCTTCTTCCTCCAAACATCCATCTTCTCCTCCTCTCTCATCTCTCATCTCTCGTTCTCACTCACAGCACGGGTCTGGGCTGCTGGGTGAGCAGAAGGCCGAAGCGTTTCTTGACCAACACTCGATGTCTGGAAAACTTGTCATCCGGGGAAAAGCGAGCCGGGTGGGCCGAGCTGGTGGGCTGTCCATCCGGCTGGGCTTTCTGTTGGTGACAACAAGAAAAAGATGTTTAAGTCATTCTGAGTCAGTGTTTCCTTTTTTTATCTCTTATTTTTATCCATTTGTTGTTTTTCCTCCTGTATTTACTGTAGTTTAGTTTGGTTTATATAATTGTGCTTTAGTCCATAAAGATTTTTTTTCCACAGAAATTTCGTTAATTACTGCTCTGTTCCCTTTAAAGAGCTGTAACTACTTTAATGTTTTTATGAGCAGTGCGGAAAAGAGAAATTTTTGAGAGCAAGGTGCTATAAAGCACAAGCATTTTTTTGCCTTTAGGTCAAAAATTATTCTGAGTCACTTCTTACAAAACAAGTAGAGTGCGCAGTATCCAGGCTAGGATTGCATCTTTAGTCTGAAGGCAGTTTCATATTTAAAAAAAGGAATTATTATTAGATCAGCGTTTCCAAACTTTTTTCCTCTAAGCTCCCGCCCCCCCCTTGTTGTGCAGGACCTTCACCAAAAATGTTGATATATTGTTGTGTAAAATAAACATCATTTTTCATAGAAAAAATACACATCATTTAAGATAAGAAAGGGCTTACACACGCATTATTGTGCAAAGACCTTTGAAGAGCGCATTCCCCTAGTATGTTAGGATTGTTTGGACATTTTTTAATCAATTGTTCAAAGCTGACAGACCCTCCATATGCCAGCTTTGACAGAGCCTCCCCCAAAACCCCAGTTTGTAGAGTAACGTGAGGTAAGCCACTTCTACACTTGCAGGACTGACACCTGAATTTCCTTACAATAAACACAAATGTATCATTATTATGAAACGATTGGCACACACAAGCATCAGATATGACATGAAATATGAGCTTTTTTTATTTTATACCAAAAAACAAAAATATGACTGCGTTAGTAGAGCAAGTTAAAAACTGGACCATTAATAATGTTGGCGAACATGACCTAACAATAATAATTCCAAAGAATGTAACTGGTTATCTTCCTTTCTTCTTGGTCTTTAGCAAACTAAGAGTGTTGTGCAATCCTGTATCAATATTTTACAGTACAGTAAAGTTTATTTATCAGTTGAATATTTATGGATGTATGGGACAGCAGACATTCAGCCAACTGACTGTCTACTGCGTTTACTGTTATTTCTGTCAAACCATTTTGTGGAGACTATGTGTCATGTTTATGTCATGATCAGCTGATGCTTATTTAATGAGTACGTAAATAAGGATCAATATACTGTGTGCAGATTATACTACAAAAACTGTCAGAAAATAGAGTAAATAGTAAAAAATAAGCAAGGACTTGATTTAAGTCGATTTGAAAAAAAAAACAAAAAAAAAATTATCTGTGAAGAGGCTCAGATGCAGTTCTAATTCTCTCCCCTTTGGAAATGCTATTATCTGAGGTGGAGGCCATGATAATGAGCTCTGCACTGATTGTGCCTACATGATGAATGATAGCAGGGGGGATGTGGCCATGGCATATGCCTGTAAGGAGCAGAAAACATGGAGGTGGAGGCTATAGAGCTACTATATCATAAACACCAGGAAGTCAAACAGAGCTTTTTAGGGGGCACTTCCTTTAAGGAGGGATGGTACGTTTCCCTGTTAACAGTTTAGTAAATGTTCTTCTGCTCTCTAAGCCTCTTCTAACACCAAACGCAAAGAAAAAGGTTACTGAAAGACATGGGACCTTTAAAGTACAGCGGTATGCTTCCTAACCCTTTCCAGGATGTTTTCCACCCTAGAGGTCTGAGTAACAAGATGTGCAGTCTATGGCTATGACATATCTAAGAAATAATCCCTAAAATTCTTATTAGTTATAACAAATTTATCATAGAATAGTGCAATCACACCCACAGATTCCAGTGTCACATAACCATGTGAAGTTACAATACTGGTTTGGAAAATTCTAACCTCAGCTTTTCATTTTCTCCTCCTTTCTCTCCTGTACTTTCTCTTGAAAATATTGTTTTCAATAAATCACCAAAAAGTTTCAGTTGTTTTATCTCTGTTTGTTGCAGTTTACTTCATACACCTGACACCTGCATTCTCACGCATAGTAAAAATCAAAATAACTGCAAATAGCCTAGCAAAACACATGGGCCTAAATGTATCATTATAACATTTTGTTGCTCCAGTACAGTCATTTTAGGTTAATCAAGCCCTCTAAGAAACAAGATTAAAGATTCATAGCTCCACCGTATCATATCAGACTTAAAATATATTTATTTCTAACTCTCGGCCATGAACATTGTCTGCTAGCTCTCTTTTTAGTCAGGCTTTTATGTAGTGTCCCACTATTATAAATTTACACTTACACTTGTTCTTTTTATCTTGATTTACTCTGCTTTTTGTTGAATTGATTCTATTGATTTACTGTTTAAGTAGCCAACATTTTATAAATAGGGAGGATAAATAATTTTAAAGGACAATTCCAATTTTTTCCAGAACATTTTTCCCTCATTTTCCATGTGTTTTCCATGACTGGAAAATTGGTCAATCGTTTTCCAGGTTTTCTAGGACGCGTGGAAACCCTGTCACCTCTATGACAGTGCATTTCTCGCCGCATTCTTGCCAATACACACCCCATCACAGAATTAGTCTGACTTAAATCTAATATATATCGTGAACTTTGGACTACATGTGTTTTTCAGTGTGTTTGCAGGCCTTTCTTTCCATATTTAAGCTTATTACAAGCCTCAGCTGCAAACAAATAAAAGACAGTGTTTATGAGATTACTATAAGCTCAGAGGTTGTACTGTTTCATTTTGTTAAAAACTGACTTATTGACTAATGTCTTGCGATAAAGGAAGTCAAATGTTTCACAGTTTAATGTTAGATACTGAGGATGTAAACACGAGGCTAACGTTACCTTCAGGGTGTAGACTCTTTCCCCGGCTTCGTTCAAGTAGTACTGCAGAAACATCTCGAAGATTTCTTCTTCTGTAGCTTCAAAAAAGATAAATTATATCAGAAAAACTCTCAAAGTTTCAGAAAACACGCTCAATCTTTGATGTCTCCACGTGCAGCGACTTTCCTCGGCACCCTCACGACAAAGCGGATATCCGGTTAATAACTCAGAGCGCAAGGCACGCTGGGAAATTGAGTTTTAGTGACAGTGCCTGTTGATCGCGCCACAGCGGAAAAAACACGACATTAAGATATCTGAAAAGGTCATTTTTTTGTGCTTAAAGCCTTTATGAGTAAAACCAAAATTCTATGAAGTCTTATGGCGCTTATACCTACATGTCGTTCGTTGTTGTGACATTAATTTAATAACCTGTGCATTTAATAACAAAACTTTCGAAACATAAAAAGAGAAAAAATACTTAAAAATTAAAGTTTTATGAGAATATGCCAATGATTATCATGTTATTGTAAATTACTGATATTTTATTTCAGAAAACTTTAATACTATCATCAGTTAAAACACTTACGGTCTTTGACACTGTTACATAACTTTCAAGAATGCACCATTAAAACACAACCGCCAAAAAATTACTGTGTATGATATATTACATTTCAAATACTACATAAATTAGTATAAAAACAAAAACAGGTCCTCCATAGCGAAGTCACTTCCATTTAAGAAGGTATGAAGTGTTTTATTTTAAAAATCATGTTCAAATCAAATCAACCTCATTTAATCAGGTTTAACAAAAACACAGACCAGGAGAAGTAGCATGGTTGTACCAGATAACCGCAAAAAAGAAGGAAGGATCGATAATACAGGTATCTCATGAACTTGCACAGTGGATTTTATTTGTTCATTTCTTTGTCTGTACTGTAAAAACTAGCAGCCAAATACAAATGGCTGCAAAGTATGTTTGTGTGTGTACCTGGATTCTCTTGAACCTTAACCCTTGTAACTTCAAGGCATTGACTTGTATCTGTTAGTCTTTAACCCTTCCAAGCACAACCAAATTAGATGCATCCTTTTTTCAAGACAAGCAGGGCTATCAGATATTAATTCTGTGATGTTGTCAAATTGATGCATTAAAAGTTGGAAAATCAAAGAGACAAAAAAGGGATGCACAAAATTACCAGTATAATATCAGTATTGGCCGATATTAGCCTAGAAAGTTAAATATACATATTGACTGATATTGAAATTTTTGCTGATTTTTACAGTCCGTATATCAGCCATATATGTAACCCATATATTGGTTGGAATATTAGAAAAATATTGGCAAAAGGAGTTTAACTTTTTCCAGAGTGTAGTGTTGTTTTTCTTGTTTTCCATCTGTCCCTTACACAAATAGACAATTCAATTGTCAAATTCAAAGTCAATTTTTGTCAAATTAAAAGTTTGTGCTGTTGACCAAAAGTATCAATATCGGCAATAATGACCTCAGAAATATCAACATATCGAATATTGGCAAAAACCCAATGTCGTGCATCCCTACAAAAAATCAAATCAGAACATAAATTCAACAGAACTTAAAAAAAAAATCACTTGGATCAATGATGAACCAGCCTTTTCACATCTGAAGATTTTTCTGTCAAGCTTTAGCTATTAGGATAAAAAGATTCCCTCAGATCCCTCAGACCTGCTCTGCTTCATAGTCTCCTTTGAGCCACTTTTTGAAACAATTTTAGGCCCAAATGCCACAAAGAGGCTGGCACTGTGGCGCAGCAGGTAGTGCACGTGCCTTACAGCAACAAGGTTGCTGGTTTGATCTCCATGTCAGTCAGGGCCTTTCTGTGTGGAGTCTTCATGTTCTCCCCGTGCATGTGTGGGTTCTCTCCGGGCTCCGGCTTCCTCCCACAGACCAAAAACATGCTCATTAGGTTGGCTGGTGACTCCAAATTGCCCTTAAGTATGAGTGTGAGCGTGGATGGTTGTCTGTCTCTCAATGTGGCCTTGTGATTGGCTGGTGACCAGTTCAGGCTCGGGGGGGTGTTACATAAAAAAAATAAAATGGCTGTCCTTTTGTCAATTCAATCGTGTTCCAGGAGGCATTTCTATCGGCTTAGTATTTTCAAAAGCAGGCATTTTCTTAAATTTGCGGAGGATACAGTGATCTTGAGTCTCTTAGGTAAGGATGAGTCTGAACATGGTCCTGTCATTGATGATTTTATGACTTGGTGCAAAGATTTTCACCTGTAGATTAACGTGTCCAAAACTAAAGATATGATTATTGATTTTAGAAGGTCACAGTCCAGTGTCAGTTATACTGTCATTAATGACATGGATGTTGAGATTGTTTCTCAAAACAAATATCTGAGAACAATTATCGATAACTTGCTTTGATTTGAACCCCATACTGATGCTGTTTGTAATAAGGTCCAGCAGAGACTTCTTGAGAAAGATGAACATGTTCAAGGTGTGTAAGATTCTAATGTCTCTTTTTTATCAGTGTTTTACAGAAAGTGTTCTCACATACTGCATGGTTACTTGGTTCGGTTGTCTTGCTTTATCTAGCAAAAACAGACTTGTGAATCTGGTCAAAATAGTGAGCAAGATGATCGAGTGCAGCAGTCTCAGCTGCAGGATATTCACTGCAGACGTATCATTAGTAGGGCTCAACAAATTCTGAACTGCCTTGATCACCCTCTGCTGAATTTGATCTTCTACCTTCGGCCCACGTTATAGACTGCCTAGAACTTCTTTTATTCTGGTTGCCATTGACAACCTTAATTCATTGGCCTAACCAGTTTTCTTGTGTGTGCTTTATGCACCTTGTGGATAGAATTGATTGTTGATTTTTAGACTGTAATCCTTGAATATTTATTGACTATTTATAGAATCTCTTTTTGTCTGCTTTACCTTGTATGTTCATCATCACTGTTTATTTATCTACTGCACAGCACTTTAATGACTGAATGCACATTATGGGTTTTGTCTGACTCTTAGCCTTTGGCATTTTAAGTGCCGTCCTTTTTCACTTGTGCTCAGGATTTGTCCTGATTTTCCTGATTTTCCTAATGCCTGTATGTTTCATGTTTTATAATGTACTGGTGTGCTGATGCCTGCTGCTGAAAAACAATTTTCCCATGGTATAATAATAAAGTTGAAGTTGAAGGTACTCCAGTGCTTTAACTTCAGTAAAAATGTGACTGAACAACTTTCACTTGTATTGGTGTAACATTTGACCAGGAGTATCTGTACTTTCACTCAGTAATGGAGTTGAGAATTTTTCCACCACTGACAACATTTTATTTGAATTTCTGCCGACAGGTCCAAGCGAAAGAGACCAAAGATGGACCCATGGTCATGGACCCTCCCTGTAGTTTATCCGAACAACAGAGGAAGTTTGATTCCCGCTTATTTAGTATTTCTACCCAACATCAGCCAAGTTGGACCATTCGTACCATCACACAACTTTACAAACAATTCAACTTTAGCGAGATCTTCAGCCACAGCAGGAAATCACTACCAGGTGGCTGCTCCCATCCCTGGACCGAGCACACTGTCTCTGGTGCCAGTTCAAGCGAACCAGCCCGTGGTGCCACAGCTGGGCCAGAGACTTCCTCTACCAAACATGCCACTGATGCAAAGACCCTTCATACCATCTAGGTCCCGCCCCCTGAGGCCACTGTTACCAAAGCTCCCAAAGATCCCCCCGCTGTCCACCCCTGACAACGATGTTTGGATGAGTCGTCAGGCCCCAAACCCAGCTCCTGGATTTGGGTTCAACCGGCGCGCTGTTGTCCGGACCAACCGGTGTTCAGCCCCTTGTCCTCGTTGCGTCCCTCCCAGGTGTCCTAGACGGTGCCCTTGCATGATACCAGTCCAATGTACCTGCACACCAGACCAGTAAGACACAAAACACAAGACACTGTTTGGATTTAAATGAACTTGAGAAGTCTTATTTAGATCCTCGTGTGTTTCTGATTTTAGGGTCTCAAGTGGAGCAGCACATGAAGTCAGTGAGCAGCTCAGTGTGATGACAGAGACTGTAGCTCCTACATGGACAGAGCAGGAGCAGGAGGAGGAGGAGGAGGAGCAGGCCAAGCCAGAAGGTTAGAGGTTTAACCCAGAGGTTATTTAAAGGGATAGTTCAGAATTTTTGATGTGGGGTTGTATGAGCTCCGTATGACCACTAAGTACATTAGATGCAGTAGAAAGTTCTCTCCTCTCCCTCAGTAAGCCACAGTCTGTAAAAGTCTGTGACACAGAACCAGCTGCAAACAGGGAAGTATCGTATCAAATACGAAGGGTATTTTCTCCGCCTACAAGAACTCCCATCAAAAAATAATACCACAGTTTAAGAGTACAAAGGATTCAACAAATTTACAGTGAAATTGCAACAATTTTAGGACAGTAACAATTACTATTATTGTTATGCATGTATTTTCATATTTACTGTTCTACAACAACAACAAAAAAGTAAAGCATGTTGCTATTTCTCAATTAAGATGTCAAAATAGTTATTTATTTGCATTCCTGAGCAGAAAAAATAGTTTTAGTGGTTAAACATTCTGGTTGACTAACATCTGAATTCTCAGAGAAGCTAAAATATTGGTATAAAACGGTGAAACCAGCTTGACATTCCTCATTTCTGCTTAAAATGTTATTTTAATAACATTTTCAGTAAAAGCAATGTATATACAGTGTATATATACAGAAATGCACAGAAATCAGTAGCTTAAGTAGTTCCATTTCTTAATAGGGATGTCTTCATACATGTATATAGTCAGAATCCATCTTCATCTTGTTTATAATGGACAGTATTTTTTTTTTGCTGCTATTATTTAGTATTATTTAGTACTTTTTGTGCTGCTATTTAAATCTATTAGTATTTTTATACTTCTTACCTGGCTTTCGTTGTGGACAGCAGAGTAGGAATTTCATTGTGCAGGGAAACATGTTTCTCAATGTGCAAATGACAATAAACACTTTGAATCTTCGAATATGTATATATAAATATATATATATGTATATACACACACACATACACACGCACACTTATTTGAGATATAAAAACATACTTTTCACAAGGTAAAGGAGCAAAAAGGGTGTTTACTGTTCACTTGTTATTATTTTCAACCTATCTTTTGTAAATAAGATAATTTTGAAGAACTGCCTTTACTATGTGAATGTTAATATGTCAAGATCTATCAAAATATGAATAATAATCTGTGGCATATTTGATGGTTTGTTTGGGAAGAACTATAATATTTTCTATGTTTCAAATGCTTTGCATAAAATTGATCATTATAATAATATAATAAAACATAGAGCCACTAAGTCCTGGGAGGGAGCAGGTTGGCGGGGTTACAGGGGTCATTTTGTTATTGAGCACCCCGTCTTTGTCATTTTATTCATTAATTATCATCAGGCTATTTTTTTTTATCATTATTGCCCCTTTTTCCTGTAAAGTTTGTTATAAAATGACCATTTGTAATATTGAATGTTTTATTGTTTCATTTCCAATAAAAAGATTTAACTAAGCATCTAGTATCAAGTCCAGTTGTGCGGACACCACCAATGGAAAAGCACCGATTGTCTCTCTGTTAGAGCAAACCTGCTTCAACATCGTGTCAAAGCAAAACATCTTAAAGCTGTTGCAGTTTCAACTCAAAAGTTCAAGCCACAAATCTTTGGTCTGAGCTGGTCTTTGCTGTTCCTCCTCACAGAAGGAAAGGAGAAACATCATAGCTCAGTCTGTAAGGACTTGGTCAAATCCCGACCGAACCATGTTTGAAAGTTGGTTTGGTCGCTGGAGAGGTGCCAGTTGACTTCCTGGGCACTGCCGAAGTACCCTTGAGCAAGGCACTTAACCCCCAAAACTGCTCAGAAACACTTCTTCAGGAGCAGCAAGCCATCACTCTGACATCTCTCCATTAGAGCATGATCATAGGACCTGTTTGTGTATCTCAGCCTATGTGTGTGTAGCATGTCTACAGTAGAGTGTAAAGAATTTGAATTTCCCGTGTGGGATTAATAAAGTCTGTCTTCTTCTTCTTCTAAACCCGGTGAAAACAATCTGCAAGAGAGCAACTCAGATGGCAAAACAACAACGTCTGAAGTTGCTTGCGGACCTTTGCCCTCACTGGACGAGAAAACACTGTCTGAGCCTGTTTTTGAGGAATTCCTGAAGTTCATGGACTCCGTCTTTTCTGAGGTAGATATGGAAATAAACATTTATTTACAAAAAATGAGGATTAGTCGAGGTGTTTAAAAGCTTCTTCCTTTATTGATCCCAATCAGTTACAAGAAAATAAAAACGAGGCCAATGAGACTGTAGAACCTGAGACAGAGAGCAGCTCCATTCAGGCAGTTCTGGATGAACATTACGGTGATGAGGACCTCTTTGACAAGGAGGTTAGCCAACTGTAGTACTGATGTAACAAGCAACTGTGGAAGGACTTTCTTCAGTGTTTTAATCCACTCACTGTTTTTCCTCTTAGGTTAGGTCTTCGTTGAATTTGGTGGACTCCATCATTTCTCCATCCAATGAGGTGGCTGACCTTGTTGAACAGAATAAACAAGAGCATGAGGTGAAGTGAAAAGGATGGCTGATAACGGAGCACTTTTTTTTAACCACAAGCATTTATGAACTTAGTCACAATCTGAGAATAATCAAGACTTTGTCCTACATGTAAATGGTGATTTCCTTCCATTGCTTAACTCAAATGTGTTTGAACATTCGCTGTAATGCCAGCCCTCCAAAAGCTAAGAAAACCTCAGATTGCTTCTTCTTTACCTGCAGGACCAATCATACTCAGCCTTGGACAACAACCGTACTGGAGCTGCGACTGAAGGACAAAGTCTGGTGAGTTGAAAGGAAAAGAGAAAGACGATAAACAGTGCAGTATGATGCTCTAATTGCGTCACATTTCAAGCCTTGACTGAATAGTTTCTACTTTCAGTTTGTAAGAGACCCATGTTTTATTGCTAAAAGTTTAGATTTTTGTTTATAAGTACAATCACTAACAAGGTAGGTAATTAGATCAGCTTTAGAATAGAATAGAATAGAGTAGAATAAACCTTTATTCGTCCCACACGGGGAAATTTGCACAACAAATTCTGCATTATTTACTTAAAATAATGCAGTTTTATTCACCAGTCATGCAACAAATATTCCGAAACTATACTCTTCAAAAAAGATTCAGAAGCTTCATTTTAGTTGATTATTTCTCCCCTTACATAATGCCAATTTGTTTAGATTTTATATAATTAGAAAGCCCGGTTAGTCACCGTTACAATGAAATACAACTTGTAGATCATGCATTCGTTGATTGAGCAACACAACTAAACATTCTGGAAGTGTCCCCACTGCAAAAACTCAGATCTAGGCAAGTGTGTTTATCTATTTTCAAGTCAAAAATATCCAAAACACTTATTCTAATCCACATTCACTAAACCAGTCAAGATAAATATCTTACTCAGGGTTCCCACACGTCCTGGAAAATCTGGAAAACCTGGAAAATGATTGACCAATTTTCCAGTCATGAAAAACATATGAAAAATGAGGAAAAAAGTAAAATGTCCTGGAAAAGCCTGACTTGTCCTGGAAAATGATTTATTTTCCTTCTACCTTGTTAGTAAACAAAAATGAAACATAAGAAATGAAGTAAAATATACTTGGTAACTAATGCACTCATAAAATATGGGACGATAAAATAATTCAAGTTAAGGAATATAATATAAAAGCCCAAAATAACGGTGACAAAAAAGTAATTATAAAAAAATGGCATAATAAAATTTAGGCTACTTAAACAGTAAATCAACAAAATATGTTTATGAAAAAGCAGAGCCAATAAAGATAACAAAAAAATGTAAATCATAAATTTATAATAGTGAGACACTACAGAAAAGCCAGACTAAAAAGATAGCTAGCAGACAATGTTCATCCCTGAGTTAGAAATAAAGAAATTTTAAAGGGTGTGTGTGGGGGACGACGTCCTGGAAAAGTCCTGGAAAATGATTTCTAGAAAAGCACGGGAACCCTGTTATGGAAGGAATAAAATGCGAAAAAAAGACAGTGAATAGCCTGTAATGAAGAGAAAATATCTGCTAATGAAACAAGCAACATTTGACTCAGTGAGAGTCTTAAATTAAGGTTTAATATCTGCTCAAGTTAAATTTTTCTTGTCTCATTGGCAGATATTCTCCTTATTATTACAAGCAACTCAGGCCTTTTTTTTAGTTTTTATATCTTAAAATAAGATCTTAATCCAGACATGTAAGGGAATTGTGTATTAGAATAAGTCTAGTGAGATTTTTTTTGTCTTGAAATAAGCCAAATACTCTCACTTAGATCTGAATTTTTCCAGTGCCCAAATAAAATGCCAGAATGTGCCGTAAGTGGCAGCTGTAATTCCAGTATGCCAAGTAGCAGCGTTGTTTGATGTCAGCCCTGGTACCATTTCCAAACTTATGACCAAGTCCTGTGAGACAGGTGAAGTCAAAGACGGACCGCAAAGTGGGCATCCCAGGAAGACAACATCCTAAAAAGACTGATCCTCGTACTTGCTTCACTGAGGAACTGCAGGAGAAGAGGGGATTTTGGAACTTTTTTTCAGGGGCACTACTCACAGGTTAAGCTGTGTTGCTAATTTCATGTATGCCATACAATTTGTACCTTACTTTAAAAGGTGACTACTCAGGTTTTCCAGTGATATAAAATACAATACCAACTGGTATTATTAAAGGAGAGAAACAATTAACCGAAATAGTGTTTCCAAATGTATTTTGAGGAGTTTACTGTATATAGGTTTAGTTTCGGTTAAATGTACCAAACCATTTTGAAAGAAAGAAACTTTTAAATGAACTTTTATAAATTGCAAATCAAGCAATCTTTAATCTTGTTTTCAGCCCTTGGAGGACATCTGGGAACAGCTGATAGACTATGTCTGGCGTGACTTCAATGCATCATGTCCTGAAAATACCGAAACATCTCAGGCAACTTCAGAAGTCAATGTACAAGGCCAAAAGGTCCAGTCTCCCACTGAGGATCCCCCAAGCACACAATGTGAGTCCAACCCAGACCCTAATGGACAGACACTCTTTGTGGAGGACCCACCCCAAGCCGATGAGACACCCAGCTTCCACTACGATGTGACAATCGTACCTCGTTACGATGGCTCTATCTTTATGGATGAGGCTTTGTTGCAGGGCATTTCCCCTCTGATTTCTCAAGACAACACCCTAATTTCTGAACCTGAAACAGCAAATTCTGAGAATATAGGGGGCCAAACTTCCACTGCAAACTTTGATGAGCTGGATCTGATACTCAAAAAGTTACAAGACTGTCCCTCTCCTGGAGAAACTCCTTCCTTTGAGGGCTTCTTGGACTTCAGTGATCTACAGTGGGATTGGAAACCAAATGTCACTGATGACAAAAATCCTGAGACGAGTTTCAAAGCTGATTTAAACAAGGCAACCATAGTGGGGCATCATGTTCTGAACCCTGAACCAAGTCAGACAGCTGATATAAGAGGCTGTGATAAACAAATGAAGGGTACAGAAGATGCCAAAGAAGCAGGATGCCAAAGTCTTGCTTCTTTGAGTCCAATGAAACTTGAGACCTTCAAAGAGAGGGAAACAGAGGCGATTGAAAGTGAAACAATGAAATTAAGTCCAACAAAGAAAAGAAGGTGGGAAAGCAAAGTTGCTGGAAACTTTGTAGGCAACCAAGATCAAGACTTTACTGCAAAAGAAGAGGAATCAGGAGACAGAAATGAGGCAAAAGCACCTCCCTGTGAACCAAGGCCAACCTCAAAATGTACTACTATTAAGACAGTGAATGAAAAGATCCCAAGTGTGCCTAAAAAACGAGATCTGGACATTGGAAGACGCTCTGTGATACAAACAAGATCAAGATCTAAGAGGCGAACCCGGCAGTCCATTAAGTTGCCAACAAAGTACAAAGACTTTCTCTTCTTCAAAAAGGAGGGACACAAATATGTGCTGTCAGAAAATTGAAGAATGCTGAGAAGTGGGAGGAAGATTGTTAGTTAATGTGAACAAAAGCCAAGAGAATAAAGGACAGACACAAAGAAGATATTTTGAGTATGCAAATGTGCTGAGGATTGAAGAAAAATGGCAGAAAAACCTCCTTAAAAGGATTCATGTTTTAATGGATTTTTAAATATAAAGAATGTTTGCACAAAATGAAAGAACAGTGCAATAAAAATAAAAGATTTCTTTTTTGTATGGACATTTAAAACATTAAATATACAAAAGATACAAGTCTATAAATAACATTTAATGGCTTCACTGGTAAAAAAAAGGTACAAAGTTATTTTACAGCGACTGTCACCATATAATGGAGGGTTATAAAAAGGCACAGTGGTAAACATGACCGTCAAGCCATCAAATACGAACAAAAAATGGCCTCTTTGGTTTTCTAGTGTTTACAACAATAAAAAATACAGCATTAAACAACCACAAACACTGGTTTAAAAACATAACCCTCAGGCCATACTTATTCTCATTCAGCTTTTCCCTTTACAACAACACAACTCAACGTAATGTACAAAACTGCTCATACAGTTATGACGATCCCTGAAAATCCAAAGAAATCCTCATTCAAACTTTTTGTTGTGGTGGACGGAGCCGTTGCTGTTGTGCATGCTCCCGTTGTTGTTCACAGCCTTTCCACCGGCCAGCTTAGAGTCCAACCCCTCGGGCTGTAGATACTCGTTGACTATTCTCTGATATGTCGGGTGGGTTGTCAGTGTTTGCAGCAGATGCTCTGAGGGGAAAAGGTAAGAAGAATTAGTGTTCGAGGATTTTGTATCAAGAGCTGGACACGTGTTGATATCTTAATTTTTTTTTCTATAATTAAAAAATAAATGTTAATTTGAGGAAAGCTTGTACAATTTTTTTTATAATTTAATAATAAGAATAATGATACATTTTATTTAAAAGCGCTTTTCACGACACTCAAGGACACCGAACAAGATTAAAACAACAACAACAAAATCAATAAAGCTAAACTTTGACTGCATCAGTATAAAGTACACGGTTTTGTGCATGGGTATAACAACTAGGCTATCAGTATACCCATGGAATGCTTAAACTTAAAGGGATAGTTCAGTTTTTTTAAAGTGGGGTTGTATGAGCTCCATATGGCCACTAAGTACATTAGATGCAGTAGAAAGTTCTCTCCTCTCCCTCAGTAAGCCACATTTTGTAAAAGTTTGTGACGCAGAACCAGACGCAAACAGGGAAGTATTGTACCAAATGCAAAGGGTATTTTCTCCACCTACAAGAACTCCAATCAAAAAATTATACCACAGTTTAAGAGTACACTACCTGGAAATTTTTTTGAGTGCATTAACTTTTTCGCAAAATAAAGTTTTTCTGGAACTAACCGACTCACATCACATATTCCTCCGCACAGCGCAGTCGGTTAGTTCCAGAAAAACGTATTTTTTGAAAAGTTAATGCACTCAAAAAAAATGTCTAGGTAGCTTACTCTTAAACTGTGGTATTATTTTTTGATGGGAGTTCTTGTAGGCGGAGAAAATACCCTTTGTATTTGGTACAGTACTTTCCTGTTTGCGGCTGAATCTGCATCACAAACTTTTACAGACTGCGGCTTACTGAGGGAGAGGAGACGACTTTCTACCAAATCTAATGTACTTAGTGGCCATATGGAGCTCATACAACCCCACTTTAAAAAAACTGAACTTTAATGATTTAATGATTTCCCTTTAAGCTTAATTTAATGTCTGTTCATGCCATTTTTTCCTTAAATTCATGTACATTTCATGTAATGCCAGCCACAAGGTTAAGAGAAAAAAAAAAGTCTGTGAAAGTTGTTCTACGTTTCTGGCACCATTTAAAAACTTTTATACATTTTCAAGAGATGAAGTACTTTTTGCCATATTTGTACCAATATTGGTCTGATAATATCATGCATCCCCAGATTTTTTTGGGTTAAAATAGCAAATTAACTTAAATTCATTAATAATGTGACCACTTTTAAAATACGTTTCTATTTGTTTTGCTTGGGCAAATTCTAATTTCCAGTAATTTTCTTTAAACATTTAGAACCTCATATGTTCTACATTCAGAGTTCAAAATTTTAAGCTTTTATTGGATTAAAGCTCTCAGTCGATAAAATATACAAAAAAAAACAACAGTATCGCAGAGTATTAGATGACCAGTTTACACTAGTATTAAAATGATTTTTAATAGACATTTCAACCTTCTGGAAAGTAAAGTCATTTATGAATTTAATACTGCGTTGGGGCACCTGTTGCAGAAATGACTGTACAAGAGGCCTGCATGGAGGCAAACACTATGTGGCAGGTTGATTGCTCAGGTTTCTCATAAATCTTTTAAATAAATATATTTGGTTTAGATTATTCTAATTTTAAAAAAACACACAATATTGTAGTCTTGGTGTTTATCTGCATAGTGCCTTTGGAGTTCACAGCTCTGAAACTTCACACAAACAAGAACAAAACTAACAACATGTAGAGCATTTATAAAGGAAATCAAAGCGATGTCTCTGTAAAAAAATACAGTTAATTTTTCATGCTATTTTAAATGAATGACAGATGACAGGCGGTGCATCACCTCCACTGTTAGTCCTTGAAACATTTCAATCCTGATACTTTTCCCCAAATAACTTAAAACAAAAGTACTCAGAGTTTCCAAGCTTCCCGTTAATTTCAATAATGTAAATTATGCATTAAAACTTATTCCATGTAAGATTCCCACCTTCAGTGAGCAGGCCGTTGTTCGAGGCATGGCTGTAAAGCTCAGCGGCGTTCTGAGGAAGACTCAGCAGCGCCCCCATGAGGTCTGACAGCTCCTTTGCACTCAGACTTCCTCTGCCATCTTTGTCAAACATCTGAAAAACAAAAATAAAAAGAACTTCAGGACAAAACACTGGATCTTTGGCAGTTACAATCTTGACCTCAAGGCTGAAAGAAGAAGTAGAAGCAATAAAAACAGGACTCACAGTAAAAGCGGCGTGAAGCAGCGACCTGAAGCTGACAAATCCTGACAGAGCAGAAACACTCACATAGATCTGTCTGAGGTCCACACTGTCATCCTGAAGACAGAGAAAGAAAAAACATGATATAGTATTTAGGACAGAGATTCTCAACTGGGGCACCGTGACTCTTTTTCAGTGGGTTGTGACATGCTTTTTATTTTGAAGGGGATTTTTTATGCAGTGGAGCTCCACCTATTTACATTCCTTAATAACAGGTGGGGATAATAATACCCTGAGATGTTAACTGACACACGTTTTAATAGAAAGGTGTTTGTTATGTATTCAATCAGTAGGTACTCAGCTAAAGCTACAAGTTTTTAAGATTCTTTTAAACAACTTCTCAACAACTATTTCATGTATTTGCAGGAACACACTCAGGGTTCCCACGCTTTTCTAGAAATCATTTTCCAGGACGTCCTCCCCCACACCTACTCTTTAAAATGTATTTATTTCTGACTCTCTGGCATGAACATTGTCTGCTAGCTATCTTTTTAGTCTGGCTTTTCTGTAGTGTCTCACTATTATAAATTTATGATTTAAACTTATTTTCTTTTATCCTTATTGACTCTGCTTTTTCATAAACATATTTTGTTGATTTACTGTTTAAGTAACCTAAATTTTATTTGGCCATTTTTTTAGAATTTCTTTTTTGTCACCATTATTTTGGGCTTTTATATTTTATTCCTTAACTTGAATTATTTTATCGACTCATATTTTATGGCTAAGTGTGCATTAGTTACCAAGTACATTTTTACTTCATTTCCTATGTTTGATTTTTGTTCACTAACAAGGGAGAAGGAAGGCAGATAATTTTCCAGGACAAGTCAAGCTTTTCCAGGACATTTTACTTTTTTTCCCCATTTTCCATATGTTTTTCATGACTGGAAAATTGGTCAATCATTTTCCAGGTTTTCCAGATTTTCCAAGACGTGTGGGAACCCTGACACTGTGGAGTCTGTTAAAGGCTGAAGTTACTGTAGTGTTTTTTTTTTGTTTTTTTTTTTACTATATTTTTATTAAAGAATTTTTATAAATATAACAGAACAATAGAAAATGAACAAACAAACGAACAGGTCATCAAAGGTAAGACAATACAGTTCATTTTCAATAAGGTTAAATCAGGTTTTTTTTTTGTTTTGTTTTTTTTTTTCCTTCAGTGTTCAGGTATAGTTATTGTTAGTCCATCAGATAGTCCAAATGAAAGTTCATCTGGGGTAGGACCCCCAAAAATCATCTACATGCATTTCAATCATTATCATTGAATTATTCATCAAAAAGACAAGAGGCTCAAACAAAACCACACATGTAGTTAAACCAAGAGAAATATATATATTAACCATCTCCCATCAAATATTTTTATTCAGAAATGTTATCCATTTGGACCAATACTTACTAAATTTATCTAAACATAGTCTTAATGAAAAGGTCAACCTCTCCATGTCATACAGTTCCTTTACAACCGTGATCCATTCTGCTTTTGTGGGTGGTTCCTTTACAAGCCATTTCTTGGTTATTGCTTTTTTGCTTGCAACTAGTAATATTTACTGTAGTGTTTTGTGTGTTGGGACAGCCTTGTGATCAATGCCTTATTTAGAGGTAATGACTGAATATTATCAGTTCAGAGCTGTTCATCTGTATCCACTGATGCAGGGTGATCACAGCTACAGATTTTAAGTCTTGAAACCTTGAGTTCCTAAGATGCAGTATTTTATTTTAATTAAAATGAAGCTAAATGAATGTACAAGGGAATATTTCCCTCTCCAGCATTGCCACATGCAGATCATTTTGTTTTTTTGTTGAACTTTACCTTTTTGTTGGAATACTGTGATAGTCTGGACCATCTCAGGTTCAAAGTGCAGCACCTTTTATTACATAAATTTGAGAAGTTGAAAATTTTCCTCCAGTTGGGTTGCAGCTTGACATCAAGTTGTAACGGTGGGTCCCAATAACCTGGCACACCAGATGGACAATATACCCAACTAGTCCATCTTAGAAACAGTCCACAGAAAGTGTTTGAGGGGGCCTCAACCTTTCAGAAGCATATCTGGCAGGTGATTGTGATTGACTGAACGATCGTCCACTCATTACAGGCCAATCAGGTAATGTAGGCGGGCTGCACTAAAGAACATAAACCACTTGATAAAACAAACACTCTACAAAACATGTTGGAAGTCTCATAAAAATATCCTTACTATGAAAAGTCCTGTTGACCAAGTTTCACAGGTTACACGTCAGAGAGCATAATTTTGGAGTTTCTCATCTATATATTCACTAATAAATTGGATTTTTTCATGCCTATAATTCCCCTCTTTGCTCAGAAAACAGTTTTGTTGTAATTCCCTACAAGCTGTATCTTATCGTGGCCTCTCAGGAAGTGGATGTGGTTTTTTTTAAGCTTACAAGAGTTGCAGTTACACACAGACATCTTAACAATTCTCTGGAACAGACACCTGGCCCTGGTATTTTGCACAACATGAGCCTTTAAGTTAGAATAAAACATCAATATAAGTGTAGTTTCTTTATCTATTTCTTGTTTGACACTTCATACATAAATCTTTAAAATTATTACTGTCCAGATGTGGCCTCACAAGCTTGATTTGTGCCAAAATTACATTTATTTTTCTATAAGTTTAAAGGATATGATTCATCATTACCAACAAATACAAAGATGTTCAATCTGTAATGATGCAGTCAATGTGAAACAAACAGACAGAGAGGACTGTTTGTACCTTGGAGTAGAGTCTGCAGATGTCCACTGCTGTCTGTCTGTCTGTCAGCCCGAGGATGGAGGCGAGCTCGTCTGCGCTGATCTTTGACTCCTGAGCTCCCGATTGACATCTGTCAATCATCCTCTCCAGAGCTGCTTGGACCTCCTGAGCCTCCACACTGACCAAGAAACAAAAACAATGAGGAGTGATGGAACAAAGGGGAATAATTCTGTAAGTTCTATGGTGGCGTCCCTCGTACCCGTGTTTGTGCAGTAGGGAAAGAGTTTCTCTGGAGGCCGGCTCCAGTGGGAGAGAGAGACCGCCAAGTTTACTGACAGGAATGCCGCCCTCCATCACGTAGTCTGTAGCTGGGATTCCTAAGGCCCTGAACAAAACACAAAGAAAATATTACAGACGTATCCCATTCATATATGTATACAATACAAGTTAAGGGTTTGTTATAACCAGTAATCTAAAAAGTAACTCTCATTGGAACACTTTGTTAGTTTGTTTAAAGCATCATTAACCCTGAATTTCCACGTAGTCTTGCATAATTGTGAATTTACGAGATAACAGGTTGAGCGACATATAAAACACCCGATTATATTTCCTGCGTGAGGTTGATTTGCTTAAGGCATCAATATCATTTCTGCTGTATTTTAAAAACACCCTGAACCCTTCTTTTCCTGAGTTGGGTCGATCTTCTTGGCAAAGATTGATGTGGAGTTAAAGCAGCTTCCAATGTAAACAGACTTGGTACGTATTTCCAGCGAACCTGTGTGGAGCTGCAAGCTCTGCAGACAGATTAAGGTGCAGGCCGTGGAAACAGACTGATTGAAGAGACTGGGGGTGACTTGCTGCAGACTGTGCAGTGCCTTTGGAATAATATGTAAGCAGCCTATGTGGAAATCAGGGGTAACTGTATTTGTTATGGAGCTGAAGGCTGTTAGCTCTCCTGTCACTCACTCAGCCATCAGTTTCTGGACGTTGTCAGCATACAGGTTGGGGTCGTTCTTTTCCTCCTCCGATGGCTTGTAAACTGGCAGAAACTGCAGCACAACAAAAAACATTTATTCCTATAAATTTAGTCAAAACAGCAGGTGAAAATGTAGGAGAAACTGAAGTCCGGGAGTTTTTATGCTCTGAAGTATCAACAAGAGTTTAAGAGTGAATCGTTTTGAAGCGGTCGTACCTCAACGGTCATGTTGGTGTAAAACTGTGAGGTTGTGTGCCAAACAGCCTCCACCCTAATGAGACAAAAAAAGAGCATAGCACTTCAAAAAGTATGATCCACAGTTTACAGACAAAGCAGCTCATTTTTTTATTCTTTCTATTTGAAAATTTACATTGACAATCTGCAGCACAAGGAAAGTAGTAAGTGAATATATTGCGGCCTGTTTCCAGTAAATTTCTTCACTGGTTGGCTTGTTTTGTACATTAACTGGTTCCTTTTCATGCAGATATGTTTTTTTTTTTTTCCTCTAAACGGTGTTCAAGCAAAGTTGTTACAATCTTTTCGTGTTCAAGCAAGTACAAATTAACAAGAATCAGAATCAGAAGCGGAGGGAGGATAAATAATTTTCCAGGACAATTCAAGCTTTTCCAGGACATTTTACTTTTTTCTCATTTTCCATGTTTTCCATGACTAGAAAATTGGTCAATCATTTTCCAGGTTTTCCAGGACGCGTGGGAACCCTGACGTAGAGTAAATTTGTTTTAATTGAATAAATCTGCTACAAACCAGTCATTTTCAGTAACAATAAACATGACAGGACCTACATGATTTCCTGCTTCAGGCACTTTACAAGATTTATTTAGAAAAACTTTTAACATTCTGAGCAGAGCCTTCTGAGAAGGGTTAAAGCGTCCTTGTAGTTGTATTCAAATATTTTACAGTCTTATTTAAATAACACACCGAGGTGATAGAGGACAGAGACACTCACCAGGTTGTTCCCTTGTAAGTCCAGCGCACGGTATCCTAAAAGAGTCGAAAAAACACTGACATCAGACAGCTGACACAGAATAAAATATCACCCTGCTAACAGACTGCAGTGAGTTTTATATAGCACATGCCCTCCTGCTTCACTCTCCTTCTGCAGGAAGCAGAGTGTAAACACATGGGGGCCTGAACAAACAGTACAGTAGACCATAAACACAGATACAGTCTGATAAAGAGGAGGATAGAGTGTGTTCACACCGAGCAGAAACTGATACAAAGGAGTTAAAGCCGAGTCTGGACCAGCTGCAGAAGCAGCTGCTGTACGGAGTGACATGCTGTAGAGCTATGCTACACATGTGTGAAATGCAGATTGCTCAACGTTTAGAGCAGGACAGGCTGTTTGCATAACACAGCGTCTTGATCTATGACGGGACTGTGTGCTAAAAAAACACCTTAAAATTCCTGTATGTATGGGATTTTCATGGAGAGTACACGCAATTAGTGTCTGGTCTGGTCTTGTGTGAGAGGGGAAAAGCCCGGACTAGTTTAAGACCTGATTCTGTCAGTTTAATTCCATTCATTGAAGACAGCATCAAGTATCTGCATAACATCATTATCTGTCAGTATCTATAATCACCTTTACGACAGTATCTGTTTTTCAGATACCTCCAGGCCAGAGACTTTGATAAAGAAATTAAACAAAAAGCAGCGAACTTAATGACGGATATTTTTATCAGTGCTTATACTGCAAAGGACAACAAGCATTTTGTGTCCCTGATTTATGAAAGACTGCAAACGTCCAAAAATGGCTCTGCTTTTCATGTTAAACGGAGTTGGGAGAAGGAATCAGGCCTGAAGATATCTGAAAATGATTTGTGTGATATTTGGGAACATCAGTCCAAGATGACTAATTCAAGTTCATTTTGTGAAAAATGTAAGAGACACTTTCTGAGCCCAAAATTAAACTTTAAGCAGCAGAGTTCACAGACTCAGAGTGATTGCTGGAGAAATGTCATTTTCACATCTCTTGGGCCTGCCCTTAAATTCATTCATATTGGCAAGAGATGGTGCTTGTAGTCGTGCATTAGTTTGAAGTGTTTTAATTTTTCCACTAAAAAAGGCTTTGGAAATAAAGTCTGAATGAAATGTCACACAGTTTTTTGTCCTACAAAAGTTTTATTCATAATGGTTCTATAAAATAGAAATAATATAAAAGGGCTTTTCATCTCAAGGAAAAAAGGACATTTTGTTTCTCATGAAATACAAAAAAGTTTCAAGGAAAATTCATGAATCATTTAATTTTAGTTTTTTTTAGAGTGGACCTAAAATGCTTTCATGTTTTCAAGGATTGTTTCAATCAAAAAAAACTCTTTAATGGCTTAAATGTCCAGATTCAGAAGAAAACGTAAGCTGGATTGCATTTACATTTACACTCACATTTGGGGCACAAATAATGTAACCAAAGCTCCTGATACTAGAAAGCACCCTGATAGCGCGAACCCCCACCAAGGTAGCTCATATATTGCTGTTACATCTATAAGCAATAGTTCTATGATAAAGTTACCATCATAATATGATTCCTTGACCTTGAAAACCCACACCTAGCACTCAGAATCATGTTGATATCATTACTAGTCAGACGGTTATGGATCACCATCAAAATCTGATCATTTTTAAGTTGGGCCATTACCAACATCTCCTGAAAATTTCAGCCAAGTCTGTCCAGTAGTTTCTGCGTAATCTTGCTAACAAACAAACAAACATACGCCAGCAAAAACCTGACCTCTTGGCGGAGGTAATAACTCAAAAGCAGCTTTAAAGGGACCTCATTCAATTCATTTGAAATCCCAATGCAACTAAATGAAGCCTGTCCTTCATCCTGTTGGTTAAAAACTCAAGTTGAGGGATTCGGTTTTTTGTTTAAGTGGGACAAATGTCACCTAGAGGTGTCATTTTTGTCTTTTTCCATAAACTTGAAGTTCAACAAGAATTTACTTACCAGCTTGTTTGGGTAACGTAACAGAACAGGTTGTACTGGGACTCCAGCAAGAAAGGCTCCTGGTGACAAAGAGGGAGAGAAGAAAGAGGCAGGGTGTAGTTCACATTAATGCAGCAGAGCACACCTTCATCATCTTGAAGCTGCGCCCTGTTCCTTCTCGACCAATCTTAATAGATTTACACGTGAGGTGACAAACTGTTCCGAGGCTGATTTCAGGAAAAACCAGAACAATTAAGTGTTCACACTCACCAGGTTTGAATTTAATTAGGGCTCGGCCATTAGTCGTGGTGCCTTCTGGAAACATCAGCATCTGGTCAAAAAGGAAAATGTCAGTAAATAAGTGAAGACATGCAGCCGAGCCTGTTTGCATCTCCTGAAGGTGAATTTAAATAAGTGTGTACAATATGTAGCTTCAGTAAATAAATGCACATATGAGACAGTTCCCAAGCTTCTCTTCATTTGTCTTAAACTATAATAACTGATTTAACATAGGTAAGCCTTAAGCTGCTTTCACACACTAAACTTTTGGCCAAATTTTGCTGACATATACGGAAACAGACCCAAGTTAAAGGGATACTCCAATTTTTTTTGTTCTTTTCGTGTCTTTCCTCACTCCCAAGCATGATCTTTCGACTGTGCGTGCAGCAACAAGGAAGAGACAGGCAAAGCTCGCCCAACGCTAATTAGCTTAGCTCAAACACTGGGAGTCAATGGGAAGTGCTAGCCTGCCTCTGCCTACAGTCATCAGATAAACTCTTCAGCAACTCTAAACTGTCCGATTTGCTTGTGGTGACTAATTTTTTTTTCCTACGTTATGTTACGCTTTCTATTCTTAGACAAAGATTTGAAATAAATACGTGTTTTGTCGACCTACAAGCATGTCTGCGGTGGTTTGCCCATGCGCCCTGCATTTTAGTTTTGTATGCATTTCTTTTGAAAATTACATGAAGTGCAAGTCTTAGTCTAAAAATAGATAACCTAACATAAGGCGGTAAAAAAACGAGTTACACGCACTCAGGACCGTTTAGAGTTGCTGAAGAGTTTATCTGATGACACTAACACTACCCATTGACTTCCAGTGTTTGAGCTAAGCTAATTAGTGGTGGACGAGTTCTGCCCATCTCTTCCTTGTTACTGCACACACAGTTGAAAGAATGGGGTCTATCTAACGTCAGTTGTTCAATACTGATATTCATCTTGTGTAGAAAAGTATGCATGCTTAAAAATGTCCAATGTTTGCTCCAACACACTTGTAAAGGCCAGCAAGGATTGACCTCCGCTGACCTTTTCTACCTTCAGTTCTTATTACCCTCAGCTTTTTCCTCCTCAAGACTCCTGTTGTACGACCTGAGGTGTCCTTTTGCGGACAGCTGTCAAAGCATGTTGTCAGAATACCAACACCAGCTGCAGCTGCATACGGTGAAATGTTAAACGACTGCTTCATATGGCGTTCTTTCAGTGACTTCACAATTTAACATAAAGCAGCGCAGAGCTATGTTAGGCCAAAGCTACAACCCATGTGTTGTATCTACGTTGCCGAACCTTTAAAATCTGTCAACAATTTTTCATTGGAGCATCAGGAAACATCAAACTCCACCAGCACACTGTCAGCATAAGAACCTGCGTTAGACTTAACTAGATTGACCCCAAGAGCGTACTTTCTAACTTTAATGATTTCTAAATGTAGGTCATCAGCTGATGTAGGTTGATGTGTAAATGCAGCTCTACTGCTGTTGCTTCTATTGTCAAATGTTTTTTCTTTTTTAAGCTGTGACAAAAGAGGAGGGTCTTCCTGTTCGGACTACAGCCAAAACGTTGGCTGACTGTATCTGTGTTATGACTCAAATTAAAGGGAGGGAGCAGCAGATTAACTTTTGTAAACACGTCTTTGGTAACCAGTCATTAAAGCGCTCACCTGAGGCCAGTAGCCATCAGAGGTCAGCCTCTGCGTGAGCTCAGCCACGGCCTTTTTCCTCGACTCTGGATCTTTTCTGCTCACAAGGACGGACTGGTTGAACTCCAGCAGAGCTGCAACAAAAGCACACAAAATTAATGATGTGCAAGAAAAATCTGACCCAGACCCGGGGGAAACAGAAGCCCAAAGAGCAGAGACCGGAAGAGCCAAATCAGGCGGAGAGTGAGTCACTGTTTATCTTTGGATGTCTTTGCACGGCTCATTTTCCCTCTGCCCCTCCACTCTAAACACCACTCCTGCTTTATTGCCTTATACTGAAGATGGAAAACCTTTCAGACTGAAAACTATACAACAATATGTTGTAAAGAGTTTCCTATTTCAGACAAATAAGGTCAAATGATGTCATCGTGGATTAAGAGACACAAATGACTCGTGAATAAATGAATGAATTCTGCCTCTCTGGAGGAGGAAGTATGAAATACCTGGCTGAGTAAACAAACCAGCATTTTTTTTATTCATCACCTGCCAAGGTCAAAGGTTTGCACTTTCTTCAGGCTGCTATCTTTGTGTCAGCCTCAAGGCATTTTTTTTGTTTATTTTTGTGTTACTCCACTGCCTGTCCTCCAAGACCATAAACTAATTATGCTTTCATTTTACAGGCACTTCAACAGTTCAGGGTTGCTCACAGACAATTGCCCAAGTCCCTCCGATCCGAGTCCCAAGCAAGTGTCAAGTCATTTGGTCCAAGTCTCAAGCAAGTCAAGTTGAGTCGAGTCACAGGTTGTGTTAAGTCCAGTCCCTCACCATTGTTCCCCAGCCCACCCAAAAAGCACTCAGGTTTATATCTTGAAGAGAGAAGCCTTATCCTCCTAAGGTCAATGTGAAAAAAGAGCCTGCAGACTAGTCTGCATGGATTAAACCAGCATAAAGCTGTTCATTTATCCATTACAACATTACATGTCTGATCATTTAGACCGAGGTAGATGGGAAAGGCTACATTCCATTAAAGAAATGGTATGTTTTATACTAAAAAATATGTTTATTTGGAACATTTTGCAATATTTAAATTGCAGGCTCAAACTGCCTTTCTGACATTTTTCAAGTGTATTTTTTCAGAGGTAGCTAAAATGATATCCACATGAAAAAAAAACATGCTACAATTTTTCCGACTCATGTTGTTTCAAGTCGAGTCTGGAGTCATTGTCTCCCAAGTCTGAGCTGAGTCTCAAAGAGCAAACAATGGGTCGATTAATCCCCTCACCTCCAATGACCGGCAGGCTGGTGTTCTCGGACCGTGACACCACTGTAGCGAGCTCAGTCGGACAAAGAACCAGCATGTCCAGGAAGCTGCTGTGTGGTGCCACCACCAGCACAGGCGCCTCCTTCAAGTCTGCCATGCGTCCTTTCACCTTCAACCAGAGGAAGCCCAGAGAGAAGAACGCGGCGCGGCTCAGAGTCCGAATGATGGGGTGGAGGAACCACTGCCGCCAGCCCTTCACAGGGCGAGAGCGCTCCTCCTCTGACAGGCCGACCAATCTGAGCCGAGCTAGAGGCCACATGATGAGGAAGAAGAGGGCTGCCAGGGTGACTCGGAGAGGGAAGAGAACGCTGCCCAGGATGATGCCCTATAAAATAGAAGAAGAGTTGTTTGTGGCTCCTAATGTAAAAGGAAAATAGCAATTTTTCCACAAGGAGCTGTTCATAAGTTTTAAGTCGTCTAAAAATAATCAAATCAAATACGTTCCATCTGTTTTCTAAAAGCTCAATATGTTGTGACAAAGTTCACTTGTTAGAAGTGTTTTAACACCGTGTGCAAACAAAAACATGGCTGATATTCAAACTCCTGCAAGGGACTTTGAGTAAATTTCTCCATACTTGCACTTCAAGTTGTGGGTCAGGGCCAAAAAGTGGTCCCCAAGTCATTTTAGGTGGGTCATGATCTGTACTGGTGCTGTAGATTGACGGAGTCCACTCAATGAAAGGTAGACTCAGCTAGCTGCATGCCAAATCAGTAAGTGACAAGGTCATCAAGTGGCGAAAACCTGTTTTAATTTTTGGTAAAGCAAATGTCATAACATTTTTTTTACTCTTACTTTCTCAGAAAGTACATACTACAACCAAACAAGTTAGTTCTCTGTATGTAAACTTAATGAGTAAGTTTTCTCACAATGTAAATTCAGCAACCAAACCAGTTAGTTCTCTGTATGTAAACGCGGCACCTTAATGAGTAAGTTTTCTCAGAATGTTAATTCAGCAACCAAAGCAGTTATTTTTTGGAAATGCAAATGCAGCAACCCAATGAGGTAGTTTTCTCTGACCTTAAAGGCATCAACCCAATGGTTTAGTTGTCTCTGACCATAAACGCATCAACCTAATGATTTAGTTTTCAAAGAATTTAAAGGCATCAGTGAGTTAGTTTTCTCAGTATGTAATCCCGGCAACCAAATGAGTTAGTTTTCATAGAGTTTAAACGCATCAACCAAATGATTTAGTTTTCTCAGCATGTAATCCCAGCAACTTAATGAGTTAGTTTTCAAAGAATTTAAACGCATCAACCAAATGAGTTAGTTTTCAAAGAATTTCAACGCACTAACCAAACCAATTAATTTCCAAGAACTGTGAATGCAGCAGCCTAAAGAGTTAGTTTTCAAAGAATTTAAACACATCAACCGAATGAGTTAGTTTTCAAAGAATTTAAATGCATCAACCAAATGAGTCTGTTTCCTCAGTATGTAAATGCAGCAACCAAACCAGTTAGTTTTCCAAGACTGTAAATGTAGCGACCTAATGAGTTAGTTTTCTCAAAATTTAAGCGCATTAACCAAATGAGTTAGGTTTCATAGAATTTAAATGCATCAACCAAGTAAGTTAGTTTTCTCAGTATGTAATCCCAGCAACTAAATGGGTTCGTTTTCAAGGGAATTTAAGCACATCAACCGAATGAGTTAGTTTTCTCAATATTTAAACGCATTAAACAAATGGGTTACTTTTCAAGGGAATTTAAACACATCAGCTGAATGAGTTAGTTTTCTCAGAATTTAAAACACATTAACCAAATTAGTTAGTTTTCAAAGAATTTAAATGCATCACAAATGAGTTAGTTTTCTCAGAATTTAAAACACATTAACCAAATTAGTTAGTTTTCAAAGAATTTAAATGCATCACAAATGAGTTAGTTTTCTCAGAATTTAAACAAATCAACCTAAAGAGTTAGTTTTCAAATAATATAAACTCATCAACCCTATGAGTCATTTTTTTCAGAATGTAAATGCAGCAACCAAATGAGTCAGTTTTCCAACAATGTGAATGCAGCAACCCTGAGTTAGTTTTCCCAGTATGTAAATGCAGCAACCAAACCAGACATTTTTTGTAGAATACAAATTCAGCAACCTATGAGTCATATATCTAAGAATGTGAATGCAGCAACCAAATGAAATGGTTTTCTCTGAATGTAAACACTACAACCAAATAAGTTAGTATTCCTAGGATGTAAATGCAGCAACCAAAGGAGTTACTTTCCTCAGTATGTAATCCAGGCCATGTAATGAGTACCTTTTCTCATTATATGGCATGGTAATGTAACAGTAATGTTAAAAAAACTGTCATGAATGACTGCCTGATGAATCAGTAAAAGCACTGAAAACCTGGAGGGACATAAACCCCTGGTTAGTTTTCACCATTTTGCCACAAAGATTTTTTCCCCTGAGGTCTTGTTCCTTATCTCTGAAAACAAATGCTGTTTCTTCCTTGATAATTTGTTGATTTTTCAAGATCTCTAGAAAACAAACAAATGTATGTTTTCATTGGAATTGAAGTAAATAAAGTTAGTGGATGTATGCCATCTTCAACTGTTCTAGTTTCACACCTTGTTCTAAGTTGATCAAGTTTTTACAGACTGTGCCCATTTCTCCTTCTGATTGAACATTAACTCAAACACAAGATTTTACCAGTGTGGGAAAACTGCTCCTATCATTATATCACTAATGTACGCTAAGATGCCAAATGCTACTTAAGTGGCTTTCACAGAGTTGCGTAACTCTGTGCCTCTCAGCCTGTGGTATGTTATGATGCGTCATTGCCCTAGACATTTTGTGCCAGGTCTATTATGCTTAAGCACTGATGTCAGATACAGGCCTTGAGAGACTGTCATTTGTTTGGGGTGGCTACGGAATATGTAAAAATCATGTATATTAAATTAAAATTTCCAAAAGGACATTATCTAATAAATAATCTTTGAACCAACCTTACTTGTTTGAATATGGCGCAATGCAGAAAGAGTTGGTGTTAAGTTACAATTTCTTGTCAGAAGGGCTGGGTGATATGGACAAAAATTATAGCTCAATACATTAAGCTAAATGGAGAGAGAACATATACCTTTATATATTATTCTGTTACATAATGAAAACAAATAATCAGTTTTTGGTCATATCCATATGTCACAAAGGCTCAGTGATTAACAGCTAGTGGTCATATGTTTGCATACAAGCCCTACATGAAAAAAAACCTGAAATAAACTGCATGTGTGTGAGCAAATTTTTAATATAACACTTTTTATATAAAGTAAAATAAGATACATTTAAGACTTAGTGATTCAGATATGTTTCTTTGGCTTGTGGCGGTCAATAGGCATATTAGCTAAAAAAAAAAAAAAATTGAAACGGCAATATATCCCCATACACTCCTTGATGATTCATGCATTGTAACATACTTTATAGACTCGATAAGGCCCAAAGTGTTGGGCAATATCACCCATTGTGAAGTTCACAGGTGGCAGTAGAAGGCAAACTACATGATGTTCTAAACTTTTTCCCCTCTGTTTTTGCTTCTACAAAAGAGAACAAAAGTTAGTTTGACTTTTGTTAAAGGTGTTGTCAATGTTCACATTATATTGTATCATGAGGTTGCTGAAAACACCAAGCCCTAGAGCTTAGCCTACTGCTGCTGGTTTTATTGTAAACAATCTTTACACTAAGTATTAGGATGAGCATTTAGCTTAAAAGAAACACTTAGGAGATAATCAGAAACTATTTTGACATAAACAATATGTGTTAACCTATGTCTGCTTCATACATGCTTAAATAAGTTTCTAATGCATTTCCCAGCAGTTTAAATTGCTGCCTAATTGGTACCAGGTGGCACATTTTGGGTCTAAATTGAGCCTTTTGTGTTACTATTGCATACTCTTCAAACTTTTCCTACAAATATACTTAACTTTCTATGAATATTTCACCAGTGGTTGTGTTTATCTTAAATTTCAATATGGCGACTTTAAATTGACCGTTACCCTGATCCTCTGCGCGTGGGTCATCTTCACTTCGTGGATGAACGGATGTGGATACTCTTGCGTGGATGAGTGACAGTTCTCCATGGCGACGGAACAAACCTGAATGGCACGGAAAACTACGAAAAGTCCTTTAAAAATGGAGGAAAGTTACACAAAACTCCCTTTTCTGTTAACGTGAGTGATGAGAAGTAAAACAATGTGGGCAAACTTAAGTTGTTTCCGTGTTTTTAAAGTTACTCCCTCTAAAATAAACCGTTAGGTCGTCTCGAACAGGGATTAAAAATAGACGTTGACGCAGCGTAAAAAACGGCAGAGGACTTGACACAAAAATACACACACAAAACGACGAAAACTCGCTAAAAACAAACTTTTCGGCCTCTCATCCTTCACATGGCGAAGCTCACGCTGAGTAAATCAATCCATCCTTTCAGTCCTGTATTTTCCTCACCTGTCCCGCCCCTTTATGGCCTGACAGCCCGGCCTACCGTCACTCAGGGGCGGGTCAGGCGAGTCAAACCGGTCCCTGAAACTCGTCCCAAAACTCTGAGGTAGCCTCTTAGCCATGAAAGTAATTTAGAAAATGAAAAGTAATACATAAATAGGCAAATGGAGAGGGTGAGTAAATGGTTTGTAAATAAATAGATTGCTAAAAATATATAAGAAGGAAGCTGTATATTTGTATTGTTTATAGTTTTGACAGTCTATTTTGTGTTTTTACGTTGAATGTCAACAGTTTTGATAAGTATCACAAGTAAAAGGGTGGAGTTTTTGGATGTTGTTGACAGGGGCTCTGCCAGAAATTCTTTGCCCCAGAGCCCTATTCCAAACCAGTTCTGAAAAGTTGTGAAAAACACAGAATCTATAAAGCAAATCACTATATTATTTGACCACTTATAATTATTACAGCCAAGTTACTCTGTTTAAAGACACAACTAAGCTTGAAACACTAGGGGAAACACCTCTCAGATGAAATTACTGAATAAAAAGTGAGTCAAACCATCTACTATACAGACCTTTGCCCTCTTTACAGCCCCCTGGGTGCTGATACTGAGATGTGTTTATGGTAGTAAGAGTATATTTTTAGCAGTGGGAAATTTGGTTTATTTTGGAGATCTGGATCATTTTGCTAAGTATAGCAGTTATAGCTGTCATTTTTGGCAACTAAATTGCTCAGTTGCTTTCCGTTTTGGCTTTAATCAATTCTGTCAAATTTTTTGACAATGTGCATGTATTTTACTCATGTTACACCTAATTAAATGGAAGTCTGGTTTTCAGAAAATATTTGACACTTTTAAGCAGGAGCCCATCTGTCATGGAGAAGTGCGAAAGAAAAAAGATCACTTTACAATGTCTTTCAAATTATAATAAACTCAAAGTAAATAAAGGGAAATGACTCCCAAGCTGCAATTTAATGAGTTGGTTCTTTGAGCTGATTTGTCCACAAACAACCCACTACAGCAATACTGTTATTTTTCTTGTAATGATGAGGTTTCATAACTTCTTTTTCAAGTTATGAATCTTTAAGCATAGTATTGACATTTCTCTCTGGACTGCTATTTTGTTTGTTGATGTTAATGTTGAAAAATCTGACTTACACATGCCTGAGTTTACTGACCAGTGATGTTTTGGGTTTTTTTTTACTATGTGTTGAGTTTTTTTTTTTTTTTCTTTTTTTTACAAAATTTGTCTGATTATTCTTCCCAGAAAATGTCCTTATGATGCACATTTTGAATACTTTGATTTGTATGATACTTGCAAAATGAGGAATTTCAGGTGGTCAGGTTTAGACAAAAAATGTTTGCAAAAGAGGAAATAAGCAAAATTAAACATATCATATTATTTAAAACAACTTAAATGATATTCTTTATAGCATATTGCTTTAATGACAGACCTATAATTTAACTCAGTATATTTATGTACTGTGCATTCTCTCAAAGTGAAACTACCACCCCCTACTTTTTCTTCTTCTTAAGTGGACCTTCACTCAGTTTCCACCCTCAACATCTTTTCCGCAATGACTCCTCTGAAGCCTTCAGCTCTCTACTATTTGCCTGAGGGCACAAAGAAACAGAGGAAGACAGAAAAAGAAAGTTTCATTTCAACGCAGTAAAATGCATTTAATAGAGGATTTCAATATTGTGTGTATCATTTCTGTACCTTCCTAAATGGCGGCAGTTTCACTTAAACTAAGAAAAAAAATCTGATTTTTCTGCATTAATCTCTCAAACCTCTTCAGCTCTACTCAAAACTACCAAATATTTCAGGACTTTCACCCTTAAATACTAGCTTGAATATATGTTTCCACTTGTTTTTCTAAAAAAAAAGACCCTACAAAAATTAGATTTCTCTAAAATGAATGGTAAGGGTGGTGTCAGACTTAAAATTTTGAACTCTCTGGGGACCTTGAGCCCAAAATGTACACACAAAAACCTTCTACAAAATATTCATACACCAATATTTTATCTCTAAAACCACTAAAGCTCTGATCAAAACGACCAAATAGTCATCACGTTTCATGACTTTTACCCTTTAAATGTGAAATTTGGATATGTGATGCTACTAGTTTAACTAAAAAATAGTCCATATAATTCATGTTATGTGCATTCATAAGGGATGTGTTTAATTTTTTTTTGAAGTAGGCTGATAAATATATCAGAGGGAGGCCATGACCTTCTGCACTCAAAGACATTGATAATATGAACACACACACGTGTTAGTAAGTTTTTGCAGATGGCTGCTCTCACAGCAGAAATAAACCTGCTTTAATACCTGACATATCCAAGACTCTCACCGCCAGCAATGATCCATCCCTGACAATTTATTATATAAAGAATAAGTCTTCTTTTTTGTGTTTTTTTTTTTTTTAATTAAAAAGTGGTAACATGGATTCAAACTGGCCTCAAGGTTAAATCCTGAGAATTACTAAATATTTGGGTGTGTTGAGCAGAGCTGAAGTGGACTGAGAGATTCATGCAAAAAGAGCAGAAAGTATGATGATTTTAAAGCAGTTTTTTATGCATATAAAAAAGACAAGATTTAATCTGAAAATATTAGTTCTGCAACTGAAAAAAATGACATCACATTAAAATATACGACAGAGGATTAGGGCCACATTAAAAAAAAGGAAAGTTACAAGAATTAAGTAATAAACTTATGAGAATAAAGTTGAAAAGTAACAAGAATAAAGTCAAAAAGTTATGAGAATAATCTCATAAAGTACAGGACTTAAGTCATAAAGTTACAGAATAAAGTTGAAAAGTTACAAGAGTAAAGTTAAAAAGTTAAAAGAATGAAGCGAAAAATTACGAGAATAATCTCAAAGTTACGAGTATAAAGTCGAAAAGTTACAAGAATAAAGTCATGAAGTTACGAGACTAAAGTAAAAAAAATATGCTAATTGAAATGTTACGAGTATAAAGTCATGAAGTTACGAGTATAAAGTCAAAAAGTTACGAGAATAAAGTCGAAAAGTTACAAGAATAAAGTCATGAAGTTACAAGAATAAAGTTGAAATGTTACGAGTATAAAGTCATGAAGTTACGAGAATAAAGTCAAAAAGTTATGAGTATAAAGTCAAAAAGTTACGAGGATAAAGTTGAAAAGTTATAAGTATGAAGTCATGAAGTTACAAGAATAAAGTAAAAAATTTGTGTGAATAAAGTTGAAATGTTACGAGTATAAAGTCATGAAGTTATGAGTATAAAGTCAAAAAGTTACGAGAATAAAGTCGAAAAGTTACAAGAATAAAGTCATGAAGTTACGAGAATAAAGTTGAAATGTTACGAGTATAAAGTCATGAAGTTACGAGAATAAAGTCAAAAAGTTACGAGAATAAAGTTGAAAAGTTACAAGTATGAAGTCATGAAGTTACAAGAATAAAGTAAAAAATTTGTGTGAATAAAGTTGAAATGTTACGAGTATTAAGTCATGAAGTTACGAGAATAAAGTCAAAAAGTTACAAGAATAATCTCATTGCCATTTTTTTTATAATTTCTTTTTTTGTCACCATTATTTTGGGCTTTTATATTTTATCCCTTAACTTGCATTATTTTATGTACTCATATTTTATGGCTCAGTGTGCATTAGTTACCACGAACATTTTTACTTCATTTCATATGTTTGACTTTTGTCAAGGTAGAAGGAAGATACCGTAAATAATTTTCCAGGACAATTCAAGCTTTTCCAGGACATTTTACTTTTTTTTCCCTCATTTTCCACACGTTTTCCATGACTGGAAAATTGGTCAATCATTTTCCAGGTTTTCCAGGACATGTGGGAAGCCTGACGTAGTCAACCCCAGGCCGCCCGAGACATCATAGTCCACATTTTGCGCTCACTCTAATAAAAACCCATAACAAAGCTAAGTTTGACACAATTCATTTTTTCATCTATTACATTTATTGACACAATTTAAAGATTTTTTCTGCCATTCAGGATTTATTCCATAAACATTTCCAGAGAAAGAGTCAGTATAAATTAAACGGAACTATAAATTAAAAAGGTTGGTTAAATGTGCGGGGTAGCATGCTGAAAACAAGCCGTCAAAATGAAATGTCACAACGAGAGAAACAAAATGGAAGCTAAGAAGAAGAAAAAACAGGCTGTTAAGACGTTGTTATATTGATTCATAAAGTTCTGTGTTCATCTGAGGGAGTTAAAGGTTGTTTCAGTGGTGTCCCAACTCTTATAGAACTACATATTTAACATTCTGTGAAGTAACCTGATAAATGTTGTATCTGCAGAGAGAGTACAGTCGTCACAGCAGCCAGTGTTGATCTGCTGAGAGTAAAAATCTGATGGATGGGAATGATGAAGGCCGTCAGAGGCAGGAAGACGCGTCCTAAAATAAAGAGCTGTTCCTTTTTCTGTAAAACAAGCGTGGTGTGAATGTTGAACTGTTGTGATAAACGCTGAACAGCCTGTACAGTATAAACCTCTGTAAAATATCTGAATGTGTTTATGTGCACGCCGAGTCGTCCTCACAGCACCATCCCTCCACCCATGATCTCCAACCTCTGAGGACAAAGAAAAACAGGAAACACAACATTAAATCAGGAATTCTTTCACAAATACAACTTTATGTGGGTTTAGTAATTATTCTAAACTTTAAATTCAATCTTCTCTTTGGACTTCTTTCATCTATAACACCATTTTTTTAGGAATGCACATTATTATTGGCATGATATCATAACAGCACTAGTGTTCATTTTGTCGACTAGTTATTTTTGTCATAGTTTTCGTCAACAACCTTTTTTCCCCTGACGAAAAATAGACTATAATTTAAAAAAAACCAAGTGCACATGGACAAAAACTAAAACTGAAGTAACTGACATTTTTGTCAAGAGATAAAAACTAGACTAAAATTAAAACAATTGAGATTACTAAATTCTGATTAAAACTGAAAGATATTCGAGGCAAAAGACTAAAACTAAATTAAAAAGTGCTGTCAAAATTAACACTGATCAGCACTGATTATCAGCAGGCCCGTCCACAGGAATGAGCTCAACTCAAACACTGGGAGTCAGTGGGTATTGTTAGCCTACCTCTGCCCACAGTAATCAGATAAACTCTTCAGCAGCTCTCATGTGTGCTTGTTGTGACTTGTTGTGCTTTGCTTTATTTACCTACTAACAAGCACATTCGTGGTGGTTTGTGCATACACCCTGTGGTTTAGTTTCATAAGTATTTCTGTCGAAAATTGCATAAAATGCTAATCTTGGTCTCAAAATAGAAAACGTTACATGACACGATGAAAAAATGACTCACAAGCACACAGGACAATTAAAACCATTAAAGTTGTGGCATATCGTACAAAAAATAAACCAGTATTGTACATACTTCATTCTTTTTGCAGCTGGCATGTTGACATCAAAGTAAAGGTGCACATTATTTAATTCTCAATTCAGAAAGACCAAAATTAAAGGTAAATCAAAGCCTTAAACATTAGTTTGTATCGAATTAGTTAGAATCATAATAACACGGAATTTCTCAGGGGCCACATTAATGCGTCAACTCATCTCATAATAATCCAACTAGACTAATTTGAGTTAATTTAATTCAATGTTAAAAAACTTCAACGATAAAAGTAAAGAAATCTTGTTTATAATATGGGGCTCTGTAGAAAAATTGGGTAAATGCACAACAAGGTTTATAACAAGAAAAATCTAATATTAGTATTCAGTATCTGCCTTTAAGATATAACACTGCTGAGTCTGAATACATAAAGTTTGTGAAGGTGTTTCATCAGATTAAATCAAACAGGATTTTAAAGGGCTCGAGTGGCGGGCATGTGCAGCCCTCTACTGGCCAATATGTGAACTGCAGCACCAAAACACCATCCATCCTCCATCAATCCATCCTCCATCATCTACACTGACTATCCCTTTCAGGGTCACAGTGGCAAACCGGCAACCTTCTTGCTGTGAGGCACACGCACTACCTGCTGCTCTCCCCAAACCACAGCGAAAGTGAAAACAAACTACATGTGCATCTCAATAAATCAGAATATTGTTGTAAAGTTACTTTGTTTCAGTAAATTAATTTGAAGGTGAAACTCGATTATGTACATTCATTACAGAGTGATTTATTTCAAGCTTTTTTTCTTTGAATGTTCATGATTATGATTACAGGTAAAGAAAACCCCAAAATCGTTTTCTCAAAAACTTAGAATATTGTGAAAAAGTTCAGTTTCGTAGACTTGTCCCACTCTGATCAGCTAATCAACCTTAAACAGTTGCCAAGGTTTAATAAGTCTTTAATTGTTTTCTGTTCATGCACAAGGAGCTTCAACTGAGTACTGAGTGTATGGAAATGGATTTCAGTCGGCCAACATTTCTGTGTTAGAATCATTTTTAGGGCTGAACAATATATCGCTATCGTATCGATATCAAGATATGAACACTCAAGATATTGATATCGAAAAGCAACGATATAAACAATACAGATTTGCCCCGCGCTAAAACTGCACTTTCCACATTCTTTTGTATTATGATGTTTTTATTTTTCTGAAAAATGCTTGGTTTTCACCGAACCTGTAGTCGTATCGTATCGTATCGATATCGAGATATCTGGCATGAATATCGAGATATGAAATTTTGTCAATATCGTTCAGCCCTAATCATTTTTAATGGTTTTATGTGCTATTCAAATTTACTGAGATACTGAATTTGGGGTTTTGATGAGCTGTGAGCCAAAATCATCAAAGTAAAAAAAATGAAACACTTCACATAAATCACGCTGTGAGTAATGAATCTGTATAATGTTTGAGTTTTACTTTTGGAGTTAAATTACTGAAATAAATTAACTTTTCAATGATATTCTAATTTATTGAGATGTACTTGTTTGTGGTAATGCATTGCTACTGAACATCCAGAATAAAAAAAGACAAATTCAGCCAAACCAGACAACAAAGAATCTGCTTTAAAGGGAATATGCCAACTTTTTTTTCGTGTCTTTCTTCACTCTAAGGCCCATGACAAGCAGATACACTCAATTCTTTTGACTGTGCATGCAGTCACAAGAAAGAGATAGGCAAAGTTCACCCACTGCTAATTAGCTTAGCTCTAACACTGGGAATCAATGGGTAGCATTAGCCTGCTTTTATGTAATTTTCAAAGAAATACATATAAAACTAAACTGCAGGGTGCATGCAAAAACCACCGTGGACGTGCTTGTAATAGGTCAACAAAACAAAGCACGTGATGATGACTGTAGGCAGAGCCAGGCTAACGCTTCCCATTGACTTCCAGTGTTTGAGCTAAGCTAACTAGCGGTGGGCGAGCTTAGCCCGTCTCTTCCTTGTTACTGCACGCACAGTCGAAAGAATGGCGTCTATCTGCTTGTCATGGACTCTGGAGTGAAGTAAGACATGGAAAGAAAAAAAGTTGGCGTATCCCTTTAAGTTGATGGACTGAAAAAGATGCTACGGTCACTTATTCATGATCTGTTAGTCACAAAAAATAAAGTAAAAGCTGTTAAAGAAACAGGACACAACAAAAACATGAGAAGAGTTGTGTAGACCCTCACCTGAGGCGGGTCAATGAAAGCCAGCCAATCAGACGAGTGCGTCGGCAGCAGTCCCATTGACTGACACTTATAGATGGCCAACGCCGAGCCCAGCAGGTTCCCGATCAGGTAGACCAGACCCTGAAGCCACTGCTGACTGGAGCTCTCCAACAACTTAAAGGCTGAGACACAAGAGAGGACACATGAACACCTTGAGAAACAAAAACCAGGCCCAGGACTTAAGTTTGAGAGGAGGACTGTGGACACTCACTGGCTGACATGGACATGAGCGCCTGGATGGGCCTCCAGGCCATCATACACACCATCATGATGGGGAAGATGGAGATGGTGTTTCCTGACATGTACATGATGAACAGGTTCATGGGGATCTGCTTCAGGGGCCCCAGGGCCACGTCCCAGCAGCGCTGTCAGAACACAGAGAGGGAGACACACTCCAGGAGTTAATCAGTTTGTAGTCATTTTAACTTCAGTGATGCAGATTTTCTGGACTTCATGATCACTCTTATGACAAATAAACTAAACCTACAAAGATGTGACCACTTTTACGAAGCACATCATGAGTCCTCAGTTGATGTTTTAATTTACCAGGGATGGGAAATGGTATGATTTTATTGATATCAGTGCCATCAAAGGGACACGCCAACTTTTTTTTTGTGTTCATTTCTTGCCTCACTCCTGAATCCATGACAAGCAGATAGACACCATTCTTTGACTGTGTGTGCAGAAACAAGGAAGAGACGGGCAGAGCTCGCCCTCTGCTAATTAGCTTAGCTCAAACACAGGGAGTCAATGGAAAGTGTTAGCCTGCCTCTGCCTACAGTCATCAGATAAACTCTTCAGCAATTCTACACAGTCCTGTATGCTTGTTCTGACTGTTTTTTTATGTTACGTTATCTGTTTTTTAGACTAAGGTTAGCAAGTTTGCCTTGTTTTGTTTGCCTACTTCCAAGAATGTCCCCGGTGGTTTGTGCATGCACCCTGCAGTTTAGTTTCATCTGTAGTTCTTTCGAAATTCACACGAAACGTTAATCTTAGTCTAAAAATAGGTAACATCACATAATGCAGTAAAAAAAACGAGTCACAACAAGCACACAGGACCATGTAGAGTTGCTGAAGAGTTTATCTGATGACTGTAGGCAGAGACAGGCTAGCACTTCCCATTGACTCCCAGTGTTTGAGCTAAGCTAGTTAGCGGTGGGTGAGCTCTGCCCGTCTCTTCCTTGTTATTTCATGCACAGTCTAAAGAATGGAGTCTTTCTGCTTGTCATGGACTCTGGAGTGAAGCAAGACATGTAAAGAAAAAAAAATGTTGGCGTATCCCTTTAACAATTCTGCTTATCAAACCGATTCTTTAACGATTCCTTTATCGATATTCTGTGAAGGCAAAGAATATCGAGGTCATCCATTGTAATTTGTAAATATTTTTCCAGCTTTCAATTGAAATAAATAGATTTCCTTCCTTCTCCACCTCTTCTGTTAGTTTCTGGTGTTTCCACACACTGAAAGTAATTTCTCCTGACTGCCTCTGATAAGTGTGTGATGTCCTTGATTTGTAAGGCATGCAGGACAGAGTGGAAGGAACTGATAGGGAAATTTATAAGCAAAAACATTAATGATACTGATTCTCAACTGGAATTGGTTTTTGATTCCCATCCCTTCTTTTTACAATGCTTTCCTTTTATCAAGAACATGACTCATCTGTGTATTTTTGTTTCAGGACAATCATCATACTGTTAATGTCTCTGACTATAAAGTGTAATTTAGTATTTAAGCAACACCAGCATCCATGACAAGCCCAAAAAAAACCTCGACACTCACGCTTACCAACAACACTGACAAAAGTCGATCTGAGAATAAAAGTCTGTCCTCTCTGCTCACCTTCTCCACCAGGTTCTTGTCGGTCTCCTGGATGCTGGTGTCGGGCACAGGTTTCTCAGAGTAACCGATGGGATAAACGACGTCTCCCTGCCCGCCCTGTCTGTCACGACTCCTGCAGAAAGGAGACAACTCTTACATGTTCAGCTGTTGTCTCCCACAGGTAACCACTCAGCTCTTATTTGTTTACTTTTCCATAAACAGACATTTTTCTCTGTACTCTTTGTGACTGTATACTTTGTGTGTGTACCTGGTGTTGCCCAGGCTCAGCTCCAGAGCCCACTTCATCCTCCTGGCCCCGCCTCCTCCTCTGGTCGACAGAGCTCCGCCCCCTTGTCCCCCTGGAGACGCCATGGCAACTGGCTGCACTGCTGGACCTTAGAGACAGAGAGTACCTGCATGAGAGGATAAAGGAAAAACAAACTGGAGTTTACTTACAAGCACATCCGCGGTAAGTTGTTTGTAAGTTGCATGAACAGGAGAAAGGACAAACAAACCAGAGTCACGAGAAAATGGTTAAATGTCAAGCACTTTATTAAAGCATCATGTACCAAATTCAACCACTTTTCATTCCATTGTCTGTACTTATTATACCTTTCAGGGTCATGGGGGCTGGAGCCTATCCCAGCTGACGTTGTGCAAGAGGTAGGTACACCCTGAACTGATCGCCAGCCAATTGCAGGGCCACATAGAGAGATGAACAACCATTCATGCTCATACTCACACCTAGGGACAATTTGGAGTCAACAACCAACCTAATAAGCATGTTTTTGCTCTGTAGGAGGAAGCCAGAGTGCCTGGAGAGAACCCACGCATGCATGGGGAGAGCATTAAAACTCACACACAGAAAGGCCCTGACCGAGAAAGGCTGGAGCCAATTTCAGTGCCCAGATATTGGCTGCAATTATCACCTGAAACTGATAATCAGCGTTTTAGGCCAACATCTGCTGACACTGAAATCAGACAGATAATATCATGCATCCCTGTATTTTTTAACGCAAAGAAAAACTTTTCTTTAGGTGCTCAAAATTCCTGTTAAGTAGCTGTTGCATTGAAACGATATAAATCAGCTTTTACTAATTTACATTAAATATTAAAAACACTGTTGTTGTGACATTCTGACAGACCAGCAGCCTTTCGTTCAATCTGTCAGTACAGACCCATGTCAGCAGTTTTGAGACACGTTTAAAGCTGATATTTAGGCATTGACTCTACTATATTAGGGCTTTTCTGCACCTGTAACAACAAATGCAGTCACATTTCACCACCATAAGTACCCTCTGTAACACCTCCCTTAATAAACATAAGGACTAAATCTGATGACAGAGTTCATATACATCATATTTATTATCAGAGTAAACAGCTTATGTATAGGAAGCAAGAAACGTGAGGTCGACAGCCCTTGACAGAGATAATTCACCACTAAATTAGGGCGTTAAAATGTAGTTACTGAGCGACATTACTCAGAGGAACATTAACATTCAGCATTAAAACAGGAACCATTAAAATAAACACGGTTTAAAGCAGGACGTTTACACTGACGTCGACGTTTCAGCAGCTCTAACACGACGTTTTACCAAAGTAACTCAACATAAAACGAGATTTTAAATATTTCTCACCTTATTTGAACATCCAAACTGCTGATATTTGGTCTTTTAACGTTATTTTTCAGAAGAAAAGACCAAAATCAGGGAGATGTGCAAAGAAACAAATCGGTCCCTCGACGCCGCTGCTCCGATTCCGTGGCTCGTGCTGATGACGCAGTTACGCAGCGGATGTTGCGTCATGCTCGCCCTCTAGTGGCCGCATGGAAACAAACAAGTGTGCCAAGTATTTACACATACAAGGAATTTGGCTGTGTAAATTGGTGCAAAAACAATCAATGTGCAGTCAGAATAAGAATAAAGAGTCAGATGGAATAAATAAAGTGTAATAATATGTAGAAAATATTACAAATTGAATTAGGTAGATGTAAAAATATTCAAAAATACACACTACATACAATAGGTCCAAAAAAGTACAAAAGCACAACCCAATGGGTTTCACCTCATCATAGTTCAGGGAGTTTCAGATTCACTTGCACACTTAAGTAAATAATCACAATAAAACCACTTTCAATGAAGAAGGAAACAAACTTCTTTCTTCAGCCAAAACAGAAGCCTTTTAAATTTTGGACAAATTTAAGGTTTTCACTGTTCCCCTCACTCATCTGTTTTGTTATGTTGTCCTTTTTCTTTTCTTACCTTCCTTTCCAATATGTATATATTTGATTATTGTATAAATTCCTACTTTGAAAGAAAGAAAAATGGCAAAACAATAAAAGAGAAATATCTGGAATACCATATAACTTCCCTCAAAAACCAGAGCTTGTATGTAGCTCATTTTTTTACAGCCTTTAGTTGAAGCAGCATGTAGTGTACAAGCCTCACAGCAAGAGGGTTGGTGGTTCGATCCCCGTGTTGGTCAGGACCTTCCTGTGTTTTCATGCTCTTCCTGTGCATGTGTGGGTTCTCTCCAGACACTCCTGCTTCTTCCCACGGAACAAAAACATGTTCATTAGGTTGACTGGTGACTCCAAATTGCACTTAGGTATGAGTGTAAGAATGATTGGTTGTCTCTCTATGTGGTCCTGTGATTGGCTGGTGACCAGTTCAAGATGTACCCCATTTTTGCCCAGTGTCAGCTGGGATAGATCAGATTAGGTCAGGACATAAGTTAGTGGTAAGAACATGTTTTTCATGCATGTTTACATGACTATTTAAGTACAAACATCTCCCCTTCATATGGAGAAAAAAACACTCCAGCAGCAGCCTAACATTAAATTTACTCACTTTTGACACTTGGCTGGTGTCAATCTTGGATCCTGATTGCTGGAATTATAGTTTCTGAAGTAATATCTAGTATCTTAGTAATATCTTCATTTTTAGTTGAGGGTAAAGTAAAAAAAAAAAAAAAAAAAAACAGTTGTCAAATTTGCTTAGTAAACTGGCAAAAAATGTATTTTATTTACTAATGAAACTTTATCTCCTCTGCATTTTAGAAAAACAATAGTTGAGGCAACCTTTAATTATAATTTTAGATTATGGAGATTTCATACCAACATGCTTCAGGTGTAACTTTAAAAACTCTTGATGCAGTTTTGTATCTGCGCTTTGGTTCATTACAAGTGGTGCCTACAATACTTACCTACCTTTATTTGGCAAAATGCAAAGCACCACCAGGCTGGTAAAAGATACTTGGCCTTTAAATATGAAAAACGTATCTGAAGTTTCGATGTTATTGTGCTTCCCCAAAATTAATTCACAGCACAAGCTCAAAAGAACCCGAAACTGAACATGCAAATGGACGAGAACAGCGGTAAGAGCACATCTGAGTAAATCACACAAATAGAAACAAGCTAGAAGAGTATTCAAAGTATTTATTAACACAGTCAAATGTGTTCAGCTGTGTGATATCAAATAACCTTGTGGCAATATGTACATTTGAAACACATGTGCAGATTTACATTCAGTATATGGCAATTACTTTTATATATACATAAACATACTGACATGTAAATAGAAGAGTGCAAATTTGATTTTCCTTTGTTCTCTACAGTGCGTGAAGATTATAAGGCACATGGACTCTGGTGTAAACACTTCAGTACGGGTAAAATCATCAGCAAACTGCAGCCTGCTTGTCTGTAAAAATACAAAAGCCTTCATGTACTTGAATTAGTTGATTTGTCTCATATAAGCTTTCATGTAGCTGAGTTAAAGGGATACACCAACTTCTTTTGTTTTCATGTCTTGCCTCACTCCAAAGCAGATAGACATCATTCTTTTGACTGTGCATGCAGTAACAAGGAAGAGACGGGCAGAGCTCGCCCACCGCTAGTTAGCTTAACTCAAACACTGAGGATCAGTGGGTAGTGTTAGCCTGCCTCTGCCTACAGTCACCAGATAAACTTGTGCTTGTTGTGACTCGTTTTTTTACTGTTATGTTGCGTTATCTTCTACTATCATCTGATTTTCTTCTACTCGTAAACAGAGGCTTAGTTTTGTTGACCTACCGACAAGCACTGTGGTTTGAGATAGAGATGAGACGTTTGCGAACGAGTCGAGTCTTTTGAACAGCTCTTTTAAATGAATGACGAGAACTGATTCGCAGTTGTGAGTGAGCCGATTATTTGTGAGCCATTCTTAAATACAAATGGCTCACTCACAACTGCGAATCAGTTCTAATCGTTCACATAAAAGAGGTGTTCAAAAGACTCGACTCGTTCGAAAACGTCACATCTATAGCGCAAACCACCTGGACATGCTTGTAAGTAGGTCAACAAAACAAAGCCTCTGTTTACGAGTAGAAAAATATTATAAGATGATAGTAGAAGATAATGTAACGCGGTAAAAAACAAGTCACAACCAGCACACGCGACCATTTAGAGCTGCTGAAGAGTTTATCTGATGACTGTAGGCAGAGGCTGGCTAACACTACCCACTGACTCCCAGTGTTTGAGCTAAGCTAATTAGCAGTGGGTGAGCTCTGCCCGTCTCTTTCTTGTTACTGCACGATCAGTTGAAAGAATGGTGTCTATCGGCCTGTCATGGACTTGGGAGTGAGGCAACACAAGAAAAGAAAAAAAAAGTTGGCATGTCCCTTTAAGGACTGGTTTTGGGTCATAATTCAATATCCCTGAGCTCAGTAAAGGTCTAAAATTCATCTCAAGACTCATCACATTTCTTTATCGTGCACTGGCACAAACTAAAGCAAATATCACCCGAGACCAGACCAATAATTTCTGTTTCCTTTTGCTCCATAAATGCTTGTTATTCTGCTCAATCAAACATCAATTTGATCACGTGAGAGTTCATATTTGGATCATCTTCCACCAATCGTCACTTCAGAGGGACAGTTAGAGGTGTTTGAGGGTGAGTTGGGGTCACTTGTACAGGCTGAGCTCTGGACTGTGATACAGACACATGTAAGAGTCACAGAGGAGGCGGCGTGCTGACTCCCTCAAAGACGCTGTGTCCACCCTGCTCAGCTCCTCCTCCGACAGGTTCAGGAAGCGTCCCACCTCTGGGCATGCCCTCACCTGGGGGATGTTGAAGCCGTTCTCTCCGCCTGTTTGGAGCCACAGACATATCTGTCAGCTCATCTTTCAGAACAATAACTTAAAGCAGTATCACCTGGTCTCTCACCTTCTCTGTCGGCCATGCTGTCAAAGAAGAGCCAGTCCGTGGGGAGGGGGCCGTATTTGACGAAGCTGACGTAGTGGCTCGTTTCGATGCACGTCACGGCGAAGAGAGACATCCGCTGTCGGGTGCTTTGCAGGGAGCCGGTCCATGATCCTTCAGGGATGGAGATCTGGACAGGGCTGTGGGACGCTCGCTTCCTGTGACTGTGGACCTGAAGATGGAAAGAAAAGACTCAGTGGATGTAAACAGACCATTAAAAACTGCTAATGCTGTTATTTTTGCTCTCGAACTAGTGAAGATAATACGAAAAACTGAAGTTCTAGATTAGTGCCCTGGGGAACACCTCAGAAAACAGAAGTGAGCAAAGTGAACCTTATCTACATGGATTTATGCAAATTAAGGACCACTTTTACAGAATCAAAATGAAGAATAAGGACCCCTTAAGCAACCCATGAACTCCTGAAACCAATCAGATTCATCAGTTTTTATAGCAAAAATATTTGTCAGTGTTTTCATGACAAAACAGAATATTGTTAGAATAACAAGTTTTTTTTCATTAAAATCATTTCAAAGCTTTTTGAGTTATCTTGCTAACAGACAAACGCCGGCAAAAAACATAAGCTACTCGGTGGAAGTAATAAGCGAGAAAAGCAGTGCATCATCTGCATATCGCTGAAAGTCAGAATTTTGATGATGCTTTATTAGCAACAGGAAAACAGTCATGTTCATAGAAAAACATCAGTAAAGGACCTAGATTAGAGCCCTGGGGAACACCAGAGAAAACAGAAGTGAACAACAAGGAGCACCTTATCTACATGGATTTATGCAAAACTTAGGACCACTTTTAGGGGATCAAACTGAAGAATAAGGACCCCTTAAGCAAACAGACAAACATATTTTCAACTTCAAACTAACATGATCACAGTTGTTTTTGTGTTTCTAATCACCTGATTTATTTGTCAAATTTTGGGCTCTTAGTGGGAAACATCAAAACATATATCAGATAGAAACTGAATTTAGACTCAACGTAGATATTTGGGCTCAGAAACATCAGGGCAGCACTGGATGAAAGATGCAAGGTTCTGTCAGGAGCCCAGAAACTCACTGCCCTTTTATACACGCACTGATTACAAGCAAACAGATGAGAGGGGAGGATGGGTACCTTTAGCAGCCTTTCAAACCTGTTTGTGTCAACTTGTGTGCATGTAATCAGGCCAAAATCTCCAGGGTATGTAAACTTTTGATCAGGGTCATTTGAGTCGTTTCTGTTGTCATTATGATTTAAAAAGAGTAAAAACAGCTGTTTGATAATAAATGGCTTCCCCAACCACTAACCATGAGTGAAAGAAAAGTTTTTCTCTATCATTCATATTCTCTGAAAAATGGTTTCCAAAAAAACCCCCCACAAATTCTGCCAGGGTATGTAAACTTATGAGCATAACTTGTAGCTCCCTGGGTTTGGATTTTATAGTGTTTTTGTGTTTTCAAAGGATGGTTGCTAACAAACTGCTAACAAGGACTACAAAAATGGCAGAAGGCCAAAGGTCACTGCTACTGCACAAGGCTGCATAAACCAAACTAGTCCTTTGTTCTCTCACGGTTCAGCATTTGCGCATCTTGCAGTGGTTTATGACGATTTTCAGTAAATCTACTTTTGCGTTAAATCTTTTAATGGTCCAAAGTCAGCTGTGTGTACCTGTGTGTTGCAGGTGTGGCAGAACTGTTTCAGATGACCAGGAGTGATGTCAGGGTCGTCGTAACACTGGAGACACTCAAACTGAGCTATAGCCTGACAGATACTGCACTGTCTCAGAGCTGGAGAGAGAATAAAAGGACAAAAACACACTTAACAGCAAATGTAGGACAAAAGAAGGGGACTTAATCTCCTAAAACTTATAAATGTTTTAAGAAAGATGTGGAAACCATAATAAAAACCCTCCAAGTATCACAAACTAAAATGCAAAATAAATCCATAAAGTCAGTCTTACTGTCGTCCAGCAGGTCGGTGATGTCCAAGCTCTGAGTCGGTAAAATGGCGTCAAACATTTTAAAGTCCTTCCCAAACCTCGGCATGAGCAGGAGGAGGCACGACGGAGCCTGTTGGAGTAAAAGATGCATAATACTGACTGATGTTTTGACCTAAAGAGCCTGGAGGGACTCATGACACTTGCTTTCCTTACCTCCACAAACTTGAGGCCAGAGTGGAGAAAAGAAGACTCCAGCAGCGTCTGGACACTGGCGACCCTGATGCGCCCGGATGATGGCGATGAGAGAGGGATGGGCGAGTGAATGGGTGAGATGGATGTGGGTGAGGTGGGCGAGGAGGGGAGTGCAGGTGGGAAGAGCTGGTAGAGGTGACACTCCTGAGGCTGCTGGGTCATCGACCTGTAAGAAGAGAGAAAGAAAGAGGAGAGGAGTGAGAAGTCTGTCGGTGACAAACTTTTTTATTTATGATTTTTTTTGGCCATTTTTAGGCCTTTATTGACAGGAGAGAGAGAGACAGGGGATAGGCTTGTGAAGAGGGACGAGAGAGAGAAGGGGAAGACACTCTGCAAACAGGCCTGGTTGCTTACCACTCCGCCAAACCAGCACCCCCCTGTCAGTAACAAACTTAATAAATTACAGAAAAATAACGGAAAACTATCAAACATTTTTGCAGCCTGAAATCTCAAATAAATACACCATATACTCGGTTGATTCCGTGTCTCCACTTCATTTCTTTTTGCTTTATGCTTTGATGTTTTCCATTGAGAGCCCAAAAGTTGACAAATAAATCAGGTGATTAGAAACACAAAAACAACTGTGATCATGTTAGTTTGAAGCTGTCTTGAGAATATGTTTGTCTGTTTGCTTAAGGGGTCCTTACACTTCATTTTGAAGTGGTCCTAAGTATTGCTTTGATCCATGTAGACAAGGTTCACTTTACTATCACTTCCATTTTCTCTGGTGTTCCCCAGGGCACTAATCTAGGTCCCTTTCTGATGTTTTGCTATAAACATCGCTCTTTTCCCTGTTGCTAATAAAGCATCAACATAATTCTGACCTTCAGTGATATGCAGATGATGCACTGCTTTTCACACTGATTACTTCCGCAAGGGAGACTGTGTTTTTGCTGGCGTTTGTTTTTCAGCAAGACAGCTCAAAAAGTTATGAACTGATTTTAATTAAATAAAAAACTTGTTATTCTAAAAATATGCAATTTCTTCATGCAAACACACAAAATGTTTTTGCAATAAAAACTGATGAATCTGCTTGGTTTCAGGAGTTCAGGGTTAATTACAGATGAGATTTAAGTCACTGCACAGTAAGAGATTTGTTAGACAGTCCTCAAATCAGCTTCTGGTTGAACAATGATATTCAAAGCTCCTGACTGTCCCACTCTGAGCAGGTGAAACCGATGGCTATGTTACCTGATTTTGAGGAGCGGCTCGACTCGGAGGAGCTGGAAAAGCTTGTTGAGGAACTCTTCAGGATCTGACAGAGAGAGAGCGAGACAGCAGCATGACCACATTCCTCAGTCTGATCTCTCAAACACACGTTTATGTCTGATAAAGCCTGCAGAACGAACATGGTGGGGTAAAGACTGAAACACTCTCACCTTTCTCCTGGCTGGTGAAGCCTTTGTCGCTGTTCTCGGCCTCCAGCAGTCGTCTCAAAGCCATGGTCTTACTGGCACAGACGTAGCCATACCTTTGAAACACATGATCGTTAACACACTCCAGGAAAACCTTGCACCTTTGGTATATTGTTTTTATGTCATGAAAAGGAGGACAGTAACTTTATGATCCAAGCTTTGCCTGCACAAGAGTACACCAAAAAACTACATTAAAAAAGTAAATATCATTTGACAACTTGGATGTAGATTGCTGGGACCCTCTACAAAGCAGCAGGACTGTTTTTGTTCAAATATTAGCTTAGCTCAAACACTGGGAGTCAATAGGTAGTGTTAACCTGCCTCTGCCCACAGTCATCAGATAATCTCTTCAGGACATGGTTCTGTGTGCTTGTTGTGACTTGGTGTTTTTTTTACCACTTAATTTTATGTTATCTTCTACTCTTGTCTTTCATGTTCTTCTACTCGTAGTCTATATTTAAACAAAGTAGAACATCTTCAGCACGTAAGGTAATCTTTGTGATAGTGCAGTCTATATTTAAACAAAGTTAAACATCTTCTATTCCTTAAAGAATATCCTCATCAGAATCTTCAATACTGAGTACAGAAATAACGGCAAATCCCCAAAAATCTGATATTGTGCATCCCTTTTCTGAACAGAGACGATGGATAAAGTGTTGACCAACTTTTGACCATGTGAGCCCACCTTTTGCTGAATCATTAGAGCTGTCTTTAAAACAGCACTACAGATTATTTACTCACTTTCTCAGAGGGTTGACGACTTCACATCTCAGCAGGTCCTGAGCCTGAGCTGAGTTCTGGCCTCTTTCAGGGTCTGAGGGCCAAAACAGGAGCCAGTCTGCCGAGCTGCAGCAGGAGAACAGACTGCAGACACACAGAGGATGGAAAAACAATTTTTAACGGATGGGTTTTACAAAACAAAAGGTTCAAACAACAATGAAAAGTTTCAAAATGTTGTGACTTTATGGAACAATTTGGATATGGATATAAAACAAAGTACAAACATAAATCTGTTTAAAAAAGGTCCAAAAAACTGATTATAAACAAGCATATGGCAGAGAAAGTGTGTTATCTATGAGAGTGATGGGGAAATAAATAAATAAATCTTAAAAATTACTATGTTGAAATTGATTAATATTTGCTATACAGTGTATAGATACTAAATATAGCGATCATATTTATATGGATATTTACGCAATATGTATATACATTTAAGTATGTATGTGTATGTGAGCGTTGGTAAAAATTATATTTATAAAGACGTTTATGTAGAATATGTATACTATGTCTATATTGATACTTATATGTTATATGTATATATATATATTTATTATATATCATATATTTTGTAGTGTATAAACATACTTATATGGATTATACTTTTTGAAGTAAACATATGTATAATATATTTGAATAGAAGAGTCTAAATTAGTGATTTAATTGATAAAACAATGTTTTTTCCTAAAGGCTTTCGTCCTTGTCAAATGCATCATTGGAGTAATTTACACTTAATTGAACCTCAAACACTAAAACCTCAGCTTTTAGAGTGTTCCACCATTTTACTATCAATGATATTTTCAACAGATATCTACACACAAGTTCCAAGATGAAATTTGACACACAGCCTGACTAATTTATAAACATATAAACTTATATTAAACATATTGTCGGAGTTGTTATGCTGCAGTTTTGTGCATGTAAACAGCCTGAGGTTTTACCTGAACAGCGTAGCGTCCAGGTAGCAGGAGTTGAGGTGACCCTGGATGCCTCTCTTCCAGCCCTCGTACAGATCTCGGGCCTCTTCTCCGTCCACAGGAGGAGTGTGATCCTCCACACGCTCGCTGCCCCAGTCTGCAAACGCTGTCAGAGGAGATTAAACTCAGTAAAATTGTCCTGTACCCGAGCTCCAGTCAGACACTGCCATCGCTGTTTCATACCAATCGAGTTGCACCTCTCCACTTGATTGACAGGTGTCTCAGGGGCGGGGAACCTTGAGTCACGTCTGCAGTTGCGAAGCTTCACGAACAGCCCCTTATTGGCCGGACATCGGAAGTGTCGTTCACCGAGGTAACTGCCGTCTGTTCCTGCGGAGAGCTCCTGGTCCTGGAAACACGGAGACGAAGTGACTTTTACTGAGTTAAACACAAAGTGATACAAACGTCAAACGCTTTGGACCTCAGAGACAAACTCAAAAAAATGTTACTTATTTAACATTGGTATTTATTTGCATTTTATTTAACTTTTTTTTTTTTACCTTAACACGATTAAGAATTTTTTGCACTATATTTTTTAAGTTAAAACAGTCAAAGATGCTCTTTTAGTTCTTCAGTTGTACTAACTGCAGTTGGTCAAGGACTTTAAAGAGTATACATGCATGTTTCATGTTAATAAATACATCTGAAAGCAAATCTTACCTTTAGTTTTCATCCTTGTCTTAGAGTAATAGCTTTTAATGTTTGATGGTATGATGTAATTTTCTGTCATGTTTGTAAATGTTACTGCACTAAAGCCTGATTTGAAGAAAATCATGAATTGAATTGAAATTGCAATATCTGCCAGAAAAATCACAATTAGATCTTTTCCTAAAATCCTTCACCACTATTCCTAGGTGCACGCGCAACCTTCATCTGAAAGAGTACGGTGCATGTGCCGAGCGTCTCCGTTTTCCATTGTCGTGTAAATGGCCTCTAACAGTTTATGTGACCTATTTAAGGGAAGAGAGCATCTATCAAGTATAACAGATATTTTGAGACTAATAAGAGCATCTTGAGGCTTTTCAGTTCTAGTTGTGTAGCTCCCATTTTGTAAGAATTTGCAGATAAAACTGCATCATGAATTTAAAAAAATATTTTAACATTAAATATCAGTATCCAAACATCTTCTATCAAAACTATCCCCTTACCAGCTCAATCCCCGCCACGGCCTCTGCAATCCCACCAATCCGTCCAATCCAGCGAATCACTCCAAACAGAGGCGGGTCATTCACCTCCACCATGGACCCCACCTCCAGCTCCCCCTCCAGCCCCAGCTCCCCTCCCTCCCCTGCTGCACCTTCCCAACCATCCGGCGTCTTCAGAGGTGAAGGGGGGCTGTGCTGCCCGTTGGTTTGCAGTAGGTGGAAGGTTTCTGTGGGCGACGCCGGGCTGAGCGGTTTGGGAGGTGGCAGAGGAGGAGGGGGCAGCTGCTTGTTGAGGGGTTTAGGTGGAGGTAGCGGTGGCGGCTTGACTGTTTGTTTGGGAGGGGGCATCAGGGCAACTTTAGGGGCGGAGGCGTTTGGTGATGAGGGCCCGGGTTTGGAGACGGGGGGCGGTACAGGCTTGAGGATGGGTTTGGAGAGATGAGGGAGGTTATGGCGGCGAGATTTAGGCTCTAAAAGCAAAGAACAGAAAAATTAAAATCAAGACAATAATCCTGACCCTTTTGAATCATTAACACTCAGATAGGGTGGTCCAAAGGCTGATATCACTGATCCTTTATCAATCATAACTCTGATCATCAGCATGGATTAGTACAGAGGGGGTGTGAGGTTACCTGAGGAGACCTTGGTGGCTGGCAGCAGGAGTCCGTACTCAAGAGAGGGAATCTGGCAGAGCCTCTCTCCTTTATAAAACCCATCCCATTTACCGACAGGATGGTCCTACAACACAGAGATCAAACACAGAGCTGCAGACAACACAAATACAGATGTGAAAAACTAAAAACAAAACCCGTTTCAAGAAGAGTTGGGAAACTGTTAAGAAGTGAAAATAGTGAGAGATAAATCAGTGGAAGGATGGGAGAGGGGGAAATTAGTTTTTTAGTGATATGTGTGAAAGGATGGGTACACAGACAGACAGACAGACAGATAGATAGATAGATAGATTAATAGATAGATAGATAGATGGAGATTGATAGATTGATAGACAGATAGTTAGATAGATAGATAGACAGATAGACAGACAAATAGACAGATAGTTAGATAGATTGACAGATAGATAGACAGACAGACAGACAGATAGATAGATAGATAGACAGACAGAATGACCTGAATGATTCTGAAGGAAATTCTACATATTTTGTTTTAATTTCGACTTTTTCCTAAATAAATATCTGCTTTGAGTTTGCCACAAAATGTTCCATAAACAGTTGGGACAGAGGCGTGTTAATCACTGTGTGTTATCATGACTGTAAAGGTGTGACTTCGCAAGAATCTGGCGTTACAACATGTATCATTATACAAAGGTGACAATTCAGTTTATCTTGATATATATACTGATTAGGGACAGGAATCAAAAAACAATTCCAGCTGAAAATCGATAACAACTCCCTAAGGAAAAGATATCTTTGGTATTTTTGCTTATCAATTCCCTTCACTGACAGGGGTCAGATGTGGTCAAAATTGTGGCTAAACCTCCAAAATAAAAATGCCCTTAGTGCTGTGAGAATGAGCTCTGTGCTGATTGGCTGCCTGAATGATGTCTGATGTGAGGGGGGAGCAGAGGTTACAGGCTGCACAGTGGACTTTCAAAACAGTCATGGCACCTGCCTAATAACAACAGATAATACACATGTACGTGGAGGCTGTATGACTATGACATCATAAACTACAGGAAGTAAAAAACAGAGCGTCTTTAGGGGCATTTTCTTAAAAGAGAGACAAAGCATTTCTTCATGAACTGAGAGTTTAGGCCCTTCCTAACAACATTAAAAGCGAAGAACATTGATTTCGCAGGACATGTGACCTTTAACAGCAACAGCTGTTTTTATGACGGTTTACAGCATCTGCCGCGGATGTGTGTTTGTTAGCAAGATAACACAAAAACTACTGGACGGATTTTCTTGAAATTTTCAGAGATGTTGGTAATGGCCCAACTTAGAAATGATTACATTTTGGTGGTGACCCAGATAACTGCCATTAGTGAACAATCATTTTTACTCAATAACTGTCTAACTAATAACGATATCAACATGATTCTGAGTGCTAGGCGTGGGTTTTCAGGGTCATGAATCATATTATGATGGTAACTTTATCATGGAACTATTGCTTATAGATGTAACAGCAATATGTGAGCTACCTTGGCAGAGGTTTGTGCTCTCTGAGTGTTTTTTAATTGTCCTCATTTTGCACATTAAGAATTAAGCATCATAGTTTAAATGAAGTTTGCCAAAACCCAATTATCTCTTCATAAACTGATACTACATGTTTTATAACTTTGTTATGAATTTGTGTTTTTAAAAATTTCATTCATTTTTTTTGTCCTGTTAAAATAAAAATTTGATGTATGACAGGAAGCAAGAGAGGATATCAGAGAAGAAGATTAACAGTCAAGATGAGCTAGACTTCTGTGGTTCAATGCTCTAATAAATATGAAAAGTAATCATATTCACACTTATTCATATTTCTGTTTAACTGACCAGCAGGACTCCGACGTATGCCCCAGATGAGGATCGACCCTGCAGGAGACCACAGAAGCGAACCTCCCCTCCGTACACACCGTCCTCCAAGGGGAAACACACCCTCTGACCCACGTGGAAAGGAGGAGGTGAGGCGGAGTCTCTGACGTGGACCTGGTTTTGAGCTGACATTGGCGCCGACTCTGCGGTCCGCGGCAGGATGCCGAGACTGTGCGGCAGAGGAGGGCTGCTGGGGCGGTGCTGTCTGAAGCTGATGTGCCGACTCTGCTGCTGGTGCTGGTGGTGATGACTTGGGTGGTTGTTGCTGTTGCTGTGCTGCCCGTTACTGCGGTGCTGGTGGTGGTGGTGGTCTCGCTCGCGGATTTTCTCGTCTGAGCCGTTGCTTCGAGACCAGTGGCGTAGTCTGATGTGGCTGACGGGGAGGAGGAGGCCGCAGGCATCAGGACAGTTGAAGAGACGATGACCTCTGAACGTACCGTTACTCACTCCTCTACCCATTGCTGAACCCTGCAGAGGAGTTACAGATAGAAACAAGTTCAAGCATCAAGAGGGGCTGACTGAACCTTATTTACTTCAAATTCATTCAAAAGAAAGATGAGAACAGAAATAGAAGAAAGAATGTAGTGTAGTCATTTCATACCAGCATTAATTTTGACTTTCTAAATGTAGTTTTTGTTTTACTCTTTTGCCTAAACTATCTTACAGTTTTAGTCATAATTTAATCATCCAAATTGTTTTAATTTTAGTCTAGTTTCAGTTGATGAAATTTCACAACATTGTAGTCGATGAACTCTACTGTAAATTTAGTCGACTAAAAAAAGAAGTGTAAAGTGTAAGGCATTTTTTTTGTTTCCTTGAATTTCTGAAGTCATGTTTTACACTTGGATAAAATGAATCATCTAATAACCCTTTATTGAATGCTAGTAAAGTTTGAATGTATAAATGTACAGAAACAAATTTAACTTTTGTGTGAAATGCAGTCACTTTTATTTAGGCTACCTGGCAGAGCATCTCAGTTACAATACCAGAACTGACAACAAACAGTGAACCTGCTCTACATGAATATTACTTCATAAAGAGAGTAGCTCTGATTGGATCACTTCACAACTTATCCCCCCACCATGAAACTAAGGCAGTTGTGATTAGAAGTCCCTCTTAACTCATTTAACCTTTCCACACAACCAAAGTAGCTGTGATTGGATATATTCCTAACTTGTCTCTACTTTATACATGACCAAATTAGGTCTGATTGGATTAAGTCTCTGTCAAACATTTTAGTCTAGTTTTATTTGTTGAATAAAATGTCAGTTAATTTAGATTTAGTTTTGTCCATGGGCACTTGTTTTTATTAGTTACTGTCTAGTTTTCATCAGGGGAAAAAAGTTGTTGAGGAAAACTGTGATGAAAATAATTAGTCAACAGAATTTAGAATATATTTGAAAAGGAGTGGGAGGAAGTAAAGCTTATCAAGTCACAATCCTTCTTCAACAGTTAATTAAACATAAATGCCTACTTATTTAAAAAAAAAAATGTTTCTACGCAATAATTTTGTGATATAATAAAACAAAACAAAAACATAAAAAGGCAAAACAGCAACAAAAAACCAACAAAACAAAGAAGTGCTTCAGTTTCGTACGATACCTTCTGTTTTATCCATATATCTACTGAAAAACTATATTTTTATACACTTCTTTAAATTTCAGCAGGTTTGAGCATTGCTTTAGACCCTGTTGTAACCCATTCCAAAGGTATGAAATGAATAATCCTATGCTGTATTAATATACAAGGTAAGCACTTGAGGTACCTCAACTATTTTCAACAGTTTTCAAAGCCAAGTAAATCCTCAATGTTTTAGTGAAGCATCTGTGTCTCGATATGGCAGCTGCCATGACAAGAACCAACACAGCTGTATCTAAAATCACTCCCTACCTGCAGTACAGTGAGCACTGTCATCCTTAACGCACTGTTTCCCATAATGCATTGTAAAATGTAGCAAACATGCCATGGTCACTATCCCAGCAATGCCTATTAAGAATGCAGCTATTGGATTTTTACAAACAACTGATATACAACATTTCCAATTTTATTTGTCTTGTAAGCAAAACTTAAAGCAAACTTACTGCATTTACACTGAAACCAAGGTTCAAGTGCATTTTTAAAAAGCTCATATTTGGCTTAATTCAGCCCCATGTGTTCTTTTTTACATGGCTGCTCGAGTGTGTTCACAATCACTTATATTCTAGAAACCTAGTTTTCATTTTCTGAGTTTCCCTGATCCAGCTGTATTTCTTCTCTTCTGAGATGCCGTGTTAGAGCTCCTGCCCCTTTAAGTCTTCTGTCCCCACATGGGCCCGGGCCACTCTGGTTGGTTTATAGGTCAGCTCTGTGGTAATTGGTCAGCTTGGCGCTCCTCTGCGTCATGTTGTCAACAACTCTGCATTCATTCTGTCGTCTCTGCTCAGGAATGGACTTGCGACCACGAGCCAAAGAGCTTAAACTGATGACCAAGCAATGACTAGGACCTCACACTGGTAGGGCTACACTTCTAAGCCTTATTTTTCAGTACCCTCTTGCATCTCTTTGCCAAAGCCCCAGTATAAAACCACACAAAGACTGACTGACTTCTTTTAGCTGAAGGCTGCTGTGTGAACTCTTACTGAGAGGCTGCACACTTCTTACAGCTGCCATTATTAAATGCCAACTGGGGCCATGCTATCAAACAAAAAATTCTGACACCACTATTTCATGTTGTAAACTTAAGATACTGTTGTTTTAAAAAGCTCTGCTCATACCTTGAGCTGTACTCCAAACAGCAGCGCGCCGCTCCCCCTGTTCGGTGCACCTAAGTATTTCAGCTCGGCCTCCGCCAGCTCGTCATGCGCGCCGATTACCACCCACAGCGGGGTGTCGAGAGGCAAAGAGAGCATCTGCTGCAACTTCCCTGGATTGTCTGAGAAATGCAAAACAACGACATGATGGAAATCTCACAGCAGGAGAAGAGAAATAACAAAATTAAAGTGTTACTTTTGGTTTTGTTCTTGCTCATGAATGTGTAAATGTGAACAAAGAGTCTGGAGAGTGTGTCAGCCACATGAGTGTGTGTCAGTTTGAAGTGAAAGGTCAGTCAGTGAACTAAAAGGCTGATGTATGTAAACTTCACTGTTTTCTCATTAAGAAATCAAATAAAACTTTGTACCTTTAAGTAATTAATTTCAAAGATATCATATTCTCTTCTGCTGATTTTGAGTAAGTTTTACAGCTTACATATACAGAATTTTTTAATAATTGTAACCTCTACTTTCTCCTATTTTGTTTGTTTAAAATTTGTCCAGTTTACTGATCTACATCTTTATATTATGAGTTATTCTATTGACCTTTAATGCTTAATGCTATCTTATCTTATCTTAACTGTGCATGAACACTTCAAAAACCCTTTAATAATTGTTACTAAAGCAGTATTTTAACTTCTATTTTAACATTATTGCTCTTCCTAATCTGTATATTAATGAATTTGTCATTATAATAGCCTTTACAATCACTCCTGCTTTCCCTTCTGAACAAAGTTTTAAAAGTATTACTCAGAAGTTTGAGGCGAGCTTCAGGATCAGTCACAGGCTCCAGCAAGCCGCTGAAATCAACAGGAACTTCAAGCAGGAACTTCCTCTCGAGTTTTACCATGGCATTATTGTCCAACACCTGTAGGAAAGAAGAAAACAATATTATTGGCAAAGCTGAGAGTGCAAACAGCTGAAGTGGTCAAAAAAATCTGAAGGAAATAGACAACAATGACTCAATGACGACACATTTATAAGCAAATTAAATGGAGCAAAGCCCTGCTACAATATTGATGAAAACATAATAAAATAATAATCAACATAAAAAATATGAAATAACAAAAATAGAGTGAAAATACAGTGAAGAATATCCAAGGTTCCCTAATATGCAGTTTTACAAACTTTGTTGTGTTCAATCATCCACACTCCATATGTCTTTCTGTAAATATTTATAATATTTTTTAACATTTCTGTAAATTTGATTAAAAAAATCCAACAACCAAAAATCTGCAAAAGTTACGGACAAGTTTTGAACTTCAGGTTTAATGCTGAAATGGCTTAGATCTGTATTTTATATTAAGTAATTGTTGTGGGTCTGTTGTGGGAGGACTTTCTCTATTTCAGTTAACAAATTTAAAATGTGGAACACAAATTAAGAAAATAAATAACACTAATTGATTGTTAGTTTATGTCATTATGGATTATAAAATGTTTAATTTAATTTAATTCCATTATATATGTGTGTGTGTATATATATATGTATGTTTGTATGTAGATGTACACCTATCCATATCATAAGTTTCTTTCTCATTAGAATTGATTATGTCTATTATTTTTATCATTTTTATATGCTGCTTCGTCTAAGTGCTGACTGTTCAAATGCTCATTTGTAACTTTCAAATGTAATAAAGAAAATAGTATTTAACGTACCTTGACCCACAGAGCGTCTCCCCGGCTCCTGCCCGGCTCCTGCTCCTGGCACATGAACCCCCGCTGCAGCAAAATGGTTCCGTCCAGCTGGTCCTGCAGCTTCAGGTCAGTCGAGACCAAAAACATTTTCGGGGGGCGACGCTTCCTGCTTTGCTCATGAGCCCCTGACATTTTTACATTACTTTAAACGTGTTGCTTGTTCACGGAAGAGTACAGAACTTCATATTCTATCAAATTAAATAATTAAATTTGTCGAAAAGAGACGACAGGAGAGGCCGCAGTGGGCCCGTCCACCTTCCGTAAAGGTAACTCCAGGTAACGACCGTTGAGGAACTTTTCTTCATTCATATTCAACAGGAGTTTAAATAACCGTTAAAAATGTTTAACATTATACATATTAAACCAACAGTCGACAGAATAAACTCACGTGGGCGTCCGTTAAACAAACACTCACCAACTTCATCTACAGCACTCCGCCTGCATTTCCCTTCGCGTTATCAGGCTTCACAACAAACCTCACGGCAGAGCAGGAAGCGCTGTGACTGACAGCAGCCGGAGCCAATCACGAGTGAGAAAAGTTCTGCGGGGAGTTATTCCAGCCAATCAGAGCGCAGATAGGCGGTGCTAAGAGTGGGGGGAAATTCCACAGTTCTCGATAGACGAGGTAATATGCATGAGTCAATCTGATACAAACCCCGTGGGACTCGTGGACTTTTTTTTTTCATCTAGTAATAATTAAGGCATGAATTTATGCATTTTTTACCACATTTTTTTATGTTATTGTCAGTTACTCTTACAGGTCTATTATACATTGAGATACTTTTTGCACCCTTTGGGGACCCTTCAGGCCAAAAATGTTCATAGAAAAAAAAACTTTAAAATGATCTTCTATCAATTTTTTTCTGCTCTTTTTTATGTATTTATTAGATTAGATAGAACATTATTCATCTAAATAAATATCTAAATTATCTAAATAATGTAATATGAATATGAGTACATTTAAATACAAATAAAAAATGTGTATATAACAATAAATAATACATGTTTATAATAGACATAATAAATAAATAATAAATATTTCATTTATTCAGCTTTGCTAAAAAATAAACAACAACCTGTAACTGGGTGGTAACGTATTCAAACTTGCATTTAAAGGGTTAAAATTCTTAAAATTATTGAATATTTGGGTTTGGTGCAGAGCTGAAGTGGTTTAGGAGATTTATGCTGAAAAAAATATCAACCTATGATGACCAGGGGTTGGTAAATTAGAGGGATGCCCAAGAAACACACATCAGAGGTTTAATTTTTTTATTGATTTATAAATAACATATAAAAAAATCCCTTTAATGAACAATATACATTTTTTACATTCCCTAGTTATCCCTCCCTGACATTAAATAACAGAGAGAACTGCTAAACTAAATTTTAAAATAACTTCTTTCAAAGTGCATTTCAAAAATCTAACTTTTTATGGCACAACACATCCCAGTGCTGATGTAATGTGGAAGTTTTTTTTACCACATTATGTAAATTTATGTTCTACTATCATGTTATTATTTTTTTCTACTTGTACACAGGCGTTGTTTTGTTGACCTACTTTCTGGTTTAGTGGCGTTCATGAACGAGCTGAGTCTTTTTAACAGCTCTCTCAGGTGAAAGATGAGAACCATTTTGCGAGTGAATGAGTGAGTGAGCCGTTCGTTTGTGAGCTATTATTTAATGGAAATTGCCCGTAAATGTATGAATGGTTCGCAAACAAGCAGCTCACTCACAACTGCGAAATCGGTTCTCCTTGTTCACTTAAAAAAGCTGTTCAAAAGACTCGACTCGTTTACGAACGCCACATCGCTAACTCAAGCCACTGCTGCAGTCGGTCAAAAAAACAAAGCCTCTGTTTACAAGTAGAAAAAGATAAAACGATGATAGTAGACGATTACAACATAATGCGGTAAAAAAAAAATGAGTCACAACAACAGGACTGTTTAAAGTTGTTGAAGAGTTTATCTGATGACTGTAGGCAGAGGCAGGCTAATGCTACCCATTGACTCACAGTGTTTGAGCTAAGCTAATTAGCAGTGGGCGAGCTTTTGCCGTCTCTTCCTTGGTACTGCACACACAGTCAAAGAACAGTGTCTATCTGCTTGTCAGGTCGAGGTAAGACATGAAAAGAAAAAAACGGACTATTACTTCAAGGCAAACACATATAATGGGCTGATATTATGCTTTTTGAGTTTTATGTGTATAAAGGCACAGACCTACCAGTGTGATGCCACACCAGTGCAGAGTGGACACAAGAGGCTGCATTAGACTTTTTTGCCATCTGATAGCGTCCAGATCTTTCAGTCATTCATCAAAAAATTCAGTTAATGATGGAGAATTCTTGATTAAAGCAACCCCTGATATATACTGTCCCTTTTGTTGAGTAATTTTGATGGTCAAATGGCAACAATTCCTTCCTATAATAATGAGACTAATTTTGATATGACCCTATTGCTCACCAAACTTGCCCATCCCTGATTTATTTTGTTAAAAATACGTTGCACACAACTTTTTCATAAGACTGGTGTGTGGGATAGGAATAAGTCAAAGACGTCAACTTCGTAAAAATGCATTATTAATGCCTCTGTGTCTATTATAGGCAGGAACAAAGACATCATGTTTTAGACTGTCAGTTCTTGTGGACCAAATACCTCTTGTTGGATTGTCTTCAAAGTTTGCACGACTGAATCAAAGCAGGGCCCTGACACATATGTAGATCTGACAAAGAAGTACAAAGCAGAAACAAGAATACCTTAAAAAAATAAAAGAAACGTCCTCCAATAAATCAAATGAACAGTGCAGACGATGGTGTATGCTCCTGATACTTCATAAAACCGCTGTCATCTCTGGTGCATGAGACAAAGCTGTTTTCAATAAATAACTTTAAACACTGAGTATGATTTGAGCCCTTATGAGGACAAACAGTATTCAGGTTAAATATGATAAGAAGAGTGTGAGGGGAGTGAAGTTCACAGGATAAAACTGATATTAAGTCAGGACCGTATTTGTCATAGATAGTCCACAAGTTAAGAGAGTTCTTCCTTCATTAAACCAGATCAAGGACTTTATTTAGCGTCTCATCGTGAAGACGAAGGCGGCTCCTTCATTGATGTTCCTTCGTTTCAGAGTCGGTGCAAATAAACATGGTTATAAATAAGTCTGTGGGCATCCAGACCAACTAATCCAGGGCCAGGGTTGTGCCTAAAGGTCCTGGGACCGAGCCGTGTGGTACTCCAGGTTCATAAAAATGACCTTAATCATGTGAAGTTTGGTCACGGCAAGTCTGTTTAGAACGGAGAAGACGAGTGGTCCGTGTTCACGAAGTACGTGGTGAGATCTCCTTTCCCTTTGACGTGGACAACTCCTCTTAGAGTGACGCTGTGTCCCACGCTCTCCACCATGCGGGCTGTCTCCTCCGTCACCTGGGAGCAAAAAACAGAACAAAACTTTACAGTCACTCGTTCATCCATTGTCTTCTCCAACAACACTTTGATTATAACAACAAAAACAAACAAAACAATAAAAAAAAAATATGCAAGTACACGTTTATAAGCTCACATCCAGTTGAAATTTCAAGTGCATAATTGACAATTTTTTTTTGCATTTGTACAGTTTTTTTAAACAAAAAGTTTCTCTTATTTAACACTCGTCTTCCCCGCTCCCCTCGCTCACTTGTATCTTGTCCAGCACTCCTGTGCTGTCCATCCTGCTGGCCACGTTCACCGTATTCCCCCAGATGTCGTACTGAGGTTTATGAGCTCCAATCACCCCTGCAATCACCGGGCCGTGGTTTATTCCTGCAGGAAAACAACATTAAAGATTCATAAACATCAAAAACTCTGGCATCTCGTTCTTAATGGTTTAATTACAGTCATGTTTGTAGCAGACAATTTAATGAGAAATCGGGTCAACTTTGAGTTTATTTCTCTGCAGTATGTTCATTTAACCCCTGTTTAGACCGGGGCGGGCAACTGTCGGCACTCTCAATGAGGAAAAAAAAATGAATAAACAAAATACAGCAAATATGAAGCTTCGAAAAAGGATAATACCAACATTAATATATTTTAACTCAAACACAATGAAAAATTCACAATTTAATGAGCATGACACATAACTAAAGCCAAAAAGCTTCTTTTTAATGCAATAAAATAATGAATATTGACCAGTTTTAAAAACACAAATAAATCACCTTTACCATTGTTTCCACATATATTTTTTTAATTATACCTTATATAATTTTTGAATAGCTCATAAATGATATTTAGAGATACAATCATAGCAAAGTAAGTTATTTAACCCTTTGACTTCCAAACTAAGAAGAACATTTGCAACAAATTATTTGTTGGTAAAATTCTGTTCTTTCTTCTTCATTTAGCAACATTCCAGGTTTTATTTTTCAGATTACTCAATCAGGAAGCAGATATGCAGGTCAACCAGCTGGTTGACTTGCCCATTAAGGGTTATCCTGGGCATGAATGGATTTATTTCATTTCTAAAACTAATTATTTGTTTTTTCGTATGAAAACATCACAGGGAGCAAATTTTAGATATGTAGCCATTTTCTGAGGAATCATAGATAATTTCTTATCATCAAATTTATTTCGATCGACTAAATTATGATTGTTAGATGATCTGGAGATATGTGAAAAGATTTTTTCTTCCTCTGATGTATGCTCTTAATGTTGGATTTCTCAGGACAGTAAATTTAAGGAAATATAAAAGAACTGGACAACGTATTTCCCTGAAATGCCTGACTTATGTTTAAAAAAAAAAGTTTTTTCTCTGTATCTTTATATGACATAACCCCTTGTTCTGTTCTAATTTATGTTGTAATAAAATGTGTATTGATACTTTATAAAAAGAAAAAAAATTAAAAAGAAAGAATGTAACCCAGGAAGACCATCTGTATGTTATACAATGATCCTAAGTAAAGAAAAAGTAAAACAAAACAACAAAAAAAAACATTAATTTTTATAAAGTTGTACATAATGGAAACCAGGATTACTTTGTGTTGAATTGGAGAAACTTATTGACAAACAAAGAGAACACTTGAGGATCATTTCAGGGTTCCCACTCTTTTCTAGAAATCATTTTCTAGGACTTTTGCAGGATATTTCCTCTCGGGTATGAACATTATCTGCTAGCTTTTCTCTTTAGTCTGGCTTTTATGTACCGGTAGTGTCTCACTATTTTAAATTTATGGTTTTTACTTTTTTTGTCTTTTTTTACTCTGCTTTTTATAAATATATTTTGATGATTTACTGTTTAAGTAGCCTAAATTTTATTTTGCCGCTTTTTATTATTTCTTTTTGTAACCATTGTTTGGAGTTTTTATATTTTATTCCTTAACTTGCCCTGTTTTATCTACTCATATTTTATTAGTTAGCAAGTACATTTTTACTTCATTTCCCATGTTTGACTTTTGTTCACTAACATGGTAGAAGGAAGATCAATAATTTTCCAAGACAATTCAAGCTTCTCCAGGACATTTGATTTTTTTCCTCATTTTCCATGTTTTCAATGACTGGAAAACTGGTTGGTCATTTTCCAGGTTTTCCAGGAAATGTGGGAACCTTGCGTTTTTAATCCACAGCAGACTCACCAATCCTGAGTTTGAAGCTGTTGAAGGAGTGTGTGTTTATGAGCTCCAGTTTGCTCATCAGAGCGATGGCAAACTCCACCATGGAGCGCACGTGACTGTAGGACATCTCGACTTTCTGCAGAGGGAGCCACAGATCAAGTTAAAGCAGAGGACAGGACAGGTCTCTCCCTCTAGGACATTTTCTAAAGTCTTTTTCAAAGCAGCAAACCTTTGTCTCGTCCCCTTGAGGCGTCTGCGTGAGCCCTGCAGCAGCCATGTAGGTGCTGCCAATCGTCTTGATCTTCTCCACAGAGCTGAATTTAGGTTTGGACAGAAGCTGCAGACAAAGAGGAAGAAAAATGAGGGTCATTTAGAGACAGAAGGTCCCAGCCTGGTGGTTCAGACAGATGGTAACCACGTCCTCATACCTCATCGAAGTCCGATATGATCTCGTTGAGGAAGCGCAAACACTCCAGCCCGTCCCTGTTGGCGCTGCTCTCGCTGTAAAACTCTTTGAACTGAGGCACGGAGGCGAACATCACACACACACAGTCGCAGGACTGACTGTACAGGTCCTGGGACAGAATCAGAGACAAGAGATGAAGCACAGAGAGCTGCTTGATATCGACATCCTTCAAACAACGACTGAAAACGGCTTTAAAAAAGTCACAGAACTGCCAATTTTCATCCCAATTTTTCTCTGCTAAAAAAAAAATGTTTTTCAAGAATGATTTAAAGGTACAGCGATTAGATACTCAAATACAAAGCCCCACATCTTTCTTAACACATTTTAAGAGTTTTAACTTGTATATTAAACAATAAGGGCTAAAATCCAATCCAGTTCAATTTATTTAAATAACACATTTTGAAAAACAATCATGTTTACCAAAGTGCTGCACAGTGCCTCCAAACAGGGACAGAGTAAAAATAAATAAATAAATAAAACTAAGCAATAAAATAAAATAACAGAGTACTATAAAAACATAAAAACTCATTAAAAACACAAGACAAAATAAAAATTAAGCAATAAATCAAAATTAATGTGTTTTATCTCAGGTGTTTCCATACATGAATATGCATGTACTTATTTATCTATTCATACGTTTGTTTGTTATTATTCTTATTGTTATTATTATTAATTTATTAGTGTTATTATTAACAATAAATATGTATATTTTTCATTTAATCACTTATTCTCACAGGATTGGTGTCCAACATGTTCTGGGGATGAGGAGGGGGGTTAAAATTAAAATATGAACATTGTGATACCTTTATATCTGTATCTATGAACTATACCATTGATGTTCAATAAAAAACATTGTTCATATAATGTAAAAAAGCAAAATTGAAGCCAATCTTAAGAAAATATGGAACACATAAAAACAGAGAGCACACAACTCTCATGCTGAGTTAAAGGTAAGACTTAAGACGTGATCTAAACATAGGTAACGTAACATAACAGTTAAAAAAAAAACCGAGTCACTACAAGCACACAGGACTGTTTAGAGTTGCTGAAGAGTTTATCTGATGACTGTAGGCAGAGGCAGGCTAATGCTACCCACTGACTCCCAGTGTTTGGACTAAGCTAACTAGCGGTGGGCACGCTTTTCCGTCTCTTTCTTTTACTGCATGCACAGTCAAAAAAATGGTGTCTATCTGCTTGTTGTGGAATCAGGAGTGAGACAAGACATGAAAAGATAAAATGTTGGCGTATCCCTTTAACACAGTATGTTATGGATAACAGTAATGTACGGATAAACAAGAGAAAACTGCATTATGCAGGACAGCTTAAGAGGTGGATGAACCCAATTATCATTTAAACCTTACTTATTTTTAATTTGGCCTTTATTTTACCAGGAAAATAAATAACACTGGGATTAAAAATCTCTTTCCAAGAGCGTCCAAGCAAAGTCATAAATACAAAACACATGAAATGCAATAAAAGACTAAACTTTAAAAATACAAATGGGACCTTTCTGTCACAATTTACAACAATCAAAACATCTGCAGCCTCACGCTTCTGTGTCCAAGTCATTTAACATCCTCTTAAATGCGTCCAATGAAACCACCTCTCTTTTATTCATTCTACGTGAATTGAGTGTAAGTGTTTAGCGAAAAAGCAAATCAGACGTGTGTAAGTCTGATATTATCTGCTGTGTTTACCTGGTTGCGGATGGTTTTCCCCATGAAGAAAGAGGCGACATGAAGCGGCAGCACGTTCTGGAGGAGGAGCTTGTTGACGTTCTCCATGGTCTCCATCTCCTCCCTCTCCACCATGAAACAATGCTCCAACAGGAAGTCCACACGGCAACCCAGCTCATCCTAAAACAAAAGCCAGGAAGCACAACCATCCATAAACTAATCCTTTAACTCTTCTTTAAACAAAATGGAGTTGACATTTGTGAACACACACACACACACACACACCTGTCTGGTCAGAATGAGGCAGACGATATAAAAGATGACGAGCCAAACTCCGGACATGATGTGAATGTCTTTCAGCACACCTGGCCTGAAAGAGAAAACACAAAGATCTCATTCCTCTCTGGTAACTCTCACATTACCCTTACTCCCTGACATCCCTCCCTCCATCTCATAGCTCCTCCAACAACAGCATCCTATGTTCAGTAGTAAATTGGATCCAGCCCCCCCGCCTGTTTGGGCTTCCCGGTGAAGAGAGCTTCTGAATAAAAGATGCTGATCTGAAATTCCAGACACGGAGAAACAATCTGAGGAACAAAAGGCTGGAATTCAACACCTCAGCTGAGAGAGACAGGGCAGTGATGACTAAAGCTAGAAGAGGATGAAAGTGGAGGAGCGGAAGATAAACTACAGCAGGACTACAGAAAGTGTGTCAGACTGTGAGGACAGCACCTCGACACTCTCATGTCTCAGCACTGTCACACAGTTTATCTGATCTGTTAACATCATGTGCGGGTGATCTAAATAAACATCCTTAAAGGGATATGCCAACATTTTTGTCTTATCGTGTTTTGCCTCAGTCCCGAGTCCAAGACAAGCAGGTAGACACCATTCTTCGGACTGTGCATGCAGTAACAAGAAAAACAAACTCGCCCACTGCTAATTAGCTTAGCTCAAACACTAGGAGTCAATGGGTATTGTTAGCCTGCCTCTGCCTGCAGTCATCAGATAAACTCTTCAGCAACTCAAAATGGTCCTGTGTGCTTGTGACTTGTTTTCTTTACAGCTTTATGTTACATTATCTTCTACTATCATTGTGTTATCTTCTTCTACTCGTACTTCGTTTTGTTGACCTACTTCTGTGGTGCTTTTTGGGAGAGATGTGATGTTCAACGAGTTGACTCTTTTAAAAAATTCTTTAAAGTGAACGATGAGAACAGAACAGTTGTGAGTGAGCTGTTCTTTTGCGAAGAACAGCTTACTCACAGCTGTGAATGGGTTCTCATTGTTCACTTAACAGAATTGTTCAAAAGAGTCGACTCGTTCGTGAACGTCACATCTCTAGCACAAACCATTGCAGACGTGCCTGTCAGTTGCAAAACAAAACAAAGCCTCTGTTTATGAGTAGAACATAATAAAATAGTAGAAGATAATGTAAAATAAAACATAAAAAAAACAGTCACAACAAGCACACAGGACCGGTGTTTATCTGGTTTACGCTACCCATTGACTCCTAGTGTTTGAGCTAAGCTAATTAGCAGTGGGCGAGCGCTGCCCGTCTCTTCCTTGTTACTGCACGTACAGTCAAAAGACTGTTGTCTATCTGCTTGTCATGTACTCAGGAGTGAGGCAAGACACAACAAGAAAATAAAACTTGGCATATCCCTTTTATCGTGTTTTCACTACAGTGTATAAAAACGGTGGCTCACTTGGTGTTGTTGTAAAGCAGGTCGATGAGGCACTGGGGCCTGGGGGCGGAGACGTGGAGGAAGATGGCGAGGTAAACCACCACAGCCAAAGTGAGCAGCAGAATCTTCACAGACATACACATCTTAACGAACACAATCACTCCCAGCATGGCCAGCAGGCAGCAGTACAGGTAATACTGCATGTTTGGACACAGAGGGAAGAAGGAAACAATGGGGTTGATGATGAAATACGTGTGAAGCTGTCTTAATTAATAACCTCAAGGATCATAAAATCTTTCTAGGGGTTACAAACTGTCTAATTGAAGGTAGAGAGTGTATAAAACATTTTTTCCTTTAACAACAAAAAAGCTGAATTATCAACTTTCAATCAATAAAAATAAATTATTTTCTACCATTTTGTAACATTTCAATATATGATTTATCACCTTATATTTTTTTGCGTCATGTATTTCCTTTTGGGTTTTTTTTATCAAGTTACTAGAAAGTATAGCATAAGGAAATAAAATAAGCGAAATATTCAATTTTGAGTTCTAAAACAGCAGCAGATTATAGTGTTGAAATAATATAAGGATATGTGAGAGTGCTGTGTGGCATCAGTGTATCACTACAGGAATTTATCTGCATGTTAAACACTGAATGACCAATAAAAATGACCAAACATTCTACGGGCCCTATTGTATCCCAGGCGCAAAGTGCTTTGGCACAAAGCGAAGGTGTCTTCTCCAACTTCCACCTGAAGCAGGTGTCATTTCACGTCGTGCACTCATGCTGTTTAAACATCAAATGATTGTCTTGTTGTGCTCAGGGATGTGTTTGTCTAAAAATGAGGAGTAGTTGAGTGCAAAACTGGTGTGTTACTGAGCTTTAAGCCTCCTAAAACCTGGTCTGAAGTCTAAAGTCTGAAGTCTCTGTGCTATTTCCGTGTGGTACAGTGCATGTAGTACTCCCAGAAACAAGAAAACGACACATGATTGAAGATTTTCATGCATCATAGAGCTACACTGAAGATATCTGTATACACACCAACTATGCTCACAGATAATAAAACGGGCTGTACAGTGTGTTTTACACATGCAATGGAGAACAGACCCAAGGATTGCTACAGGGAAAATGAGAAAATAAATCCCTGAAAGCCAACAGGCATTTGGTGTACAGTGAATAGGTCTATCATAAACATATAGAAGAAGTCTGATCCTGTTAGTTTTAACTAGAGATTTTAACAATTAATGAGGTTCCACTTTGTATGTTTATGCGAAAGTGTCTAATTTGTCTTTTGAATCGTTTATACTCTCGATGCATCAATAAAAACTCACTTTAGGGAATTAAGATAATTTCATACAGTGTTCCCTGGGTGTTCTTTGAGTGTAGTGGCACAATCAAAAGAGAAGAAATACTTGATTCAGCCAAAATTCAAACCAAACACCAGATGCACACTGATTTGATGCTTTGAAGGATGCGCTTCATGCTGTCAAAATAGGGCCCAATATATGGCATGAAAAGATGTAGATCAATGACTCTGCACTTACAGGAATAGAGTGGAGTTTGAGTCCCTCCAGCTCTGTCCTGTTGACAATTGCTGTGCAGTTATTTCCTGGTAGAAAGAACTGAAAAAAAAAAACAGGAAATTAACAGTTAAGGTTAGATTAATCAATCAGTCTTTATTTCAGACTCGAATCAGTCCATATAAAATAATAAGATTAGATTACATAGAACTTTATTAATCCCTTGGAAAGACTCCCTCAGGGAAATTAAGAGTCCATCAGCAGCATTATAAAGCAGATAAAAAGATATATAAATGAGAGATATAAATAAAAATATACATAAATATAAATAAAATATTTGATGTGATAAACTACAAAATCCTTAACAGAAGTGAAATATAAAATAAGGGGGGGTTAAAATGAGAATAACATAACTCACAATGTTGAGGATGGCCATTAGCAGCGTGATGAGCACAGAGAGACAAACAATGAAGAGCCGCAACGCTGCTCTAGTGGTGATGCCACGGGACAGTCCTGATATCCACTGAACTCCTACCGGCATCTTAGAACGCCATTTCTAAAAAAACACAGTAAATAAAAAATTATGAGTAAATCATCAAAAACAAATGCTGAGGCTCATCATGTTAGTTCAACTAACTCGTCTGATTTACAGTGAAATAAAGAGTTTGTTAAAATGTTTCCCTGAAATATTCTGACCCAATACGCTGGATGGGCAGTTCAAGAAATCAGGATATACTTTACTAGTTCATCTGGGCAACAGCCCAAAGATGTTCAGGAAGGGCAGAAACTTTCTTAAACACATCTTGAGGTGACTGGACGATCATCTTGTCAATCCAGTTCTTTACTGGCCAGTCAGATGATACATCAGGCCGTCTCTGTTGCCAAGGAGTAAAGTATATCACGTGAGCCAGTATATCAATCAAACTCTTGCCAAAACTTTTCAGGAAAGTGGCGAAGATACCTTTTCCATGAAGAAATACTTTCATTCTTTGTTGTTTACTTCTAACAGGACACACTAGATGGAACGTTCAATATATTTCACTGGTCCATCTGGGCAACAGCTCATAGAAAGTGTTTGGGAACGGGCTGATCCTTTCAAAAGCATATCTGACACGTGACTGGATGATGGTTCTGTCAATCCATTACAGGCCAGTCTGAAAATGTAGTAGGTGGGCCCAACTGCTGTGGTGTAACGTACAGAATGAAAGCCATAATGTAAGCAAACGATCACCAAAACATACTTTTATCATTGCTATTGAGAAATGCTTTTATTGTTGTTGTTCGTTCTTCATTTAATAAAGGAATACAGTCTAGCTTGGTAAAACTGCTACTGAAGTTGTTAGCACCTATGCTAATCTCCCTAGCTGTGTTCGAAATCGTTCCCTATCATGGATATAGTGCACTATATAGTGTGTTCGCCATTTTGTAGTGTTGTTCGAATTCTCAGCAGTTAATTTCATTCACTATATAGTGCAATATAAAATACCCACAATGCACAGCAAATGTGAGTGTACATACGATGTACCCTACGTTGTACACCCATATACCACAATGCAATGCAGTCATGTTTTTCCAGAGAAGACGAAGAAGAAGAAGAGTAGAAAGAATGCTGCTAAGGCACAAATTGGCGCTGCTTTCGTTTATAAATGTAAGAAAGGTTGAAGTATTTTTAACACGTTCGTAACATAGCTTTTTTACATCTTTTAACGGCTGTGAACAGCTGCAAAATTTGCTACTTATCCTCCCGAGTGCCCGGTTTGTTTACGTGATGCTTGGTGCATCCACTTCCGTCACAGGAATATCCGGCTCATCTACTGACGCTATGACGTTAAGAAAATGTCAGTGTAGTGTCCGAAATCTCATTCGGTCATTCCCTATGTAGTTCACTATTTCATTTACACTACATAGGGAATAGTGAGTGAGTGAATGAGTGGGCGATTTCGAACACAGCTCCTATGAGCAATCACTTCCTGTTGTCAGCTTGATCGTAGTGCCCTCCTCTTCCTGCTTTGAAGGACAATGATTAGGCCGTGCAGCTTACGGTGAAGCACAACCGTTGTAGATTGGAGCTTGGCGAGATAGACCTGCTAGACTACAGACATTGAATCAGGCAGGTCAAGCTTCTGCTCAAGGTTACTTTACTTATTGACAAAAATGTTGTAAATGTAATGCTGACACAATTTTTTTTAGTTCAGGAGACAATTTGAAAACTTTGACAGACAGCGTTGAAAAAGAAATGGTTAAATTGAAAAAATGGTTTGATGAAAATAAGTCATCACTTAATTGGAAAAAAGTTTCTGGTATTTTCTAAACAGAAATGTGATGGTAATGTGTCATTGTCTATTGATGGATCTGCTATTGAAAGAGTGTATCAGTTTAGATTTTTGGGTGTAATTATAGATGAAAACCTCACGTGGAAAACTCACAGATTTTGTTAAAACTAAGGTGTCAAAGAATATTTTTGTTTTGAACAACGTGAAACACATCTTAGACCACAAGACAATGTGAATTTTGTATTGCTTGCTTATTTGCCTTATTTTAGTTATTGTGTTGAAATTTGGGGCAATACGTATACAACTAATATCAAGCCATTGTTTATTTTACAGAAAAGAGCAGTGCGAATTATAAATAAAGTGGAGGCAAAGGAACACACCAACGAACTTTTTATCAAGTCAGGATTAATTAATCTTAAAGACATTGTCAAGTTACGGACTTTATGAGTTATGTTCAAGGTAAAAGGCAGAACATTGCCAGAAAATACAAAACATCTTTTTGCTTTTACTTCAGAAAAGGATCACAGAAAGTAATTTGATTTTAAACATCCATTCACATGTACAACTCTAAAACATATGTGTATTTCAGTGTGTGGTGACATATTATGGAATTCTTTAACAATTGACTCAAAAGCCTGTACCAATATTCATCAGTTCAAGAGAACGTATAAAGACAAAATGATAAGAAAATATGAAACTGAAAGGTGACAGATCTTCTGTTGCTTTGTATGTTATTGTCGTTGATGGTGAGTTGTTGTGTATGTTAGTTTTCTTTTTGTTTTTGTTTTGTTTTTTCCCTGCTTTTTTGGTAAGCAGTAGTTGTTCAATATTTGACGGACAGATCATCTAATTATTTCTTGTTTTATTATTTTGAGAAGGGGGCTGGTAATCATAAGACTTTCTTCTTCCTGCCCCTTTTCAATCATGGAATGAAACATGTGGCAGAATTTGGAACTGTACAGCATGTGAACTTTTGTTTTCATGATACGGAATTAAAAGAAAAAAAAAAAAAAAAAAAAGTTCTGACAAAACTCCTGCTATGCAACTCTCCATAGGAGCAGCTGTTGTTTACAGGCTATCATCTGCTTCTCACTGTAGCTCCCACCCTGTTCTCCTTAAAGAGGCTTGCTGGTTAATGCCTCTGCAGACTGAGCTCAACTGTTCTTGCTTGAAGCTTTGCCAGATTGATCTGCCTGATTACAGACAATGAATCAAGCGGCTGCGCTGCTAGGTCTCGAAAAATTCTTCAAACAACAAAGTTATGTAAGAACAATGAGGAATGTAAACCAGAGCGGAGCACCTGCAATTTGGAATTCACATGTAAAAACAAACCAAACAGCCAACTCCAAGTGTCGTTCTTGATTCATGCCCTCAAGGCATTTTTGTAACTTATATAACACAAGGATGTTCTTTCACTAAGTCTCCTGTTGTGTTGCTTTTCGATGATTGTGGCTGTGCAGGAAATCCCAAACCACTTCCTTTCATCTGTTTTTCTGCAGTGCTGGCCAGCGCATGCTTCCTTTATCTCTGGGATAAAATATCATAACTGGAGAGTATTACCACAGTCACACACACACACTTTTGTTTACCTCCAAGTATCCAGTGAAAACGACGGACAGAAGCAGCACCAGGATGGGGAAGGTCACACCGTAGGACACCGCCATCTCAAAGTTACTGAGACAGAAGGGAAAATTCAATTATGGACACTGTTTAACTCACATCAGAAGAGGGCTTGAGCTTGGGTGGTTATTCAGTAGCTATTTTTTCTTTCATTCAGATCAGATAGTAATGAGTAACAGAGACAGTAATGAGTAAGAATGAGATGTTCACTTACTTCCTAGAGACGAGCATCTGGACAGCAAACAGAGTGACAAAGATTAAAGCCATGCAGCTCATAGACCGATGTAAGCCTGTGACCTCCGAAAGCCGGAACTGAAACACAAAAGCCATAAAATTAATTGATTTGCAAACAGAAAAGAAAAATCAATCATGCTCTCTTCAGCTTTTCTGAAGCATCCGTACAGTATGTATGACTCTCTGAGGTAAGAATAGAGAGTGGAGCTACCTTTTTCTCCAGGCTCAGGTCGTTGAACAGCAGAGTAACACAGTTCAGCTTCTTCAGTCTGCACCTAAAGTTCATAAACACAAACAAAAATCAGTTCAGACTTGGACACAACACTGAGAGGTGAATCAAGAATAAGAAATGCAACATGATTATATCTTAGTACAGGGATGAGAGGATTTAATCAAGTAATCTGTTCAATATGTCCCTTTTTAAACAATATATTTATTGTATTTTGCATATTTAAGTAACAAAACAGAAAATAGAAACTTAACATACACGAGTGCCAATTAACAAAAGCACTCAACTTATAAACACATCACTTCTCAGACCTGTGCCATCTTCCACACAACTTATTGCACATATAAAAATAATATGTAAAGATGTAACTGAAAATAAAGAGAAAGATACAGTTAAAGGCATTTCGCCATTTTCTTGGAATTGAATTCAAATGTCCATGTTGCAAGGTTTCCATCACAGAAAACTCAATCTTCTTCTTCTCCCGCTGACAAATCTAGATTTTTCAGATCTTGTTTTCCCTTTCTTATGTTTTCTTATGTATGTCACTCTCTCAGGAGGAAATGTAACAAGCATTTGCCTAACCCAGTGGGAAACATCTGGTCTCTCGATGTTTTTCCAAAAAATTGCAATGGATCCTCTGGCATGCAAAAGACACATGTCTATTATTACTTGCTCATTTTTAGTAAAACTGTGATTTTTGGGATATATTCCTAAAATAAATAACCAAGGAACCATTGGAATATCTTCGAAATCACCTTTTCAATCTCTTTTCTAACCTCTTCCCAGAATTGTTTAATCTTATAACACTACCACATACAATGAAACAAAATTCCCTCAATATGTGCTTTTATTCCAATCCCCATATCATGCATTTTATCCGTCGTATGTATCAGCGGAATATACTTCTATATACTTCTTCAAATCCTTCCACTTTGTTCTGAATGTTCTGCACATTAATGACATCATGCTCTTGCAAGAGGCAGTCAGCAGAAATGACAACAAAGAAGTCAAAAATCATGACAGATGGGGGCGTAAATGGCCAAAACTGTGTCCTAAGAGAATTGAATCTCAGTAGTGTCATGTGTCTGACATTGTTGCCATTAAAAACCTGTGTAGGCAAACATTTTCCACACAGATTATCAGCAGGAATCAATACTTGTTCATGGCATTGGTATCAATAACATCATATCAGTTCCAATTTTATTGGTACCAACCTCATTAACGATTCGATTTATCAATCTGATTCTTTAACGATTCCCTTAACGATTCATTCTTAATTTCCTTGTGGGCAAAGTTGGCCTAGACAGGTTTTCAGTGGCAACTATGTCAAACCCATGACAGTCCTGATATTTAATGCTGTGCTGTATGGATAAATACTCAAACAAGCTGCTGGAGTTTCCACTCACTGAAAGTTGTACAGTCAGCATCTTTTTTTTTTTTTCAAAAATTAAGCCACAATTTTGACCTCTTTTGTCTCCTGCCTGACATGATTTTGACTTCTTTATCATTTCTACTGACTGTCTCTGATCAGAGCATGGCATCTTTGATTTGCTAGACATGTAGAACAAAGTGGAAGGAATTGATAGAATTGACAAACAAAAAGACTAATAATATCGATTCCTTGAGGGAGTTTTTATCGATTCTAAACTGGAATTTGTTTATGGTTCTCATCCTTGACAAGCAAATGAAAAGGCCAATTCTAGTGTATGTGGAACTTTGTGCTCCTGACAAAAATGTGTATATATTGGTATCAACTTTGGTATTGGTGAAAGTGAGATTGGAAATGTTGGCATGGATATCTGCAAAAATCCAACGTCTATATCCCCTGTAATATTTACAGATTCAATCACAACAACAGAGTGCAGGTGTGTGGTTTTGTTATCATCCAGTGTGTGCATCCCAAATATTTGATCATCAATTTATGTTTAACTGTCTCTATGTCTGTAGATCCCCACATGTTGAGAATCAGATCAGAAACGAATAAAGTCAGATGTGTAGCCAGCCTTAGACAGAAGCAGCAGATTAAAAAGAAACAACAAATGACAGAGATTTAATAAAAAAAAGAAAAAAAAAGAAATGCAGTTACCCTAGAGTGTCCAGCGTGTCCAGTGATCCTCTCACACTGTTATCTAAAGACAATCTGGAGATCAACAATAAAGAGTTAGAAGCAGGTGTAAACAAAACAACTTGTTTGAACTCTTTTGGCTCTAAAAATCGTCTATTCCTCTCTCACAGTCTTTCAACTTCTGGCACCCACGTTCATTCTTGGCACTTGGCACTCCCACAGCAAAGGCAGTCACACAAGAATCAAGAGTCAAAAGAATGGTGTCTATCTACTTGTCATGGACTCAGGAGTGAGGCAAGACATGAAAACAAAAAAAATGTTGGTGTATCATTTAAAATGCTCAAACTGACTCCATGAGGAAGTACTTTTGGTACCAATTAATGGTACAAAACGAGTTTATGGGAGAACAAAAGTGTGCAGTGCTGCTCACTTCTGTTTGTCTTGACCATCATCATCAACAGAGAAGTGGTCAACGTGTTCCCCAATTAACAGAAGATGAAACGGCAGAGGAGCATAAATACTGCAGTTTGAAAGGACGTTGCAAACGAGGCTTCAAGACAACAGTGTAATTTGACCCTGACATGACCTCACCTGGATGGGTTGTCATGGCTGGGTAGTCTCTCCTGAAACACACAAACATCAGAGAGTTTCATTAAAATTATTTATAACAGTAATAAAACAGTGTTGAGATCAGATAAAGAGAGATGTGATGTGTTTTATTCTCTACAGGACTGACCAAAAACATACAAGGTTGTTTTTTAACTCTTTAAAGCCTGTTGTATCATATTTGATACATACTTTTATGACACCTCTATCTAATCAATATGATCAACAAATTACTATAAAGAACATCTGAATACAATCAGATAAATGATAAAAATGTCCTCAAATGGATTATTAGTTTCCAAAAACACCTAATGTATCAAATGAGATTAAAAAAATATATATATTAAATTTTACGGAAATTTAGATTTTTTTAGGATTTCAGTAGAAAGTGAAATAAACATTTGAGCTCCAAAAAATTAGAATTTTCTGGCTATAATTTGTGTTTTCAGGCATTAAAGGGTTAACTGATCACTAAAAGACCAATAGAAAAGAACAAAGCATTGCTAACCCTTAAAGCAGAAGGATGTGTGTGCTTCATGACGTCGGTGATGCTCCTTGGTAGTTTCCTCTTCTTTGAAGGCGTAGCTTCAGGGTTGCTGAGGTCAGCGAAGGGGTGGATGGTCCTCCAGGACTGCAGGTACTGAGACATCCGCACTGAGGCCCGCTGTCTGTGCTCTGATGATGCCAGATTGTTTATCTGGAAGTTAGAGACATCTTTAATAACAGGTTTCCTTTGCTTTTTCTACTACAGGCGCTGAAAACTCTTTCCTTCACTTTTTGCTTTCCTATACTTGAACACAGAGTCGATTATTACTGATTCGCGCCTCTAAAAAGTACTTCAATAAGATGCACTGATGCTGAATCAATACATTCAATCATGTTTTGGCTGTTTCTGTTAATTCATGTCTCAAAGAAAGGATATTCTGTTCTGTTAATACTTAACTGAATGTGGTGTCCCACAGGGAGATGCTTCAGGACCCCTTGCCTTTCTTGCTACAAGCTTCCCTTGGATAGTATTTCAACTAATCATCAAGCTAAATATCATTGTCATGCAAATTATACCAAACTCCATATATCTCTGTTTACATAACCAGAGTGAATTTATTCCACGTTGTTACTTTATTAACAATATAAACAGTTGAATGACTAAAAACGGATCTATTTTGCGTAACATAATTTTAGGGATGCACAATATTATCGGTATGATATCCTTATCGGCAGATAATTGCTTCAAAAGCTAAAAATCGTTATTTTCAGATAAAAACATTACTGTAGATATTTACTGCCAATATTTTAGCCTAATATATCAGATTAGATTAGATAGAAATTTATGAATCCCTTGGGAAGACTCCTTCAGGGAAATTAAGATTCCAGTAGCTTTGCATAGTAAACAGGTTAAAAAAAGTACACAGGATATCAAAAAGTAAAAAAGTAAAAACAATTACATATATATATACATGTATATATATATATATATATATATATATTAAAAAATAAATAAAAATAAAATGAAATATGGCTACTTCTGCTCCTTCCTATCCTCTATCTTCCTGTTTTCCTCCAAAAAACTATTGGTGTGTTCAATTTGATCTCAGAAGTCGGGCTGTCCTCATTGTAAAAAGATATGTCACTGGGAACGCTCCCTTTGGTTGGAATATTTCTACTCGGTAAGTCGGACAATCCTCAAGAAGCCAAATCTTCCCAGCTCAAAACTGGAATGCATTGAACAGAATGTGGTGTAATTTCTACTTCTCATGTCTGAGTTCAGAGGTCAACAGAACGTCCAGCACACCAAGAGAGTCTCTATTATGACACAAATGACTGCACACATTACACAGAAAAACTTAAACACCCACTTTTTTCGGTCTCCTGGAGATGCTGTGCTGCTTGTGGGGGTCAATCACCAAGAAGGTTTTTCTCCCTTTAAGCAGAGGATTTCGACTCCCACCATCCCCGTCCTCTACATCGTACGCTTTACCCAGATGCTGCAGTGTCTCCTCGGTGATGTGGACTCGCCTATTAATAATAAATTAGATTAGATTAGATAGTACTTTATTAATCCCTTTGGGAAAAACTCCCTCAGGGAAATTAAGAATCAGTAGCAGATGATTATTACAGATAAAAAGATATATAAAAAGAAAAGATAGATCTAAATAAAACTAATTATGAATATACATAAATATAAATAAAAATAAAAATATACTGATACAGGCTGGCTACTTCTAAATAGAATTAATCATAAAATCTGATGGAGGCAAACTCAAAATCTATCCTCTATTATGTACCGTTTGTCGCTCTGAATACAGTTTCACTTACTCAGGTACACCTCCAGACTCCATGTGGTTCGCCAGCGTAACGTCATCAGACCACACATCGTACTGCCATTTCTGTAAACCAATCACACCGCAGAGCACGTTCCCAGTGTGGACCCCGACTCGCATGCTGATCTCAACTCCTGTTGCCTCTCGAAGTTTACTAAATGAAGTAACAAAGAAAGGAAAGGGTACTCATTTCAATATTTTGTATTTATTTCATATGCTGATTTAAAAATGTTAACAAATGGGTGTAAAACAAGATCTGTATATTGATCTTGTTTCTGTATTTGTTTTTGCACTTTCTTTTAAGGGATAAACCAACTTTTTTTTTTGTTTTTGTGTCTTGCCTCACTCCAGAGTCCATGACAAGGAGATAGACACTATTCTTTAGACTGTGTGTGCAGTCACAAGGAAGAGACGGGCAGAGCGTGCCCACCGCTAATTAGCTTTGCTCAAACACTGGGAGTCAGTGGGGTAGTGTTAGCCTGCCTCAGCCTACAGTCACCAGATAAACTCTTCAGCAACTCTGAACTGTCCTTTGTGCTAGTTGTGACTCATTTTTTACTGTGTTATGTTATCTTCTACTATCATCGTATTATCTTCTTTGTTTTGGGCATTGTTTTGTTGACGTACTTCTGTGGTGGTTTGCACTAGAGATGTGACATTCACAAACGAGTCTTTTGAACAGCTCTTGTAAGTGACCAATGAGAACTGATTCGCAGTTGTGAGTGAGTCGTTCGTTTGTGTCATTCTTAAATCTGCAGGTAATTTGCATTTAATAATAGCTCACAAATGAACAGCTGACTCATAGATGTCAATCAGTTCTCATCATTCACTTAAAAATGCTGTTCAAAAGACTCAACTCGTTCTTGAACGTCACATCTCTAATGAAAACCAACGCTGAAGTAGGTCAAATAAAACAAAGATAATATGAGGATAGTAATAGAAGACTGTGCATGCAGTAACAAGGAAGGGACCGGCAGAGCTTAAGCTCAAACACTGGGAGTCAATGGGTAGCGTTAGCCTGCCTCTGCCTACAGCCATCAGATAAACTCTCAGCAACTCTTAACAGTCCTGTGTGCTTGTTGTGACTCTTTTTTTTACCGCATTATGGTACGATATCTATTTTTAGACGAAGATTAGCACTTTATGCAATTTTCCAAAGAAACACATATGAAACTAAACCACAGGGCACATGCCCAAACCACTGCGGATGTCCTTGTAAGTAGGTCAACAAAACAAAGCCTCTGTTTACGAGTAGAAGAATACTGGTACTAAGGATTAGGGCTGATTTTGTAAGAGAGTAAAAGGAGGATTTTTTTCAGGACTGACGAAGATCCACAACCTTACCTTTTTCAACCAGAATATACAGAGGAGGAACTACTACTGTCACTGCCCCCAGAGTCAAAAGAATGGTGTCTATCTGCTTGTCATGGACTCTGGAGTGAGGCAAGACACGAAAACAAAAAAATGTTGCAGTATCCCTTTCAAGTTCAAGAAATCTGTGTTATATTAAACCCAACTAACTTAATCAGACTATATCGAACAGCTTGATCCTTATGCTCTGAACACCAGCAGTATAAAACTGAAAATGTTTTAAATACTTTAGTTTTAATGGTCCTCCCAATGCTGTAACACTACAGGCTTCTTTTCACTATTATTCACAGTGTGGTTTCAGTTGCAGAGGAAAGAACAGGGAAATGAAAGTTTCAGTTGACTAATGAGGAAGTCGGCTCTGGATGCAAATACGAGCACAAAACAGTTTCATTCATGTGATGTAAGTAACAGGTCATGGAGAAAGGAAGAGCATCAAACCATTCAATAAACCAAACAAATTCAACTGTCAAATTACCACTGACAGCAGGGACAGGATTATGAAAAACAACGCAAGTGGAATAAAAGTTTTTCATAAAGACAAATAAACTGACCTGATGGCCGTGCACATGTCGAGCCCCATCTGAACACAGTTCTTGGCGTGTGTGGGGATGGGATCAGGCAGACCGGAGACACAGTAATAACAGTCGCCTAAAATCTTAATGCGGAGGCACCCATTCTTCTACAAGCAGGGAATAAACGGGGGGGGGGGGGGGGGGGCACAGTGAGTTTATCTTTGATACTCTTTCTGATTTAGTTTGGCGTTATCTTGTAGCTGTTTTCACCTTGGCGATATCGTCAAATCTGCCAAAGAGCTTGTTGAGCACGGCAACCAGCTCCTCAGGGGTGCAGCTACTCGCCAGCTTTGTGAAGCCCACAATATCCGCGTACAGAATGCTGCACAAACAGAAATAAGAAGCCATTGTTGGTATGAGGAAAAATAAAGGAAATAGAAAAATCAATGTTAACCCTGCTGTCATGTGAAGCAACTGAGCCATTGTTGCTGTCCACGTGAATATCTGAGTAAAGGTCTTCATTATTGATGCAAGGAGACTAAGCCTTTATCTTACGCTCCACATGTGGGGCAGGGTAAAGGGTAAAGTCTGTAACACATCTTTGTTTGAATAAAAAGCTTTTGTTATCCTAAAATAAACCGAGAGAACTGACTGAGCCAATCACTGGTTTGCCATCTTGTCCCTTATCTCCCTTTGGCCAAAGACGTAGGCTAGGCCTACAAAAGATTTAGGCTAGGCCTAACAGAGTGTTTTTCCAATTATCAGTCACATTTCATGTGTTAAGCGTAAAACTTGCATTTGTGGGCATCTGAGCACCAGACAACAAACAACTGTTAAAAGCCTTGCTGTCATCTGTCAAACATGGAATAAAAGTCAATCTGTTAAATATTTCGTGCCTGAAGCCTCTTTTATACTTGACACTAGGGCTGGGCAATACATCGATTAAATCGAATTATTTTCTGCAGAAGATTTAAAAATGAAAAATCTATTTTTTTTCTCAACTTACTCCAATCATAAGTTGTTGCAATGTTTGAAAATATAAATAGTGAAAATGTACAGTTTTCATGATGATAGGTCCTGTAAGGTTTTGTACAAGCACATGTTTAGGCTTGTATTTGTTTCTTAAATGAGATTAAATATTGATCAGATGGTTCCATGTTACTATACTGTGAAAATAGCTCATCCTTCAGTGTTTATGTAGACAGGCCTCCCTATGTCTGAACTACATAATCAACATTTTATGACAAAATTACAGCATGTATTTTATCTATAAGAGGGAAAGTCTGTTTAGTTCTGGAACATATTTTGATAACATAAAGGCAAAACTCGATTCATGTCATATTTTGTGTCACTCGGAGGGTTTTAAAACATCAGGGATTTTATTTTTAGGTCAAATCACCCAGCCCTACATGACACATCTGCAAGTGTCCTCACAGCCAGCGTTACGTCAAATATCCAGACACGCCCCTTTGCAGAGGTTAAGCACATCTGATTTTCACCTGGCCACACCCGTCCCAAAAATTTAACACACGTGGAGGTGGAGGACAACAAGATGGCTTTGAGGAGCTATGGTTGTCATCAATTCAAAAACAGGCGAAAGAAATAACTGAAAAACAAAAAACCTCAACTGGAAACTGCTAAATATGATTCTTTGTGAGTAACCAGCACTACTTAATGCGCAAATCAGGATAGGGGATCAAATATTTCTAATAACCTGAGATTGCTGCTACATGCTTTCTTTTTAACATGTCACTAAAGAACTTACTTTGCTATGATTGTATCTCTAAATATCTTTTATGAGGTGTTACAATTTAATATACAGAATTAGTAAAAACTTTATTTGGAAACAATGGTGAAGGTGATATATTTGTGCTTTAAGAACAGGTAAACATTCATTCTTTTATTGCTTTAAAATTAAGCTTAAATTGGCTTTAGTTATGTGTCATGCTCACTAAATCGTGATTTTTTTAGTTGTGTTTGATTGAAATTTATTTTTGGTATAATCCTTTTATGAAGCTTTATATCTGCTAGTTTTTGTTTATTTCTCAATGAGAGTGCCTGACAATATACAACAGCGCAGCCCTCAGGCACTGAAAAAAATGTATGCGGCCCTCTTGGTGATCGAAGTTGCCCACCCCTGCTTTAGAGACTCATTTTTCAGGCTCTTAAAGCCAACAAACTCATGCTGGAATCATCACCTGACGTCTTCGTGCTTCTGGATGTAGAAGCTGTGAAAGTTGTGGTGGTTGGACTCGTTCTCCTTGTTGCTGGTGGGCTTGGAGAGCCTCTTCACCACCTCTGACCTCAGCTTCACGGCGATATACCGTGGCAACACTGATAAGAGGAGCTGCTCCTGTAGAGAGGAAACAGAGGATGAGGGTTAAAGATCTGTGTGGGGACAGCGCTAAGTGATGAGTTATCAGGGGGACATCGATCATCCATCTTACAGAGACGACAGCCAGCTCACAGAGGCTGTGGAGGAAAGATTGAACTTTTCAAACACTCTTTAAAGAGATGTGCTGAGTTTACTTGGTGGACCTGGATTCATCTTCTTGTTTACTTGCTGTGTATGTTGTCCCCATGCGTGATCTCCTGCTGCTTAGCATCAGACAAGTGAATGATTAATCTATTGACCTAATAGACAGGAGCGCACACAGCAACCAAAGCCAGGCTGTTCAGGTAAAGAGCCTTTTTACGAGGACGATTACAGGTAATGATTTTTAATTCAGAGCGACTGAGACCAGCAAACAGGAGGTCAATAACTCAAAAGAACTCAACGGACGGACCGACCGAAGCTGCACTTTGTAAGAGACTACAAGCTTATATATAAAAAACTAAAGACTCATGTATTCAGCCTGGATTTATCATTTTAATGGCTATTACAATTATTGATTTATTTGTAAGTATCTCTTTTTACCTTACTTTATGAATAAATTTAATTTTTAAATGTTATTTTCTGATGTTTTCTTATATTTTTAGTATTCAATAATATCTTATCATGTTTATATAGTTTTAATCTTTTTACACTTACTCATTTTGGACTTTCTGTTTATCTTTTAACATGTTCTTGCATTTTCTCTTGTTTCTTTTCTTTGATATTTCTTTTTATTTTCAGTCATCTGTATCTGTCATATTTATATTCATACTGTAAATACTGGTAATGTTAATAGTGTAAATTCCTTAGCCTTGTTCATAGTCTCACTTTTACTTATTTTATTTATTTTTTCCTTCATAAGGAAGTTGACATAGCTTAAAGATTCTGCATGTTGCAACCTGCTTTCTTAGCTTTTACTTAATTTTTTATGCTCTCATCTATTTTAATGTCTTTGTTTGATATTCCTTCTGCTACACTGTGTATAGGATCAACTGAAACAACCAAATTCCCCCATGGGGATAAAAAAAGTATTTCTGATTCTGATCTTGATTTGATCATTTCTTTTACTTACTTACTTTTATTTACTTCTTCCTCCTATTCCTTTTCGAACATGTATAATTCCTTTATTTCTTTTTTTTTTTCTTTGTATGTGAATGGCATTTCTCTGTTTTTTATTTATTTGCATACATGTTCGAAATAAATTCAATTCAATTCAATTTACTTCAGCTTTTCTGGTGTGCATTAGTCTCCAAATCCTCTTGACATCCTTCCTACTATCATTACAATTACAGTGGAAAACTACTTAGTAGCTGGACCTCTGCTGAGTGTTTATTTGCTGGGTAGTGGTAAGATTCCATGATTACTATCATTACATATATAAGTATGTATGTATATATATCTTTATATCAATCATTTTTTGTCTCAATGTAAAGCACTTTGAACTGCAATTAATCTGTATGAGCTGTGCTATATAAATAAAGTTGGACTGAATGATAGATTGTGTTCACCTGCTGATATTTCTTTACTTCCTTCTGCGATCGAATGATGCTGAACTTTTCTCTCTTCTGATTGGAAACCCTGAGATCCCGCTCAGTCATCCACAGGTGGAAAATCCCCACACAGTTCACACACACAAAGAGAATGGCGTTGGCAATCAGCTGAAAGAAATCAAGGGGAAGAGAAGTTTATTCTCCTATTTCTTTAAACTTTTCACGTGTAAAGTCAGAAAAATGAGAGCGCAGCAGCTGTGAACATGTTAATCACATGATGGCAGAGGAGTGGAAAACTGATCATTACTCTGAGTCTGAGTCAATCATTCACTGTTTGATACCAACTTTCTGTGTGAAAAGTGAGGTCATTTGAGAAGTAGCTTACTTTTTCTGTTGGATCATTTACACTCTTGGCCTTTTCATCACAAACCACAGAACGGCCTGACGCAGGCTCACACAATCATGACCCACTTAATTTGATTCTGATCACCGTTTAGTGGCGCATGCAAAGGAGTACGACTTTTTCAACAGTCAAATCATCTTTACATGTTGACCCACTTATTTGAGCTTTGATATGTTCAGCTTGTGTCCTCAATGAAAATGAACCGCTCCAGAGGCTGACTGGAAGTGAGCTTTGACCAGCTCTTTAGGCTAGCTAGGCTGCCATGTATTTACATGGAAGCAGCAAGTTAAAGCTCATACAAGAAATGTGAATTTGGATATATTGTGTTAAATCATTGGCTTAATATGAGCGTATTTATGATTCTTCATTCCATTTGAGCATAGCTACGCAATCCTGTTCTCATGCTTGAATATTTTTTAAAAAATATATATTTTTAGTCTGGCTTTTACCTGAATTACCTTGAAGTGTAATGTAAATGTAAATGTTCTTTATTTATACAGCCCTTTACAACAACCTTTTCAGTGAACCAAAGTGCTTTACAATAGCAAGCAGCGAGTAAAAAACAATAAATAAAAACAATTAAAAGCAATAAAAGCAAAAAAAAAGCAATAAAAAAATACAATACAATACAATAAAATAAAATTAAAGTATCACCACGCTACTGGGTATTTAAAGCCATCCTAAATAAATATGTTTTCAGTCTTGATTTATTCTTACTACATCACCCTTTTATTATTATTCAATTTTTTACGTCATTTCAATTTATTTTTATTTTATTTGATGTTATTCTTAATTTTACACTTTAACCTAACCTCCAGTGTTTACTCATTTTAAACTTTCAAGATGACGTTTCCGCGTACTGGGTACAAAAATGTTCCTGTTCTACTACTGTCTTTTATTTATGATGCACTTTACTAATACTGCGTATGGATTGCTGGGTGGGTGAGTTATACTTTATTTTGTCTTATTTTAATTCATCTGTCTGTTTGTAAAGCACTTAGTGCTACTTTTTTTGTATGAAAAATGTTATGTAAATAAAGTTTGATTGACTGACTGATGACAGAATCAAATGACATGTCAAATGGTTCTCTTAGATTGTCCTCACCTGCACAGCTAGATCTGGAGTCTCTGGTGTTGTGACAGGGACGTAAACACTGATGATAATGATGTGGGATACACTGGTCCCGATCCCGACCATGAGGGCCCAGGCCATCGACAGAGGAAGCACCGTGTACACGCTTAGAGACAGGAAGAGGAAAAACGCCACCTAAGGAAAGACCAAACTGTGAAAAACTGCGACAGAGTAACTTGTTTTGTTGTTTTTATTAACTCTGGGCTTCCTCCTCACCTGCTGAAAACATGTGACAGGTCCTCCGGTAAAGATGAAGACTATGGCAGTGATGTACAGGGTCCCCCACACAAAGAGCGCCAGGGCTCCTCCACAGCGCCTCACCGTGGCCAGCCAGGGCAGGCAGATGAGGAGAACGGCGCTCAGGCAGAGGACGATGCACAAAATGGAGAGGGCTCCTACATGAATGTTGATACTCTGTACAGAAGCCAGAAAAAGACACAGTAAATCAGTGGGAAAATAAAAAAAACATAATTTTGGTTATGTGTACTGTATGACAATACACTCTAAAAAGTCTATTACAAGTCTGTTTAAAAAAAAAAAAAAAGGTTATCAAAAATTTTAGCATCACTGTGCAACCATATCTGGCACATGTGATTATAAATTAAATAAAAATGTAAAATATATTACATAAATTAAATTATAAGTTGAAATAATTTTTATTGTTTATAATATTATTTTATATTATTTATTACTTCATTATGAATAAAATAAATATTTAACATTTAATAAATTAAATTATTAGTATAAATCATTTTATTAATTATTAAATTATTTTACAGTATTTATTTTATATTTCTTTTAAAAATGGGGCAAAATGGTATTAATTACAATGACCTGAATACAGAGATCCTTAGTTATATTTGTATAAATTGGATTAAAAGTCTTCAATCACTTCAATCTCATTTTCTGCTCAGACTCTTTAGAAGCCAGCCTAGATGTGTGTATGAGTGAACGTGGACAGCTGGTCTGAATGAAGTCATGAAGCATCAGAGAAAATGTTTACTTCTGTTTACAACTTTAATGTCCTTGTTGCTGTGGACACAAGCGCTCTGACTAGTGAGGAAAACATCTTCACTGATGCGAAGTCCATTAAAAGAATAATTATGACATTAAAAGGGAATAATTATGACATTAAAAGGAAACATTTAAAGTCTGTTTGATTGCAGTTTGAGTCAGATGACCTACATATATGATGTTGTACAGTTTGTGCCACTAAAGAATGATGTTTGGTATTTTGGAGAACAGCTTTAATGTTTGTTTCCTTTTGTTTCATTTTCAATTCATGTTCCATTTAACAAATGGCATCGCACTCTTCTCTGTGATGGGAGTAAAAATAGAAAAATCCAACAATATGTCTCAATCATTTCTGGGATGTTTTGATTTTGTAATTTCCCTTCACAGTCAGGATGAAGAGCAGTTAGACTCTATTCCAGCGAAGTGTTGAGTGCTTTGAAGTTCCCTAATGTTTGGACTTGCAGTTTCACTTTGCCTTAAATAAATATGAAAGAGATCTTTTTAATTTCAGGCTAATGCTCAGCCAGAAAGATGAGTCTAGAACAGGGCTGTCCAAACATTTTCCACTGAGAGCCACATTCAGAAAAAATACAAGGATGACGGGGCTACGTTATGGGTATGATTTTTCTTATTTTCTGTCTTTACTCAACAGTCAAGCATGAACCTCATGCTATAAAGTGGGGTATATTTAACTGCAACTTTGGTGTGTGTTGCAGGCTGATTGAAAGTGGCTCATGGGCTGCGTTTTGCACCCAGGTCAGAGTTTGAACACCCTCCAGAACATCACAACTGACAAATGTCATTCACTGCAAAGTTGGGGGTACCCCAAGGGTCAGTTCTAGGTCCACTTTTGTTTACTAGTCATACTCATTGCCTTCTGTGGAATAGTTTTTCTTTATGTTCATTTTGTGCTTCATGTTGATGATACTCTGAATTATTGTTCTACACTTAAACCTACAAGAGCTTTGTGTACTCTTGTTTACGATGAGCCAGACCCGCAAATATAATAATCCAAGAGTCCCACTCAAGTTGTAAGTCTTTGAGGTGCAAGTCCAAGTCAATCTCAAGTCACCTTGAGTCTCCATCTCTGATACAAGATCAGTTTTGTCTGATGAAACTTGTTTTCAATGCAGATAAAACGTAATTCTCTTCATCTTCATCTTCATAATCATCTTCACATTTTTTTATCTTAGCTTTGAATCAAGATTGGAAAAAGTATACAAAATATGTGACGCTCTATCTTTCCTTATTTATTTTTTTCAGGGGCAGAAGAGAAACTCTATGAACTGATTGGATATGTTGAATAAATGAATTGTAGTCTGATTAGATATTAATATTTGTGTAGACAGGGCTGTCCTAATTTATTTGTGTATCTACTTTTAATTATTATGATTAATATTATTGTTTTATTGTATGTATTTTATTTTATTTATTTTAATATATATATGTATATATATATATATATATATGTATATATATTGTTACTTTTTTCTCTCTATCTACATTTCTCTATTTCACCACCAGAGGCCAAATGAACTTTTTATTATTATTAATATTTTGTTGTTACTCTGTTCCACTGACTGAGAAAAAAAAACAGAAAAATGAAGGGAAAATTCGTTTGAGTATGGTTTGATATCGAGGAGACCTACAATACTGTACACTTTGGGTGTTATTTATGCATGTACGTATTAATTTATTTTTCTTTTCCTTCTCCTTTTTTTGCTTACTCCTGAATTTGTGAATATGCATTTGTGTGATTTTTGTTTGATCAGAAAATGAATATTGTTATACTCTGTGGCAAATGAAAACAAAAACTAAACATTATGTTAAAAAAACATGACTTGTGTTCTTTACATCTTTAAAACATAAACAAAGTAAAAACTGTCAGAGAAAACTGTTAGAAAAGTTGGTGAAGAGGCACACCACACTCTGTCTTTGTCTCACCCTTCCTGTGGTGGGGATTAGAATAATGAGGACCACACAGAAGGCTATGGACAGCACTAGTCCAGAAATCATGGCAGGAGTCTCCTCCACACACTGCAGACAGCCCCTGTGGAACACCTGATAGCAGCAGCACACTCCCTCCTTCACACTCCGCCTGGACCGGGTGCTGCGCTGGTCCTCCTCTTCATCCTCATCATCCCACCTGACGTCGATGCTGTCCCTTGGCAGGAAGATGTCTGATGAAACTTCAGAAACCGATTTTTCTGCTTTTGCATTGTCAGTCAAGTCTGATTTTGAATCCTCATCTTCATCTTCCTCTGGGCTTTCTTTGGTGTCTTTGTCCAAACTGGGCTCAGAGAAATTCAGAGGAGAGATGTGGTTTGTTTTTTCTAAAGAGTTTCTGTCGAGCCCAGAAAACTCCCTGTCGCAGAGGTCAGTGCTGAAACTCCTTTCAGAATATCCAGGGCTAGATTTGGCACTACTGTAATCAGAGTCAGTAGTGCTGTTGTCAGTTCGTAGCCCGTCTTCATGTGGGGTCAAACTCGCTGTCTTTAACAGAGCGTTAGCTTGGAGGGGCCCGGGGGCCTGCTCTGTTTTTGCAACACCAACCTCTACAGAAACCTGGGACGTATCAAGTCTTGATTTTGAAACATCTCCAGCTTGCCTTGTTTGATCTACTCCATCTGTCTTTGTTGTTAAATTGTTCAGCTCCATGGTTTCTCCTCCAGGGCTTCTGCCACCCTCTTCACTTGATGTTACTCTAATGTCCGGCACTACAGACCCCCCCAATGCTTCTTCTTCAGGACCCTGCTGTGACTTATCTACCATCGTCACAGGTGAGTGTGTGAGGGAACACACCCTCAACAGTCTTGTCACTTTGCCAACGTGAACAATCTCTTCCTACCTTTCTTCTGTCTACATGACACTAATCAGTTTACTTTATCCTTTTCTCTTCAGGTGTTTCTGTCAACGCAGCAGGAAGAATATCCACAAACTTAAGCTTTCCCGTCAGCCAAATAATCATGAATTGATCCAGGACAGGGTCACAGGTCTTAATCATATTTTGCATATCCTTTAAGGTCCCAAAACCACAGAATAATCATCTTCAGGAAGTACAGAATCATCTTGGAAGGTAGGAGAGTTGTGCTGCCAACGAAAGAAGAACAATTAGGGTTTCTGCAGAAATCAGCCGGTCAAATTTAACGCTTTTTAATAGCTTATCTAATCCTACCCCCTTAAATTTTAACGATACTTCCTGACCTGAAATCATAACACTGTCCTAAATTTACCAAAAAATACAATCATACCTATACCTTCATATCGGAACTTATGGAGCTGAGAGAGAACTTATATTACACTGGAGGGTGACCACTAGGTCCTCCACCTGATCCGGCCCACTGGCTACTTTCCAAACATTTGGTTTTAGGGCAATTGTAACCAACCAGCCAGAAACAATTATTGCAATGGTTCTGCATGTTTACGCAGATGTACAGTACATTTCTGGTGAATCACATTTTATAATTCTATATTATAACACTATTGTCATCATTTATTAATAAATATTTTTCTTGAAAGCTACAGAAAGGATTTTTAATGCCACTGAGAATCAAATTTAATCTTTTTTAATGCCATTAAAGGCCGTAATTTTCACAAAATCAGTTTAATGACGGTTAATGCTTTTTACCGCCCTGCAGAAACCCTGTTTTTTAACACAATTACTGAATGAGGAGAGAATTTTCTGAACAGATAACATCATTAGACTTTATCTTATACCTAACTCAGTTTTATCTGATTTATGAGCTTAGTTTTCAGAGAATCTTTGAAAACAAAAGTGTTTAAGCTGAAACTACTCTTAAATGAGTTAAGTTCAACACTGTCATTAGTAAGTCCTTCCTGTACATTGTTTGAATGCTGTTTAAATTACAGCCTCCTTCTAGTTGTTTCCCTATTACACATAAACTAGTTCGTCTAGGTGTCAGCCCTCTCCCAGTGACACACACTTCACTCAGGTGTGTACTGCAAGGACATGTCAGCAACACACCCTCTGAACATTAAAAACATTTTTTCCATTCACTTGCACCCAGGGCTTTGACTGCTCTCTGTAACTTTCCTCTCCTGTGGCTTTTCCACAACCAACAAACATAACTGTCTCGCAGTGTGACCATGTACAGGCTTTATCTCGATCAGTGTGAAAAATCATGACTTCCTCATACTTCAAGTTTCCCCTTCAATGCAAAGATAAAATATGTGTTTGATCTGTCATTTCTGCTCTGAGCAGCCATGTGGTTTCAGAGAAACAGTCATGGGAGGGTTGAACATTATTTTATTTCTTCAGTTCACCATGATGAACCTGCCCTGCCCTTTACCCCGACAGTAACCTGCTTTATTATTTTAACAATAATGTATCCTCATCTTTGGTACTGTGCGGTTATGTTACAGCACATTTATTGTTCTGACTTGTGTTGTTCCACTGGTGTCCCGTTCCACTGGTGTCCCTTTCCCCTGTCTGCTGGTTTCAATACCTGCACTGTTTACTAAAATAAAAGGTTTCTAAAATTAGCCTGTACCTTATCCTAAGCTCATTTATTGCTGGATAATACATTGCTATTGGTGAGTTCCCTATCATGGTGAATAAATGAAGTTGGACAGTGTTATCACTTTGAGGTGATAAATGTTATATAATGTAGTTTGCGTGTTTTTGTCACTATCAGCAGTGGTGTCACCCAAGGTTGTGTCCTTCTCCTCTTCTCCCTCAACCCAAATAACTGCACCTCAGGGGACCCATCTGTGAAACTCCTGAAGTTTGACGACACAACTGTCATCGGACTCATCCGGGACGGGGACAAGCCTGCATACAGACAGAAGGTTCAACAGCTGGTCCTCTGTCCACTGTGTCTACTGTGGACATTTCCAGGTTTCTGCGATTCGCAATCTCACAGGACCTGAAGTGGACCCCCCACATAGACAACAAAAAGGCGCAACAGAGGCTGTTTTTCCTGCCCCAGGAATTGCTGGTCACCTTCTACAGTGCCATCATACAGTCTGTCCACTGCAAATCCATCAGGTCTACTGTATGATGCTTCCTTTAGAAAATGTCCAAACCTGACAAAACTGCTGATCAAGGACATGGAGAAACTGAAGTCCTCAGGAGCATTACTTGGGTTCTAACAATATTTGGGTCACTTTTGTAAGTTTATTCTTATGTTAGTTTCTGCATGATTGTCCAAGTACTTAATCAACACCTGTTTTTAAAAGTGCTGTTACAAGAGTGGCTGGAAACCGTACTAGCATTCTAGAACAGTACTTCTCATTTGGCTGAACTGGTGTGTAAAACTAACAGGGGCAAGCACTGTTATGAAATAAAGCAGGGGCAAAGGGGCAAAGTAAACTTGTTCATTTATGCTGTAGAAGTTTTAACAGAGTGTCTTTGAGCTGCCATCTTCAGTAGATACTCTCAGCCACCTGTGTTACCTCTGTTTGCTGGCTTTAACATACGTTATATTACCCTCATAAATGAAATTTCCAGACCAACCCAATGTAAATGACGCAAAGAGGCAGACAAACAGGTCCTCATTTAGACGGCATTATGAATGACAGGAATGACCTGTCATTCATAATGATTTAGACCTACCAGATCCCTTTCCCTGTCTCTCTTATTTTTTATATTATTGTTAATATTATTGTTTAACTAAATGTATGCTGTAAGTAATGTTTACCTTTCTTTTATCGTGATTATTTTTGTGATTTTTTTTTTGTTTCATGTTTCATATTAATTATACCTGTACTGTTTTATGATGACCTCAAGTGTCAAGATGTCACCTTAATGATGACCCCGGCCATTAATATAATGTAAAATGTGCAATATCTCTATCACTGCCACTGCTGTTGCTGCTATGTTTTAAATACTACCTCGATATTATATTTATTTATCCCGTGCAATACAATCAAATGTGACATATAATTATCTGTAAATACCAACCACCATTTGCACTATAAGTATTCAGTATATGTTCAGCTGTCCTGTGCAATACATTTCCATATACAGTAGAAATATGTCTATTTTTCATTCTTAATATTTATCCTCTACCTCATATTGTACATAGAGCTTCAATTGCGTTGTCCAGTAGAATTGTGTTTCATCTTTTATATATCTTGTACATTTAAAGTCTTCTTACAACCTTTTTTTACTGATACTATTTTTGTATACCTTTATTTTTAACTTAACTATCTATTGCACTGAAAAGGGGAAGCTCTCCAATCTCGTTGTACATTCTGTATAATGACAATAAAGGCCATTCTGATTCTGATATTTTAATGTACATTTGATTTTTAGTGTTAAAATAAAAAATAAGTAAAAAAAAATACATTAAATAAATGCAAAATATCACAGGTAATTGTATGAGGAGGCAGCAACACAAAATCAACATGTACATGAAAAATAACCTAAAAACAAGCTACCTTTTTTGAAGAAAATAAGCAGAAAAATGCTCCTTAAATTAAAAAAAAAAAAAGAATAAGTGATTATTCCCCATTAATGCTGAACTTTTTAAATAATCATGTGGTTAAAAAAAGGCGTGTACTGTCATTGGTTCTCACAGATTATATTCTTTAAACAGAGACTTTCATATACATTTTTATCAATATCAACATGTTCCTCATACATACATCAGATAAAATAAAGATATATTCTTACGATGTCGTATTTTATTTATTTTCCAGCCCCAGGTGTAAATATAATTGACGTCTAGTCAATAAGAAGACAGATATTTTCTTATAGAAAATTATGTATCATTTTCTTCGTCAAAATGACAGTTTTTGTTCATTTTCTGTCCTTATAAGATAACACTTATTAGCTATCTTTGTGTAGTGAGCTAATAATAGGCGTTAGCTAGCATGACATCATCAGTTCATGATGTAATAGCTAATTATATGAAAGCAAATGAGTAAAACAGGAGGAAAATAACTAACTAAATGGTTTGAAAATGTAACAAATTTAACCACCTTACAGGAAAAAAAATGTTTTAAATTTGTCGTAACTTGAGTTTTCTTACCTTTCTGTTAAGTAACGTTCGTCCCTTTAACGTAAATCCACTCAAACACACGGTGAAGTTAATTTTTCCTCTGTCCTCGTCGCTTCAGTTTCTCTGTCACTCTTTAACTTTCTCCACGGAGTAATTATTAACACTTAAAACCTTCAAAGTTCATCAAAAAGTCTAAATATCTCCCTGAAAGCCGCGGTTTTGTTCAGATAGAGACGTTAAAAAAAGTCAACGTCTGGGTTTGAGCGCACGAGCACCTATGTGACAATCTATGCAGCACGAGAGGACAGGAGAGGAGAGCGGGGGCGTGCGCGCGCATACACGTGAACGAGCGCTCTGGTCCAGCTATGCAAATAGATGGAAGAGGAGGTAAACAGAGAGGAGAGGATGGAGAGGAGGAGCAGGTTAAAGGTCACACTGCTGCCACAGGTGGAGGAGGTGTTCATTCACCTTAACAAAATCAGCACTATCAGACAGTAGACACACTTTTATTGGCCAAAGGTCACACACGTAGAGCACTTCTCAAACGAAAGGAGAAGTGATGTCAAGCCACAACATTTCTTATATAATACTGAAGCAGTGAAGACATCAGATTGTGATAACATGGACTTAAAAATGAAAGAAAGTTGACTGCCTGAGTCCTCATGCCCCTAGATATGGAGTAGCAAGAGTGCCAGATTACAAAAATAAATGTATAGAAGAAAAAGCAAATAAAAGTGTAAATATAAAGACAAATTAGAAAAAATAAGAAGAAATGTGCTTATAAATAAAATTTAAAAATGTGGCTATATAAAGCAATATTAATCAAAAAATAAATCTATAAAAGAAAAGGCTAATAAAAGTAGAAATATAAAGACAAATATATAAAATAATTTAAAAATGTGCTTTTATAAAGCACATTAATTTTATGATATCAGTCCACTGCCATCGCTTTGTAGATGCACTTTATTGTTGCTTTTACTGCGCACATTAAACACCACATTGTTGTTGCTTTAACTGCTTACTTTTTTCTTTTTTTTTCTTTCTTTCCTTCTTTCTTTTTTCTTTTAACGCTTAAAATGTCACTTTTAGCAAAGGAAAAATGCGCAGAAAAATGTGCGCAGTAGGAATGTACTTTATTTATAAGCACATTTTGTCTTTTTTTTCAAATTTGTCTTTATATTTCTACTATTATTATCCTTGTCTTTTCTGGATTTATTTTTTGATTAATAATGCTTTATATAGCCACTTTATTTATTTATTTATTTGTTTTATTCATAAGCACATTTCTTCTTATTTTTTTAAATTATTTTATTAATTTGTCTTTATATCTCAACTTTTATTATCCTTTTCTTTATGGATTCATTTTTTGATTAATATTGCTTTATGTAGCAACATTATTATCTTTTATTTTATTTATTCAACTTTATATTTCCACTTTTATTTGCTTCTTCTTTTATACATTTATTTTTTTAATTTTGCACAAAATCTGCATATACAAATGAACACTATCAGAGTTAATATTGACACTTCTTAATTATCTACATGGGTCCACACAACCTGTTGTTTTCACTCTTATTGAGGGTTAGTAGTTTAACTCTCTTCAAGTGTAATTGCTGACTTTTTTTGGAGTTAAAATTTAAAAATTTGTCACAAATTTGTGTGGCTTTTTCATCAACACTTTGCATAAGACATGCACTCTACTTTAGTGTTAACTCTGTATTAACACAGCAAAGTGTAAAGATTGTTGTATTTATTTACTGTATACTAACGGGGGGAAATTAGCTGGAATAAAGACACCATGTTTGGTTAAAGCACATATACTTACAGAAAAAACATTTGCACTGCAGTCATCTTGTCGAGGGCAGGCGGGCAGGATGACTGACTCTATGAGTGTCACTTTCAGGTTCAGATTTCAGAGTAGTAAGTTCAGAGTTAAAGATCCTGCAGTGACATCCATGGATTTGATTTATGAAACATCATTTTTACACTAGTTTTTGACACCAGCTCCTACTAACCTGAAAATAAATGTTCAGGGATTTGACTCCATCCAGAGTTAAATTGACTCGGCATTTGCTTAATATTTGCATATACATGTATATTATGTGTATTTGTATGTTTGTATGTTGGCGACTGTCCCTCTGTGTATTTTAATGAGATAACTTGTGTTAAGGACTGGTGTGAGATATACAATCTCATTTTAAATACAACAAAAAATAAAGAGATGGTTTTTGACCAGAGGGGGGTACGGAAACATGACTCGGTAGTAATAGGCAACAGCGTTATTGATCAGGTTGCCTCCCAAAATTACCTAGGTATTGTCATGGACAATTTTTTAAAATGGTCGGATCATGTTGACTTCCTCTGCAGCAAATTATCTCAAAGACTGCACTTCCTTTCGCAGGCTAAGACTGTTTGGTGTCAGGCCTGAAATCATGTTGATTTTCTATAATGCCATCTTTGAAAGTCTTCTGAGACATGGACATAGCTAGGTTCGGCACATTATCCATCCAGAGTAAATCAAAAATCTGTAAACTGATGAAATCTGCTATGAAGGTGATAGGTCAAAAAGAATATGAACTTTTGCCTTTCTGGGAGACGATACAGAGCAAGCAAACACAAAACAAAATTGCTATAAGCTCTCTTTTCTCCAAACATCCATATCTCTTCTTAACAGTCTGAGTAATTCTTTTCCTGCAATTGTTATATAATTTTGTATATTTATTCAGCTAATTTATTGCCACCAGTCTCTTATTTGTTATTATTATTCTGCTCTTATCCATGTTTTTATTCTTCAAGTTGTTATTCGATCATTTTAACTTGTTTCTACTTATTTTCACTGCTTATTGTAACGAGCACTGCACTTTAATCTTCTTGTGCAATAACTACTAACCATGCTTGTCGCCGACCTCTTGCTTATGTAACTGTTATATGTTGTCTGGTGTTTTTTTTGTATATTGTGCCCTTAGCCAGTAGCACTGCTGTCTAAGAAAAATTTCCTGCAAGGGACAACTTTTTAAAACATTTTGGGATGCAGCTGTTGCCAAGAGGTTATATTTTACTTCCTTTCAAAAACACCAAAACATCGATTCCAGATGTTCACAGAAAATATTTTGGATGTTCTTGCCTGAAAATCCACTTTTGTCTGATATTTCATAATGTCTATTAACCTCTTTGTTTTAGGCCTGTTAGACTGTTGTAGTTAAATCTGTGAGCTGTTTCAAACCCTGCCTCTCTCAGGAAGTGAATGTGGCCCTTAGCTTTCCAGCACTGTGCTCTAATGTTTACTGTGACTGCACAGACATGCCTGGACATGTTTCTTCTTCTACAGCCACCTGTGGGCAAACCAACAGGCATATCCCCTTCTGACATCAATCAGTTTTCATATGTTTCCTTTGAGGGTTTTGTGTTTTATTTACCGTTTTTTCTTTAATAAAGATAAATAAATCAAACTTAACTGTGTAACAGGTGAAATGACTTGAAGCACTTTGATGGTGCTGTGTGTCTTTACTGATAAATCATTTTACTAAGCTTCATTTTTCATCCACTGAGATGCTTATGACTTTTAAATCTATATGATGATATTTAGTGTGAGATTATCTCTTTATTGTAGGATAACAAACACTCAGGTCAGAGTCTGACAGTTTCCTCTGAAATGAAGTGAATTAGAAGTGACGGCGGGGCAGCAGGAGGCTCTTCAACACCAACAGTTCGTCTTTGCTCAGCTCAACCTGCTGCCGTAAAAATAGCTCAACAAACTAAACACACTATCGTTGTTTTTATCTCCACCGTGTGCCGCTCGCCCTTATTTGTTTTTTCCATGTCAAACATATTTATGTGTGCAGCAATATTTCCCTATATTGCCAAACATGCAGTTTACAACATCAGCAAACAGACGCATGCTGTTGAGCAGCCGGGGCGGCTGCAGGTGGAGGCTAAGTGTTTTTAAAGAACCGCTCTGACCCGAGACCGTTATTTTACACATTATGAAACATTGAAATGAGTTTTCCACTGACGTCCAAAGATACTTAGACTAGACCGGTTTTCAAAAGTACTTTGATTGTTTTAAACTCATTTGACTGGAGGTAAAAATGTACAATAATTTGGTTGTTGTTCAAAAGAAACTACACAAATATACAAATTACACACACAAAAAAAACAACATGAAGAAATGTATCATAAAAATTCAAGACTTGGTGGATTTTAAAAGACACTAAATTGAAAGCTTGCATTAGTAACAAAATAAATCTTATTAAAAACATAAGTATGGGATACAATAGATAATAATTATATTAAACATTATATAAATGGTTATGTCTAGTAATTACTGTAAAAGATGAAAAATAAAAGTATGCAATAAAATGTCAAAAGACAAAAAAAAACATGAAAACATTTGGTATGATGAAAACATGGTGACATGAAAATGTTAAAATTAAGAGATAAATGTGTGTATAATAGAAAAGAGTGTCAGCATTACATGATTAAGAGTCAAAATATGTTTTTTTTACGCAAAATTGTGAAATAAAAGGATGTAATTATTTGAATTAACAGATGCAATTTAAATGGCCTTCAAATATTATTACAAAATGGAGGAAAAATTAAGAAAGTATGGAATGAAATGTTAAAATTAATGAGCTAGAAATTGTGGTAGCAAGTCAATCCTAAAGTAAAAGTTCATTTTTTTTATTGAAAGTCAGAATCATAGATTGATAGATATTGGATTTCCTGTTTTTACCCCCTGCACTGTGATTCCCCATCGATGTTCATTTCAGGTGGGAGAGGACTTTGTATATGCCCTTGGGGTTCCCTTCCCTTCCTGCACTGTAAAAATTATTCACTGATTGTGTTAACAAACAACAAACAAATAAATCAAAGCTAAACTAGAATAATATCTCAAAATTAGTTTTAAAAAAGTCAAAATCCTGTGATAAAATGTCAAAATATGAGATCAGTCATTAAATTTGTTAAATTTATTTGACACTTCGTAAAAATTATGAGAGAAAACACCAAAATTAAGAGATAAATTTAAAACGAGGCAATTGCAAAGTCAAAATCATGAAATTATCAAAATTATTTGAATCAAAATGATCAGACCAAATTTCAAAATACTTTAATAAAAATTAGTTTTGAAATAGAACGTCAGTTTTGTGTTTAGGGGTCAAATTATGTGATAAAAATGAAAAATTCAAAAATAAAATGTAAAAAATATCCGAAAGTCGAAATCATGACATAAAATGTTATAAATATGAGAAAAAAAAAATCAAAATTGTGGTAAAAATGTCAAAATAACATGATTTTGAGTCAAAATATGATGTAAGGTCAATGTCATGGGGTAAAAAAACAAGATTGAAACTTTAAAATACAGTGTAAAAACCCAGATTTATGAGATCTAATATTAACAACTGTGACATAACTAGGCAGCCATTTTGCCTTAAAAAAAAAAACAATTTTCGAAAATTGTCCAAATTCTTCAATAACAACATTTTCAGCCCTTAAAACAACATAATATAGATCAAACATCTACATTATTTGATAAAAGACTTGAGTTATGGAACAAAAGTTGATTAGAAAATTCTTTTGCTTGTTTGTCATTTATTATTCCTCTCTTAAAGTGTCAGATATGGGTGGTAGTAACTCCCCCTGCTTCTCCCTCACAGACTGATTTGCATAAACGTGTGTCAGAGGTATGGGACAGGCCTGCAGGCGCCGTCCTTGTTCATTCAGAGCAGAGCCAGGCGTCAGCTGAATGATGCATGTGAACATAAAACCCATGCTCTTCAGAAAGTCCTTAAAATAGACGTACTGACTCTTTAACTTTTGTTCCAAACCAACAGAACCGGTTCAGTGTGAATCTATTCTGGGAATGATGAAGGCCTAAAGCTCTTCTGAGGAGTCCAGAGAGGAAACATTTAGCTCTGTTATTATTATTGTTGTTATTTATCCGCCATGCTCGAGTAAACCAAAGACAAACTGATACAGACGTTTAAATGCTGAGGTCAAGAAGCTCATTTGGCTCCTTTATTTCTATATTTTTTTTTAGCTAATGTAAACATTTGACCATCAGATTATTTTGAATGTGCCTTCACATAAATATTAAGTCCATGCATGGATTAGAGAATAAATAATTCTTTATAGATCTTAATCTTTACCAATAACATAGATACAGATTAACATAAATCACTCTCTGAGGATTTAAATATGTAAGTAACTAAAAAAACAAAAAACAAATCCCACTTAAGCCATTATTATGAGATCAAATTCATAATGACGACAAAATACCTAAAATAATTAGATTTCAAGTCATTCTTGAGAAAGAAAATGACAAACTTTTGAGATGATAAGTCAAAATGATTAATAAAATGTCAAAACTATGTGATAAAAATTCTAAGATAAAATGACAAAATTATGTGATAATTAGTTAAGACAAAATGTTAAGGTTACATGATATAGGTAAAATTATCATCAAATATAACATCAAAATTCTGTAATAAAACATCTTAAATAAAATGTCAAAGTTATGTGTTAAGATTCTAAGATTAAATGACAAAATTATGTGATAAGTGGTCAAATTATCATCAAACAAAATGTTGAAATTATGTGATAAAATATCTAAGGCGAAATATTAGTTACATGATAAAAAGTCACGTTATCATCAAATAAAATATCAAAATTATGTGGTTTTTATGATATAAAAAATATTTGGAAAATAAATTCCAAGATAAAATGTCAAAATCATGTTATTTAAGTCAAACCCTTTGGATAAAATATCACGTTTTTAAAGCAAAACATTAATAAGGTAAAATGTCAATGTTATATGTTGAGAAGTCAAATAATGACCAAATAAAATATCAAAATTATGTGATAAAGATTTTTAAGATATAAAAAAATCAAAATGATGTTTGAGAGGGCAAAGCCGTAGAATGAAATATCAAAATTCTGTGAATAAAAATCAAAACAATCAAAATGTCAAAACTGTGTGACAATAACTCAAAATCATCTAATAAAATATCAAAATAATGTAAAAAAAAAAAAAAAAATGTTAATAAAAAGTCAAAATCATTGACATAAAACTTCGCTGTAAGTTTTATCATAAGGTTATTTCAAATGTGCCCTCCTGTAAATATTTAGTGTCTGTAGATGAGAGAACAAATAACTTCTGTTTCGACCCATAAATCTTGACCCATCACATATGACAACAAATGAATTTTCAGAGATTTGAATATGTAAGTCACAACTAAAAACTTTTATAAAACACAGAAATGCAAAACTTTGACTCTAAGACATGTGAATATGATCCAAAATGTCCCATCCTGCAGTCTTTTGCTTTGTGTGCTGGCATAACAATATTTAACTAAGCTGTTCCATGCAGCAGCGCGCGGAGGACAAAAGTGGTGAACAGGGACACCTAGTGGATCTGGTCACAAACAGCATTTGAGTCTCAGGGTCTGCAAACACCAGGGAGGAAGAAACAGACTTTTTCTTTGAGGAGGCAAATCTCCAGGAACTCAGAGTTTAGTGAAAGGTGTCATGTTCTTCTACTCCTCAGCCCCCTCGTAACAACATTTAAAGGCAAAGAAAACAAACTCCACGGGACATGAAACCCTTAACTAAAAGTCAACGATGAGGGTGAGCAGACAAGACTTTGGAGAGTTTGAACCCTTAGAAGAAGAACAGAGAAACATGATTATCTGGGTCCGCGTTTTGACTGAGTGCTGCTTTGTGTGTATGTTGAGGGATGCTGCAATATTTAAGGGATATTGCAATATCTCAGGGCAGTTGCAATTTTTTTTAGGAACTTTAGGATATTTAAGTGTAGATGCAGTATTTAAAGGCAGATGCAATATTTATGGCAGTTGCAATATCTAAGGGTAGTTGCAATATTTAAGGACATTGTGATGTTTAAGGGAAGATGCAATATTAAAGGGTAGATGCAATATTTAAGTGTAGTTTCAATATTTAGGGGCAGTTGCATTCAGGGACATTGCAATATTTAAGGGAAGATGCCGTATTTAAGGGTAGTTGCAATATTTAAGCATAGTTGCAATATTTAAGGCAGTTGCAATATCTAAGGGCAGTTGCAATATTTAGGGACATTGCAATGTTTAAGGGAAGATGCAATATTTAAGGATAGATGCAATATTTAAGCATAGTTGCAATATTTAGGGGCAGTTGCAATATTATGGGATATTGCAACAGGACACATTGCAAAATTTGAGGGAATTTGCAATATTAAGGGGCACTTAAATATTTAACACCAGTTGCAATATGAAAGGGCAATGAAATATTTAAGGGACACGGAAATATTGCGGGATGTTGCAATATTTAAGGAAAGTTTCAATATCTCATCATATCAAGGGACACTGCAATATTTAAGGGACCCTGCAATATTAAGGGTTGTTGCAATATTCAAGGCTAGATGCAACAGTAAGGGACACTAAAATATTCAAGGGAAGTTGCAATTTTAAGTTACAGAAAAGTATTATAGGGATACTGAAAATTCAAGAGACACTGCAATATTGAGGGACATTGCAACATTTAAGGGCAGATGCAATATCTGGGGCAGATGAAATATATAAGGGTAGATGCAATATTAAGGATACTGCAATATTTAAGGGCAGATTCAATATTTAAGAGAAGTTGCACAATGAAGGTACACTGCAACAATTATGGGCGGTTGCAATATTAAGGGACTCTGCAAAATTTAAGGGAAGTAACAATTTTAAGGGAGGCTGCAATATTTAAGTTGCAATTTGGATTTATAAACCCAATGACTGGACAATCTTTATCAGTGAAATTATTGACATGTTTAATCAATGTGGAGTATTTGAACAAAGAAGTTGCAATGTGTGTTTAAACAAAATTCTAAATATAAATTAATTTTATATCTAAAGAAATATGTATATAAATTGAAGATTTATTATGCAAAAATGCACTGAAAAAACTCCTTTGTCCCTCAGCCATCAGACTGGAAGGAGCAGTATTAGCCAGCCAGTAGCCATGTCTTTATTTTTATTTATATTGCTGTTTATATCTATCTTTTTAGATATATGAAATTTTATCTGCTATAAATGCTGCTACTGGAATCTCAATTCCCCTGAGGGAGTCTTCCAAAGGGGTTAATGAAGTTCTATCTAATCTGAAAATGCTGATGTTGATATTTATACTTTTAGTTTCATGCTGCTTGAAGATGCTGAGTTGATAAAAAGTTTTGCACCAGTTGACCTCCACGCTGTTCATATTAAAGCCAAAGGCTTTAACTGCCAAAATGTACAACTGCACCATGTTTGCCTCATCATCACTGAATGTCTAGTCGTATTAATTAAAAAGCATCTTTTATTAAAGAGGTACATATTGTTTTCTTGCCTCACATCAGTTTCTAACACAAATAGACCATCACCATGAAAGGGAAAGGTCAGTTTTAGTGAAGCAGAGTCTTTATGTATCAATATCAGTATCGGCAACAACGAGTTTGGAAATACTAGCATATTGCATATCGCCAAAAATCCAATATAGTAATAAAAATCTAATATTTTTAAACACTTTTGGCTCAACTCATCAGGGATTTCTTTTAGATTCTTTTTGGTTATTTCATTTGCATCAGAAGACAGGGTGGATGAGTGTATTTCATGAAATGGAGAAAGAAAAGAAGTCAGTATTTTTTGCTCTTTATCAGCATGTAAACATAATAAATATACTTTTTTATGTGCAATACCTCATCAGCAGGTCTAGGCAGCCTGAAGACTCCTTCAGTGAAGGTCTTAACAATCAAAAAGCCACAGATAACCACAGTGGAATCAATGATTCTTCTTCTGAAAAAAGACTTTTAACTATCCATAAAACTGCTTTTAAAAAAGACTCAAAAATATCCTTCAACTAATACATGGCAGCTGTCAGTGCACAAACTCATCATTTCACAAGACGTCCTGGAATGTTTCTGCCAGTCTTAGCTTAAGCCCGTCAGTGATCAAGTGTTATTTACTGAAGTACTTTGGTAGACACTGTTATGTCTCAGAGAACTCAGCTAAAAAAAGTCAGATTCACTTCATTAAAACTAGTCCATCTGCTGCTGTAAGATCAGATCCGACAGCACATTGATGTCGGTCTCTGCAGAGTGGCTCTGCAGCACTAGAGCCACCATGTTGTCCTGATCAGGGAAGACCTGACAGAGCTGCTCCCTCAGAGCGGCTGTTTCCTCCAGACCCCTGTCTGCTCTGTAGACCAGCTCAGGGCCCTGAGGTCCAAACTGCCCTCTTCCTCTCCCTCTACCCCGACTCCCTCCTCGGGTTGCATCCGCAGCTCCACCTGGTGTCCGGTCACGGTAGTTCAGGAGCTCCGTTTGGGAGCGTGAAGGTTGGAAGGGAGGGAAGGTGGTGGTTACTCCGGCGAAAGAGTGGCTCCCTGGGTTAGGAGTCCTGAGCAGAAACAAAGATTTTAATGTGAAGGGAAAACAATACCACTCTTGAAATAATGTGTGAATATTTTTAAAGCTCCAAATATTCAGGAACCTGTTTATTAACCTCAAAGATGAACTGATTAGGTCGTGATCCGAATCTGGATCAAAGATGTTTTTTAAGGGTTTGTTAAGATTGAAGGATATGAGCAGTTCTCCACATTTTTGCGACAAGTACTCAACTGATCCTGATGAAATTTTCAGGGAATGTTGGTTGTGATTCCAGAAAAAAGTTTGTTTGGTTTTGGTGCTGATCCAAGTCCAGATGTGGATCTGGGAATTTTTTTTAAGGATTTGCTGGCAGTGTAAGACAGGGCAATTTTCCAGATTTTTGCTAAAAACTGAACAAGTCGAGATGGTTTTTAATTAAAATTCAGGGAATTATGGTCTTGGTACAAGCAAAAAGTTCTTTGATTTAGGTGGTGATCCGAGTCTGGATCCAGATCGAGGATTTTTTTGAAGGATTTGTTAGCGTTGCAAGACTGGGCAGTGTTCCACATTTAAGAAACAACCCAACAAGTCCTCAATGGATATTAATTAAATTTTCAGGGAATGTTGGTCTTGGTACAAGTAAAATGTTTTTTGATTTAGGTGGTGATCCGATTCTGGATGCGGATCAAGATTAATTTTTTTAAGGATTCGTTAACATTGTGACATGGGGCAGTTTTCAACATTATAGCAACAACTCCTACAGGTCCTACATCGATTTTGATGAAATTTTCAGGGAATGCTGGTCTCGGTACAAGTAATACGATTTTTTGTTTGGTGGTGATTCAAATCTGGATCCGGATCAAAACTTCAGGAAAGTTTGGTCTTGGTATAAGTTAAAAGTTCTTTGACTTATGCGATGATCTGAGTCTGGATGCAGATTGAGGATTTTTTTAAAGGATTTGTTAACATTGCAAGATAGGGAAGTTTTCCACATTTTTGCTAATAACTCAAAAAGTCCTCAATAGATTTTGATGAAAATTTCAGGGAATGTTGAGGTTGATACAAGAAAAAAGTGTTTAGGTTTTGGTGGTGATCCAAATCTGGATGCAGGATTTTTTTTTCAGGATTTGTTGCCATTCCACAATAGGGCAGTCTTCCTCTCTCTCACTAACAACTTGGCTACCAGTGTATGAAATACGCTGGTGGAGGTTTAGCACTTCTAGTTGTGATTGAATTACTTGTGGTCTGAGCGAAGGAAATCATCCAGGTGAGGCCCATCTCTGCCCAAAGGGTCGTCTGGCACCATGAAGAGATCTCCAACAAATGTGTACTGAAGAAGTCTGTGAAGTCAACACAACATCAACATGATGTGAAAAGTCCTGAAAGTGAAGTTTTCCCTAAAAACTCAGTCTGTCTGACTGACAGGCCTTAGATTTATTTATCTTTTTACCTCTTTTTGATGATATCCCTCCATGCCTGGGACTCATCTGAGAGGTCTCTCAGGTTGTCATTTGTCACAATCACTCCATTTGTCTTCTGTGCAAGCTGCAACATTAATCTGTAAAAACAAAAGTAAAGGAGTGCTGAGACCTAAAAAAGGATTTTGTACTGCTTGGAAGCTTCTCTAATCCAAAGACATCCACTGTTGGCTGATGTTACAGTACAGAACTCAAACAGGCAGTCTACCTGTCATCGTATGAGCTGATCCTCTTTCCTTGAACTTCTCTGGAGGGCGTGAGGGAAACCAGGCCCAGATTCTGCAGCTCAGTCAGATAGTGCTTCTCTGAGAGGAAGGAAAGATCAGATCATGTTTAGTCTGCACTAAGCAAATATAACTATGCCTACAGTCTTAACTTCATCAGATTTTGATTTGTTCTCTCTAGCCTGACTCAGAATAAAACATGAGCAGATATACCCATGCAGGAAGAGGATCTTGTTATTCAAAAACCACACTTGTGATCTGATAAAATGTATCTGTGGCATCAAAACATGAATTATAATCAGCTTTTCTTCAATAAATAATGAACTGACTGCTCTTTAATTATTGTCTCTGACACTTGTGTTTGCTGTCTGTTTGTAAATGTATGTATGGTCTGTCAGATTGCAAAAATTAAAATTCCCTTTGGGTTAAATTAAGTCTTCTGAATCCGAATTTAAATCAAAAAAAGTAGGCTGACCTTAGTTTATTAAAAGTGACACCTTGCTGTTTTTCATTGAATTTTAAAAATAGTCATTTTATCGTGTAAACCGTTGATTAAACAACTTTACGCAGTCTTTTCCCTTTTTACTGACAAAGGGATGGGATACGAGCGATGCCGGGACCACATATGGCCCTCCAACTCAATTTATTTACTCTAAGTTATCCAAAAAATGTATGTTCATTTAGAAAACCTGACAAAATATGCCATAAAAACATCCAAAACAGCATTACCCAATACACACTACACTAGAGTAGGTACTGCCAACTCCATTTGAATTTCAGTATGAATAGATGTTGATAAAGTAACTCCTTATGACACATATTAATAATCATCCCCTTTGGTGCCCTTAAAATTGCAAAAATTCTGCCCTCGAGCAATGAGGCTAATTTAAATGTGGTCCTCCTGGTAACCAAAATTGCAAATTCCTGTCATAGCCATCAGATACATTGATTATTTTTAAAGGAAAAACATGTAAATTTTTTATTAAAAATATTCCTGATATGAAGACCCGTGCCCACATGGGACATAAAACCATTGTAGTCTAGCACCCTCAGTATTGGCTGATTTTGTCCTTGCGCTCCCGGCACTCTCAGTTGAAAACCACACAACTTCTGGGAGTGCTCATCAAAGTCACGCCACCCTTACTGACCAATCAAAATCAATCAGGGGCGGGACTTCCATTTGCTGTGTAAACAACAATTGCGGAAGTGAAAATGTGATTCCTCGTTTTGACAAGGGAACTCTCTCCTGGTCTTCAGCTTCTATCTGTCGAAGGACATGCCTTCTTGACTCTGTGTTCATGTTTTCTGGGAGATATTTCAGTGGATTAAAGTAAAGACATTGCACATGGAGCAATTTTAAAGAGTCAGGTGTAACTGAGAGAATAACGCCAGGTAACTCTTGTTACTTGACATTATTAGGTGCCAGCAAGAGAGTTGTCGCTTTTAACAGGAAAAATTCTCCCTTAAACAGCCAAAACCTGTTGTATTTATAATATCTATTTAACAGGAATTATATTGTTGTGGTGGTTGTTGCCATGGGGGTGGGGGGCATGGTATTTAATTACATAAATATATTATACTGCTGTAGGAAGAGGGTGTTACCTTTGATCTTGGGGTCGTTCTTCAGTCTCCACTGGGGCAGGAGGGCACTGATGTGTCGATGGCCTCGGTCCCAAAAGTGCTGGACGGCCAGTGCAATCCCCCGACAGGAGAAGAAAATACTCAAACCATGACTGGGGGAACATGGGAAACATTATGGTCATGGTTGGACCACTCTTGACCGAATCATGTCAGAAACGCCAAATTAAAATAACAACTCAAGAATCCTTGATGATGTACACTAAATCCTTTTAACAGTTCGTTTTCATATGTGGTCTACTCCTAACTTTGTTCATTTCCCATTGGGGATCATACCTAATACTTTTTTGGTATTCCCTCTGATGGGGTTCAAGACAATGAATGGTCACTTGAAGCGTCAAAAGTGGGATGTCCGCCACCAGTGTCAAATCCTTCTTGTTGAGAGCGTCATTTTACTGAACACTCCAGTTTGTCAGAAAGTTTGACAACCACTTCTCATTTGAGGGGGGACTTAGTATATCTACTGTATATATTGTTTAATACATAGAGCCAAGTACCAAAATCGAGTGGAGTCAAGCCTAGTTAAGTGATTACCACATATGGAAATGCAACGCAAGAAGCTGTTTACCATTTTCGACTAATTCCCACCTCATGGCCACGTTGCTTGCGTCAATGATGATGGTCCTCAGGTTCGGATCTCCTGGCTTGTCTGTTAGCTGAAGATTAAAACTCGACTGCAACCCTTCCAGAAAACGTTGCTCCCCTGTTACCACCACTGATGAAGGAGTCACAAAGCCTCGTCCATCCCTTGCTCTGTTAGGGGATTGATCAGTTCTTGGGAAAGTTGAGGGCTGGTGGACTTGGGGTGCTCGTTTGAGAGAGGCTGAAGGTTGGGACTTTGGGTTTAGGATGTTGTCGTGGTTGGTATGGTTCTGTTTAGGTATTGTGGAGTTGGGTCTGTAGTTGGTTTGTCTGAATTGTTTGTTGTTTTGGAAATTGGTTAGTGGTGTTTCCAGGGAATTGGAGTAGGTTGGCATAGGCGGCCCTTTGACATCAGGCAGGACAATTTGAGTTTGTGACTTAGTAGGTTGGTGTTGCTTCAGCTGGGAGGTGTACTGACTTCTGGGGTTCTGTTTGGACTTCTCAAACTGAGACAAAAAATCTTTTTCCTGAACAGTTAGTTCCCGCAATTCAACCCATCCTCTCCCATTGAATTCTCTCTTTTCTGCTCCTTCTGGTTGAACTTGTGGGACTTGTCTCTCTGGCACCACATCATCCATCTCTCTTGGTCCTTCCCTAAGAGAAGCCAACTCCCTGCTCTCCTCCTTCTGGAGCTCCAGAAGCAGCTGGTGGGTCGATCCATCAGGCAGCTTGTTGTAGAGTTTGGCAACATTCTGCTCCATGTACCCACAACTGGCTGCTGCTTTCTTCAACACCCCCAGGACAAAATCTTCCTCGGGATCCTCTTCTTCCATGGCACTTTCTTCTCTGTCCGAGTGCCTTGTCCTCTCTGCTGTTCCAGTCCCATTCCCTGTCCTCCCTTTACTACCGGGTGGGCTGTTTTCTCCTGCAGAAGGCTCTTCGACCTCTCTGTGTTCGGTCTCGCAAGGTCGGTTCCTCTCTTGTAGATTCTCTTGATCTTCTGTGACTTGGCTTTGCACAGTCTTCTCACGGTCACTGCGGTCCTGCTCCTGTTGCACTAAGTCCAGTATCTGTGAGGCTTCTTTGGGTCCAGTTTGAGCAAGGACCCGTTTCACAACATCCTCTGTGTACCCCATGGCTGTAAAAAACTTCAAAAGAAGCCAGAACTCCTTATCTCTTGGGGACAACTTCATCTCCATCTCTTCCTCTCCCTGAAGTCCGTCATTCAACAGGGTTCCTGCATTTATGACTTGCTCTATCTGCTCCTCTTCTCCAACTTCTTGTGGAGAATGTGAAAGTCTTTCCTCTGCACCCTCTGCCCTACCCCGAGTAAAAGACTCCTTGGTTCTTGAGTCTTTCTGCAAACCTATACTGGTTCCTTCAACCCACCGATCCATTTTAGTGTCCCATTTACCCTCTGAATTCCCAAGTGATCCTGCCCCTGGAAATCGAGCTTGCACTGCTAAACTTTGGTTAGAGCTGAGCCCAGAGTCTTTCACCAAATCCAGCAGAATTTCCTTCACTGACCCTGGTAGGACCAAAAGATCCAGTATATGCCGGTCCTCCCATTTCTCTACAAGAGTCTTAAAAGCTCGGCGTGAATCCAAAGACTCGCCAACACCTCGGTCCCCGATCTCAGAGCGTCTGGACTGCGTGCTGTCATATCTCTCCACCAGGTCCATGATAAGGGAGTAAGCTTGGACCACCGGTTCTTCAAGACCAGATATTAACAGGAATCCTGGAGAGCCAACCTGGTTTGGGTGAAGGAAACAGTATGACATTTATGAAGTATTGTACATAATAATAATAACATTTTTTATTTTTATGTACGCACTTAACATCCCAGTGAAGGCGTGTTGCCGAAATCCGTCAAAGTTTGTTTTTAAGGTCCATATGACCATGCCATGTTAATAAAGGCATTTTAACGTTTTGAAGAGAGTGCCTTGGAGTCATGATAAACTGAAAATAGAGATTGTTGTCGGGGACACTGTCTTCATCAGACTTCAGTTATTTCATACCTATTCAAATATCGCAACAATATAAAATTCCACTGCTTTTAGTACTTAACCTGACAGAGAGACAATTTAGTAAATAGTGTATATATTTCACCAGTTCATCTGGGCAACAGCCAATACAAAGGACCTTTCAAAAACATATCCAGAAGGTGATTGGTTAATTGCTCTGTCAGTCACATTCATTATGGGCCAGTCAGATAATGCAGTGGGTCACGAAGCTTAGTACAAAACGCTGGGTCCTTCTCTCGCCAAAATCAGACTGAGCTCAGTTGTTTCAGCTTGAAGCTTTACATGATTGATCTGTGTAATAACAGACACAAAATTAGGCTGATCCAGCTGCACTGCAAGGTTATTAAGAACCTAACAGACATTAAATAAAATCCCAGACAGTCTGGCCAGTTCCATGGTTTTAAGGGCTTGTCTGTCTTTTAGACACTGTAGGGCTGTTTAAATATTTTTACTTATACATTTAATTACCTGGAAATAGTTTATTGATGGATATTCATGAGCACTAAATAGCACCAATAAGGCAAATAAAAGTCCTCATATAGGAAGCAAAGGCAATAAAGTTGAGACAGACATGTACTTGAACTATGCTGATCAGGTGATTCACATTGTGGATTTATTGATGCAATAAATAAACTCCTCGGCAACGCCTGAGATAAGACAGGAAAGCTGTCCATATTCCCTTGAGTTACATAATCACTGATAAGCAGTTTTAAAAATAGGTCAGAAATTCCCAGTGGTGCAGGCAATGTTGTGTAAAGAGGCCGTTGTTACTTCATTACGGTTTTGTCAATTTATTTGCAGATGACACAATCGTGTTATTAAGTAATCATGTTATTTCTTTTAAAAAAATTACGAAGGCTTAAAGGTATTAGTCGGTCTGACTATTGCGTCAGCTGTAAAAAGAGACAACCAAGAACCTGCACTGTTTTGCTTCTGCTGCTGGGGTATTTGTGTTGTGACGAATGAAGAAGTAAGTTTGCTGAGTCAGCAGTAAAATGGACGTCAGAGAAAGTGGGTGAGACACCAAAAATTCACAATTTTCGTTTCCTTAGTTTAACTTCAACCCTTCAAGTTTGTAAATTACACATTTTGACAACCAAACAAATCACCAATTTGATTTTTGACATTCCAGTGAAGTTAGGGCATTGTGTTTTAAGGAAATATAAACAGAATACAATGATTTGCAAATCCTTTTTGACTTAAATGTAATTGAATATATTGCAAAGTGAAGATATTTAATGTTCAAAATGATAAACCTCAATTTTGTTGTATAAACATTCACTCATTTTCAATTTGATGCCTGCAACACTTTCTGAAAAAGCTATGAAAGGGGCAATAAAAGACTGGAAAGTTGAGGAGTGCTCAAAAACACCTGTTTGGAACATTTCACAGGTGATCAGGTTAAAGAAAAACAGGTGAGGTTCATGACTGGGTCAAAAAGGAATGGGGCAAGATTCCAAGGACGGGGCGAGGTCCACCACTTTGTAAACAACTGCGCAACAAAATAGGTCCGCCTTCGTTTCTCAACAACTGACCCTTTGTTAACTTTCTGATTGGTTAACCCTCTGAGGTCTAAGCCAGTTTTACCTGTTTTTGGGATGCCTGGACTTTTTGTGTTGTAACGTATGTAAAACCTCAACCCTATGATGCATAATCATGTATTAGACATTGTTTTTTTCAGGACAAGCTGGGCTATCTGAATATGTATGCTGCAGGAGTGTCACTCTTGAATGTGTAGTTAGTAATATGACCATTAAGACAAAAGAAAAAAAAAAACGGAAATTGAATTAGACAGAATTCATCACAAAAAATCCAGGAGACTATGGATGAATACTTTTGACAACAGAAAAATGTTTTTTCAAGTCTTCTTTATAGGTTAGAACAAAGAAATAAACGCTGTCACACACAGCAAACTATTTACAATCATATTTCCCCAAAAAAAGTCACTTGTTTTTTGCAGGTTCCAATGCGCCTAAACAGCCTATTTTTGGCTTGTTTCCCTGTGTGTCTCTGATACTGTGCGTCTCTAGGGGAGAGAGAGCTCTTGTTCATCCAACAGGCTAACCCTCCTGACATCATTTTGGTCATGATATGTGTAATAATGACATAATGTTTATAAATCCATAAGAATTATCTGAGAGAATTATCCTCACTAGGCGCACGATTTTTAATAAAACCCAAATGGGCATAGGTGAATATATGATGTTTCTTATTATATTTTTGTCAGAAGACACAGGAAATAGTAGATGAACTACATCCGGGTGACAACAAGATGGCGACTATCTACTGTGCTAACGTGTTTTGATACAGAAATTGGATTAAATAGTATACCTAGAAGACCTAACTTCTGGGTTTATCATGATGGATTACTTTTACGGAGTCTCCAAAAAGACACTGTTGTTTCAGGAAAGATATCTCAGCCTGTGGAAGAGCTATGATTGCACCAAAGGGCTCATCGGAATGGCTAAGTTGTTAGCAATCGGTAAGAGGCTACGACAAACGGTTGTAAAGTTATTAAATATTTTGTGAACGGTGTGCTTTGCTGTCGTATACGACAGCGCAGACCTCCGAGGGTTACTTGACCGACCAAGCAGAATCTGAGAAACCCCCAATCAAAGCTTTTAAGCAGCAGGTTACACAGTCAAACACTTTCTGTGTGGTCTAAATTAGTGCAGTCATATTTTTAATTATTTAAAAGATTCATAAAGATTTTGCTTTTTCTTTATTCTTTTGCTTTTTGGCTATATATTCGTTCACTAGGGCAAACTTTAAAAAAGAATCAAATGAATTAAATACGAATAAAAGCTGGTCGAAAAGTGAGTAATTTGCAATTGTTTCAAATGGGAGCGAGGCCAGCAACAACTGATTTTCTTAAACCTAGTAAAAGTAACTAAGGAGGGTAGGGCTTGAGAGAGGACTGCTTCCTGGAAAAGGCGGAGCTTGGCAAAGGGTAAATAGAGTGGGATGACATATTTTTGCAGGCCAACACTGAAGTTAGCATTGAGTAAGTTTCCTCGACTGCAAACCCACTACAGGATTTCTCACTGTGCTTTGGATCATTGTTGATAATAAGCTCTGTAGCAAACAAAAAAATTATGAAACTTACATGTTTTGTTCTTTACGATAATCTTAACAAATGAACTTTCTTTTAAGGATTTTTTTAGCTTAAACATAATCAGCGAGAGTGAAAAGCTTTTATTAAGCTACTATGGAACTACAACATGGCGGCAACTACAACAATTCCAGTGTATCACATCTTATTGTGACCTCTTGTTTGAGAGTTTCCTCATAATTGCGTCACCTGATCAAGTTGGTCCTCGTGGTTGTGACAGTAGAGTATGAATAACTGATTCCTAAAAAACAATCAGAGATGTTTGCTGTTGGGTCCACAACCATTTTTGTAGTCCTTGTTAGCAATTTGTTAGCAACAATCATTCTATGCAACAATGGTTTAAGATTCAAAAGCAGGCAACATCAGATGCATTTTATTACTTCCCATTAAACACTGTAATCTGTGTTCACCATGAACCTTATTTCAGGCAGTTATCAGAAACAGGTATTAAATCCCATATAATTTCAGGCTTTAGAACCAGAAAGTGCTAAATGCTGACTCAATTTGAACTCAGCTGCGCACCACTCTATTGCATAAATCTTGGGTTTTCATCATCTACAGTCCATAATATCATCAAAAGATTCCAAGAATCCAGAGAAATCTCTGCATGCAAAACAACACTGAATGCCAGTGACCTTCAATCCCTAAGGTAGCACTGCATTATAAACCAACATCATTCTGTCAAGGATAGAATACAGCATCTGTGGGTGAGTACATAGGTTTTGGAGCAACATATGATACCATCCAAGCAACGCATTACTTCAGTAAGGTATTGCCAAGCATGTGCTACAAGAGCGGCTTTGTGGCAAAAATAAGGGATACCAGACTGGCCTGCCTGCAGTCCAGATCTGCCTCCTGTTGAAAATGCATGATGCATTAAGAAGCACAAAATATGACAACAGAGACCCCAGACTGTTGAGCAACTGAAGCCGTACATCAAGCAAGAATGGAAAGTAATTTAACATACAAAGCTTCAACAGTTAGTGCCCTCAGTTCACAAAACCTAATTGAGTGTTGTTAAAAGAATAAGTGATAAAACACAGTTGTAAACACGTCCCAGCTTTTGTGAAATGCACTGCAGACATCAAAATTCAAAATGTGTGAATATTTGCAAAAATAAGTTTACTTTTTTGAACATTAAATATATTTTCTATGTAGTGGATTCAATTAATTATAGGTCAAAAAGGATTTGCAAATCCTAGTACTCACGTTTTACACAATGTCCCAACTACATTCGAATTGGACTTTCATATCAAAAATATGCTGCCTTTGGCATTTGCTGGTTTTCTTGCAGGGCAATAAAAATGCAAACTTGACTCTTTAACCTGTTTCCTCCTAACTTGACATGCCAGATGGACAGTTTCATATTGGAAATATTTCACTAATCCATCTGGGAAGGAGCCGTTAGAAAATGTTTTCAGGGGCAGAACCTTCTAAAACAACAGCAGCTTGTGATTGGACAATGGTTGGGCTCGTCACACTCATCACAGACCAATCTACATCGAGCAACGCTGCTACCTATAATGTAGCAAACGTAGCGGCTACACGTAGCGGCTGCCAGCTAACAACAGTTAACAGCCGTTAGCGCTACGGCTACTTCCTTTCATTTCCCTAGGATTGAACTCACGATTCCCGTGGCAAGAGACAGTGACAGTGCCTCTGAGCCACAATGAGCATGGCTAACAATGGCTAACAACAGTTAACAGCCATTAGCCCTATCGGCTAACCGTTAGCCGCTAGGGCTAAACATGCAGTCACGTCCTGTTGTCGTCACGTCCACCCAGTGTTCAACACTAGCACGTCACATCCGCTGCTCCCGCAGCTCCCGCAGCTCCCGCAGCTCCCGCCTCTCTTCCCTGATTGGGCCGTTAAGAATTCGGCCGAGTGAATTCGTTGGACAACGGAGGCTGGCAAGACGGACCTGCAGGATTTCACAATCAGGCAGGTCTGTCTGCTCAGCAAGGCTAGTTTCCTCCTGTTGACTAAACGATCTGCATGAATGCAGCACCAGAATGAAATCTTACCACTATCTGTGCCGAGGTGCTTCTGATCAGGCAGTCCATGAACAGCCCTCTGGCTCCATCAAAAACACAGTGAAGGACTCCGGGATATGGGACCTCCTTCTGCTCTTCTTGGTTCACAACTCCTCTTACAAATAACTGAAAGATAAGAAAAACATTTAAGTTATTGCTGCATTATTTTATGGCAAAAATAGATACAGAGATCAAAAAGCTGAAATCGAACTTTTATCCCGAAAACATAAAACATTGTATCTTTCTGAAATCAGAAGTGACAAGTATAGTGTTATAATTAGTGTTATGCTTGAAAAAAACAACAGCACAGACATTTTTAGATAAAAAAGATGGACAAAGAAGCTCAAACAAACTCAAGCTTATTCAAACCTCTGCAGCATTCCTCTGACAGAAGCAGGAAGCGCATTAACCTCGTCCGTGCAGCTTCACAGCTGCTTCGTGCATCATTGAAATTTCAGGTTTTGCTGCTGCTCATGCACACAGACCTTAACGGGTGATGTTATCACAACGCAGCTTTTGACCCCTTTTACTTTATGCTTCTGCACTTGGAGAAGGTGGAACATGACTCTGCCGTTTTCCCAGACAAAGGCACAGAGTTTATCTTTGACCTTCATGTTCACATAAGTGCCATTTAAAACACAAGGTAACACATACCGTGATTTTATCATTCTGTCACATGTTCAGAGCTGCCTCACCAGTCATTTCAGCTCAGCTCTGAATCATATGGTTGTTTTTGTGAGATCATTTCTGATCAGTCAGTCACACAGAAAGAGCGTGTGTCAGCAGGTACACTCCTACTCTTAAACAATTCAACTGTGAAGTATGAATGATTGATTAAAAACTTACTGATAAGCAATCTTGAAGAATTAACCTTTCATCACAGTGAAATGTAGATTAACTACATCTAACTAGAAAACTTTGACTGATATGCTGTCTGGTACAAACTAGTTTATTTTATTTAACCTTTATCTAGCCAGGTTAGTCCCACTGAGATCAGAAATCTCTTTCTAAAGGGAGACCTGACCAAGAATGGCAGCAACGCAAAGTTTCAATAATCACACAAACTCAAAACCTTGCGCAGCATCTGGATCTGCCTGATTTAATGTCTGTAATCAGGCAGGTCCATTTTGCCAAGCTCCAATCTACAAGTGTGAGCGGCCCAAAGCGGCACGGCCTGATCAGACCTTTAGAGCAGGAAGAGCAACAAGCTATGAGCAAGACAACAGCAGGAAGTGACGGGGATTAGCATGTTAACATGTTTCACGCTGACAGCCTCAGTAGCAGTTTCATCAGATCGTGACCACATTGCTGTATTAATTAAAAAAGAAACATTACACATCTCTGTATAGTAAGACATTTTCACTCCACTTCTGACTTGCTTTGACGAGAGTTTGTTTTACACAGTGGTTCACGTTCTGTGGCGCAGTAGCTCCAACCAATGACACTATCTGATTGGCATGTAATGAACGTTGACTGATGGAACGAATGTCTGGACATACTTCTGAAAGGTTCTGCCCTCCTAAAAACACTTTCTAAGGGCTCTTTCCCAGATGGACTAGGGTGATATATTGAACAGGTTATCAAACTCATACAACACACAATAAACATTAAGATCTATAGCAAGTCATTGGTAAAACAGCTGCACGCTGAAAGCCTGGAATCAAGATTTTTCTCCAAGGAACTAAAGATATATAGGGAAACTTAGAACCTGTTTACACAACAACGTTGTCACCAGAAACAGAAAGGTTTTTCCTTTGTGTTTTCACAGGTGCTCCACGTTCACAGGGAGACAATGTCAAAACAATGCGTGTTCACACAGATCTGCAAGAATGACTAAATATGCTGTAGCATGCATGGCGATGTAGGTTTGTAGTGAAACAGTGGTGTTACAACGCGTATTCTTTCCGGTGAAGACAAACTTTTTACAAACAACACAAGTGGACGCACAAAGACGAAGGATTTTTTTGTCTGGACAACAAATGTGTCTGGATAACAAACCGAGCAAGGTAAGCAGCACACATGTTGCTCAGTAGATGGCTGAAGCTGTTGTTGTTGTTCCTAGGCATAATCTTCATCTGACAGAGTACTGCACGTCACCGTTTTCCCTGACAATGCTTATTCCTGTTTACACAGAGACAAAAACGAAAACATTTCCAAAACATTTCAAACATTAACTGGTTTCTAATGTTTGCAGATAAAGGCTCTCAGGGCACCGTTCCCATGTAAACTGAAGGTGCCAACACAACAAAAAGTTTCCGTTTTGGGGCGTTTTCATTGTCGTGTAAATGGCTCCTAAGCCTTGCAGTCTAAAATTGGACTGAAGATTGTTCCAAGCAAAAGGAGCAATGATCTAAACGCTTTCTTTCCCAACTCACTTTGGGAACAACAAAGTGTATAAAGTTTGATGAATGAAAGTTCAATCCATCTAGATTAGAAAAGAGGAAAGTTCATGTGGAATCTTTCCCAGAATGAATTTATGTATAAAGATAAACCAATGTGTCAGTCTGTGAGTGCTCAACGAAGTCCAATTTACTGCAGAATATACGATGAGTGAGGAGTCCACAGTTTGTAATCAACCTCAGAGCACTGTAATAAACACTCTCTTAATGGATGACTGACACAAAAAAATAGCGGTTCTGGCCTTACTTTTGCAGCTGTCACATCGTCTCTCCGCCCTTGTAGATTCAGCCATATCTGCCCGTTGTTGTCCTGTGATGAATCACTCTCCCCGATCTTGAACCTCACTCTAAAAATCCGCTCCACGGTGCTGTGCAGAGAGGCCAGAGATCCCCGAAGAACCCCGGCGCACGCAAACTCGTCCTCCACCTCTGCTTCTCCTCCATCACTTCTCTCACCATCCATCACTTCTTCCTAAACTGGAGTCAGAGACACATATACTGCTGGGATAAAAAAAAACTTAAAAGTAGAAAATGTGCAACTGCTGGTCTTTTTTACTGTACCTTGGACTCACTTGTTTTCAGACCCAAGTTAGGACATTGCGAAAGTGTTTGTTACCTCCGCCGAGGAGGTTACTGTAACTGCTGGCGTATGTTTGTTTGTTAGCAAGATTACGCAAAAACTACTGGACGCATTTTGCTGAAATTTTTAGGAGATGTTGATAATGGCCAAACTTAAAAATGATTAGATTTTGGTGGTGATCCAGATAACCGCCATGAGTGATTGATGGTTTTTACTCAATAACTGTCTAACTAATAATGATATCAACATGATTTTGAGTGTGGGTTTCAGGGTCATGAATCATATAATGATGATAACCTTTTACGGAACTACTGCTTATAGATGTAACAGCAATATGTGAGCTACCTTGGTGGAGGTTTGTGCTCTCTGAGTGCTCTATTCTAGTTTGTTTGATAAATAAAAATTGGAAATAATAGTTCTATAATTATTAAGGATTGGGATTTATACGATTTTATTGACTCCACTTCCATTACGATTCTATTTGTCAATCCAAAACTGTAAAGATTCCTGCTCATTTTCTGTGTGGAAAAGTTTGCCAACAGGTTTCCACAGGCAGAAAAGTCAAACTCATGACACTCTGGAGCAGTAAGCATCTTCCTGGATGCCTCCCCCATATGTACTGAAAGAAATACAAATGCAACTAAACCGCAGGATGCATGCGCACCAGTAAACAGCTCAGGGAGAAAGCAGAAGAAGAAGACAGAAAATTCAAAAATTACATAAAGTGCTAATCTCAGTGTAAAAATAAATAACGTAGCATCATGCAGTAAAAAAAAGAGGGTGACAACAAGGACACAGGACCGTTTACGGTTGCTGAAGAGTTTATCTGATGACTGTAGGCAGAGGCAGGCTAACACTACCCACTGACTTCCAGTGTTTGAGATAAGCTAATTAGTGGTGGGCGTGCTCTGCCTGTCTCTTCCTTGTTACTGCAAGCACAGCCGATATAATGGTGTCTATCTACTTGTCATGGACTCAGGAGTGAGGCAAGACTTGAAAGCAAAAAATGTTGGTGTATCCCTTTAAGACACAATTCTGACCACCTCTGGCCCTTTCCTACCATGATTTTTGACTTCTTTGTTGTCATCTAAAAACTTAACAACCTTAGTTTTAACAGACAGCAGTGGTTATCGTATTCTAACTATGTTAATTTGTGGGTTGAAAGCCGGCTTATGCAACATTAAAACACATACATATGCTTGGTCTAGTCCATGAAATCTTCCTGTAACTGTGAAATTTACTAAGTGTAACAACCCTACCCGGTCTCCCCTACTACCAAAGCTCTGTTAAACCAGTTTCCTGCTTTTGAACCGAAAAAGAAAAGAAACATAGAAAGCGCCTCAGAGCTCGTAAACATGGCCTGGCAGTCTGTCGATGTTGTGACGCATGAATTCCCGAATACATCGATCGATCAGTTTTTAGACAAAGACAATAACACCAGGTCATTATCAGTTTTAAATCGATTATTAGAATACTGTGTTTCTGTGTTGTCTCTTACGTGAGCTCGGTCGCTGCTCGCCTTCAAAGTTTCGTTTCCAGCTCGGCTCGCCTCAAGTCTTCCGCTATAAAACAAAAACAAGCAGGTCCGAACCAAGTCGTCCAAAGTTCAGCTGAACATGAGGCGATGTCGCAAAAATCAAATTCTCCTCTCGTATGTATAATCAAGCCACCCACCGATGATCAGTCGAGGAGTCGAGGCGGATGAGGAAGTGTTGATCTGGACATCACATCAGTAGCAGTGGAAACCCCGAAGACAAAACCGAAACTAAACGAAAATGTAGAATATGTCAGACGAACCCACGGGAGGCACTCAGGGCTGCTTAAAAACTATTCCGGGAACTCGTCCGTGTTTAAAAGTGTGTCTGCGCACTTTTACTGTGAAAACAAGGCATTTTCACACCGTTTTACTCTACCGTGACCTTCCCTGAGCCAAACTAATTATACTTTCCCGTGGATATGCTTAAGAATAAATAAAATAATCCATTATATTTTACATTCAACATTTTACGAACGCTTGGTGTCATTTTAGAGTCAAACTGAGGATAAAGGGGATTTCCACTGACGTCAGAAGCGGGTATTTCTGTCTTTCCTCTTTTGTTCAGTCCATGTTGACAACCACCTGAAGTAGGGCTGGACAGTAAGGACGAAAACTAATAGCATGTTAATACATCCTGAGCAAAAAAGGTATGGGTATTAGTGTTTGGTAGATTATTCCTTTGTTGTAACAATGCTTCTTTGCAATAACTCTTACACCATTGGAAAGCTTGTTTATTTCCCTTTTTAAAAGGTGGCATTTAAATTGTTGAGTATATATGTACATATACATATACATAAAGGGGTTGCACAATATTATCTGCACAAGGTTTTGGCAGATATTAGCTTAAAAAGTGGAATATCAGTATTCTCACAGGTGATATTGTGGCCTTACATATAAGCCATTTATATCACATGTATTGGCTGTACCACAATTTTTTTCATGAACATTTTTTTCATTATTATAACTATTCATCTTGATTATTTACAATAATGAATACATTGTCTTGTGGGTAGTACAACAAAAAGCAAGCCACTGGATCCTTACCCCTGTATATCTTATTTTCTGTTGTTCTACCCACAAAATGTATGAATGTAGCACAAAACTTCACCCTATTACAGCAGAATGTTTACATAGTTTGAAAAATTGGGAATTAAAATATTTCACAGGGTATTCTGATTGAAAGTAAAGCCAGTGCCATCAAATTCATTAAGTCTACCGACAAAATGCTCATAAACTATGAATGTTGATCCCCTCTACTTTATGCTACAGCTCTTACTTCAGAGAAATCTGTTTTAATTTGTATGTTTTTTATATTGAATGGAGTTAATTAATAGGCACTGACCATAATAACTGTAATAACTGTTAACTGTCGTGACACCAGACTCAGCCTGACGATCCTCCTTTAGATTATATGACAGCTCTCATTTTAGAGAAATGGGTTTTAATTTATATGGCTTTGTTTTGTATTGAATTATTTTAATTAATAGGTAATGACCATAATACCTCTTATAACTGAGATCACATTTATATTTTACGATCATTTTGTCAGTAACTCTCATAGATATGATGACATTGGCTTTATTTTCAATCAAAAATCCTGTAAGATATTTTTTATGAATTACATGTAGTATGAATAGCATAAGGTCATTTATGTGTACTGATTTGTTAAGACGTTACATCTCTTCATAGTGAAGTTAACTTTTCTTTCACAGCATTCCTTCGCTATGGCAATTTTTTGACGGTCCCTAAGCTGTCGAGCCATCACTGGCAGCGGGTTGAGCACGAGAAACTTTGTCATTTTTTGTGATAAAGGGTGTTTTAATGTTATCATTAATAAAGTTATTGTACAGCAAAATGTTCCTGTAGTATTTCTCAATATTTCTTGGTCAAAATCAAATCCTTAAATCACTTCCTTTTAGTGCAGCTCATGAAATAAAAAAAAAACTGTCAGAGCCTATTGCCTGGGATGGTTAAATATATGTAACGAGGATAAGTGTTCCTCAGAAAATGAAAAAAATCCCTTAGTGAGCACTCATGGGCAGTCCTGATGCAGAATTCACAGGGAAATAAAGTTTCAGTTCCTCTCTGACTTTGTCATTAGGCAGCAGCCGTTGACTGTCAGTAGATTCATTGTAAAGGTTCAGAGGGATTTACACCTTCAGTCTCATCTGTATAAACTTTATCTACACAGAAGAAGAGTTTATCCTCAAGGTGAGTGTTTCTTCATTTATAGCTCATATCAATGATTACAGATAATCTAAATGGTTTATTTGGTAATTTGTGGTTTTGATTTATTGTGCCTTTAGTGAGTGGTCCGTAAACTTGTCATGTCACATTGGAGTGTGATTTGTCAAAGATATAGTTGTTATTCAGTGTTTTTGTTGACTTTACGTGATGCAACACTGTGAGCAAAACTCAGGAACCTGAAGTAATTGGATACATGAAGACATTTTTTTTGTGTTGAATAGTAACTGAGTTTCTTGATAAGCTTTATTTCATTAATGAAGGAAAACCGTCTTGCCAAATATTTCAATATTCACAGTTGAAAGTATTTGAAGCCTCTCGCCCCCTTACACAGGCCTATCCACTGTGTCTCTCCTGCCAATAAAGGCTAAAAAGGCCCAAAAAATTTACTTGAAAAAAAAAAAAATAATAATAATAATAAAAATAAATAAATAAATAAATAAATACATAAAAAATACATATATATATATATATATATATGTATATATATATATATATATATATATATATATATATATATATATATATATATATATTTGTCATTGGACAAACATTTTGAACAGGGATGATGAATTTCTAACTTAATTCACCTTTTTATACTCAATCTGAGCCGCTCACTGGGCTTTTCTGAGAAGTCAGAAATTAATTAAGCACAATATTTAACCAATAAATCTGATTTTTCTGTTCAGGAATGCAAGCAAATAATACTTTGGCATCTAAATCAAGAAATAATAATGTAATTTACAATCTTTTATGACCTCTTGTTTGAGAGTTTCCTCATAATGAATGACCTGATCAAGCTGGTCCTCATGGCTTTGTCAATAGTGTATGTAATATTGATTATTAAAAAAAAACAATCAGAACTGCTTGCAATCAAGTCAATTGTTAAGTCCTTGTTAGCAGTTAGTTAGCAACCATCATTTTAAACACACAGCAAGGGTTCAAAATTCAAAAGCCAGCAACATCAGTTGCATTTTATTAATTCATATTAAACTTTGAAAATCTCATTTGTGTGTGTTCACCGTAAACTTCAGACACTTATCTGAAACCAGTATTGTAATGCTGCATTCTATTTACATCGGAACTGGGAAGAGGGGAGAGGGAATGACGTTATATCCGGGTTATCAGCGTTCCGGTTACAAGTTGGAAAAATACTTGCCAATCTACTATTGTTAGTTGTTGTGTTAGTCGTTGTTAGCACACCATGCTTTGTGGTTTGCACATACCACATTAAGAATGTAAATAACACTATAGCAGCATTTCTTTAATACAAACATCGAGCAATACTATGTATACAGCTGATTTAGTGCGACAAACACTAGTCAGAAGAGCTAATAATGGAATATTACAGGAGCTTAATAACTGTTTACTCTGGGGGCAGCCATCTTCGATTGCCAACTCGGGGTTGGTGAGGATCCGCCGACTTCCCAGTTAGAAATTCCGACCTCAGGGGGTGTTCCAGATGAAATTTCCCACTTGGAACTCGGAAATCCGGACCTCCCAGTACAACTGGAACACAGCACATATCCCATTTACTTTGGAAGGTTAGGAACCAGGAAGTGCTAAGTGCTAACTCACTTCCGCATTTTTGTACTCATTCCTGCACCACTCAATATAATTAATACTAACTGTGTCCTCTTCTTACTTTCTTTAGTGGCCTGATAATCCATCAGTCAGGGTTTAGGGTTACATTTGTCTATGAAAAGCATGTAAAGTCTGTCATCTTTAAAACTTTAACTTGTTATAATTGTCATCAAATGGGCTTCAAAACTCTGAAATCATAAGACAAGATTGTATACTTTATATTATGTTTGCATCCCAACATTCAAATCTTGACTAGTTGGACCATTTCAAGTTTTTTCAAGACCTGCCCTCAAAACGTAAAAAACCTAAGCATATGGAAACTGTTAATTTCAATGTCTCACAAAACTATATTTAAATAACTTGACAATTTCCTCCTTCAGTGAATTATGGCACAGTCCAACCACCCATCTCAACGGTTTATTGAGGCGTCCCTCTTGGATGACTGGGTGGAGATTGACTCTGGAGGTTTTGGAGAAGTCTTCAGAGCAAGGCATCGTGAGTGGTGCTCCGATGTGGCCATTAAACTGCTCCGTGTTAATGATACGTGAGTATTTATTAAGAGGTCTTGTTAACTTTAACAAAAGGCTTTCGTGATTACTCATAATACAAACCAAACTCACACAGTAAGGCTTTGCTGCGAGAAATCAAAATGATGCGTCAAGGGAGCAGCCCGCACGTGATCCACGTCCACGGGATCTTCAGGGGTCATGTGCCTTTTCGCCAGTGCTCGATACAGCTCGGTCTGGTCATGGAGTTCATGGAGAGAGGATCACTTTCATATTTACAGGTTGGTGGAACCAAGACTCATAACTTCATTTAAGGATGTAAAAGTGTAAATTAACTGCTCTCAGGGCTAGGGATTTAAAAGTTAATCATATGTTTTGTTAGTAAAATCGGCAGTTAAATTACAGCTTTATTCCCTGGTTCTGGTACTTTAAAGTGAGTAAAAGTACAAAATTTACCACAAAAATTATGTCAAACCAAACTTCCCATTACCGTAATTGCATGTGCAATTAATAACAGGCGCAAAAGTGGTGCGGACCGCCCTCTTTAAAGGAGAATTTTCCATGTGCTACCATCTGTCACCATGGAGAGTGTTGGAGAGCAGAGTGGTCGTAAACAAAAAATGAAGTTTGAAGCCATGGAATTTGAGGCAAATAAACTTTTTATATATAATAAATATAATAAAAAAAATATAAATATAATATATAATAAAATTTTTAATTTTACTTTTCTGATTCCATTTAAACATAATCTAAATGACAGGATTCACATAGTTACACAGCTTCATCACCAATAACCTCTCATGTGAGGAGCAGTCTTACAGTTACGCACACACTGACTGACTTTAACGTCCTTTAACTAAAAATCCGCACAATCCATTTATCAGCTCTGAGTGGCAAATGCAGTGGTTCTCACTATGAGGGGATCTTTTTTACATAGGTTGAATGACTTCCTCCATGATGTATTAAAAGTGCAAAACAGAGAAGGTTTACTTTACGCGTGTGTCTGTATGAGTATGATGGCACTCTGGATCTTCTTTCTTTTTCCAGTCCTTCATAACGACAGACAGCCTCCAGATCTTTGTGTCATTCATCAAAAAATTCAGTCAATGATGGAAAATATTTGGTTAATGATGTTTATGGCAGTCCAAACATGTTGACACGCACATGGAAGATTCTCTCTTTCCGTCGTCAGCCCTCTGTGCATAACGCTCTGCCAGTTTGCACCTGCCTTTCAAACTTGCTAAATATAGATGCAAAAACACAGAGCGCAATCTGAAGTTTGATTAATCACATTATACGTGCTAAATGATTATATTTGCATCTCCTCCTCCCAGTATTTTGAAAGTTCTGATAATCTGCATGTATTCTGCTTACTGATGAAGGCAAACACGCTAAATAGATTGTGCATACTATTTCATTTGACACACATAATCCTCTCAACGCACCTGGTTAGTAGATCAGCTTTGCGCTCGCTATCAAGTTTGCACATGTTTTTATACAGGCAAACCTTTAGTAGATCCGGCCCTGAGAGTGTAAGCATTGTGATAGGCTAACAAAAACTTCATAGAGATCTTTGGGCTAACTATAGAACAATGTCTCAACAGAAAACCTTAGATGAACCTCCACCATGGCCGTTGGTCACCAGATTAGCTCATCAAGTGGCTCTTGGTATAAACTTCCTTCACAGTCTGAAGCCTCCTGTGCTCCACCTGGACCTGAAGCCCAGCAATGTGCTGCTGGATCCTGCTCTCAATGCCAAGGTGAGTCCAAGGCTTGAACAACCATAACACTGTCTATCTGAATCTTGACACAACGGACATGTTCACTAGAAATCGAGGTCGGCAACTTTTTATTGGCCTACAGAAAAATAAAATTGATTATGGCCTTCATTACAACATGACACTTTAGTTTGATTGATGAATAAAGACAAATGGATTATGGTATATCAAAATACTGAACCCTTTTTACTCTTAAGTTGAGGTTTATTGTGGCCTGGTTGTTCTTTATTTTTCTAGATGTGGCCCTTGATTTAATTGTTTAGACAACCTTAGCTATAGCATATGTCATATGTCATTGTGAGAAATGTAGCTAGTAAGTGTAGTTAATAAAACTATCCTTATTTGATATCTAGAAATAACAGGCCTTTATTTTGTATCATGCAAAGAACCAAATGGTTATATCAGCTCAGTGACCTTCTAGCTAACACTCATATTTTTAAGAAAATTCTACTTAAATTAGCTGCTATCTCACTGCTAGTGCTGTATTCCAAGTTTAAGCTGCATTGTTAGCTTGTCAGTTATGTTTGCTTGACAGTGTAGTTAATTGAGCAGCTAGCATTTTTCAAATGTATTTTTGTACAGGATAGAGTTAACGGAAGAACATTTCAGACCTGGTTTAGGCTCCTGCTATAAATGGGACACAACTGACCCCTAGACCTACCCTGTCTCTATAACTTGATGCAGGAATGAGTCCTAAAACATGGAAATGAGTGAGCATTTTAGCACTTTTGAATCCCATATTCACCATGCTGTAGTTCCATAACAGCTTGTGAGTAGATTTTAAATCGTAAACTTGTGAAAGTTGGTTTGTTCGTGAAGACTATCATGACGAACACAACATGCTAGTTTCATAAACATTTGTTTGCCACAGATCTTATAAACAGCAATGATCCAAGGGCACTGTTAAAAATCTCATAGGCTTTTAGCAGAGGGAGGTAGCGCAATGTTAACTTCTGGGTTGGCCTGCAAAATTGCATCATCCCAGCATCACACCATACATGGTATGTCTTGTAGTTGCAAGACCTACACTGCCTCAGTGAAGCTAAAATTTGCTGCAGCTAAAATAATAACCCATTTATTATTATGTTTAACTACTAAATAGATTAGCTTAGCGGCTTCCTGGTCAACTGTAACATGAATGTGAAGCAGGTGCACTTATTTTCTAACTGTAACAAAAGTTGTATTGTCAAATTTGAAAAATGACTTGATTTAGCTTCAGACATTTTGTTTAGTACATTGATACTGATTTTCAAAAAAACTTTCATCCACTTAAATAGTCCAACAAGCTGGTAACAGAGTGTACAACATTCCTCAAAGAGCACAAAACAGAAACACTGGCCCCATGTGAACTTGGTAAATGGTTTCTCCCTCAATGACGTAACTTAAGATCAAATTATTTCCTCAAACACTTTCATAAAGCTTTAATGAGAGAAGAAAACAAATGCTAAACTATTAATTTCAAAAACCCTCTTTAACAGTCTTTTCATTTGTCTTAATGATTATTTCCTTTCCTTTTCACTCCAGCTCACAGATTTTGGCCTTTCAAGGTTTTACCACAGCCACACACAGCTGTCCAAGCAGGACACCGTGGAAGAAGGAGGGACGCTTCCTTATATGCCACCAGAGGCATTGGCTGATGTCTCATACAAACCTACACAAGCCACTGATATCTACAGGTACAAAAAAGAACTAAAACAGGATTTGGATCATAGTACTTTACCTCTCAAAAATGAACAAAATAACTTAGCTTTTAAGTAAACATGCCACACCTAAATGTATCAGGACTCCAAATGTTCAGGTTTTAGTTTCTGTTTGTTTTGGTGCATGACTTGAATGTTACAAAAAGTAATCCTGTCTTCCTTTTCAGTTACAGCATACTCTTATGGTCCATCGTCACAGGGAAAACACCATATGAAAGTAAGAGACAATAATCTATTTATACCTTTGGCATAATTCTCCCATAATGCGTTTATTTTTGTCTCCTGTTTGAACAGCTCATAGTTTGTCAAACAGGTCATTTTTACAGCCTTATGTAAAGAGTCCTCTTTAACTGAGCAGTTAGGTGGTCCAGATGTCAGCATAAATATATATGAAACAAGAGATAAATATCTGAAACAGATATCTGCTTACCCCGCATTAACTGGCCTATGGCAGATGTTTGTAAGATGTTTACTGATGTGCAGTCTTAATATTTAGGAGAAACTGGCTTTGAGCAATGAGTGTGTCAGAATGCTTTGCAAGTGGCCTGCTGTGAAGGGTTGTGAAATGTCATCACGTTCAAAGCACTTTCCTTTTCTTCAAACTTTATTTATACTTTTTCATTCTTTTATAGAAAAGAACATATAATTTGGAACATGAATATTGACTTGGTTCCCAAGTTGTCCTTCATACTATGTATGTACCGGTTTTCGTGTGTGCTTCAAATGGTTATGTGGATTTATGTGTATACATAATGCACACTGAAATGCATTAAAACAACCCCATCCACTGACGTTTTATTTAGTAGTCCACCAGACCATCCCTGGAGATGTACTCCATAACTTAAAGTTTGTCAGTAAATGTGCAACAACAGTTGTGTCCCACCAGTCTTTACAGCTTCACATCCATAGTCTTCTCTGAGGTCCTTCCATTATTCTGTAAATTAGACTTCTTTTAGCATGTTTTAGCTAACATGAACTTAAAAAAAAAAACACAACAGAACAAGAATAAGAAACATAATCTGGGACATGTGATAACAGTAGAGACTGAGGCCCCATTTGCACGACAACGTTGTAACCAGAAACGGAAAGGTTTTTCCTTTGCTTTTTCAAAAGCACTCCGCATTCACATGGAGATGATGTGAAAACAATGCGCATTCACACGGATCAGCGAGAAAGACTGTAAACACTGCTGCGTATATGCCAGGCCAATAGTTGGCGATGTAGGTTTGTAGTGAAACAGCGGATTTAAAACGCATATACTGTCCGGTGAAGACAAACTTTTCACAAACAACAGTGGCAAGTGGACGCACGAAGATGCAGGAGTTTCTCATATGGACAACAAATCTGTCTGGATATTTTTGTCTGGATAACAAACCGAGGACATCAAGCAGCACACATGATGCTTGGTAAACGGCCGAAGCCGTTGTTGTTGTTCCTGGGTGTGCGTGCAGCCTTCATCTGAAAGAGTGCTGTGCATGCGCACAAATCATTGTTTTCCCTGAAAATGCTAATTCCTGTTTACACGGAGACGGACGAAAATGTTTTCAAAACTTTTCACTCTGGACCCTGGTTTCAAAAGTTTGCAGATTCAGGCACTCTGGACACCGTTCTTGTGTAAACGGAATGCGCAAAAATGCAATGGAAGCTCTTTGTTTTCGGTTGTTTTCGTAGTCGTGTAAATGGACCACAGTCTAAAATTGTTCTACCAATACCACTGAAATGAACACATTTTACATCAGAACAATGTGTTCCTCTTCACGTCGTTCCAGCTAATGAGACACTCTCAAGAGCTGACTGAGCGATACTGCCGCCCACTTGGAGAAATATGTAAATGCTGGTCTGGCTGCAATTTACATAAAACGATTGCAAGTAAATTCTGATTCCCTGGACATATATAGTTAAAGCATCCAAACATGGGCTTGGTATCTGAATATTCAAAGTGCAGTCAGCTTTGATGCATTGTATAATAAGGGCCTTTGCTTAATGTTTATGTTTTGTCAAGCTAAATGTTTGTGTCTGCTTTTTGTTGTTGGTCAGGTAGCATGCACAAACGCCCCCCCAAAACAACAGCTAACAGATTCCAATATATTCACACTTTTTCAGATAAGATACCCTTCATAATCACAAATTTAGTCCCGCAAGGACAGCGTCCATCACTGGACGAGTTCATGCTCCGAGGCTCAGGACGTGCGGGCCTGGAGCAGCTGGAGGATCTGATGCAGAAATGCTGGGCAGGAGACCGCAAGCAGAGACCATCCTCCCATGGTGAGAAGATGATCAAGCTTGAAAAAGACAGTTCTGCAGCAGGGCAATGTGTTAAACCTCATACTCTCATATCAACAGGCGTCTTTCTAACATTTCAAGTCTCTTAGACACAAAAAAAACCTCAAAGACGGACAATCAGATCTGTGAGACAAACAGCAAGGTTTTATTATCAGTCCAAGCTCCAGTACATGTGAAGGCAAAAAACGATCCAGGCAGAGGCTTCGACAAATAAAGGGCTAAAGGCAAGGTTGAGACAAAAAGGGTCTATGAGCATGAAAAGAGCTATGAGAATATCACTGGAAAGTGACTTTAGGTTCAACAATCTGGCGACGAGACTGAGGAAGACATGAGGTGAAACACACGATGTAATAAGGGGTAATGAGACACGGCTGGGGAAGGCACAATCAGGGATCAGGTGTGAGAGGACCAGACAGGAAGCAAAAGCTACGGAAACAAGGAAAGACAGGTGGACTTTTCAAAATAAAACAGGAAGTATGAGACAAAACATAAAACATGGGAACAAAATGAGTAACTTAACTAAGACAGAAGTGGGATCATGATGGTATTACAGTGTATGTCCACCACAGCTTTGAATATCTTAACATTTGTCCAATGGATTGTTTTTACTTATAAACATGAAGTTTCTTAAGCATCATGTGACTCCTGAACAAAGCAAGCATCACTGTTGTGAAGGGGAAGGTCTCTAGTTTAACCTCAGAGTTAATCAGCAGTAAGTTTACGACACTTTTCTGATGTGACCACTTTTCTATCAATCAATTAATCAATCTTTTTTTGTATAGCGCCAATTCATAACAAGTGTTACCTCAAGACACTTTACAATAGAGCAGGCACTCTTCATTTTATATATATATATATATATATATATATATATATATATATATATATATATATATATATATATATATATATATATATATGCATAGATACATATAAAAATACACATATACATATACAAATACATACATCCAGCACCCAACAAAAATCCATGTAGCCAATCAGGAATCCCTCATCATGGCGGCAAGAAAAAACCTCTGTTGAGCAGTGAGAAATCTTGAATGTGGATCCCAGGCTCATGATGAACAGCCATCTACACTAAGCTGTGTTGGGTGCGTGGGCGAAGGAAGGGAGGTGGGCGGAGACAAGTGGACAAATGTGCGATTTTAATGTGACACGAGCGTTCAGCAGTGTTAAACTATGAATTATAAATATATAATTTTACTTTACAATTTATAGTCTTTCATCTAAACTTTGCACTTTTGTTTCATTCTTTTGCAGAGTGTACAACTGTGACGGAAAAGCTGTTTAAAATGCACAAACATGCGATTGATGACGTTGTACATCAAGTTCAGAAGAAACTGGTAAGAGAAATCTCCACATGAACGCTTGAGTCATACTGTCAGTCTAAAATTTTGACATTTTTTCATCAGATGTTTTGTTCTGCTTGTTCTGCAACTCTCTGTCTCTTCCTCTTTCCAGGACCTGCAGAAAACCAGCAGGCCAGTCACTAACACCGAGGCTTCAGGTCAGTATTTTTGTCATGATTGTATTTTTTACTGGCCGAAGACTCAGCTGATTACACTGGATAATTTGTGACTTTTTTGCAGTGAGTGTAAGAACAGGGCCCCCGCCAGTACAGGTATGAATAAAACAACTTAGCCTCTGATAAGTCATATGCCAGCTGTTTTTTTGCTGTGCTTTTATGATGTTTTATGGCTCAACTTGTTCTGTTTTGTTCCAGGAAGTCCCTATCAGTCTATCAGCAAATCATACACAAGGATACACAAGATATAAAGGTAAAGAGGAAGTCTGTGCAGAGAAACCTCAAAAGCAAAAGTTCAGACATCATCAGTCTCACCTGGATGTCCTTCCTTTTCAGGTTCACCATCATATCAGCGAGCAAACACGTGTGAAGTTGACACGGGGCGCTCATGGATGGACCACAAAGTGAAAGGGTCGTCTGTTCACCCCATTTTATCTTCAAAACTCTCTCATTCAACCACACACAGAGCCTGCAGCAGCGCAGGAAAAATGTTCTCACAGTTCTTGGTGAGTTTTATAAACACTTTTTAATTTTTTACTCCATGATGACAGTCAGGGTTTTGAAATAAAAAAAAACATTCAGGCTTTGGAAGTATGTCCTGAAATTTTGTCTGTATTTAAGAGGAACTCGCCTTTTTTATTTTATTTTATTTTTAAAAAAATCATTATTCATTAAGTACAGAATTCAGAAAATATAATAAAATAAAAGGAAATTAAAAACATAAAAACATAGCAATAAGAGACCAGCTAACAAGCTAGCAGGCATTTTTACACCATCAAATTCATGCTGTATTACACATCCACAAAAAATACACAGAGACTTCCTGGGAACAAAACAAGAATAAAATAGAAAAAAAATGAAATAAAATTAAATAGATTAAAATTTAATATAATTTAAAAAGTAAATATCAAAATAAATATTTTATTAAAGAAATAAAATAATAATAATGAAATAAAAAAATGAAAGATGTGTGCAGAAAAGATAAAAAAAAAAATACAAAAATAGATTCATTTAGTGAAAATTAAAAAAGAATGATTTGGCAGTATGATAAACTAAAAGAACATGTATAATAATTTAGATAGATAAGTGGAAAAATCAAATATTAATAATTAAAAAATAAAGAGGGGATCTTTATTTCTTTGTATGGTTGAATAAGTACAGACAGAAAACTGTAAAGCTAACAAATATGTGAATGATCAGTTGATTGTGATTTTTTCAAAACATGCAGCTCACCCAGAAAATGTCAAAACATTTTTATAGCCTTTTGCATTTGTAAATGAAACTTTGTAAAACTGATGAAATTTCCATATTTTTTACGGTAAGCTGTGTGAGCAAACATTTTTTGCCTGTACTATTTCAGAATTTTACTCAAATGAAAACAAAAATTATACATATGAGAGACAAGGTGGAAAAAAGCCAGTGGTAGTTTGAGACAAACATGCAGCTCACCAAGAAAAATTCAGGATAATTGTAGGAGTTTTCTGCTTGTGAGCAAATGATTAAATGGTGTTTTTCCGAAATACCAAATTAAAAGAAAAAGAAAAGAAAATCCCTTTATTCTTTTGGGTGGTCTGCTTGTGTGAATGCAAGCTGTCAAATTGTCTTACCCTATCTTTACCCAGACTTTTGCCTACTAGCACCCTAAAAACCCTCCTCCTGTGAGGAACAAGTGTGAAAGAGAATATAGGATCATGTGTACAAGCAGCCTGAAACAGTTTACATTATCACAGCATTAACTCACATCTTGCTGTATGTTTTCTCACCTCGTGTTTTTGGATATTTTTCTTTTCTTAATCTCCAGCGTCAGTGGTCAAACCCCTGCCTTTTCTCCTACTACCCCCCGCCTCCGCCTGAGCACTCCATCAACATGAACAACGTGACAGGAATCCAGTACGGCAACAACAACATCATGCACGTCTACAACGCTGCCTCCCAGGAGCGGAGACGCCACCCGACAGCACCACCCAGTGTCAACTTTCCACCAGCACAGTCCGGAAGCAGATGAGACAGGAAAAGAAGTCATTTTGGAGTCACTGGAGGATTTCAGCCCAGGGGTGTGCACAGACATTTTGGGGACATGGGGACTATAAGATGGGGACACCCAACTAGGGTTGAAATGATTCCTCCGATAATCCGGGTAATTCGATTACGAAAATTCCTCGGGTCAAATTATGTGCCTCAGGGATTCGTTTAAATGCGGACCACTATACAGTGCATGGTGTTTGACACGGACTGTCATTTCTGTGGCGCAACGCGCGTACTGCTTTTGCTACTGCGCTGCTGTAAACAAGCAGCGCGGATTGTAAAGTCATGCAGGAAGAGAAAAGAGATTCTGCAGATGAAACAGCAGAGGGTATCCCAAGTGTGACGTCACTACAAATTGAAACGAAAAGAAAACACAGTGCAGTGTGTCTGTTGTTAAACGGAGTTAGCTTAGCATGATAGCACGTTGTCAATACTGCAGCACGTCAGGAGTAAAGATCCGATCTGTGCGTTAAGTCCACAGACCAGACACATAAAGATAACACTCACGATACACCAGCAGAAGCAGTTAATGTGATCAATAACTGAGAATAGGTCCAGTAAATAACTCACTTTGATTATGGCTCTGTGTAAAGGCTGCTTCAGAACGTAAATCAATGCGGAGGCTACTTGCCTTGAATTATGTATATTTTGTTCACATACTTTTCACATCCAGTAACTTTCCTTTAATTTGATTGCAGTGAGTTTGAGTATGAAGTATGATTTTTGGCCTAGTAATAAAATAAGATAAATAAGGTCCTCAATACGGTAACTAGCACTGTTACAGCAGTAAAGGCAATAATGTAGCAAAAAAAGATAAGCATGAATAAAAACAAATAAAACAAAAATAACCAAACTAAAAGTACTATAAAAGCAAGATATGACCCAGAGAAAAAAAAAACTGCAAGAACAATTTAAACAAAACAAATTTAAAGTTCAAAAATATTTTCACCATTGCACAGAGATAAATATCAATATCATTTGATTTGTTGTAAGTGGTTTAGTGCTCACTGGAGAGACAGTTATCATCATAACTAAAAGGGCCCATTATCCATTTAGGTTTTACTGTGTGTATGAGTTGTACATTTTTGAGATATCAGCTGTAAAGATGTCTGCCTTCTTTCTGGTATAATTGGACTAGATGGCAAAAGTCCTGTGATGCTCAAAGCACCAAAAACACATTTGAAAAAGACAAAACCAGTGCCTCAGTCTAAAAATCAGGACCTGGTTGCTCTAAATAATCTGCAGACCTCGTTGTGAGTAGTTTCATGTAGGAACTACTTTTTACCAACAGAAAAATATGTATTTTGATTTTGGGATCCTATTTATTCTCAAAATGTTCAAATACAGAAAAACAAGTTGTTAATTTAAGAGACCTGGTTTATTTTCTGTTTTGTGTGTTACTTATGCTTTTCTATTTCTCTCGGGTTGATCTTGAAAAGACTATCCATGCCTTTATTACTTGCAGACTAGACTACTGTAACTCCTTATACATTGGCATGGGTAAGTCATCTATTAACCGCCTTCAGCTCATCCAGAACGCTGCTGCTCGACTCCTCTCTGGCGAAAAAAAGCGCGACCACATAACTCCAGTTCTTGCGTCCCTCCACTGGCTCCCAGTCCGCTTTCGCATTGATTTTAAACTCCTTTTAATTGCTTATAAAGCCCTCAATGGTCTTGCCCCTCTTTACTTGTCCGAAATCCTGCATCGCCACTCCCCAACTAGAGCCCTAAGGTCTTCTGACCAGCTGCTGTTGGAGGTCCCCAAAACCAGACGTAAGTCGAGAGGTGACAGGGCCTTTGCAGCGGCTGCCCCTAGACTATGGAACAGTCTCCCCGCCCATATTAGAGCCTCTCCGACCATAGAGATTTTTAAATCTTCCTTAAAGACCCACTTCTTCTCCCTGGCGTTTTAATAAATTAGCTCATTCAAATTCCAGGCATTTTAGCATTAGCTTTTATACTCTTACTGTTTCATTTCAATGTGTTGTTTTTATTGTTATCTATTTATTTATTTACCTTTATGTATTTTTTGTACAGCACTTTGATCAACTGCTGTCCTTATGAAGGTGCTCTATAAATAAAGTTTGACTTGACTTGACTTGACTTTTCAATCAAGCCGAAGTGATTTAATGTAAAAACTGCAGTGAGCTCAAAGTATCTGTTATCCGATTACTAGATTAATCGCCAGAATACTCGATAGAGTACTCGATTACTAAAAAAAATCGATAGTTGCAGCCCTACACCCAACCCACCCACATACAGTCAGAAGTTGCCAAACTAGAATTTAAAATAACACATTATTTAATCTTATCTCCCTTCAATAATTTATTCTTAAATCCAACCTATTTTTTTCTGTTTTTTGTTTTGTTTTTGCACTATTTCAAGTACCCAAAGGCAGCTAGTTATGTAATGTTTTCCTACTCTGATAATTAAGTGGTGCCAAAACTTCACAGAGCCATGGTCGGTTGGCCCAACAGTTCTCTATCCACGCTCCATTCTCATGAATACTCTTGGAATATACGGCATCCTCTGTTTGTTGTCGTCATATTTTACCAGATGTCATCACTTCAGTGATGCACAGGAGTTCCTCACAGCACAGTTCCTCATCGGGAATGCCCTGAACTTTGCAACCAGAAACCACAAACTTAGTTCTCTTATTTATTTTATCTTCACTGTCACATGTTTAACCTTTTGACACAGCAGGGAATTTATGTTTCTGCAGAGTATAATTTAATATATAATTTTGTTTATATGTTTTAAAGAAGCATGCTCTCTTTTCAACTGTTTTTAAGCCTTTCTCTTCTCATAACATTTTCATCAGAGCCAAACTTCACACCTGTTTTGCCTTGTCAACAGTACAAATATCAGCCAAGTCTGTTCATATGGTTAAGCTTTTTTTTTTACCAACTGTGGTCAACAAATATCCACAGTTTTAGTGCCAACTCACCATCGAGTGCCAAAAACAGCCTGAAAACAGATCATCTATTAATATTAAGATGTTGTTTTCTTGTTCATGAGTTTTGTTTCTACTTGTAACATATAAGTAGAAGTAGGAAAAAGAACTAAAATTTCCTTAAAAGCAAAAACCCATTTACAAGCAAATATTGAATTGGAACATGAAATATAGTTATGTTTTGACAACTCAGCTGTTTAGTTCAATATCTTAGTATCACAATCTTGTATGTAATGTAAATAAATTGATTACATTAAATTATACGTTTTGCAACAGATCTAAAGAGATGTCACTTTGAACATGTTGCAATGACTTTATATAAACTTATCAGCCACTTTATTGCAATTGTTTCACTGTTCATTAAAGCAAATAGACAATAGCAAGTCACATGGCCGCATCTCAGTGCATCTTAGCTTGTAGTCCAAGTGTGGGAGTTTGTTCAGCCATGTTTTATTACTACAGCCACAGATCAGCTGATTATTTAGCTTTTAACTTACTCTATCAGCACTTAAATGCCTTAAATCCTGTATATAAATGAAAATTCAGTACTTAAAAAATCCCTTTGAAACCATAAAGAGTTGGTAGCTAACAAAAACAGGTTAAGAAAAAGGGATTGAAACAGAACTTGTTTGACAGTCTAAGACTCCAAAAATCAAAACACATTTGAGCTTACTGATTCCCAATAACTTTCAAGCTCCTAGCTCATCGGCATTGAGCATCAAATAAACCAAAATGCCATACCTTTTGATCGTCAGCTTGAAAAAAAACAAAACAAAACTGAAAACTCTGAGCCACTTTTGTCAAACTATCGTTAAAATGTTGAAATCTGTGTTCAGATCATCAGAAAATAAATGAATTTTCTAACTTTACAAGCTGACATGTGGTTGCAAAATATATTTAAGGTGAGCTCAGAAAAATGATGGATGGATGAATTCAAATACTTTATTATGATGTGTAAGAAAAGGGACATCAGTTCTTGGTGAGAAACCTTGATGTATCAAATTTACATATTTCATACAGTTATAACAAGATGACTTGATAAAACTTAATAGTTAGTGCCCTGAGATTTTGGCTTGATCTTTCGTGTACTTTGGAATAAAACAGCTCAAAACCCAGTATCCAGTGTCAACGGTTCAGGCTGGTGCTGGTGTTGTAATGGTTCACTTTTGGTCCCTTAGTACTAGTACTATTGTTAATATGCTACAGCCCACCTGAGTATTATTGCTGACCATGTCCATCCCTTAATGATCACAGTGCACCCATCTCCTGATGGTTACGTTCTGCAGATCAGAGCTTCTTGAACATGACGCTGAGTTCACTGTACCCCAATGACCTTCACAGTCACTTGATCTCAGTACAATAGAGCACCTTTGAGATGTGCTGAAATGGGAGGATGTGCAGCCAACAAATCTGCAGTGACCTTATGATGCTATCATGTCAATATGGACCAAAATCTCCGAGGAATGTTTCCAGCACCTTGTTGAATCCATGTCTTGGGATGAGGACAGTTCTGAAGGTTGAACACGGTGCTACCAATGTGTGTCTAAAGTGTCATGAACAATAGGCACAAAACACGGCAAAGGCAGACGACTTAAGTCAGTAAAGCAAAAGCAGGGTTTATTAAACAGTCCACACACAAAAAGGCAGGCAAGATCAGACAATGGTATCCAAAAACATGAGGCAAAAGGCAGGGTGCAAAAACAAAGGTGGTCGAGATCAAGACTGCGACTATGAATAAACACCTGGACAGGGACTCTGAGGTACAAATAATCTGGCAACAAGACAGGGGAAGACACGAGGGTTAAATACATGAGGTGATAGGGGCTGATGAGACACAGCTGGGGAAGACAACGCCAGACAGGAAGTAAAACCTACGGCGACAAGGAAAGCCAGGTGAATTTTCAAAGTAAAACAGGAAGCACGAAGACAAGACAGAAAACATGAACAAAACAGGGAACTGAACTAAGCCAGAGCAGGATCATGACATAAAGTGGCCAGTTAGTGTGCTTGTGTGTATATTTCTATTTGAATTTTATTTATTTATTTATTTTTTTTAGGTAAAAACATGATATATTTAATTTTTAGACCAAATGTAGCATTTTTGCATTTGTCATCGTCAATAAAACTTGAAACAATAACAACGTGTCAGTCTGCTTTATACTTCTGTACATTCAGTGTCTGTGACCTCATACCAAATGTCAGTGTTCAACATGAAAACGAAACATAAAATGAGCCTTTTGATACATAATTTGTTTCTAAAAGGCTCGAAAGTGATTTTAGATAAAACATTACTGTTATTTTTGGGAATATTTTTCATACATGAGTAAATCTTTCATTAGTGAAGGACTATTTTCAGCTGTGGATTTATATATTTGGTATAAATGTATTTGACTCTCTACCAGGGGTTCTGGAGCTTGTTTTCCTTAAGTATAACAGTATCAGAAACTGGGACTCCCACTGTCCCTGGTCAAAACATACACTCCTGATCAAAATTTTAAGACCAGTTGACAAATTGCAAGAATTTACATTTTGCACTGTTGGATCTTAAGAAGGTTCAAAGTAGAGCTTCAAAATGTAAAAAGAAGAAATGGGATGAGACAAAAAAAATTGAGGAAGCAATTTATTGCAAACAGCCATTAAACTGAAACGATTAAACTGTATTTCACAGCCCAGCTTCACAGGCTTTGTAGCAGATTTTTTGCTGATTATATATATCTGTATATATATATATATTTTTTTTTGTCCTATAAAAAACATGTCCAACTCAGTGTTAATAAGCTGAATTTTCCTAAAAATGTACTGAAAAGACTGTCATATTTGTCAGGATGTTTGTCTAAGGAGGAATCTCAGCCTGAGGCAAGGAAACAGCAAATAATCTTCTCTGCGGTCATGTTACATGATCATCACGCAGATTTATTCTGTATTATGCAATGTGCGGCTGTGATTAGTCTGCCTTCTCGTAAACCACTCACTTACTTTAAGTCATGTTACTGACTTTGCCCTCTGTTGGTGAGATTTTCAACAACATGAAAAAACTTCACCAGGTCATTTTTTTGTGATGAAAGGTATTTTAATGTTATCATTAATAAAATTATTGTACAGCAAAATATTCACATATCTTCTGTGATGTTTCTAAATATTTCTTGGTAAACACAAATTTCCTGGTCAACATTCGATCCTTAACTCACTGCCTTTTCTGTCCGATTTGTTGAAGAAAAAAACAAACACAGGATTATTCACCGCTATGACATTACAAACAAAGATAAAAAGATTCCCCCAAATTTTCATTTTTTTGTTCCCACAGCTTCTTTTCTTTTGTCCATGGGATTTGATAAACATTAAAAGTTAAAAATATTAAAAGGACCTTTCTGTGTACATGCTCTCCCTGTGCATGTGTGGGTTATCTCCAGATATAAGCAGTGTAGATAATGGATGAATGTGGGGAAACCAGAGTGGGACAAAACTCTTTTCAGCCCAATTTATGAGTAGCGATGCACAGTTTTGGATTTTTGCTGATATCTTATGTTGATACTTCTGAACTCCTTTATTGCAGGTACAGAAAGCAATATTTTTTGTCATATTATGAAGTCTTTACCTTACTAAGTTTCCCTGTGCTGTGAAAAGCACCCCGCATAATTTTGTCCCTTTTACCCCTGCATCAGGTACTTTTGGTGTATACATTTGGTGCCAATATATGTATGAGTTTGAAAGGTCTGACAACAGAACACTCAGTGGTGGATAGGGGATTTATTTGTTGTATTTTATTTTACTTAATGGTAAGAACCACATAGAGGCTATGACGTGTCTATCAGTCTATAGGCATACAGACCACATAACATTTTCATTTTAGGTGATATTCTGGATCAGAAGGTTATTGTTTCTACCTACATGAGTAGCTTATATAGCAGAGGTAGGCAACTTAGATTACCAAGGGGGCGGCATAATTTTTTTTCCGTGCCTGAGGGCTGCACTGTTACATATTATTGGGCACTAAATAAGCAAAAAATAGGAAATATAGAGCTCCAAAAAAGTTTTATCCCAACATTAATATATTTTCTAAAGTTACAAGAAAAAGTCGAAAAGTTACGAGAATTATCTCATAAAGTTACAAGAATAAAGTTATAAAGTTGTGGGGAAAAAGTTGAAAAGTTACATGAATAAAGTTTTGAAGTTACGAGAATAAAGTAATAAAGTTACGAGAATAATCTCATAAAGTTGTGAGAGTAAAGTCATAAATCTCTTTAAATTACACCAGAAAACAAACTTTATTCTAAAAAGATGTACCAGAAGAGGGTACATTTCCTCTTCCTAAAATTAAACAATTTCCTCCAAGTTGGTTTGGTTCTTTCTTCGGAAAAGCCCAGGTTTCTTGCAGTATCTTTTCATAGTCCTCATACTTATGATAATGTGGTGCTGATGTGCCAAAAGTAGAAGTATTTCCTTATTTGTGAAACCTTTACTAAAGTATAACTTCACTAGATGATCAACGTTCCTCATTTTTGTACAGGCGGCTGCTGCTCTTCTGATAGCCTCTACAGACTAAAATAACGAGTTTATTCTAATAAATGTATCACTTTTTTCCTCGTAACTATATGACTTTATTCTTGTAACTTTATGAGATTATTCTCACAATTTTTCAACTTTATTCTTGTAACTTTTCGACTTTATTCTCATAATGTTGACATTATTCTTGTAACTTTTCGACTTCATTCTCGTAACTATTTGACTTTATTCTTGTAACTTTATGAGATTATTCTCGTAACTTTACTTTCTGTTTTAAACATACTTTTTTTGTAAGGTGGCTCTAATCCTCTGTCGTAATATTTTAATGCCTCATAAAAGATATTTAGAGATACAATCATAGCAAAGTGATTTCATTAATGACCTGAAAAAACAAAACATGTACTAGCAATCTAAGTTTATTAGAAATATTTTTTAAAAAATTAATACATATTTTTTTTCTTTTTTTTTTTAGAAATGATTGCCGGCCCGCAGTGAGGTGAAGGGCCACATGGGGTCCCAGGCCACCAGTTGCCCACCCCTGTTATATAGGCTACGGGTTAATCCAATTAAAAGTGCATACTTTTGATCCTAGATATTGCAATGAAAGCTGAATTGTAGCTATTTAGCCTTGTGAAACACAAATCAAATACATTCAACTTGCTAAAAAAAACCCCATTTAATTCATTTTGTAATTATGGCTGGGGTACATTTTCAACTGATGTTCTTCTCTTTAGATCTTCTCTAAATAATTAAATCGTCCGGTTTTCGGTGCCCAGTCAAAGATGTCAACATTTACAGATGCTCTCACCTAACCTCGCAGCTGTGAGCAGAAAACACACACTGCATGACCAAAGGACAAAATACCTGTCACAGGTAAATCCTCTTATCATGGATTGTTAATGTTAATAGGTCAAGCCGACACGAAACAACGCTGTGAGGTAAAGAAGATGACAAGGACACTTCTTGTAGTTCATTTTCACAGCATTGTAGTTCGTCTTGGCTTACCTACGTCACAAGATACCGTCGTCGCATTAATATGAGACCAAGTGAAAGTGCGGTCGAATTCATCTTTTACCGCAGTTCTCCTTTCCTCTCGTCTTATTTCCTCCTCTCCTTGACCCTGTGACGTTTTCCATTGGAGTTAAGGGGAAGTGGATAGGAAAGGACTTAGGGAGGAGTTTTAGGACGCAGCCTTGGAGAGAACTTTAGTTTCAGTTCTCGGATTTTATTATTAGACCACAGCGGTGTCCGCAGGTTCGTTGTAAAGGCTCAGAGGGATTTAGACCTCAAACCTCGTTTATATAAACTTTATTTACACAGAAGAAGAGTTTATCCTCAGGGTGAGTGTTTCTTCATTTATAGTTCATATTAATGATTGGAGATAATCTAAATGGTTTATTCGGTAAATTGTGTTTTTGACTCATTGTGCCTTTAGTGTTAGTGAGTGGTCCATAAACTTGTCACATCATAATAGATTGTTCTAGAACTGGAAGACATTTTGGCCATGCAAACTTTTTCCAGAGTGACCATTTATTTTACACATTTTTGTTATATATTCAAAAATATGTCCAAAACCCATCAAATAATGTGATTTGTCCTGCTCAGGCGTCAAAGATATATAGTTGTTATTCGGTGTTTTGTTGACTTTGCATGATGCAACACTGTGACCTGGAACCTGAAGTTGTCGGATACACAAAGAATTTTTCTTTCGTGTTGAATAGTAACTCAGTTTCCGGATACTTTCAATAATTCGGGAAATGTATTTTAAGTCTATTGCACATTCTCGTAAGTGTTTTGCACATTCTCTTAATCTATAGCACAATCCCTTGATTGTAACACACATTTTGTCTGTATATTGCACCTCAGTAACCTGAGCCCACACTCACCAGAGTTTCCTTCTTTATACTTCCTGATATGAACCTATGAAACGAGAAGTGACCTTTAGTGTAAGCAATACAAAAACATAGGTTTTAGTCTTTGGCGAGTTGTTGCCAGTTATCTCAAATATTTTCTATTGTTTCTTATGTAATCTGGTTTTAATGTATCACTGAGATCATTTATTTATGTAATTTATCTTAAGCGTTTTGTCATTTAAACCTGAATAAGTTGCCTTTTTACAGTGAGCTTTTGGTCAATAAGCTTCTAATAAGGATGTAATTGTTATCACTACACTAAATAATTAAACAAATATTTGATTACCTATTGAATCTTTGCAGTTTAGTTTAAGCATAATTTGCTCTCCACATTATAGAGAGCAAAATAACATTAAATCACCGTCTGGTTTTCATATGAAGTAAGTATCTGATTTTAAAACAACACAGATTTATCATTTATAATGTCTAAAATTGAAAGCTCATTCTTTCAAACATTGATGTTTGAGTAACTAAAGCATTTATGATGTAGTGACAGGAACAAGCACAACCATAATATCTTTATTCTTAATCCACATGAACGACATCAAAACCAAAACAACTTTGCTTCCGTTAACCTTTAAACTGCCACAGTATGGCCTCAAAGCAGACTTTAATCCCATCTCAGTAAAACGGGGAAAAGGTGAGTCACCAGGTGAGAACTTTCAGGTAATGGGAATGCCGGGAAAGCCTGAAGGAGTGGCAAAACTGAAACGAAACTTAATAATTAATGAAAGAAAACCAGAGCAGGAAACAAAGCATATTAAGAAGCTGCCTGAAGGCTGAAGACATGTTGCATAACATCTCCAAGAACATGAACACTTCTGTTATTTATGACTTAACTTAAATGTCAGAGCTTGTTTGGGATCGATTGGGGGATTTGTTTTGATACAAAGAGGTGAGGTGCAGTGATGATGTATTTTTGTAGACCAACATGGACATTAGCATCACACTAGTTCACTTGACTGCAAGCCCACTAGATGCCTTTGTGATTTTTCGTTGTGTTGTGTATTTCTGATAATAAGCTCTGAAGAGAACAAAAAATCATGAAACTTACATGTTCTGTTCTCTGTTATAATCTTAACAAACAAACTTACTTTTCACAATTTTTTTTTTATGATTTCAATTTTATTGATTTTTTCACAAAATACAACTTCCCCCCATTCCCCAATCACCATCCCCAACTATCAGAAAATCATCATTGTGGCTTTACGGGTGAACACGTACATTACAGAATAAGTGCAAAATTCTAAAAGTGTACAAAATATTTTTCCACTTAATTATCAACCAGACTCATTGATATAGTTCAAAAACAGGCCCCATTTAAGAAGAAGCATTGAATATGACATTCTCTTATATGCAGCTTTTGTGCTCAGGTCAGTCACCCAACATGAAGAAGGAGGTTCTCCAGATTTTTCCCAGTTCCTGAGAATGATCTGTCGTCCTGTCATGATGATGGTCTGTATCCAGTAGATTATCGGTTTTGAAAAGGCAGACAAGACTTTACCGTCCCAGAATATATAACTTAGGACAGAACTCTAAATTTCCTTTAACGACACTGGCAGTATAGCAGTGAATCTTCATCCAATACTGAGTAATCATAGGGCAAAACCAAAATGCATAGAATAGAATAGAATAGAATAATTCATTATTGTCCACCAAAGTGTAAAATTTTCTTTGGCTCACCAGCACATGAGACAGACAGCACTACAACACAAACATTGTCATACATAAAAAAAACAAACAAACAAAAAACATATATTAGACAGAATAAAAACAGAGGTATAAAAAAGGAAATTAAATAGAATAAAAGCAGGGATAAAAACACGATCTAATAAAACACATAAAACATAGGAGTGGAGCAGTTCGGGTCATTTGTGTGGGTTGGTCTCTTGTAACATGTACCAGTGATCCTTCATCAACACCACTTTTCCAACAGAGCGCAGAGTCTTTCAGACCAAGTCTAAAGAGCCTAAACATGCAGAAATAACATCAATAAATTAGAGGTTAATGAAAGACAAAGAACGAGTTGTTTGCTTAGTTCTCCAAGTCCAGAGAGACACTGGTGAGGGCAAAGAGCCACATGTGGCTCCGGGGCCGACCCCTGGTGTAGGTAATGCCACTCTGGAGAAATAAGTGGGGGGGATCACATAGTTCTTGTCCAGTGTTTTGACCATTTTTCAGCTGCTGTACTTTCTAGTCCAAGTAAGTTCATGATGTCTATGTTGATAATATGCTTATACTTTTTGTTTTAACAGACAAGAAGGTGTTTTAGTTCATACCTTTACATGTTTCGACGGAGATCTTCTGTCGAAGACGGACATCATCTCTTCGACAGAAGATCTCCGTCGAAACATGTAAAGGTATGAACTAAAACACTTTCTTGTCTGTTAAAAAAGAAACTATAAGCGTGCTGCTCTTTCTTCTCTCGCCAAGATTCCCTCTCATCAGTCTACCAAGTGACTTGAAGCTGCCGCTTCCAAAAACACGTGTTTTTGGACTCATTCCTGCACCACTCTATATAGTAAATACTAACTGTGTCCTCTTTTCACTGCCACTAGTGGCTAGATAATCCATCAGTCAGGGGTTAGGGTTACATTTGTCTATGAACAGCATGTTAAGTCTGTTGTAATTAAAACTTTAACTTGTAATAACTTGTCATAAAATGGGCTTCCAAACTCTGAAATCATTAGACAAGATTTTCAAGACCTGCCCTCGAAACGTAAAAAAAAACTAAGGATATGGAAAGTGTTATTTTAATGACTTACAAAACTATATTTAAATAACTGTTGACAATTTCCTCCCTCAGTGAATTATGGCGCTGTCCAACCACCCATCTCAGCGGTTTATTGAGGCGTCTCTCTTGAAGGACTGGAAGAGCATCGGCTATGGAGGTTTTGGAGAAGTCTTCAGAGCAAGGCACAGTCAGTGGTGCTCCTATGTGGCTGTTAAACTGCTCAAATCTGATAATGAGTGAGTATTTATTAAGAGTTCTTGTTAACGTTAACGAAAGGCTTCATGATTACTAATATTGCAAACCAAACTCTCACAGAAAGGCTTTGCTGCGAGAGATCGAAATAATGCTTCAAGGGAGCAGCCCGTATGTGATCCATGTCCACGGGATCTTAGGGGGTCAGCTGCCTTTTCACCAGCACTCGCAGCTCGGTCTGGTCATGGAGTTCATGGAGAGAGGATCGCTTTCCCATTTACAGGTTGGTGGAACAGAGACTCATAATTTAATTTAAGGATGTAAAAGTGTAAATTTAGTCTTAAAAAGGTTTAACTGCTCTCAGAGCTGAGGATTCAAAAGATGATCATTAACTTTGTTTGTAAAATCGGCAATTAAATTATGGCTTCATTCCCCTGGTTGTGGAACCTTAAAGTGAGTAAAAAGCACAAAATTTACCACAAAAATTATGTTTAACCAAACATCCCATTACCGTAGTCTCTTGTGTTGGGTGAGACCTTAGCTTGCCAAATATTCATAAATATTGAGTGTGTTTTGAAACATTTACCCCTTTCCCACTGGCAAAAACCCCCCCCATATAAACACGGTAACAATCGGCTCCTGTCAGCAGTGGGAAAGACTCTTACCGGCATTTAGACACGGGTTGACTGACCCTGCAAGTATCACAGGTTTTTATCGGCTTGCCTTCGATCGGCTCCAGTGGGAACATCACACCCAGCAACAAATTCCATCCACCTTTGTATCATCAAATGTTATGCAGTCTGCGCTGAGTTTGTACATTTTAAAGAGGGACAAAAGTACAAAGTATGGAAAACAGTTGACCACCGTGTCCATGGCTTCCATGCTCCTTTCCATTATTTACCCGGCTGTGTTTCATTGTGATGATGATGTCATCTATGTGACGACATCAGCTTGATGCACCAGAAGAAAAAAAAAAGCCACGCAGCTCATCTGCTGCCGATTATACCCGGGTCTGCTGGCAATGGGAAAGGAGTCACTTACTGATTGTTAGTGGGTTAACCCGCGTCGATCAACCTGCGTTGAAAAAAAACGCATTTACCCGCTAATTTTAGTGGGAAAGCTGTAATTGAGATTGTGATAGGCTAACTAAACTTCATAGAGATCTTTGGGCTAACTATGGAACAATGTCTCAACAGAAAACCTTAGACGAACCTCCACCCTGGCCGTTGGTCATCAGATTAGCTCATCAAGTGGCTCTTGGTATAAACTTCCTTCACTGTCTGAAGCCTCCTGTGCTCCACCTGGATCTGAAGCCCAACAATGTGCTGCTGGATCCTGCTCTCAATGCCAAGGTGAGTCCAAGGCTTAAACAACCATAACGCTGTCTATCTGCATCTTGACACAGTGGACTGTTTTACTAGAAATCAAGCTCAGGTTTCTGCTTCTTATTAAGTGAGTCGACAACTTTTAATTGGCCTGCAGCAAACTCAGAAAATTAAAACTGATTATGGCCTTCATTATAACATGACGCTTTAGTTTGATTGCTAGATAAAGACAACAGAACATTTTCTCTCATAAGTTAAGGTTTATTGTGGCCTGGTTGTTCTTTATTTTTCTGTATGCTGCCTTTGATTTGTTTAGACAACCTTAGCTACAGCATATGTCATATGTCATTGTTAGTAATGTAGCTGGTAAGTGTAGTTCAAGGAACAGCCCAACATTTTTGTTGTTTTCATGTCTTGCCTCACTTTGAGTCCATGACAAGCAGGTAACAGGAGGAGACGGACAAGATCGCCAACCGCTAGTTAGCTTAGCTCAAATGTTGGGAGTTTACGGGTAATGCTTTAGCCTGCCTCTGCCTACAGTCATCAGATAACTCTAGACGGTCCTGTGTGCTTATTGTATGTTTTTTAAATGACTGTGTGATGTTACCTTATCTATTTTTAGACAAACACTTAATGCAATTTTTGAAAGAAATATTTACGAAACTAAGACGCAGGGCACATGCGCGCCAGTAAGAGGTAGGAAATAAGGAAGTAATTATAAAACTATCCTTAACTGATATGTAGAAATAACAGGCCTTTATCTTGTATCATGCAAAAGAACTAAATGATGATACCACCTCAGTGAACTTCTAGCTGACAGTGGTATTATCAAGAAAATTCTACTAACATTAGCTGCTATCTGACTGCGAGTTCCAAGTTCAAGCTGCTACATTGTTAGTTTGTGAAATATGTTTGCTTGACAGTGTAGTTAATTGAGCAGCTAGCCTTTTTTAAATGTTTTATTTGTACAGGATAGAGTTAATGGAAGAAAAGTTCAGACCTGGTTTAGCCTCCTGCTGTACATGGGACACAACTGACCCCTAGACCTACCCTGTCTCTATAACGTGCTGCAGGAATGAGTCCTAAAACATGGAAATGAGTGAGCGATCAACAGCAATGATCCAAGGATACTGTTAAACATCTCATAGGCTTTTAGCAGAGGGAGGTAGCGTGATGCTAACTTTTGGGCTGGCCTACAAAATTGCATCATCCCAGCATCACACTATACATGGTGTGCTATGTAACTAAAAGGCCTACACTACCTCAGTGAAACCAAAATTTGCAGTAGCTAAAATAATAACCTATTTAGTTTTATCTTTTAACTGCTAAATAGACTAGCTTAGCGGCTCCCTGGTCAACTGTAACATGAATATGAAGTAGGCTTAGCTGAGTGCTAACATTAGCTATTTTCTAACTGTAACAAAAGGGTTATCCTTTGTATTGTAAAATTTGAAAAATGACTTGATATACCTTCAGACATTTTGTTGTGCTACATTGATACTGATTGTCAAAAAAACTTGTATCGACTGAAATAGTCCAACAAGCTGGTGACAGAGCGTATAACATTCCTCATAGAGCAAAAAAACATTGACATTGGCTCCCATGTGAACTCAGTAAATGGTTTCTCCCTCAATGATGTAACTTAAGATCAAATTATTTCCTCAAACACTTTGACAAAGCTTTAATAAGAGAAGAAAACAAACTATTAATTTCAAAAACCCTCTTTAACAGTCTTTTCGTTTGTCCTAATGATTATTTCCTTTCCTCTTCTCTTCAGCTCACAGATTTTGGCCTTTCAAGGTTTTACCACAGCCACACACAGCTGTCCAAGCAGGACACTGTGGAAGAAGGAGGGACGCTTCCTTATATGCCGCCAGAGGCATTGAAGGATGTCTCATGCAAACCTACACAAGCCACTGATATCTACAGGTACAAAAAAGAACTAAAGCAGGATTTGGATTATAGTACTTTACCTCTCATAAATGAAATAAATGGCAGTTTTAAGAAGATGGACTGGCTTTACAACACACAAGAGTAAATTTAACTTTTAGGTAAACACACCACACCTGAATGTACAGGTTGTAATTTCTCTTTGGTTTGGTGCATGACTTGAATGTGAAGAAAAGTAATCCTGTCTTCTTTTTCAGTTACAGCATACTCTTATGGTCCATTGTCACAGGGAAAACACCATATGAACGTAAGAGACAATCATCTGTTTATAACTTTGGCATAATTCTCCCATAATGCGTTTATTTTTGTCTCCTGTTTGAACAGCTCATAGTTTGTCAAACAGGTCATTTAAATCAGCAGTTAGGTGCTCCTGATGTCAGCAACAAATAAATATGAAACAACAGATAAATATCTGAAAAAAAAAACCCAAAACAACCGCTAACAGACCCCACTATCCTCACACTTTTGCAGATGCATTATCCTCCGTAGTTCAACTTCTTGTCCCAAAGGGACAGCGTCCATCACTGGAGGAGTTCGAGCTCCGAGGCTCAAGACTTGCAGGCCTGGAGCAGCTGAAGGATCTCATGCTGAAATGCTGGGCAGGAGACCGCAACCAGAGACCATCTTCCCATGGTGAGAAGATGATCGAGCTTGAAAAAGACAGTTCTGCAGCAGCACATTGTGTTAAAGAAAAACAACATTTTTGTTGTTTTTGTGTCTTGCTTCACTCCCGAGTCCATGACAAGCAGGTAGACGCCATTCTTTTGACTGTCCGTCCAGTAACAAGTAAAAGACAGACAACGATCTCCTACCGCTAGCTTCACTTTGCTCAAATGACAGGAGTATATGGGTAGTGCTTTAGCCTGCCTCTGTCTACAGACTTCCGATAAACTCTAGAGTCCTGTGCTCTTATTGTATTTTTTTATTGATCGCGTGATGTTACGTTATCCATTTTTAGACTAAGATTAGCATATTATTCCGTTTTTGAAAGAAATACTAAGGAAACTAAGCCACAGGGCGCATGCGCAAACCATCGCGGAAGTGCTTCTCAGCATGTCAGCAAACCAAAGCTTCTGTTTACCAGGAGAAGAAGATTGCTACTAAGGAGTATGGGCAACTTTATGAGAAAGGACGAGGATGATTTCTTCAGGACTGACGCAGATTCAAAACCTTACCTATTTGAACCTGAATATACGGAGGAGGATCTGCATGTCATGAAAGCTGAGGGTGAACAGGAGAAGCCGAGGCAGTGGAACAGCCTGGGGCTGATTGGAGAGTCTGAACCGCCATGGACTATGGTTTGCGCTTGCGCCCTGCGGTTTGGTTTCTTAAGTATTTTTTTCAAAAATTGAATAAAATGCTAATCTTAGTCTAAAAATGGATAACCTAACATCACACAATCAATAAAAGATACAACAAGCACACAGGGCTGTCTAGAGTTATCTGATGCCTGTGGACACAGGCAGGCTAAAGCACTACCCATATACTCCCAGCATTTGAGCTAAGCTAAGCTAGCGGTTGGGGATCTTTGTCCATCTTTTACTCATTATTGGATGGACAGTCAAAAGAATGGTGTCTAACTGCTTGTCATAGACTCGGGAGTGAGGCAAACACAAAAACAACAAAAATGTTGGAGGTTCCTTTAAACCTGATACTCTGATAACAGTGATTGTCTTTCTGACATTTCAGTCCAGTATCGCAGGGTTTGCCCACACAGCTCTGAATATCTTAACATTTGTCCAATGGACTGTATAAACTTATCACTATGGAGTTTCTTGAGTATCATGTGACTCTAGAACAAAGCAGGCATCAATGCTGTAGAGGAACAGTTCTAGTTTAACCTCAGAGTTAGTCAGCAGTGACTTTATGGCCCTTTTCTGATGTGACCACTTTTATGACCTTATTTGCGATTTAAATGTGATACAAGCGTTAAGCAGCGTTAAACTATAACTTATAAACATGTAATTTTACTTCATAATTTAAGTCTTTCCTCCAAACTTTGCACCTGTGTCTCATGCTTTTGCAGAGTGCACAACTGTGACAGAGGAGTTGTACGAAGCGCACAAACATGCGATTGTTGATGTTGTACATCAAGTTCAGACGAAACTGGTAAGACAAATCTCCACATGAACACTGGAGTCATAGTGTTGGTCTAAAGTTTTGACATTATTTATCAGATGTTTTGTTCTGCTTGTTCTACAACTCTCTCTTTCTCTTCCTCTTTCCAGGACCTGCAAAAAACCGGCAGGCCAGTCACTAACATCGAGGCTTCTGGTCAGTATTTTTATCATTATTGCATTTTTCACTGGCTGAAGACTCAGCTGTTTACACTGGATAATTTGTGACTGTTTTGCAGTGAGTGTAAGAACAGGGCCCCCGCCAGTACAGGTATGAATTAAACAACTTAGCCTCTGATAAGTCATATGCCAACTGACTCATGGATTTACTGATGTATTATGGCTTAATTTGAGATGTTTTGTTACAGGAAGTGCCTATCAGTCTTTCTGCAAGTCATACACCAGCACCAGGATTTAAAGGTAAAGATGAAGTCTGTGCAGAAAAACCTCAAAAGTAAGAGTTCAGACATCATCAGTCTCAGCTGGATGTATTTCCTTTTCAGGTTCACCATCAAATCAGCGAGCAAACGCGTGTGAAGTTGACACGGGGCGCTCACGGATGGACCACAAAGAGAAAAAGTCGTCTGTTCACCCCATTCCATCTTCGAAATCCTCTCGTTCAAAAGTAGACGCAACCCGCAGCAGTGCAGAGGTCCCCAAGTACTCGGTGAGTTTTTTAAACACTTTTTATTTTCTAATTCCATGAACTCAGAGCAAAAAACTTAAATGTTTGGGTTAAAACACATTAAAACATTTAATTAACCCACATAACAACAGCATACAGAGGAAGTCCCCCAGGGTTTGCTCTAACTCCACTTCTTTGTTGAAGAGCAGCTACGAGCTGCGTACGTTTCCAATCAAAATGCTAGTCAAGATTGAAATAAAAGAAAACATTCAGGCTTTGGTAGTTCATCCTGAAATATTCTCTGTATTAAAGAGGAACTCACCTTTTTTTAAAGAACATTTTTATTAAGTACAAAATTCCGAAAATATACGACTACAGTAATTCCTCTATTATAACATGCCCTCGATTATAACACGCACCCCATATTTTCACGTTGTTTGCCTGAAAAACTCAATTATAACATGCACCCAAATTTTGCCCAAACCTGACCTTTATTCAAAGTTTTAATCAATGAGGATGCAGAAACACCCTTTGCTTCATTCACGCGCAGTTACTCGATTTCCGCCCGAGCATGCTCAGTCGTGGTGTACTGACCAATCAGAGAGCAGCTGTCAACATGCCGCTGTCTTCGACCCATCACAACGCAGCTATTTTGCGTTCCTTTGCTTACAAGATGGCGGCGCCCTGTGTTTGCATGTGTTTTTGCAGTCACGATGTTAGTGAGATGAAATATGGTAAAAATTTTGCTCGTACTCGTGTATATAATATGTATGTAATACGCACTCGAAAAATCAGCGCTTATTTAAGAGCAAAAAAATGCACATTATAGTCGAGAAATTACAGTATATAAAAAAGACTGAACTCTGCATTTAATAGTACTGTAATATCATAACAACATATCAATAAGAGAACAGCTAACAAGCTAGCAGACATTTTTACATAATCAAATTCATGCTGTATAGCATTCACACAAAAACACACAGAGACTTCCTGGAAACAAAACAAGAATAAAACAGAATGACACTGAAACGGAATTAATTGAATTAAACTTTAATTAAATTTCATTTAATGCCTTATCTGAATAAAAAATGAAATAATAATATGAAATAAATACAATAAAATGAAAGAGGTGTAGAGAAGTTAAGTTCATTCTAATTATCCTCGCAGAAGCATATTGGAACTTATTGGAGACCTATTAAAAACAATAAACCATTATAAAATAAAAATGAAGCCTTGAAGAGATTAAAAAAACAACATTAAAAAAACCTGTCAATTTACATTGCTTTTATATTAAAGTGACATGGCAGTAAGAGAACCATTTACAAACTGGCATACTTTTTTACAAAGTCAAATTTTTTGTAAAAAACAAATCCACACGAAAGAGTTCAGAGACTTCCTGGAAACAAAAATAAGATAGAATAAAATTTTGATAAAATAAAGTAGAATAATTGATTAAAATAAATATGATGAATATTCAATGTAAGAGTAATAAAACAGATAAATTAATTTAAATAGATAATAATAATTACATAGAATTTAAAAAAATAAATCAGATAAAAAAATAAAATAAATATATGCATAGAAAAGATTTAAAAAATACTTAAAAAAGAATCATTTAGTGAAAATTAAAAAAGGACGAATTGTTAGTAAAGTTAACTAAAAGAAGATGTTTACATAAACATATAACAATTGAGATGGATAATTGGATAATTTAATACTTCATATAAATAATTAAAAAAAGAAAGAGGGGTGAGTCTATTATTTCGTTTTAGGACTGAATAAGTACTGACGGAATATCGTAAAGCTAACAAACATTTGAATGCTCAGTTTGGGAGATTTTTTTTAAAAAACATGCAGCTCACCCAGAAAATGTCAGAACATTTTTGTAGTCTTTTGCATTTGTGAATGAAACTCTGTAAAATTCGTCGAATTTTCACAATTTTTTAGTGTTAGCTACAAGTGTGTGGGCAAACAGTTTTTTTGCCTGTATTTTCCACAATTCTACTCAAAAGAGGACAAAAATTATAAATAGAGGTAAGGCGGAAAAAAAAACAGTGGTAGTTTGAAACAAACTCACCAAGAAAAATTCAGGATAATTGTAGAAGTTTTCTGCTTGTGAGCAAATGATTAAATGGTGTTTTTCCGAAATACCAAATTAAAAGAAAAAGAAAAGAAAATTCCTTAATTCTTTTGGGTGGTCTGCATGTGTGAATGCAAGCTGTCAAATTGTCTTAGCCTGTCTTCACTCAGACTTTTCCCTGCTAGCACCCTATAAAAACTCCTGCTGTGAGGAACAAGTGTGAAAGAGAAGAAAGGATTTTATGTCCATAAATCCTCCAAAGTACAATGTTTACAAGCAGCCTGAAACAGTTTACGTTATCACAGCATTAACACACATCTTGCTGCTTGTTTTCTCACCTTTTATATTTTTCATTTCTTAACCTCCAGCGTCAGCGGTCAAGCCCCTGCCCTTTCCCCTGTTACCCTCTGCCTCCACCTGGGCATTTCATCAACATGAACAACGTGACAGGAGTCCAGTACGGCAACCACAACACCATGCACATCAACGCTGCGTCACAGGAGCGGAGACGCCACCCGACAGCACCATCCAGCGTCAACCCTTCACCAGCACAGTCGGGAAGCAGATGAGACAGGAAAGGAAACCACTCTGGAGTCACTGGAGGATTTTAGCCTAGGGGTGTGCACAGACATTTTGGGGACATAGGGCTATAAATTGTGGGCAACCAACCCCCCACATACAGTCAAAAGTTACCAAACCAGAATTAAAAGTAACACATTATTTATTCTTATCTCTCTTCAACAATTTAATCTTAAACTTAACCTATTTTTTTCAGGGATTTTTTTTTAGTTTTGCAGTATTTCAAGTACTCAAAGGCAGCTAGTTATGTATTGCTGTCCTATTCTGATATCTAAGTGGTGCCAAAACTTCACAGAGCCATTGGCATGCATTTAAGACACACCCAGCTGAGTTCTGTACTTACAGATAGTTTAAGCAGATATTACAAAAATCTCACTTGGGCACAAATGTACCCAAAAATGAAAGTGAAAGGATCAGATTGGTTGCTCAGTTTTTTTGGTGCCTAAGTTGTTGGCACATTCGCTTTGTTATTTTTGGCAAAAATACAGCAATGACAGCAGGACTTACCTCGAGGCAAAATTATTGCCCAGACGTGTTAGTCAGTGCCGACTAGCAAGTTGATTTTGGCTTGATTTCATCAGTTGTGGATGATAATATAGGTCCCTCTGGCTACTAGGCTACCAATCTGAGTCAAAAAATCTGAATCACTGAAAAAGCTGGAATTCCCATTCCAATGCTGAGGCGAGACAAATGTGCTAAAAAATCTTTTTGCTTACTTGTTGCTTTATGGACTACCACGGGTCATATCCACTGACAGGACAATGATTATGATCTGTAGAATTTTTCAGTGTAATCACATAAAACATAATGACTAATGTTCATAATAGCAGGGGGTGGGCAACTTGTGGCCTGGGGGCCACTTGTGGTCCTCCCCCTTACTTTGTGTGGCCCGACAGTCAATTTCCAATTTCCAAAAAAAAATGCACCCATTAGACAAAAAAGTCTTCCATGATGTATTTTTGTCTAATTTGCCACAATGACACCATATCCAGCACCTTGTTGAATCCATGCTGTGGAAATGAGGACAGTTCTGAAGGTTGAACCCTGGTACTAATGCTGCGTCCCAGTTACATCGGAACTGGGAAGAGGGAAGTGGGAATGACATCATCTCTGAGTTATCAGTGTTCCAGTTACAAGGTCGGAAAAAACGTGCCGATCTACCAGGCTATTGTTAGCCGCTGTTAGCACACCCTACGTTATAGTTCACACACACTACATGAAGAATGTAAATAACATTATAGCAGCATTTCCATAAATAAAAGTCGAACAGTACTATGTATACGGCTGATTTAGTGCGACAAACACGAGTCAGAAGTGCTATTAAATGGATTATAACAGGAGCTTAATAACTGTTTACACTGGGGGCAGCCATCTTCGATTGTCAACTCGGGGGTGGTGAGGATCCCCCGAGTTCCCAGTAGGAAATTCCGACCTCGGGGGGCGTTCCAGTTGAAATTTCTCACTTGGAACTCAAAAATCCTGACTTCTGAGTACAACTGGAAAGTGGCCAGTGAGTGTGCTTGTGTGTTTATTTGTATTTGAATTTTATTTTTTTTCTTTAGTAAAAAAAAATATGTATTTTTATACCAAATATAGCTTTTTTTGCATTTGTCATTGTTAATAAAACTTGAAAACAACGTGTCAGTCTGTTTTATACTTCAATACGTTTAGTGTCTGTGACCTAATACCAAATGTCAGTGTTCAACAAAATATCAAAATATAAAATGAGCCTTTTAATACATACTTTGTTTCTAAAAGGCTCAAAAGGGATTTTAAATAAAACATTTCTGCTATTACTGGGAATGTTTTTCATACAGGACTGGAGTAAATCTTTCATTCGTGAGGGACTATTTTCAGCTGTGGATGTATACTGCATATATTTGGTATACATGTATACATTTGGCTCTGAACCAGGAGAGCTGAAACTTTTTTGCATAAGTATAGCAGTATCAGAAACTGGGACTCCCACTGTCCCTGGTCAAAAGACATGTAATTTGTCTCGCGACATTACACGAGGTTTCGACCGGCCTGGATGCTTATTTCAATGATGATAATGAGGCGCACGCTGATTGGCCGCAGGACGGACAGCTGCGGTCAGGACCAACTCCAAAACACAGTCATGCTGATGCAGCGAAAGCAGACCTGTCCGGGCTGCCGCTCATGGAGGTTAGTCCTTCATGTACAAGCCTGAACAGGAGAGTGGAGATGAGGGAGGACTCACGCAGTTCACAGCAAGAAGTCTCTGTGTGGAGAAGTTGTCTTCACTCTGGTTGAGAGTCTCACCTCACCTGTGGAGTTATGGACCTGAAGACGGTAACGTTAGTCTCTAACGAGGCTTCAGCCCGTCCCAATTTAAAATGTCACTGAACCGTGATGCAAATGTACTCAGTTTTATGTCCATAGTCATAGTGAAGTCATGGAAATGGGACTCTTGAACGTGTCTGATTACAAATAATGCATTTTTAACAGCATGTAGTTTGTAGCGACCCTTAGCGAAAAAGGAGTTTATTCAAGTGTACTACAAGCAGACTAATTTTATACTAATGCAGTTTAATTTTTATATAGCCTACTATATTTTATATACTTTAGAATAGTAAAGTGAAGTATACTTGGCTTATAATGAAAAGTATAAGAAAAGTTTAATACTATGTACATTAATACTTGTAGCTATATACTAATAAATAATAAAACTTGTACTTTCTTATACATTTTACTGCCAAGCAAATAACTGAAAATAAGTAACAAGAGTAGTGTTTTTGTTTCTATCGAGTTATTTACTTTTGATTCCAAAAAAATGCGCACTTTTCTTTTACCTTTTTTCTGACAATGAATGACTTCACTTCTCAGTTGGAGACTCTATTTTGTTTACATTTTTACAAGCACATGCACTTTTTCCTTTACCATTTTTTGACAAAGAAGGACTTGATCTTGGAGAGACTATTATGTTGACATGTTTACATGCAGCGGTGCACTTTTTTCTTTCATTTTTTCATCAAAAAAGGGCTTGATTTGATAGAGGCTCTTTGTTTTTGAATTGCACGTATTTAATGATTTAAACAGGTATTTGTAAATACATTATATTTTAACATTTTTAAAATTTCAAACTTGTTCTCAACATTCTGGCTTGTGATTTTGTGAATACATTCTCGTGTAGTGTACATGCAGTATGAGTTAACTTAAAGAATACTTAAATTTGCAGTGTGTAGAATTTGGCAGCATTTCGCCAAACAGAAACGGTGAATATAGGATATAATGTATCTATTTGTATGTAAAGTCCATCAAAATAGGAGTACAATCATCCCCATAAAACATTTGTTTTATTTTTAATTAGTCAGAAAAAGCTGACCCCCCTCCCCAAAAAAAAAAAAAAACTTAAAAGAAGAAGAATAGTGTGCCTGTAATATACTTAAAGTATACTTCAATAAGCTAAATTGTGGGCTAGAAGTATATGCCTCGAACATTTGTAGTCTTTAGATGAGTGTACATGGCTACTTGAATGTGTACTTTTGTAAGCTAAAAATGATCTTATAAAGTATACTTAAAGAATACTTTTATAAACTTATAATGTTCCAATTTAGTCTGAAGGAGTATTAAATTAGTCTACTTTCTAGTACACTACAAATACATAGTCTATAGTATACTTGCTAGACTAAAATATTTACTCAACTTAATAAAATGAACTTGTAGTATACTTTTTGCTAAAGGGAGGCAATAGTGCAATAAAAGCACGGCTGGAATATCAGTGTGCATATCTCATACTGTCCTCTAATTTGACAAAATACTTGATGTAGTCCTCATGTTGAGACAATATATCAGATAAAGATAAAGTAGATAAAAGGTGAACAATTTAAAATCTAATGCCACTTTGATGCTGTATCACTCCAGGCCTTTAACTTTCCTTTTATTTACACATCAGTGCTTTCATTTGTCTCTCCTCAGGTGCACATGTGGGAGTTGTGCTCCAGTGCCCAGAGAGAAAACATTTGCTGCAGGGAGACCCCTAAAGTAGGTTTCATACACAATGAGTTTTCTTAGTCCACTGTACTTACAGATAAACACATGCCTCTTCATTTCCCAGCCCTGCTTCACAGGCTATTTTATTTTTGTTTCGTAACCTCAGAGTTTCACAGTATATGAAAGATTAAAAAAAACATGTCCAACTCAGGGTTAAGATGCTGACTGTCCTAAAAATGAACTGAAGAGACTTTCATATTAGTCAGGATGTTTGTCGAAGGAGGAAACAGCAAATAATCTTCTCTGTGGTCATGTTACATTATCATCACCCAGGTTTATTCTGTCTTATGCAATGTGTGGCTGTGATTTGTCTGCCTTCTTGTAAACCACTTACTTACTTTAAGTCATGTTGCTGACTTTGCCCTCTGCTGGGGACATTTTCAACAACACGAAAAAACTTCACCAGGTCATTTTTTGTGATGAACGGTGTTTTAATGTTATCATTGGACAACAAATTATTCTCATGTCTTCTTCTTGTACTGTTTCTTAATATTTCTTGGTAACCACACATTTCCTGGTCAACATTACATCCTTAAATCACTGCCTTTTCTGCCTGATTTGTTGAAGAATAAACCCAAAACAAGCTCTTCACCGCTATGACATTACAAACAAAGATAAAGAGTCTCCCAAATTTTCATTCTTTAGTTCCACAGCTTCTTTTCTTTTGTCCCTGGGATTTGATAAACATTATCAGTTGGAAATATTAAAAGGGCCTTTCTGTTTGTATGCTCTCATGTGTGGGTTATCTCCAGGTATGAGCAGTGTAAATAATGTATGAATGTGGGTAAACAAAACTATTTTCAACCCAACTTATGAGTAGGGATGCACAGTTTTGGATTTTTGCTGATATCTGATATGTTGATATTTCTGAAATCTTTATTGCAGACAAAGAAAGCTATATTTTTTGTCATATTATTTAGCCTGTATCTCACTAAAATTGACCTGTTCCTCGTATTGTTACAGTTAATTTATGTCAAAAGCTGAACTGAAACAAGAAAAGCAACATTTCCTTTTTTTAAAGATAAATATTCAGTGATACTCATCCCAATTTATGAAATATATTCAGCTGATTTGTGTGGCCAATATTTTAACAGGAAATGTAAGATGAAATTATCATATCCCTATTCGCCACATAGGTGCCATGTTAGCAGAGGCAAAACTGCCATGTAATGCAATACAAGAAGACAGAAACTGTTAGTTTTCTCAATAAATCTCTCCAACATTAACATTTAAGTAATTTGATGAATTATTTATCTGATGCGATGGTTGACATTCATGTCAGCATGACTAATTACTCCGACTAAGACACAAAAAATCCTTCCTGAGATTAAAAAAGTATAGCATTGCAGTTTGAAATAATTCTGCGTAATTTTCCTTGAGCAGTAAAATGATAGATGTGACCATGACAGAAAATTTGCCACATGAAGGGTGTCTAGTCTACATCTATACTGAATCTACCTAGCCTATCTAAATCAGAGATGGGAGCTTCGGTAACCAAGATGGCCACATCAATCCTATCCCCAGTGCCAAAGGGCAGATTGATGGAATTAAATTGATATACTCAAAACTTTTAGAGAACTAATTGGTTTTAAAGTATATTGTACGAACCGTTCTATTTTTATTAAAATGCACAAAAAGGAGATTTACTGAAACAGTGACAGCAAATTATATTTGTTGGCCTGGCTTTGCACATCCTGAAAACTTAAAAAGATGTGGACAGCATGAAAAGAGCAAACTTCTAGGACATGGGTATCAGTATTGAAATATTGCCATATCGGATATTAGCAAAAATCCAAAATGGTGCATCTGTAGTTACAATGAATGACCCACAGTATTGATTATATAACGACAGCAGATCTGAAATCAAAGATAGTGTGAGGATTCACAGTCCGTTCCAGTCTGCTCTCCCCCTCCCTCACCTGTTCCTCACGCTCCTGGCGGCGGGGGTGTGGTTTCAGACGCGCTGCAGCCTCCACACCTGTTCCAGATTGCTTCTGATCACCGCTCACTACTTAAGCCCTTCCTCAGATGACTGCAGCGCGAGGGGATTGCACTCACGACGTTGGTTTGTGCTTCTCTGCTCCTCGTTGCTCCTTATTCTGGCTTCAAGCCTTTTGTCCCCTTTTGTCTTCAAGCCTTTTTGTGCAGGGGTGTATTGGTGATTTTTGTGAACCTTACCTATGATAGTTACCTTCTCCTTTTGCTCCCTTTTTTTCCAGGCCTTCAGGAGCTCCCGCTTCAAGCCTTTGTTGAATTTTTGTACTCCCCTAAATCCTTCATTAAAACAACATCAACTGCTCCTCTGCCTGTTCCTTGAGCTTTTGGGTCCAACTTGAACATCTCATCTGGGTCATATCCTGACAGAAAGACTCTGATGTAGCTTAAGTTTCACAGTCGGCCTGTGAGGATTCATCCTCCTCCTCAGTCTCTCTCCCCCTCTCTTCCTGATTCTGCTGCCCGAGGCCACTCTCACACACCTGCACTTCCTGCACTCATCATCACAGGTATAAAGGCTGCTTGGAGTCACCTCTGCTTCGTCGGTCATCTCGAGTGTGTCTCCAGAGCTCCCACCCTGCCTTATTGTAATACCCACCTTGTTAATCACTGATCACTGGGTGTTTGGATTTCTGGACTGTGTTTAACAATAAATCTCCATAAACCTTTGATGAGGTCTCCGTCTCAGCTCCTGGGTCCAACTAATAAAGTTTAAAAGGACAGTTCCTTGACACAGCTTTTGTTAAGTAAAAGTTTTGGGAGTAGAAATGTAAAATGAAGAAGAATTACATTCATGGAAAAGTTGTCCAGCTCATTAAATAAATAAAAACTGTCTAAGCCTTTTGTCTGATATAGATGTGATGAGAAAAAGTGTTCTGCAAAAAATGAAAAAAATCCCTTCGTAAGCACTCACATGCTTTAACAGACAGTCCTGAAGCAGAATTCCCAGAAATGTTGTTTCAGTTCTTCTCTGATTTTGTCATCAGGCAGCAGCTGGCAACTGTCAGCAGATTCGCTGTAAAAGCTCAGAGGGATTTACACCTTCAGCCTCGGTGTATAAACTTTATCTACACAGAAGAAGAGCTTATCCTCAGGGTGAGTGTTTCTTCATTTATAGTTCATTTCAATGATTACAGATAATGTAAATGGGTTATTTGGTAAATTGCGTTTTTGATTCATTGTGCCTTTAGTGTTAGTGAGCGGTCCATGAACTGGTCACATCACAATGGATTATTCTCCAACTGGAGGACATTTTGGACATGGAAACTATTTCCAGAGTTAGCATTTATTTTACACATTTCTGTTATATATTTGAAAATATGTCCATAAACCATCAAATGATGTGATTTGTCCTGCTCAGGCATCAAAGATATATATACTCGTTATTCAGTGTTTTTGTTGACTTTGCATGATGCAACCTTGAGACCAAGACTCAGGAACCTGAAGTTACTGGATACATAAAAAAAAAAAATCTTTTGTATTGAATAGTAACTGAGTTTTCTGACAAGACTTTAATTTCATTAGTTAAGGAAAACTCTTGCCAAAAACTTCAATATTCACAGCTGAACTAGTTGAAGCCTCTCACCCTGTTACACAAGCCTGTGTCTCTGCCAATAAAGGCATAAAACGCCCAAAAATATACTTAAAAAACCCTGAAAATGTTTTTGTTATTGGACAAACACTTTGAGCAGGAATGATGAATTTCCAACTTAATTCCCCTTTTTATAAAACAGATTTTTTTAGTTCAGGAATGCAAGCAAATAAAAATTTGACATCTAAATCAAGAAATAATAATATGATTTACCATTTTTCTGTATTTTAATAAAACAGTAAATTTGAAAATGTAAGGATAACAATAATAATCATATTACGGGAACTTTAAGGTAATGAGAATGCCGGGAAAGCCTGAAGGAGTGGCTAAACTGAAATAAAAGTTAATAATGAATTAAAAGAAAACCAGAGCAGGAAACAAAGTATAAAGCTGCGTTCACACCGAACACAACTTTGCAACTTTTGGTTGTAGAAGGGGCAAAGACGAAAACAGTGAGGATGCCGGCACATTGCGCTGCATACAATTGTAAAATATGCCATTCGACTGAAACGAAGAAACAAGGAATAACATTTAATAAGTAGGAATAGTTTTTTCCTCTTCTTTCATAATTAAATCTTGTTGAGAGCTTGTCTCAATGTCCCAACCTCATTGGAGTTAGGGCTGTACAATGATGATGACAAACTGGCCTCCACGGAGTGTGTTGTTGTCCACACATGTTGTGTGTCCACCCAGACACCCCCCCCCCCCCCCCCCACACACACACACACACACACACACATATATGTATATATATATATATATATATATATATATATATGTCTGTGTGTGTCAGTGTCAGCGGGGTGGGGATAACTTTGAAAGGGTAACATTGTAGGCAACACTGGTAGAATTTTTTTTGCTTAAATCAAATGTAATGTAGTAATAGTGCATGTTTTGACGTTTACAATAAAGTAAACCGCATTAAAATCCGTTAAGGAATTAGCAAGTTATGATTTTTGTTCAATGTACATGCATTGCCTTTAATGGGAACGCTGACCCACCCAAGATGGCCGCCACGTAGGCACGTCTCTTAGCCGGCTGCTACAGCGCGCTGACATATCTAGTCTTCTAAGTATATCTATGGTGTCACCCATAGACTTATGCTGCGTTCCAGTTGTACTGGGAAGTTGGGATTTTCGAGTTCCAAGTGGGAAATTTCAACTGGAACGCCCCCCGAGGTCGGAATTTCCTACTGGGAACTTGGGGGATCCTCACCACCCCCGAGTTGACAATCGAAGATGGCTGCCCCAGTGTAAACAGTTATTAAGCTCCTGTAATATTCCGTATATTTGCACTTCTGACTAGAGTTTGTCGCACTAAATCAGCCGTATTCATAGTATTGTTCAACTTATATTTATGGAAATGCTGCCATAGTGTTATTTACATTCTTCATGTGGTATTTGTTAACTACAATGCAGGGCCTGCCAACAACGGCTAACAATAGCCTGGTAGTTTAGCATGTTTTTTCCGACTTTGTAACTGTAACGCTGATAACTCGGGGATGACATCATTCCCACTTCCCTCTTCCCAGTTCCGAGGTTAATGGAACGCACCAATATACATTAGACGCCTCACCAACATACGTCATTGTGTCCGCCATCTTGCGACAGTCATTTGTCAAGACTACTGTGTGTATGTCTATGGTGTCACCCACCCAAGAAGCGTTGCCTGTCCATAAATACCTCATTTTGGTCGCCATCCGTGTCGCTCAGTGACGTCATGTCTGCTCGAGTTTTACCGTGATCACATCATATATCATATAATAGGATGTATAAGCTAACATTATTCCAACTGTATCCTTTTCACTCACCTACCAACCACAAAACACTGCAGCTGATGGCCATGCAGCAGCATCGTCTGTGAGTTCTCTGCGGTCCCGTCTAGCTGGAACTAATGTCCTCACTAACTAATGTCTCCACATGGGCATGGATTGATACTCTGTGAACCGGAATAAAAACAGTCTGTCACGGGTACTGTCACACACCCACACAATGCTGATTGGCTGATGCCACACAGCCACACGTGATATCACCTAAAGAGTACAGCTTTTTCAACTTTGGCGACGAGTGACCAGGTCGCGTCATGGGATTGTTAACCCTGCCCCATTGCGGGTGTACGTTGACTTTACGTGGAGAGTGGTCGCCAAGGTCGCAAAGTCACGTTCGGTGTGTAGGCGACTTAAAGGAGCTGCCTCAAGGTTGAAGACATGTTGCGTAACATCTCCAAGACCATGAACACTTCTGTTAATTATGACTTGACTTTTGTCACATCTGTGGGACTTTTATATGGCAGAGGTCGTTTGGGATCGCTCGGGGGATTTGTTCTGATACAAGTTGGTGTTTGACTACGAGTCTCGTTCTGCACTATGGGAAGAAGGCTAGTAGGCTAAGCTACCCACAAAATGACTAACTGATCAATTGTGGAGGTTAAATGTCCTACGTAAGAATATAGGGATGGACATATTTTATCGGTGTTTGACATGCCTTATGATATAAGTGCAAACAAACTCAGTGCACAAAATATTACAGCCATTATGATGTGGTCGAGACCAAGAGAAAGAATCAAACACACCTGTAGTACGGTGGATGGTAGACTTTTTTCAGAAATAACTGCTATTACTCCTAAAGTCCTGGCTGTGAAAATAAGCAGGTTTTACATTAAGGTTAGTACATTATCAATCAGAAATACTTTATTAATCCTAAAAGGAAAAGGAGAGGGGCAGGGATGACATATCCACATCGCTTTTGTAAAACAAAAGAGGGATAACACACAACCAAAAAGAAATTGACAAGAGTCGGAGTGAAAATGAAAAAAGTGCAAAGTTACTTTTTATTTTTAAACTCAAATAAACAACAAAGGTTTTCACAATGTTGGGGAGGATAGGGCAGGGTGGTTGTGCCAAATAAAATCAAAGGTACAATCAAACTCAGCCTATTTTTATTTAATTTAGAGTCAAAATAATGAAAAAAAGCCTAGGGACTGAACCTAAAAATACAAGCTTAAATCAATAAAAATACAGGGGGCACAAACTAATTAACCTAGTGTGTCAAAACAATTGAATTACTAAGTGCAAAAATGTACAGTGTACCCCAGACTCACCTATACGCCTCCACCTCCCACCACATACCTTTAAAGCACAGAGCACACAACTCAACCATTTACTTTGGAGGGTTGGAAACCAGGAGGTGCTACATGCTAACTCACACCCGTGTTTTTATACTCATTTCTGCACCACTCTATATCGTAAATACTAACTGTGTCCTCTTCTTACTGCCTTTAGTGGCCTGATAATCCATCAGTCAGGGGTTAAGGTTACATTTTTCTATGAACAGCATTTTGAGTCTGTTGTCTTTAAAACTTTAACTTGTTATAATTTGTCATAAAATGGGCTTCAAAACTCTGAAATCATAATCATATACTTTACACTTTCAAATAGGCTACTTTAGTTAGCAACATTTTAAGTTTTTTCAATAATTGCCCTCAAAACGTAAAAAAAACTAAGCATATTGAAGCTGTTATTTTAATGTCTCACAAAACTATATTTAAATAACGGTTGACAGTTTCCTCCTTCAGTGAATTATGACGTTGTCCAGAAACCCATCTCAGCAGTTTATTGAGGCGTCCCTCTTGAATGACTGGGAGGAGATCGGCTATGGAGGTTTTGGAGAAGTCTTTAGAGCAAGGCATCGTCAGTGGTGCGCCGATGTTGCTGTTAAACTGCTCAAATCTGATGATAAGTGAGTATTTATTAAGAGTTCTTGTTAACTTTAACGAAAGGCCTTTGTGATTACTAATAATATAAACCAAACTCACACAGTAAGGCTTTGCTGAAAGAGATCAGAATGATGCGTCAAGGGAGCAGCCCGTATGTGATCCATGTCCACGGGATCTTCAGGGGTTGTGTGCCTTTTCGTCAGCACTCGCAGCTCGGTCTGGTCATGGAGTTCATGGAGAGAGGATCACTTTCCCAATTACAGGTTGGCGGAACCGACTCATAACTTAATTTAAGGATGTAAAAGTGTAAATCTAGGCTTATAAAGGTTTAACTGCTCTCAGGGCTGTGGATTTAAAAGTTGATCATAAAATTGTTTGTAAATTGCCAATTAAATTACCGCTTTATTCCCCTGTTTCTGGCACAATAAAGTGAGTAAAAGTACAAAATTTACCACAAAAATTATGTCAAACCAAACTTCCTGTTCCTGTCTTCTGTTGGGTGAGACCTTTTCTTGCCAAATATCCATATATATTCAGTGTGTTTTGAAACACTGTGATAGGCTAACTAAACTTCATAGAGATCTTTGGGCTAACTATAGAACAATGTTTCAACAGAACACCTTAGACGAACCTCCACCCTGGCCGTTGGTCATCAGATTAGCTCATCAAGTGGCTCTTGGTATAAACTTCCTTCACAGTCTGGAACCTCCTTTGCTCCACCTGGACCTGAAGCCCAGCAATGTGCTGCTGGATCCTTTTCTCAATGCCAAGGTGTGTCCAAGGCTTGAACAATCATAACACTGTCTATCTGAAGCTTGACACAGCAGACTTTTCACTAGAAATCAAGCTCAGGTTTCTGCTTCTCATTAAGTGAATAGGTAACTTTTTATTGGCTTGCAGCAAACTCATATAAATTAGAATTGATTATGGCCTACATTACAACATAACACTTTAGTTTGATTGATGGATAAATACAGATGGATTATGCTATATCAAAAATTCAACTAATTTCTTCACATATTGGTCAGCAGGGCCTATAAGGGCTACCTAAAATCTAAATGGAAACCCAAAAATCCTGAACATTTTTTGACTTAAGTTGAGGTTTAATGTGGTCTGGTGGTTCTTTGTTTTTCTGTATGTGGCCCTTGATTTAATTGTTTAAACAACCCTAGCTATAGTTTATGCCCAGTGTCATTGTTAGTAATTTAGCTAGTAAGTGTAGTTAATTATAAAACTATCCTTATTTGATATCAAGAAATAACAGGCCTTTATTTGTATCATGCAGAAGAACCAAATGGGATTAAAGCTGCAAGCAGCATTGGTCAGGTCCTCGCTCTACTCTGTCTTCTGTCTGGGTTTCAAGCTGACACCATTTACGGCCCAGGAGGAGATACATTTTGTGTGGAGACTGAGAATTTTATTTTAAAAGGCAAATTGCCGGCTTCCTGTTTGAGATAGGTCAGGGATGTCAGTGATTTGTGCGTCTCGATGAGATGATTGTTTCAACGTTGGTTTGACATTCGTAGTGGCCATGACAACCATTTTTGTGTGCCGGATTGTACCTAGGTGGCGTTAGAGAGCAAATTTTGGAATGTTATGGGTTAATTTTGTCATTTTCTGAAATTCTGTACCCCACCTGGCATGTGTGTCAATTTTGGCATGGCTGTGAGCTTGTTAAGGATGTCAAATTATGGTGCGAAGTAGGGATCATTCGGATGCTCTTATTTTGAAAACCCAGTTGCCGACTTCCTGTTTAAGATAGGTCAGGGGTATCGACACATGATTTGTGGGTCTTGATGAGACGAACATTTCGCTGTTGGTTTGACATTCCTACTGGCTGGGAGGGCCGTTTTAGTGTGCCTAGGGGTCGCTAGAGAGCTCATTTTGGCATGTTGGGGGTTAATTTTTTAATTTTACTAAATTTTTCGCCGAATCGGAGGTCTGTGCCAATTTTGGTGAGTTTTTGAGCGTGTTCAGGGAGTCAAATTAAGGTTTAAAGGTGAGGAGGAATAATAACAAGAAAGAAACGCTACAGGAGCAATACGGGCAAGGACCTTTGCCCTTTGGGCTAGGACCCTAATAAGAGGAAAGAAATGCTGCAAGAACAATAGTGTCCATCCCTTAGGGTGAGGACCCTAAATATCAGCTCAGTGAACTTCTAGCTAACACTCGTATTATATATATATATATATATATATATATATATATATATATATATATATGATCTAATTTATATATATTTATTTTTAGTTTATTATATATTATATACATATATACATATATATATATATATATATATATATATATGTATTTGAATCTGTAATACTCTGAACTGCTACTGAATGTGAATTTCCCTAAGGAATGTTTTCCAAGGGGATTAATAAAATATTATCTAATCTAATCGAATCAAATCAAATCTAATTTAAACTAATCTAATCTAATCAAGAAAATTCTACGAGCATTAGCTGCCATCTGACTGCTAGTGCTGTATTCCAAGTTTAAGCTGCTACATTGTTAGCTTGTCAAATATGTTTGTTCGACAGTGTAGTTAATTGAGCAGCCAAAGTGTTTTTCAAATGTATTTTTTTGTACAGGATAGAGTTAATGGAAGAACAGTTCAGACCCAGTTTAAGCTCCTGCTGTACGTGGGACACAACTGACCCCTAGACCCAGCCTGTCTCTATAACACAATGCAGGAATGAGTCCTTAAACATGGAAGTGAGTTAGCATTTTAGCACTTCTGGATCCCATGTTCCAAAGCCAATGGGATTTTGGAATAGCTTCTCAGAAAAAGACCACCACGGTCTGTGGTGAAAACATGCATACGAGATTTGAACTTTCTGCCCTGCTTTTATATTGTGAGGCCTAATTTTAGTTTTTCGAGGATGGGGGCTATTGAACTGCTAATAAGGACTACAAAAAAGGCCGGGGACCCCAGTGTAGTCATTGTTCATATTTTATAGAGCTCATAACGCGGTATTTTACCTTCTAAGTCTGGTAGCTGCTTCTTAGTCCAATCACCATGTTCCATAACAGCTTCTCAGAAGCTTTTAATTCTCGCCAAAAAAGTAAACTTGTGTTAGGTTTGTTTATGAAGATTATCATGATGAACACAACATGCAAGTTTCATAAATGTTTGTTTGCCACAGATCTTATTGACAGCAATGATCCAAGGACACTGTTAAAAATCTCATAGGCTTTTAGCAGAGGGAGGTAGCCTGATGCAAACTTCTGGGTTGGCCGACAAAATTACATCATCTGAGCACCACTCTATACATGGTATGCTGCTAACTACAAGACCTACACTGCCTCAGTGAAGCTAAAATAAAAACCAATTTAGTACCATGTTTAACTACTAAATAGACTAGCTTAGCAGCTTCATGGTCAGCTGTAACATGAATATGTAGTAGGTATAGCTGAGTGCTAACATTGGCTACTGTAATAAAAGGGTTATCCTTTGTATTGCAAAATTTGAAAAATGACTTGATATACAGTACCTTCAGAAATTTTGTTGTGTTACATTGACACTGATTGTCCACAAAACTTTAATCCGATTGAGTATCCCAACAGAGCATACAACATTCCTCTAAGAGCACAAAAACAGAGACACTGGCCCCCTGTGAACTCGGCAAATGGTTTCTCCCTCAATGACGTAACTTAAGATCAAATTATTTCCTCAAACACTTCCAGAAAGCTTTAATGAGAGAAGAAAAAAATGCTCAACCATGAATTTCAAAAACCCTCTTTAACGGTCTTTTCATTTGTATGAATGATTATTTCCTTTCCTCTTCTCTCCAGCTTACAGATTTTGGCCTTTCAAAGTGTTACCACAGCCAAACACAGCTCTCCAGGCAGGACTCTGTGGAAGAAGGAGGGACGCTTCCTTATATGCCGCCAGAGGCATGGATTGATGTCTCATACAAACCTACACAAGCCACTGATATCTACAGGTACAAAAAAAAAATAAAACGGGAATAAGATTATAGTACTTTACCTCTCATAAATGAAATAAATGGCAGTTTTAAGAAGATGGACTGGCTTTACAAAACTATAGAAGAGTAAATTTAACTATTAGTAAACACATCACACCTAAATGGATCAGGACTCCAAATGTACAGGTTTTGGTTTCTGTTTGGTTTGGTGCATGACTTGAATGATGAAACAAGTAATCCTGTCTTCTTTTTCAGTTACAGCATACTCTTATGGTCCATTGTCACGGGGAAAAAACCATATGAAAGTAAGAGACAACCATCTGTTTACACCTTTGGCATGATTCTCCCATAATGCATTTATTTTTTGTCTGTTGTTTGGACAGCTCATAGTTTGTCAAACAGGTCATTTTTACAGCGCTATGTAAAACAGCAGTTAGTTGGTCCAGATGTCAGCATTTAATTGATATGACAAAACAGATAAATATCTGAAAAAACAAAAACAAAACAACAGCTAACAGACCCCAATGTCCTCACACTTTTGCAGATGCCTTTTCCTCCATAGTCCGACTTCGTGTCCCAGATGGACAGCGTCCATCACTGGAGAAGTTTGTGCTCCGAGGCTCAGGACTTGCAGGCTCGGAGCAGCTGAAGGATCTCATGCTGAGATGCTGGGCAGGAGACCGCAACCAGAGACCATCTTCCCATGGTCAGAAAATATTCAAGCTTGAAAAAGACAGAGCTGCAGCAGGACAATGTGTTAAACCTCATACTCTGATAATGACAGCCAACTGTCTGACATTTCAAGTCAGTATTACAGCATATGCCCACACAGCTTTGAATATCTTAACATTTGTCCAGTGGATTGTTTATACTTACACTATATTGCCAAAGTATTCGCTCACCTGCCTTGACTCGCATATGAACTTAAGTGACATCCCATTCCTAATCCATAGGGTTCAATATGACGTCGGTCCACCCTTTGCAGCTATAACAGCTTCAACTCTTCTGGGAACGCTGTCCACAAGGTTTAGGAGTGTGTTTATGGGAATTTTTGACCATTCTTCCAGAAACGCATTTGTGAGGTCACACACTGATGTTGGACGAGAAGGCCTGGCTGTCAGTCTCCGCTCTAATTCATCCCAAAGGTGTTCTATTGGGTTGAGGTCAGGACTCTGTGCAGGCCAGTCACGTTCATCCACACCAGACTCTGTCATCCATGTCTTTATGGACCTTGCTTTGTGCACTGGTGCACAGTCATGTTGGAAGAGGAAGGGGCCAGCTCCAAACTGTTACCACAAAGTTGGGAGCATGGAATTGTCCAAAATGTCTTGGTCTGCTGAAGCATTCAGAGTTCCTTTGACTGGAACTAAGGGGCCAAGCCCAGCTCTTGAAAAACAACCCCACACCATAATCCCCCCTCCTCCAAGCGTGATTCGTCACTCCAGAAAACGCGTCTCCACTGCTCTAGAGTCCAGTGGCGGCGTGCTTTACACCACTGCATCCGACGCTTTGCATTGCACTTGGTGATGTATGGCTTGGATGCAGCTGCTCGGCCATGGAAACCCATTCCATGAAGCTCTCTGCACACTGTTCTTGAGCTAATCTGAAGGTCACATGAAGTTTAGAGGTCTATAACGATTGACTCTGCAGAAAGTTGGCGACCTCTTCGCACTATGCGCCTCAACATCCGCTGACCCTGCTCCATCAGTTTACGTGGCCTACCACTTCGTGGCTGAGTTGCTGTCATTCCCAAACACTTCCACGTTCTTATGATACAGCTGACAGTTGACTGTGGAATATTTAGGAGTGAGGAAATTTCACGACTGGATTTGTTGCACAGGTGGCGTCCTATCACAGTTCCACGCTGGAATTCACTGAGCTCCTGAGAGCGACCCATTCTTTCACAAATGTTTGTAAAAGCAGTCTGCATGCCTCGGTGCTTGATTTTATACACCTGTGGCCATGGAAGTGATTGGAACACCTGACTCTGATTATTTGGATGGGTGAGCGAATCCTTTACGTAATATAGTGTATAATAATGGAGTTTCTTGAGTATCATGTGACTCTTGAGCAACAATGTTCTGGAGGGAAAGTTGTAGTTTAACCTCGGAGTTAATCAGCAGTGACTTTATGGTGCTTTTCTGATATGTCCACTTTTGGGACCCAATGTGCGATTTTAATGCGACATGAGAGTTCAGCAACGTTAAAGTATAAATTATGAATAAGTAATTCTACTTTATAGTCTTTCATCTAAACTTTGCACCTTTGTCTCATTCTTTTGCAGAGTGTACAACTGAGACAGAAGAGTTGTATAAAATGCACAAACATGCGATTGTTGATGTTGTACATCAAGTTCTGAAGAAACTGGTAAGACACATCTCCACATTAACACTTGAGCCATATTGTCGATCTAAAGCTTCGACATTATTCGGCAGATGTTTTGTTCTGCTTGTTCTGCAACTCTCTTTCTCTTCCTCTTTCCAGGACCAGAAAGAGCAGGAAGATGGCCAGCCACATCAGGTTCTGAGAGTCCCTGAAAGATGTGAAAAAGTGAATGCCGACAACAGTGTGCCAACTGGGCCCCCGCCAGTAGAGGTATGAATAAAACAACTTAGCCTCTGATAAGTCGTATGCCAGCTGGCTTGTTGCTTTACTGATGTTTTTTGACTCAACCTATGCTGTTTTGTTACAGGAAGAGGATATTGATTATACACCAGCACCAGGATTTGAAGGTAAAGAGGAAGTCTGTGCAGAGAAACCTCAAAAGTAGAAGTTCAGACATCATCAGTCTCAGCTGGATGTCTTTCCTTTTCAGATCCATCATCATTTCAGCCAGAAAACATGTGTGAAGTTGACACGGGGACGGACCACGAAGTGAAAGAGTCATCTGTTTACCCCATTCCATCTTCAAAATCCTCTCCTTCAAAAGAGAAGAGGACATCAGGAAACATGGTCCAGAATTTCTTCGTGAGTTTTTTAAAGCAATTTTTCTTTTTTCTAATTTCATTAAAACAGAGTAAAAAACAGAAACGTTGATGTAAACCTGCCTAAATTAAGCCACATAACCACAGCATATATAGAGGAAGTCCCTCAGGGTTTGCTCTAACTCAGCTTCTTAGTTGAAGAGCAGCTACGGCTTCAGTTTGCTAGGGAGCATAAAGATTGGACTCTGGAGGACTGGAAGAAGGTCATGTGGTCTGATGAGTCCAGATTTACCCTGTTCCAGAGTGATGGGTGCATCAGGGTAAGAAGAGAGGCAGGTGAAGTTATGCACCCATCATGCCTAGTGCCTACTGTACAAGCCTGTGGGGGCAGTGCTATGATCTGGGGCTGCTGCAGTTGGTCAGGTCTAGGTTCAGCAACATTATGTGCCCAAAGAATGAAGTCAGCTGACTACCTGAATATACTGAATGATCAGGTTATTCCATCATTCCAGAACCTTTGGGATGTGCTGAAGGCTTTGGGCAGTGGTCAGACTCTCTCATCATCAATACAAGACCTTGGTGAAAAATTAATGCAAACTGGATGGGAATAAATCTTGTGACATTGCAGAAGTTTATCCAAACAATGCCACAGCGAATGCCTGCTGTAATCAAAGCTGAAGGCGGTCCAACCAAATATTAGAATGTGTGACATTTTTTTTTTGTAATGGTGACTTTTTTTTTTTTTTATCCAGACTGTGTATTTATAACTTTGGCTCTGACAGGACAGTGGCTCAACTTACTGTTGTTTGTGTTGACTTCACAGTGAGCTCTCTGAGGTGCAGCAGAGCAGGGACTCATGCCTTTATTTACTTTAGAGCAGGGGTCACCAACCTTTTTCAAACTGAGAGCTACTTCATGGGAGCTGAGTCATGTGAAGGGCTACAAGTTTAATACAATCTTCTGAAATAACAAATTTGCCCAGTTTGCCTTTAGTTATAAATTATTATTAATGATTAATGATACTCATCTGTATGAAGACATTGATCTCAATGATCAGTCAGTCAATAAATCTTTATTTGTATAGCCCTAATTCACAACAAGTGTTATCTCAAGACACTTTACAATAGAGCAGGCTGAAGACAAACTCTTCATTTTATAGACACACATATATGCATAGATACAAATATATAAAATACACCCAACATGAATCCATATAACAATCATGAATCCCTCCCGCGATCTCTCACAAAGATTGTTAACAATGACTTAACAAGATAATATCAATATTCAACACTTTATTTGGATTACACTCAGCAGTTGTTTACATTTTCAGAAGATCACTTCTAAAACATTTTATAGGAAAAATGTCCCATTTTCACTAGTCACTGACAAACCCTTTTAACAAATCATGAAATATGTTGCACCATGTTTGAATAAACTTTCCTAAAATTAAATCAATCTTATCACATTTTGAACTAATGACCTAATCTATAGCATTTTAACTATATTATATCTGTTACATTTAATGAACACACTTTTGAACTGAACACAGTTTTTCAATTTTTTAATTCAACTTTGCCATGGCACTGCCATGTTGCCACTGATAACGTCTGGTATCTGTTCCTTTGTCAGTGGGAAGACTGGGGTTTACATGCTTTTCACCACTGTAACCTGGTGTGTAACTTGACACTGCAGCTCTGAGTGAGCCTTGCAGATGTGCAGCAGTGAGGCGTGTTCTGTGTTTGTTCTTGATGAAGTTCATGTTCATTAGATAGGTTGAACCGAACAGGCTGGCAGCCTTAGTAGTTGCTGTGCATACACCACTGTATTTATCTTTCAGCAAGGCTCCAAAAGTGTGGTGCAACCTAGTAGGCTTTGAGGTGGAGGTCATTTTGCAACATTATGATTTCAATCTCCACCTTTCCAGCATCCAAGTTGAACGTTGCACTTAGTGCTCAGCAATGCATGTTATGTCCACGTTAATCGAAGGATTGGAAATTAATAACACACATGGCTCAAGCTGATCAAGGTCACAAAACCTACTCTCAAACTCTTGCCCAAGTCTGCTTATGACTTGACTTAGTCAAATGTCTCAGATGCAGAAGCATTGTCTTTAGCATCGACTGCAGTGCAGCACCTTTTTTCTCTGTAAATGCACAGAGAACATTTTCAACTTGGCTTTAAATGCATTTAAAGCAATTATCATATCAACAATAGTCTTACCTTTGCCTTGCAGCTTGCAGTTCAAATGTTTTAGTTTCCCAATAATGTTCATTAAAAATGCAAGGTTAAGGAATCTTTGCCTTTAGACTGCATGAACTCTTTGATTTCACCCTAAAGTGACATAAAACGAAGTAAAACTCGTCCTCTGCTCAGCCATCGGATTTCTGTGTGTAGCAGCAGGTCACCATATTCAGCCTCCAGCAGCGCCTTGAATATCCTGTGCTGCTACGCTTTGGAGCGGATGCTGTTTGGGATTTTCACAACTGGGGTCATCACATCCCCAAAGCCGATCACTTTTACACATATCACCTGCTGGTGAATGATGCAGTGGTAATGCAGAAATTATGGGAAGTCTGGGTTACCTTTACAGAGAGCGATAAAACCTGTATGTTGGTCAATCATAGGAGGAGCCCCATCTGTAGCCACCACTACCAGCTTTTCCAATGGTACCTTTTTCTGCACGAAACTCCTTCACTGCGTTATACATGTCAACTCCCCGCATAGTCATCTTTAGGGGCAGTAGGGTCAGGAGTTCTTCTTTTGTTGAGAAATCTTCAAAAACCATCAGATAAAGACCGACAGCTGCGCTGTACTGCTGCTCGTCGCTCTGGAAGCTAAACCACATGCACTTCCCCAGATCCAGGTCCAGCTGATCAGCGAAGTTGACTTATCTAAACTTCATGTTTAATAAACATATTTTTAATACCTTTATTTAAGATATTGTCATTTTCAAATCAACAGAGTGGGCCATAAGTTGCCATACACAGGAAAATGTATAATGTACATTTTTCTTTCTGTTTCAGGTACCCTAGAAGATGCTTTGACAAAAGAGCAATGAACTGAAATTATACTGATGGCTGGGTCGGGAAGCAGTCGCATGGTTGCACTGAACTTTAACAGAAAACATGGAACGAACATCACACGCCACTGTGGCAAAACCTATTAGCAAGCTTCAGAAAACTGGAAATGTTGCTAATATGTGTTTTCGAAACAATGGTAATCACATAGAGCACATTATATAAATAAGAACAATTGTCGAACATGAAGGATAATTTTTTCTCTGTATGGAAACTTATGGCTCAGCCTGTATATAAATGCAAGTGTAATTAAAAAAGAATAGCAACAGAATAAAGTTTAATTTAAGATGCAGTTCACTGGTGAGTTGTGCTATTTTTGGAGCAGGTCTGCAGGCGACTCATGATCCTTGGGGGCGACCTGGTGCCTGTGGGCACCGTGTTGGTGACCCCTGGCCTACAGCTTGTAGGACCATGGCATTAAGATAATCCATTACAAGCTGTCAGGCATTTTCATGAAGTAAAATTCATACTATATTAGACTTAAAGAAGGATATAGAGACTTACTGGAAACATAATAAAACTAAAATAATATGAAAATAAATTTGATGTAAATTAATACATTAAAAAGAAAATAAATAAAAAAACAATTACAAAATATAATTGAAGCGACACATAGAAAACATTTTAAAAAATTAAATAAACCTTGCAATCCCGGGCATGGGAGGAGTTCGGTGAGGCCATGGAGAACGACTTCTGTACGGCTTCGAAGAGATTCTGGACCACCATCCGGCGTCTCAGGAGGGGGAAGCAGTGTGCTGTCAACACTGTCTATGATGGGGATGGTGCGCTGCTGACCTCGACTCGGGACGTCCTGGATCGGTGGAGGAATACTTCGAAGACCTCCTCAATCCTACCAGCACGTCTTCCAGTGCGGAAGCAGACCTGGGGGACTCTGTGGTGGGCTCTTCTATCTCTGGAGCTGAGGGTGCAGAGGTGGTCAAAAAGCTCCTCGGTGGCAGGGCTCCGGGGGTGGATGAGATCCGCCCGGAGTTCCTCAAGGCCCTGGATGTTGTGGGGCTGTCATGGTTGACACGACTCTGCAACATCGCGTGGACATCGGGGGCAGTGCCACTGGATTGGCAGACTGGGGTGGTGGTCCCCCTTTTTAAGAAGGGGGACCAAAGGGTGTGCTCCAACTACAGGGGGATCACACTCCTCAGCCTCCCTGGTAAGGTCTATTCAGGGGTACTGGAGAGGAGGGTCCGTCAGATTGTCGAACCTCGGATTCAGGAGGAGCAATGTGGTTTTCGTCCTGGCTGTGGAACTATTGACCAGCTCTATACCCTCCATCGGGTCCTCGAGGGTGCATGGGAGTTTGCCCAACCAGTCTACATGTGTTTTGTGGACCTGGAGAAGGCATTCGACCGTGTCCCTCGTGGGGTCCTGTGGGAGGTGCTCCGGGAGTATGGGGTAGCGGACCCCCTGATACTGGCCGTCCGCTCTCTGTACGACCAGTGCCAGAGTCTGGTCTGCATTTCCAGCAGTACATCAGAACCGTTTCCAGTGAGGGTTGGACTCCCCCAGGGCTGCCCTTTGTCGCCGGTTCTGTTCATAACTTTTATGGACAGAATTTCTAGGCGCAGCCAGGGCGTTGAGGGGTTCCGGTTTGGTGACCTCAGGATTGGGTCGCTGCTTTTTGCAGATGATGTGGTCCTGTTGGCTTCATCAGACCGTTACCTCCAGCTCTCACTGGATCGGTTCAAATAGGATCGGTTTAAATAGATAATTACATCCAAATAAAATTCAAAAGAACTTAAAACAAATAAAAACATGAAATAAAAGACATATATAGAAAAGATCCAAAAAAAATACTAAAAAATATTCATTTAGTGAAAATAAAAAAGGATGAATCGGTAGTGCAATAAACTAAAAGAACATGCTTACATAAATATGTAACAATTGAGATGGATAATTGAATAAATTATATTTTAATATTTTTTTAGAAAAGAATGATGGTGGATTCTGTTATTTCTTTGTAGGATTGAATAAGTACTGACAGAAGACTATAAAGATAACAAACATGTGAATGATCAGATTGGGGGATTTTTTGAAACATGCAGCTCACCCAGAAAATGTCAGGACATTTTTTGTGGTCTTTTGCATTTGTGAATGAAACTCTGTAAAATTCATGAAATTTCTGCATTTTTTTGTGTAAGCTGCGTGTGTGTGGGCAAACATTTTTTTTCCCTGTTTTATTTCAGAATTATACTCAAAAGAAAACAAACGTTTTATATATTAGAGATAAGGTGGAAAAAAGCCAGTGGCAGCTTCAAACAAACTTGCAGCTCACCAAGAAAAGTTCAGGATAATTGCAGGAGTTTCCTGCTTCTGAGCAAACGATTAAATGTTTTTCCAAAATACGAAAATAAAAGAAAAAGAAAAGAAAATCCCTTAATTGTTTTGGGTGTTCTGCTGGACTCTGCCGGTCATCTTTTGTCCCTCGGGCCGTTGGGCTGAGGAGGAGGAGTGAGGGTGGAGGACGATAGCCAGCAGCCAGCCAGTAGCCATTTTTTATTTATCTATTGTATTTTATTTTGTTTTGTTTAATTATTACTGTTAACATTTTATTTATTACATTTTGTTTTGTTAATGTATTTTTTTCTTCATATTTTTTTTTTTATATCTATCTCATTTATGTAGCTTTTTATCATCTTTTGTGACTGCAATTTGAAAGTGAAAGGATCAGATTGGTCGCTCAGTTCTCGGTGCCCAAGTCGTTGACACATTCACTTTGTTATTTTTGGCAAAAATACAGCAATGACAGCAGGACTTAACTCGAGGCAAAATTATTCCCCAGATATATTAGCCAGTGCTGGCTAGCAAGGTGAATTTGGCTTGATTTCATCAGTTGCGGATGATAATACAGGTCTCCCTGATGTAATGGGTAACTTATTCTCTGGAACCTGGAGTATTATTTGAAAAAAAAAAGAAAAAGTAAACACTCATTTACAACAACTGACTGGCCCCCTGTTCAGAACTTGTTTTCAATGATCAACTAGGATTAACATCCAGTTTGTGATGTCAGGTTTACTGACTTTTTTGATGATCTCTGATTTATTTACATCCATTCGGCCTCCATCTGTCGAGTGTCACTGTGGTCATATTACAGGGTTCCTTGGATTTGTGAAATTTACAAAGCCTAATTTGGTAGGCGGAGTTTTTGAATTGCTGTCATTTCTTCTGAAGCTTTAAATTCATTACAATTATTTTTTTTTACTCCACTTTTTAACCAGAGCTGATTTGCATGCCTAGAGCCTTCAAGACAAAAAGCGTTGAGTGAGTAGTGATGGGTTGTTTGTGGACGAGCCTCTTTAAAAAGCTGATTCTTTCAAGTGAACGATGATCGCTGGGTAACCCTTTATTTTTTTTGCTATATTGATTGATAGACATAAAAAAGAATATGGCCATTTGAGAGCCAAAAAAAGTCTAAATTTTCTGCACTGAGTCAAAAGATCTGAATCACTAAAAAAGCTTGAATTCCCATTTCAATGCTGAGGCGAGACCAACGGACTAAAATATCTATTTGCTTACTTTTTGCTTTATGGACTACCACAGGTCATATCCACTGACAGGACAATGATTATGATCAGTACAATTATGCAGTGTAATAAAACATAATAACTAATGCTCATAATAGCGGGGGGGGCTTGCGGCCAGGGGGCCACATGCGGTCCTCCCCCTTACTTTATGTGGCCCGGCTGTCAATTTCAAATTAAAAATAATAATAAAAAAGCACCCATCAGACGAAAAAATCTGCAATAAGGTATTTTTGTCTAATTTGCCACAATGACACCATATATATAGGCAATATGTACTGGCACATTAAAATTTTCAATATTTTCTTGATAGTCTTTAAAAGCTTAACTTGAATCATTTCAATAGATTTTTTGCAGCATAGTAGTCGATTTAATTTGCTGAAATGGATTCTGTAAAGGTCTTTAATTAAGCATTATCAATGCATTTGTGCAAAAGTAAGGCAGATCAACTTACAAAACCATCAATACCCAGGATTTTTACTACTGCTAGCTTTGCCAGGTTACTTTGTAAAAAAATAATTATTATTGGGACTTACTGGTAAAATAAACCAATAAAAACACTGTAGGTACTAGTTAATGGCATTGCAAATGCACCTTAGATTGTCCTGGATTCCTTTTTGCCTATTAAATATAGCTTAAAAGTATGTTTTGAACTTGAAAACATAAATATAAATAGTGATAAGAACTAGATTTTTTTGTGAAATCACAGACATTTTAGTTGTCAGAGTTTGGCCTTCTGAAACTGAGATAACAGTAATGTGACCCTCCTGGTAACCAAAGTTGCCCAGCCCTGATATACTGTATTAAACAAGGCAAACCGTCTGCACTGCCTGCTACCATGTGCTGGTCATTCATGTTTGCCTCCAGTTTTGCTATGTTTTGCTGCCATCTATATTACATGGTGACACAGGTCAGAAAATGGCAGTCTGAGCTGCTGCATTCACACATGACATGAGGGAGTTTTTAAAGCCCAAAATGGATGTTAATGCTAAATATCTGAGAGACTGGTGCTTTGGACCAACCAACCTTCACCTGAATCTAAAGTTCCTTTACTCCCTCAGGTGAAGGTTGGTTGGTCCAACAAGTCTCTGTCCACGCTCCATCCTCATGAAGTCTCTTCTTTATTGTATCTTCACTGTCACACATTTAACCTTTTGACACAGCAGGGAATTCATGTTTCTGGAGAGTTATGCTGTGTAATAGTGTTGCTTCATTTTGTATTGCGCCCTGCTTATGTTTATCTTTATTTTTAAAAAGCATGCACACTTTTCAACAGTTTTTTCTCCTCTCATAACATTTTGATGAGAGCCAAACTTCACACCTCTGTTTTGCCTTGTCAGCAGTATAAATAACAGCCAAGTCTGTTCATATGGTTAAAGCTTTTTTACCAACTGTGGTCAATAAATATCCACAGTTTTAGTGCCAACTCACCATGGAGTGCCAAAAACAGCCTTAAAACAGATTGTCTATTAATTTAAAGAGGTTGTTTTCCTGTTACATATGAGTGTTGTTTCTATTTGCAAAGCAAATGTTGAATTTGAATGTAAAACATAGTTACATTTTTACAACTCAGGTGCTTAGTTTAATACCTTTATACTACATCTTGTAGGTTATTTGGATAAGTTGAAGAAAATGACATCATAAGTCCTCACTCTCCAACATTAACATTTAACTAATTTGATGAATTGTTTATCCAATGCAATGGTTGAAACTCATGTCAGCATAACTAATTAAGAACTAACCAATAAATAACTAATTAGATACAAAAAACCCTGTCAGAGATTAAAATAGTAAGACACTGCAGTTTGAAGTAATTCTGCGTACTTATTCTTCAGCAGTAAAATTATAGATGTGTCCATGACAGAAAATTTGCCACATGAAAGGTAATTTTTGTCTACATCTACACTATATTGCCAAAAGTATTTGCTCACCTGCCTTGATGCGCATATGAACTTAAGTGACATCCCATTCCTAATCCATAGGGTTCAATATGACGTCGGTCCACCCTTTGCAGCTATAACTGCTTCAACTCTTCTGGGAAGGCTGTCCACAAGGTTTAGGAGTGTGTTTATGGGAATTTTTGACCATTCTTCCAGAAGTGCATTTGTGAGGTCACACACTGATGTTGGATGAGAAGGCCTGGCTCTCAGTCTCCACTCTAATTCATCCCAAAGGTGTTCTATCAGGTTGAGGTCAGGACTCTGTGCAGGCCAGCCAAGTTCATCCACACCAGACTCTGTCATCCATGTCTTTATGGACCTTGCTTTGTGCACTGGTGCACAGTCATGTTGGAAGAGGAAGGGGCCAGCTCCAAACTGTTCCCACAAAGTTGGGAGCATGGAATTGTCCAAAATGTCTTTGTATGCTGAAGCATTCAGAGTTCCTTTGACTGGAACTAAGGGGCCAAGCCCAGCTCCTGAAAAACAACCCCACACCATAATCTCCCCTCCTCCAAGCGTGATTCGTCACTCCAGAGAACGCATCTCCACTGCTCTAGAGTCCAGTGGCGGCGTGCTTTACACCACTGCATCTGACGCTTTGCATTGCACTTGGTGATGTATGGCTTGGATGCAGCTGCTCGGCCATGGAAACCCATTCCATGAAGCTCTCTGCGCACTGTTCTTGAGCTAATCTGAAGGCCACATGAAGTTTGGAGGTCTAAAGTGATTGACTCTGCAGAAAGTAGGCGACTTCTTCGCACTATGCGCCTCAGCATCCGCTGACCCCGCCCCGTCAGTTTACGTGGCCTACCACTTCGTGGCTGAGTTGCCGTCGTTCCCAAACACTTCCATGTTCTTATAATACAGCTGACAGTTGACTGTGGAATATTTAGGAGTGAGGAAATTTCACGACTGGATTTGTTGCACAGGCGGCGCCCTATCACAGTTTCACGCTGGAATTCACTGAGCTCCTGAGAGCGACCCATTCTTTCACAAATGATTGTAAAAGCTGTCTGCATGCCTAGGTGCTTGATTTTATACACCTGTGGCCATGGAAGTGACTGGAACACCTGACTCTGATTATTTGGATGGGTGAGCGAATACTTTTGGCTATATAGTGTATATCAACCTAGCCTATCTAAATCAGGGATGGGAACTTTGGTAACCAAGAGGGCCACATCAATCCTATCCCCAGTGCCAAAGGGCCAGATTGTTGGAATTAAATTGATATACTCAAAACTTTTAGAGAATTAACTGGTTTTAATTATATTATACAAACAATTTTGTTTTATTCAAGTAGATGCATTTACAAATGCACAAAAAGGAGATTTACTGTAACTATGACAGCAAATTATAGCTCAATTTTCGACAAAATATTACTAATTTAAACGTTTTCATGGTAGATATAAGCATATTTTCTTCTTTAACATGCATTTTATACATTTAAAACTGAGAGCAAAGCCAGTTTTATGCCTGACACATTCGTGAGGTTGTGAGTTGCCAGTATGACATCACACATCCAGACACGCCCCTTTGTGGAGCTTTCGCATAATACATGTTGGCCTGGCTTTGCACATCCTGAAAACTTAAAAAGATGTGGACAGCATGTAAACACCAAACTTCTAGTAGATGGATATCAGAATCGGCTGAAGTAGGTTTTGAAATATTGCCATATCGGATATCAGCAAAAATCCAAAATGGTGCGTCCGTAGTTACAATGAATGACCCACAGTATTGATTATGTAACGACAGCAGATCTGAAATCAAAGATAGACACTGATGTAGCTTAAGTTTCACAGTCGGCCTTTGTTAATTAAAAGTTTTGGGAGCAGAAATGTAAAATGAAGAAGAATTACATTCATGGAAAAGTTGTCCAGCTCATTAAATGAATAAAAACTGTCTAAGCCTATCGTCTGGTCTGATTAAATTGATGTGATGAGAAAAAGTGTTATGCAAAAAATGAAAATATCTTGAAAATACTCACGTGCCTTAACGGTCAGTCCTGATGCAGAATTCACAGAGAAATACAGTTTCACTTCCTCTCTAATTTTGTCATTAGGCAGCAGCCGTCGACTGTCAGCAGATTCACTGTAAAGGCTCAGAGGGATTTACACCATCAGCCTCGCTGTATAAACTTTATTTACACTGAAGAGTTTATCCTCAGGGTGAGTGTTTCTTCATTTATAGTTCATATCAATGATTACAGAAAATGTAAATGGGTTATTTGGTAAATTGTGTTTTTGATTCATTGTGCCTTTAGTGTTAGTGAGTGGTCCACAAACTTGTCACATCACAATGGATTATTCTCGAACTGGAGGACATTTTGGCCATGAAAGCCTGAAGGAGTGGCTACACTGAAATAAAAGTTAATAAGTAATTTCAAGGCACAAACCAACTAACTGAGTGAGTTTAAACAATTTAATTACTAAGTGCTAAAATGTACAGGGTACCCCAGACTCACCTATACACCTCCACCTCCCACCACATATCTTTAAAGCACAGAGCACACGCTCAACGTCAGGATAAAAGAGAAAGAGGCTGCAGGAAGCTGCTCCTTTTAAAGATCTCTCAGCATTTCAGCAGTCAATCAGCAGCAGAGCAAAGTCTCTCAGGTGTGTCTCAATCATCTACCTACCTGGGGAAACAAGGAGGGAGAGGGAGAATGTGCAGGCAGGAACTGAAAAAAAACTTGCCTGGCATGACCTCTTGTTTGAGAGTTTCCCCACAATTAAATAACCTGATCAAGTTGGTCCTCATGGCTGTGGCAACAGTGTATGTTGAATTTATGATTAAAAACAGTCAGAACTGTTGCCATCAAGTCCATTTTTTAAGTCCTTGTTAGCAGTTAGTTAGCAACCGTCATTTCAAACACACAAGAAGGGTTCAACCTTCAAAAGCCAGCAACATCAGTTGCATTTTATTATTTTATACTAACTTTGAAAATCTCGTGTGTGTGTTCACCATGAACTTTCAGACACTTATCTTAAAGTGATATTCTAAATCCCATTTACTTTGGAGGGTTGGGAACCAGGAGGTGCTACATGCTAACTCAAACCCGTGTTTTTGGACTCATTCCTGCACCACTCTATATCATAAATACTAACTGTGTCCTCTTCTTACTGCTTATCCATCAGTCAGGGGTTAGGGTTACATTTGTCTAAAAACAGCATCTTAAGTCTGACGTCTTTAAAACTTTAGCTTGTTATAATTTGTCATAAAATGGGCTTCAAAACTCTGAAATCATACGACAAGATTTTATACTTCATTCTTTCAAATACTTTAGTTAGCAACATTTCAAGTTTTTTTTTAATGTTCTCAAATGTAAAAAACTAAGCATATTGAGACTGTTATTTTAATGTCTCAAAATACTATATTTAAATAACTGTTGACAGTTTCCTCCCTCAGTGAATTATGACGCTGTCCAACCACCCATCTCAGCGGTTTATTGAGGCATCCCTCTTGGAGGGCTGGAAGAGCATTGGCTATGGAGGTTTTGGACACATCTTCAGAGCAAGGCATAGTGAGTGGTGTGCCGATGTTGCCGTTAAACTGCTCAAATCTGATAATGAGTGAGTATTTATTAAGAGTTCCTGTTAACTTTAACTAAAGGCATATGTGATTACTAATAATACAAACCAAACTCACACAGTAAGGCTTTGCTGCGAGAGATTGAAATAATGCTTCAAGGGAGCAGCCCGTATGTGATCCATGTCCACGGGATCTTCAAGGGTCAGCTGCCTCTTCGTCAGCACTCGCAGCTCGGTCTGGTCATGGAGTTCATGGAGAGAGGATCGCTTTCCCATTTACAGGTTAATGGAACCAAGACTCATAATTTAATTTAAGGATGTAAAAGTGTAAATTTAGTCTTATAAAGGTTTAACTGCTCTGAGGGCTGAGGATTTAAAAGTTGATCATAAAATTGTTTGTAAAATCGCAAATTAAATTACCGCTTTATTCCCCTGTTTCTGGCACTTTAAAGTGAGTAAAAGTACAAAATTTACCACAAAAATCCAATTCACCGTAGTCTCTTGTGTTTGGTGAGAACAGATTTTAGCATGTAACATGCAAACCTTTGCTTGCCAAGTATCCATATATATTGAGTGTGTTTTGAAACACTGTGATAGGCTAACTAAACTTCATAGAGATCTTTGGGCTAACTATAGAACAATGTTTCAACAGAACACCTTAGACGAACCTCCACCCTGGCCGTTGGTCATCAGATTAGCTCATCAAGTGGCTCTCGGTATAAACTTCCTTCACAGTCTGAAGCCTCCTGTGCTCCACCTGGACCTGAAGCCCAGCAATGTGCTGCTGGATCCTGCTCTCAATGCCAAGGTGTGTCCAAGGCTTGAACAATCATAACGCTGTCTATCTGAATCTTGACACAACGGACTTTTCACTAGATATTGAGCTCAGGTTTCTGCTTCTCATTAAGTGAGTAGGCAACTTTTAATTGGCCTGCAGCAAACTCAGAAAATTAAAATTGTATATGGCCTTCATTACAACATAACACTTTGGTTTGATTGATGGATAAAGACAAATAGATTATAGTATATCAAAAATTCAACTAATTTCTTCACGCATTGGTCAGCAGGGCCAAGAAGGGCTACCTAAAATCTAAATGGAAACCCCAAAATCCTGAACATTTTCACTCTTAAGTTGAGGTTTATTGTGGCCCTTGGTTCAGTTGTACAGACAACCTTGGCTATTGCTGACGTCCTGTGTCATTGTTAGTAATGTAGCTAGTAAGTGTAGTTAATAAAACTATCCTTATTTGATATCTAGAAATAACAGGCCTTTATTTTGTATCATGCAAAAGAATCAAATAGTAACGTCAGCTCAGTGCTAGCTAACAGTGGTATGATCAAGAAGATTCTACTAACATTGGCTGCTATCTCACTGCTAGTGCTGTATTCCAAGTTCAAGCTGCTACATTGTTAGTTTGTCAGATATTTTTGCTTGACAGTGTAGTTAATTGAGAAGCTAGCGTTTTTCAAACAGGATAGAGTTAATGGAAGAACAGTTCAGACCTGGTTTAGGCTCCTGCTATAAATGGGACACAACTGACCCCTAGACCTACCCTGTCTCTATAATGTTATTTAGGAATAAGTCCTAAAACATGGAAGTGAGTTAGCATTTTAGCACTTCTGGATCCCATGTTCCAAAGCCAATGGGATTTTGGAATAGCTTCTCAGAAAAAGACCACCACGGTCTGTGGTGAAAACATGCATACGAGATTTGAGCTTTCTGCCCTGCTTTTGGATTTTAAGGCCTAATTTTAGTTTTCAAAAGGATGGTTGCTAGTTAATTCCTAATAAGGACTACAAAAAGTCTACCCCAGTGTAGTCATTGTTCATATTTTATAGAGCTTATAACGCGGTGTTTTACCTTGTAAGTCTGGTAGCTGCTTCTCAGTCCAATCACCATGTTTTATAACAGCTTGAAAATACTTTACATTCCTGCCAAAAAGTTAAACTTGTGTTAGGTTTTCTTATGACGATTATCATGATGAACACAACATGCAAGTTTCATAAATGTTTGTTTGCCACAGATCTTATGAACAGCAATGAGGACACTGTTAAAAATCTTATAGGCTTTTAGCAGAGGGAGGTAGCGTGATGCTAACTTCTGGGTTGGCCTACAAAATAGCGTCATCCCAGCACCACTCTATACATGGTATGCTGCTAACTACAAGACCTACACTGCCTCAGTGAAGCTAAAATAAAAACCTGTTGAGTATCATGTTTATCTACTAAATAGATTAGCTTATCAGCTTCATGGTCAGCTGTAACATGAAAATGAAGTAGATTTAGCTGAGTGCTAACATTAGCTACTGTCTAACTATAATAAAAGGGTTACCCTTTGTATTGTAAAATTTGAAAAATGACTTGATATATTGATCATTTTGTTGTGTTACGTTGACACTGTTTGTCAAAAAAACTTTTATCTGCTTGGGTAGCCCAACAGAGTGTACAACGTTCCTCAAAAAACACAAAAACTGAGACACTGGCCCCCCTGTGAACTTGGAAAATGGTTTCTCCCTCACTGATGTAACTTAACCCTTTACAGCCTGTGGCTAAAAATGGCACACACAGACACACTCAGACACACACAGTCACACACAAATGCAACAATCTAACAAATCTAATACTTTTAATAAAACACCACTCTTTGGATGTCTCTTTTTCCTCTCTTCCTTCGCTCTCTTTTTCTCCCGTCTTCTGTCAAAGCGGCAGTTTCAACAGTGCTGTTTCACATTACCGTAATAAATACCATACACTTCATATATTGACAGAAAGCACAGCTTCTCAGCTCTCTGTCAGTGTTGGAATTTTCCCAACTGTGCAAACTTTCGAGGCGTCACGGTACTGAATATATCTTGCAATATTTCTGGTGTTTTCTGACGGGTACCTACGTCATATGGTTGAGACTACCATAATAAACTATACATGTGTGCATGCCCACAAGTCTCAGCTTTTTTCGAATCAGACAAACTTTGACAGAGTTACAATAATAATTCTCCTGACATAGGAAATATAGCGCAGATGCTATGTTTTTAGGTGAAGATCAAATTATTTCCTCAAACACTTTCAGAAAGCTTTAATGAGAGAAGAAAAAAATGCTCAACCATGAATTTCAAAAACCCTCTTTAATTGTCTTTTCATTTGTATGAATGATTATTTCCTTTCCTCTTCTCTCCAGCTCACAGATTTTGGCCTTTCAAGGTGTTACCACAGCCAAACACGGCTCTCCAGGCAGGACTCTGAGGAAGAAGGAGGGACGCTTCCTTATATGCCGCCAGAGGCATGGATTGATGTCTCATACAAACCAACACAAGCCACTGATATCTACAGGTACAAAAAATAAAACAGAAATAGGATTATAGTACTTTACCTCTCATAAATGAAAAAAAGGCAGTTTTAAGAAGATGGACTGGCTTTACAAAACTATAGCAGAGTAAATTTAACTATTAGTAAACACATCACACCTAAATGGATCAGAACTCCGAATGTACAGGTTTTAGTTTGGTTTGGTTTGGTGCATGACTTGAATGTGAAGAAAAGAAACCTGTCTTCTTTTTCAGTTACAGCATACTCTTATGGTCCATCGTCACGGGGAAAAAACCATATGAAAGTAAGAGACAACCATCTGTTTACACCTTTGGCATAATTCTCCCACAGTGCATTTATTTTCTCTCTGGTTTGAACAGCTCATAGTTTGTCAAACAGGTCATTTTTACAGCCCTATGTAAACAGTCTCCTCTAAATCAGCAGTTAGGTGCTCCAGATGTCTGCATTAAATAAATATGAAACAACAGATAAATATCTGAAACCCCCCCCCAAAACAACCGCTAACAGACCCCAATGTCCTCACACTTTTGCAGATGCATTATCCTCCATAGTCCGACTTCGTGTCCCAGATGGACAGCGTCCATCAGTGACGGAGTTTGAGCTCCGAGGCTCAGGACTTGCAGGCTCGGAGCTGCTGAAGGATCTCATGCTGAGATGTTGGGCAGGAGACTGCAACCAGAGACCATCTTCCCGTGGTGAGAAAATGTTCAAGCTTGAAAAAGACAGAGCTGCAGCAGGACAATGTGTTAAACCTCATGCTCTGATAACAACGGGTGTTTTTCTGACATATCAAGTCGATATTAAAGAGTATACTCACACAGCTTTGAATATCTTAACATTTGTCCAGTGGATTGTTTATACTTATAAATATGAAGTTTCTTGAGTGTCATGTGACTCTTGAGCAACAGTGTTCTGGAGGGAAAGTTGTAGTTTAACCTCGGAGTTAATCAGCAGTGAGTTTATGGTGCTTTTCTGATATGTCCACTTTTGGGACCCAATGTGGGATTTTAATGCGACACGAGGGTTCAGCAACATTAAACTGTAAATTATGAAGATGTAATTTTACTTTAAAGTCTTTGCACCTTTGTCTCATTCTTTTGCAGAGTGTACAACTGAGACAGAAGAGTTGTATAAAATGCACAAACATGCGATTGTTGACGTTGTACATCAAGTTCTGAAGAAACTGGTAAGACACATCTCCACATGAACACTTGAGCCATACTGTTGGTCTAAAGTTTTGACATTATTCATCAGATGTTTTGTTCTGCTTGTTCTGTAACGCTCTTTCTCTTCCTCTTTCCAGGACCAGAAAGAGCAGGAAGATGGCCAGCCACATCAGGTTCTGAGAGTCCCTGAAAGATGTGAAAAAGTGAATGCCGACAACAGTGTGCCAACTGGGCCCCCGCCAGTAGAGGTATGAATAAAACAACTTAGCCTCTGATTAGTCGTATGCCAGCTGGCTTGTTGCTGTACTATTATGATGTTTTATGGCTCAACTTGAAATGTTTTGTTACAGGAAGTGTTTATCAGTCTATCTGCAAATCATACACAAGCGCCAGGATTTAAAGGTAAAGAGGAAGTCTGTGTAGGGAAACCTCAAAAGTAGAAGTTCAGACATCATCAGTCTCAGCTGGATGTTCTTCCTTTTCAGATTTCCCATCATACCAGCCAGCAGACACGTGTGAAGTTGACACAGGGCACTCACAGATGGACCACAAAGAGAGAAAGTCATCTGTTCACCCCATTTTATCTTCAAACTCCTCCCCTTCAAAAGTAGACACAACCCCTAGCAATCCAGGAAACAGGGTCCGGAATTTCTTGGTGAGTTTTTTAATCAATTTTATTTTCTAATTCCATGAAATTAGAGCAAAAAACATTAATGTTCAGGTAAACGTGCCTAATTAACCCACAAAACCACAGCACACAGAGGAAGTCCCTCAGGGTTTGCTCTAACTCTGATTTTTTGTTGAAGAGCAGCTAATTTCCAAACAAAATGTTGGCCAAGATCAAAATAAAAAAAAAAAAAATCAGACTTTGGTAGTTTATCCTGAAATTCTTCTGTCTAAATAAAAAAAACAATGATAAAATGAAAGTGAAGCCTTGTATAGAAGAGATTAAAAAACATAATTAAATAAACCTTGCAATCTACATTGCTTTTATATCATAGTAACATGGCAGTAAGTTTTTTAAAAGTCAATTTTTTTGTAAATAACAAGTCCACACAAAAAACTTTGGAGAGTTCCTAGAAAAAAAAAAATAAGATAGAATTAAATTTTAATAAAATAAAATAGTTGATTAAAATAAATAAGATGAAAATTCAATGTAAGTGTCATAAAACAGATAAATTAGTTTAAATTGATAATTACAACCGAATGAAATTCAAAAGAAATTGAATTCAACAAAAACATGAAACAAAAGATATATCTAGAAAAGATAAGAAAAAATACTAAAATAGATTCATTTAGTGAAAATAAAAAAGGATGAATTGGTAGTGCAACAAACTAAAAGAACATTTTTACATAATTATGTAACAATTGAGATGGATAATTGAATACATCATATATTAATATTTAAAAAAAAAAAAGAACGATGGTGGATTCTATTATTTCTTTGTAGGATTGAATAAGTACTGACAGAAGACCATAAAGATAACAAACATGTAAATGATTAGTTTGGGGGATTTTTTTGAAACATGCAGCTCACCCAGAAAATGTCAGGACATTTTTTGTGGTCTTTTGCATTTGTGAATGAAACTCTGTAAAATTCATTAAATTTCTGTATTTTTTTAGTGTAAGCTGCGTGTGTGTGGGAAAACATTTTTTTCCCTGTTTTATTTCGGAATTTTACTCAAAAGAAAACAAACATTTTACATAAAAGAAGTATGGTGGAAAAAAGCTTGTGGTAGTTTGAAGTAAACATGCAGCTCACCAAGAAAAGTTCAGGATAATTGTAGGAGTTTTCTGCTTGTGAGCAAATGATTCAATTGTGTTTTTCCAAAATATGAAAAGAAAAGAAAAAGAAAAGAAAATTCCTTAATTCTTTTGGGTGGTCTCCTTGTGTGAATGCAAGCTGATAAATTGCCTTAGCCTGTCTTTACCCAGACTTTTCCCTGCTAGCACCCTAAAAAACCTTCTGCTGTGAGGAACAAGTGTGAAAGAGAATATAGGATTTTATGTCCATGAATCCTCCAAAGTACATGTGTACAAGCAGCCTGAAACAGTTCACATTATCACATTATCAACTCATCTCGTGTTTTTTGGATATATTTCATTTCCTCCAGTGTCAGATCTTAATGCCCAGAGTTCTCCCCTGCTACCCCCCGTCTCCACCTGAGCATTTCATCAACATGAACGACGTGACAGAAATCCAGAACAACAACACAATGCACATCAACAACGCTGCCTCACAGCAGCGGAGACACCACCTATCAGCACCATCCAGTGACAAAGAAGATGAAACAGAAGAGGAAGGTGACACATTCAGCCATTTTGGACTGGAGGAACTTTTTTCTGGGTCAGTGGAGTCACTGGAGGATTTCTGCCCAGGGGTGTGCGCAGACAATTTTGGGGACATGGGACTATAAGTCGTGGACACCCAACCCACCCACATACAGTCAGAAGTTACCAAACCAGAATTAAAAGTAACACATTATTTATTCTTATCTCTCTTCAACAATTTATTCTTAAACTAACCTAATTTTTTCAGGGTTTTTTTCAGTTTTTGCACTATTTCAAGTACCCAAAGGCAGCTAGTTGTGTAATGTTCTCCAATTCTGATATCTAAGTGGTGCCAAAACTTCACAGAGCAAATGCATTGGCATACATTTAAGACACACCCAGCTGAGTTCTGTACTTACAGATAGTTAAGCAGATACTACAAAAACCCCACTTTGGGCACAAAAGTACCCAAAAATGAAGGTGAAAGGATCAGATTGGTCACTCAGTTCTCGGTGCCCAAGTTGTTGGCACATTTGCTTTGTTATTTTTGGTAAAAATACAGCAATGACAGCAGGACTTAACTAGAGGCAAAATTATTCTCCAGACATGTTAGCCAGTGCTGGCTAGCAAGTTGATTTTGGCTTGATTTCATCACTTGGATGATAATACAGGTCACCCTGAATGTAATGGGTAATTTATTCTCTGGAACCTCATTTACAAGAACTGATTAGCCCCCTGTTAAGAACTTGTTTTCAAGGATCAACTTGGATTAACATTAGTTTTTAATATTGTGATGCCAGGTTTACTGACTTTTTTGATGATCTCTGATTTATTTACATCCATTCGGCCTCCATCTGTCGAGTGTCACTGTGGTCATATTACAGGGTTCCTTGGATCTGTCAAATTTCCAAAGCCTAATTTTGTAGGAGGAGTTTTTGGATTGCTGTCATTTATACTGGAGCTTTAAATTCATTACAGTCATAATTTTTTACTGCACTGTTTAACCGGAGCTGATTTGCACGCCCAGAGCCTTCAAGAAAAGAGTTGAGCGAGTAGTGATGGGTTGTTTGTGAACGAGCCTCTTTAAAAAGCTGATTCTTTCAAGTGAACGATGATCGCTGGGTAACTCTTCAATTTTTCTGCTTTATTGATTAATAGACATAAGAAAAGAATATGGCCATTTGAGAACCAAAAAATGTCTACATTTTCTGCACTGAGTCAAAAGATCTGAATCACTAAAAAAGCTTGAATTCCCATTTCAATGCTGAGGTGAGACCAACAGACCAAAAAATCTTTTTGCTAATTTTTTGCTTTATGGACTACCACAGATCATATCCACTGACAGAACAATGGTTATGATCTGTACAATTATGCAGTGTAATAAAACATAATAACGAATGTTCATAATAGCGGGGGGGGACTTAAGGCCAGGGGGCCACATGTGGTCCTCCTCTTACTGTATGTGGCCCGGCTGTCAATTTCAAATTAAAAATAATAATAAAAAAAGCACCCATTAGATGAAAAAATCTGCAATGAGGTATTTTTGTCTAATTTGCCACAATGACACCATATATATAGGCAATATGTCTGTGAAATCACAGACATTTTAGTTGTCAGAGTTTGGCCTTCTGAAACTGAGATAACAGTAATGTGGCCCTCCTGGTAACCAAAGTTGCCCAGCCCTGATATACTGTATTAAACAAGGCAAACCGTCTGCACTGCCTGCTACCATGTGCTGGTCATTCATGTTTGCCTCCAGTTTTGCTATGTTTTGCTGCCATCTATATTACATGGTGACACAGGTCAGAAAATGGCAGTCTGAGCTGCTGCATTCACACATGACATGAGGGAGTTTTTAAAGCCCAAAATGGATGTTAATGCTAAATATCTGAGAGACTGGTGCTTTGGAGCAACGTCCCTGAATCTAAAGTTCGTTTACTCCCTCAGGTGAAGGTTGGCTGGTCCAACAAGTCTCTATCCACGCTCCATCCTCATGAAGTCTCTTCTTTATTGTATCTTCACTGTCACACATTTAACCTTTTGACACAGCAGGGAATTCATGTTTCTGGAGAGTTATGCCATGTAATAGTGTTGCATCATTTTGTATTGCACCCTGCTTACGTTTATCTTTATTTTTAAAAAGCATGCACACTTTTCAACAGTTTTTTCTCCTCTCATAACATTTTGATGAGAGCCAAACTTCACACCTCTGTTTTGCCTTGTCAGCAGTATAAATAACAGCCAAGTCTGTTCATATGGTTAAAGCTTTTTTACCAACTGTGGTCAATAAATATCCACAGTTTTAGTGCCAACTCACCATGGAGTGCCAAAAACAGCCTTAAAACAGATTGTCCATTAATATAAAGAGGTACATATGCTCATGAGTGTTGTTTCTATTTGTACTGTAAGTAGAAGTAGGAAAAAAATTAATACATTTTCTCAAAATAAAAGCTGATTCACAAGCAAATGTTGAATTTGAATGTAAAATATAGTTACACCTTTACAACTCAGGTGCTTAGTTTAGTATATTTGTTGGTCATAGATCAGCTGATTTAGCTTTTAACTTACTCTATCAGCACTATGCCATAAATCCTGTATATAAATGAAAATTCCGTACTTAAAAACTCCCTTTGAAACCTTAAAGAGTTGATAGCTAACAAAAAATAAAAAAGTTAGGAAAGAGATTGAATCAGAACTTGTTTGACAGTCTAAGACTCTGAAAATCAAAACACATTTGAGCTTATTCATACCCAACTGTTTTCAAGCTCCAAGTTCATCGTCATTGAGCATTAAGTAAACCAAAATGCCATCCCTTTTGATAGTTAGTTTGAAAAAAAAAACAACAATCTGAAAACTCTGAGCCACTTTTGTCAAACTGTCATTAAAATGCTGAAATCTGTGTTAAGATCAGCAGAGAATAAATTAATTTTCTAACTTAACAAGATGACGTGGTTACAGAATATGTTTAAGGTGAGCTCAGAAATATGATGGATGAATTCAAAAAGTTTATCATTATGATGTGTAAGAAAAGGGGCATCAGTTTTTGGTGAGAAACCTTGATGTATCTGATTTTAAATATGTCATACAGTAATTTGGCAGTTCTAATAAGATTAGTATATAAAAATGAAAGATTGTGCCCTGAGATTTTGGCTTGATCTTTGGTGTACCTTGGACAAAAACAGTTCAAAACCCAGTATCCAGTGTCAACGGTTCAGGCTGCTGGTGGTGTTGTAATGGTTCACTTTGGGCCCCTTAGTACTAGTTCCATTGTTAAAATGCCACAGCCTACCTGGGTATTATTGCTGAACATGTCCATCCCTTAATGATCACAGTGCACCCATCTCCTGATGGTTACTTCCTGTAGATCAGATCTTCTTGTACATGACGCTGAGTTCACTGTACCCCAAAAACTCTGCAGCGACCTTGTGATGCTATCATGTCAATATGGACCAGAATCTCTGAGGAATGTTTCCAGCACCTTGTTGGATCCATGCTGTGGAAATGAGGACAGTTCTGAAGGTCGAACCCGGTGCTTGCAATGTGTGCCTAAAGTGGCCAGTGAGTGTACTGTAAAACAGAATTTTTAAATCAAATGTAGTATTTTTTGCCATTTATCATTGTTAATAAAACTTGAAAAACAACAACAATGAGTCAGTCTGTTTTAGACTTTAACAATCAGTGTCCATACATATATGGCTCCAGGCCATATATGTATTGTAAAGAGCCTTAAGATAACACTTGCATGAATTGGAGCTGCACAAATAAAGACTGATTTAACTGATGAATAAAAACACATTTTGACAGCAAAAAACACCAGTCATGATACTTTTCTGCACTAATTCATCAAGGGTTAAAAGGCATTTTGTGCCAATCAAAGGACAGTACTGTTATAAAGTTTGTCTGAATGTGGAGATAAACCATCAGGTGGCAGCAAAAACCACTGAAATCAAATTAATCCTCCAAAAGGCGAGTGGCCCTGTCACTAAGAGGCCTTTCATGAAAAAGTTTAGACACCTCTGCTGTTCACATTAGAGAAACAACTTCAAATAAATGCAGTGAAAATGATCCTTTATTGGAAAATAAAGAAAATGATGTATTGATGGACCTTTACAGCAGGTGGCACTCCTGCCTTTCCTTTTAGCTGTGGTGACATTCATTACCTTCAGCCTTTATGTCTCTTTCTCTTCAGCCCAAACCAATATCTTTTTCTTCTGCTGATAATGCAGTTTTGCTTCTTGTTACGTGTCATGTTACGAAACATGAAACTAAAAGGCACCACAATGAAATCCAGCTTTGTGATGTTAATTCCTTGTGATCAGGTCTGTGTTTATCATTAACGAAAGTCTTTGGATTGTTTTTTACTTCAGACATGAATCCACTGAGTGCTTACACAGACCTCTGCTGTGCACCGGGGCGTTGATGCTGATCGGATGTGATGGTCAAGTGTGAACTCGGCAGGTTTCTGGCTTTGGATCCACTTGCTGGCTGCCAAACCTCCATCTGCCACCGGATCCACCGCAGAGAGTCGCACTGCCACTGTGGCCATGACAAACTTATGTACATTTGCACAAAGTTAAGGACTGTAGGGCTGAAATTTAAGTGAGAGATATACCTCAGTGTTTTCTTATGCAAGAAATGGAAAGTAATGGAGTTTCTACTTGTGTTATGTATTTGGTAAGCCTTGAATTGTCCCCAACACAGCCACCGGATACAAGGCATGGACACACTATTTTTAGAACAATCACATCAAAAGGAGCTTTATAGCTTATGTATGAAGTGTTTCGTACGACGAAGGATTAGCGCCATGTAAAAACCAAAAAAAAAAGGACGTTTAAAAAAAAAAAAAGGAAGTTGTGAGAATAAAGTTGTAAAGTTACAAGGATAATCTCATAAAGTTACAAGAACAAAGTCCAATAATTATGAGAATAATCTCATAAAGTCACAAGAATAAAGTCATAAATCTTTTTAAACTATGCTAGAAAACCAACTTTATTCTGAAAGGATGTATCAGAAGAGCGTACATTTCCTCTCTAAAAAGGAGACAATTTCCTCCAAGTCGGATTGGTTCTGTCTTTGGAAATGCCCCAGTTTCTTGTAGTATCTTTTCAGGGTCCTAATACCTATGATAATGTGGTGCTGATGTGCCAAAAGAAGAAGCATTTCCTTATTAGTGAAACCTATAACTGAAGTATAACTTCACTAGATGCTCAACGTTCCTCATTTATGTACAGGCGGCTGCTGCTCTTCTGATAGCCTCTACAGACTATGTCAAATAACAAGTTTATATAACTTTATGAGATTATTCTCTTAACTTTTTGACTTTATTCATACAACTTTACTTTTTTTTTTTAGACGTACTTTCTGTTTTAACATGGCCCTAATCCTTCGTCGTATTTTTGGATGGTTTAGGGGCCTCAAAACTGTCTGCATGTGGTGAGCATGTCATTTTCTGGGAAACTGATTTTTTTTTTTTGCACATTTATTAAAACCAGTTCCTTGACATTCAAACTCATACAGACTTTCAAATATTTAAACAATGTTTTCAAGTAATTATGTGAATTTTTTCAACTAGAAAATATTTACAATGTGAATAAAAATAATACATCTAAAATAATATTAGCTCATGAAAGTATGCAGGACGGAGGGGAGAAGAGGAGGGGCCACACTGACCGTAGCCATCTCAACCCACTGAAATATGTATTTTCATTGAGTTAAATAGGTTATAACGGGCCTCCACTTCCGCATGTAGACATCCAGACGTAATTGTAACTTTGCTGTTAAATTTTCCATACAGTTTACTTCCTTCAGTCTTTGTTTCCATTGGTCCAAGTTCGGTGGGTGGGGCTTTAGCCAGTTCACTGTTATGTTTTTGTGAGCTATTAATAATAAAGCTCTTATTACAGCTTCTCTCTCTCGTCCAAACCCTTCCAGTGATTTATTTCCTAGAATCATCCATTGTGGCTCTAATGGTATACTCAGGTGCAGAATCTTGCTGATTTCCTTCTTTACGTTTTCCCAAAATGTCTGTATTTTGGGGCAGTCCCAGAAAATATGAGAAAAGTCCCCCACCAGTCCACATCCTCTCCAGCAGAGGGGGCTCGAATGTCTGTCATAAGTCGATATCACCAGTGGAGTTTTGAAATATCGTATCCTCAACTTCCAGGCAAATTCTCTCCAACTTGGGCTACTTAAACATTTGTGCCATAATATCCAGGATCCTTCCCACTCATCATCTGATATTATGGTGTTGGCTTCAATCTCCCATTTACCTTTTACATCAAGAGTATTGTCAGATATATCCATACAAATTCTTTTATATAAATTTGATACTATGCCTTTTACTCCTATTTGATTGGCCACCACCCCAACCCAGAACATTTCAAAACAAGAGGATGACTTTCTAATTATATCCCACTCCTTATGAGACATCAAATAGTGTCGAACTTGAAAATATCTGAACAAATCAGAGGATGCGAGTCCATATTGATTCTGAAGTTCAGTAAAAGTTTTAAGTACTGATCCACCGAGCAGCTGATTTACTGTGATTAGGCCTTTATCTGCCCATTTCTTAAAGCCCCCATCTAACTTAGCTGGTACGAAATCGCACATCGAGGCTATTTTTGTTACTCTTGAAAGAGACAGGGGTAAATTCAGCTCCTTTCTTACTTTAGCCCAAACTTTTAAGGTATGGTTAACCCATTCATTTTGTATCTTGGATTCCTTCCACATCTTAGCCTTCAGGAAGGGTATGTCCGAAAGTAGGATATTTGGTATGGAGCTCTGTTCTATGTGCACCCATTTTATATCTGAATCTTGTTTTATCCATAACATCAGCGCTCTTAGCTGCGAAGCCCAGTAGTAATTCCTTAAATTAGGTCGGGATAGACCCCCCTTGTCTTTTGGTGCATTAAGAATTTTAAGCCTCACTCTTGGCTTTTTATTTTGCCGAATAAATTTTAAAATGACTTTGTCTAAACATTTAAATGTAGACATAGGGACTGCAACAGGAAGAGCACAAAAGAGAAACAGCAATCTGGGTAATACATTCATTCTAATACATTCTGTTCTACCAACTAAAGATAAAGGTAATAGGTCCCATCTTCCTAGATCATTTTTAATCTCAAAAATCAGTTTATCATAATTAGCCTTATATAATTGAAAGGAGTTATGGGTCAGTGTAATTCCTAGATACCGGAAGCCTCCCTTTGACCATCTAAATTTTGTAATTGTATCTAATTGTTTGGGCCAGTTTCCTGTAATCATCATTGCTTCTGATTTTGTTTCATTAATCTTATACCCTGACACTTCCTCATAATTTCTTAGGCAGTTCATGAGTGCAGGAACAGAAGACAGTGGATTTTTTATAAACAAAAGGACATCATCCGCAAACAGAGAGATTTTATGTACCATTTTACCTTGATCTGTAATGCCTTCAATATTATTATCCCCTCTTATTAGTTCTGCTAGTGGCTCTATACTCAGTATAAACAGAATAGGGGAGATTGGACTTCCCTGCCGAACACCTTTTTTAAGCTAAAAAAATCAGAGCATATCCCATTCACTCTGACTCTTGATATTGGATTCTTATTTAGAGTGTTCATCCATTTAATAAAAGTAGCATTAAAACCCATTTGTTCCATAGTGTAATTTAGATATGTCCAACTGACCCTATCAAATGCTTTCTCAGCATCGAGACTAAGAAACATTGAAGGGAACTTTGCATCTTTTGCAACTGCTTGTAAATTAAGGGCTCTTCTAATATTATCCGTTCCCTGACGCCCTGGTACAAATCCTGTCTGATCATGGTTAATTAATTTCCCTGAAAAAAATTGTATTCTGTGTGCTAATATAGAACTAAGAATCTTGGCATCATTTCCTAGAAGACTGATTGGTCTGTAAAAGCCGCAATCTAGGGGATCCTTCCCTTCTTTGTGAATTACAGAGATTATGGCCTCTGACCAACTTCCAGGTGGGTCGTTTTCATTCAGGGCGTAGTTAAACACTTTACATAGTCTGGGTGTAAGTTCCTTTATGAATGTCTTATAAAATTCACAAGGAAAGCCGTCTGTTCCAGGGGATTTGTTATTTTTCAAAGTTTTAATAGTTTTCTCTATTGCTGCCTCTGAAACCGGTTCTATTAATGTTTCTGCTTCCTCATTAGTCAGTTTTGGTAAATTTATTCCCTTAAACATTTTTTCTAATTTTTCTCTGTTTTGAATGCTGTCTAGCGAGTCATGGGAAACTGATTTTGCAGCTGCAGGGAACAAATGGTTTAATGAACTAAAATAATTGTTTTAAAGGTTAATGTGCATCACATTAGGCGAATGGCAAAAATTCCTGTAATCTTTTTATGCTATTCCCTGTGTCCCACCCTCTCTTTTTCAGTGGCTGTTGGCAACACGAGTTTGCATTTTGGTCTGTAATCTTTTCACAGTGCCAGACTGCGTCCAGCTTTGGCTAAGAAAAATTCAATCATGCCTGGTTGACTGTGACTGCTGTGGGTCGGGCCTGATCCCTTCACACACGAACAGATTTTCTGACTGTCAACAACTAGTGCAGACTTTTTCAGCTGGGAATCATGAGTAAAATCAGTCAAAAAATCTTGTAGTGTGTCCTCAGCTTAAGCTAGGGACTAGGGTTGCCACCTTTCAAGCAAAAAATAAAGGACAACCCCTGGCAGCGGGGATGCCACACTGCAAGGGCCCAACCGCCAATGGCTGAATAGTGGGGTGGGGCATCAGTTATGGTAAATCATAGTAAAGACGTTGTTTTACTAACGTACTAGATAGATTTTTAAGTACTTTATTTCACAGTTTTTCAGAAAATATCCGCAGACGCAGACTTGTTTGCTTCTGATTTCCCATGACTTTCTCTCACCCAATCAATGATGAGCACTTATTCCTCATGCCAAAAATCAACCAACCAAACCAAGTGCCTCTATGAGTAGGCGGGAGCTGGCGGGTGTTGACTCTGGGCGGATTGGTGCTGTGTTCAAGGCAAATCGGAAATACGGGACAAACCACATCCGGAATTGATTCAAAACAGGACGCATTGTTTAAGTGTGAAATATGGGACACTTCCGTATTTTACAGGACGGGTGGCGACCCTAATTGGGACACACAACAGGCAAAGCAGTCTTGTGTATTTTCAAGGCCTTGGACACACACTGGTGTTAGTAAGTGACCCCTTGACCTGACCTCTGCTCAGGGTTGCGTGGGTGGAGTAAAGTTTATCTGACTGCCACCACCACAACACTGTGAAATTTGTGGGATCTGTTTTGGGCAGCGGACTTGTCAACCTGCTATCATCACAGTCAGTCCTTATAACTTGTAACATAGAAAACTCACCACAGTTCCACCTTCTCTCAGCCTCACCTGGTCTAATCAACACAGGTGATTAAAACACCTGTGTGAGTTTGGAAACCATTATGGTCTCAGCTTCTCCCAGGGGGAGCATGTGGTGCATGCCTTTGCCGTGGAAATTTAAGGTTCAGCCTTTAGTTTAAATGTTTCAAGAACTGTAGCTGTAAATTTTAACAAGTTAATGCTCAGGGCAAAAAGATTTAGAGGGAAAATTTATCTAACCAACCGTTTAATTGATGTAAATTATCAGTTTACTTTCTTTCTTCTCTGGCGCACATAATAAAGCCAAAAAGTTAAGACACATTAAATTCTTAAAGGAGGCTTTGTTGATCTTCAGATTACTGGCAGACAAGCTCATGAAGTATCATCTCGTTACATCATCGCAGTTTTCATCAGCTTTTCTCTGAAGCATAAGGTGAGCATGACTCTTTAGGTTTATCATTTATTGGATTAGCTTTTTTTTTTTTAACAATACTTATTTTTTCGGGTGGTGAAAATACAAGCAGGGAAGTTTGATAGTCTCAATTAACAGGCAAAATTCAAATACCCAATTCCCTTTTCTTGTGATTGATTAGATTTTGGTGAGTTGCAGGGGTTGAGTTTTTTGCCTGTAGCTTCTTAGCAAACCAATATCTAAAAAATATATTTGTAGATTTAAGGTTCTTCCTGTTGATTATTTTGTCTGAGGGTTTAGGTCAGAGGCACAGAAAAGTCTGCCTTAAAACATTTTAAAATAGCTTCATTTATCACGAAGATGGTGCAACAAGTATTGGTAATTGTTTTCATAAAACTCCTGTATGTAACTAAATGCATTTGTGTAAATAGAAATAGAATTTTTTGTAAGATATATTTCAATTACCCTAAAATGCTCTAAGATCTGTGTTTAAAAGTGTCTGAAACTGGCTCTTACTGTTTTTATTAGGCTCACTAAAATGGAAATAATGCTTGTGTTTGAGTTTTAACTGTTAAATTCAGATATAATTACCTCTTAGCAAAATTTTTAAAAATATACATAAGTACAGCTTGTTAAGATAGGAGTATCTTACTTACTGCAACAATTTGGAATAAATTAATGTGGCCCTCGTAGAAACCAAAAGTTGCCCATCCCGCTTTTAAGTTTTGGGCATTTTGAAGCAACAAGCTAGCACTGAAAAGCTAGCTCATGCTAATTGAACATGCTCCAACAAAATAATATGTAATATGAATGCCAAACAGCTGAATTTTGCAGTATTCTACACCTACCAAGCTAATTCTTCTTTTGTTTTTAGCAGGTGGAAACTTTTGTACAAGGTGCTAAAGTGTGGGTCTGGGCAACTATTTGTACAATACAAAAGCTATGTTGAACACATAAATAATCCAGTTTCTTTAAATACCTTAATAAGGCTGTTATTGTTACCACCCTTTTCATGCCACTGACAATTAATGTGATTTCTGATTCTGGTCTTGAAAACAAAAGTAAACATTAGCTGAGCTAATAGCTAACAGCACTAAATCAGCATCCACGGACTGAAAAAAAATGGTATGATTTATTTGGATATTTATGGTTTTCATTGCTGGATGTTACATTTAACATCTACGTAACAACTCAAAAATGTAAATTTACTGAGATTTTCTCCCCTTTACTGTTTGATATAAGTAACAGAATTTATGCTAATGCTAATAATGAGTCTTCTGCCATGAAGTTACTCTAAATGGCTCCTTGTGTTGTGGAAAACAGTACGTGATATAGACTGATCTGATGCATATTGCTAATTTTTCTGAAATTAGTAAGACAAATGGGTCTTTTTTGGCATACTGATTGACAAATGTTTGCATACTACACATTATATCAAAAGCAGTACATTTGGCTAGTGTAGTTATCTTTAAGTACATGAGCTTTGTCATTGATAGGGTACCCTCAGGGCTAGCAGAAAGATTAATAGGTAATGAGCAGGGATTAGACACCATACTTTCCTTTATTGACTCAAAAATGTTTTTTCGTGCATAAAGTAAAAACCACAATTCCATGACAGTAAAACTGTTTCTTTAAGCAGGCATAAACGTTATATTACAGTAGTCAACAACATTCAAAATAAATAAATAAATATAAATTACATTCAGTATCATTGGGTAAGACTTAATTTGAGAAGTATTGTTGAATAATTTCTGTCACTTCTAAGTTTTGCATTAATTAAACTTTAATTGACTCACCCTTTTAGATTTATGTGAAGTTATACAATCTCAGTTTCAGATCCTGCCCTCACTGAACACCAGACCTACAAGGGGAACACCAGAAACCCGGAGAAGGTGGAGTATTTCCATCCACCCATCAGGTTTCCTCGTTCCAGTTTGAGGTAAGCCTTGTCTCCTCTCTCCATTATCACCAGTCCAGCATTAGTGGCAGCTTCTCTGGTGACGTCCTGATCACCTGCGAAGGCTGAAATCACCGGCCAGCCATTGAGAACCAGACTCACCTGAGGGATGAATAAGGAGAACGTTAGAAAAACAGAAGGAATGATTCATAGGGAGGTTTATTTTGGTCTTCATTTGGGATAGTTAATCTTTTATATTCAGAGCAGTATGACCTTAATATGTTGGTTAGCCTAGCTATTTACCATTTACCTGCTTGTTAGCTAGTGGGGGGTGTATTAGTAAAAATTTCATGATCTGATCTATGTTGCAGTATAAGGATGACAATGGGATTGATCATGATACAATACAAACAGTGTAATATACCAATTTTTGTTACCAAGTAGTATTTTTTTTACTGTATGAAGAATCAACAGTATCATCAAAAATATGGTTGCTAATCAGTGTTATTTGTTTAATGGTCCCTGCAACATCAATACATTTATAAGTAAGTCCTACTGACAGAAATATTAACACTAGAGGGAACTCAAAATGGCTAAAAACCTGCAGCTAACTAGTTAACAGTGCTACTTCCTGTTGGTACCTTCTGTTTACATTAGCTAGTTTTAATAATGCACAAATGTATGTCGGCATATTCACCATTAGCCGCAGAAATGGGGTGACGCAGTGTGCAAAATGAGGAAAATTCATAGGGGATTTTTGAAGGAATCTGTTACTCTCTTGGAGCTCTTTGGAAAAAGTCTGGTATCATTCTCTGACATGACTTGACTTTAGCGCTGCACAGCTGTCAGCAAGGCTAGCCAGTGTGTTGCAAGATTGTTTGGTGTGTACTAACAAATCCGCCATGAGTTAACTTGCAGTGTATTACAATGCTTTTCATCAAAAATGGTTGATATATGGACAAATTAATATGTCAAGCTTGGTGAAATGCTTCCGTGTGTTGTTTTTCAACTGGCTAGCATGGGTAAATATAGCTGTTTTAAGGATATTTTCCGGGACATAGGACATACAGCCTGAAATGTGACAGTCATGCTTGAATCGATAGGGACATCTGGCCACCGTAAATGGCATACAGGATTCTGTAGTCAGGGTATCTTTAAGCGACAAAATAAACGACTTCTTACTTGTATTGTCTGTCGATTGTAAACTTTGACAACATGGAAGCTGAAACTGTAGACTCCTTTTCTGGGGGCCACAAAGATGCTCCTCGCAGGATCAAAATGGCTCCCAACGTTTACCAGAATCTGAGTCGAAAATGAGACAAACAGAGGTTATTGATAATACGGACAGGTCATTGGTTGATATACAAATGGTGTATTAAATTATTACAAGATTTTATTAGAATCTGTTATCACAGTTTGCTCTGCTTTCCAGAGCAGTCGGTCTATTTTTTTGCTGCCAGGCCAATAACAGACAGGATATTTGTTTTAAGAAACAGGACAACAGATCCAGGATGCAAACAAGACAATTATTTGTCTCATCAAGATTACGCATCATAAATTTTTTTTATTAGCTGTCAGTTAAGCTCCTCAACATTTCATCACCCAGCTAAAGCTATAACTAATGTGCTATTGTGCCATACTATTTGAGCTTAATGATAACCTATTTTAGTGTGACACGTGCTGCCCAATTACCATGACCTAAGCTTTAATTATATGATAGTGACTCACACACAGGAGGTGATCATGCTTGTCTGTGAAGCTCATTGTCTGGTAAATTAGCCTACTTTTTGACTGGGAGTGTGTTAATAGCTGCTGGAAAATTCAGACCAGATCTTATTAGGAGTCACTTCCGTTTGTGACAGCAGTGAGAGGTTGTTTTTTTCCACTAAGTGAGAATGTTCACGTCAACTTCAAATGGTAATATCTTAAAAACTAAAGAATGGATTGGCTTGAAAACTGGTACACCCATTCATATTCCCCCTGAATTAAAACATATTTGCTTGAGGCCATTTGAATTTTCCATTGTCCCACCATCAAGCTTAATTTATTTTCTGATTTGTCCAATTCTTTAGTTTTGACCCTACAGAGCACTCAGGGATAACATTTTATTGTGGGCCGAACTGAAAGTTGGTGTTGTGCAGTTTCCATCAACAGAAAAACCGAAGGGCCTTATTTTATGCATAGTGTTTTGGCATGTAGTCCAGGTGAATATATTATTTTTCCACCTGACGTAGTTGTCATTTTCTACACTTTAAGCACTCTTATGTTATTCAAGTAGCAAATGGACATGGGCTCCCATCAGCTCCATGGAGTGTGTTTGTTCTTGAATGGATAGTGCTCAAGCCATAAACTTGATTCCCAACTTATGACAAAAACTGTCTGTGCCTTCGACTTCCTAAAGTTCCAATGTGTGTGTAGGTATATATATCTATATCAATGTCAATATTGCTATATTAATTTGGTCATATTTGGTCATAGGTCTGGCATCATCGTTTTTTGGGCCAAATTTTAAGTCTTTTCAAATTTCATATTTGGCGAAGGGTTCAGAGTCATTGTCTTTGGCTTAAATTTGGCCACTGGTCTGGGTCATTGTTTCTTTTGTTGGGCAAAATCTACATTTTTTTCAAAGATGGATGATTTGTGCTTAAATTTTGCCACATATCAAGGGTAATAGTTTTTGGGCCAAATTTGGAGTTTCTTCAAAGATGGCCAATTTTGGCTCAAATTTGGCGATGTGTCCAGAGTAACTAAATTAAAAATGTTTTGTAAGATGTAAAACCGTTTAAATTTCAATGTAAATCAATTAGACCTTCTTCTTGTCTGGCAAATTCTAATTTAAATATCTGAATATCTACTGTATTAGCTAACAGGATCTTTAGTGCTAATAGAGGCATTTTGTGGAATAACTTACTAATTCATTGGTAAGGACCAAAAAGACGTTACTGGCTAACTTAGAGGTAAATACAACAGTAAGGTCCTTTAATTTTCTCATCATTTGTCAGTGAACAAACCTGGTCGAAGTAGATGGTCATGGTGCGGTTGCTCATCTCAGAGGGTTCATGGTTGGTGTTACGGATGGCTGAGAACGCCACTCGACCAGTTCCTGACCTCACTGACATCCCCAGAGCATTTCCCGAAGGCTCGGCAGAGGGAGTAGAGTCACAGACCACCAGACACTTCCCCTCCAACACAATTGGCTCCGTGTCATTCTGGCAACTGACCCCTGAGGGCCCCGAAAGAGCCAGGAGCAGCAGTCCGACGATAAAAACTGTTAGAGGGGAAGAGTGCGGCAAACAGGGCGAAAATGAACAGGGCATAGCTCCAAATCAGGATGTTTCTGGACTTTGTAGATGGTCTCACTCCCAGCACTTGCAGGGGGTTTGTCAGATGTTGTGTTCACCTTATTTTTGCAGCAGGATCATAACTGCACCTCACAGGATCTCTTCATTCAAAGTTTTCCTTTACCTCATGGGGAATTTGATTGTTCTGGAAATCCACAACTACACAAAATTTCCCAACTCAGGGTGGAGATCAAGTCTTTCTGCTAACAATTACTTGCTGGCACCAGTAGAGCAGCTTTCCATACCAACAGGAAGAAAGTCCTTATATAGAGAGTTCAGATCATCCAGTTTGTCACCTGACAGCAAGAATGGCAATCTTACAGCTGAGCACTGACACAAAAATCCAAACTGGTTCAGGAGTGACAGGGCTTCAGGTCTGTTGAAAGAAAGGAAAACATGACACTGTTTTTCTCTCATGAATAAACAATGACTGGATCTATGGTACTCTGTGACAGATTTCTGAAGTAATGCAGTGTTTGCTATTTTAGAGAATTATAGCAGATTAATTGGCTAAAAGTGGTTAAAATAAAAATAAAAAATAAGCAAGAGATATGAAAAAAATAATTAGCCCTTGTATGAAGCAATTGCAGTCATATGTACTTCATATTATACAGGGAAATCACAGGAAGCACATTTTTTGCCTCTTCTTTTAAAAAAATGTGATGAAACTAAAACAATTTCAACATTCATATCCCAGCAATGTCAACATTTCACAAAAAAGAAAGTAATTTTTTTATTTTTTGTATCTTAACTCAATGAAATTTGAAATTTAAAGGTTAAGTTCGGTTTTTTGACACCTGGACCTTATTTTTAGGATTAAATATGCTCGTAGACTCACCCAGACAATTTTGGCAGAGCTCAGGAGCCGTTTTCGAGCAATTTAGATCCATCCGACGGCGTTTTTCTCCCATGCCATAGTAGTGGACGGGGCCAGAAATTGAAGCCCCTAAATTAGACATTATCTGCTGCGAAACTCACTCCTCCTCTGTTGCCATTGCCGTGCAATGTCCACAACAACACCACCAGTTAGCCCCCATTTGTGGACGTGCAGTGGTTGCTTGTTCTCTGGCCAGCTGTTCGGCTCTTTCCCTCTGCATCCTCCTTTCAAATAGCTCCTCGTCGGTATATTCTGGCTCAAAATGATACGGGCATCCATTATACTCAAAGTTGTCGTCAGACACTTCTACATCGGATAAATATTCCGCCATGTTGCACAAAAATAGCCGTGTAGCCTAGCAACAACAGCGGCTCTACTCAGCTGCGCTCTTGCGGTGCATGTCTATGACGTCACCAAAAGTTACCCATCCTTGTAAAGCCCCGGATGACCATAACAATGAAGCTGAGCTGACATGGTGATAACACTGGCGATTCATTTATAAAATGTAGCTGAAATGAGCGAGTTTCGCAGCAGATAATGTCTAATTTAGGGGCTTCCATTTCTGGCCCCGTCTGCTATGGCATGAGAAGAAACGCCGTCGGATGGATCTAAATTACTCGAAAACGGCTCCGAGCTCCACCAAAATTGTCTGGGTGAGTCTACGAGCGTATTTAATCCTAAAATTAAGGTCCAGGTGTCAAAAAAACGAACTTATTGTTCGAACTACGTTCAAAAACCCCTCTAGATTTCATATACTGAGTACCCCTGATCCAGCTGGATTCTCTCTCTGTCTGAGATCCTATTTGAGGTGTCCTGCCTCCTTGAAGGATTTGCTCATTTTTAGTTGAGTTGTATCACATACTGGACAATAGTCAGTGAAGTGCCTGAAAGGGCTCCATATAGCGTTGTCTCTTTGAGGACAACAACCTGAGACCACACTGCTATCATTAGATACAGCTATTTTGCATAATTATTTAATTTTTACATAAAAAAACCCTTGAAACTATGTTGGGTTGACTGTAGGACTGTGCTTAGTGCTTTTTGATCCTCCAGGAAGTCTCTGTGTTAGGCTCTATTTTTCAAAGCAGAAAATGACTGCGTGTTCCTGCAAATGTGCACATTGATTCCACCAAATTGCTGTTTCGCTTTATAGATTCAGATAGACACAACAACACTAGAGGAAATTAATACTAAACCAAATATGAGTGAATTTTACCAAGTGACAGTGATGTTCCTTTTACTGTGAATGCACAGGGTAACCTTTATGAAGTGGAGGATACAGAGGAAGAAATTCTTCAGAATGAGATTCAGTGAGTCCAATCAGTGTGCACAGGTGGAAGAACACATAGCCATTTGCTGCGTCGTAAACTAGTGCCAAACACAGAGACTTCCTTGAGGAAAAATAAAACCCTTTAAAATGTTTTTCCCGATCAATCATTTGCTCCAACAAAGTTTCGTGGCTCTTTTATGTAAAATTCTCACAGTTACTGGGCATAGCTGTACCCATTAACAGCAGTCTACATAACTGGTGGTCTCAGGTCGCTGTCCTGGAAGGCACAGCACTGCTGGGTGCTCTTTCAACCACTTCTCTGACGATTGCCAAACACCTTAATAAATCCAACCTCAAAAAACACTGAGCAAACCCTTAAAGGCTCCGCTCCACATATTGGTCCAGTCCACTTTGATTGGTTTAAATCTGTGGTAAATGGTCAGTTTAGCGTTTCGCTGCATATTTTCAACACCTTGAGCCAAGTGGCTTGAACTCCAGAAACAATGGTATGATGTCACACTGGTAGGTCTATTCAGGGGGGCCAGGGAAATGAGAAATTCATATTCAACAACTCAATTGAAGGAGGTTGCCTATTAGCTGTCGCATCTTGTTAGCTAACCTTTTTTTTTTTAGCTTCTCATGTTTTTTGTTCACTTGGATGTAAAATACATAAAACTGGCAAAAGGATCTGACGTTCTATTGTAACCAGAGGCATAAAATGACCCTGATTAAAACCTTGTTAGAAGACTTTCTCTGAATCATTCAGACTCACTAGGTGACCAGTGCCAGCAACTGAAATGAGGAAAGAGGCTGTTGCTAGTAAGCAGTTTGTTATCTAATGGCACATGGCTAGTTATAAAGAGGAGGAATTTTGTGGCCACTTTGGATGTTGGGGAGTTTTTCATAGAAATACCACTGATAGTTTTACTTCTAATTGCTTACCAAAGCTGAATGAAGCTGGTGTTTTTGGGTGGGGCAGGAATCAGACAAACGTTTGAGACGGGAAGCTTATATAAGGCTTCTCTACTCAAAACTGCTTTACACCGTAGGTCACACCTACCCATTCACACCCATTCACTCTCACATTCATGAAATGATGGTGAGAGTTTCTATATCAGTTGTCCATCAGTATCAACTAACACATTCACACCCTTTCATGCCCATTTACACGCCACTGACACAGCCGCGGGAGCAACTCAGGGTTAAGTGTCTTGCCCAAGGACACATCGGCATGTGACAGAAGGAGCTGGGCTCGAACCTGCAACATTCTGATTACCGACCAAGCGCACCATCAGACTGCACCACCGACGTGATGAGGATTTCTAATATTTTACATCAGCGAAAAGACAAAAATGGATGAAAAAGCAAGAATTTCACACCAGTTGAGTCCACAATGTCAGCATTCCAGCCCAAACATGAAGACTTCGTTTTATTTGGAGTTGAGCTTCGTGTTTAATTACAGAAGGAACTGAAGGGGAAGTTTGTTTAAACCCTTATAAAACCAGGTATGCTGTATCTCCAGTCTGATGCTTATACATTTTATTCTCTGAGTGCTGTCACATGCAGCTGCTGTTGTTGTTGTTGAGTGCCAGACTGATTAATTAGCTCAGATCATTTGCTTCTGCAAAAACTTGTTTGACTTTCAAGAAAGAAGAAAAACATTTGCATGAGTCATTATTACAAAATGAAAAAAAAAAAAACATTTCCATGGTTCAAACAACTTATGAAAGCTAAAAAAAATGAGCACTTCATGTGTTTTATTGCTGACATATGTAATATGGTCCTCATCATACATCAATTAATCTTGTGCTATGAAAATACCTGAGCAAGGCTGTCCATAAAGGGGGATAAAGGAGAAAGATTTCAAAGGAGGGGCTCAAAAAAGACAGGCAATGATATGGTCCATCCTCAGTTTAAGAAAAGGTTCACAGTATTCAGTTTGATGTTAATACTCTCCATAGCTTGTTAAAACCACTGAATGCATTTTAGTTAAATTGCTGCATGTTTCATAATGGAGGCCCTCTCTTATTAATTTGGTACGAGCCTTTAATTTTGTAACATTAACTATTCTGGTGGACTTATTGCACTTAGCTTTAAGGATAGCATAATCATACTTCTTACTCTTCAATATATTATTTTCTAGTAAGCGCCACAAATGATTGAAGCAAGGTTAAGGAAACTAGTGCTAATGCTACAGGTCCACCATTTCTGCATTGATATTCTAAGTCTACATTTGGAGACCCTGTACCTGAGTGATGTATTGGTTTCGGATAAAAAAAATAGATAAAAAGTGTTATCCAACAGCCAACTGAACAAGAGGAAACTGGCGTTCTCCTTCCAGTTAGGCTGAAGACACTGACAAAGAGTCAGAGTCAAAATCAAAATCAGGTTCTCTGTTCTGAGGGTCAAAACCACAAAATAGTTCAGCACCATGAAAACCAGAATAATTAAATTTGCACTGCAAAACATAATTTTTTTCATGTAAGAATCTCCCATGCCAAGAGATTAAGTGTAAAAAATGGATTCCCATTTGTTCTCCAGCCAAGTATATTTGGAACTGCCAGTAAAATAAAGTAAAAAGACAAGAAAATGCAGCAGTGAGGAAAGTTTGATGAAGCTAGGCGTGACTGCTAAAATATGAAGATAAAAGAAAAGGATTTTCCTGCCAGTGAAAAGAAGTAAAAGAAAATGTCCTAGCCAGATGGAGCTTAAAGTGGCTTTGGATCTACAACAGCTATTTCAGATATAAGACTTAGAAAAAGAAAAAAGCATTGAAGTAAGAAACTGCTTTACCTCTTAAAATGACTCTAACAAATTTAGAAAAGGTGTGGGCCAAGCACTGAACCCTTAGGTCCCCCAAATACCAAGCATTTGAAAAAGAGCTCTCTTACTTAACAGCAGTTAAATCTTAAGTCCATAACCAGTATTTAAGTTTTTTTTTAGACTGTTGCAGCAGGAAAATGTGTTCACCTCTAAAAGTGATCTTACAGATACAAAACAGATTTAGGCCCTGATCTAAACTCACAGGTACCTCAAATGGTGAGCCATTAAAAAATCTTAGAGATGAGGAGACAATCTGGACCTTGCACTGGACCCTATATGACCCCAAATGCCAAACCCTATAAAAAGTGAACCCACCTGCTAGTGTTAAAGCAATATAATTATTTCCTTTTGAGATCTTTTGTTACTTAACAGTAAAAAAAAAACACCTTTTAAAATGAGTCTTATATATTGATAAAAGACACAGGCCAAGTTTTGGACCATGGGGTAGACTAAATGCCAAGACTTTGAAAAGGGGTCCCAATCCACTACTGAATTGATTCCATCTTAAGTCTTTCACCATTCTTTGAATTTTTTAGACTTGGTAGTAGCCAAAATGGTCACACTGATAAAATGAATCTTACAAATTTGGTCCCAGTATTAGACCCTGAGGTACCCCAAAATGCTAAACCTCTAAAAAGGAACCCACCCATTACTACTGCAGCCAAATCTACAATCTACAATCAAAGATTGGGACCCATATTGTATCTTTAGTCCATAACCAGTTTTTAAAGACTTAACAGTCAGGGAAAAAAAGGTTTCACCCATGATAATGAATTGTTATGAAGGAGAAAAGGTTAAGGCCCAGTACTCTACCCTGAGGTACCTCATAAGCTAAAACTTGAATCAAAGACCTTATCTACTACAACAGCAATCAATTCTGCAAAATTTGAGGGTTATTTTTTGACTTAACAGTGGAAAATGGCTACACATCAAAACATATAATTTCTTATTGAGAAAAAATATGGACCCAGTAATGAAACTTGCGGTATGCTAAATGCCAAGCCTACGAGACAGGGTCCCCTCCTACTAATTCAACACTTTTAAGTATTCTTTTTTTACTTTATGTTAAAAAATGTGCCATCTTTAAAAATAAATCTTACTGATTAATGGTAACAATTTCGAACCATGTGGTACCAACAATGCCAAGCATGTGAAAAAAGACCCAGTCACTACTGACACAGAAACTAAAGAATTAAGCCTATCACCATTGTTTACATATTTTAAGACTTGACGGAAGAAAAAAAAAAGGTTTCACCTCTTAAAATAAATCCAGCAAATTTTGAAAAAGTGTGGGCCAAGTTATAAACCCTGAGGTACCCCAAATACCAAGCCTACAAAGTGGAAAAAAATGTTTTCCCCCAAAAGATTAATTGTACACATTGAGAAAAGATATGGAGCCGGTGTTGAACCTGGTGGTACCCCAAATGCCAAACCTTTTAAAAGTAACCCCATCTATTTCTACAGCAGTCAAATATTTAGTCTCCAATCAACAACTGAGTTTATTTTTGACTAAGGCCTGGTACACATATAAAAAAAGATTTCCAAAATCTTTTGCGACTGTAAGGGAGCCCATGTATGAAGACAAGTATTGTCAGATTTATCTGTTTAGTTCTTGTAGTGTGTGGTGAGACACAAAGAGAGACATAGCACACCACACACCAACAGATTCAGTTACCAACAACCAGCTCTCACAGCTTGTAGTCCCATGTGATCAAATGCAAATTCAATGTAAAAAACAAACATGGCAGACAACTTCATAAGTACTTGCTAAGCTAAATGTGGCTAGTGGTTAGCTTCAGATGACATCCTTGGCGGTTGTCGTTACCGTAAAGCTCACTTTATCAGTCTGTCATGTATAATATACAGGTATTGCCATGTAATTAGTTGTGTTGGTCCTCCATTCTTGATGTCCTAACTTTTTTTTTTGCCTTTACTCTCGTTGCCATGGTAACGTGTACTTCCTGCTCCAGCCAGCTTGCTCTCTGACTGGCTTTGTCCAGATCAATGTGACAAAACACAGAGGACATGCTCTAATATTTACAGTTTCAAGATAAAAGTGACTCTTATTACACCTCATACCACAGGATAATCAGGTTAGATCATCTTTAGAACCTCTAGGTAATCGGGCCTTTGCTGTCTTTGGTCGGAAACAGAGATCTGAGCTGACAGTTGGACTGAAAATCGAGTAGTGTATACCCACATTACTGTAGCTATTGAAAAGAAGATTTACCTAAAAAAGTTGCAAAGATTGAAAAAACCTTGAACTGAACTGTGAGGTATGCCAAATTCCAAACTCATGGAAAGGCAGCACTTCCCACTGGTCTTGTGGTGCGTTCCATTCGATCTTGGAAGTCCGATTGTCCGAGTTTCTAATGAGATGCTTCACTGGGAATGCCCCTTTGGTTGGGCTTTCCCACCAGGAGGTCAGACGTTCTTCAGTACCTCAACTACACCAGCTCGCTACTGAAACATGTTTAAGTGGCATGTGACGTAACTCGCACTTCCCAAGTCCGAGCTCTGAAGTAAATGGAGCGCACAATTTAGTCTTGCCACAAATCAGAGAGGGAGCATTTCCTGAAAATAAAGGCAAAATAATTCTTAAACCTTTTGTCCATTGGCTCTCTGTCCTTAAAGTCAATTGGTCTGTATATTTAAAAACCATGTAGACAAAAATAATTTGTTTCACTCATTAAAACACAGATCTTGGTACACAAATCTGCACCGCAATAACAGGAAGTGGGGAAAAAAGGATGATGTGTCGAATGTTCTCCCGCCAAAAAATATTGAGCTACACCAGTTCTACAAGAACAGGAAGGACAGAAAAAAGAAGCAATTAAAAGAGAGTTGGACGAGGACGGACATGGATGTGGCTATTTGGAGGGAAATGATTTCTTGGCAGGACGAAATAAGTAAGTGAAAAATTGATGAGGTAATGTTTTGGCCGGGAAGAGTCCCACATGAGTAATGCCAGCTGGACCAGCGAGGGGGAGGGGGCAGTAGACTATCACAATCCTTCCATGGAGAGGCCATCTGTGGGTAAACACACCCCCACTTTCTCCCCAAACCTTTCCAATTGAAGCATTTTCACTGCGCTTGCATGCCTTTACACACAGACACTATAAATAAACCCGCTATAAATACAGGCATGATGATATGAGCTCCAGCTTTATGTGAGGGGACGACCAGTGAGGACAAATGATCATTATTTAGGTCAGGATTCATGCAATCAGGTGAATTTAACAAGCAAAATAGATTTGTCGAAAATAAGAGTTAAAAGTTAGAGTCAGCTTCATTGATAAAAGAGGCAAAACACTGCATCACACACTGTAAACAACATTCTCAACAATTTCAAGGACAAATATTAGTTTTATCAGTAGCAATAACGCAAAATCCTTACCTCTGACTCTCAGTGTTGGCTCTATTGTAGAACTCCAGGTTTCCTTGGAGCGTCCCAGGAGCTTAAGTTCACGGTTACCTTCAGCTTTAGCTCCGCTCCTCTCCTTTCCTTCTCCCCATCTCTCTCGCTCTCTCTCGATTACGGTCTCTCTGTTCCAGACCCCTGCGTTCTAGCAGACGTTTAATCACATCACGAGCATCACAGCCCGTCTGTTCTCACAGCTCCTCGACCCCCTACCGTACCCATTTCCCATTCCCCCGTCCCCTCTCTCCTCCTTCTTCTAGTGTTGCTTTTACCTCACAAGACACAAAAGGTAGCCGAATCAAGAGGCTTCAACGTAGTTATGTTGTTTCTATACCTTTTTTTTTTGCAATAGGAAGGTTTCGAACAGGAAATTCATTTGTTAAACCTTGATGATTCTTGTTGAACAGTGACATTTAAGGGTGAGTAGGACAGATACTTCAACTCCCTCACAAGCTCCATACTTTAGTGTGAGTGTCTTAAATTTTTATTAATTTTTTTAAATTCCTTATATGCAATTTCAGCAATGTGATTTTTATTTATGCCTCTTTGTTTAACAGATTTTTTTGTTTTTGCTTTCATTGCCTACTGTAAAGGCAGTTGAATCTCTCTCTGCATTAAGAGTCTCAAAATTGTCCTTTTTGATAAAGCTTTTAACTAGGGCTGGCTCAGGCTTGGAAGTAGCCTTGCAGTGCAGCTGGATCCACCTAATTCAATGTCTTTAATCAGACAAATCCGATCCATCTACAAAGACTGTGCTCGAAAACAAAACATAACTCCTCCAACAGATTAGCATAGATGCCAACAGCTTCAGTTTTATCAGATCTGGACCACATTTCTTTATTAAATGAAGAAAAAAACATCAACAGTGTATGCACTTCTAATAGAAAGGATATTTTTGATCCACTGCTGACGTGTTTTGATAACAGTTTGTCCAACATAGTGGCTTATGATTTGTATTTTACAACACAGCAGTAGTGCCCGCCTACTACTTTACCAGATTGGCCCGTAATGTATGTGATTGACAGAACTATCGTCCAATCACCTGTTGGACCGTTTCCAAACACTTTCTATGGCATTTTCTCAGTTGGACTAGTGAAATATATTAAATGGTCCATCTAGTGTGTCAGGTTAGTTTTCCACATTTTCGCTAATAACTAAAAACGTACTCCACGGATTTTGATCATATTTTCAGGGAATGTTGGTCATGGCACAAGAGTTAACTGATTAGGTTTTGGTGGTGGTAGCAGGGGGCTGGAGCCTATCCCAGCTGACATTGGGCGAAAGACAGGAATGATGTAGGTCAGGCCAGGACCGAAACAGTATCACCTTTTATATCTTAAGATAATCTTTTAGATCTCTACTAAGGTGTGAGCTATTTTCTTCCTTATATGTTTGTGCTGGTTGAAAAGGGTAGGGTTGAAATATTTTTTCACCGGGTGGAGGCTAAGGTTCTTACCAAAACAAACAAAATCAGGTATGAGACTCAGATCTTGAGACCTGAGAACGCTTGTCCTGATTCACTCATGCAAAACAGATTTACGCCTTTTGTATTCAACACTAACAGCAAGGCCATATTTATTTATTCAGAGTGTGAACAACAGTCTCAAAGAAAATAATGAGTAACAGGTCACACTCCACCGAAACAAACAGGTGATGGGCTTATGAGGACACGTGGCTGCCTGAGTTTTTCATCACCTTTGTTTGAGCTAGAGGGTCACCAAACTGGGGCATTATTGTCCTTGGCAGTTCTTAAGACAGGATTAATGATAATTTGACTTGTTCATGCATGTGTGTGGGTAGCAATGACATTTTGTCTCACATGGATGAAGGACCAAGGCTTTTCGAGCCAGTGTGTCCTTGCAGAAGCTTGAATTTGAGTTAACAATCTGTGTTAACAGTGAAAAACTGCTTCTTAATTAACGACAAGACAAACAATATTTTGCAGCTCAAAGCCATTTCTCTTGCTTCCCTTAGTCCAGGAAAAATTTAAACCTTTTAGGCAGAATAAAGTTTAAAGACATCAGATTTCAGGACAACCTGGGCTTTCAGAATATTTGTAATGATGCTAGATAGTTTTATCATTTGTTTGGCCATAGAGACTTAACAACAAACAAAACGAAACTTAAATCTCACAGAACTTTACAGAAATCAATAATGAACAAGCCTTTGTGCATCTGAAAAGAGTGATGCAGGAATGCGTCCAAAATCGTAGAAGTGAGCTAGCACTTAACTTCCTAGTTCCCATCCTCCAAGTTAAAACAATTTAGAAAACTGGTTTTGGAAATAAGGTTTGTGGTGAACACACACACGTGAGATTGTAATGCATCTGATGTTGCCTGCTTTTGAATCTTAAACCCTTGCTGTGTGTTTAATTTATGGTTCCTAACGAACTGCTAAAAAGGAGTAGAAAAAGGTCTGGGGACCCTCCAGCAAGCATTTTCGATTTTTTCGTTTAATAATCAGTTATTTATACACTATTGCTGCAGCCACGAGAACCAACTTGATCAGGTCACTAAATTATTAGGAAACTTTCAATCAGTCTTCACCTTATTCTCACTTGCTTTACACGACCAAACCTGATCCAAATTTAACGTGAAAACTTTACCACCTATTATTTCAGCAGTAAGTGTATTATCACTGCAGCATCAGAGCAAAGAGAACACATACAGCCTCTTCACAGTTATGTGAGACTCCTCAAAAGATTTCTGAGGAAATATTACTTTCATATTTAGACCTTGTTAACAGGTCAGAATAAGATGTTATACATTAGAAATATTGTTATTTCTAAGTTGAACTGCCATGTTGTAGTTCTATAGTAGCTAACTTAAAGCTTTTTACTTTTACATCACTCCTGTCCTTAAATCCCTTCATTGCCTTCCCGTCCATTACAGGATTGATTTTAAGTGTTTAATGTTTGTTTTTTAAGCTCTTAATGGTCTTGCCCCTTTGTATTTAACTGAGCTTTTAACTGTTCGGGAGCCTGGTAGAGCTCTGAGGTCGTCGAACCAACTTCTACTGGAAGTACCCAGGTCTAAGTACAAACACTGTGGTGACCAAGCCTTTTCCGTTGCTGCTTCCAGACTTTGGAACAAGCTCCCCGCCGAAATGGGTCTTATTTCTGACCTGGGCCTTTTCAAATCTACACTGAAAACATTTTTATTTAGGATGGCTTTTAATACACAGTAGCGTGGTGACACTTTTACTTTATTTTATTGTATTTTATTGTATTGTATTTTATTATTTTTCTATTGTTGTTATTTATTCCTTTTTATTTACTATCTATTGTAAAGCACTTTGGTTCACCGAAAGGGTTGTTGTAAAGGGCTGTATAAATAAAGAATATTTACATTTACAAAGAACATTTTCGCGAATTACGTTTAAGCTTAAAAAATCATGAAAAGTTGGTTCATTTATTAAGATAAGAAGAAAGAGCAGAACATGTTTCTTTCATAATTTTTTTGTTTTCCACAGAGTTCATTATCAACAATGATCCCAAACACAGTGAAAATCCCAGAGGCTTTTAGTTGAAGGAACCAGTGATGGAGTGATGCTAACTTCCGCGTTGGCCCACCAAAATAAATTATTCCTGTATCACTCTATCTGGTTCTGTCAAGCCTTGGCTAAAGGAACAAAATTTAAGTATGCAAAGAAACTTGCAGCAAAAGCTGAAGGCGTATTTACATTGTTCGTCCAGACATTTTTTGCTCAATTTAATAATCTTTGCCAATGCTGCAGGCCATTTTAGGTCTCAAATGCTAAAATGGGCCACATAAACATTTCTCAAACTTTTTTTAATTCTCTTGGGAAATGAGAGAAAACGCTTGACCTTTGGCTGCTCCTGATTGGACGCTATAGGAAAGAAAAACAAGAGAATAAGACATGGGTTGCATTTGATTGGTCATAGGACTACAAGGAAGTTGTTTCTTCCTCTAGGGGTCAAAATGGAGGTTTGGAGGAAAAAAAACACGACACTTTGTGGTTGGATTAAAAAATATCTACAAGGAATATGTTAGACCTAGGGATGAGAATCAAATACCAATACCAGTTGAGAATAGATAACAACTTCCTCAAGGAATTGATATCATTATTTTATTTGCCTATCAATAACCTTGTCAATTCCTTCCACTTTTTTCTATATGACTAGCAAATTAAAGACACCATGCTGTCATCAGAGGCAGTCAGCAGAAATGACAACAAAGAAGTCAAAAAAATCTTGATAGACAGGGGGCAGAAATGATCAAAATTCTGGCTTGATTTTCAACAAAAAGAAACACTTGTGCACAATGTTTAGAGAGTGGAAAGAAGCATTTTACTCGGAGGCATAAATTGAATATCAGGGTCATGTGTTTGACATTGTTGCCACTGGAAAGTGGGCCAGTTTTTGTCCCACACCGAAAACCAGTAGGAATCCATGAGGGAATTGTTAAAGAATCAGACTGACAGATGGAATTGGTAATGGCATTGGCATGTATAAATCTTATAAATTCCCATTCCTAGTTTGACCTGAAAACTTCCATTTACTGACAAAATAGTGAGCTTCTAAACACAGTTGTCCCAAAAACGATCCATTTCTGGTTCCAAAGATGTAAGTAAACAGAGTGAGTATTACAGCTTGGGGGCGCTGGCGATCCCATGGAGTGGAAGAGTTAAAAATGACACAATTTCAGAATATATTTTATCTTTTAAAAGACTTTATTTTCACATTTATGATTGTATACCTCAAATAACACATTTCACATGTCATTGCTCCTTCATCAACATGAACACATCTGATTTATATCAAAAATATTTTTATCATTTTACAAAAATTCCTTCATTTAAAGAACACAGACGTTTATACAGTTGCTGCATTTAAGAAATAAACATTTCTTATAATTTCAGCCTGCTGCAGGCCACTGATGATTAAATACTATTACAGTAGAATAAAATGTTTAAACCAAAATAGGTTCGAAATTCTCTCAACCTTTCACAGAGCAGAGGATCCTCTCGTCACCTCATCCCTCCTTATATCCATCAAACATCTGACTCGATGGTTATTTCTTGAACCTCACTGATCTGCTCAGGGAGGGGACAGATAATCAGTGGCGCGATGTTTTTCCCATTGTCTTGAACACAAGGGTTAAAGTATGGATACAGAGGCTCACTGAAGGAACATCCGCTGTAAGTGTAAATGTGAGTCTTTGCCTCGGCGTTGTAGAAGGACACAGAGCCCGCCTCGTAGTCCAGGAACACTCCCACTTTCTGAGGGGTCTCCTGGAGGTGGAGGGTAACGGAGGGGCCGGCACAGGCGATGAGACTGCCGCCTTTCCTGCGACAGATCGCCCAGTACCCGCTGTCAGGACGCACTGAGATGACCCCTTTTCTGTTGATGGTCTCCCTTGCCACGCCAAGATCCCAGTCGGTTTTATCTCCAACCTGAAACATAAAGAAAAGAATATGGTCAGACCAGCAATGAAGAAGGAGAACAAGATACTTATTGGGATTATTTTGCAGAGGTCGACTCAATTTTACTCTTTAGATTGTTTGAGTTACAATATGTCTTAGTGTGACCTTTGGTGTAAGATAGTGTCTATACAGAAGTGCCAAAAACTGCAGTTCCTTTAGTGCCCACTTGAGGCTTGCTGCAAAGTGCTAAATGTCCCATACACATCCATTCAAATACCTATTTTTACATTAATCACGTTGACAGCTTGGTTCAAACAGCTGGTGTCCTGAGTAGCTTGTTTCACACTGTACAGAGGCTGAATTTCTTTATAACTTAACTTTTTAAATAATATTAACTCATTTAATAACCTTAATAAGGGGAGTGGCTGTGTTTACCAATAGGAAGGCACATTGTATTCACTCAGACATTTCCACCTCTTTGCCTGTTTCTAGGATTTCAGAGATAGTTTTGGAAGGCATACTAAAATGCCATCAGTGGGCTTTAAAACTTAGAGATCAGTGTTTCCAAAGGGGAGGGAAAAAGAGCTGCATCTGATCCTCTACAGAAACAAAATTTTCCTTTTTTTTGCTTTAACTTAACTCAAAACCTTGAGTAATAGACACCAAAGACAGGACGTAAACAGTCCAACACACCTGGACATGGGACCTTTGAGGATGTTGTCTCCTACAAATGCAGATAGAAGTATTCAAGGAACAATTTCAGCCAATCACAGCTCTATTTTCTTAGAAAATGTTTTTTTCTCTTCAAGCTGATGTTGTCATGTTTCCATTCAAATATACACTTTTTTCATATTTGACGTTGACTGGTGGGACACACTATGGGAAAAGGAGGACAGCCCATTGCCCACCCCTGCTCTATTGGATAAAGCAGTTGAATTGAGACTGCAGTTGTTATAAAGAGCTGGACAATATGCAGAAAAGGGCAGAGGTCAGTCTAAAAACCATGGCCATTGCAACAAGGTGACTACGGACCCCAAATGCACCCATACTCAGAATTAAAATAAACAAAGTCTTGATTTAAAGGTGACATGATCTCTCACCTCAACCTCCCAGTAGCGCCTTCCAGAGGTGAAGCTCTGTTTCCCCAACACGCAGACGCAGGAGTCAAATCTCCGTGGATTATCTGTGACCGGGTCTTTCTTCTTTTGACTGCTTACCTATAAATCGACATAAATTTCAGCATGATTAACTCTCTGAGGCTTTGTTTTATAATTTTCAATCAGTCTTCACCTTATTCTCACTTGCTTTACACGACCAAACCTGATCCAAATTTAACGTGAGAACTTTCCCACCTATTATTTCAGCAGTAAGTGTATTATCACTGCAGCATCAGAGCAAAGAGAACACATACAGCCTCTTCACAGTTACGTGAGACTCCTCAAAAGATTTCTGAGGAAGTATTACTTTCATATTTAGACCTTGTTCTTCACACTTTCAGATCAAACAAGGTGAATTTACCTTCTTTTTGTCTGAAGACAAAACCAGCCAGCCTGAGGCAGTGTCAGGGTCCAGCGTGATGTCAACTGCAGAATCAAAGAGATAAAACCGTGAGTATTTGAGTTAAAAAGTGAGACAGGAAGATGAAATGTGTCGATCAAATGCACCAAAAGACGAGTGATTGTGAGCTCACCTGCATACTGGTGCATTTTCTCGGCTTCTGCAAAAATTAAAGACCGAACAGTTATTTTCTTGCACAATTTTCACAAGGATTTAACGAATCTTTTGAAAAGTTCTTCCAAGAGATTACTGACCTTCTGCAGAGAGTTTGTGCGCAAGTTCTTGGCAGACGTCCGCAAGCTTAAAGACCGCTCTGCTCACCGTCCCCATGCAGTTATCAGGGTGCACTGTGACCTCGGACCACTCTCTGGTGGAAGGGAGTCGACTTACAGAAGGGAAGCTCTAAAATAGACAAAGCACACGAGATTCTCATGAGTACAGCTCTTTGACATTCAGCTGGGACACAGGAAAGATTGTAATTCAGGTTTTGTCCACACCTAGACAGGACTTTTGAAAACATTTTGTCCTTCGATCCACAGAGAAACAGCATTTTCTGTCACTGAAATGCCATTTTGTATCACTTAGTGGTTCATATTAGTGTTATCCACGTAATTGTAGGGCCACACTACAACTGCAACTTACTTATTATTTAACATATATGGTTGAAACAAAAGGACCTCATAAAGCATTTCTACAAATTAATTATTCCAACATTGATGTTTTTAGTTAATATGTAAATTGTAAGACTTTTTCAAATGAGAAACAGATTTTAACTGTGGCAGACCTAATATTTACTGTTTGTTTTGTATTTTATTTACAGGTCTAATTTCAGTCATACAAATGTGTTCAGTGATGCATTTACAACTTTTGTAAAGTAACAGGACATCAGTTACAATACTGATTTCCTGTAAAGAGAGTTAAAAGAGTTATTCCAATAACCAAAGATAACTAAGGAAATATTTTTGTTTTAAATTTTTCCCCCAAGTTTACAATTTATTGAAATGTGAAAATGACTTGTGGACTGCACTGAGTAAAGCCGTTTTCACACACTGACGTTTTGGCCAACGTTTGCCAGTGTAGAGGAAATGCTGAGCTAAGTCAAGTCATGAAGAACGTCAGTCAGGAAAGTTGATGTTCGTTGGATACGTTAAAAAAAATGTACGCATGCTTAAAAGTTTCAGACCTTTAAATCAACATGCTTGCTACTTCCCCCTCAGGACAGGATTCCTGTTGTACGACTTGAGGCGCGATATCTGGGACAGACGTCTGTCGTCCTCTGTTAACTATGTAGACGCAATACTGAGACCAGCTGCAGCTGCACGTGGTGAAATTACATAAATTTTTGCTTTATACAGCGTTTATTAAGTAAAGTTGCTATACATTAATACAATATTCAGCAGCGCCAAGCTACATTAGGCCAGAGTTCCCCTAAGTTGAGCACCCAACTCATTCGTTACATCTACATTGGCGAACATTTAAAATCCACCTACAGTTAGTCAAGGGCCTTCGAGAAATGTCATACTCCACTAGCATGTTTCAAATTTTTCAGGGTTTTTCAATATAGGTCACTGAGTCCACCTTTATGTGTGAATGCGCCATAAGAGGGAAGGCAACATGTGGTCCCCTGGGCTGTATTTTGCAATCCCTGGTTTAGGGTGGACCAGGAAAATTGCATTTTTGGCCTAAAACGCCACACTATTTGCCGACCTCTCCTTGGATTGATGTCACACTATACAACATTTTTACTGTTTACATGTGCTGCAGTTGACGTTGCTAATGTGTTGCTGTTTGTGACATCGTGACATGGTGTCTAACAGTGCATTTCTACATTTTTGCGTGAACAAGGTCTTTTTAAAAAGTGTGTGGACACAGCCTCAGTCAGAGCCTCAGAGTTTGAATACCTGGATGAGGTGCAGAGGGCTCTGCGTGAGCTCCAGGTGCTGTAGCTCGCTGCTCCTGGTCTGCAGCTCTTTGATTTCCTGCTCCAGCTCGTCCAGCAGCTCCTCCGCTCTCCTCTCGGCCTCCTGCTGCCGCTCTGTCAGTTCCTCGACCAGTCCAGCCTGGTGTCTCTCCACCGCACTGATGAGCATTTTGCAGGCCTTGGTGCTGCGCAGGATCTCTCTCTCTTTAGTTTTCTGATAATTAGGATCAATAGACTGTGTAAATGTACTTGTCAGAGAGGAATTACACCTACGATGCTTAAACAAAAAGTTGCTAAAGTACTTCAAGATCTTTAAGAGTTTCTACTAGAAAATATGAACTCACTTTGCTGAGATCCACTGATTTCCTTATTTGCTCTGTTTTCCTCAGTCTTGCCTGGATCATCTGCTGAATTTCAGATTTTGTTTCCCTCAGGTGACTCTAAAAGGATCCAAAACAAAGACAAAGGGAACTGAATAATGCACCAATAATGATAAGAAAATGTTCTGTCATGAGTTCAAGAAACCAGAATGGGACAAAGTCCTTTTCGTTACCTTGACCCTCTTGCCCGCCTTCACGATGTCGACCACCTGGTGCCGTTTGTGGTCCCTCTCGGTACAGTCCTCGCACACCGGCGTCTGGTCTTTCCTGCAGAACTTGGTGAGCGGTTTGTTGTGTTTCCTGCAGAGGTGGCTGGTGGAGAAAGTGGCGGGGTCCGTGAGTCGGTGTTTCTGCAGCGCTGCATCCCTCTGGTGAGGCGTGAGGTGGAGTTCGCAGTAGGACGCTTGGCACACAAGGCACGACTTCACAGACGTTGACTTGTTTCCGTGGCAGATATCACAGGGAACTTCCTCTCCATTGAAAGGCTGGTTCTGGGTATCTTTGCTGTTGTCGTCTTGGTGTAGCGCTGGTGTCACTGACCTTTTGTTTAAAAATCACATTTGGTTGAATTAAAATTTGCAGTTTGCTTTGAAAGAGATACATCAACTTTTTTTTGTTTTCATGTCTTGCCTCACTCCTGAATCCATGACAAGCAAGTAGACACCAAGCTTTCAACTACGCTTGCAGGGAGTCAATGGAAGTGTTCGCCTTTCTCTTCCTACAATCATCAGATAAACTCTTCAGCAATTCTAAATGATCCCAAGTGCTTGCTATGACTTTTTTTTTTTAACCATGTTATGTTATGTTATCTATAAGAGACTAAAGACACTTTATGTAATTTTTGATAGAAATACATTAAAAACTAAATTGCAGGGCGCATGCACAAACCACCGCAGATGTGCTTTGTTTTGCTGACCTTCTTCCTTGTTACTGCACGCACAGTCCAAAGAGTGGTGTCGATCTGCTTGCCATGAACTCGGGATTGAGGCAAGACACGGAAAAAAAAAGATGTTGGCATATCCTTTTAATGGAATATGCATCTGCTCAAAGAGAAAGTAAAAACAAACCTTTTAAATATTTCAACGATATCTGCAAATCCTCGGTTGATGCGAAGCTCTGGACGTTTCCTGAACGTCTCTTTGCACAGCGGACACTGCGACTGGTCCTTCGTGTCCCAGAAACCTTCGATGCAGTCCAGGCAGAAGTTGTGTCCACATGGGATGGAGACGGGGTCGGTGTAGGTGTCGAGACAGATGCAGCATCTGAGCTGAACCTCCAGTGGCACAGAGCCCATGTTTCTAGCTGGAAGGGAAACACAGGAAACTACTTTAATGTTCTCATTTTGTAAAAGCAGCTCAACAAACAGAACAATCAGAATAAAATGGACACTGAAGACAACATGAAACAGTTAAAACAATCAGTCTTTGTGTATTATTGCTTAGTCATGAGCCATGAAGGAAGAGAAAGTTTCCAGGATTGCAACATACTGATGACCAACAATGGGCTGTTACATCTGATGAATCACAGACAACTGATCTGCAGCCACTTGCTGAAGTACATTCACTCAACCGCTCCTAACTGACCAATCACATGGCAGCAACTCACTATATTTAGACATGCAGGAGCCAAGAAGAATAAAAGCAGATTTGAGGGCAAAAGGGGTCCAACCTGGTACTAGGAAGGTGTATCTAATAAAGTGGCCAGTTCATGTATAAACCCATTTTATTGGTATTCTAAATTTTGCTTTCAAGTGTTTTTAATTCCTGACATTTAGCATATTTTTTTTATTTGAGATTCATATTTTTAACTGTTTTATTAAACTAAATCAGCTTCTAAAATTGCTTGCGTTTGTTTATTCCTGATTATATCGCTTTATTTACCGCATTTTCTTATAATTTTTGTACATCTGAATGATAAGTTTTGAACTGAGTATTCCAGTTTTGTAGGTATTTGTTCCAAGCACATAATTTTCGAAAGGCTGCATGACAGAATAAATGAGCATAAAATATTGTTCTTGTTTTTAAAGTTTGACAAAAGCTATCGAAGGCCAAAGTGCTGCACAATGACCACAATCAGAAATTAAATTGCATTAAATAACATAAATTAAAAAATAAAATAAAATTCAAAAAGATACAATATAAAAAAATCGGCTGTTAAAAATGCTTGCATTTATTGACTTCGGATTATAACGCTTTTTATCCTGTTTTCTTGTTTTTGCACATCTGAATGATAAGTTTGAATTAATTATTTCAATTTTGCAGGTATTTGTTCCATGCACACAATTTTCTAAAGGCTGCATGACAGAATAAATGAGCATAAAATGTGCAAATAATATTCTTTTTTTTTAAAGTTTGACAAAAGAAATCCAATTCAATCCACTTTATTCATAGAGCAAAATTTTGAGAACAGTGAAGATTACCAAAGTGCTGCAGAGTAACTACAATCAGAAATAAAACTGCATTAAATTAAATAAAATAGAGGTTGAAACAAACAATAAAACTACAGTAGACTTAATAAGCACATAAAACAGAAAAAGTTCAAATTCAACAATGTATGATAATATTAATAATATTAATAATAAATCAGCTTTTAAAATGGCTGCAGTTGTTGGTTCCTGATTTGATCACTTTATTTTCTCTTTTATTATTTATAATTTATATTTATAAATGAATATTCCAATTTTGTAGGTATCTGTTCCATGCACATAATTTTCTAAAGGCTGCATGACAGAATAAATGTGCATAAAATGTGCAAATATTGTCCTTTTTCTGAAGTTTGGAAAAAAACCCAAAATCTAATCCACTTAAGAGATAGAGCAGCATTTTGAAAACAATGAAGTTTACCAAAGTGAAAAGAGAGATGGAAACGAACCATAAAAGGCAACTATGGGAGAGTTATAAAACATAAAATACAAAAAAAAGTTAAAGTTAATAAATGTATGATAGTATTAATAACAATAATAATAATAATAATAATAATAATAATAGTAATGCACTAAAAAAAGAAGTAATTGTCCAGTCAACAATACAAAACCCCTCATATTGTTCCAAAACATGTTTCTATGACTTTAACAGCAATGGAAGATCTGATCAAGTATTAAAAGATTAATTGCAATAATTATTTATGTATGACTTTTTCATCTTTACATGTTTTACTTTATATTAAGAATTCAAAAACAGTTTCTAAGTATTCAGATCAAATATTGAATCGGTAAGTTTGTTGTTTGCCTGCAGAAGTAAATCAAACCCAGTCTTACCTTTCAGTGATGTCATGTTGAGACTCACCTTCACTCTCACAGTCCAGGGTTTAAATATCCTGATGGTGATGAATCTCAAAAACAAGTAACTGATTACCATCAGGCTCCTCCCCCACGCCAAGGCCCAAACCTTTTTCACTCACCTCTGGAGTGATCTGGTATTTCCGGTCCTTTGGCACTGACTGTCCTTTCTGTCATAAACCAACCTCCCACATGCAGCAGTGGGAGGGTTGGTTTGAGTCAGAGTTTGATTGAGCCTGAGATACTGGAAATCACCAAGAGTGATTATTTTCCTCGCCGTGTACACGTGTTGAAAACCACAGTTAAACTTTAATTTGCTTCTGTTGAAATAAATTACTGGGCTGGGCTTTCATTCACATGTGCTAGTATTTTAACCAGTTAATTATTGTTATATAAACTTGATTCTGAATTCCCGAAACCAATGATAAAAGAAGTCTCAAAGGAAAAACCAAAGAAAAGTTATATTCTTTGTGTTTGGTGCCGGGTCAGGGGCTGGGACTGCGTCCTTTTTCATTAGTTCTTTCTTCCATCACTTGTCTTCCCGTGACATATTAGAGGCTCTGTATTCAAGTCTTTGTAAAAAAAACAAAAAAACAAACAACAAAAAAAACATGTTTAATTTCATTTTTGGTTAAATTATGATTAAGATTTATTTGAAAATATAAAACCACAAGTGTGCAAGTATTAAGGCAGTTTGGAGCTTAATAAGGACTTCTTTTTAATAAAATACAAACAAAAAAATTGAGATTAAATTGAAATTAAATTAAAACGAAATATAATTAAGATAAATCATTACCAAACGACTTTTGACAAGGGCAATGATTTGGTGCTTTACAATGACTGATTGTTGAAAACACCCTTGTACCTGTAAAGGTCAAAGGTCAGGCTTTGAATTTTTAAATATAGTGGATTGGACTGGATAACTATGACGGAGGATTAGGGCCACGTGAAAAAAAAGTATGTTTAAAAGAAAAAAAAGTAAAATTAAAAGAATAAAGTCGTAAAGTTACGAGAATAAAGTAGAAAAATTCTGAGAATAAAGTCTTAAGTTATGAGAATAATCTCATAAAGTTACAAGAATAAAGTCGAAAAGTTACGAGAAAAAAGTTGAAAAGTTACAAGAATAATTTCATAAAGTTACAAGAGAAAAAAGTCATCTCGTAACTTTACTTCTTTTTTTTTAAACGTACCTTTTTTTTTGTTTGTTTGTTTTGTTTTTGTTTTTTTCATGGCCCTAGTCCTCCAACGTAGGTAACAGACATATTAGCAAACCATGTTTTTCAAGGAATAATACTGAGGCTCTTTAGGTTCGGCTCTGTTTCCTGCCCCCGCTTAATGACTAAAAACGAATCTGAACACGTTGTAGCTGCTCCATCACACATAGTGCAATCTACAAATGTACCAGATCTTAACACATAAGACTTCAACGTTTTTTTTTCTGCGTTGAAAGTTTCATTTTTACCCTGGCAGAACATCGCTGTCGTTTTGCTTGAATTTCTCAAGGAAGTGAAAGTCGTTTTTCAGGGTTAAACATTTTCTCTCTGAAGGTTGCACAAAGAAAACTTCACACTTCAAAAACAGTCGCACGTCAGAGAAAACATTTGTCTTCAAGTTAATGATAGACATGACAGAAAAAGACGTAAATGGAATTATTTGGGTAAAGAGTCTTTTGGATAATTTGCCCACTGCACGCTTCTCACAGGAAAAATACTCAGAGCTTTGGCTTGAAAAAAATGTCAGGTACTTCAGGATCTAAGTTAGAGACATAATACTGAAATTCAGGGACAGTGTTTGATATATCAGAGCGCAGGTACATGTGGGTGCACTCGTTATTTAAGGATGTTGTTTAAAAAATAGCGTATCATTTTATTTGTGATGGATGACATGGTGCAGAAAGAAACAGAAAAAAACGTATTTTGATCCTCATTGACTGGACCTTGGCTGGCATTTTGCTGGAGGGGGAAAAATGAAATCAATTAATCAATCAATCAATCTTTGTTTGTATAGCTCCAGTTCATAACAAGTGTTATTTCGAGGCATTTTACAATAGAGCGGGCAGAAGCCATACTCTTCATTGTATAGATAAACATATATGCATATATACGCATACAAATAAATATATATTTGTATTAGGGCTGGGGCGATATGGTCTAAAAAAAAAATCCCAGATTTTTTCCACAACACTCAATTAACTAATAAACACTGAAAGCTGAGCTGTTTTAACAGTATATTAACATGAAACCCTCTGATAAGTATTTATTCACATTTAAAAAACAAATATTAGCCTAAACATGTGCTTGTTCAAAAGCTGACAGGGCATACCATCGTAAAAACTGTACATTTCCAGTATTTATATGTTCAAACATTGCAATGACTTACAATTGGAGTAAGTTGAGGAAAAAAAATATTGATTTTTAATTTTTAAATCTTCTGCAGAAAATAATTTGAATTAATCATTTTAGCCCTAATTTGTATATACACATAAATACATCCAGAGATGTATCCATTCAGGCAGATAAAGGGACTAAAATCACATTTGTCTGTGCTGAATATAGACTTAATCAATTGACCTTAATTTATATAGCACCATATTTATCTTTGTTGAATATAAATGTATTTAAGTTAAACCCCTTGAGATATGGCATCTCATTTTCAAGAGGGTCCTCATGTCTATATGGCTGTAAAGATAGTTACTATGGCTGAATAATCAATAAAATCATGGATAGAGAGATCAATATAATGTTAAAATTAATATCTATAATAAATATTATCTGGGGAGGATTAATATAGCAGCATCAAGCTGAACTGTATCTGTCTCTGGCTCTGGTTATCACTGATGTGGAGGCATCAAAATATTCAGTAATTAAATAAAAATATTAAAAATTCAAACACAGAGTCTGGATTTAATATTCGTAATCATTTCAAAACAGTATTTGCACAATGACACGTACAGTCGGAAGTCACATATCTGACCCACATCTACCTAAAAGATGTCATCTTTAATCTGATTTTTATGCAGCACATGTCAAAAACACTCATCGAAACACACGCAGTCAGAACAGATAATGAATCATAAACACTCACGTACATGTGCATGAGCATAAGACTCACAAATCTCCTTCTGTCTGTGTGTAATAGATTAATGACTCATATCTGTGACTAATATTCTGATGGGCCTCCAGCGTACCTTGGCTGCTTATGTTGTCTTTTGTTTTATTCAGTATATACTTATCCTATTTTTACGTGCCGCTTTTGTTTTTGTTTAAGGATTGTTTTTGTCAGCTTGTTGTGACTGTTCATGAGATTAGCGATGCCTCTTATCATTAAACAACATCATGTAGAGTTCTTTCTGCACGTGTCCACCTGCTTAAATGCTAGAAAAATGAAGACGAATAACATGTTTGTTTTCTGACCTTATCCGTCCATCAGCCTTGTGACTGTGGAGTTGTCAAGGAGTTTTACAAATGTTGTAAAAATTATCATGTAGGACCAGGAACAAATCTGAAATTTGGATGATTAGATGTCAGCAGGGTCTTTTCCCAACACTCAGAGTTATTTGTAATATTTTTGCATAAAACAAACCCTTTGTTGCAGTGTGCCACAAAATCTAGAATAATATTCACCTTCAATATGATTATATTAAAACTAGTTTTACTATTAACTCTTAAAATGGAAAAGCTCACATTGATTCAAATATAAAGCAATGCACAATTAATATGACTACAAATGATAATACCAAATAGGTCTATATAGTTATTTTATTTAGTTTTTGTATAAAGTTATTGTACAGTGTAAATGTAGCTTATGTATAGAGTTATTGTATGCAAACTTTGTGGTATTTAGGTTGTTTTATTAGATTAGATTAGATAATACAGAACTATATTTATCTCTTGGGAAGACTCCTTCAGGGAAATTAAGATTCCAGTAGCGTTGTATTGTACAAAGGTATAAAAGAAAATAGGATATCTAAAGGTTTAAAACAATAAGCAGATATAAAATCTATAGATGTACATATATACATTAATACATCTAAGTAATAAAAATCAAATTAAAATGAAAATAAAATAAAAAAAAATAAAAATAAAGAATAAAAAAATTCAATATGGCTGCTAGCTGGGTACTTCTACTACTACTACTGTCCCTTCCTGTCTTCAGTCTTGATGTTTAGAGATTGATGTTGATTGTTGTATTTGTAATTTATTACTTTCATTATTATTTTTATTCACTTATTTACAGGATTTTTTAGTGGGGGGTAAGGGTAATTATATTGTATTTCATTTTTTTGTATTTATTTGTAATTTGTTGAGCTGGTAAATTAGTTGACATGTTATCTTATAAATTAAAGACAATGGTTAAAAAAACAACACTATTCAATATCTTTTGTAAGCGCATGTTAATTTCCAATGAAGGGGGGGTTGGGGTGGGGCATATAAAATCTTGCCCAGGGCCCCACATTGGGTAGGGCCAACTCTACTTTTTTGGCCCCTTTCACACCAATTTCTGGGAAACTTCCAAGCGTCAGCCTCCGGGGCTGAAATGGAGGCTCAAGCAGAAGCTGTAGTACCTTGAGCGTCCACTTGAGGCTGGCTGCAGCAACCCTGGAGGTGTTATGACTGTGTGCAGAAAAATAATGGTTTTAATGGTCTAAACAAACGTCTTGTAATCGGCTTGCGTCTAAATATATAAAACATCTTTTAGCTTTCACTGTATGGGCTGTGAATTTCTACATCCTACCTGTTTTTTACTTTAATTTTATTTTTTGGGTTTAGAGGTGTGCCTCTGTTGTCTGCATTGGCCACTTCGACCCTGCAGACAACCACTCTTGCAATTCAGTTCATTGACAATCACAAAAAAGTATGAACGTACGCTTGAAGATAAGAGGAACATTTTAAATACTAACTTGATGTGATGTTTTCCTAATACTGAGAAGCTGCAATGTCACTAACAAACATTTCAAGCAGGAAGACCAATGAGTATTCATTAATTTATTAATGCATCACAGTCACCCCTCATCCATTTGTCTCACCTTCTTTGTCTTCTTAAACTGAGCCGTTAACTCTCTTTGGGGCGTTGGTGGTGTCGTCTGATTGTGCGCTTGGTTGGTAATTGGCAGGTTGCATGTTAGAGCCCACCTGTGAGCTTGGGCAAGATGGATTTCTTAACAGTAATAGATAGGGCAGTTTTGCACATTTTTGACAATAATTTGTCTAACAATGTTGGAAATGCCTTGGCGAAGGTTTGAGGTACTTCTAGTCTTAGCATGTTAAACTAAACAATTATAACCAAAATTAAGTTTAACCCTGCCGTTGGCTTCACTACCCCTTTAAGAATATGTAGACAATATAATGTAGTCCAATTGCCAAAGACCAACTAATTACAAGACACACTGTACATTTATTATTTATCCAAACATATCAAATAAATAACTGTTAAATCAAATCAAGATACATCCTGCTGTTGGCCTCACTACTCCTTTAAGTATATATAGGAAGCACAATGTATTCTAACTGCCAAAGACATACTTATCACAAAATACACTGCACCATTAAAATTTACATAGACATGTCAAATAATAAATGACCTCAACATATTGTCCTGCTGTTCGCCTGACTATCCACTTTGAGTGAATGTAGACAACACCATGTAGTCTAATTGACAAAGACATACGAATCACAAAACACATTGCACCATTAAAATTTACATAAACATGTCAAATAAATGACTTGAAACTGAAATTATGATACATCCTGCTGTTGGCTTCACTAGCCCCATAAAGTAAATTTAGACAACACAATAGAGCCTAATTTCCAATGACACACTTACCACACAACACAGTGCACAACTATCATTTTTACAAACATGTAAAATAAAAAAATTACCTCAAAGTTTCATCCTGCTGTTGGCCTCTCTACCCCCTTGGAGTGAATGTAGACAACAAAATGAAGTCTATTTGACAAAGACACACTTATCATGTAAAATAAATAAATGTTAACTGAAACTATATCTCCTCTGCTTAAATTATAATAAAATTAATTTAAATTAATTTAATATTTAGGAAATTAGCATAACACAATGTTGATGCAACAAAGTTGTAATATTAGCTAACTAGCATTTGAATAAACCCAATACTGAACACTACTGCTGATTTAGTACCTTAATTGTGCCACTAACTCTGCAAAAATATGACCTGAATCAAGATGTTCAAAGCTTTGACCTTGTTTTTGGTCTGAGGAGGTTAATGTCTTTGTCTTTGTGTATGATCTCAATCCGGAAACACATGAGAAAACAAAACAAATAAGCTGTAAAAGTAATAAACATAGGGAGAGATCAACTAAACATGTGACTGCACCAGAGTGTTCATTAAAATCCACTTGTCAACAAGTCCATAAAATATGATTTACGACCCCAAGGTGCATATGGACTATTCTTAATTAGATATCTGGTGACAGTCGTGCACTTTGTCACATTCACACTCTACTGGGTCAAACTTAGGTTTAATTGAAGAAATGACAAGAATTAAGCAAAAACTTTGAACCATTTCATCGAATAACAAAGTCCAATGGAAACAGATCCAGAAAGGACCTTTCTTCAAAGCTCAAATAGGTCATTGGAGTAAATGGGTCTGTTTACATTTGTCAGTTCCTTTGCAACCAACTTAGGTTGATGATTCAGGAGAGCATATCTGTCCATATTCCCAAAGCAGACCTTTTGTCAGTAGTTGTTCTGATTGACGAATAATGCCACTTCCTTGAATTTTGGTGCCATTATTGAGTAATTTAGACAATATACTTTTGGTTAATGGTATAACAGAAGGTCATGAAAAGGCCTAAAAAACCCTTCCACATGAAACCTAAGACTTGTGGAAGGGTCTAGACTTGATCTTTACCTGGGGCTTTAAACTACCAAACCCTGAGCACAGAAGTCACAGGCCAGCATTATAGGATGCTTAGTGTTGTGACAATTTCAATATTTTACGAGTCTACGAAAACTGGGTGGTGTTGTGTTATAAATCTTTGAGGCCTCACAGCTCACGTCTCTCCAACCTTGACCTAGTTTGCCTCCAGGCTGCCTTTGTCTCAGACTGAAATAAAAACAAATCCAAAATACTTCTTTTACATTCGCCTCTCTTTCATATCCTAATCTCAACTGTCAATAAATGTCGAAACCTGAAGCAACAGAACTGAGTGTAACTTTAATTCATCACATTCCATTTAGAAAAACAAGATCCAAAAACCTTTTTATTCGCTGAATGGATTATTGTTATGTATGCTGTCTGGATAATCGAAATCAATAATGAAGATATGAGCCAGCAAATCCTTTCAGTTTATTCTCAGGGGGGGCTTCATTGCCCTGAGGTTTTCTTCTTAAAAGAGGTGAACTTAAATCAGCAAAGTTCAGTTTTCAGCCAAAGTGACAGCAGATTAAAAGTTTAAACCTCCAACTTTGTTTACTGACTCTGCTGTTTAGGATGGGAATCTTATTATAAGGCCATTTCAGTCAACCAATCAATTGATCAAACTTTACTTGTATAGCACTTTTCATACATAAAAGAAGAAATAAAAAATGAAAATAAATAAAAAAAATTACAATAAAATAAAAAGTAGAAGATTGAAGACAATGAAAATACAAGATCCTACCAACCTGAGCTATCCACATCCAGCACACACTCACTTACAAAAACACACAAAGATATTAAGAAAAGATTCTAACAGAAAAGGGCTGGGGAAATGCTATCTTGAATTAAAAATGAGGAAAAACAGGAGCTAAGACAGCACTTAAAAAAATACGCTCCCAGTGGGCAACGACGCACGCCATCAGTCAGAGCAAAGCCGCTGCGCAGACAAAACTTTGTGGAGATCCAGATTTAGACTGAATATTAAAGAGTATAATGTGGGTATAAAAGGGTTGAGAGACCTTTTGTCCTTACCATTTATTTTGTCTTGTGTTATATTTTTCCGATAATTTTTAATTCATTATCGCTGATACCAATACCGATATTTCTGGTCAAGAGCACAAGTTCTGTACTTCACAAAAATGGAGGTGTTTCTTTCGGTGTTACAGTATTTTTTTTGTGAGGAACAGATTTAAAACAAGAAAAACACCATTTAACTATACGACAGATATGTGTGGGCAATAAATCGGCAGTTAATATCTGCAAAAATGTCAATATCTGCCAATACTGATACTTAACTCTTTAGGTTGATATCGGCCAATACTGATAGCAAACCGATAATATTGTGCATCCCTACTCATAATTGTTTCTTTTTATCAGTTTGTATGAGTCCATTGGTATGATTTGTGGAATAACATTTGGTAAGGCCTAGCCTAAATCTTTCCTAAAAGGGAGAGAAGGGACAAGACGGCAAACCAGTGCTTGGTTCTGTCAGTTTTCTCAGTTTAATTTAGGATAACACAAACTTTTTATACAGTGTGACAAACAGTGACGTGTTAAAGTCTTTTACCCTTTATCCTGCACCCACATGTGGACAGCAAGATAAAGACTCAGTTGCTTTATGTGACCATTCTCAACTACAATTAGATTAAATCAGAGACAATTATTTATTTAAAATTTAGTAGATCACTTCTGTAAAGTACTTGTCTGTGCATATATGATAGAATATAATCGATGCTTTTTGGGAGTTGTGGCCTATTTTGCACTGGTTTAGTTAAACAGGTTTAAAAACAAAACTACCAAAAGCTGTGATCCAGTTGATACCAGCTGAAACAGGACTTTACTTCATTGTTGTTGTCTTCAGTATCTGACACATGAAGCTAACCTTGCATGACATGAAATCAGTCAGGGTGTCAAAACATTCAGCTCACATTTTCTCTCTGACAAGTTCACCTGCTACAGCCTGTGGTTTTTTATGTGCAAGAAAAACCTGCAATTCAGCATACTACAGGAACTTGATACATTTTAACCCACTTTGTTTTTACTGGTATTTTCTATTGACTCTGCCTTAGGTTTCCATTTATTTAAAAATCAAGTTTAGAAGATTGTTTTAAGCTTTTCCTGAATAGAGTAAAAAGTTTCACTTCTGTGGTGTAAAATACTTCATCACAAATAATCAACATTTCACCTGACAGAGTATTGGAGCCATTTTAGAAACAAAACAAAACAAAGCATAACAAAACCTTCAACCTTAAGCCTTTAAAATGAGATCCCTATCATTGTAAAAGTACCTGGTTAATCCTGTTAATTAGGGACTTCAATCTCATTAATTAACAGATTTTATGTTGACTTATAATGTGAATTATTGACTTTAATCTTGTGAATTTTCAACTTTAAAGGGTTAGTTCGAGTTTTTAAAGTGACATTGCTCGAGGTCCATGGCAGTAGTAAATTTGATCGACTTCCTGAGCTTCGTCCCTCAGGAGAAATAGGCAAGTTCAGACGCTAGGCAATATTCAGCAGTCAATGGGGCCACTGAAAGCCTTGTAATTTCCCAATTTATTGGGCCGGTTGTTTTATTGACAGTAACATTTATAAGTGCCACAAGACTCAAGCAACCCTACTTCAAAATCCCAGAACTATCCCTAAACAGGGTACACACATAAAGATTATCGGGCTGTTTTTGCCTCGACTTTGCCCCTTCCAGACCAAGGACGACAAACGCCAGATTATCTTATGTCTTATAAGATTATCCTATAAGATTATCCTGTGGTCTGAGGTGTGTTAAGACTGAATTTGTCCTGATAATCAGCTCCTAAACAGGTTGGGCCAGCAATTGTAAATATTTAACTTGTTCAATGTTTACAACCATCAAATCCTCATGTGTGGGGAAAGCCAACAACTCCCAAGTCAAGACTCCATGAATTGTGACGTGAATGTAGCCAAATCAGAACGAGTCGACTGAGGAACAAGGAAGCAGGCGTAAATAAGAGGTCCTCAGAAAAGGAGGACCAGCTCATGTGTTCATGCTTCAGGATTTTATCCAAAGTCTTTTCTTTTTTCTAGTTCTGGATTTTTTCTGTCAAAAAATAGTCCCAAGACCATCATCATTCCCTCTTCTCATATGTTGTCTTCCATGTTGCGTGTTGCGTTTTTCTGGTTGTTTCTATGTTTCTTCTTCTTCATTTGTTAGATCATATTTGGTCAGGCAAGATTTCTGGCTTGGAGGACTAGATTCTAGATCAGTGGTGTGACAGAATCATTACGTGTGTTGTGTGCTGTGTTGAGATTATCGGAGCATTGAACAGTTTTGATCGTACTGTGTGTGGTGTGCTTCGATAATCTCAACACAGCATACCACACACAGTACGATCAAAACTGTTCAATGCCTGATTTTTATCTTCATGTGTGGGTTACTAACAGATAAAATTCTCGTCAGATTTAGTAAGTGAGTGAACATTCGGTCCTTGAAGGTAATGTCTTTGAAATTGCAAACTCCTTATCCAACAAACAAACACACACATTAACACACCTGTAAAAAGAAAGAGGGATGTTTGAATGTGTTTGCCTCAGTATCAGGTCACACAGATTCTCTGTATTCATGTTCAACAAGCGAGACGTTTCTTTGTTTCCTTTGAGGGACCGTGAAAAAATGTGTGACAGAGTCATGAAAAGAACGCACAAAGGCCTCGACAGTTCCAGCCTTTGTCAACAATACAAACGTATCATCTTCATCATCGTGCAACAACACTGGTCTTTGTGTCTCATGGGTGTTTGAACATGAAGTTCTGACATTAAGATCAGATCTTCAGAACAGAATGTCCCTAATCTGATTGTCCTTATCTGTACCAGACTTAGGTCCTGGAAAAGGAAACTTATTTGTTTCTTTAGATAAAAGTGTGTGACTAAGGTTAGTCGCTCCATGTCATCGCAGAGAGGCTCAGCAGTTTACAGTTTGTGATACGAGACTGTCCACTTAGACTGTGACGTACCTCAACATGAAACTGCAGGGAATCCAGAGATTTAACCATCATCACCGTTCATAAAAACATCACATATTGAGTGGCCAGAAATGAGTGATGGGCAATACCAAAATGTTTTCAAATCGGTATGATACCAATACTTTAATTTTTTTTTATACCCATGATACTGATACCAATCATCAGCTCAGATGCACGCAGCTTAAAAATATCCTGTTTTAAGTGACCATTAGCACATAAAGGAAACAAAACAAAACAATTACATTAAACATGAAGGCCTATTTTGCATTGATATATTAATCCTTTTAAATTACACAAAACAATTTTGTTTAAGAACCAAAAATGGACAAGTATAGCACACACAACATATTCAGAAAATTATAAAACTCTGAAGAAATACATACGAAACTAAACTGCAGGGCACATGAGCAAACCACCATGGAAGTGCTTGTAAGTATGTCAACAAAACATCTTATAATTTCAAAAATTACATGAACTGTTGATCTTAGTCTCAAAATGAACAACATAACGTGTTAAAAAAAAAATTAGAGTCACAACAAGCACACAGAAATGTTTGGAGTTGCTGGAGAGTTCATCTGATGACTATAGGAAGAGGCAGGCTAAGACTTCCCATTGACTCCCAGTGTCTAAGCTAAGCTAATTAGCAGTGGGCTAGCAATGCCCGTTTCTTCCTTGTTACTGCACGCACAGTTGAAAGAATGGTGTCTATCTGCTTGTCATGGTTTCGGGGTTAAGACAAGACATGAAAACAAAAAAATTGTTGGCGTATCCCTTTATAAATGATCTGCAATACTGTTCGAAGTTTGATGTTTGTTCTTTTGTAAGACTTTCAAGCCTTTTTAGCTCATAGTAATCGTATGTTAATTCTTTAAGTGCTTTTTCAAGTGAATTTTTTTATTTGAACAGATTTATTAGATTAAGTTTTCAAATTTACTGATGTCTTTTACAGAATCAGTCAGGAATAAGACAATTCTTCACAGATTATATGTTTTTAACCCACGTGAACTCTTAACAATTGACAAAATAACCTGCACATTTTTGCATTTTTAACAGCGAGCAAGAGTTTTTGCCCTCAAGTTTTAAGGATTACACACAAGGAAGTTCAGATTTTTGTTGCTGTGTTATCAAAACAGATATCTGACTCTTGTTTGTGACAATGATTTTTAAGATGATTTGGTCAAGACTCAAGACAATCTCCAGGCCTTTCTTTTGCTCCTATGTGGTAATATCCTTGTATGCAGATGACATCATTGAATATCATTAATCCAGATGCCTAATAATGACTGTTTAGTTTTAACACATCGCATTAGTCATGTTCAATTTCTGTTGTTTTGTAAGAGTTACTTTGGCCAAAGATACATTGTCCACTTGTTAGTTTCTTTGTCATTGTTTAGACGAACAAGATGACTCTGATTCCATTCTGGCTGTGATCCGAAAACAGACGGGAATTTTTTGTTGATTTGGTAACATTGCATGATAGGCCACATTTTCAATAATAAGTTACCTGATGTCAGAAATGCCTCGGCAGAGTTTTTTGCTCTCTCAGCACTTATACACTGATGACATTTCGAAATTAGGAACCAAATTTGCTATAAAATCGTTACAGAACGCCTAGAACCAAGACAAGGCATGCCAGAATGTTTAATTCCGGTTGCCATTGACAATTCATTCATTCATTCACTGTTTTCTTGTGTATTTTATGCATATGGTGGATAAGATTGATTTTTATATTGTAATCCTTGACTATTTTTGATTATTTATTTATCCTCTATTTATCTGCTTTACCTTGACTATTCATCATTACTGATTATTTTATCTCCAGCACTTAAATGACTGAATTCACTTTATGGAGCTGCATCCCATTCTTTAGCCTCTGGCTTTTCGTGGTTTAAGTGCCTGTACTTTTCACTTGTGCTCAGGATTTCACTTATGCCTGTATGGTGTGCTGATGCCTGTTGCTAACCAAATCACTGTTATATATCCCCACAAACATGAGGCCTCTATAATGGCAGTAATGTAACAATTAAGGGCGATTTGTGACAGTAACTTTGCCGACCCTCAGGTTAGCCTCGACTGTCAGAAACTCTCCCTTGTAGGCTCAACTTTTGCATCTCTGTTCATGGTCAACAAAGCTTCACCTCTGGCTGTTGGGCTGGAAATTCTTCTGATATTTGCTGCTGATATTTTACATTATATACTGGCACTTAGTTTGTTGAGTTTTTGCATATCAATTTTAAATCAAGAGTAAAAGCTCCATCAATAGGGTTGATTTTCGGTCAGCAGGTCGGTAAAACAGTGTGCTGTAGTTTTCAAAAGGGCAGATCAATCTTGATTTTCCTGTTGGCATAAAAAATATTTTGCATATATTATAAGTATAATCAAAAATACTGCTTTCATTTATTCTTACATGTAGGTATCAATATTTGTATCAGCTAAAAGAAGTGTAGTAATGTCAGTGCATCAGATATCGGCACAGTTTGGAGTTAGAGCTTCGAAAGGGGATGGGGGCATTTTGAGCTGTCACTCTACCTCCCAATACTCTATCATCTTCATGAGCGAGTAAGGGGAGGTGGATCAATGGACAGAACTGAGAAGAGAAATGAAAAAAGAAAATCAATGGCTCTCCTTGAACTTCATGTTGGCCCTTAACAGGCATCACTCATTCTCCTCTAAATCCTCTGACTGAAATGACATCCCCAACTAGTTTTTGCAACTTCTGTCCTAAAATCTAACCTCTGGCCTTGACTGACAAAATGAAGAAAGTCCTGGCTGACCTAAAACTTTGAGTTATGATGCCTGACAACTCAAAACAATCATACCTAAAAAGAAATGCCACGCTGCAGATCAGGTATCCAGCCCGACAGACTTAATTATCCTGCTGTGCGGGTTTGCCTGGGGGGAAGACTTGACTCAGAAAGGATTAAACAAAAGACGTGACAGTGTTTGACATTGTCATGGCACTTTGTTGCCTTTGTATTGATGCTATTTCTGCTTGTATGAACCTGAAAGCTTTGCAAGTGCTTTTCTGTTTTGACTTAACCAACTTTTTTGCAACAACCTCCTTAACCATATTTGGCATGGAGATGTTTTTTTTATGATTCTGTGTTATTTTACAAAGCTTGAAAGGGTTTTTGGTGTCATAACAATAGTTTAGGTTAAATGGGGAGTTGAAGAAGTTAAACCCTAATACTAAGCAAGATAGCTGTGTTAGCATAAAGAAATCATACCGGGGTTCCTCAGGGTATACTTTTAAGACATTTCATTATTTGAGGGTTTGTTAACCCTGAAGACAGAGTGTGTTTAAGAAGTGGTATTTCTAGTTCTGTCAGATTTTATATTTATATATTTGAAAGCAGTGTTATTTTCGTCATAGTTTTTGCCAACAGCCTTTCTTTCCCCTGATGAAAGCTGGACAGTAACTCATAAAAACAAGTGCACACGGACAAAACTAAATTAACCGACATTTTCATCAACAAATAAAAACTAGACTCAAATGTTTGGCAGAGACTAAATCCAATCAGACCTAATTTCGTCGTGTAGAAAGTAGGGACAAGTCAGAAATATATACAATCACAGCTACCTTGGTTGTGTGGAAAGGTTGGATGAGTTAAGAGGGACATCCAACCACAAGTGCCTTAGCTTCATGGTGATGGGATAAGTTGGGGAGTGATCCAATCAGAGCTCCTCTCTTTATGAATTGATATATTGATGTAGAGCAGGTTCACTGTTTGTTGTCAGTTCTGGTATTGTAACTGAGATGCTCTGCCAGGTAGCCTAAATAATAAAATGCATCTAACAAAAAAAAGTTAAATATGTTTCTGTTAATTTGTACATTCAAACTTTACTAGCATTCAATAAAGGGTTATTAGGTGTTTCATTTTATCCAAGTGTAAAACATGACATCAGAAATTCAAGGAAACATAAAAAAGGCCTTACCCTTTACACTTCATATTTTAGTTGACTAAATTTACAGTAGAATTCCTTGACTAAAATGTTTTGGAATGTCATCAACTAAAACTAGACTAAAATTAAAACAATGTAGATGACTAAATTATGACTAAAACTGAAAGATAGTTTAAGCAAAAGACTATAACTCAAACTACATTAAAAACTGCTGTCAAAATTAACACTGTTGGAAAGTATTGTGTTAAATTGATTGTATTGCAGACAACATTATAAAGGATTTTATATTTGATCAGATACATTTGTAATGTGAGTTTAGTTTGAAGAGCAAAAGCAGCTTATGTGAAATTTTGTCAGAAAAAGTCAGTTTAATTGTAAAGATACTTCATATTTGGGCTGAAATTTTTTTTCCCCTGTGATTATTTATTTAAATTTTTAGCTTGTTAAAGATCCTATAGGGACATTTTGTGCCATTCAGTTCACAGGACAAGAACATTAAACTGTTTTATCCAATGTTCGTCAAAAATATGAGCATTTATTCAATGTGATCAGGCTCAACTCTACTGAGAGGAAGGAGTGCTTCACCCACATGGCAAATCAAGTTCAGCAGTGTTTCATTAGCATTGTTATCGCCAAATGCAGTTGGAATATTTTTTTGATCCTAGCAGGGCGCAATCACAAACTTCAGTGAAAATCAGTTAATCACTCCACACTACAAGAAGCTGGTAGTATTATATTCAAGCAAACAGCACTCATTTTCTGAAGGCTGGACTACTGTAACTCTCTCCTCCCTGGTATGAATAAAAAATCCCTTTCTCGCCTCCAATTAGATCAGAATGCAGCAGCTCGGCTTTTAACTGGTTTTAGTAGACGGCATCACATCACTCCAATTTTAGCCTCCCTCCACTGGCTTCCTGTCTGTTTTAGAATTTATTTTAAGATTTTATTGATTACTTTTAAGGCACTCTTGGGCCTGGCCCCCAGCTATATCTCAGATCTATTGATACCTTACGAGCCGGCCTGCAGCCTCAGATCCTCTGGCGAAGGTCTCCTGGTCGTTCCAAAGACGGGACTCAAAACTAAAAGAGGACAGAGCTTTCTCCATCGGGGCTCCACTGTTTTTAAAAAGTGCTATACAAATAAAGTTATTATTACAAACGGCAGCGTGATGGGCTAAATCATGTTACTGATATAACACATCCTGCGATGGGACTATTGCGCATGCCCACATTGAAATTGCGATGATATAACGATAAACTGTCCAGCCCTACAGTATGTGTGACATAAGTGGGACACTGTCGAGAAAATTAAAAGGAAGAGATAATGAGGCACTTTTTGGTGTAACAATGGGCTCACAGTGGCCCTCAGCCAACGTCTTACCTCTCCTGTTTAGATCTTATGTAACAAATGAACACTTGAGAAAAGATGTTTGAAATGTCTTGAACAACCAGTCACACTGAAAAACTGATACGTCTATTTATGTGCACAGAAGTGTGAAAGCCACTGCGCAGATGCCTCTTGTATGTGTAATCTTTCATTTAAAACATGCTTGCTCAGTTTTCTGTCTGGATATTTTATAACTAAGCTTGTGATGGTTAATTATTTAGGCTTTTTGCTCATATAAAACTGCTTACAGCTTTACAGTAATAGTGTTAAAAGTATTTTTAATTTTGTTCATCATCTTAGTCTGCCATTTTGTTACAGAAGTTTAGTTGAAGCTGGTTTGTATTTAAAGTTTTTCAAAATGTTACATAAAATCTTGGAAACTTGCATCTTCAGATTTATTTTTATTTATTTATTTTACACAGTTAAAGAAAGACAATTCACATAAAACATATTTTAAAAAGCATGTATGTGGGAGTGGTAGAAGCCTGTAAATGGCTAATATGAACCCACCCCAAGAGACAATGGAAGGTTAATGCTGAACCACCAAAAATAAAATATTTCACATCAGATATAAAGTGCAACAATTTCTTTCAAAGAAACATAGAAAAAAGTAACAGTAAAGAACAAGGAAGGAAGAACGATAAATAAATTACAATTTAATAGGAAGGTGGATACTGCTCCTGTTTGTTAAAGTCATCAAAAATTCCTTAGTCTGATTTTATACATGGGCAATGACAGAGGAAGCATTCAAATAAGTATATTTTTTCCACAAGTTAACGTCCTGATATTTAATTGAAAATTGATGAAGAGATGTTTTATTTAAGAGAACATAAATGTTGCTAGCTTGCCCAATTGAATAATTATGAAATTTTGAATTACTGACAAAATAATTTTGTAAACAAACAGGTAAATCAAAAATAAACTGGAGATTAAGACCACCTCATACATAGAAGTGCTCCAAGAGCATAACCTCTGCTTTTCAACATTGTCAAAAAAGTCGTTGCCAAAAAAAAAAAAAAAAGGAAAACTGCATGATCTCGCAATGTCAAAAAATCAGTTAGAAAATTCCTGGACCTGCATCCATGTTCGGATCACCACCATAATCTTATTACTTCTTCCTATTGCCATGTCCAACATTTTCTGAAAATTTCCTGAAAATCCTTCTCAGAACTTACTGAATTATTGACAAGAATGTGGAAACTGTCCTATCTTGCAATGGTAACAAATCCTTAAAGGGATATGCCAACATTTTTTTTGTTTCGTATCTTGCCTTGCTCCTGAGTCCATGACAAGCAGATAGACACCATTCTTTCGACTGTGTGTACAGTAACAAGTAAGAGACAGGCAGAGCTTGCCTACTGCTAATTAGCTTAGCTCAAACACTGGGAGTCAGTGGGTAGTGTTAGCCTGCCTCTGCCTACAGTCATCAGATAAACTAGGGCTGTTGCCTTGTGTACAATATTTGAAAGTCTGTTCCAGCATGAGGGTAAAAATCTGTACTTGAACTGTAAATAAACTGAAAGTGAACAGTTCTGTAACACATTAAGGTACTTGGAGCAGTTAACCGCCAATGCAACAGAGGGCACTCCTAGTCAAACCCTACCATCTATGCACTCATGCTGCTCCCTTGACCTCAGCAGGCAACAGGTGAGGTGCACCTCGGCGAGGGCCACCACGAGGCTGGTCCCTGTTTGGGCTTCGTCCAGGGCTCATGTTGTCCCTCACTCCCTCCCTTTTCCTAAATACATTTTGGTTGATTGCCTGACCTAGGGTGTGGATTTCTTGTCCGTTTCTTGTCAATCACGGCCATGCAAAACACCCCAACACTATTAAGTCTGCCCTCAGGTCTACACTTGCTTGTTCCTCCATATCATGTATCACTATGTATCACAATAACATGATCACAGTGCCAACCGCCTTTCTACCGCAATATCATGCATCAGTTTACATCACAATAATTTAATAACGGCATCTCCTGTCTACTGCAGGCAGGTACTACATCTGCTTTTGTTTTTAATTAATTGAACAGTCATCAGATCTTCATGAAAATTAACTTTCGTCTTTCTGGGATTTGCTCTGAGAAAAAGAAAAATATTAGGGCTTCAGCTATCTATTTTTCTAATCGAGGGTGATTATTTTGGCAATTAATCGAGTAACTGGATAACTGGTACATTGCGCACACTGCAATATTTTTACATTGAACCACTTTGGCTTTATTGAAAAGCATCAGTAACATACAAAACAGCCAAGTCTCTTAAATGAACGATTTATTTCCTTTTTGAACATTCTGAACCCGCCAGTCTTGGTCCTGGGTCTCTATGACCTTCCGTTCCTGAGATACGGACAAAAACACTTTCGACCAATAGGGAAGCAGCACGTCCTAACATCATACTGAATTCCAGTTGGCACATACTGTTAGGACACAGACTTCCTGTGCTTATTGTATAAGAGCTAGCATCATGTTAACTATAAATGTAAGCCTCTGCAGTTGTATAGAACTCCCACATGTTTTTCAAGCTTTAAGCCACCTCCTAGTTTCAACATGTGAATCAAGCAAGTAGCTGGGTGCTAACATTAGCTGTTGTCTGGCGGTTATTTTTATTGTTTGTTGCTTTAACTTGAAGTAAAGCTGTATGAATATGAATCTTGTACCTTTGAAAAGAAGGATCCAGTTTATAAAGTAATGATGTCTTTGAACTGGCAAAACTCGTCCATCTTAATCAGTAACTTACATAACGAATCATCAGTGAAGACAAGATGATTGATGCAGTCTTGTACAACCTGTCCAGCAGTAAGAGCTAAATTGGCTACTTTGGCAGCCTTTGTCTGTACTTTAGTGGAAGTATTTGCACAAGTAGACAACCAAACAGCAGAAGCTTGATCTTTAGTTTTGCATATGCCAAAAGATTCATGATGAAGGTATTTCATTGTTATAAATGGTAATTGGACTTGAGCTTATGTAAGGCTGTTCTAGTTACTGATTCAAAGTGCTTTTACACCGCAGGTCACATGTACTGATTCGCTCTTACATTTACCCTGATGTTTTTGAGTATCTGTGTAAGTTGTCCAGCAGCACTAACTAACACGTTCATGCCTTTTTATACTCATTTACTTGCACTGATGCAGTAGTGGGAGCAATTTGGGATTAAGTTCAGCCAGGCTCAAACCCAAACTTTCCGATTGATGGTGAAGCGTAATATCAGACCAAGTCACCGACCCCCCTACTGTTCATCTTCTCTGCTTACTGTGTTAGCATACAAGTGTTAGCTTATGGGCACATAAACCTGGGCTTAGCCTGATGTTAAGATGACGGTTTTGGAAGTAAATCAAGATTCTATTCAAATGGCGTTTTTCCCTTTTTTGTCAATACTATTTGATTTCAATTTTTGATTTGGTGAGTAAAATAATGCAAAAATATCCCACCTAACACGTTTGTCTGGACCAAATGAACTCTGGTTCACATTTCTGGACAATTCAATTGATTTACGATGTTGTGAAAGCTCACACGAACTCTGGTACAAACCAAAAGGACCAAACTCTAGGGGACTCAGTTTGCTTCTAAGCAAACCAGAGTTTGGTTTGTGGTGGATGTGAAGCCATCTGAACTAAACAAAGACCAAATAAGGAAAGTAACCTAAAAGCAGTGACTTGTGGCTTGAATTTTGCCAAATATGACAACAAAAAGCAAGCTATCATAGTATTTATATACAATTTTAAGCAGAAAATTGTGATTTCTAAATAATAAATGAGAGCTGAATACGTAATCACTATAAGAAGACAAAGTGAACATGTTTGATGTATAGAATGGCTATAATTAGCATTGCTAGCATCACCAGCTTCCAGCCTCTTTGCATGTTAACATCTACACATCTGAGCTGAATATGGTTTCATGTCACCCCAATTAATATGCAAGTGTCACTAGATACAGCCTAAATACAACTTTATTGTATTTCTTTGCTTAAAATACTTGTTAATTACTATGAGGTAAACTAAATGCCCAGTTGTGCATTTCCAGGTTGTAGTGCAACAATTGGCTGGGTGGCAGGAGCAAAGACCACAGCTACAGCATTAACTCGTAGGAGGTGGCTAGCTTAAACAACATTTGACATGGGTTTGCCTGCTTGACAAAGTGCAGTGTGAAAGCAAAGCCAAATGACACTCAAACTCACCCCTGAACCAAACCGGGTAAACTTTGTATGTTAAAGAAGCATTTGGAAAAACTCTGTAAGATGTGTTTCCATCCAGAATTTCTTGACAACCATCTTGGCAAAAAACAATATTTTCTGTCTTATAAAACAAACATCTTAGTGTTGAACCAAATGATTGCAAGATAAATGACTTCCTCATTGATCTCACTAATGCATGTTTATTAGTGTTTTGGTAGTTTTTCTGTAGAGCTCATCAGCAGACCCAATGAAAAACAGCTTCATCCTTTTGACTAGAGAGTTTTTTTTCTGAACACATGAGCTTTTCCATTAAAACATTTCTGTCAGCAGGAACAAGCAGCTACCTATTGATCACTATACGTGACGAGTACGGTGATACAATCAAACAAAAGAGTTAAAAAAAAACTGCTTCAGAGGAGAGTGAGAGGGTGACGAGGTCATGTAAATTCATGACCTCAATTCCAACTTATTTAATGTCTTATATAATGCATTGTATATGGAGAAAGGTGCTTTGTTGAACAACCTGCCCAACCAAAACAGCCAAATGTGCTATTTTTGGTGGCCCTCTGAATGAGAATGCTGCTTACAGTAAAAGGAAACTCATCCCCAGAGTTACTGAGCTTTATTTAATCCACTTAAATCATCCATTAAATGTATTTGCGTGTTTTAGATTGATTAATCCATTTTCTCCGAAGGAAACAGGTGGCATGAAAAATGTTATTTGTCTCTTTGCACTGACACTTTGGCAAGTGCTGCATGTAATAAGTAATCCTAGAACTTAGAAAACTGAGGCTGACTCCTATTTTAGTGTTTGTGTCTTCAGCATTGGCTTTTCACTTCCATAAATCCATCCATCCATCATTCGTCCACTTCAGGGGGTTGCAGTGGCAGCAGGCTTAGCAGATTTGCCCAGACATCCCTCTTCCCATCAGTGTTTCCTACCTGATTCTAGAGCAAGTATCGCCAGTTGTTTCGAGTCTTGAAGCTATCCAAAAGAAGAGGAGAATTATAGAGGGCTACCTGTCTGATTTAATGTTTCTGAGTAATACACATTTCTATAGTTTACCTTAAAATAATTAATATTATGCATTTGACAGACTGCATATGAGACTGCATGTTAACTTTTAATGGTCACTCACAGTTATAATTACACATGATAAATATTTTCTTACATGCATTTATAATAATTTACTTATCTGTTAAACTTAAAGGTGCAGTGTGTAAAATTTGGCATTTGAGCGACATCTATCGTTCAGATTCTAGAATGAGCCCAACTGTAACCGAAATGTCACATCGCTGAGCAACAGAAGCCTGTGAAGACCAAAAGGGATCATGAACACGGCATCATTTACTAAAGTGACAAGGTTTGTAACAATTATTTTTACAGATTATAGGTCAGTTGTTAGCTGCCGATTGTAGGTTTTGTAAACTTGTAGTAACACAAACAAACATTAGTGCATTAATGCTAATCAGATCAAGCCTGATGCAGATTCGGCGAAATAAGGTAAAGAAGAGAGAGAGAGAGTGGGTACAATATAGCGGAAAATTGGGCCGGACAAATGAGAGTTTTGGAATATGACTAATGGAGTATTTATTTCTACACCCACCGATTATGAGCTTTATTTACAATACCAACACAATACGGGAGTTGTTTTTAACGGTCAGCACTGTTGCTGAAATTGTGTTTCTTTCCAATAAACAATGCAATTTAAACATAATAAGCACTGTTACAAAATGTTATAAAACTGCATGATGCACCCTTACCTGTCCAGCAGAAAACAAGCAACTTCGGCGTCAGTCTTCAAACATAACTTTGTCAACAAGGCTCTCCACCTTGTAAAAGCAACAGCAATATTTACTCTTGTTTTTGACTCTTTCTGTCACGATTCCGCTTCATTTCATCATGTTTTCTCTTTTCGACAGAAGTTGACCAGACTCTCGACTCTCGAGTGATTTCGAATAAATGTGGTCTTCCATTTCCAAAGCTTTAACTGTAAAATACACACAATTTAAATCCCTAGTGCAGAGTAACAACTGTCTCTACATCCACTGCCGTCCTCTCTCCTCTACTTCACCTGCATTCCAGGTAGATTTCAGAACCGCGTTTCGTTCTTTTTGACCCTAAAATCCACCCGTAGACAACATGGCGGATCGTCATGTCGGCCTACATGAACGCGGCCTGCAGTATTGTAAATTTTTTAAAGCTTTTTCTAACTAAATAAAAATAAAACAAACGTTTTAAGGGGATGATCATACTCCTATTTTGACGGACTTTACATACAAATAGAAACATTATATCCTATATTCACCGTTTCTGTTTGGCGAAATGCTGCCAAATTCTACACACTGCACCTTTAACAGATATACCTATGATAAGACCATATGCAGGTCAAAATTCAGCAGTAAATAGACCATTTTGAAATGTAATATGCACTGGAATAGAAACACTATCATCTATCTCTGGCCACTGCTTTGAAGCAGCTAAAACAGCTTATTGTCTGAGTCCTGTTCTCTAACTGGTTCCCAATTAATCTTTATTTGCTGCCATCCCAAATTTTGCTCTGTTCCTCAAATAGTTAAACACAGTCCAGCATTGAAGTCTCAAAGGTAACGTGAAAGTGACCTGGGTAAATAAAAGTATTATAGAAAAAAGGACGGTAACACTTTAAGAAAATGGGATTACCTTTTGGTTAGTCAGGGCCTTTCTGTGTGGAGTTTGCAAGTTCTCCCTGTGCATGATCGGATTCTCTCAGGGCACTCCAGCTTCCTCCCACCGACCAAAGACATGACCATTAAGGTTGATTGGTGACTCCAAACTACCCTTAGGTATGAGTGTGAGCATGAATGGTTGATTGTCTCTCTATGTGGCCCTGTGATCAGCCTGTGATCAGCCTCTCGCTTGATATCAGCTGGGGTAGGCCCCAGTCCCCAGCAATCCCAAAAGGGATAAACTGTATTGATAATGGATGGATGGATGGATGGATGGGTTTGCCTTTTGAAACAGGCTAGATTTACCAAACTTCCCATAAATAAATGTATGCTTCATTTCTATATCTGAGTATTTGGTTTAAAAGTAAAGTTTAGTTATCAGGGCTTGAATAAAGGATGGACTTGTTAACCTTTATGGGCCCCCTTTTCAGACTGGACCCTAGAGAGCTTTCCCCTTCATCCTTCCTTATTGGCAGCCTTGGACTAGATTTAACCAGCAGTTCAAGCCTGTGCATTCACTTCTAGAGGCTCAAACAGACTGAGAATAGAGGTGGATCAGGGGTACTTAGTATGTAAAATATAGACATTCTTTCTAAACATTTGCATCATGAACAAACACAAGCAGACAATGAAATCATATTAAAATAATGTTTAAAGCTTATTAAAATATTGAAGGAAAGTGAGGTCATATGTCCCTGTAGATGGCATCAGATGACATCAGGCCTGACCAAAACAACAGGACTTCAGCTCTGGCACACATCAATCTCAGAGCTTAAATCTGTCTCAATTATCCACATAGATACGGTAATTTTGATGTCTGGACTGGTCACTGTTGTCATTTCTTTCTCGGGAGAATGTGGTACGCTAACTAAAACTGTGAGTGTATTTATAGAGCTGTATGTCCCGGCTTTGAACCCGAACAGCTCCGGTAAGACTCAAACTCTTTCATTAACAATGCCAGTCTGGACCATTTTCTTGGCCGGTCTGGATGCAGTTGATGCATCCCAGTTCTGAGTCTCTAGAGGCCTTTTCTGTTTCAAAAGCTTGCCCAAATATGGCCCACTTTTGTCCAAATTTATCACAAAGTGTGTGTCACTTTGCAGCCCTGAAAATATGTTATGTGGGGCAGTGAGATAATGCTTCAACTTGATGAAACAACAGGAAATGAAGAAAGAACTGGAATAACCTGGACTGACAAACATGGGAACCAAAAGAAAACCAGAGACATAAAGGAGTGATTGTTGGCACACTGCATATCTTTCTGTTGTAAAGACAAGTGATGCTTTGTCTTCAGGTGGAGTGAATCGCTGAGCCTGAATTCATCTGAGTGTTTTCATGTTGCAGAACTGGTTTCTGTCTCAGACAAACACACTCTCAGGGCTTTAAGTTGAGGCAGAGGAGGAGGGAACGCAGCCACTCAGCTTCAGCTTCTCTCATGTTAATGGTTGAGGTACAGTATCTCCGGATATAAGGCACCACCTACTGGTTATATTGATTCACAGCAGGTTCAGATGCTTCTTTTCTGCAGTGTACTCGTACCAACACCTCTTCTTTGTTTTTGCTCTGAAATAACTTGTCTGTAGTGGAGAGATTAGTCACCACCATCTGTTAGGGAATATCTAAATCAAAAGATAAACAGAGGTTCAGTTTTAGCCCATTTGGAAAACTGACCTTAAAAATGATCCATCATCCTTGTGCAGCTGTTGATTCTGCTTTACTCAACAGGTTAAAGTTCAGTTTTAGGATCCACATTGGCCAGTCTTGTATATGCCAATGCCTGTGAGAGTCTAAAAAAGTTAGTGTAATAAAATGTGGAAAAATAATCAGTCAATAAAAGTAACACTGCACCCAGAGGTCCCTTTCCCCCTTAGACGTGCCCGACAGACCGGTAGTGGACAAAGTTCACAAACTCAATACTTTGGTTGAAGTAAAGATCCTCCTGGTTAAATCTTACTTCAATACAAGTAAAATTTGTTAATTACTTCAGTCAAAGCACTGTAGTACTTTTGTTTTAGAATTAAAACAAAATCAGAGTTCACTGCTGTTATTCTGCTGCACTGCATTTACTGAGAAACCATCATTTTTGTTTTTAGCATGAGCAAAGTGAATCAAAATAAAAAGTCAAATCAACCAGAAAAATAGATGTTATGCTTTGATAAGCGACCAAATGCTGCAATAGCTGTCACTGATCTAACAGATGAAGGGGCGGAAGTGGAGGCAGTTAGCTCAAGTGTAGGTGCTACAACAACCACGGCAGTCCAAGAGCGAGTGGATGGAGGTGAATGTGTATCCCTCAAAATGTTATCACGATAGCGAGATCACCAAACCATGGGAGGCTGGAAACATTGTCCAAACACAGGTTGTAACTGTCGTAAATGAGTTATTGTTAAAAGAAGTGACATAAGCAAAGTGAAAACAGCCCAATGAGATCAGATTTTTAATGACAGATGGGAAACATCAAATGTTCAAAAATCCAAAAAACACATTAAATCTAAATAGAGGCGCATGTCTTTATATCCAATGTAGTAAATCATATTTAAGAATAAACAGAAATACAAATGAAACAGTCAAGGGTGCTGAGAAGGTACAGGAACAGAAAAATGTGTATTGTCAGTTTTATACAAATAAAAGTAGTGATAACAATAATAAATTAAAGTGGAACTTTAGTTACATGAATGAATAAATATACAAAGAGAGCAAATGTAGTGGAAATTTGAGCAGAAATAAATGATTAAGAGCTATGATGCCATCTCTGACCTCTAAGACAGTCTTTCAGACCATATTTATGTCTCATTGGAGCACCAATTTAAATATCAATCAATCAATCAATCTTTATTTGTATAGCGCCAAATAATGACTGTTATTTCAACATGCTTTACAAAAGAGAAGTCAATGCCATACGCTTCTTTTATTTTTTTGTTTTATTTGTGTTATTTATTATTTTTTATTTCATTTTAAGAGATATGTCAAAAATAAGAAAAAAAAAAACAAAAATAAACAACATAAAAACATTTTTTTGCAATTATCTGATTTGTTGATCAATAAACTTGTAAGAACTGCTGTACTGCCAGTAAGTACTTGACTGTAATACTTAACAATAAAACATACATACATTTATAAATGTATGTATTTGCATAAATGTTTGTGTGTGTGTAGATAGTAGTGTGGGTTTAGGTATATATAGATTTAAAAGTGCCATTCTTGTGAGTAATTTATATTTTCTATAAGTTAAATATTAGGGTGCTTGATTGTGTCAAAAATCATATTTGCGATTATTTAGATATATTTATCAAATATGACTGTGCTCTGAATTTACAACATATCACATATTATTGCATTTGAATACTCTAAACACGGTTATTATTTAAAAGACAAAAGGAAAGGAGTGCTACCTGGACTCAACAGAGAGTTTTTTTGAGGTGCTCTTTGGAATGGGATTCACAAATTCATTGAAGCAAAAACAAAAGATTAAATGATAGTCTCTTTACACTATTAAATGCCTGTATTTTAACCCTTAAAAGATCATTAATATTTTTTTTCCATTTTAAATGACTCAAAATTTTAAAACTACTTGAGCCTGAAATATTCATATGAAGTTTTAATTATATTATGGGGTTTTAACCCTTTAAATGCCAGTTTGTTAACAGAAAACCACTGATTTTTTTATCGTAAAAAAAACAAAAACCATCAATAATTTTTATAATATACCTTTCTGTGAATATTAGGTCATAATTTTTATTAGGCCCCGAGATGGGTCAGATATTGGCAGCAACATTGATTTTGATGTATTTTTCATTTTTCTGCAGTGTCAGATTAAAGTTAAATAATTAAAAATATTGATATATGATGGAAAAATGGCTCCATCTGGTGGAAAAAATATAAAAATTACAACTAGATAGCTTCTACCTCAAAATGAAATTTTAACATGAAGGAATGCATTTGTTCGTGTTTAGATAAATGTGGGGTCAAAAATAACATTTATAATGGTTCCAGATGGGACCGATTTGGTCCAAAGGATCAAATACGTCAGGTTTTTTGTTGCTCAGCCATTTTAGGCAATTTTAATGAAATTACACAATATTACTTTAACTTTTTGAAAATGATTATCCTTTGGCAAATTTTAGCTCTACTCATGCAACGTAGCCAAAATTATTCAAAAATAAAAACTCAAAGGGGCATAAAATCTCCCAAGGATCTTTTAAGGGCATGGCCATGTAGACCTTAAAAATGAACTTTGCTAGTTTCTGCATCAAGCCTTCATCAGGAAGTCATGCAAAGCACAGAGACATAGTTTTAAAAGTTGAATGTCATTTTGTAAAACATTTTTAAACCAGAATTCTGACAGGCTGTCACTCATTTTATCTGTTTATGTCATGCCTTACATGTTTTTCTTTTTTTGAGCTGAAAACTTTGTTGAAGCTTCTGTTGGCCTGAATAACACCATCTGCTGGAGGGCTTGTTTGTTGTCACCATCTGCAGGCCAAGCCTCTAAGCCCAAGTGGCAATTTCTAATTGGTGCCGCACCCCTTTAAAAGGGCCTACTGCAGACAAGCATGTGTTTTCATGACTTCCTGATGAGGCTTGATGCCGAAACGCGATGAAGTTTGTTTTTAAGGCCTTTATTTTAATGCCGTTAAAATAAAGGCATTTTCGTTGTATTAAGAGAGTACCTTGGAGTCTTTTCTTTTTGCTTCAGTGAAGATTATTATTTAACTTGAAGAACAAGCAATTAATGAAAATAAAGGTGAGAAAATACATCTGAAAATAATAATACATGAAAAAAGTAAAGTGCAAAATGTTCAATAGCACAGTGATCTTTTAATCTTGATTATTCCGTTTTTGTGCTTGTGAATTAGTACGTGTACTTTAAGTTTAAACTTGATTAATTACCCAGCTCTACTGTTTATATCAGATTTTTAAAGTGATCAATTTTGAAACTTGGTGATAAAACAGATACTTTTATTACTTTTTTAGAAGCAGTAAGAAAAAACAAACTTTTACAACCACTGAATAATTTGCACCACATTGTTAAACGTGGACCAAAAAATAAATGGATAAATATTGAAATTTAAAAAAAAAAAAAAAAGTTTATTTCATTTTGATAAAAATATATATAAGTATACAGTGTTTGCGCATTACAGACTTACATCCTCAGAAAAATACTTTTATATCGTGAGCACTCTTTTCTTCATAAATGTGAGCACAAATCAGTACACTTACATTTCAAGATGGGAAACATTTAAAATAAAATAATACAACACCGTAAAGCATAGAAAAGCTAATTTACCTGAGTGATGAGCAAAAGTTCCACAGTTATTAAAGTAGTTTACCTGCTAATGTGTGAATAAGCACTGGGTTGTACCAACAACTAGATCCTTGAAGTTGCAAAGTCCTGGTTGTGGTATATTGTTTTAAAAGTGTGATAACTCAGAGGGTAGGGGGCAGGGGGATTTAGCAACAGAGCTATAAATAACATTATCTGCATATAACACGAGCTCTGCATTTACAACATTACTACCAATATAGTGGTTATAAAAAGAAAATAACAGTGGCCCCAAATTGGGGCCCTGGGGCACTCCATTAGGGTCAAACAAGGGGCACAGACTTATATTTTCAACTGCTATAATGGTTTGTCATGTTTTACAAACACTTTCTTTGCTTTTAAATTTGCCTGTCTTCAGGAACATATAACAGCCCTACAACATGAAAATAGATTTTTCTGATTGGTCACATAAAGATAAAACTTTATTTTAGTTATTATATTTTGGTTATTAGGTTGAATTTAATACTCTACTTATTGAGAAGGAGCTTGTGTCTCTGATAACTGTACAACAACACAGCTGAAGTCACAAACTAACCTGCTGAATAGTAGTTTGTGTGGTCTTCAACCAAAACTTAAAACAGAATACATACAAGCAGACACAACAGGCCACAAATCATCAGAACATACAATTAAATATTTACAGTTGGAGTAGCAGTTCTAACATAAAACATACCGCTAGATCCTGGAACGTGCAATGTCCATGGTTGTGGCATATTGTTTTAAAAGTGGGATAACTCAGGGAGTATGGGGGCAGGGGGATTTAGCAACAGAAGAATAATTAATAACATCATCAGCATATAACACAAACCTTGCATTTATAACATTATTACCAATACAGTTGTTATAAAGACAAAATAACAGTGGCCCCAAATTGGAGCCCTGGGGCACTCCATTAGGGACAGATAAGGGGAGCAGCCTTAGATTTTCAACAACTTTAGTGGTCTGTCATGTTTTACAAACATTTTCTTTTAGCTTTTTTAGATTATTAATGGATGTTTGCCTGCTTTTAGGAAAATATCATCACTCTACAATTAGAAAATTGATTTTTCTGATTGGTCACATAAAGATAAAACCTTGTTTCAGTGATAATATTTGGTTATTAGGTTGAGTTTAATGCCATACTTGTTTAGAAGGAACTTGTGTCTCTGACAACTGTAACACAGCTGAAGTCACAAACTAACAAGTTGTAAGTAGTTTGTGTGAACCCCAACCAAAACTGAAGACAGAACATATGCAAGCAGACACAACAGATCATCAGAATGTAGCCTACATTTCAACATTTACAGTCGGAGCAGAAGGTCAAGAAAAGAAGTAACACATGACCAAAGATTCTTAAAAGCATCATATGATTCATAAACATCTATTTTTCTCTTGACTCAGAAGGATTTTCTGTGAAGTCTTTGTTTTTACCTATAGCACCACATCATCAGTGAACCCAACCTCCACCGGACAGATGACCAGTGGGGCAGTGTTCTTCCCGTTGTCGTGGAGACAGGGGTTTAGATATGGATACAGAGGCTCATTGAAGGAACATCCGCTGTAAGTGTAAATGTGAGTCTTTGCCTCGGCGTTGTAGAAGGACACAGAGCCCGCCTCATAGTCCAGGAACACTCCCACTTTCTGAGGGGTCTCTTGGAGGTGGAGGGTGACGGAGGGGCCGGCACAGGCGCTCAGACTGCCGCCCTTCCTGCGACAGATCGCCCAGTACCCGCTGTCAGGGCGCACTGTGATGGCCCCCTTCCTGTTGATGGACTCCCTAGCCACGCCGAGATCCCAATCGGTTTTATCTCCAACCTGAAACATAAAGATAGAAACACAAAATCAGACTGAAAACAAATATACAATAATGACATAAACTAAAAGAACAGCTGCTGTTCCAGGAGTATACAGTAGTATTCTTTATTTTCATGTTAAGCTGTTGAGGAGCCTAAAGTTCTTTTACTGGACTTAAGAGAAGTTCATTTTTTTATATGCAAAACCATTTAAACAGGAATGTCAGAAGAATTTGTGTTGTTACCAGATACCAGCACCTGCTCTTAGAGATTATCTTCATGACAAACGTGTACATATGATTTTATTCTAAGAAACTACTTAAAATGACTTAAGCTTTATGGAATTACTCAAAACAACACTTAAAATGAAGGACTCTACCATGAAACTCAGTTAAAAATGGCAGAAATTACTTTTAAAAAATTACTTGAAAATTAAGGAAAGTACCAAGAAATTGTCTAAAACTAAGTTACTTAAAGTAAATATGTAAGAAAACTTAAAGTTCAAAGTTAAATCACTTAAACTGAGACACTTATTTGAAAATCACCTGAAATTACTTTAATGTGTAAGAGATTACTTAAAAATCGCTTAAAATAAAATAACATACTGACTTAACCTCTGTAAAAAATGACCTTAAAAATAATTTAAATTCAAAAGGAAATGTCATTAAAGAACAATTCAAACTAAACTGCTCATAAAATTACTCACAGTTAAAATAAAAGAAACTCCTAAAAAAACAAAAAAACACAAAAATGCAAATTCTACTTAAACTGAAGAGCTTTCTCAAAAATCCTGTGATTGAAATTATGCAAAACTTAACTTAGTTATGTAAAAATTACTTAAATGGTGTTCCAAATGTACAGAATCAATTTAAAATCACTTTGTAAAAGATAAATTATCTCAAAATTCACATAAAGCTAAAAAATGAATTTTTGCCACCCTACAAAACTAAAGAAGTTACTTTAATAAAATACTTTAGATAAATTACAAGTGAAAATTGAATAAGTAATTAAAATCACATTAAATGTACAATTCTCTAAAATCACTTATAATGAAAGGCAGTTAATAGAAAACACTTAAAAATAAAAAAGCTGCTTTCAAAAAAAGAGATAAAGACTAAATAATGAATTTGAACAATTAAATTAAACTTCTTTAAACATTAACTACTAGAAAGAATATTATTTAAAATCACTGTAAAATCCCAGTAAAATAAATTACAATAAAAAAAAATCTCAGAAATTATTTTATTAAAAGAGACATAGCTATCAAATCATCAGATTCACCTCAGTTAGCTTTACCATCAGTGTTTTTGTCACCACATGCTGCCCTCTTGAGTTTTGTACTAACTACTATTACCACATCTATACCCTTAATAACTGCACACCCTCCACTTGCAACAGAAATTGTTTAATCTTTATGTTTCACTTTCCTTTGACAAATTTAGTGCAAGAAAAAAATGTAAAGAAAGACTGAAATTTTACAGCAAAGCAGATAATTGTCCATCTATAGTGATCTCTCTTGGCACAGCCACAAGAGGGCGACAGTGGCACACGGGAATTACTCTGCACATCTGCAGCTGCAGCTCTATGCCCGTTAAATTACATCAGAGCAGCACCGATTTCACAATTTAACTCACTCTGCAACAATATCCTTTTATCCATCTCTCATTTTAAGTACAGAACTGGTTTGCTTTAGGATGTTTCAGACAATACAGAGTTCATAGTTTAACTAGCGATGACAACTCCTACCTGAACCACCCAGTAGCTTCTCCCGGAGGTGAAGCTTTGTTTCCCAAGAACAGAGACGCAGGAGTCGAACCTACGAGGGTCGTCTGGGAGGGAGAGTTTCTGACAGCCGAGGCTAACCTGAGGGTCGACAAAGTTATCGTCACAAATCGTGCATTATTGTTACAATACTGTCATACGAAAGGCCTCATATTTATGAGGATATATAACTTCAACTTTATTATCATTCCATGGGAAATTTGGTTTACAACAGGCATCAGCACACCAGTACATGGTAAGACATAAAACACACAGACATTAGGAAAATCTTGAGCACAAATGAAAAGAACAGGCACTTAAACCATGAAATGCCAGAGGCTAAAAATGGGGCACAGCTTCATAAAGTGCATTCAGTCATTTAAGTGCTGTAGATAAAATAAACAGTAATAACAAAGAGTCCAGGTAAAGCAGGTAAAAAAAGAATAAATAAATAATCAATAAATAGTCAAGGATGACAATCTAAAAATCAATTTTTTCCACAATATGCATAAAATACACACAAGAAAACTGGTCAGGCCAATGAACTGTCAATGGCAACTGGAATAAAAGAAGTTCTGGCATGCCTTGTCTTGGTTCTAGGCGTTCTGTAACATGAAGTTTTTCTTTTTCATTTATTTTAGCCTGAGAGATTTTAGAGCGTTAATTTCAAAATGTCATCAGTATATAAGTGCTGAGAGAGCGAATAAGACTCATCTTGCTTGTGAGAACAAAAAGCGAGGAAATAAACATGACCTCTTTGGCAGAAGTAACTATTACAAAACAATAGAAATTAAACATGACTAACGCAATGAGTTAAAACAAAAGAGTCATTATCAGGCTTCTGGGTTAATGACATTCAGTGGTGTCATATGCATACAAGGATATTACCACACAGGAGCAAAAGAAAGGACTGGAGATTGTCGACCAAATCATCTTCAAAATCATCGTCACAAACAAGGACAAGAGTGAGATATCTGGTTTGATAACACAGCAACAAAAATCTGAACTTCCTTATTTGCAATCTTTAAAACTTGAGGGCAAAAACTCCTGAACGCTGTTAAAAATGCTAAAACGAAGGTTTAAAGGTTTAAAAGTCTTACAAAAGAACAAGCATCAAACTTCACACAGTGTGTCAGATCATTTTTGAGTAAATCTTCTGTCTCTGAGGTGGTATGAGGAACTTTGAACACACTGAGATTAGGTTACATGGGTTTTTTAGCTCTTAAAGATGTGACACCTTGATAAATCAGATCTGAAAGGTGAAGACACAAGTCCATTCAATCCCTGAGAGCGATGGAAGTTATAGCTGTCTGGTCTGATTTCTGCAATGTCACTGTTACAGATCACATTTTAAGACAACGTAATGTATTGTATAACTGATTTTCAGTGATCAAAGTTGAAACTGTCTGACATTTTTTTCTCACTTTGAAGAAAAACATTTCATTTAAATATTTGCGATACAACAATAGGCCACCTGAGTGCCTCTTGAAGCAAGAACAGCTTTCGTTGAGCATGTCAAGAGCACCACTATCTGCAGTCTGTGCTTTTATGGTGTTGCAAATCGCACATATTTGGGATTTCCTGAAATAAGACATAAGCTTTAATAAAAAATGGTGAAGCCACGGTCTTCTACAAAGTAAAATATTTCATGGTGTCATCTGCATATAGGCCAAATAGTGGTGTCATGCTCATGACAATAAACACAAAAACAAAAGATATGAATAAAAATATTACCTATACAAGAAATAAAAGATTAAGTCGAAGGGATTCTTTTGAGGGGTCATGTTTGTAGGAAAATATAAGACGGCATCATCTGCATATTCACAGATATTACCCTGTATTAATGTAAAACAAGAATCTTTTACTGTAATTAAAGGGCAAGAAGAAGAACTATGGGTAATCTAGAGGCATTAGGTTTGCAACTTCCTGACGTAGAGGGATTTAAGTCAGAGGTAGGAACTAATAAAACACTGATCAGTAATCGATGGAAAGATCATATCAGCTTGTGGGCAAAAGATTTACACATACTGTCAACATCGTATGAACGCTGTTTTTACTGCATTTTCTTCAACACTCAGACGGTCTAATTAGTTTTCTAATGACTTCAGGCTAACTACATTCCTACATGTCATTATTGTAACTGGACACGCCAGATTGACAGTTTGGTATATTTCATTAGACCATCTGCACAACAGCCCAAAGAAAGTGTTTGGCAATAGGCAGAACCTTTCAAAAATACATTCAGCAGGTGATTGGACAATTGTTCTGTCAGTCACATTCTTTATCAGCCAATCAGATAATGCATCAGCTAGGTGCTACTGCGGTGTAAAGGACAGAACATATCATTAAAGAAATACGGTCAAGATCTGATCAAACTAAAGCTGTTAGCATTTATGCTAATCTCTGTACAAGCATTTGCTACCTGCTGTCATCCCTCTCGTAGCTCCCACCTCTTCCTGCTCTAAAGGACGCTGATTGGGTGACCGCTCACAATCATTGTAGATTGGAGCTTGGCAAGATGGATCTGTCTGATTACAGACCTTGGATCAGGCTGGTCCTCCTGCTGTGCAAGGTTATAAAACCAGGTCGTGGTGCAAGAAAGGTTGGGGACCACTAATCTAGAGGCATCATGTTTTAAGAATATAAGATGGTGTCATCAACATACTGCAGATACGACACAGTTAAGTTTTGTAATCATCATCGTTATTGTTCAGATTACACAGCAGTGGGCCGGGTACTGATCCTTTATGTGAACCTTTAAAAGCAAACTGGTTTGGAGACTTGATGGATCAGCGCTGTATCTGAGACTTAAAGAGTTAAGACGTGTCGTTGTTACTGGAGTCACATTTTACCTTTTTTCCATCCGGGGACAAGATGAGCCAGCCGGCAGCAGTTGCGGGATCCAGGGTCACATCAACTGGAAATTAAATAAAAATCTGATGACAAAACTTTCATTTGAAAAACCTAATTTACAAATTGTTTTGTAAGCTTTGAGATTAGCATTTCTTTAGCTTGACTTGATCTGTCTATGAAATTTATATCATACACATACCTGCATACAGATTCAGCTGGCTTACTTCTACAGAGGAGAAAACAAGAGCAGATGGTTTATCTCATAAGCAACTTGGTAATGCAAATTGTAATATTATTTATGGGTGCCTTAAGGGGACATTCATCCCTGTATTTTATTTGATCAAGATCTTAAATGATGTATATTCTAATCTTAGGAGTAACAAAACTGGTTTCACTGTAATATGAAGTCTTTTCTCCAGCTCTTGATAAAACCAGTTTTATTTCCTAAATCACTGAGATAAATTATTTGACGTCTTGAGGAATCAACAGAAAGTTTGAGGTAAGGTGACAGATATTTTTTTAACAAACTTAAAGCGGAGTACACACATATTGATTATCGGACTGTTTTAGCCCTGACTTTTCCCCTTCTGGACCAAGGTAAGATTATCTTATGTCTTAAAAGATTATCCTATAAGATTATCCTGTGGTCTGAGGTGTGTTAGAGTGAATTTGTCCGAGTCGGGGCCGACAATTGTAAATATTAAACTTGTTCAATATTTAAGTCCAAAATCTTCTTGTGTGGGTAAAGCCAACGACTCCCGAGTCATGACTCTGGAACTGTGAGGAAGAAGTGAGCTGACCGAGGAACGAGGAAGAAGGAGTAAATTAAAATAAGCATGGCCGACCTGAAACATAAAGTTCGGTGGGCCTCAGAAATGGAGGACCAGCTCATGTGTTCACGCAGTCTCCAGGATTTTTATCCACCGTGTTTTTTTTTTTTTTAGTTCAGGATTTTCCTGTCAGAAATAGTCCCAAGACCACCATCATTCTGTCCTCTTGTATGTCCTCTTCCATGTTGTGTTTTCCAGTTGTTGCTTTGTTTCTTCTTCTTCTTTTTGTTGGATCATGTTTGATCATGCGAGATTTCTGTCTGGAGGACTAGATTCTAGATCAGTGGTGGGACAGAATGGTTATGTGAGTGGTGTGGTGTATTAAGATTAACAGAGCACACCACACACAGTACAATCAAAACTGTCCAATGCCTAATTTTTTATCTTCATGTGTGGGGTTTCCAACAGACAAAAAAACTCTTCAAATTTAGAAAATCCTTGTGTGTACCCCACTTAAGTAAATGTGCTTTTTTTCTGGTGAGCACTGCTGGATAACTTGGTTCCTCTTATTAAGACTTCCTAATTTAACAAAATCCTGTTAGAATTCACCCACCTTCTTTGGCCAGTTTCTCCTCCAGCTCATGGCAGCCCTCCACTAGCTTGGAGAAGGCTGTTCTGACAACCCCAAGGTAGTCTTCTGAGTGAACTTTGACCTTTGACCAGTCCCTTGTTCCCACTGGAGCATTCAGAGTTGAGAAACTCTAAACCAAATCAACAGCGACACACCCTTTGTTAGCACGGTAACTGAATCAGAGCTGTACGAACACAGTAGATTGAGCATGAATTTTGTACATCTCACCTGTATGAGATGAAGTGGTTCCTCTGTTTGTTCCAGCTGCTGCAGCTCAGTGCATTTAATCTGCAGATCATTGATCTCCCTCTCCAGCTCTTCAAGGTACCCGCCTGCTGACCTTGTTGCTTCTTCCTGCTTCTCCTCGATGTGTTTGAGTAGCAGAGCTTGGTTTGTCTCGAGGGCGCTTATCACCATTGTGGCAACCTGGACACTTTTCTGTATTTCTCTGTCCTTGTTCACCTGTGGATTATATACGTCTCTCATAATTATCATGATAAATAAATCAGATTAGAAGGAAAAGACATGCTGAAGAACAATATTAAATCATGAAGGTGTAACATGTGACCTTCATTGTTGACAATAACAGCAAAAGTTGCATCAGCCATCCATTTTGCTTCACTTGAGGGGTGAAATTGCTGCTTAATTGAAGTTTTCATTTGGTTTCTTTCACTTTGTCCAGCAGACCACAGCCTGTTAAATGGTTTGATGTAGCCTCGTGAGTCCCCCACGAGGTGTACCAGAGAATCTCAAAATTTGGTTTACATCCATCCATTCATCAATTATCTATACAGCTTATCCCATTTTGGGGTCGCAGGGGGCTGGACCCGATCCCAGCTGACAATGGGCGAGAGGCAGGGTACACCCAGAACCAGTCACCAGCTAATCGCAGAGCTACATAGAAAGACGGACAACCATTCACGCTCACACTTAAGCCTAAGGGCAATTTGGAGTCACCAATCAACCTAATGAGCATGTTTTTAGTTTGTTAGAGTAAGCCAGAGTGTCCGGAGAGAACCCAAGCAAGCACAGGGAGAACATACAAACTCCATACCGACCTGCTACACAACCATACAGGCCTTTTGGTCAACATCTATAATCTAATACAAACCCAAATACCAATGGAGTCAAGATTTTGTATATCATGTAACTAAAAACAAAATACAATGATTTCAAATCCTTTTCAACCTTTATTCGGTTGAACAAACTACAAAGACAGACTTTTGTTGCTTCTGTCTCAGCGTTTTTGGAAGGCGTTTTTGCAGGCATCAAAATTCAAAATGAGTGAATATTTGCAGTAAAACAATGGAGTTTATCAGTTTGAACATTAAATATCTTATCTTTGTAGTGAATTCAGTTCAATATAGATTGAAAAGCATTTGCAAATAATTATATTCTGTTTGTATTTTCGTATCACACAATGTTCCAATTTCATTGGAATTACCGATCGTACAGAGATAACTAAATCCGCGATCATGGAATTGTGGACAGAATCGCGGAATTGGACATTAAACGCAGAATTCAATATAAACATAGAATATGATGGCAATGATTGTACGTTTTTTTTCTGACTAGGGGGTCACTAATGATGGGGACAATGCAAGCTTCACTTCCCCTTCCGCTCTTCCTCCCCTCATTAACGATGCAAACATGTCGAAGTGGCCACTTGAGACACTGGCTAAGTTGGCGAAAAGCTACGAAACTCCCGACTAACTCCAAAGTACAGGGCAGAACAGTTTCCCAACGATTATTATGTGTCAGGTGATCAAATGTTCTGCGAATTTTGTCAACACACTGTTGACTGGACTCGTAAAGGTGTGAGGACCACCTGAAGAGTGAGTGATTATATTTCATTACCTTAAACAGTGCCTCGGGGTTAAATTTACATACAATACTAAAAACTGAATTCTCAAAAAATTAAAACGGAAAAAAACGGAATATGAGAAAAAACTAAAACGGAATTTGGGAAAAAAATAACACAAATTTATAGGGCCCTGGATAACACACTTTCTACATAAGCTCCGGTCTGAGGTCTTTGAGAGGCGAGTTCAAGTTAAGTCTGAAGTCTCTTTGGGGTGTGATTTAAGTCCAAGTCTCAAACTCAAGTCCCTATCTCTGGACCCTGGAGCTGTTTCTGAAAGACTCAGACCAGCCAGTCTGGTTCCTGTAAGCATGCCACATTCAAAGTCACAAAAAAACACTTTTCATCTCCATTCTGATGCTTAGTTTGAACACAAGCAAGTCATTTTGACCATGTCTACTCGCCTAAATGCATCCACTTCCTGCCGTGTAACTGACTAATTAGCTGTTTGTGTTAAGGATCAGTCGACTGGTGAGTGTATTTGGTATTTGTTGCAATAAAGTTAAATATGATCCCTCTAAAAGTGAAAAATACTAACCTTGCTTAAGTCAGCCGAAGTCTTGATCTCGTCAAACTTCCGCAGCCTGGCGTGGATCGCCTGTTCGAACTCTAAGTTGAGTTTCCTCATCTGAGCCTGAAACACAAACTCACCATCAGACACACTGAGGACAAACATAAATGTCCAGACAGAGGCTAATAAAAGACCTAAAAACATTTCAATTTTTCCTCTCTTACCCGGATCTTCTTGGCCTCTCTATCCAGAGGAACGATCTTGTGGTGTCTGTGCTCCCTCTCTGCGCACTTTGAACAAACAGGAATCTGTTCGCTCTCGCAGTACATCTCCAGGAGCAGGTTGTGGTTCTTGCAGAGGTGACTGGTGACGAAAGTGGTTGGGTCTATTAGCGAGTGCTTTGTCAAGGCTTGATCCCTCAGGTGAGGCGCCAGGTGAACCTCACAGTAAGACTTCCTGCAGACAGGGCACGACTTCACTGCCATGATTTGAGTGTCCTGGCAGATGTCACAAGGAACATCTTCGGAGGTCTGCTTCTGGATTGGTCTCTTTCTTGGGGGGATCTTGTAGTTTGGCTTGCCCTTGAGCGATCTTTGGACAAAAACCAGATCAGGTCAATGACAGAGATGTCTGGAAGAGTGTATAGTTTACAAAATCAAAATAAACCATAACAATGAACTGACTTTTTGAATTCTTCAGTGATTTCTTTCAAGACGATGTTGGTTCGAAGATCTGGGCGTTTTCTGAAAGCCTCCTTGCAGAGCGGACACTCAGACTTGTCCTTTGTATCCCAGAAGCGTTTGATGCATCCCAGGCAGAAATTGTGGCCACATGGGATGGAGACAGGGTTTTTGAAGATGTCCAGACAGATGCTGCACCGAAACTGCTCCTCGGACAGCGTGAGGGCCATGTTTCTGACCTAAGAATAAAACACACCTTTTGATATAAGAAGCAGTTTTTGGAGATCAGCATCATGATGTCTGTACGGTCTTACTAACACATTGTTGACATTTTGATAATTGTGGACTTGATTTTTCAACTTTTCTTCGAAACTTCTTCTCTTTTTTTGTTTCTGCTGCTGTATTGACTTGCGAATCTCTGCCTTTACACGTGGTGGCCATCCAGTGTTAATTTTGTTGGCTAATTGTTTTCGTCATAGTTTTCTCCAACAACCTTTTTTCCCCTGACAGAAACTAGACAGTGTCTAATAAAAACAAGTGCACATGGACAAAAACTAAAACTAAATTAACTGACATTTTCATCAACAAATAAAAACTAGACGAAAATGTTTGACAGAGACTAAATCCAGTCAGACCTAATTCTGTCATGTAGAAAGCAGGGACAAGTTAGGAATACATCCAGTCACAACTGCTATGGTTGTGTGGAAAGGTTGGATGAGTTAAGAGGGACATCCAATCACAACTGCCTTATCTTCATGGTGGTTGGATAAGTTGTGGAGCGATCCAATTGGAGCTCCTCTCTTTATGAATTGATATATTCATGTAGAGCAGGTTCACTGTTTGTTGTCAGTTCTGGTATTGTAACTGAGATGCTCTACTAGGTAGCCTAAATAAAGGTGACTGCATTTCGCACAAAAGTTCAATTTGTTGCTGTTAATTTAGACATTCAAAATTTACTAGCATTCAATAAAGGGTTATTAGATGTTTCACTTTCCAAGGGGTGTAAAACATGACTTCAGAAATTCACGGAAACATAAAAAATGCCTTACACTTTACACTTCATATTTTAGTCGACTAGACTAACATTAAAACAATTTAGATGACTAAATTATGACTAAAACTAAAATATATTTAGGCAAAAGACTGTAACTAAAACTAAATTAAGAAGTGCTGTCAAAATAAACACTGTGGCCATCATGGCTCTGTATCTGGATATCTAACAGCAAGTTTATCTCCGGCCTTAGGCTTATCTTTCACCAGGGTGTCCAAACGTTTTTAATAAAGGGCCACATACAGAAAGATACAAGGATAACAGGGCCACATTATACACAATGTTTTTTGAAGTGGGGTCTCTAGAGGCCCATGGCACTAGTAAATATGAGTGACAACAAACGAACTTGTGAGCTTTGACTCTGAGGGTGGACGGTAGCTGGTACATTTGGTGCCAGTGAAAGCCTCGTAATTAACCCACTTATGTTACACCCGTGAAAGACGGGTGAAATAATTACAAGAGCGATGTCGTGATGTTTCCTCATCAAGAGCGTTTAATAGACAAAGACAAAACATCGCAAATTCCCCTGTACAGGGAGCTAGACAAACGCAACCAATCCCTGATGATCTAACTCTGCCTGCTTAACAAAGCACAGAGAAACACAACTAAGTCTTGACTTTTTTTTTTTTACAAGAAATGAATTAATTAAAAGTTGTTAAACACTCTTTAAGCATCTTAAACATTTCTTTATAACACAGAACTGTCTTTTAAAATTATTTAAATGTATTTATGATTTTAAGAACTCAAAATGAACTTAGATCATGGGCGAATAACACTTTTATCTTCAGTTAAATCTTTAAGATTACTGACAACATGAACTCATTATTCTTGTACCCAATGAACTTTTTTTTTCTTTCACTTAATTAATAATGTATTACTCTTTAACTTGTCACACTTGCTGGTTAAAACTACTCAAAAATTATGTTGGCTCGACAATATGCTACAGTAAGATTCTTTATGGACAAAGCCCCGGTGTTCAGAACTATCTTGTGATGTAACCAAGGGCTACATATCCCTCTGCCAGCAACTTGCCTCATTAGATCAGGTCAGAGTGCCGCAGCAGGGTTAATTAACAGTTACTGGAGCACAAACTGATATAAATCACTAAACTTGGGTTGTCGTTTAATTAAACATGGACATCAGGACTCTCCTCTCTGCATCCACAGAGTGTTGTGTTTGCAGTGCCCATTTTACTGATCAGGACTATGACACATGACAGAAGTCTGAAGGCTTACTGAAATTAAGAGCTCCCTCTTTCTTCCTGTGACTTCATCTGTAGAAGTCCCTCCTCTGTGTACTCCAGTTCATAAAGATATCCTCTTGTACCCACAACTAACAGCACGTCTTAATTACTAGAGTCAAAATTGCTCATTTGAGTTCAGTTTTAGTGAAGTTACTGTTTGTTGTTTCCTCTGACTACCTGATCAGCTGATGGCAGAGGGATACATAACCCCTACATCCCAACATACTAAAGTTCTAAACACAGGAGCTTTGCTGAGGAAAAGTTAAAGCCAATGTAGTTTATTGTGTTGTTTAACCGAAAAGTGGCACCATGTCCTGCTACAGAATGTTCTGGCTACCATCTGGCTCTTGGATATCTCCCCCCAGGGACTAGGCAGTGGCAACAAGCTGTTTCAGGCAGCTACTGGTGCTGTAAGCAGGAGGAGGGGAAGAAGTGATAATGCCACAGACTGTTCGTCTTGAGCATACAAATGTTGTGTCAGTCAGAGGAGACATGTAAAAAACCCTCCACTGCAAAACCTCAGATCTTAGCAAGTGTGTTTGTCTAATTTCAAGTCAAAAATATTCAAAATAATTCTTTTAATTTCATTTTTATTAGACAAGGCTAGATGGATATCTTATTACAGCAAATAAAAGGCAAAAATAAGGCACTGAATTGCTTGTATTTATCATAAAATATCTTCTAGTGAAACAAGTGAAGCAGTACTCCATAAGGGTCTTAAACCCAGGTATAATACATAAATGGGTTGCAGGTCCTTTTTGAAGACATTATTTGGTATCAAAGTTGTCTTGTCTCATTGGCAGATGTTTTCACCTATTAAGAGTAGTGAAAAGTTGTGAAAGGAGGTGGCTGGCAATTTTGGTTTACACTCAACCCAGTGACAGAAGACTCAGAATTGGAGAAATACACTTAGATTTTAGTTTTTGCAGTGTAAAAGGCATCTGGAACAGAAAAAAAACAGAATATGTGTGCCTTAACAGGAAATAACAAGGAAGTGAATCTTGGACTCCTAAAAAACTGTGTTAATTGGTCTCATGTGAAATTGCCTTCTAATGAATGAGGACACAATTATCAGTCATTTGATTAAATTGCACACCCATGAAGCAACATTTAAGTAATTAAAAAGTTGTCACCACCCTTAAAGATAATTAACCTTTACCCTACGTGGGTGATGGGTTTGTATGTTTTTCTTCTTAGACTAGAATCAAAACAAGCTCTGACCTAACACATCAAAAACCTGAAGTAAATTGACCTTAATCGGATGTAATAACCTACTTAAAGAGATTAATTTCCTTTTAAGTTTCTAGTTTCGGTTTTTAAGTTACTAAAAATTGAATCAGACATTAAGCACCTGCACGTTTTATCCTGCAGACAGTTTAATTTTATTACAGCCTTTTTCCAGTTCTTTTTATTCTGGATATTAAATCATTGTTTTTCTTTATGTTTTTTGTATTGCATCACTTGTGCATTGAACTCAAATTTCGACTAGTATATTAACTAATCTAAAATGCTTTGGTCAGTTCTCATGCCCATGCTTTAAGATCACTTGTTTGAGTTAATTTAAGCGCACTGTAATAGAAGCAGCAAACTCACATTTTAACCTGACTGTCTTTTTATTTATCAGTGTATTGACTGAACTGAAGCACCTGAGAACCTGATGACTTGCAAAGACAAAGGTTTGACGTGAGTTGAAAGAATGTACAAGTGAAATCAGATAAGCTTGACAGGCCAGTAATGTGACAAATGCCATTAACGTGGGGATGTCAAAACAGTAAAATATGAGGTGTATATTCAGACCAAACTGGGAGCATGTCTGGGATGTAAAAAGAAGTTTGAATGCATACATTTTACAACACAGCACACCACACACATAACGATTCGGTCCCACCACCGATCTAGAATCTAAGCCAGAAATCTCAAACCTGTTTTAACATAAACGAAGAGGAAGAATCATAGCAACCAACATAAAAGTATATTTCCATGGTCACAACCAGAAAACACAACACGCAACATGGAAGAGGACATACGAGAAAAGGGAATGATGGTGGTTTTGGGACTATTTTTGATGGAAAAATTGCAAAACTAAAAAAAGAGAGACTGTGGAGGAAATTCTGGAGACAGTGTAAACACGTGATCTGGTCCTCCATTTCTGAGGTCCCCTGAACTTTATGTTTCATGTTGGCCATGCTTGATTTTATTTACGCCTGCTTCCTTGTTCCTCAGTCAGATCGCTTCTTGATTGGCTACACCATATCACAATTCTTGGAGTCATGACTCAGGAATCGTCGGCTTTCCACACATACGAAGGTTTTTGGTTGTAAATATTGAACAAGTTTAATATTTACGATTGTTGGCCCCGCCCTGTTTCAAAGCCAATATTGGGACACATTTACTCTTAACACACCTCAGACCACAGAATAATCTTATAGGATAATCTTATAAGACATAACATAATCTGGCGTTTGCTGTCCTTGGTCGAAAGGGGGGGAAAGTCGGGACAAAAACAGCCCAATAATCTTTATGTGTGTAGTCTGCTTTAGCGATGTTGTTAAAGGAGAGAATCATATCATGGACGTGCAGCAACTGTGATGCTATCATGCAAATATTTTTCAAAATCTCTGAGGATTGTTTCCAGCACCTTATTGAATCCATGCCATAAAGAAGAAGCCTAGTACAAGCAAGGTGAACCTAATAAAGTTGCCAATGAGTATATTTCTTATTGTATAACTTTTCACAAACAAGAGCAGTAATGTAACATTTCTGAGATCATCATCTATGGTGAAGGAACATTAGGAAAGCTGATGGGGTAGCATGATAGCGCAGTGTCAACTTTGATACCATCTGAGGTGTAAAAGAGAAGTTTTTACTTAACTGTAACCACATTTAATAATGATCTACATTAATGATTGCATAAGACATTAGTAGAGGTACAAAAACATCACAGGAAAAGAGCATGGCTTGGGTTTAGATAAGAGGTTTGTCTGGTGAAACACATTTTTTGATGAAAGCAGCAAAAGAAGGTTTTGAGGAGGAAGGAAACCTACTTCCACACGAAATATCATAGTTTTAAATACTCAGACTGTGATGCAAAAGACTACGCCAAAAACAGGCACAACACTGTAACGTATGCACATCTGCCTCTGACTGGTTCTTTTACCTTCAGAAAGAAAACAACAAAAGTGGTGACAAAAATAAGACTGCCCTGCTGTGGAAGCTTTAAGAACCTTCTTTATGTCTTACTTTCTACACCAGCTGTCTTTATAAATAATGACTTACCTGTTACGATATCTAAACGTAGACTCTTGAACAGACGAGTCGTCTTCTGCTGTGTGAATCCGGTCAAAACAACTCCCTCCTCATAGAAGAGCACAAGATTCCAGACTGAAACAAGAAAATCTGGTTCTTCCTCTTTACCTTCGCCAAAACCTTTTAAACTTTCCCCTGCAGGTGTGTCTCCTTCACCTAAGCAAGTCGTCATCAGCTGGACTGTCTATATGTCAAACAGGATTGATTTCAGGTAAAATATCTATGTCCAACACCGTATTTGAAGGAACTTTTTGCCAAAACTTTATAATAGGTAAGGTGTCCTGGTAACTTAAAGACCTCCATCAATACTCCAGGCGGCTTCAGGTGCTTTATGTAGTTCAGTAGAGCCACCACATGGCAGCTGGATGCATAAGCAAGCCATTAAACAAAAGGCAGTAAAAGTGCTGTCAAGTCAAGGCCAGATGGGATGGTTTTTGTGGTGGTTTGATTATATAACTTGCATTCACAAGTGAGGCATAAACATGAGGCCCAGTGACTTTGACCAGTGGTTCCCAACCTTTATTGTCTTGTGTACCCCCTGAGTCTTTTTCTCATACCATGATTACCCCCTCACTCAAATGTGTTGATGATTCTTCTAAGGTAGAATGTAATCAGCCTGGTTTATATGGATTCACTTCTACGTCTGCGGACTTACCACAGCCTCAGTGCTTCTTTTGCAGTGAAGTCCTGGCAAATAACTCAATGAAACCAGTCCACTTACAGCAACAGCAGAGCACCAAACACTCGGGAAGTGTCTGTAAAAGACAATAACCTGTGGCACAAGTTACTGTGCCCCCAGGGAAACTAGTAGTAGCGCACACTTACCATTGTATTGACAGGCTTATCTCGGAGCTTCCAGGTTGGAAATAAATTATTAAATGTTTCCATGTAACCCCTACAGTGTGTTTGTGTATCCCTGGTTGGGAATCACTGACTTAGACCATTAAATTCCAAAGTGTTTTATAACTGTCAATTTGCTGAATTCAAACAACTAACTAACTTCCTCTAATTAGCCCTCAAATAAGGTCACATTCAAATAAGAAAAATATTTGAATGTATTTGAGGTTAACTCTTCCATTATTTGTTTGTCAAGGGCCTCAAAACCAGTTTGCAATCAGTAGAAAAAATATCAAGCTATGGAGTTATTGTACTCTACCATTAATAAGGTATTCAACCCCAAGGACTTTGAACCCTGGCACCTCATGGGACCCAAATCTTTAAGGCCTAAACTCTGAGACTTCAAACCACATTGAGGTCTACTACCTTGAACCCGTACTTTAAGGAGTCTTAAATCCCTGATCCATTGAACCCTATGGGCCTTCAATGCTAATACTTCACATAGCCCTGAATCCTGACACCTCATCTGGGTTCAAGGCCAAAAGGATCTAGTACTTAATGCCACTTAATGCCAGGGCCTAGAGCTCTGACATTTTGCATGGCTCTGAACCCTAATAAATTTTAGAAACCAGCTTAGAAAGCGCTATGAAAGCTCAAGTCCATTTACCATTTCCATTTATAAATCTTAGAAGGTTTAAATCACAGCGCTTCAGTGGGGCCTGATCCCAGGAGCCCTAAATCTAGATGCTTCATCAGGGTCATTAATTAAATATTTGCTGTATTAGCTTGTTTTTGCTAAGGTGCATGTAGCTAGCAAACCAAACAAGCCAGTCCAGATGCATTTGTCATCACAATGCCCAACAGATTTCATATCTTGCCTATTTATGTAAGACTGACCTCAGGTGTTTATGTAATATTAGGTGGGCAGGCCTTGATTCTTGTTTTGCATGTTTTGTAGCATGCAAATTGACTGTTTGTGAAGCCCAAAAGCAATCCTAGGGAAAGTTGGGGTCCTAGGAAGAATTAACAAGGAGGCCCTCACACCTGCCTTAATCACCAGTATGGAATAAACAATCTGACATCAACAAAAATGTAAAATACAAACATAGTATTATGAAAATAATACACTGAGAACTCCAGAAACATCTAAACATTTTAAAAAACGTAGTGATTTTCTCCTTTTTTATTCTCTGATGAATGATTCCTCTTTGTTTTATGTTGGTGGGTTTAAATCGACATACTAAGATTATAGGAATGACATATTTTACACTCAGTTGTACTTTAATAGTGAGAGCACTTATATGGGGTCCCTACAAAGAGGTTCCCAATTGTCACTGCAAAATGTGTACATTTTTGGCCACTGCAGTTGTGTGGAACAGGGATCCTTACATACCAGGGTCCAAAGCAGTTGTCTGCCTCTCCTGTTGACAAACAGTGCCTCTGATAGAGCACACTTACACTTGAAGAGGCCATTACCATGCCTATCAAAACAAAAATAAACACAACATCTAAGTGATGACATGATGGTGTTGAGAGTGGAAGCTGTCAGATGGGGACCCTTCAAGGGGAATTCCTACTGTCATTGCAAAAATATTTACCTGCTTTCTTTGCAAATTTCTTCCATGCAGTGGTTCATAGTTTGTTAGAGCTTGAGGATCCCCTACCCATGTGGCCCCCAAGCAGTAAATCAAGGTCTCTGGTTGCACCCGCTAACATTTTGGAGAATCCCATGCCAGCATATTTAGCCAGACAAAACAAAAAATATCCACATCAGCTAAGCTACGTGATGATGTTATAGTGTGTAGAGAAGGAGCTGTCAGATAGGGACCCTCCAAAGGGGTTTCCTACTATCATTGCAAAATTTGTAACTTGATTTCTTTGCAATCTTTGTCAATTTTTGGCTCACTGAAGTGGTTTAGACTTTGTTAGCCTTTGGGGATCTCCTACTGGCATAGGACCCAGGCATTTGCTAGCCTTTTATGCACCCACTTATATTTTGGAGAATCCCATGCCATTGTATCCTGTCAGAAATAACAAGAAATACCCACAAAAGTCTTTGGATTGATTTTATGTTTAAGCAGATTCATTAGATGTATCCAGATGCTTCCAGCTGCAACTCCATTTAAGACCTGCATTCACATGTCATTGAAGCATTAGTATCTGTTCACTACAGTTCTTGACAGCTGCTTTGTTTGACCATTCATCAGTCTCTCTCTTTGTTTTAACACAATAATTATTGAATTTAACATCCACCTCTTCTCATTGTTGGCTTGCAGAACTGGTCAGATTTCCTGCACCACCCTCTCTTTACTCTCAAGTCTCTATAATAGTTTCAGGCCATGATAAGTGCCCAGCACAGACAAGCAATACACTAGATTCTAGAATAATTCCCCTTTATTTGAGCTCTGTGAATTTCAAAAACAGGCTCAGGTCTGCACAAAATAGATTTTGTGAACCGAAGCAGTGCAGTAAGAGTAAGAACTTCCAGATATGGCCCCTTAAGGGAGGTTTCCTACTGCAAACTTTGTTCCCTATTGTTGTTGAAACATTTGTTTGCTTCCTCAGTCCTAGAAAAGTGTTGTTTGTTTACAAGAAATAACTGCTGTCACAAATCTGTCAATGGCAGGTATAACTTGCATCATATTCAAGATTCTCAATCTATTACTGTTAAAGTTTGTTTTCAATCTTTAAATATAGTTTGGAAGTTTTTCTGGGCTTGGTTGTTTGTCTTGGCAATCACTGAATACAGAAATGACGGTCTATAAAGTTAATGAGCTTGATGACTGAGGGACTTTTAGGGTGGAGTACACATCACCATTAAGCTTAAATATAACTGAGTGTTTGAGATGTTGCAGCAGAATGTCCCATTAATATAAATATAATAGTGTTACTGTGTGAAATATCACTCAAAATATGCATTATGACTGCATGTTTGTCTCATGTTTGTCTCGTGCCATTAGAAAATCAGAGCTGAGTATGTAGGTCACACATATAAGAATTTTGCCAAATCTTCTCTGCCAATGCCAAACAGCTTATTCTGCTTTGAACTACTGAAAGTCCAATTTGTGGCCTGTCTAACATCCCCTGTCATGCAGAACTTGGTCTTCAGTTTGAAGGTGGCGCGAGGGCTCACTCCAAACAAAGCTGCGTCTTGCTTTAGCGAAACACTCGATGGTTCTCGATCGCACGGGCCCCATCCAGATCAGCCAAAGTGGCATGCCAGTCCTTGGAGCAAACACCAACTGACCACTGTAGCAGGGCCCTTGTGCATCAGGGGGGAACCAGAAGCTCAAAACAAGAATCAGTGGCAACAACACGAAAAGCTGTTTGGCATTGGCAGGGAGGGTTTGGCATTTATTATAGGCGCAACCAGCATACTTAGCTCTGCTGCTAATCCTATGAATGCACATTCATTAAAAATGTGGCACCATTAAAAGGGGAATTTCAGGCTTTCCAACGGTATAAGACTCTTTGTCAAGAGTAGGGGGGGTCCAACCTGTGGTCTGTTTTTTTTCACCCTTTTCTTCCTCCTAATATAAAATGAACTATGACCCATACCAGGATATAAGGCTTGACTTGTTTTTATGTCTTAGTTAGATCACAAGGCTAAACCTTCAGGACAACATAATTGATTAAAATATTTACAACCAAAGTAAACAAATCTTACTGTTCTGATGAATAAGGACAAATGGATCACAGTAGCATAGCAGCATGAATTGTGCTCATGTTCTCAGTTATCTGCTTTATCTCAAAATCCACTCCAAAAAACACATTACTCAATTATTCCTGAAGCACCAACACCCCCATAAAGTCTGTCAGCTTTGTGCAGTTTGTTCTTTTTTAATGATTAATGTCAAAATGAGCCAGTGTCTCCCCTCTCAGCTGCAGAGCTTGATTCTTCCCTTAATCAGGAATGTATTTTATCCTAGCCAGGCCCAAACAGGCCCTCTGACATCTGGTGGTGGCCTCAAATTCTTCAGTGACTCCTATTTGCATTGTCAAGCCACTCGTGAAATGCTGTTTTGATATTACATTGGTTTTACTATACCATGAAGTTAGGATGTATCAAAGGTGGCCCGGCCATCCTTATATTTTTCTTATATTGGAAACACCTGAGGAATAAGCGTTGTTACGTCATATATGACATAATGCTAAGGCAAGCAGGTCCTTAAACTTTTATGGCACTGTCCTTACTGAGGTTTAATTATCAAAAAATATTATGTATCTGTTGGGAACCAAAAAAACAGAATCAAAACTCTTGTTTATAAAATCATTGAAATCACTGAATCTTGTAAACTTGGAACAGATTTTATTTTCAGTGCTCAAGACGACTTATTTGTCTTTTTTTTTTTTTTTTTTTTTTTTTTTTTCATCTCTGCTCCATATTATGGCATTCTGAACAGGATCAGAAGTTATTTCTTTCTGCTATTATCTTACTGCCTTTGAACTGTATGCTGCTATCTCTTTGTCTTGCCTTTAAAGGCCCCATGTCATGCAAAATCAATGTTCTTTAATTTAATTTGTTGTTGAGGGGACTTGGGGAGTGTAAAAACATGATGCCTGTAACTAAACTCTCATTTCACTGAGAAATGTGTGATAACTTTTTAAAGAAAATGCCCCTTAAAACACTCTGTTTTTTACTTCCTGGGGTTTATGATGTCATAGCTATACAGCCTCCACCTACATGTGTGTTTTCTGCCGTCACAGGCAGATACCATTACTGTTTTGAAAGTCCACTCTGTGGCTTGTAAAACCTCCTCCCCCCTCCCATCAGACATGGTTTGGGCAGCCAGTCAGTACAAGCTCATTGTGATTCCATCCTGTAGTCATCAATGGGCAAATTGAATGACTTAGCCTGACCTGGACTACTAACCGACTTTGCCAAAACAAGAGCATAAACATGTTGTACCATCCTACTTCCATGAATGCATTACGTTAAAACATATAATTTTCTCTTAATCAGGGACTGACTCTTTGGTCCCTCGTAGAGCAAGTTTAGGACACTGACTAAGGCTAAAAAACAAAATGAAGTCATTTTACTCATAAATAACCTACCTTTTAATGACCAAACATAGGACAGGTCTACAAAGGCACCAAAGAGTCAGATGTTCTTCATATAGTAGGGAAAAAAAAACAAGATATATAGTGATTAACTTTAACACGGTCATCTGAGGGGAATGAGATGAGTGGCGGCACTTTCATTTTTTAATAAATTGTACTCTAGTTCAAACATATCCCAAAGCTTGTATATTAAATTCAAGTCCGTGAGGCAGGTGGTTGACAGGTCACACAGAGCTCTTTTTACAGGTAAATGAAAAATCTTATCCTCCATTTTCAGCACCCTGTGTCAAGCATCGGTTCATTTTCAGTCTGAACGTCACCTTGCCTGCCATTACGCTCTTTCGTGCTCTCTGCTGGTGTTTCTGCTCCCTGTGATTTCACCTTGAACACGTCCCATCTCTCAGGAAGGATCTCCTTTTCAAACAGGACTAGAGCCACATATGAAAATGCCACAATAGAGACCAAAGAGCACAGCATGCAAATAGTCTTGAAAGGTGAGCGCTGAACGTAAACATCGTCCACCAAAGTGCATCCTGGGAGATGTAGCACAACAGGCAGATTGAATACTGGCTCACCGCACAAAACTCTCATCACAAGACCGATGATGTAGCCAGCGATGGCGCCGTAGCCGTTTGAGATCCTGATGAAAAGTACGCAGATGAGTTGTGGGAGAATGATGGTGTAAGTCAAGTCTGAGCCCAGGATCCAGAAGGCCAAGACGCTGTTGTCCAGGTAGGAGAGAGAAGCTCCCACAATTCCTACGACCACGATGGAGACACGAATCACCCACTGCAGCTCTTTATCAGATGCCTAAGGAATAAGAAATGTAGTTTTCTGTTAAAGATGCAGGCCTACTTGTGGTACCTTAATTTCCAAAAGTAGTACAGGAGGTGGAGCCTTTAATTACACACTGTCCAGGGTCCTGGTGGTAGACCTTCAGTCTTGGGTTGAAAATTGTTCTTTTAGTCATAGTTTATACTTAAGGCTTGCTCAAGGTTGCAGCTATAGGCTTAATATACTTCTAAAGCTTAGATTACCCATGGCTCTCTATCAGATATCCAAAACTATGAGTTAGCTAAAAATTTTGTTAGACAAGCTTACAGTGCACCATTACCCCTCTAAGATGTACACCTCCATATGGCAGACGAGCCATTGACATCTAAGTTTTTAAAAGTAGTTTGGGATGTAAAGCCTTTAATTAAACACCAACTCCTCCTCCTCCTGGGTCCTGGTTGCAGACATTTATGGCCCTTTTCCATCAGCACGTCTTAGCCCTACTCTACTCGGCTCGGCTTTCCCTGACTCTTCCCAGCTCTACTCGCATTGTGCTGTTTTTCCACCAGCCCGGTTCCCTGGCCGACGGGGTCGGGTTGCCATAAAACAGCTGGGCGACACTGCGTTCATGTCATTTTGAGCACGACACAACAATCAAAACAATGGAGGACTTGGAGGCAAAAGTATACTTGCTGCTCGATCTGTGGCTTTTTGACACAAAACAAATGAAAGAGGAAAGCAGAAGAAGGCTGCAGGCAGCGAGAAAAAAATAACGAGGACGAGAGCAATCGAGCGGCAAAGAAAAGATGTATGAGGGTAAGCCAATGGTAGCTACCGCTAGCATGTTAGCTAGCCTGTCGCGCTCATGACTCATCGGTGACGACATTCTCTGACCAATCAGTAGCGTCGACGTCACCTTTCTGTACCGAATCAGCTTGCTTAGAACCCGAGCAGAGTAGGTACTAAAAACTGGTTTGTTTTTGGAGGTACCGTGCCGGTGGAAACGCAACGCAAACCAAGTAGAGCCGAGTAGAGCAGAGTAGAGTAGGGCCAAGGAGTGCTGGTGGAAAAGGGCTATTAGTCTTGGGCTAAAAACTTTCCTTTAAGTCATAGCTTACACTTGTATCTTCAAACTTAAAAATTTAAAAACTACCTCAGAAGGCTACACTCTCTGTTACATACCCTCCCCACTCCCTCTAGGTTCTGGCATAATAAAACCGGTCTTAAAACTTTCCTCGGTCTAAAGCTTATAGTGAGAGATTTCAGATTTCTCCTTCTGGACAATCTTTAAGGCACAGGCCTACTTGAGTTATCTCTGTTTCTAAAAGAAGTATGGGAGGTGGAGTGTTCAATAAGTGTTCAATAATACAGCCCCTTTTCTTGGATTCAGGATAAGGGCAACCTCTTTGTCTTCTAGGTGGGGCTAAAACTTCCTATCCGGCCAAGGCTTATGGATATATTCTGGCTCAAGCTACCTGTAATAGGCTCTTTATCTTGCTATAGGCTCAGACTACCAGGACTTGGTACCACATGTCAAAAGTCAACAGTGTCCTGTGACCCCTCTAGAAGTATGGGAAGTAAGTAAATAAGTAGTATGGGAGGTAGAGCTTTAAATTACAAAACTCTTCTTTTCTGTTCTGAGGGGCGAGCCTCTTTATTGTCTTTAAGAATGAGCTAAAAGTGTTTCTTTTGGTTCCAGCTTGGAGTTACAGCTGATTTAAGCTCGCTGCTATAAGCTTATGCTGCTATAAACTCAGATCATCTGGGCTTTTAAGGATTATTTTCCCTTTCATGAGTTATGTGCATAACTGGCATCATATCTTCCCTAAAGTTACAAGCCTCTATATTAAGACCTTCTGTGGGGCAACTCTCACCAAATTTTTAGTTTAACCCTTATGAAGTCACTGTCCTAACTGTTCTTGTAGCGTAAGTTAGTAATTTGTGTATTTTCCACTTTTTTATTTTACCTGTTGTCTTATGAGCTGGTAGATGTTGGTGGTGAAGATGGAGGTTGCTGCTAATAAATAAGAGTCTGTGGAGGACATTGCAGCTCCAGCGATAGCTCCCATGCCAATAACGAAAACAGCAGTCGGGGTCAGATGGAGGAGGATTATGGGTAAAACCTTGGCTGTTTCCCCCCGTTCGTAAGGAGAGGGGAGCCCGTAGGAAGTTGAATTCCAATCTGAAAGTGAATCCAGTGGTAATGATTTACGAATGCTTTTAAAGAATGATTCAAATGGAAGAGAAAATGGACAGGAAGCTGAATACTTCATACTTTTGTTGGACTTACCTGTGGAGGCCGCGACTGCACCAATGAGAACAGGTGGGATTCCGAGAACGAGGACGACACCTGCTGCTGCGAAACAGATCAACCTGGCTGTAGATGTTGACTTTGAGGAGAGAGTCCTTTGGTGAAAACCCTGGAAGCCCAGATTTCCTATACTCTGAAAAATTAATCACTGCTGGTGAACGATTTATCTGAGGAATTTTCTTCAAACTTTCCGAAAAAAGTCTCCTCTAAGTCAAGGATAACATGACTTCATTTTGGAGGAAAAAGGTCAAGAAAAACAATGCAGTATAAGAAGTCAAATAGCCACACTGTACCGTAATATCTATTGCTACCTACTAAAAAAAAAAAAAAAAAAAGAAATCTATACAGTCAATTACTGTAAATGGCAAAATATTTTGGGAAAACATACTGATTTTTGTAAAATTAACACTATTCAATCATAAAATCTACAGTTACCTACTGTAAAATGTCTATACAGTAAGTTACTAAAAAGAGTAAAAGATCAAAAGAAAATACATATTTCCTCAAGAAAACTGACCAACAGCAGGTAGAATTTCTTTTAGTAAATGTTTCACATTTTTGGGTGTGAGTAAAAGTATTTTGTTTGATAAAATTGATGTATATTTCTTTTAAAAATTTTTACAAAGTCATATATTCCTGATAAAAGATCAGTAAACTACTTAAAGATATAGAGTATAAATTAAATATAATTCATGTAAATTAAAATACAGCAAGTTTACTGTTACTTAAAATACATTTAAAAAGTTGCAGAATAAAATATGGTAATGATACTGTAAATAAAAAAACAGTAAGGATGCTGTTTTTAATAATGCAGCAATTATATTGCAAACTGCAAAGGCGGTAATGATACTTTGAATAAAAAATACAGTTACAGGACATTTACAGTTGAAGTACATTCACAGTAACTTAAGTGTAACTTGTTGTCAGTAAGTCACTTTAAAATTTACAACAATCTTTTAACAGTGCAGTCATTCAGCTGTTTTTTGGGGTGGCTGACTAGATTTTCAAGGACGGCCTTCGCCATCGTTTTATCTTCCCCTTGTCCGCTGCTGTCCCTTTAAAAATAATTTGTAGATGTTGACTTTGAGGAGAGAGTCCTTCTTCTTCTTCTTCTTTCTGATTCATTATAACTCAAACAAATCACACTGAATGATCACCCTGGCAAGACAATTTGCCGGGTCGGAACTTTGCCATTAATCATTCTCGATGACACGTCTGCACCACCATCAACGTTAACCCTACTTTATTCGTAGGTGTTTCACATGCAATTAATTTTAGGGCGCAGGGGTGCAAGCCTACACCTGAGGCTCTAGAGGCAAGGAGTCAACAACGCCCTTCAGCTGCGACAGTGCCCCTGGTGGTCAGCTGGCTCCTCCATAGCTACCCAACCAGCGTCGAAGCTGGAGGACTTGAACCAGTGCTGTTATTTTGTGTCTCCTGAATTTTAATGATATGACAAAATTTCTTAAAGTGTTTATTGTGTTCCAATCTACATCCACATCAAAATAATTCTCTTAAGTTTTACTGTAAGTCATCTCACCATGACAAGAAAGGTATCAATCCATATCCACATGTCATCGTACTCGATTTCGCCCAGCCACGATGCTCGGTGGGTGTGGTTGAACGCTGTCTGAGTGATGTCAGTGTAAACGTCGCTCGCCAAGACAAAGGGAGCACACAGACTCTAAAACCAAAGAAAAACACATTTAAAGAAACGTTTTTACCGAAGACAAGCTGATCACATGTACGTAAACTCACCAAGCTGCCAAACACCAGAGACAACTGGACGACATCAGTGAAGGCCACAGAATAGAGACCTCCAAGAACAGTGTAGATGATGGCCACTGCAGCAGAGATCCAGATGCTGAGACTCAGGGAGAGATCCGAGAGGATGCTCACGGTAACACCTGATAAAAAACACAGAGTAAGGACAGTGTGTACAGTCAGCATAAGAGGAAGGAGCTGAATTCACACTTGTTTCTTCTGTGGAGTGCATGTGTGACTTCCGGTGCTTCTGCAGTCAGCCGTAGGCGGACTGTAGTCTTTAGCATTTTTGATAGCCCCGTTTTTCACACCAGAGGTTTTTGCATGAACATGTTTACATGTACAGTATTGAAGCCCAATCTACCTGTCATGACACAAAGATTTGCCCTTCGGTTGTTTAAACATGTGGAGTTTGACAGGTTCAGTTAAGAGAACAGATGAGCCCCCACTGACACATTATTGTGGGAATCCCCTCTAGGGCTTTGATAAAGGATCTTATTTTTACATTTACTGTGGATTGATATCCTGATAGTTGGCGTGGTTTTGTCAGGTTCAACTGACACACCTCTCAAGTGAGGATTGCAGCTTTGTTTATATATTTAAACTTAATTTTAAGATTTTTATAAGGCTGAAATTTGGTCTGAAGGTTTAGAACCCCTTACTGCCTGAATATCTATCCATCCATTACCTATACTGCTTACCCTGGTCCTGGTTGTGGGGACTCAAGTCTGCCTCAGCTGACACTTGGCAAGAGGTGGGGTACACCGTGAACTGGTTGGCTGTCGCAAGGCAAATTGGAAGGATGCGATCTGGGCGACTGCGTCGCTCGTGACTTAGAAGCAGCCACCACACTTCAACTTTTGACGCTGTGTTATAGCCTTGGTCATTTTTTGAGTTCTTGTTGGCAGTTTGGTAGCACTGTATCTACAATTTATGTTTTTCGCCACACATCTAAAATGAGTGGTTTTTGTGGTTTACAGCCTTTAAAAGCATGGTACCAAAGAGGAAAGTTAAAATTATTATGAAAGAGGAAAAAAAAGCGGTTTTACCCAAAGAAATGAGTGTAGGAGGAACCCATATCATTTCACTGAAGAACGGAATAATGGCGAGAAATCCCGTCAGTTTTTTCCCGTACTTTCTCTGGAACGGATCCATCATGGTGATGTAGTTTTGCTCCCGCATTGGCTTTGCAAAGACCAGTCCACCTTAACAAGAAGGAAACAAGACCATCTGTTTACGAGCTCAGAGAAAACAACATAACCAGAATATGCTGATTAAATGTGTTGGCTAAATATCATAGTCAAAGTCTAACTATGAGACAGGGTTTTAAGGGGATCTTACCAATTATAAACGCAACTGACATTTGCACAGGGATAAGAGCCCAGATCAACCCTTGAGTGGGGTCATAGACAGTCTCTGCAACTCCAATGATAAAGGCACCTCCGACCCAGGTCGCTGCAGCACAACAAAAGATAATTAAGCTTAAACACGATTAAGCTTTAACAATTTGAATTAATTTTTGAGAATAAATCAATTTAAAAATCTCAGTTCCATGAAACATCGGGACATGTTCTGAACATGTAGTCCTCAATTACTATGTCATTACCCCCTCCCTTCGAATTTTTTCATGCCCCCCTGCCCTCCACCAACCAACCACAGGTGAATAAAAGGGCAAAGTGGACATTTGTTTTGTTACTTCTTAGCATGTAAATACCAATTTCGCCATCAACTATTAGAGTGTAATAGTTGAAATCAGTAGTTTTTCATGTCTAGATATGAACTATGAATTATACTCCAACCACCATCCTCCATCTAAAGGACTAAAACGAGTAGTAACTCATGCATGTATTTTTATGATGACTCAAAAGCTTTTTTTACTCATGCAACCCTGAGTTTGTCCTGCTGGACGGGGGTAAGTAGTAGAGATGTGGTCAGCAATAGGCAGCACATCAAACATAGGCGGCAGAAGTAAGTCTTCATAATATAATATGCACAACAACCTCAGCGATCCTGACAGAGAGCTGGAACTAGGGCCCCTCAGAGCCCTGTTGGACACACCACCTCCCACGGTCGACTTCAACATCCGCGAGCCCACCTGGAAAGAAGTCCAGGAGGTGATCGTGGCTGCCAGAGCCAAATCAGCCCCAGGACCAAGCAGAGTACCCTACAAAGTGTACAAACGCTGCCCAGAACTCCTCAGAATCCTTTGGAAGATCCTGCGAGCAGTGTGGCGCAGAGGATCTGTTGCAGACCAGTGGAGGCAAGCAGAGGGGGTCTGGATTCCTAAGGAAGAGAATTCCATCAGGCTGGAGCAGTTCAGATCTATCTCGCTTCTCAGCATTGAAGGAAAGATCTTCTTCAGCATCCTGTCCAGAAGGCTGACGGACTTCCTCCTCAAGAATGCCTATATTGACACCTCGGTCCAGAAAGGTGGCATCCCTGGTGTACCAGGGTGCCTAGAACATACCGGAGTGGTTACCCAGCTGATCAGGGAGGCGCGGGAGGGAAAAGGAGACCTGGTAGTGCTCTGGCTTGACCTCGCCAACGCATACGGCTCCATACCCCACAAGCTGGTTGAGACTGCACTGGACCGACACCATGTCCCCAGGAAGATCAAGGACCTCATCCTGGATTACTACGGGAACTTCAGGCTAAGAGTCACTTCTGGGAGAACAACATCAGATTGGCATCGGCTCGAAAAGGGGATAATAACCGGGTGCACCATCTCAGTTAGCCTCTTTGCCCTTGCCATGAACATGGTGGTCAAGGCAGCTGAAGGAGAATGCAGAGGTCCTCTGTCCAAGTCAGGTACTCGGCAGCCACCCATAAGAGCCTTCATGGATGACCTTACTGTCACCACAACATCGGTGCCAGGTGGGAGATGGATTCTCCAGGGCCTGGAAAAACTCATCTCCTGGGCAAGAATGAGTTTCAAACCAGCAAAATCCAGGGCCATGGTGCTGAAGAAGGGGAAAGTCATAGACAAGTTTCGCTTCTATGTGGATGGAACAGCAATCCCATCAATAACGGAGAAACCACTCAAGAGTCTGGGCAAAGTCTTTGACTGTAGTCTCAGGGACACTGCAGCTATCCACACATCCATCAGGGAGCTTGAGACATGGCTATCAGCGGTTGACAAGTCTGGATTGCCCGGGAGATTTAAGGCATGGATTTACCAGCATGGCGTCCTACCCTGGGTACTCTGGCCTCTGTTGGTGTATGAGGTGGCCCTGTCAACAGTGGAAACCCTGGAGAGGAAAATCAGCAGCTACCTCCGTAGGTGGCTGGGTCTACCCCGCAGCCTCTGCAGCGCTGCACTGTACGGGAAGACGAACAAACTCCAGCTCCCCTTCAGCAGTCTCGATGAGGAGTTCAGAGTTGCTCGGACAAGAGAGGCTATGCTGTATCGTGACTCCAAGGACTCAAAGGTAGCATCAGCGGGCATCATGGTGCGAACAGGCAGAAAGTGGAGAGCCCAAGAAGGCCTGGAAGCAGCAGAATCCCGACTGAGGCACAAGGCACTGATGGGCACAGTTGCAACTGGGCGTGCAGGGTTGGGGGCCAGCCCTCAGCCTCGCTATGAGAAGGCACGAGGCAAGGACAAACGCCAACTAGTCCTGAAGGAGGTGCGGGCAGGAGTTGAAGACCAATGGACCAGCAGGATGGTGGGCATGCAGCAGCAGGGAGCTTGGATGAGGTGGGAGGGAGCGCTGGACAGGAGAGTGTCCTGGGCGGAGATCTGGCAGGCTGAACCCCAGCACATCACGTTCATGGTCTTGGCTGTGTATGACATCCTACCCAGCCCTGCAAACCTCCATCTCTGGGGCAAGAGCGACTCGCCAGCTTGCCTATTATGCACCGGGAGAGGGTCACTCGAGCACATCCTCAGCAGTTGCCCAAAAGCACTGGCAGAGGGCCGCTATCGCTGGCGGCACGACCAGGTGTTGAAGGCAGCTGCTGAAGCCATCTCCAGCACTGTAACCAACATCAACTCCAAGCAGCACCTTGACAAGAGGAGCATCGCCTTTGTCAAGGCTGGTGAGCAGCCTCAGCCACAGTCAAGAGCAGCAACCAGCCCACTCAAATCAGCATCAGACTGGGACCTGAGAGTTGACCTGGGTAAGCAGCTGACGTTCCCAGCCCACATCACAACAACATCCTTGAGGCCAGACATCGTGCTTTCCTCGGTCTCATCAAAGCAAGTCCTGCTGATAGAGCTGACAGTGCCCTGGGAGGACCGCATCGAGGAGGCGAATGAGAGGAAGCGTTCTAAGTACCAGGAGCTGGTGGAGCAGTGCCAAGGAAGGGGCTGGAGAGCATGCTGCAAGCCCATTGAAGTGGGGTGCAGAGGCTTTGCTGGCCGCTCACTGTGCAAAGTTTACTCTCTGCTGGGTATCACAGGGTCTGCAAAAAGGAGAGCCATAAAGAACACCATGGAGGCAGCAGAGAGAGCCTCCAGATGGCTCTGGATCAGGAGGAACGATCAGTGGGCCAGTGCTGCTGGGACACAAGCGAGGGTCTGATCAACCCTGGCTGGGTCACCTGAGGAAGGACGTCTGATGTTGAAAGACCCGAAACGTCTGATGATCTCAGGCACATCACTGATGATGTGTCCCAGCGCATCCGAAGATGTATCTTTCATCATCGAGGAAGAAAATTTTATATCCTATCTTCAGTGTTGCATGTTAAAAAGCATAATAGCAGCAGCAATTAATGAGCTGAAAGGAGCAGTGTTGCACCCAGGGATGATTATGAAGCAGCGTCACTACCTGCATGACGATTACACCAGAAAAAAGAAGCTGCAGTGTTTTAGCTCTGTATCCAACAGCATACAACAGCATAGTTTTATCATATTTGATTTCATGGTAATTCAAGAATGAAAGAAAGGCTGCTTTGAAACAAATTAAATCAAGTCATTGGACCACCCCTAAAACATTAAAAGAACTCAGAGAGCACAGACCAGAGTGGCTTTTCCACAACCCCTGTAAAAGGATCTGGATCAAACTCAGCACATACGTGGAGGTTGTTATCCTGTATGAACACAACGTGTTTTGGGAACATCACCCAATACTTTGATTTTATATGAATTATTGAATGTTATTAATTAAATTTCCCATTATAAATTACATTTTTTTTTAATCCATCTGGATCAGATCCAGCTGAAATTTACTTTGAGGATAGAGACATAGACCCAATATTATCCTGTAAAATTGGAAGCAAATTTGTTAAGAAAAGGCCGAGATATGATTGAAATTTTGGGAATTTTTTGCATCCGGAAAAATATCCAGATCACCACCAAAATGAATTGGATTCTTCTGTGGACCAAACCACACCTCTGGTAAAAATTTCATGTAATTCCATCCTGTAGTTTTTCTGTAAAGTCGAAAACAAACATACAAACAAACATACGCTGGCAAAAACACAACCTTCTTAGGTAATAATCTCAGGATTTTGTTTGTTTTTTTAAATAAATGATTTTGGATTTTAAAACTGCTTGAAAATTTTAGATATAAAAAATCCCGTTAATTTTACGGTCAAAACACTGGCATCTGTGGTTGCCAGAATTTTACCGTAATAAATACGGTAGACCTTTTTCTTTATCTACAGTAAAAGGTCTTCAATATTGTAAATTTTATGGTTAATGTCAGATTTTTTTTCCAAAATTTACCGTATTATTATAAGTTTTCACCATCTAAAAGAACACAGGTTTGCCATAAAATAAACATGATTTTCATGTTAGTTATACAACAAAACAGTGATTTTTTACGGTAAAAATGTATATTTATGCGGTAAAATTCTGGCAACCACAGCTGCCAGTTTTTTACTGTAAAATTAACAGGTTTTCCATAAAATCAACAGTACCAATATAATTTACCGTAATAATAGAAAAAGTTCTACTGTATTTATTACGGTAAAATTCTGGCAACCACAGCTGCCAGTTTTTTACCGTAAAATTAACAGGTTTTCAATGTGCAAATGATAGTGTTGCAATGCAATAGAAAAGTTTACTTTATTTTTTATAGATTTCCTTAAAATATAAAAACAGAAGGTTTTGCCATGAAATATGACTGTGTTATAAATTAAAATCTATAACATACGGACGTATTGCTTGTCGACTTACTCTGAATGTCTATAGCCTGTAATCTAAAATCTTAAAACACAACATAATTTGCACGAAAAATAACTCAATGCTTTTTAACAGTAAAATTCTGGTAACTCTCCCTGTATTATATATCACTCAAAACACATCAATTAGCTTTTTTGGTAAGAACCCAATGACTTAACATAATACTATTTTCCACTTAAAACATCCACACTGTAAAATAAAACAAGTTGAGCTTACTTTAAAAAAATATGTTAACTCATTGTCTTTGAAAAATCCAGTAAAATAAACTTGATTTCTGTAAGTTCACATAAGTTATTTAAGTTCACAGTAATAACCCTAACTTAAGTACTTTGAGTAATTAATGTTTAGGCTTACTTATTCATGTTTATCCTGCAATACAAATTTCAAATTACTTATTCTTCATTACTATTATTTTTAGTTATACTTCTTATTTTTTAGTGTGCGTTCCTTGAACTTATATATCTGTTTTAAGTGTTCATTTTTGTACCTGTTTATTGAATGTTCAATATACACATTTGTTTACTCTAAAGCAATTAAACTAAGAATGTGTAAACCCCAAAACAGCTGTAAACACATGAAAAATTAAAACAATATCCTTAATATCCTTAAAATAAAATAAGAACACTTTGCAGTTGTGTCAGCAGCCATTAAACATTTATTTTATTTAACAAACTCTCAAACCATATTTAAAAAGACTTAAAATGTCTCACCAAAACAGGATGATTCTGACTTCGCAATGAAGATATGAGATTTTTCACTTTTTCACCGTGAAAAGTTTCACTCTTCGTGTCTTTTCCATAGATTTGGGGTAGGCCAAATGTCGTGTCAGTGCAAGTCAGACCAAATAGAAGTCAAACCGCTTGAGGCAAGTCCTTCATGTTGTCCATGGCAATTCCTCCCTCAAGAACAGTGGCCGTTGAAAAGGGCTGGAGGTGTGTGGTGTTATGGCCGGGCTGAAGATCGTCTTCACTCACTCCCCAAGCCAGAGTCTCACCACTCATGTCCTGCAGAAAGAACAGACATATTGGTTGTGATATTAGGAACAATCAAAGGTGTAAGCTTTTAGAAATACATTTTTTCCTTTGATTTTAACACTGAGCTCCATGTTAAAATCAACACAAATTAAATAATGCTTCACTGAAAGTCAAGTCTGTTTGACTTTGAATAGATTTAAATCAAAATGAAACTGGTGATCATACAACTCTTCAAACATATAAAGCACAAATTTTATGGATTCTGATTACACAGTTACTGTTCAATGTTTCTTTATGTTTCATGAGTAAGTGCATATTTAACGCTAGCTCATGTACAAATTACTACATATAGGACTCAGAGTTAATTGAGATTTAAGGAGGTGCCATTCAGAATAGTTCAACAATATAAAACAACAAATGATGACCATGCAATAAAAACAATAATAGTGTTTTAAAAATGTTCTATGGCATCCAAAAGATGAGCGTTTAATCCTCGGGTGATTTAGGGGCCATGTCTGCTCCTGGATGCCGGAGGGTTAATTTCTATTTAAAGTATTGTTTATAAATTTGCAATTCTGGTCCTGCAACAACCCTACTTATTTGACAAAAGTACTCACAAGGCATGCCTTGAAGAAATAACCAGAGTTATCTCCAACTACAAAAGGGAAACCATTTGAAGACAACAGAGCGCAGAGCAGTCACATCTGGTCACTCTGAGAAAGAGACAAAGGATCACTTTGTTGTTGAGGGGCTTCACATGAGTCTTTGATATAGTACCTATGTTTGAGTATTGAAATTACTTACCATGAGGTTTGTGCATTGCATTAACTCTGCAAGTTTTTGTCCAATGGCTCCTCTTCTCAACTTGAAGTGTCCAATAAAAGGGGATGTGTGCTGGTCCAAAGCCTCAACGAACTTTCCTTCAAGAATTTGGTTGAATTCTGGAAATACCTGGACCAAAAAGAGAGAGAGATCGGGGAGAGAAGAGGATGATAAACAATTAGTTAAGTAACCTAGGTGAAAATCAGCTGTGCAAACTAAAAATTGTAATGGCTACTAAAAAGCCTTTTGTGTGTTAAAGTCTGCATACAGGCAAGTAGAAATGATTACTGGTGGCCAGGTTTTCACAACTTCACCTCACATGTACTGATACAATTTAGAAAAAGTTTTAGTCTTGCTTTTCTCCAAACTCTTCGCTGTGTAATGTGGTCAAGTTTGATGCGCTCTGCATCCTCGTCGTGAACAAGTTTCACGGCGGACTCTCGAAAAACCTTTAACAATTTTTACATTTAAAGTGTTTGTGTGTGAATGACAGAAATAAAGATGATAAAGTATTAATGCACCAAAATAAATTACCAAATAACTGACAAAACAAGATGACAATATCTAAAGAAACTGACCTAAAATGCTGAAACAATGTTATTGTAATGTGATATAAATGCTGTAAAATAATCTGACCAATTACTAATGGGGAGATGAAACCTGCTTGTTCGATAATTGTTCCCACACTTGATTTCTTAAATAGTTGTACCTTTTTTCCAGGAAAAGGCTGACATACATAACAACCATAAACTATAAAATTAATAATGATACAATATGATAAATCAGATTTTTGATGATACCAGTCATAATAATATCAGTTTCAATCAGAGACCAGAAAGTGAAATAAATCAAAGTAAAGATCATCACTCTTCACTCTGATGTTGGAGAGGACTCCTGTAAACAAACTACTCTCTGTCACTCTATATCAGCACACTGTTCATGAATTATCATTGATCTCAGATTAAGTGAAAATTATCCCAAACATTGTTCATCTTAAAGTGACAAGAGTGGCAAAACTGATGACCATTAAATTACTAATTCAGATCCAATTAGTTTAATTTTACTTTGTTTTGTTATTTCAGAGAGTCCCGTAGTGGGATTAATATACGTTTAAGCTCAACTATTAACCAGATCATTTTGTTGCAGCAAGTCTGAACCAGAAATTATTTATATCTTGAATAATTTCTGTGTATTTAAATAAAATAATATTTCAAAGTTGTCTGATAAATGGGGTGGCACGGTGGCGCAGCAGGTAGTGCCTCACAGCAAGAAGGTCGCCGGTTCGATTCCCGGGTCAGGCAGGGCCTTTCTGTGTGAAGTTTGCATGTTCTTCCAGTGCATGCGTGGGTTCTTTCCGGGCACTCCGGCTTCCTCCCACAGACTAAAAACATGCTCATTAGGTTAATTGGTCACTCTAAATTGTCCTTAGGTATGGGTGTGAGAGTGAATGGTTGTCTGTCTCTATATGTTGCCCTACAATCGACTGGTGACCGGTTCAGGGTGTACCCCGCCTCTCGCCCAATGACAGCTGGGATAGGCTGAATGACCTTCAGATATGTACAAAACAAACAAAAACGTAACTAATTAGTTGTGAATTTGTAATCTAATGTTGATCAATTTTGCCACTTGATCAGTTTAAGATAAACATTAATATTTGGGACACTTTTCACTCAATTGGAGATCAGTAGTTATTCATGAACAGTATGCTAACTTGGTATGAGGCAGTATTTTCTTTGCAGGGGTCCTCTCTAATGTCACTGATCAGACTGCCCCTCTCAGATAAGTATTTTTATTGATTCATTCCACTTTCTGGTCTCTACCATTATTATGATTAGCATAAATAAGAATAATATTTATCTTATTGTACCGTATCAATATTAGTTTTATAGTTTATGGCTGTTATGTATATCAGCTTTTGCTGTAAAAATACAGAACTATTCAACAGATAAGCTTGTATGGGAACAATAATCCAACAAACAATTATCTAACATCCCTTTTAATTATAAGTCAGATTATTTAATGGCATTTATATCCCAAAACACATCATTGTTTTAGCTCAGTTTCCTCAGGGATGGTAATCTCTTATTTGATCAATAGTTTGGTAAATTATTTTGATGCATCAAGACTTTTACCTCCTAACTTCTGTTGTCTACCACACTGCATTGGCGCACAGTCATACCTGCTGAAATGATGCCCACATGTAAGAAAATGAGCCGCAGTGGGTTTTGTTGTTCATTCTGCCTTTTTCTTTATTCTACAATATTGCACAGAAATCTGGGGTCATCATGCTATTATTAATGTGCATAGCTTTTAATCATGCCTATTTAATAAATATATTCTCTGAGACATTACTAGTTCAGTGTGTAGATGGCTAATGCAAATACCTTTTATTACTGGAGTTATGTAGTGCTGGCTGATCACCATTAGTTTCTGCCTGAATGAGGGGCAGAAAGAACATAAATATCAAATTACTTTCAGCAAATCATGACAAAACCTACTTCAAAAATGACACCTGTCTTAAAAGCATTTAAAGCAATGATCCTGTATTATCAAGTGGTGACAATGTACAGATTAATTCTGAAAATTTGGGACATTCAGAATTTTGAAAGGCTCTGCTTAAAGTCAAAGACAGAGGGAAAATTAAACATGAGCCATTTCTTCATTCAAATTAGTTAGGGCAATACAATTAAGTTTTACAAAAAGAGGAACACCAGGAGATGATCCATTGTGTAATTCAACCAACTTTTTAAAAATCTTACTATGAATCACCCAGAGAAATCCACAGGTTTGTTTAGCAGACACTTGTCAAGTAGGACATGGTCATGGATCTGTTGAAGCCAAACTGGGTAAACAGAAATGTAGACATCCCACAAATTAAGTGACTTTAAGTTGAAGTACTTTAAGGATCCTCTACATTTTGGAAAGCACAAGTCTCAATCAACATTCAAACTTCAGATAAAATTAATCAGATACTTGGATGAAAACACGAGATGGCTTTGATTTTTTATTTATCCTTTTCAAAAGAACTTCATCCACCAATAATTAATAAGTAAATGTTTTGGTGTGTAGCCTTACATCTACCATAACAGCTTTACAAAGGTTTTACTGCACACACCCTCAGCAAGAATACTCATGGTCACCGGTGTCAGTTCAGTGACACTAAAACTACGAATACACGGACATGAGACATTTTCCAGATTCGTAAGAAAACTACAGTTTTTCAAAAATTTAAAGTCATGACCAATATGAGCATGCGTGTGCTGTGCAACTACAGAAAGGCTTAAAGGGTTAACCTCACCTGAGCAGGTGGGACTAAATACAGTTTGTTGCAGACAGACAGCCGTGGTGCATGAGCAATATCAATAACTACAAATCCGATAAAAGAATTCTCACGGTGGAAATAGAAACATATTCGGATATTAAAGACTACTGAAAAGTTTGTGTGTTGATATAGGCCTGCAGTAGGTTTCTGTCATGAGCTTGCTATGGTCAAACTTTAGCTAGCACATCAGGACTCGTTTTTTCTTTTTCATTGGCAGTTAATGAAGCCTTTCAACGCATTCCCCCCAAAAAACTTAACTTGGTACACACGCGCTGTTGTAGATAATTTTGTGTAAACTTCAGAAGTGAATTTAATGTTCTACTCATTTAACTTTTGAAAGTTGCAAAAATAGCCGAAGCAGATCCTGTAACAAAAGTAATGTTTAAGTTATCGGCTCCGCTAAATCTGTTACTAGAAAGGTCATCACTGTATCACTGAAACACGGATTTAAAGCAGAAAATTGATTAATGTATTCTTTACTCACCAAATAACCGCAGCAGGGAGGAGTCTGGCTGCAGCGCTGACCACAGGAGCAGTAACCGTACATTCACACCAGAAGCGATCTGAGCGTCAGTGGCGTCCAGCTGCCATTCATTTTCAATGAGAGCTGGCGTCGAGGGGCGATGGAGGCGACGGCGGCGACGAGCGGCGCGATGCGAGCGTCACGAGCGACCTCGAGCGGCGCAATTGTGAACATTGAGCTGAAGTTGGGAGAAGCTCAACTTTATGCAAATGAGCAGCGGCGCGACCGAGGCGTCAGCCAATTGCAGGCCGATCTGGATTCCCAATGCGGAAGAATTTGAGAGGGAGGACGAGAAAAAAATGGAGGAAAAACTGATTGTTGCTGTGTCCGTCTTCCCGGAGCTTTATTATGGGTCTTTGTTCATCTACAGAGACAATAAAAAAAAATTATGCTTGGAGGAAAATTGCAGACATTGTGGGGATATCTGGTAAGTTATAGGCTTCTGTTAGTCATGTAATAGTCATCCAGGGCACAGCTGATCCTCCTTGGTTGACACATCTGCACCGCAGCTCCAAAGCCCCGCCCCTTTGGCCGCTCACATTGCGTCGCCTACCTGTGTGCTGCTGTGTGTGTTTTCAACCGCCAAGCGACGCAATGTGAGCGTCTAGGGCATCGACAGGCGATTTTGACGCTTTTGGTGTGAACATACGGTAACAGCTACGCTGCTGCACCTGGACTTGCCCAGACACGTCCCCACAGCGCCAGACAGAGGCAGAGTGATCTGCGTGCCAGAATGATCGAGAATAGTGCTGGCAGAAAGTAGTGCCAGACCGAGGCGGAGTGATATGCGCATAACTGAATGATGAATGACAGTAGTGGCAAAAGCCAGCAGTGGGAATCCCCCACAGAAACAATGCAAATATTCAAAAGGCTGAAAAGCAAACAAACAAGACCATTTTGAAACTAGATGCCTTATATTTTAAATAACTTGAGCATTTAACTTATAATAAGTGGTGTAGATAAATTAAATAAAATAAAGTGAATCAAACTTCGTATGCTATAACAGTATATCATTAAAGGGTTCACCAAGAAAAAATATAATGCCTTTAATTTGGAAGAGTGGCGAGTGAAAAACTGTCCTGTAAAAAAGTGGTATTAGCTGAAAAATGATGGGGGGAGCAAATAACAACAACAAAAAAAATCAGACAAAGAACGGCTCGCATTTCATGACTGTTTACTTTCTCCTCACAAAATATATCATATAATATTTTAATATTTTCTTGTCCAGATTTGAAAGAGAAAATAATAAGCTTTTTTTTTTTTTTTTTAAATTTTGATCCATTTATCAAAAGAGATGATGGAATGTGGCCCAAAGTGTAGGCTAGAGCAAAAGAGATTTGCTGCTCTATTTATATGGGCAAAACAAACAAACTAACAACAACAACAAAATCAAACATCCCTGAGGCTATTTCAAGGGACTTGATTGCTAAAATGTGAAGATGAAAATAGATTGTGAAAGTCAATATTTTCAGGCAAACAAAGTAGCCTGAATTTAACGGCTGCAAACTGTTTTTCTTTTTTCCAAACAGGAATGCAAAAATTACAGTATTAGCTGTTATATATTACAACATATTTCTGTTATCAGTACAAGGTTAGTAAAATTAACAGTGACAAATTGTAATTTTTGCAAAAAATTAATGCAAAAATTACAGTACTGACTGTTATATGAAACACGGCATATTCCCCTTATAATCGCAGTTCAACAGTTATTTAACAGTGAAGTAATGTATTTTTTCCAGAAAAAAAAGTGTAGAAATTACAGTTTTCACTGATATATTTATTCACAGTGTTTCACCGTTCCAAAAATTGTATTTTACCGTTTTATAGTTTACAGTTTTTTACCGTCGTAGTTTTACAGTTTTTTACTGTAAAATTTACAGACTTTTTTTTACAGTGTTGGCCCAGCAGAAGTCTGTGCCCCAGACCTCCCCAAAACAAGCAAACAACACGTCTTGTGTAGCACATACTGCTCATATGATTCAAACAGTAAAAAACAATATTGAAAGAAAAACTCACCAGACATGGTGAAGACTCCCACCACTAAGCCAACACTCCGGTCGGCTAAAAATGAAATCTCCACCTGCCCGCTGTTCAAGCCTTCACTCATCTTCTTGGACTTTGAGGATGCCCAGATGCCGATTGCCAACACAAGCACGTAGAACAACACCATCATTATTAAACCAGGGACACTGAGAGCCATGGTGATCAGAAAGAACAAGGGGAGCCAGCTCACTGCAGAACCATCTGAGTCTCAGAGCAGACCTGAGGCATGACATGAATGAATGGTGCTTGAGGGAAGGGCAACAAAAATGAGGAGGAGTTATTCTCTCATGCAGACATGCCAACATACCTGTATTTCTCAATTCCCCTGAGGGATTTTTTCCAAAGAGGTTAGTAGATAATAATCTAATCTAATTTAATCTTATCTAAGGAGAATTAAACCCTTTAATGCCTGAAAACACAAATTATAGCCAGAAAATTCTTATTTTTTGGAGCTTATTTCACTTTATACTGAAATCCAGAAAAAACAAAATTTCCATAAAATTTAACATATATATATTTTTTTGTCTCATTTGATACATTAGGTGTTTTTGGAAACTGATAATCCATCTGAGGACATTTTTATCATTTACCTGATTGTATTCAGATTTTTTTTTTTTTTTTGTAATTTTTTAATCATATTGATCAGACAGAGGCATGAAAGTATGTATTAAATATGATACCAAAGGCGTTAAAGTGTTAAAAATCTAAATATTTGAAACTCATATCTTGCAGGAGCACAAAATTTTCTCTGTGAATTTGCACTATAAAATCCTCGACCATAGTTATTGTTATTTAATGCCTCGAACTTTCTTAAAATTGTATTTATTATGACGTGCTGCTGACCTCTTGGCCAGGTCGCCCTTGTAAATGAGATCCTGATCTCAATGGGATATTATCTGGTTAAATAAAGGTTAATTAAAAAATAAATGCCTGTTGACGCTACCCTTACCCACAAGGGTCATGTCTCTCTAACTTGCTGCAGCCTGTTAAAGAGACAATCACTCCCTGCTCCACCAGAACCACCAGCTCTGCACGGTTGAGCCCCCGGAGCAAGATTCACGTCGTGACAGGTGAAGAGGTTTTCCTGAAAAGTGAGAGTGGAGTTACAACATCGAGCGTGTGGTCACATGATCGTCCCGCCCAGAGTCGTAGTTTTGACTACAACACCCGCCTTCACATGTCAGCTGCTCTCTGGTGAGGCCTTATTTTGAGTCTGTGAGAATCAGAACTAGGATGGTGCAAGGTCTGTACTTTTTATGTGTCATTATGTGCCATGCATGGACTACCAAATCATAAATGCAAGTGCACTTTGACCTATGACCTTTCAAAATCTTTCAGTTAACCCCTGAGCTAACCTGACACAACAGATGGACCATCCAAAATACTGGTCACTGGTCCATCTGGGAAGCAGCCCATAGAAAGTGTTTGGAAAGGGCAGAACCTTTAAAAGCAGAACCAGCAGGTGATTGGACGATCATTCTGTCAATCACATTCATTTAGGCCAATCAGACGATGCAGAAGGCAGGTGCTACTGAGGGGACGTACAGGACAGAACATGAGCCACTTTGTTTTTTTTGTTATATAATTTTTTTAAATTAATTTCTGCAAGACAGTTAAATGTGTACACGCTCACACACCATTAAACAATATATGTATATGGAGAGAGAAAAAATAGTAATATATAAAACCAACTTGTTAAACAAATCTACGACTGAGGATGAGGGCCACATTAAAAAAACACAAAAAGTAAAGTTACGAGAATAATCTCATAAAGTTACGAGAATAAAGTCACGAAGAAGACTATTTGTCAAAACTTCAGATCAATATAAGCATACCTTAAACAAGAAGAAGTTCTCTTTTCATCCTCTTTGCGTAAATGGATGGCTGCTCTTCTAGTGCAACCTTTCAGAATAAAGTTTTTCTAGCTTAATTTAAATAAATTTATTAATTTTACACTCATGACTTTTCCAATTTATTCTCGTAACTTTATGAGATTATTCTAGTAACTTTATGACTTTATTCTTGTAACTTTACTTCTTTTTTTTAACCTACTTTTCTTTTTTTAACGTAGCCCAAATCCTCCGTCGTACAAATCTAACACCCAACAACCAAAATAAATAAATAAATAAATAAATGAAAATGAAAATAAAGAACAAAGAGGCACAGACTTAACAGAGCAGCATTGTCACTGTGACATTTACAATACATACATAATAGCTAATAAATCCACCAGCACAGTGGCATCCTAAGGGGGTCGCAGACGGACTCACTCTATATGTCAGATCTGGAATTAATAATTTTAGTTGTTTCGACTCAAGGCCTCCCAGCCCAACAGGTGTCGTGTAAGGTATCCCGGTGTCATGACCTCCTGGTAAACAGTATTTTAAACATATCATTATTATCAGTATCAGTATACCTTAAATGAGTGAAAGAAAGTGAGGGTGCTTTCATATATAAATGAAGTAAGTAGTCACCAAAAACAGACTATATGTAGACTGTAACATCATGTCAACTCTCCTACCCTGGAAGGAAAAAAAAACAGACAAGCAGAAATATTTATATTCACTGGACCTGTAAATTCAGAAAAGGTGCAGGGACTGATTCCTGACACGTTTAATTATTTAATAAAGGAAAGAAACAGATTCCACACAGCTTGAGTCACTTTGTAAAACAAACTCCTGTGGCCTGAAGGGACGGAGACGTCAAAGTAAAATCTCTGACTCAAGTGATGAATTGCCCTTTGAGGCAGAACTTCTCGTCTTTAAGGTGTGAAGGCCTAAAGCCTACCCTAGCAGACACTGGATGGGAGGTAGCAGTCAGTCAATCACAGGAGATAACCATTTACAGATATAAAGACAATTTAGAGCCACGAATTAATCCAACAAGCCTTTTGTCTGGCTCGAGTACGACCTGCTGCAACAACCCTGTCCAAATTGTGTTTTGTATCCATTATTGACAAAGATAGTCTTCATCTATTCTTACGATTCTTCTTCTTTTATTATTCAGAATTTTACCTGAAGGTTCAGCTCATTTCTAAATTAAGTTAATGCTTGTTTTCAGACTGGACATGAGCGTTTAATGCTGACAAACCTTACAGACATTATCAAGAGAGAATACTGCTCTCCAGTGGTGAGCTGGGGCATTGCAGGAAAAACTTTTGTTTTCTTTGAGGTGTTCATTAATCTTTTACCTTTGCCAGTAAAATAAGGAAGTATAACATATTTTTTTAAGACTGAGTTTTTGTGGAAATATGCAGTTATCAGAGACTTACTAAATGTAAACTCACCTTTGAGCAGTGTGTATGACAGGGTGGCATAAGTACTGTTAAACAAAATAATGTGTTCATGAGCTGTTTTATTGGATTTAAATTGTAGATCATTCAAAGAAATACAGTCACATAGTTACCAAATTCATATTATAAGTAAATTCTAAGTAAACAAAATAATCAAACATTTTGGTTGCACATCATTAATACAATTATATGTAGCTTTGATAATAAAATTATGAGACAAAATTAACTAAGCTGTTACAGGTAATTTCAGCTCTATGTTACAACTATTGTAACAAAAACCTAACAAACATCAAACTGTAAAAAAAACAAATTCACAGTATGCAGAAAAAAACTTACATGCAACTTGCAAGTATCTTGTATATTAAGTGTGTAGTTGTAGGAATTTTTAATAACACTCTTTTCTTTCACTGCACTGCAAAACAGTTTAACTTTTTCCATATGGTGTATATTCAGATAGTCGAAGAAACACTTGTCTGAGTGTGAGGCCAGAGTGTTCAGAGCTTCCCCCTGCTGATTGACTGCAGTAGAGGAGGTCATAGGTTAAATTTGAAGTATGTTTTGTATGTTTTGTTAAACTATTGTTATGAACTTTGAAAAGTCATAATCATGTGTTTTTTATCTTTAAGTATTTTTTTTGTTTTGATTCATTACTCAATTAAACAGGAGAAGCTGAGAGGAAAAATTACAAAAATAATGACAGCGTTTTAAAATCATCTACCACAGGGGTCATCAACAACATTTGTACATGGGCCAGTTTCTGCTTGACAGGCGTTAGGGTGGAATTTTAAAACCAATGTAATAAGAATATTTAGGTCTTATTAACACACAAACGCAGCTGCTTTGATTTTACCATTTCAGCCAAGTTCTAGCCAAATACGAGCCACCTCTCTGGGGTGTGCCTAAATTCCACCATAAAAACAGGATTATTAGTTTACAGTTTTATTATTTCCAAATTTTGTGTATTTTTATCAGTCATACTAGAGGACATTTTGCCTTCTGCTTTCTGAGACTGTCATGTCCTCCATTACTCTTAATTTACTTGATCACTTGGACAAACACTGGCAAACTACGGCTTTCCGGTGTCAGATTACATGTGAAATAAATCCCGATAAAAATGTTTCAGTTGTAATTATTTTGGGGGTTGCGTTCATAGACTTATAGTTCACAATAACAAAGATTGATTGACTTATAGAGATGTCACAAGACATCCTGAAAACCACAACATAATTTTTTACATCACATTTTTAGAGTTTAATAATAATATGGGGGTCAGACAGGAAACTGTGGGATCTATGGGGTTTCTTACAAGTAATTAGAAGGTTTAATAAGCAGAAATGTTAGCCTCGAACATGTAGTCCAACCAGTTCCCTTCTGCACAATTTGGCTCCAAAATTTATAATCAGGGGTATTCTGGCTTCATGTAGGAACAATGAATGAAGACAGAGAAGGGATGTCCATCTGAATATAAATCTGTGAATATACATTAATATTATTTCTGTTGCCCTTATATGATTAAAAAACTGGACAGTGTGATGCCAACCCAACATTTATTTTTTGGTTTGAACAGTTTTCAGATCACATTAAAAGCACAGCTTACAGTCATATTATATGTCATTAATATACATATTTTTTGTTATATTTTATTGCAGGTTTGTACAATGTACATCTTCACTCTTTCCTCCTTCTTCAGTCCCTGTATTATTCTTTTCTTTACAGAAGACATTTTCCCCTGTTTTCTGTATCCAGGAAACCTCAAACTGCTCTCTGGGTACATGGTCTTTCATCTTCTTTTTAATCTGCAATAAAAAGGAAAGATTTTGTGCCGTTAAAATGATATAATTCTTATGAAAAGAAAAGGGTAAAAGCATTATATGAACCATCTGACGTCAAATGAAATAGTTTTCGTCAACCTGACATGATCTTAGCACACTCTAAAGCTGCAGTCACACCCAATGCGACTTGGCAACTGAGATCGCATCACCAACCCAAGTCGCGTCACGTTCCCACAAATTCGAGTCCTCTGTGGTCTTGTCTAGGTGGAACTAATGTCCTTACTAACTTAATGTTCACCACATGGACCGGAATAAAAACTATCTGTCACGGGTACCGTCACATAGCTGACACGGCTGTCGCGACACAGCCACAGGCGATTTTGGCGACTGAGCGACGAGCCGCCAGGTCGCCCAGATGGCATCTGTCGCATCGCGGGAGGGTTAACCCCGCCCCATACTTGAGAGCGGGGATGTGAGCTGAGAGGAGAGAGTCATGCCAGCTACGTAAATGGGTGACATGATAACCGGGCACAGATCAGACAGACCGTTCAAATTTTTAGTTGAGTTATTGGCGAAAATGTGGAAAACTGCCCTATCTCGCAATGTTAACAAATCTTTTAACAAATTCCGGGATCCACATCTGGATTCAGATCACCACCAAAATCGAATAATTTCTTTCTTGTGCCAAGATCAACCTTCTCTGAAAATGTCACCCAACTTGGTTGAAAACTTCTTGAGTTATAAGCAAATACGTGGAAAACTTCGCCTGACATGCCAGATGGACCATTCAACAGATTTCATTAGTCCATCTGGGAAAGAGCCCAAAGAAAGTAGTTGGGGAGCGAAAACCTTTAGCAAATCTGGCAGGTGAAAACCTAAAACAAAATCATGGAATTGATCAGCTGGTCTCTCAACGCCATTGACCAAATTTTCACAATGAGAAGAGCGGGTAAAGGGGAACCCGCGTGTCTGGACGGTACGTTTCCAGCTAGCTACACGATGGACTCCTAGGAGAAGTGGAGGATCGTGTGTCTGTCTACTCTGTCAGTCGAGGGCGTGGAAGACGCCTATATAATTGGATTTAAGGTGACAGGTATCCTGCTGTTTGGATTTAGCAGTTTCCTGATCTACACTACAGTTCGGAAGATGCAGGCAGCACTTCTGGCACTTGAGAAGCTGCCCGTCATGACTGAAGGAATGTGCAGGGCCGTCAACACTCAGACTCAAGCGATCTGTGAGCTCAATCGCGAGCAGGATGCGATTCTTGAACTCTTTCGCAAGCAGGATAACACCTTGGAGAGGTTGACAACTCGGCACAGCTGAAATGGGCCCCTCAGATTTGTATCATTGGATACGCCATCAGAGAACCAGAGAGACTTAAGGCTGACGGAAAATTACAGTCGGCCTGTCCCCAAAACAATTTGTTATTTTCATTGGCTCCCCAATGGCCTTGAGCTAGTATCTCACTCTCCTGGATGTTTATGTCGACAAAAGCTCGATCCCCCCGCTCCCTACCCCACCACCTCCTCCTCCTGTGAACTTTGCTCTGGATCAGAAGCCTCTGAGGCCGTCTGCATAGTCACCTTATCGGACGGCAGAGACTTTTTGGGACTGAAGCAGAGATGAAGGTCATGGGCCTACGCATACACGCACAAGGCACAGATAACAGACGCTCCCCCCTAACTCAACGCCTTCCTTGGCACCCCCCCCCCCCCCTTCCACCGCTGCAGTGCTGGGTGCTGATGCGACGCTCCTGGTGGCTGCGGGCTCCTCCTAGTGTCTGTGCCGTGACACCCCCCCCCCCCGGGACCTGCCCCCCATCATAATGTGCTCGTGTCTGAGTTTTTCTTTGTTGTAATGTTTTATTATGTTGCCTGTGTGCTGAGGTGTTTTTTTTCCTAATCCCACACTCTCTGCTCCTCTTCTGGAGCTCACTTTGGAGTTGACTTTTTTTCTCCTCTCTCTCCCCTCTGTTCTCCTTTTCTCATCTAAGAAAACGAGGCGCTGCTCTTGCTGGCGAATCGACAGTCTTCCTGTTCCTGTCCCCCCTGTATACGTCAATGTCTCTTGTATGTTCTTGGATGGGTTGAACTGCGAATTTGAACTTGCTCTATACCTGTGACATGTGCAATGATAATAAATCTAAATCTGATCTGAGGTGATTGGACGATCATTCTGTCAATCACATTCATTACAGGCCAATCAGATAATGTAGTAGGTGGGCACTATTCATTACAGAAGGTGAGCCACTACGATTAACAAACTCCTCAAAACATGTCAGAAGTGGAGCGAAAATATCCTTACTATAGAGGAGTTTGTAGTGTTGAATTTCTTTTTTTAAATATCTTTATCTTTAATTGTATCGTTAATATACAATATATAAGCCATACCATCCCATTTGTTCACCATAAAACTCCTAAGGTTTTCTTTTAAGTTACCAAATTCAAGATGGCATCCGTCACACCAGGGTCATTCAGAGTGATGCTGGATTTCAGTGCTCTCAGCTTGAAGAACAGCTTTGTTGTTTCTGGTTAAAAAAAAAAAAAAAAAATATATATATATATATATATATATATATATATATATACATACATATATATATGTAGCTGTGGTTAATTAGATGATCTGTTAGATTATCTGTGTGCATGAGTGCTCTGAGGTAGAAATCACTCACTGCTGTGGCACATGAATGGATGTTTTTCTTGGCAGTGCGTTTCTTCCAGAGCTCCTGTGTAGTTGGCGTCAAACACACTAGCGGCACAATTTTTACTGATATTATTCTGGGATCCTTGTACCCATGATTGGAAATTCGACCTAGACTTGTCCGACCACAAGTTCCAGCAACGTCTGTAGTGGCCGATCCAGACTCTCTGACTTCCTGCTCGTCTAGCCTCAATCTCCTCCTTCACCTCCATGTTCTCCTGGTCGTTCCTCACGCTCGCCAGATCCGTGTAGCTTTCTCTGCAGTAATTGCGAGCAGCCCCCCAGTCCATCTTTTCATTAATGAAGTAGAATTTCTGAGTTTTGTTGGCTGGCCCGTCTGAAAACAATTTTGACATAAAACATGATCATTTGTACTTCATACTTTTTCAAATGAACTGTACAAACTGACCAGCGTCATCAGTAAAGGCTGGACCAGAATGCACAAAATCAGCAGGATTCTGACCCAACAATGTCAGGTGTGAGGCCTAGAGACGAATGTTTAGGAAAGAGATGCTCTCTTTTTGTTACGTAATCAACTAGAATTGGTCCGAGAGCACAACCCACAGCCACGGCATCTCTGAAATTTCTCAGCAGAGTTATTGGTGAAAATGTGGAAAAGTGCCCTATCTCTCAATGTTAACAACATACAAACAAATCCTTAACAAATTCACATCCGGATTAGGATCACTTCCAAAAACAGACCATTTCTTTCTTGTGCCATAATCAACATTCACTGAAAATGTCATCCAAATTGGTTGAAAACTTTTTGAGTTATTAATATGTGGAAAACTTAGGCTGACACACCGGATGGACCGTTCAATGGATTTCACCAGTCCATCTGGGAAAGAGCTCATAGGAAGTGGTTGGGGAGGGCAGAACCTTCAGCATATCTGGCAGGTTATGGGACAATCATCATTTCAATCTCATCCATTTCGGGCTAATCGGACAATGTAGCAGGCATGCATTTCTGCGGTGGTGTAAATGTAAATGAAAACATAAAGTGAGCCACTTAAAACAAATTCTGGCCATCGTTTCACCAGACATATGCTTTGAAGGTTCTCTCAATTCCCAAACGCAGTATTTGATGGTTGGGAACAGGGCTAATTTTGACAGCACTTTTTAATTTAGTTTTAGTCTTTTGCATAAAATATCTTTCAGTTTTAGTCAGAAAAATTGTTTTTATTACGTCTTATTTTAGTTGATGAAATTTCACAGCATTTTAGTCGATGAAATCTACTGTAAATTTAGTCGACTAAAATTTGAAGTGTTAAGTGTAAGGCATTTTTTATGTTTCCTTGAATTTCTGAAGTCATGTTTTACACTTGGATAAAATGAAACGTCTAATAACCCTTTACTAAATGCTAGTAAAGTTTGACTGTATAAATGAACAGAAACAAATTGAACTTTTATGTAAAATGCAGTCACCTTTATTTAGGCTCCAGTTCATAAAGAGAGGAGCTCTGATTGGATCGCTCACCAACTTATCCCACCATCACCAAGCTAAAGCAGCTGTGATTGGATGTCCCTCTAATGTCATCCAACCTTTCCACACAACCAGAATACCTGTGATTGGATCTTATCCTAACTTGTTCCTACTTTCTCCATGATGAAATTAGGTCTGACTGGATTAAGTCTCGGTCAAACATTTTCATCTAGTTTTTATTTGATGATGAAAATGTCAGTTGTTGACAAAAAAATATGACAGCAATATTAAGTTCACAAAAGGAATACTGGTCTGATCGAGCCTTAAGTTTGAACCATTCGCCCTGTAGCGTCTCATTTTCTCAGTAAATACCGAATGAGCTGGCTCGTAACTTCTGCACAGGAATGGCAGCTAAGATGAAAAACTGATGTAAAAATTTGTCCTTTCGCTGTTCAAAGAAGCACGAACGCAGGCAAAGTCCACTTTCCAGAAACTCGTTTATTACTGTCACAAGGTGAAAAATAACAAACAGGAGATGATTTGTGTCACGACACCCTAGAACAACAACTGAACAACTACTGAACAACTCCTGAACAACTGAGGCTTGAGTTATGGTATGTACGGGATATAGCCGATGGGAGGGATTCCTCCTGTCTTCTCGAAGGCTCCAGAAGGGTCCCTCCCTCTCTCCTTTTAACATTCACTTTCTTTAATTCTTAATTATAATTTTGTAATTTATCCACCCATAGGCCGTTATACAATCCCATGGAGTCCAAAAGTTATTTATATTCAGCTATAAGGCACAACCAGGCATATTTCTTTCTTAATTCTATGGTGTTACACAAAATGGCTGACATGCTCCAAGATGGCTTCCCACTTGGTTCCAAATATGGTCGTGCTTTTCCTGCTCCTGGCTTTGGAACAGAATGTTTTGTACATGATGTTCTTTCTTTGAATACTTGTCCTGAGTTTAATATTTACAACTTTGAACCGTGTACTCCATTAGATATGTATCAAGGCTCTATGGTGTAGGAAAAAAACTTTTAATTATGTTGGTGAGATCCTTATATTTACTCACATATATAAAAAAATTACCTTAATATGACCAAAAAACCTTTACAGGCATAATATTCTGTGTGATACTTCTAACTACATTGTGAGATTATGATATATTATTAAAACAATCTTGAAACATACATTCTGTGGTCATTTCTAACTAATGTAAGACCCTGAGTAGTCAATACACTCTGAACCCATTTCTACATTCAGTAAGGACCTCTCAATAACATTAAATGCTGGCGTTTGACGTGTATATGTGACCAAATATTCCAGAGAATATATAAACATTATAAAATGTAAATGTAGGAATATTATAATAATATTATTATGGCTGATATAAAATTACGCATAAAAGGCTTAGGTGTCGTACAGGCCCAGTATATAAGGTAACCTGTCCTTGAATGCAAAACCCAACATAAGGCAAAATATGTGCCTGGTAATATCAACAATGTTACGAACACTGTATTTGTATGATACTATATAACTACTACTCCCAGCTAATGCTAAAAAAAAGAAAGTTACTTGAGTTACTATAATGACCAACATACCAACATTCCATTACTGAAAGTATGTTAAGAAAGCTAAAAACATTAAAAGTAAGAGTAAAGTAAAACTCATTAATTAATAGTGATACCGACAAGACATGGTACAATAATTTTACACCACAGCCCAATTAACCATTTCACTACTGCTCAGTTCTTCATTGAAACAAATATATTAAGTCAGAAAAGTGCTGCTATTAAAAATCCTGAAATGTCCACAGAAACATGGTTAATAATGATAAAACTGTATAAAAAAAAAGAGTTTGTTACATACCGCCTATGCCTCTCTGAGAGCAGACGAAGGATGATTCTGTTGAGCAGTTAGTATCATACCAGACACCATTGTGGACCACAGTGCACAACTTTCCATAAACTCGTGTTTGATCAGGCTGACCAGGGTGCCAATTTGTATAGTCAGACTCCCCCTCTCCATAGAAATCAGGATCAGACAAAGACCACGTCCAGCCATCAGGATAGTCGTGTAGGCCGATCCACACTTTCCCCTCATATTCACTGTTGACAGTTGCGATGAAACGCTCCATGTCCTTGTCATTGTCGATGGTGGCCAGATCGACGTAGGTCTTTCTGCAGTACTCTTGAGCTTCATGCCAGGACTTTGGTTCTTCAAGAAACTGGAAGTCGTGAAGGCATGAGCAGAGACCTGTAAACCAATGGACAGACGAAAACGAGTTCACTGCTTATTTTGGAATCTTCCAAGGGTTACAAGAGTCTGGATTGGAAATTCCCGTCACATGATTGGACAACCAAAAGGCTAAACCTGAGGTCTAACATCTTTGTCTACACCTGTTAAAGTGGGGTTTAATAAAGTCTGTGCTCTGCAGGCCGCCAATACGGATACTCGATGATGAACAGCTACAGACAACAGTGTGAGATTTTTTTGGTATATTGTTATGAATTAAAGGTTGGACTTGTGGCTTGTATACCATTGCTAAAATCCTACATTATTCAACATTTCTGACAATGTATGCTGACAGGTGAATTCTTCATGAATTTTGTAATTTATCTTAACTGTTGCATTGCGTCCACAGTTGTAGCAGTCAAGACTGTTTTGAGGCTGGAAAATGTCCTAATGTCTTAAGATTTGGATAATCATTAAAGACACAAATAACTTGCTTTTTTAGAATAATCAAAATGAGGCTAAAGAAAGAAAAGTCCCGTGGCACGTCCTGCAGCGTGACTATTGCACATGCACACAATGCTAGTATGATGCAGACCAGGAATGGACAACTTTAGTCACCAAAAGGACCACATTAAAATTATCTTTATCGCAGGAGGGTCACATTTTCATAGTTTAAAGGGTACTTAAAGGGACAACTATATGTAGCTGTCATCAGAAAGTTATGGATACTGATACATATTCAAACTCAAACACAATGAGCAATACTTAACTTACTTGATCCAGATTCAGCTCCTTTTTTGATGCAAATAGCAAAGCATTTACTGGTTGTCGAAGTTTACAGAAAATTATAGTTCTGTGTTCTTGGTGTTATTGCTATTTTCATGCTATCATGGTAGATTTTGTTGAGTTTTCTTTATGTAAGTATTTTTCACATTTTAAACTGACTGGCGAACCACATTACGTGTGATGTAGGGCTGTAAGTGGCCCCCAGGCTGCCAGTTGCCCACCTATGATGTAGACAGATTTATTGTTCAGGCCTACCTTTTATGAGAATATTTGGATTTTTTTCAAGGGGATTTTAATTTGTTCTCTGAAAACTATGAATTAAAATGCCAACACATGAGCTCAGAATAGAGCTGTTTTGTACGAAGAAAGAAGAACAAGAAAGACGAAGTGCAGTGTGAAATCTCATGCATGCAGCTGAAACATGCACTCATTTGCATTCTCTCAGATTTTCTTGAACTCTTGAAATTTACATCATATTTGTTTGGACATTGGAGAACGTTTACTGAAATACTCCACCAGTGTTGAAGTCAGAAGATACTTATTCTCACTGGTGCTGAGAAATACAAAGAAATACTTGATGTGTTTGTGTATGACCATGAATGTCCGGTGTATTCATTCATTCCTTTCTTTTTTTTCCTTTTTCCTATGTTTCTGACATGTCAAACTTATTTTAAGTGTAAAAGACATTTTTGATCAACCTTCAAGCTTCCAATTTTGCAATTGGGGCCAAGAATTTCTTTTTTAAAGAGATCCATTATTTTTAAATAAAACACCTCAAAATTTGTGGGATTCTAAATCAAACTTTAAAAAAATGTTTAAAACATTGATATTTCTGTTGAAGAAAAATGATTTATAAGTTGAAATGATTTGTAAGTGATTTTTAAGTTTGTAAGGTTTTATGTCTGCCCACTTTGCTGTAGTTCTTGATGAGGGTACAACATCACCTGTTTTCTTCTGAAGGTCCTCATTTACGACATCTCTCCAGGTCTTCATGCTAATGATAATGTGACGGTTAAAAAACAAGGACTTAAATGTTACTCAACCTGAGTGAAAGGTTCAGGCAGGATTAAAGGAAAACAGGGTTTACTGATGTGTGTGTTTTTTCCAAACCAAACAGACTATCTTGTACTTGATGAGTTCAAAATTTTTGAGTTTGGTTTCTTGTAAATTTAAATTTTCCTACCTCTAATTTTTCAGTTTGTTTTTTTTTTATAAGTTTATAATTTTATAATTAAAAAGCATGACAATGTATGGCCCATTTCTTTTCCTTTTTTTCTATTTATTTATTATTAGTTTGGTTTAAAGTGACCCCAATGCACCATCATAAATCTGCAGGCATGACAGTTTTCCATCCATCAGGTTTAAACAGATGTCTTCTGTCTTTTTGATTAAATTAAGAGTATTACTCATCACCTCATCATTATTGTTAGATATTAGCATGTTGTAATGAACATGTAGGCAGGAAATTTACCTGAAAATGACGCCTCAAGTTAAGCTATAAACTGACCTGATAACAGCAGGACACACAACATCAGCCATCCTTTGCCTGAGAAACAAAAAAAATCTTGTTAAAAAAAACCTGTGACCTCTAAACAAATAAATATTGTAACTTTTATAGTCTTATCTATAAACTTATTTTTTTTCCACCAAGCAACAAATCGCCATTGTGGGCACAAACCTATCTCCAAAATTGCTGCTTTTCATGTAACGGCAAAAAAAAAAAATTACTACTCAATGTTTAAATATTGCATTGTACTGACTACAATTTTTTTTTTAACTTTAATTTGGTTAAAAGTTTGTAAAAAAAAAAAATTAGTAAATAAACAAACACTAAACGACATGGAAGGACACCAAAAGGACTGTTCCAAAAGGACCAAAAAATGAAAAACTTTAAAATAGCAAGTGACGAAAAGAAGGTTTTGTTAAGTTATTTGTGATTGTTGTAGGTCAGACAAACAGTCCAACATTTTACAGGGTTTAAAAATAGATTAATGAATAAATGAGTCTCCATTTGTCTCCACGTCCACATTTTGAAGCATATTTCTTACCATGACAGATTTGACTCCAAGACGTTTCCATTTCCAAATCTTTATATCTGTGTGGACAATCTACCTGAAACTCAACATCTTAGCTCTGCTTCCTTACATCCCGTCCTCCTCTTCTTCTTTCTAATCCTTCATCTTGACAGAAAAATATGCATACAAGACATGCAAAGCAGTCACCATCCCAACTTTTGACGGACGTAACGTGATCTTGTGCACATCCTTTTTGACTGAAGCTTCAATGAAGGCTGAGATATTTTTTTAATTGAATTTTTCATTGTTTTAACATCATTACAACATGAATGAAACATTGAATACAAAGATATATTAGAAATTTAAAACAAAATAAAATACAAAACATAGAAGGGCAGGAAAAGTCCCAACAGAAAGAATTTCATGACTGTCGGACAATTATGCAAAGAGTGTCTTCAGAGTTTGACATGTTCAATTCCACTGTCTGTTAATAATATCTGCAAAGTATTGGCTGAAACTGTCTCATTTTTCTTTAATCAGGTTGTTCTTCCCGTTCACATCGTTTCACATGCTGTCAAACCAGTTGATGATTCTCGGAACAAATACTGACTTGATTTGGTGTAATACTATGCTGAAGCATTTTTGACTTTTTTTAATATGAATATTAGGAAGAAAAGACAAATATAAAATGCAAAAAGAGGTAGAACTGGTATTGAACTTTCAGATTTAGTGATGGAGCTATAAAGAGCTGATGTAACTGTTGAAACTGCAGTGATTCGTGGATGGTTTAGAAAATGTTTGCTGTGGTTGTGCGCTGACTTTAAAAATGCAAACTAGATGTAAATCTGGTTTGGCACAGTAGTAGTGTGTTATTTTACTTTTTACCTGAGAAAAGTAGTTACGCTACTGTAGCGCGTCACACACAACACTGACCACGACACTTGAGGGCTTACTAAAATTAAAGAGCTCTGATGAAAGGTCCAGGAGAGGTGTTGTTACTCAGTCCCACTCGAGACCGTAATGGGCCTCTGAATGTGTGGACATGGGCTAACAGTTTAAGCATCCGAAGCACCAGGTAACCTGTGATCTGTCCTGCTCCTCTGTTCTCCATCCCGCTTTCTACCTGTGACTCCATCTTTAAAAGTCCCTCCTCTATGTACTCTGGTTCAAAAAGGTATCCTCTTGTGCCCCAAAGTAATGTCTTAATTACTAGAGTCAAAATTGCTCATTTTAGTTCAGTTTTAGTGAAGTTAGTCTTTGTTGTTTCCTGATCAGCTGATGGCAGAGGGATACACAATCCCTACATCCCAACATGCTAAAGTTCTAAACACAGGAGCTTTGTCGAGAAGAAGTTCAAGCCAACATTGTTTTTTTGTGTATTTTAACCCAAAAGTGGCACCATGTCCTGCTACAGTATGTTTTGGCTACCGTCTGGCTCTTGGATATTGGGTGCCTGATGAGATTAAGTCCCCGTCAAACGCTTTCGTCAAGTTTTTATTTGTTGAATAAAATGTCAGTTACTTTAGTTTTAGTTTTTGTCCATGTGTGCTTGTTTGTATTAGTTATAGTCTAATTTTTATCAGAGGAACAAAGGTTGACAACGAAAACTATGACAAAAATAATTAGTCAACAAACTTAACACTGCCTCAAGGCAGAACTTCTCATCTTTGAGGTGTTCATTAATCTTTAACTTTTTTTTCGGGAAGTATAAGGAATAAGGAAGTATAACATATTTCTTAAGACTGAGTTTTTGTGGAAATATGCAGTTATCAGAGGCTTGCTAAATGTAAACTCACCTTTGAGCAGTGTGTATGTCAGGGTGGAAATCAGTACTGTTGAGCAAAATAATGTGTTCATGAGCTGTTTTATTGGATTAAATCTTAGATCATTCAAAGAAATACAGTCACATAGTTGCCAAATTCATCTTATAAGTAAATTTAAAGTAAACAAAATTATCATTTTGGTTAAACACCATTTATACCATTATATGTAGCTTGGAGAGTACGACTTATGACACAAAATTAACGAAGATGTTACAGGTAATTTCAGCTATATGTTACGACTATTGTTACAAACAACCTAACAAACATCAAACTGTTAAAAAACAAATTCACAATATGCAGAAAAAAAACTTACATGCATAATTTGCAAGTATCTTGTTTATAAAGTGTGTAGTAATATGATTTTTAATAATAAGTAGTACTTTCTTTCACTGCAATGCAAAGCAGTTTCATTATTTTCCATATGCTGTATAGTAAGAATGACGAAGAAGCGCCAGTGTGAGTGTGAGGCCAGAGTGTTCAGAGCTCCCCCTGCTGACTGACTGCAGTACAGAAGGTCATAAGTCAAATATGGAATATGTTTTGTATGCTTTGTTAAACTATTGTGATGAACTTTGTAAAATGATAATCATGTTTTTTATCTTTAAGTATTTTTTGTTTTGATTCGTAACTCAATTAAATGGGAGAAGCTGAGAGGAAAAATAACGGAAATAAATGATAGCATTTGAAAATCATCTACCACAGGGGTCATCAACAGCATTTATACATGAGCCAGTTTTTGCTTGACAGAAGTCAGGTGGAATTTTAAAACCAATGTAATAAGAATATTTAGGTCTTATTAACACACAAATGCAGCCGCTTCAGTTTCACCATTTCAGCCAAGTTCCAGCCAAATACGAGCCACCTCTCTGGGATGTGCCTAAATTCCACCATAAAAATGGCATTATTAGTTTACCTTTTTATTTTTTCCCAATTTTGTGTATTTTTCCCTTTTTCTCTTTCCATCAGTCAGACTAGAAGACATTTTGCCTTCTGCTTTCTGAGATTTTCATGTCCTCCATTACTCCTAATTTACTTGATCACTTGGACAAATACTGGAAAACTACAGCTTTCAGATGTCAGATCAATGTAAAGTAATTCCTGATGAAAATGTTTTAACTGTAATTATTTTGGGGGTTGCGTTCGTAGTTGTATAAATTCACAATAACAAAAATTGAGTCATAGAGATGTCACAACAACAAGACACCCTCAAAACCACAACATAATTTTGTACATCACTTTTCAAAATTTGTGAATTATCTGGGGACCAGACAGAAAACTGTGGAGGGCCTGATGTGGCCCCCGGGCCACCAGTTGATCACTGATCTATAAGGATCTGTGGGGTTCCTTACATATTATTGGAAGATTTAATAAGCAGAAATATTAGACTCAAACATGTAGTCGAACCAGCTCCCTACTGCACAATTTTGGCTCCAAATTTCATGATCAGGGGTATTCTTCTTCATGTCAGAACAATGAATGAAGACAGAGAGGGGATGTCCATCTGAATTTATAATCTGTGAATATACATTAATATTATTTCTGTTGCCCTCCAGTGATTGAAAACTGGACAGTGTGATGCCAACCTGACATTTACAGTTTTCAGATCACATTTAAATGCACAGCTTACAGTCAATTGTCATTAATATATTTTTTGTTACATTTTATTGCAGGTTTGTACAAACTACATCTTCACTCTTTCCTCCTTCTTCAACCTCTGTATTCTTCTTTTCTTTTCTGAAGATATTTTCTCCTGTTTTCTGTATCCAGGAAACCTCAAACTGCTCTCTCGGTACATGGTCTTTCATCTTCTTTTTAATCTGCAAAAAAAAGGGAAAGATTTTGTGCCATTAAAATGATATAATTCTTAGGAAAACAAAAAGGATGGAAGGATATGAACCATGTGACGTCAAATCAGAAAGTTTTCGTCAACCTGAAATTATCTTAGCACACTCTAATGCCTTTTTTCCGCTGAGTGTTCTGGTTTGGTTCAGTACAGTTTGGTACGGTTTGGAGCAGAAAACTCTGATCTTGTTTGCGTTTCCACTGCCAGTTGTATTCACTTGAGAGTGGGGATGTGAGCTGAGAGGAGAGAGTCACGCCAGCTACATAAATGGGTGATGTGCTAACCAGGCACAGATCAGACAGACCGTTCAAATTCTTAGTTGAGTTATTGGCGAAACTGTGGAAAACTGCTCTATCTCGCAATGTTAACAAATCCTTTAACGAATTCCGGGATCCACATCTGGATTGATCCGCATTCTGTCACTTTTTGAGTTATTAGAAAATTTGTAGATAACTTAGCCTGACACGCCAGATGGACCATTCAATATGTTTTACCAGTCCATCTGGGAAAGAGCCCATAGAAAGTGGTTGGGCAGGGCAGAACCTTTAGCTAATCTGGCCGGTGATTGGACGATGGTCCATCAATCACATTTCTTATGGGCCAATCAGATAATGTAGTAGGTGGGCGCTATGTATTACAGAAAGTGAGCCACTACGAATAACAAACTCTCCTCAAAACATGTCAAAAGTGGAGTGAAAATATCCTTACTATAAAGGAGTTAGTAGTGCTGATGTTTTTTTTTTTTTTAAATATACAATATACAAGCCATATCATCCCACTTGTTCACCATAAAACCCCAAAGATTTTTTTTTTTTTAAGTTACCAGATTCAAGATGGCATCCGTCACACCAGGGTCATTCAGGCTGATGCTGGATTTCAGTGCTCTCAGCTTGAAGAACAGCTTTGTTGTTTCTGGTTTAAAACAGGAAAAAAAAAAAAAGGTAAAACTGTGGTAGTTAGATGATCTGTTAGATTATCTATGCCCACGATTGTTCTGAGATAGAAATCACTCACTGCTGTGGCACATGAATGGATGTTTTTCTTGACAGTGCGTTTCTTCCAGATCTCCTGTGTAGTTGGCGTCAAACACACTGGCGGCACAGCTGTTATTGGGATTATTTGGGGATCCTTGTACCCATGTTTGGAATTTGGAGCTAGACTTGTCCGACCACCACAACCAGGAATATCTGTAATAGCCGATCCAGACTTTCTGACTTCCTGCTCCTCTAGTCTCGATCTCCAGCTTCAACTCAATGTTCTCCTGCTCGTTCCTCACGCTCGCCAGGTCCGTGTAGCTTTCTCTGCAGTGATCGCGAGCAGCCCCCCGGTCCATCATTTCGTTGATGAAGTAGAATTTCTGAGTTTTGTCCAAAAACCCATCTGAAAACAATTTTGAATAAAATAAAAAAAAACAAATCTTGATTTGTACTTCATAGTTTGTCAGATGAACTGCACAAACTGCATCATCAGTAAAGGCTGGACCAGACTACACAAATTCAGCAGGATTCTGACCCAACAATGTCAAATGTGAGGCCTTGAGATGAATATTTAGGAAAGAAATGCGCTTATTTTGGACCGTAGTCAACTAGAATTGGTACGAGAACACAACCCACAGCCACGGCATTTCTGAAATTTTTCAGCAGAGTTATTGGCGAAAATGTGGAAAACTGCCCTATCTCTCAATGTTAACAACATACAAACAAATCCTTAATAAAATTCATGTCCAGATTCGGATCACCTCCACCCCTTTCTTTCTTGTGCCATGATCAACATTCTCTGAAAACTTGGTTGAAAACTTTTTGAGTTGTTAGCAAGTATGTGGAAAACTTAGGCTGACACACCAGATGGACCTTTCAATAGATTTCACTAGTCCATCTGGGAAAGAGCCAAAAGAAAGTGGTTGGGGAGGGCAGAACCTTTAACAAATCTGGCAGGTGATTGGACAATCATTCTGTGAATCACATCCAGTATGGGCCAATCAGATAATGTAGCAGGCATGTGCTTCCAAACAGAGCTACTCTCTTTATGAATTGATACATTCGTGTAGCGCAGGTTCACTTTTTGTCAATGTTTGTCAGTTCTGGTATTGTAACTGAGATGCTCTGCCAGGTAGCCTAAATAAAGATGACTGCATTTCACACAGAAGCTCAATTTGTTTCTGTTCATTTACATTCAAACTTTACTAGCATTCAGTAAAGGGTTATTAGATGTTTCATTTTATCCAAGTGTAAAACATGACTTCAGAAATTCAAGGAAACATAAAAAAAATGCCTTACACTTTACACTTCATATTTTAGTCGACTAAATTCTCTGTAAATTTCACCAACTGAAATGTTGTGAAATTTCTTTAACTAAAACTATACTAAAATTAAAACAATGTAGATGACTAAATTATGACTAAAACTAAAAGATATTTTAGGCAAAAGACTATAACGTAGACTAAATTAGAAAGTGCTGTCAAAATTAACACTGGCTCCCAGATATGCTCTAAAAGGTTCTTTACATTCCCAAACACTTCCTCTCTCAGATGGACTTGTGAAATATATTTAATGGTCCATCTCCATCTCCATTTCGTCCGTATTTCTGCACATTTCAATAAAGGTTATGGATACGGGCCAGACGGAGCAGTACCACTGGAAACCGTGGTTTGCTGTTATTACCCATTACATCGCTCTAGTGAGACACGAAGAAGAAATAATGATGGCAAAACTTTTGGAAGAGAAACTCTGCAAGTTAACAGCCTCACCGACCACTGCCTCCTACAAGGCTGCCTCCATTTTTATCTTTTATGTAATAAATACATCATCAATACATCCTCCACAATCACCATGTTAGTTTGAGTTAATTGTTGTCACAAACTTTTTCTCTGGGCTGCATCCCCTGGTGGATGTATTGGTTAACAGCAATGCCAATGGAACGGACTCATGGAAGTATGTGAGCAGTGACGGTAACGTTGTTTGAAAAGGACGTATACATTTTCATACAGAAAGGAAGTATAAATGGGCCTTTAGGAGTCAGTTTGGTATGTCAGTGGGATGGCACATATCAGTTATTTGAGTGCTCGCTCCTTTTTTTACAGAGGAAACACTTGCTATTCTGCACCATACCGAGCAGTACTGAACCGGACTGCTTGGTGGAAATGCAGCAATACTGGACTGTTCGAGTTGCCCTGACTAGCATGACCTGCTTTCAGACGGTCTGTAAACCCAAAGTAGATAATTAATGAGGACAGCATATGATGGTTGGGAACACACTGAAAGTGTTTCCAGTCTGTCCATTAAGATAGGATGAGTTTTTTTTGGGTAGACCTACATGGTGCCATCATTAAGAACAGTTAAGACAAAGTCTGATTGAGCCTTTAGTTTCAGCCACTCGCCCAATTAACTGTTTAACTTCGTTCAGTTGTTCATTGAAACAAATGAACAAAAATCAGAAAGGCGTTGCTATGAAAAATCCTGAAACATCCACAGAAACATGGTTAATAATAATAATACTATATAATAAAGATTTGTTACGTACCGACTATGTCTCTTTGAGAGCAGACGAAGGCTAATTCTGTTGAGCAGTTATCATCGTGCCAGAAACCTTCTTGGACAAAAGTGCACAACTTTCCATACTCTTGTGTTTGATCAGGCTGACCAGGGTGCCAATTTGTAAAGTCAGATTCCCCCTCTCCGTAGAAATCAGGATCAGACAAAGACCAATTCCAGCCATTAGGAAAATCATGTAGGCCGATCCACACTTTCCCCTCGTATTTACTGCCAACAGTTGCGATGAAATGCTCCATGTCCGTGTTGTTGTCGATGGTGGCCAGATCGAGGTAGGTCTCTCTGCAGTACTCTTTAGCTTCATGCCAGGACTTTGGTTCTTCAAGAAAATGGTATTTGTGAAGGCATGAGCAGAGACCTGTAAACCAATAGACAGACGAAAACCGTAGAACGAGTTCACTACTTATTTTGGTATCTTTCAAAGGATTACAAGAGTCTATTGGAAATTCACATCACATAATTGGACAACCAAAAGGTAAAAACTGAGGCATTATATCTTTTTCTACACCTGTTAAAGTGGGGTTTATAAACTCTGTGCTCTGCAGGCCGTCAATACCCGGCTGTGCTACCAGTGCGCAGCATGAACGAGTAATGTACAGTGTTGGGCAAATAACTTTCAAAAAGTAATTAGTTATGGTTACAAGTTACTTTCTAAACAAAGTAATGTAAATAGTTACAAGGGGAAAGTAATTGATGTGCTACTTTTTTGAAAAAGCTTTTGCTGCTTGAACGGTGTGGCTCTGTCTCCGCGTCCTTCCTTGTTGTTACCTGGTCTGCTTCCAGCAGTGCTGTCATTATCAACAGTGTGTAAATAGTTTGAAAGCTAAAGGTTAAAATGTGCTTTTTAATCATCATGTGTTGTTAGTAGTTTCAAGGGAGTCAGAATGGCTCCAGAGAAAGACAAACACACATGCTCTGGTTAATTAAAACAAGCTTACATTCCAAATGATAGATAATACACGCCCATATTTAGAGATGTGTTTTGCTACCTGTGGCTTTTCTAAAGGTTGGCTCTATCTGAGCTGAATGTCTGCCTTTATGGTTGACAGCTGATATGAGTATGCGGTCACTAGGGAGTCAGAACTAGGCGAGGTCAACAATCAGAAGACCAGCTTTTGATACAAATTATTGTATGGAGTGATGTCTCTGCCCATGAACCCTGGAAGGATCTCTGCAACTGTAATTTGGAGCTCTTTCTGCATAAGGTGTATGTCCCAGAGAGAGACCTCAGCTGAGTAACGTTATTTGTGATCTGATTAATTCATTAAATGGATCTGTGGTCTTGTTCAGCTTTAACTAACTTGTCATTGTCCTTCCTGTTCCTTTATATTTTGAGCATAGCTTGCCATCTAACAGGAGTTTTCTGTGTTTTTGGTCACTAGCTTTTTAGAGTTACTCACAACGGACGTGGACAAACACTTTGCTTTGGGACATAATGTACACTTCACATGTATGTTCTTTACTTCTTGTACTTCCATCCTGAAAACGCCAGTTTTGACTCCACAGACCACTACAGACTTGCCATAGCTGCATCTGGCAGTGTTGCCAGATTTTGCAACTGAAATAAGCACAAGGTCGATAAAACAAGCCCAAAAGAAGCAACCTCCAGCTATATTTTTTCTAATGCCATACATTACCTTTTAAAGAAGAGAAATCTACATGAAGCATGTTTTAATTTTCATCTACAGTACATTGTAATTTCAAAGTGACATTTCTTCTCATTTGGCTCTTAATTTAGTTGTTGTTGGTGAAGGGAAGGGCACCTTTTATTTATAACTCCATTATCGCTAAGCAGTCTGTCTAACCTTGATTTTCATAACCAAACAGACATAGTCAGGCTTTCACTTAAGTTTAATGTTGGTCCTCTACAGCTATAATCTGGAGAAAACAGTAATAGGTACATAACAAATAAATGTAATTCTGGCTATAAGGATTTTTTTTTAGGTGAAAACATAATTTTTGCCCACCTTTTTACTGTAAACTTTACATTTGTGTTTGGCGTGGGATACAATAGTTTGCGTAACTTCTGAGTTGAGTTTACATGGGTAGAAGAGTGTGCATCAGATCCCTCCTGAATTTAGGGGCACAACAAGCCCAAAAAAACGCAACCCACAACTGCCAATATTTACAATCAATTTCCAAAAAAGCTGAAAGTCCCTTATAATAGGCGGACCTGGCAACTGTGGCATATAGTTCACTTGTGTGGCTGTTTGCAGCGCAGCTCCTGTCCTGTGTCTGGCTGAGCGAGGCAGGTCAGAAAAACAGCTGCTAGACATTAGTGTAAGGTAGCGTGCCACATTTCACTGTTGGTAATGGTAACGGCGTTGTAACGTTTGAAATAGTAATTAATTTGATTACCCATTACTGGGAAAAAATAATGGTGTTAGTAACGCTGTAGTTTTTTAACGCCGTTATTCCCTGCACAAGTGAATTAAAATGCCAACACATGAGCTCAGAATAGTTCAATGTTTCATACCAGGGAAGAAGAACAAGAAAGATGAACTGCAGTGTGAAATCTTATGCATCTGGCTGAAACATGCACTCATTTGCATTCTCTCTCAGATTTTCTTGAACTCTTGAAATTTACATTATATTTGTTTGGACAATGGAGAACGTTTACTGAAATACTCCATCAGTGTTGAAGTCAGAAGAAGCTTATTCTCACTGGTGCTGAGAAATACGAAGGAATACTTGATGTGTTTGGGTATTACCATGAATGTCTGATGTATTCATTCATTCTTTCCTTCCTTTCTTTCTTTATTCCTTTTCTTTCTTGATTTTTTTTTTCTTGACATATATACACATATATATGTGTAGACACTCACATATTTGTTGTCGCTGTGAAAATCTGAGCATGAAGTTGTGTTACAGACTGACACTTAAGGAAGCAGGAGATGCTGTCCTTACATCGTGTCATTCAGTAGATACATCCTTTCTATCGTGTTTCTGTCATGTCAGACTTCATTTAAGGTAAAACAAGAAATTTTTGATGAGCCTTCAAGCTTCCAATTTTGCGACAAAATTGGGGCCAACATAAGAAAAAGACCCATTATTTTTAATGGATAAATAAAAGACATCAAAATCTGTGGGATTCTAAAGCAGAACATTTGTAAGAATTCAAACTTAGTAAAATGTTTAAAACATTGACATTTCTGTGGAAGAGAAATCATGATTTTAAGTCTGTAAGGTTTTACATCTGCCCACTTTGCTGTAGTCCTTGATAAGCGAGCATCACCTGTTTTCTTCTGAAGGTCCTCATTTACAACATCTCTTCAGGTCTTCATATTAATGACAATGTGACAGTTATAAAAAAAAGGACTTAAATGTTACTCAGCCTGAGTGAAAGGTTCAGGCAGGATTAAAGGAAAACAGGGTTTACTGATGTGTGTGTTTTCCAAACCAAACAGACTATCTTATACTTGATGGTCTCAAAATTTTTGAGTTTGGTTTCTTGTAAGTTCACATTTTCCTCACCTCTCTTTTTTTTTTTAGTTTTTCTTATTAATTTACAATTTTATGACACTGTACGGCTCATTTCTTCTCTTCTTTTCTAGATATTAGTGTGTTGTAATGAACATGTCAGCAGGCAGGAAATGTACCTGAAAATGACGTCTAATATGTTAAGATGTGAACTGACCTGAAAACAGCAGGACACACAACATCAGCCATCCTTTGCCTGAGAAACAAAAAAATCACATTCAAAATAACATTTGACCTCTAAACAAATACATGTTATAACTTTTATAGTCTTACCTATAAACTTGTTTTTTTTTCCACCAAGCAACAAATTGCCACTGTGGGCACAAACCTCCTATCTCCAAAATTGTTGCTTTTCAGAAAATGACTAAAAAAATCGAATTCTCAATGTTTAAATATTGCATTGTACGGATTACAATTTTTTTGTACTTTAATTTGGTTAAAAGTTTGTGAGAAAAAATTTTAAAAAACACTCAACAACATGGAAGGACTCCAGTAGGACTCTTTTATCACAAAAAAATTAAAAACTGTAAACTATTGAGATAGAAAGCGATGAAAAGAAGGTTTCGTTAAGTTATTTGTGATCGTTGTTGTTCTGAAAAACAGTCCAACATTTCACAGGGTTTAAAAATAGATAAATGAATAAATGAGTCTCCATTTGTCTGCTCGTCCACATTTTGAAGCATATTTCTTACCAGGACAGATTTGAGTCCAAGACATTTCCATTTCCAAATCTTTTCGTCTGTGTCGACAGTCTACCTGAAACTCAACGTCTTAGCTCAGCTTCCTTACATACATCCTCCTCTTCTTCTCCCTCTTCTTCTTTCTAATCCTTCATCATGACAGAAAAATATGCATACAAGACACGCAAAGCAGTCACCATCCCAACTTTTGACGGACGTAACGTGATCTTGTGCACATCCTTTTAGATTGAAGCTTCAATGAAGGCTGAGACTTTTTAATTTTTCATTGTTTTAACATCATTACAACATGAATGAAACATTGAATATAAAGATATATAATAAATTAAAAACAAAATAAAATACAAAACTTAGAAGGGCAGGAAAAGTCACAACAGAAAGAATTTCATGACTGTGGGACAATCATGCAAAGAGTGTCTTCAGGGTTTGACATGTTCAGCTCCACTGTCTGTTAATAATATCTGAGAAATACTGGCTGAAACTGTCTCATTTTTCTTTAATCAGGTCGTTATTCCCATTCACGTCTTTTCACGAGCTGCTCTCACCATCATTTCCTCCCTCCACATTGTGAGTGATCGAGTTCCTCATTCCGGCCAGCATCGAAAATGATAAAAGTTGTCAAAGCAGTTGTTGATACTCTGAACAAATACTGACTTAATTTGGTGTAATACTATGCTGAAGCTTTTTTGACTTTTTTAATATGAATGTGAGGAAGAAAAACAACTATAAAGAGCAAAAAGGGGCAGAACTGGTATTAAACTTTAGATTTAGTGAGCTATAGAGAGCTGATCTAACTGTTGAAGCTTCAGTGATCTGTGGATGGTTTAGAAAATGTTTGCTGTGGTTGTGCGCTGACTTTAAAAATCAAACGAGATGTAAATCTGGTTTGGCTAAGCAAACACTGGATGAATTTAGAACAAGAAAACATGGTTAGTTTTCAACAGTGGGTCTATAACCACACAATGATTTTTCTGTTCTTATTAAGACAAGGCTTTGCCCACTTACTTTTGAGTACAGAGACTTCAGTAGGGCTGAGATTGTAATCTTCTAAGTCATGACTCTTTAGCTTTATATAACACTATAGCATGACTTCTTATTACTATGTCACTGCAGCTGCCCTGCTTTAAATACTACCTCAATATTAATTCATCCCGTGCAATACAATCATATGTGATATACAACAAAATAAGGAAACTGGCCTGGACAAAAATGATGGTACCCTTAACATAATATTTTGTTGTACAGCCTTTTGAGCACATCACTGCAATCAGGTGATTTCTGTAAGGTGATTTCTCATGCTCTCAAGCAGCAACAGCACTCAAAACTCTTAACAAAAGTGAAGGGTTACTGGTTCGAACTCTTTGTCAGGTAAGGGTCTTTCAGTATGAATTTTGCATGTTCTTCCTGTTCATGCGTGGGTTCTCTTTTTGCACTCTTGTTTCCTCCTACAATCCAAAAACATGTTCATTTAGGTTGATTGGTGACACTGAAAGGCCCTTAGGTATGAGTGTGAGCATGACAGGTTGTCTGTCTCTCTATATAGCCCAAGCTGGTGACCAGTTCAGGGTGTACCCCGCCTCTGGCCCAAGGTAAGGTAGGCTCCAGCATCCCACAACCCAGAAAGGGATTTATATTATGGATGGATGGATAGCTACAGTAACCAGAGAAGGCTGGCCTATTGCTTTGGTTTGATGTTCATGATTGCGTCATTAGAAATGGCAAACAGTTTGTGGCAATATGGCCTCCTTTGAATGGGAATACAATCAGTGCAACCTTCTTGATACAAGAAGTTAACACCAGTAAAACAAATCATAGATAACAACAGAAAAAAGGAGAAATTAACTGTTATAAAAGAAGGGCAAGTCGATCTTTAACACGCTATATGTGGGCATTAGAAATGTACACCAGCACAAACCCCCTTGGAAAAAAGCAAAAGAGTGAGTCGTACAAATGAAAAGTGATGATTAAACTTCTTTCATGTATGGTGTCCACTACAAGGGACAGATATTTGGAATACGTTTTATACCATTTAGGTTGCAGTACCATGTCCAACTACCAGGTGGTAAACTCCCAAACCGTTGTTTCAAGTTTCATAAAAATATTATCTGAACATATTTTTGTCATAACAAGATACTGCATTATAAATCCAAAATGGTCAACGAAGAGCGAATTGCATCTAAAATATCTTTTAGTTTTAGTTATAATTTAGTCATCTAACTTGTTTTAAATTTAGCCTAGTTTTAGTTAATGAAATTTCACAATAGCTTTAGTCAACGAAAACAACTGTAAATTTAGTCGACTAAAATATGAAGTGTAAAGAGTAAGGCATTTTTTAGGTTTAACACTTGGATCCCCCCACCAACAAGCTAAGGCAGTTGTGATTGGATGTCCCTCTTAACTCATCCAACCATTCCAAACAACCGAAGTTGCTGTGATTGGATATATTCCTAACTTGTCCCTACTTTTTACATGATGAAATTAGGTGTGATTAGATTAAGTTTCTGTCATACATTTTTGTCAAGTTTTAATTTGTTGAATAAAATGTCTCTTACTTTAGTTTTAGTTTTTGTCCATGTGCACTTGTTTTTTATGAGTGATAGTCTAATTTTCATCAGGGAAAAAAAGGTTGTTGATGAAAACTATGATGAAAATAATTAGTCAACAAACTTAACACTGGCTCAAGGCAGAACTTCTCATCTTTGAGGTGTGAAGGCCTAAAGCCTACCCTAGCAGACACTGGATGGGAGGTAACAGCCAGTCAATCCTTTTGTCTGGCTCGAGTACGACCTGCTGCAACAACCCTGTCCAAATTGTGTTTTATATAAATCAAATCTATTATTGACAAAGATAGTCTGCATCTATAATTCATATTTAAAATTTTTCATTATTTCAGAATTTTACCTGAAAGTTCAGCTAATTTCTAAATAAATTTAATGTGTGTTCTCAGACTGGACATGAGTTTATTAAGAGAGAATACTGCTCTCCAGTGGTGAGCCGGGGCATTGCAGGAAAAACTTTTTTCTCTTGGGTGTTCATTAATCCTTTACATTTATTTGCCAGTAAAATAAGGAAATATAACATATTTTTTAATTCTGAGTTTTTGTGGAAATATGCAGTTATCAGAGACTTACTAAATGTAAACTCACCTTTGAGCAGTGTGTATAACAGGGGGAAATCTGTACTGTTAAGCAAAATAATGTGTTCATGAGCTGTTTTATTGGATTAAATCTTAGATCATTCAAATACACACGGTCAATTAGTTACCAAATTCATGTTTTAAGTATAATTAAATTAAATAGAATTATCATTTTGCTTACACACCATTTATACCATTATATGTAGTGTTAAGAATATGACATATGAGACAAAACTAACTTTTATGTTCTTTGTAATTTCAGCAATATGTTACAACTTTTAACAAACAACCTAACAAACATTAAACCATCAAAAAACTAATACACATTATGCAGGAAAAAAAACGTACATGCATAACTAGCAAATATCTTGTATATAAAGTGTGTAGTTATATGAATTTTTACTGTGCATGAATAATAATATTTTTTATTCTGTGTTTTAGAAATAGTCTTTTCTTTCACTGCACTGCAAAACAGTTTAACTTTTTTCTATATGTTGTATATTCAGATGGACGGAGAAACACTTTTCTGAGAGTGAGGCCAGAGTGTTCAGAGCTCCCCCTGCTGACTGACTGCAGTATAGGAGGTCATAGGTCAAATATGGAATATGATTTACAATATATGTCTTGTTAAACTACTGTTATGAACTTTGTAAAGTTATCATCATGTGTTTATCTTTTTGAGTATTTTTTTGTTTGTTTTGATTGTGATTCAATGTGCGAGCGCATGATGTCATGATGGGCGGCTTTCTTGACAAATTTGGTTGCTTACAGCCAATTGGCAGATTCAGCGGGAGAAGTTCAGAGGAAAAATAGGAGAAATAAATGATAGCATTTTAGAATCATCTACAACAGGGGTCATCAACAGCATTTGTACATGGGCCAGTTTTTGCTTGGCAGGCGTTAGGGTGGAATTTTAAAACCAATGTAATAAGAATATTTAGGTCTTATTAACACACAAATGCAGCCGCTTCAGTTTACCATTTCAAGTTCTAGACAAATATGAGCCACTAGGTCCCCCCACCTCTGTGAGATGTGCCTAAATTCCACCATAAAAACGGCATTATTAGTTTACATTTTTATCTTTTCCCAATTTTATGTATTTTCCCCTTAGCTTCCATCAGTTATATTAGAAGACATTTTAAGCAGAAATTTTAGCCTCAAACATGTAGTCGAACCAGCTCCCTTCTGCTCCCTTGGCTTCAAATTTCATAATCTGGGGTATTCTTCTTCATGTCAGAACAATGAATGAAGACAGAGAGGGGATGTCCATCTGAATATATAATCTGTGAATAAACATTAATATTATTTCTGTTGCCCTCCAGTGATTGAAAACTGGACAGTGTAATGCCAAACTAACATTTACAGTTTTCAGATCACATTTAAATGCACAGCTTACGGTCATATTATATGTCATTAATATATTTTTTGTTACATTTTATTGCAGATTTGTACAAACTACATCTTCACTCTTTCCTCCTTCTTCAGCCTCTGTATTCTTCTTTTCTTTTCTGAAGATATTTTCTCCTGTTTTCTGTATCCAGGAAACCTCAAACTGCTCTCTCGGTACATGGTCTTTCATCTTCTTTTTAATCTGCAAAAAAAAGGGAAGATTTTGTGCCATTAAAATGATATAATTCTTAGGAAAACAAAAAGGATGGAAGCATAATATGAACCATGTGACGTCAAATCAGAAAGTTTTCGTCAACCTGATATTATCGTAGCACACTCTAATGCCTTTTTTCTGCTGAGTGTTCTGGTTTGGTTTAGTACAGTTTGGTACGGTTTGGAGCAGAAAACTCTGATCTTGTTTGCGTTTCCACTGCCAGTTGTATTCACATGAGAGCGGGGATGTGAGCTGAGAGGAAAGAGTCACGCCAGCTACATAAATGGGTGATGTACTAACCAGGCACAGATCAGACAGACCGTTCAAATTCTTAGTTGAGTTATTGGCGAAACTGTGGAAAACTGCTCTATCTCGCAATGTTAACAAATCCTTTAACGAATTCCGGGTTCCACATCTGGATTGATCCGCATTCTGTCACTTTTTGAGTTATTAGCAAATTTGTAGATAACTTAGCCTGACAAGCCAGATGGACCATTCAATATGTATTACCAGTCCATCTGGGAAAGAGCCCATAGAAAGCGGTTGGGCAGGGCAGAACCTTTAGCTAATCTGGCCGGTGATTGGACGATGGTCCATCAATCACATTTCTTATGGGCCAATCAGATAATGTAGTAGGTGGGCACTATGCTTTACAGGAGGTGAGCCACTACGTAAAACAAACCATCCTCAAAACATGTCAAAAGTGGAGTGAAAATATCCTTACTATAGAGGAGTTAGTAGTGTTGATGTTTTTTTGTTTTTTTTAAATATACAAGATACAAGCCATACCATCCCACTTGTTCAGCATAAAACCCTGAAGTTTTTTTTTTTTTAAGTTACCAGATTCAAGATGGCATCCGTCACACCAGGGTCATTCAGGTTGATGCTGGATTGCAGTGCTCTCAGCTTGAAGAACAGCTTTGTTGTTTCTGGTTAAAAAAAAAAAAAAAAGGTAAAACTGTGGTCAATTTGATGATCTGTTAGATTATCTATTGTTCTAAGGTAGAAATCACTCACTGCTGTGGCACATAAATGGATGTTTTTCTGAGCAGTGCGTGTCCTCCATATCTCCTGTGTAGCTGGTGTCAAACACACTGGCGGCACAGTTGTTATTGAGATTATTTGGGGATCCAAGTACCCATGTTTGGAATTCGGAGCTAGACTTGTCAGACCACCACGCCCAGAAATATCTGAAGTAGCCGATCCAGACTTTCTGATTTCCTGCTCGTCTAGTCTCGATCTCCTGCTTCAACTCAATGTTCTCCTGCTCGTTCCTCACGCTCGCCAGGTCCGTGTAGCTTTCTCTGCAGTGATCACGAGCAGACTGCCAGTCCATCATTTCGCTAATGAAGTAGAATTTCTGAGTTTTGTTGATCGACCCATCTAAAAACAATTTTGAAATAAAACAAATCTTGATTTGACTTAATTTATGATTTTGTACTTCATAGTTTTTCAGATGAACTGCACAAACTGAACTGTGTCACCAGTAAAGACTGGATCAGAATGCAGAAATTCAGCAGGATTCTGATCCAACAATGTCAAATGTGAGGCCTTGAGATGAATATGTAGGAATAAGATGCTCTCGTTTTACAACTTAATCAACTAGAATTGGTTCAAGGGCACAAACCACAGCCTCAAATTTCTCAGCAGGGTTATTGGCCAAAATGTGGAAACTGCCCTATCTCAAATGGTAAATAAATCCTTTAACAAATTCACATTTGCATTGGGATAACCACCAAAATCAGATCATTTCTGTCTTGTGCCATGATCAACATTCTCTGAAAATGTCATCCAACTTGGTTGAAAACTTTTTGAGTTATTAGCAAATATGTGGAAAACTTTATAGAAGAGTATTAGGGCCATTTTGATGGAAAAAATAATTTTCGGCAAGTCGAGATTAAAGTTGAAATAACGACAATAAAGACGATATTTTGAGATAAAAGTCAAAATGACGAGATAAAAGTTGAAATGTCGACAATGAAGTTGAAATACAATTTCGTGATTAAAGTCAGAATGATGAGATTAAAGGTAAAATGTTGAAAAAAAAAGTCGAGAATAAAGTCGACATACAATGTATGTCGACTTTATTCTCAGCATTATGGCTTTTTTTCTCAACACTTAGACTTTTTCTCGACATTTCGACTTTTATCACAAAATTGTATTTCGACTTTATTCTTGTCATTTCAACTTAATTCTCGTCATTTCAACTTTAATCCCGAAATTTCAACTTTAATCTCGATTTCCCCAAAATTATTTTCTCCATCTAACATGGCCCTTATACTCTTCCGTAAAACTTAGTCTGACATGCCAGACTAGATTTCAATAGATTTTACTAGTCCATCCGGGAAAGAGCCCATAGAAAGGGGTTGGGGAGGACTGAACCTTTAGCATATCCGGCAGGTGATTGGACAATCATTCTGTCAATCACATTCATTACGGATAATGTAGCGGGCATGCGCTTCTGCGGTGAGGTAAATGACAGAATGTGAGCCACTTGGTAAAACAAACTCATTGTCTGGCCGTCGAATTACCTGCCAGATATCAGTGGCGACTCATGCAGTTTTCTCCGGGAGGGGGCTATAACTGCAAAATAGTCATATACCAAAAGCAGGGTTTCTGTAGGTTTTAACAAATTTAAAGCTGTTAAAGACCTTTGTAAGACCATGTTGAATTAAATTTAAGATCTACACAAAGTCAGAAAAATTAAGGAAAATTGCAGTCACAGAATTGCTTTCAAACTAACAAGAGAACAATCCCTAAACAATCAAGAACAAATGTAGTATATACAATGGAGTGAGTGAGTGTGTGTCAGGGTGATTATACGTTTTAAAATCTAATGGGTTTAATTTTAATTTAGTTTTGAAGATTTTTTTGTGGTTTTAATTTAGTTTTAGTTAGTTTAACAAGTAATTAAATAAAAAAAATGCGGCAACCAATAAGCGACAAATTAACATACATAATTTAAAACAAAATATAACTCAAGACCTAGTTTACAAAATGTGGACAGATTTAAGACTTTTTAATGCCTAAAATTGAGATTATCAAATTTTAGACCCTGCAAAATCATTTGCATGGCCCAAGATTGTGTCACTAACCTAAAAAATGAATGCACCAATTTAATACAATATGGAGATGCCTTTGAGTCAGCTTTCCAAATATATGACTAAATGATTATATATAAAAACAATATATTGTATGAATATATGTGCTTCTTTCATTAAAAAAAAAAAAAAAAAAAGAGAGAGCGTGTTGTCACCCACTGTCTATGGACTGCTGATTTATTATGATGTTCGGCTGATCAGGTCCGAGCTCTTTCACCTGCAGCTTCTCCTGGTATGTTTTCCTTTCGAAAGGTTTTGATTTTAGTGACTTCACTGGATTATTTAATTTCTCTTTCTCCATTTTGCATCTCTGTCTCTGTCTCCAACTCCTGCGGTTTGATCTGTCAATCAGCCGCACTTTCACAGACGACTGTTACGTCAGCCCCTCCCATGGCTAGACGGTGGTGGTATGTGAATAATCCAGCTGCATTCAACTGTGGGCGCAGGGAAGGTGCGCCCCAACATGGCCCTATCTCTTGTATTGAAGGGGAGATACTGCGCATGTACAACTTTGAACGCGAGTCTATGGGCAAAGATTTTTGCACCCCAAAGCGGAAATACATCACCAATCAAACAACACAGATGAACGAAACAACTTATTCCCTATCTAAAAATATTGCCTATCTAAAAATAGGTATACATTTGTACAATTTGTATTTAATTATTTCATTTTTATGATTTTTTTATGTGTTATTCAAGCTAATGTGAGTGGTGGGGCGGGGCCTTAGCGCCCTCTATTGGCCAGCCGCCACTGCCAGATATGCTTTGAAAGGTTCTTTCCATTTCCAAACACTTTCTGCTGCCTCTTTCTCAGATAAAATATATTTAATGGTCCGTCTGGCATGTCAGGTTAGCTGTCACATGTGATGGACGATCTTTCTGACAAATCAACAGACAACAGAATTTCTTGCTTCACCCTTAGGGGTCAGTATGGTATGCTAGTGGGATGGAAAATATCAGTTATTTGAGTGATTGCTCTTTATTTTACAGTGGAAACACTTGCTATTGTGAACCATACCAAAGACCATCAGTAAGGAGGACAGCATATGATGGTTGGGAACACACTAGAAGTGTTGTCAGTCTGTCCATTCAGCAAGAACAAGTTTCTTTTGGGTAGACCTACATGGTGCCATCATTATGAACAATTAAGACAAAGTCTTATCAGGTCTTTAGTTTGAGCCACTTAAACCATTTAACATCTGTTCAGTTCTTCACTGAAACAAATATATAAAATCAGAAATGCGCTGCTATTAAAAATCCTGAAATATCAACAAAAACATGGTTAATAATAATAAAATGGTATAAAAAGAGTATGTCCCGTACCGCCTGTGTCTCTTTGAGAGCAGACGAAGGCTAATTCCATTGAGCAGATATCATCGTACCAGAAACCTTGTTGGACAAAAGTGCACAACAATCCAAAATTTCTTGTTTGATCAGGTTGACTAGGGTGCCAATTTTCAAAGCTAAACTCCTCTGCTCCGTCAGAATTATAATCAAACAAAGACCACTTCCAATTAGGAGGGTAGCTGTCGTATAAGCCGATCCACACTTTCCCCTCATATTCACTGCCGACAGTTGCAATGAAACGCTCCATGTCCATGTCGTTGTCGATGGTGGCCAGATCGATGTAGTTCTTTCTGCAGTACTCTAGGGCTTCATGCCAGGACTTTGGTTCTTCAAGAAACTGGAAGTCGTGAAGGCATGAGCAGAGACCTGTAAACCAAAGGACAGACGAAAACTGGAGAACAAGTTTACTGCTTATTTCGGCATCTTTCAAAGGATGACAAGTCTATTGGAAATTCACGTCACATCATTGGATGATTAAAAGGTTAAAATTAAGGTCTTATATCTTTGTCTACACCTGTTAAAGTGGGGTTTATAAACTCTGTGCTCTGCAGGCTGTCAATACCCGGCTGTGCTAAGTAATGGATGATGGATAAATGTGCCAAGTTGTGGTACCAAAATAAAATAGAAAAAACAAGAAGATGACCCGAATGCAGATAAAACAAAAAGACTTTATTTTAACTAACAAAAAGACAGGGATCAAAAGTCCAAAAAAAGTAAATCTTAACAAATGGTCAGAGTACAAAACAAGAATCTCTTAACAAAGTAATAAATCAAATGGCAAACAAAGTACAAATTAAAGTCTCTGGAAAGCTCAACCGAAAACAGACAAAATATCTATGAACACGAGGAAAAACTGGTGACGCTGGAAACACTGAAGACAGGGAGTGACACATGGAAGACGAGCACATAGAGTTGCACTGGGAAGGCGAGGAGGTTGATGAATGAACCCACACAGACAAAGGGGAACACAGAGACTAAATACACTGGGGAGTACTCAGACACAGGTGAGACAATCACACAGGTAGAAGGAATCAAAATCAGAGGCACACAGAAGGGAGGGCAGGAAAACTACATGAGGAACACAGGGGTCTCAAAATAAAACAGGAAACACGAGACAACACATAACATGAACACAAATAGGGTAACTTAACAGAACACAAGGAAAAGACATACAAAACAAAACAAAACTACAAGAATCATGACACAATGACAGGTAGATTCTGTATGAGCCGCCATTTTGTAATTAATCTTAACTGTTGCGCTGTTTAGCGTCCACAGTTGTAGCAGTCAAGACGGTTTTGAGGTTGGAAAATGTCCTTATGTCTTTATTTTTGGGCACATATGATGAACATTTTTATAATAATGATCAAAATAAGGCTAAAGAAAGAAAATTCACGTGGCACGTCCTGCAGCATAACTATTGCACGTGCACACATTGCTAGTGCGATGTAGACCAGGAATGGACAACTTTGGTCACCAAAAGGAGCACATTGAGATTTTCTTTATTGCAAGAGGGTCACATTTTCATAATTTAAAGGGTACTTAAAGGGACGACTATATGTAGCTGTCATTGGGAGGTTATGGATACTGATATATATTCAAACTCAAATGCAATGAGCAGTACTTAACTTGCTTGCTTTACACAGAATTAAAGCCAGATTCAGCAACTTTTTGATGCAAATAGCAAAGCATTTACTGGTTACCAAAGTTTTTTTTCTATTTTGACAAATGCATAAACTTTTACAGAAACATTTACAGAAATTGATAGTTCTGTTTTCTTTGAGGTATTGCTATTTTAATGCCATTGTGGTAGATTTTGTTGGGTTTTTCTTATGTAAGCACTTTTCACATTTTAAACTGACTGGCTGTAAGTGGCCCCCAGGCTGCCAGTTGCCCAACTCTGATGTAGACTGATTTATTGTTCAGGCACACCTGCCCCATACACTCCTGATCAAAATTTTAAGACCAGTTGGAAAATTGCAACAAATTTCATTTTGCACTGTTGGATCTGAAGAAGGTTCTAAGCCGAGCTTTAAAATTCAAAAAGAAAAAATGGGAGTGAGAGAAAAAAATTTGAGTCAGCAATTTATTGCAAACAACCAGTAAACTGAAATAGGCTGATAATCAACTGATCAAAAGTTTAAGACTACTGCTTTTAAAAGCCAAAATCTTTGCAAAAATGTGGATTCAATGTCATTTTCTGTCAGGTATTCACTGGCATGACCTCCTGATGGCAAAGGCAACGAAGCTTTCCCCCTTTGAACGCGGTCAGACTGTTAAGCTTCACAAGCAAGGCCTCTCGCAGCACGCCATTGCTGCACAAAGAAGTCAAGCGGTAGACCCAAAAAAATTTCGCCGGCTCTGAGCTGCAGGATCCGATTGGCTGTCCCTCAAGACACGGGACCATCCTCTTTTCATGGGACAACAGTGAGGAAATGACACTTTGATACAATGTACAGTAGTGAGTGTACAGCTTGTATAACAGTGTAAATTCACTGTCCCCTCAAAATAACTCACACACAGCCATTAATGTCTAAACTGCTGGCAACAAAAGTGAGTACACTCCTAAGTGAAAGTGTCCAAATGGGGCCCATTTTGGCTACCATTATTTTTCAGCACTGCCCTAACCCTCTTGGGCATGGAGTTCACCAGAGCTTCACAGGTTACCACTTGAATCCTTTTCCACCCCCCATGACCACTTCACAGAACTGGTGGATGTTAGAGACCTTGCACTCCACCTTCCTTTTGAGGACACCCCACAGATCTCAATAGGGTTCAGGTCTGGAGACATGCTTGGCCAGTCCATCGCAATTACCCTCAGCTTCTTTAACAAGGCAGTGGTCATCTTGGAGGTGTGTTTTGGGGTCGTGACAGGACAGGTTCTACCTAGAACAGGCCTTGGGATGGTTTACCAAAGAACTTGAGTGCACGTGCTCAGCATCATATCCAGAGGTTGTCTTCGGGAGATAGATGTATGAGTGCTGCCAGCATGTTGCAACGGTTGAAGGGGTGGGGAGTCAGCCTGTCAGAGCTCAGACCATACGCAGCACACTGCATCAGATTGGTCTGCATGGCTGTCATCCCAGAAGGAAACCTCTTCTAAAGATGATGCACAAGAAAGTCCACAAACAGTTTACTTAAGACAAGCAGACCAAGGACAGGGATTACTGGAACCAATTCCTGTGGCCTGATGAGACCAAGATAAACTTATTTGGTTCAGATGGTGTCAAGCATGTGTGTGTGTGTTTTCCAAACCAAACAGACTATCTTATACTTGATTATCTTAAGATTTTTGAGTTTGGTTTATCGTAAGTTTACATTTTTTTCACCTCTAATTTTTGATTTTTTCTTATAAATTTACAATATCGTAATTAAGAGGCATGACAATGTGCGGCTCATTTCTTTTTCCTTTTTTCTATATATTTATTATTAGTTTTGGTTTAAAGTGACCCTAATGCACCATCGTAAATCTGCAGACATAACATTATTTCATCCATCATGTTTAAACAGATGTCTACGTTCTTTTTGATTAAATTAATAATACTCATCACTTCATCATTATTGTTAGATACTAGCGTGTTGTAATGAACATGTCAGCAGGCAGGAAATTTACCTGAAAATGACGTCTCAAGTTAAGCTATAGACTGACCTGTTAACAGCAGTACACACAACATCAGCCATCCTTTGCCTGAGGAACAAAAAAATCTCATGTTAAAAATAACCTTTGACCTCTAAACAAATACATGTTATAACTTTTATAGTCTTATCTATAAACTTATTTTTTTCTCCACCAAGCAACAAATTGCCACTGTGGGCACAAACCTATCTCCAAAATTGTTGCTTTTCAGATAATGGCAAAAAAAAATCGAATACTCAATGTTCAAATATTGCATCGTACTGATTACAATTTTTTTGTACTTTAATTTGGTTAAAAGTTTGTAAAACAGAAAACACTCAACGACATGGAAGGACACCAATAGGACTATTTTATCCCAAAAAATGGAAAAAACGACAAATATTGAGATAGAAGATGTGCTCAACAGTGATGAAAAGGAGGTTTCATTGAGTTATTGTTCATGATTGTTGTTGTTCTGACAAGCAGTCCAATGTTTTACAGAGTTTAAAAATAGATAAAAGAATAAATGAGTCTCCATTTGTCTCCTCGTCCACATTTAAAAGCATATTTCTTACCAGGACTGATTTGACTCCAAGATGTTTCCATTTCCAAATCTTTACGTCTGTGTTGAAAATCTACCTGAAACTGAACATCTTAGCTCTGCTTCCTTACATCACATTCTCCTCTTCTTCTCCTTCTTCTTCTTTCTAATCCTTCATCTTGACAAAAAAAACAAGACATGCAAAGCAGTCACCATCCCAACTTTTGACGGATGTAACGTGATCTTGTGCACATCCTTTTAGATTGAAGCTTCAATGAAGGCTGAGACTTTTTTTTTATTTAATTTTTCATTGTTTTAACATCTTAACATCATTAATCAAACACTGAATACAAAGATATATAATAAATAATAAACAAAATAAAATACAAAACATAGAATGAATTTCACAGCAGAAAGAATTTCATGAGTTGGGGACAATCATGCAAAGAGTGTCTTCAGATATTCAATTCCACTGTCTGTTAATAATATCTGAGAAATATTGGCTGAAAGTGTCTCGTGTTTCTCAAATCAGGTTGTTCTTCCAGTTCACATCTTTTCACATGCTGCTTTCACCATTTCCTCTTTCCACATTGTGAGTGACTGTGACTGTCCAGCATAAAATTATACAAGTTGTCAAACCAGTTGTTGATACTCTGAACGAATACTGACCTACATTTAGTGTGATACTATGCTGAAGCATTTTTGACATTTCTTGATATGAATATGAGGAAGAAAAGACAAATATAAAAAGCAGAAAGGGGTAGAACTGGTATTAAACTTTCAGATTTAGTGACAGAGCTATAAAGAGCTGATCCCAGCTAAACTGCAAACTAGATGTAAATCTGGTTTGGCTAAGCAAACACTGGAAGAATTTAAAACAAGCAGACATGGCTAGTTTTCAACAGTGGGACTATAATCACACATGGTTATCTTATTCTTATTAAGAAAAGGCTTTGCCCAGCTACTTTTTAGTATAGACACTTCAGTGGGGCTGGGGTTCTGATCTTCTAAGTCATGACTCTAGCTTTATACAAGGCTATAGCTTGACTTCATATTTAAGGTGACCATATTCGGAAAACCCAAAAAGAGGACCCTCATTAGCATGTATTGCATCATGACGTATGTGGCATGCACACTCAATATCTTGACAGGTAGGTACATTGGAATAATGCCAGTGGTCCAGTTTATACATATATTAACCCTTTCACTACTATGAATATAAATGGCCGCCTGTTCTATTTTGCCTTTATTGTCAGTAAATGTGTCAGAAAATGCCCTTTGAGAAAATCCTTTTGCACCATTTTGCAGGTAAATATAACACATTCTTGCAAGTATTTGTAGTTATTAAATTGTAAATGCTTAAAACAGTGGGTAATTACAAAAAAAGAAGAAAACAGATTTGAGATTTCAACAGGTTCTTCTTTATAACAATTCTAAATGAGCATATAAAACACTTTTGAGAAGACAAAACAGAAACTTAACCTATTTTATTTTTTATTTTTATTATTTGATATAATTATATTATTATATTTTTTTAACCTGACATGCCAGACAGACAGTTCCATATATCCGCCACGGAAATATTTCACTAATCCATCTGGGAAAGAGCCGTTCGAAAATGTTTTCAGGGGCAGGACCTTCAAAAGCTGCTGGTGATTGGACGATCGTGCTGCTTGTCACACTCATTACAGACCAATCATATCAAGCCACTGTATGATGTAGCAGCTAGACCCTGTTGTTAGCTGTTAGCTTAAACTACGTTTCAGTCCTTAGACTATCATCTTACTTTAAATTAAACCACACAGATGTATCATTTACTTTTTATATGTGACATGAACCACGTCAACAACAATCCCTACCAAGTTCTCCTGGTAAACTTCTGAGGAGAGCCCATTTCACCAAGTATCACTGAGTAACCATGACTACCATCGACTAACCAGCATCGTGCACAGAGGATTTCCACATCTCTCCCAGTTTCCCAGCAGTGATCCCCGATTGGGAAAAGAGCAAAAACATTGTTTCCTGTAAGAGAGGTTTAAGTGACGTTCTTTGCCCCTCTTTTAAAGAAGAAATTGAGTCCATTTCTGATAAAACTGCAGATATTGACGCATCCACGAAGACCGTTTCACACACCACCATTGTTTTCAAACATGCAGTCACTTCCTGATGTCGTCACATCCGCAGCTCCCACCTCTCTTGTCTGATTGGGCCGTTTAAGCATTTAGCTGGTGAAGTCGTTGGACAGATGGAAGTTGGCAAGACGGACATGCAGGATTTCAGACAATGAATCAGGCAGGTCCATCTGCTCTGCAAGGCTAATATTATTTAACTATTTATGAAATTCATAAAAAATGAACTATGACCAAAAAGATAATGACAAAAAAGATGAAAGAAAATACAGCAAAAGAGCAACAAGAAAACACTCCAGAATGATACAGATGTCATTATTTACTATATGTTCACATTATTTAAACAGAAAATACTGATAAACCAGTCTGAATTCTCTCTCTGCTCTTTGTCTCAGTCAGCTCACTTCCCGTACCTCCCCCTCAGACAATCCTTTACCATAACGTACCATATGACACTTGAAATTTCTGCTTCTCAGCTTTTGGAATCTGTTAGAATTATATGGATAGCATGGATACTCGAGGAGGTACGGTAGTTTAAATCATGCATGTCTTCTTCTGCCGCTGGCGACAGCTTCGTCTGTAGAACAAGTTGAGCAAAACCCAGACATTTTAGGGATTTTTTTTAAATCCCCCTGGACATAATTTTACAACAAAAAGGAGGACATGTCCGCTCAAAAAATGATGTAAATCACTCTAATCGTCATATTATATCATGGGTTGTCTGCCCATTCATTCCGCCGTTTCTTCTCAACTCATTTAACCTTGCGCATGTTCCAGTCTATGATTATGAGCAGCCCAGTCAGAGCCACTTTAGAGCAGGAAGAACTGGGAACTACGAGCAAGACCACAGCAGGAAGTGACTGCTCGTACAGGTATATGCCTAGATGCCAACAGCCACAGTAGCAGTTTAACCAGATCTGGACCACATGTCTTTATTAGATAAAAAACATCAATCTTCTCTATAGGAAGGATATTGAACATCTGACATGTTTTTGCTGGGTTTGTTTTATGAAGTGGCTCACGTTCTGTAGCGCAGCAGCGCCCGCCTACTAATTGGCCGTAATGAATGTGATTGACGAAGCGATCGTCTAAACACCTGGTGGATATGCTTCTGGAAGGTTCTGCCCGTTCCCATTTTTTTTCAATGGGCTCTTTCTCAGATGGACAAGTGAATTATATATTCAACGGTCCATCTGGTGTATCAGATTAAAACTTATAATCTAAAAAAACTATTTAAGGACTTTTCTTCAAACCTTCTTTACAACTTCAGGATGATCTGAAATAATTTTGGAGGCCTTATTTCAAAGTTTGAGGCCACAGAGCCTCATGTTCATCCTCAGAATATTTTTAAGGAATTTTCTTCAAACTTTGCACCCGTTACCTTAATGAGAATTCATAGGTAAGATTTATGAGGTCACATGAAGTTCTCAAAAGAGCATGTTCATCTTTTATGTAATCTTGGGTTATGTGATATTTCAAGCATGCTCAATTTTTTGTCCAAATTTGCCCAGATGTCCACTCTGAATTAAAATAGAGGGAACTGTGCATAGAATGGTGCAGGGATGACGTATTTTTGTACGCCAGCGTGGAAGTTAGTTTCACGCTGTTTTCCTTGAGCCCACTACAAGCCTGTGGAGTTTTTCCGTCGTTGTACTTGGTTCTGCTGTGTTTCTTCTCTTGCAGGTGTTTTTCGGGGTTTTGTTTTGGTTCTAACTCTCAGCACATTTTATTATGTTTGTATTTCCTTCTGACCTTTGCTTGTGTTTCTGTTCTTGAGGCTTTTTTTATCTTATTGGACTGCATCAAGCCGTTGCAGGCTGTTTGCCCTTGTAAGTCGACGTAGGACAGGGCCCATGCAATCGGGCAACTTCAAGGTAGTTTCTGAAAAACCAAGCTGCTGCATTATTTGGAGCAGGTCCTGGTATCGTCACCACATTTTTCTTTCCAAATGTGGTCATTTAAAAAGGAGTTAAACAGGCTCTCAAACAGAGGCCAAGAGGAATTGGCGATGAAGAAATAATCTGTCAGCAGAAATTTCTGCCCTTTCTGTGCTCAGTTTATTTGTCTCTTTTCGTAAACTTTAAGTGCTGTGTATTTTGATGAACTATTAACCTTCGTGTTTGCATTTTATTGGCTTGTAAAAGTATCCGTCACACTCCTGTCACATGCTCTCTGACCTGAACCTAAAACAGAACAATTGCTTTTGTTTCAGTCGTTGCTCACAGGTAAACTGGTTGTAAAAGGATCAGTTCCACTTTATTTAAATATGACATTAACTCTGAGTTTAAAGCCTTTTTATTGTGCCTTTATTTGTGCTTCCTCGTAGATGATATTCAAGAGGGAGTAAGAGTTTATCTCTAATTCATGATTAAAAAAAAAATGACAACAAACAGTGAATATTGTAAATGCAATGCAGCGCTGCAGCATTCCTCGGGTCAGTCTGTGTGCTTCAGGTGTGTCATAAGTGGAAAATGTTACCCATTAGACTTACACGACACACCCATGAGCAAACACTCTGTCCCCAGGTCAGAGCTGCTATTATATTCCCCATGATCATATATTCCCACACAAAGTGCCAACACAAGACTGGAGCGTAAAACTACCAAAACAGTGACCAATAGAGGGTGAGAATGTGTGTTTTAAGTGGAGACAGTCAGACTGAAGCAGACAGGCAGCAGAAGTGGATGCCGGCTCTGTAGTGGGAGGGCCTGACTCTTGAATAACTGTGTTGACGGCACATTTTCCTGTTTGACAGCTCGACTGTAATGTATTCATAATCACTTATAAGCAGGAGAGACACCTGCTCTGCCAGGACCGAGGTCGAGGAGAGGGACTGATCAGCCTGAAAAGTGGTGAGTATGAGCGTTATTGAATAAGAAATGAAGATGTGACTTAAAGTTGTTCGTGTCTTTAAAGCTGAAGGGGGTTAAACACAAGTTTAATTTACATTCCTGTTGCTACAGATCTTAAAATATACAGATATTTGTTTGTTACAGGCGACTTTCTTAGTTGTAAGTAAGCCTTTTTCAATCTGTTGTGGACTGTATCCAGCTTTATCTCAGGCTCCTGTGCTGCTTTACTTTAAAATATTGAAATAGCAGTTTTAGCCCAGTACTGATTACAGCAAGTTACACATAATTATGAGATTAAACAAAGCCACCTCCTACAATCAGAGCGGGTTTGTTGAATCAGCTTTGTGTAAAGCCCACAGCTTTCCTGTGTTGGTTATGAACTTAAGGTGGTGATTTGATTAATTGAATAAATAATCAATGTGTTGTCACGTTTAACACTCAAAAAGTGGGTTCAAAATGAGCTGATAAGAATGATTTGTGTCTTGTGGCTAGCTAGCCATGCTCTCTTTTCCAGCTACTAGAGTTAGCCCGATGCTATACCAAGCTAAGCTAGCATAAAGGCTAGCTGCAGCTTTGTTTTGTAAATATTCTAATTTTCTTCCCTAAATGTTCAATTCAGTCATCATTAATGGATTTTTGCTGGTTTTGCACATTTGGTGGATTCATCTTTAAAGCGTTGTAAACAGAAACATGAATTAGGAAATAAAAATATAAATAATGAGAAGTGCTTTGATTTGTATCACCACAAAAATATAACAAGTCTTCCCTCGTGTTATTACCAAAATTTCCAAAAAATTTCGTCAAAATCCATTCATAAAGTTTTGAGTTATCTCGCTAACAGACGGACAAATGCTGGCAAAAAAGTCACCTTCTTGGTGGAGGTAATAAGTATATAAAAACGTGTAAAAATGCATAAAACTGAACCGTCATGCCTGATACCAGAGACTCCTTCATTTCTGATGATGTGACATTTTTGTCCCTTTCTAAAACTTCCTAAAAATATCTTATGTCAAGATTTTTCCCCCTTTTTTCTTAATAAATCTTTTGCTCCACTTCAGTTTCTAATCATAACTACGAAGATTTAATTAATGGAGTCAGTATTAAGCCTTTAAAAAAACAGTGTACGTGATGACATCACCCATGTCTGAAAAAAAGAAATAACACAATTTAATTATCCTTTTTGTTCTGACCGAGAAGAAAAACTACAAATCAATGAAAACCAATGTTGTTACTAATAATTCATATCAAAAACTGTTATAATCTCCTCCAGAAAATTACACTTTGCATTCCATTTATTGAACATACAAGCAACTAAAACATTAAAATTGGCACTCAAATGGTTCAAATTGGAACCAACATAACAGTAAATATATGTCTTTGAAGCATCTCAAAAGAGAGACTGCTTATTTTGTTTGTGAGTTTAGAGTTGCTAATGAGCTTTAAGACAAAGCTAAGCTAGTACATTGCCAACAAGGGCTCATTTTTTATGTATGGGACGAAATAAGCTAGTATTTCGTTATCACCTCTTACGTGATCTCTTTCACTTTCAGGTCACTTTTTCCATACCTGACTCTGGGACAGGCTGTGGAAAGAAGGCTTATCTGGTTTATGACTTAGATAGCACCTGTGATTCAAAGGTCTGAACTTTGACTGGAAAGTGTTCAACAAATTAAGAGTAAGAAAAATACTACTACTACTGCAGTTAAACTTTTAAAATAGAAAGGAAAGGCCTGTGTCCCAGTGTGATTCCATTTTTTGCTAAGTGGTCACCTTCTTTGGCTTGCTAATAGTAAACAGAAACATGTACCATGAAGATGTTGGACAAACTTGATAGAAAACTATCTTAAACAGTGATGGTTTTCAATAGTGCATTAAAAAATTGAACACCCATGCCTCAGATGATGCAGTATTTTGCTTTTTATATTCAAGGGGGTTAGCATTTGCTAGAACACTTGGTCTCTCAAACACTTTGAATGAATACTCCTCCATCTCTACAGAAAACAATATTATAACCAACATTAGGGGACGGTGAGATTTATTTGATTTACTAACTGGCCAGCAAAACTTTTACAACAATCTATATGAAATAGAAATCTTAGCACACACTAGAGTGGTGTACAGATGGCGTATTAAAGTAGCCAACGCAGGTTAGCATGGCGCTAGTTTCTCAGCTAAAGCTCATGTTATTCTTCATTGTGTTCTTGGATCATTGCTGGTATTTAACAAAGAATATTGAACATGTTTTATTCAACTTGATAATTTTGATGAACTAATCCAACTTTTATGAATTTCTAAGCTTAGATCTATTCCATGGGTGTTAAGAGCTGTTATCAAGCTGTTATAGAGAGACAACATGGCGTGTAAATTAAATGCTAGCATCAGGATCCCTGACCATTTTTGTTGACCTTATTAGCAATGCATTGGCAACCACCTTTTAATCACACAAAAATGTTTTTTAAAATTCAAAGCAGACAATATCAGATGCAGTTTATTATTTTAGATAAAACATTAAAATCTTGTGGTTATCACAAACCTTATTTCAGGTATTTATCCAATATGCTAATATCAAATAATTATGATTAGATGCTAATATTAAAAAATTTAAGAATATTGTCAGCATAATTTCTTGTTAAGCAGCCAAAGAGGTTATATTTTTGCCAGTGTTTGTTAGGTTGTGAACAAGATAACTAAAAAACTGAAGAATGAATTTTGACGAAAATTTCAGGGAATGTAAGCCGAGGCAAAATGAAGAGTTGCTTAGATTTTAGTGGTGATCTGAATCAGGATGTGGATCCAAGATTTTTTTAAGGATTTGTTAACATTGTAAGATAGGGCAGTTTGGCACAATTTTTGCTAATAACGCAATAAGTTCATAACAGATGATCATGACACTTTCTGGGAGTGTTGGTCATAGTACGAGGTAGAAGAGGTTTGATTTTGGTTGTGATCTGAATTCAGATGTGGATGAGTAAGCAATGTATTGCAAACAAGAATTAAACTGAAATAGGCTGTTCATCAGCTGATCATATATATATATATATAATATATGTATATATTCCAATCCTACTCCTGTTAGATTCTTCATTATGGTGCTCCTAAAAGGGTTTTATTTTAAAATGAACACTTGAACTGAGAAGTAGAACTACATGCAGCACAGGCTTTATTAGTAATTTGTATTTGTTTGTTTTTGCTAATTTATAAAAATGACAGGGGAATTGATATAGAAATGAATGTAATAAGTCAAAGCTTCAGCCTACCCCTCTTCAGTCCTGTTTGTTTCTTCATCAGTACTCGACCAATGCTGAAAAACATCATCCTAATGTTTGTTTGTTTTTAATGCCAGTGTAATTCAATCTTGTTCAATGGCCAGTGACTAAACTAAACTAGAAAAAGAAGCTGAACACATTTTTTTTGCAAGAGACTTCAATGTGTTGCGAGAAATTATAAAATTGTTATTTCTCCCTTAAATATAATTATGGGATACTTTCCATCAGTAATAGGGTGTTGGTGCAAAGTCGTAATTATGTGGATTTTCTCTGTGGGAAGTGTGGGTGGGTCTGGTGTGAGTATAATGCTGAGAAAACTTTGAGTCATACACAGTGAACACCGAACAGTGCAGGGTCAAAGAGTCCTGAAACTCTAGACAGGCGTAGTTTGTAAGCTGTGTGTATATTTACACAAGGCATTTAATTACACTTACATAATAGGAATGCAGTTTAGTATTTTTTACGATGAGGCAAAGCATCTATTCAATGTCTGATATTTAAACTTGTTTTTTATCATTTTGAGACAAAAACCAAATGGAAATGTGAAGATTTTCTGCAGCTTGTTTGTTCTGTTGACCTTAAAGTTCAGTATTTTTGAGGTTGGGTGGGTTCAGGTACTTGACAGCGAAGGGACGAGCACAGTCATTGTAGATTGGAGCTTGACCAGATGGATCTGTCTGATTACAGACACTGAATCCGGCTGATCCAAATGATGTGCAAGGTTAGTAACCCTGCGCATCCACAGTAAAAGAAGCGTCATTGTCACTTCAGTCAAAATCACACATACATGTTTCAGTATTAGTTCCGGAGTCCATGGAGTGAAACAGCAGATCATCAGAATCAATGCACACAGGTGGAAGAACACATCGCCGTTTTCTGCAAGAAAACAAAGCGCCCAATCAGTGTTTCACCCAATCAGTGTTAATTTTGACAGCACTTTTAAATTTAGTTGTAGTTATACAGTCTTTTGCCAAAATATCTTTCAGTTTTAGTCATAATTCAGTCATCTAAATTGTTTTAATTTTAGTCTAGTTTTAGTTGAAATTTCACAACATTTTAGTCGATGAAATCTACTGTAAATTTAATCAACTAAAATATGAAGTGTAAAGTGTAAGGTATTTTTTATGTTTCCTTGAATTTCTGAAGTCATGTTTTACCCTTGGATAAAATGAAACAATAATAATAACCCTTTATTGAATGCTTGTAAAGTTTGAATGTATATATTCACAGAAAAAAATGTAACTTTTGAGTGAAATGCAGTCATGCTCTACATGAATATATCAATTCATATAGAGAGTGGCTCTGATTGGATCTCTCCCAAACTTATCCAACCACCATGAAGCTAAGGCAGTTGCGATTGGTTGTCCCTCGTAACTCATCCAACCTTTCCACACAACCAAAGTAGCTGTGATTGGATGTATTCCTAACTTGTCTCTACTTTCTACATGACCAAATTGGGTCTGACTGATTAAGTCTCTGTCAAACATTTTAGTCTAGTTTTTATCTGTTGAGGAAAAGATCAGTTAATTTTATTTTAGTTTTTGTCCATGTGTACTTGTTTTTATTAGTTACTGTCTAGTTTTTGTCAGGGGAAAAAATGTTGTTGACAAAAATGATTAGTCAGTAATATTAACACTGTGCCCAATTGTACATTTGAACCAACATAGTTTCGTGGCTCATTTTTATGTAAAACTCACGCAATTATATGAAATAACTGAACTTGCCATCAGCAGTGTACCTTACTGGTAATCTTAGCTTTTCTCCTTAAAGGTGCAGCTCTGCTGGGAGCCCTTGAAGCCACTTCACTGACTCTTGTCAAATACCTCACACAACCCAACTTCAGCAACACTGAATTAAGCCTTTATCATGTACTTCCTCTATGAGAGGCATTTCTCTAAAACTGACCGGCTAATTTCCTTTTTCCAGACAATGGCCTCCCCGGGTAACATGCTACCAGAAAAACAGTTCCAGTGCACCATCTGTCAGCAAGTTTTCACCGACCCTGTCACCACACCCTGTGGACACAACTTCTGCCTCGCATGCATCCAGAGTGTGTGGGACGGCAGTGACGTCTGCCAGTGTCCCACCTGTAAAAAATCATTCAGCCCCCGGCCTGAAATCAGCATCAACACGGCCTTCAAAGAGCTGGCGGACACATTCAGGAATATCATATTCTGCTCGTCGGCTTCACCGCTGTCTGCTGCAAAGCCTGGAGATGTTCTGTGCGACGTCTGCGCGGCGACGTCCCTGCAGGTGAAGGCCATGAAGTCCTGCCTGGGGTGCATGACGTCGTACTGTGAAGCCCACCTGAGCCCCCACCAGAGAGTCTCGACCTTGAAAATCCATAGGCTGATCGATCCGGTGAAGAACATGCAGGAGAGGATGTGTAAGAAGCACGACAGGCTGCTAGAGATGTTCTGCAGGGACGAACAGAAGTGTGTGTGCCAGTTCTGCACCGAGACCGAGCACAAAGATCACCAGGCAGTCGCCATCGAGCAGGAGAGTGGAGAGAGGAAGGTACAAAGTGTGTGTTGAGCTTTAGTAGGTGATAGGTCAAGGAAAGTCGGACGTCACTGAGCTGATGAAGCTCATATTTGACTCAAGGAAACACAAAGGCAATCACGTTAAGTCAGTCAATCAACCTCTTTTGTATCCTGCCAACCAACAGCCAAAATTCTCTCAAAATACTTTAATACTTACTTATTACTTAAGTACACAGAAAAGCAGGATTGACTGCACTCTCACTTGTCTATCTTAAACCACATGTGCCCCATACCTTCAAAGTAGGATCCAGTGTCTTTAACCCTCAGTGATGATTATGCACATTTTACCTGCTTTTCATTCTTCTATTTTTGATTATTTTGGCTTAAATTTTGGCATGAATGTGTTTTTTTATTTGTTCATGTTTTTTCCTGCTCAGCTCCTACATTGAGTCTAAAAAAACACTGTGTACAAACGCATTACGATCAAACCACTAAACGCAACTAAAGAACGCACCTTTTAAATCCAGTAAAACTGCAATTTTTTTTAATCGTATTTCCATTGAAGCATGACAACTTGTGCTTATATCTTTAAATTAATCATTTTCCTGCTTTCCACCAGATGGCACCGTTTTAACCATATGAGTGTGAGTATTTGACACTGCACAAAAAATAATAACGCATAAAAATCAGTGTTGCTGCTAGTCATCCCAGGATGTAATAAAATGTAATTATTCAGCACATAAGAAAAAAAATACTTTTTTTGTAGAACAAATATATATACAATGCCCAGCATAAATGAGTACACCCCCATTAAAAGTAATGTAGTACTCAATATCTAAATGAACAAAAGAACGATTTCTAAAGTTTTGACAAAGCTGTGTTTAACATAACATTTTTTTTTCCATAACATGAAAATAAGGGCAATATGATCACTAAAATGTAGCTTTGCTCTCACCCCTTTGATTGGGGTGTACACATTTTTGCATCCTGATCTTAAATTGAGAAAAACACTATTTTGTGTGCAACTTAAAAAATATTGTTTGCAATCAATGGCCCACATTTGGGAGAGTATTCTGTGGTATACTATGTCATAGAAAATGTTGATTTTGAAAGGAAACTAAAGGTTTTCTGACAAATCTGAAGAGGTGTACTCATTTATGCTGAGCACTGTATATATATATATATATATTTTTTTTTTTTTTTTTTTTGTGAAAACCATGGTGGCATTACGACAAAAACCTACTATTTAAAGGAAGGGAAATATTTAAAATTTTATGAATATTTGATGTGTATAATTCGAATGATATTGATTTAAAAATCAAACCTCAAAAAGTTGGAAATTATATATACATATATCTAGCAGTGCTAAGCAGTGTGAGTGTGAGAATTTGACACTGCACAAAAAGAAAACATAAAAATCAATGTGGCCACTAATCATTCACATTCCCAGGATGTTGTTACCCGAAGCAAAAACAAAAAATCAAATTTTCATGTAGTATAAAGAAAACAATTCATTTTTGTCCTGTTTTATCCGTGTGAAAACATTGTGACAACAACATTTAAAGAGTTAACATTTAAAAATATTTGATGTGTGTTTTGGACTTATGTTGGTTGAAAAAGTACAACCAAAAAAGTTGGAAATAAAGTCATTGTATAATATTTTGTAAAGTAAAGGTGATCAGGGGCTCTTAATGTGACAAGGGTAAAACAGCATTTAAACCCACAAATCTGTTTATTTATACTTATATCTGATTCCACTAAATTAATAGAAAAATGATTTTCAGACAACTTGTGTGAACAACAACAGAAAATAAAAAAAACAGGAAGATTTTGTAGATTTATGAGTCCTCAAAGAGTGTGATTTCTGTTTCTCTCTGTTTAGGTTCAGATGAAGACGACGGAGGAGGATTTTCAGCAGATGGTCCAGGAGCGGCTGAAGAAAATGGAGGAGATCAAAAACTGTCTGAAGCTCAGTTCTGTGAGTTTTGATAAACGTGATAATCAGAGTCAGAGGACATGTTGGCTGTTGGGCATTGTCCTCTCAGGTGGAGCTGCCTTTGGTGATTTTTGTTATGTAGTGACCAGGATTACTGATGAATACTGTCCAGATTTAAATGTTGTAACATAAACAAAGGAAGGAACATATTTTTATCTGCGCGAGTGCTAACAGAAGGTGCTGATCAGAGTTGAGACCATGGTCGAAGTCATTCCTCTTGTTTAGATATGACGTCATGCCTGTTGATGCCACTGAGAAAATCAAAACCACTGCCTGGTGGTTCAATTCCACCAAGAGGTTTAGACTTGCACAGTGGGTTACACAGAAGTGAATGGTTGATTTTGTGATTGAATGAGGTTGCAGTGATCTTTGACCTCTTAAACTTAATGAGTTCACCCCCATATCATGTAGCTCAGTCCGAAAGGGCTTGGGCTGGGGACCGGAGGGTGAACAATCTAAGTCACGGTTGAAAAATACTCAGAAGTTGATTTGGTAACTGGGGAGATGCAAGCAGACTTCCTGGGGCACTGCCGCCTGCAATGGTAACCCAACCAAAAGGGGTTGGTGTCTCTTGCCTCCAGAGCCTCGGGGCGTACGGTTTGCACCCTTGTGCCCTGAAACTTCATCAAACATAAACACCGACCAATGAAGAAGGGTCAACATTGCTGGTGTTGCAAAGGAGTCATCAGGAATGATGAATGGCGAGGTGACGACCTGGCATGTGCTCCCAAACCTGACATGACGTAACCCCAAAGTATTAGTGTAGACTTGCAAAATATGTCTAACAGGGTTCAGTCACAGTGACCTTGGTATCAGACTTTTACAGTCTTATCATGTCATCCCTATATCACAGTGGACATTTGTTAAAAGTTTGAAGAAGATCCCTCAGAGCGTTCTGGAGAAACTGAGCTCTCAAGCAAGACATGAATGTGAGACCCAAAGATCTTGAAAATTAGAATATCTCCTCACGTGTTTCAAATGGCATCTGGGAATCCAGTGACTCCCAAACTGATTTAGATGTACACAAATTCAGCTTGGATGTGATCAAAACTTTTTAGACTTGAATCATTTGTCAACTTTTCTTTCAAAGTTTCATCCAACATCTTCATTCTCCTCGTTCAGGTAAGTGCAGAGAAGGAGCTGAAGGAGAGCGACCGTCTCTTCTCGGCCCTGGTTCGCTCGGTCCAGGATAGACGAGCTGAAGTGGACTCAGAGATCAGACAGAAGCAGAAAGCGGCAGAGAGGAGGGCGGAGGAGCTGACCAACGAGCTACAGCAGGAGATCAATGAACTGCTGAAGAGGAACGCTGAGCTGGAGGAGCTGGGAAACTCTGAAGACCATCTACATATCTTACAGGTCAGAAATGGTTCTAATCTTTAAGGGATAGTTCGGGTTTTTTGAAGTTGGTTTGTTCGAGACTTTTGGCACAAGTAAATATGATTTCCACTGAAGCAACCGGCCAGCTCTGTCCCTGAGGGGAGCTAATACACCTCGGTTACCCCCACCTCTTCCCCTTTAAAAAGACATAATACAGATTATAATATCACTGCAGCGCACTGAAAAGGCTTGATGAAAGTTTGTCTAAAAAGAAAGTGACCCAGCAATGGTCACTATAGCCCTATGTCCACCAAGTGGTCCGGTATGGATCGGCACGGTTTGGCTCAGGCAGGATCGGTAAAGCCTGATCCTGGTTGCGTTTCCACAGCCAGCTGTACCCTACTTGGTAGGCGGTGTGTAAGCCGGATGCCGATAGCATGACGTCATAGCAGCGCGACACAGTGTACCTGGCTATTAAATACAACGAAGAAGAAAACGCGACACAGTAAACAAAGAGCAACGATTCTCTTCACCGAGAATACTGGGGAAGGTCTGCACCTCCACAGTAGACCATGGGACGCTCGATCTTGATGCCATTTTCCAAACAAAAAAGCCTTGAGAGTTATCTTCACAAAGACGAGTGGAGATTTAAACATGGCGGGGCTGTGTTGTTCTTTATTACCGCTGTCGCACAGGAAGTGACGTCTGCTTTGACCAATCAACGGGCTGCAGTGTTTCTAGCTCCACCTTCTGGGGTCGGATCGGTATGCTTGGCACCCCAACAGAAGGGTCCCAAAAAGTAGGATGGTACGGTTCGCTTATAAGGGGTCCTGTCCCGGTTTTAGGCTATGGAAACGCCACAAAAACCGAGCTGTACCGAGATGAACCGAACTGAACCCTCTGGTGGAAACGAGGCTTATGAGAAAGCGCTCTCTGATTGGTAGTTCAGCGGACCAATCACCAAACAAACAGTCAGCTTTACTCTTGTGACAAAACTCTGTACAGCGCCCTAAAGTGGACAGGGGCATTTGTCTCCCCCTGTTTGTTTTCAGGAATAACCGTTAACTCCTGTTAAAAAAGATTTATGAGCCTCCAAGTAAAACATCAGTGTGAACACAGAGCTAAGAGCAACAAACCCAGTTCAGGTTTTACTTCTTTCATGAACTCGCTCTTTTTTCCTGTAGAGGCTGCCAGCTCTGACCTCACCCCCACCCTCCAAAGATTGGACAGAGATCGGAGTCTACCCTGAACTGTGCGTGGGAACGATGAGGAGAGCGCTGTCCAAACTGGACGACACCATAAGGAACGAGCTGGACAGTCTGAAGAAAGACGGTACATTTATCTGTGTCTTCGTGGTTCTTTCTTATGTCCCTCAAGTCAGATGTGCTCCTTGATTCTTGCTTAAATATTGTTGAATGAATTTAGTATTTTATACCAGTGTTAATTTTGTTGACTAATTATTTATGTCACAGTTTTCATCAACAACCTTTTTTCCACTCGTGAAAGCTAGACGGTAACTAATAAAAACAAGTGCACATGGACAAAAGCTAGAAGTAAATTAACTGAAAACATGTAGAAATGTTTCATGTAGAAAGTAGGAACAAGTTAGGAATATATCCAATCACAGCTACTTTGGTTGTGTGGAAAGGTTGGATGAGTTAAGAGGGACATCCAATCATAACTGCCTTAACTTGGTGGTGGGATATCAGAGCTCCTCTCTTTATGAATTGATATATTCATGCAGAGCAGCTTCACTGTTTGTTGTCAATTCTGGTATTGTAACTGAGATGCTCTGCCAGGTAGCCTAAACAAAGGTGACTGCACTTCACACAAAAGTTCAATTTGTTTCTGTTACTTTATACATTAAGACTTTACTAGCATTCATAAAGGGTTATTAGATGTTTCATTTTATCCAAGTGTAAAACAAGACTTCAGAAATTCAAGGAAACATAAAAAGTGCCTTACACTTTACACTTCATATTTTAGTCGACTAAATTTACAGTAGATTTCATCGACTAAAACTAGACTAATATTAAAACAATTTATATAAATTATGACTAAAACTAAAAGATATTTTAGGCAAAAGACTAACACTAAATTAAAAGTGCTGTCAAAATTAACACTGTTTAATATTTTTTCACAGAGATGAAGAAGATGCAGAAATATGCAGGTAAGAGCAAACACAGTCTAATCGTTTAATTAAGAAAGCTTTGGTTTGCCTGATAACTTCATGAGGTTCACCTGTTTGACTGCTAGTTAACGTAAATAGCTTGTCAGCCAATCGCATGGCGGCGTCTCATAGAAATCAGGTATGTAGGCAAGGCGAGTTTAGTGACTTTGAATGTGAGATGGTTGTTGGTGGGGTGGCACGGTGGTGCTGCAGGTAGTGCACATCCTCACAGCCAGGCAGCTGGTTGATCTCAGTGTCGGTCAGGGCCTTTCTGTGTTGAGTTTGCATGTTCTCCCTGTGCATGCATGGGTTCGCTCCGGACACTCCAGCTTCCTCACAAAGACCAAAAACATGCTCATTAGGTATTTTGGTGACTTTAGGTATGAATGTGAGCGTGAATGTCTCTCTATGTGGCACTGCAACTGGTTCAAGCTGTATCCCGCCTCTCACCCAATGTCAGCTGGGTAAGGCTCCAGCCCCACGACCCCAAAAGGGATAAGCAGTATAGATAATGGATGGATGGATGGATGGATGTTGGTGCCAGACGCCTGGTCTGAGTTTTTTTGGAAACTTCTGATCTACTAGGCGTTTGCAGAGAATGGTCCGATAATACTATTGAGTTGTGGACTTTATAATCTATACTGCTTGCCAGCAAAGGGCGCTCGAGTCCTCGGGCTTCACTCCCAGGCAGATGTCTTTTTGTCCATCTTTATAAGCATAAAGTTTGCTTTGTTGTGACTGATTTTTTAGGTATGTTATATTAATCTAACCCTGTATTATATTCAAAGTGGACGTGGTTTTAGACCCAGACTCCGCCCACCCAAACATCGTCCTGTCAGCTGATGGGAAGAAGGCCGGCCGAGGCGAGCTGCTTCACATCGTGCCAGACAACCCTCAACGATTCGACCCCGTCATCTGCGTGGTTGGAAAGAGAGGCTTCCTGTCTGGTCGAATCTACTTCCAGGTCTTGATTAATGATTTTACTTTGATTTCATCACAGTTGTAATCACCTCAAGATAAATGCTGCATTCCATTTACTTTGCCGGTCTGATGGGGGAACGGGGAATGACAGAAAATAGCAACTATCCCTGTAACTTTAACGCCACAACACTTTTTAGATCGTACACTTGTGGGATTTAAGTGAACTTATCAAATTCTGTGGCACCTTTAATTGATCAACACCAACCCATTGCAGCTCCAGCTGCAATTAGCATTTTTAGCTCATAATACCATCAATGTGATTGATTTCAATGCAAAAGAACAACCCCAAGTTGTTATTTCACGTAATAATGCACCGCTTTTGCTACTGTTTACAAACTAAGCAACCATGTTTGTTGACGAACTTGGGGTCTGTGAGGGTTGTCCGAGTTCCCAGTAGGACCTCTCACTTTTAAAGGGATAACATTTCTTTTGTTTTCATGTCTTGCCTCACTCCTGAGTCAATGACAAGCAGATAGACACCATTATTTCGACTGTTCGTGCAGTAACAGAAAGAGCTTGTCCACTGCTAATTAGCTTAGCTCAAACACTGGGAGTCAATGGGTAGCGTTAGCCCACCTCTGCCTACAGTCATCTGATAAACTTTTCAGGACTTCTAAATGGTCCTGTGTGCTCATTGTGACTGTTTTTTTACCGAGTTGTGTTACATTATCTATTTTTAGACTAAGATTAGCACTTTGTGTAATTTTCAAAAGAAATACATACAAAACTAAACAGCAGGGCGCATGCAAAATAAAACAAAGCACGTTAACAAAAAGCACATGGACAAAAATCGATAACGCAGGATAACGTGATAAAAAGACAAGTCACAACAAGTACAGGAGCGTTTAGAGTTGCTGAAGACTTTATCTTAAGACTGTAGGCAGTGGCAGGCTAACACTACCCATAGACTACCAGTGTTTGAGCTAAGCTAATTAGTGGTAGGCGAGCTCTGCCCGTCTCTTCCTTGTCTATCTGCTTGTCATGGACTCGGGAGTGAGGCAAGACATGAAAACAACAGAAATGTTGGCTTATCACTTCAAGGGAATTCCAGATGATATTCTCCGACGTTGACTTCAGAATTTCTGACTTCCAACGTAAAGGGAACGCACCAAAAGTGACACCATTTTCAAGACAAACCTCTCAGGAGGCTTGTTAAATGTTTCATGTCCTCTTACATCACTGTTCAGGTTGCTGTGGGCACAAAGACCTTCTGGGATCTCGGTGTGGTCAGAGAGTCCGTCAACAGGAAGGGGATGATCACGTCAAAACCAGAGAACGGGTACTGGACGGTGCGTCTGAGGAACGGGAACGAGTACCGGGCTTTGGACTCCCCCTCGGTGCTTCTCAGTCTTAAAGAGAAGCCACAGACAGTCGGGGTGTTTGCAGACTATGAGGAGGGGACTGTGTCGTTCTTCGACGTGGACTTAAGATCTCACATCTACACCTTCACTGGGTGTTTGTTCTCGGAGAGGATCTTCCCCTTTTTCAGCCCGGGAGTCTGTGATGAGGGGAAGAACACAGCACCTCTGATTATAACAGCTGTGAATATTTAAACTTGATCATGAAGCTGTCTTCAGACCTAATTTGGTGTTCAGTAATAAGATTTTTGTCTTCATGTGTTTATTATCTCTTGTTTGCACCTCAGCAGTTTCAGAAGTTGTATTATTCCAAACAAAAACAAGTGTTAATGACACCATTTTCCCTCACACGCTTGCTAGAAATTACAAGACATTTCTAAAGTGCTACTTTAATTTTTATTATATTACATTACATTCTGTTTTCATGGGTGTGTTTGTGTGTTGATTTGACTCATATATACAGATCATTCACCTCTTTTTTCTGCATCCAGGGAACTTTTCAATTTGCAAAACTTTTGCATTTGTTTCTGCAGAGCTTCAGTGTTTTCATGTGTTTTGCATCATTCGAGGACATGTTGCCATGTTGTTATTTCTAACTGCTGATTGTTCTTGAACATTTTGAACCCTTTAGCAGGTGTCAATGTAAATATATACTTGTTCTTGGACAAAACCACGTGTACAGTGTCTGCTGCTGCTGCTTTTATTTGCATTGGAGCTTAGAACAAGCTTCAGGCAGATCTTCATGTTGTTATCAAACAAAACAGTTGGAGCTGATGTGTTAACAAGCAGCTGCATGTTTGCACAGCCAGTCTTAAGGAGCAGCAGTTTAAAAGTCTCATGTCCTGATGCATTTGACTGTCAGCATAATGTCTTCTGTGTCTTTTAAAGGATTACACCAACATGTTTTTTGTCCTCATGTCTTGCCTCACTCCCGAGTCCATAACAAGCAGATAGACACCATTCTATTGACTGTGTGTTCAGTAACAAGGAAGAGACGGGCAGAGCTCGCCTAGTGCTAATTAGCTTACCTCAAACACTGGGAGTCAATGGGTAGCATTAGCGTGCCTCTGCCTACAGTCATCAGATAACTCTTCAGCAACTCTAAATGGTCCTGTGTGCTTGTCGCGACTTGTTCTTTCAATGGGTTATGTCACATTATCTATTTTAGGCTTATACATTGCCGACACAATATGATGAAAATGTTGATGAAAAGCAATTTGTACACAGCAATTAGACATTCCTGGTGGGCAAGATTGAGGACATTCAAGTACATTCAAAACTGAACCACAGGGCGCATGTGCAAACCACCGTGGACATGCTTTGATTTGTTGATCTACTTACTTGTGAACGACTGAGCCTTTCAGGGATGCTTCTTTTATACCCAATCATGACACTCACCTGTTTCCAATCAATCTGTCCACCTGTTGAATGTTCCAAACAGGTGAGCATTCCTTAACCTTTCCAGTCTTCTGTTGACCCTATCCCGGCACTTTTTGGAACATGTTTGGGGCATTGAGTTCAAAATAAGTGAACATTTGCAAAAACACTGACATTTTTCAGTTTGAACATTAAATATCTCGTGTTTGGGTATTCAATTAAAGTAAGGTTAAAAAGGGACTTAAATCAATACATTTCATTTTTACCTCCGCCAAGGAGGTTATGTTGTTGCTGGCGTGTGTTTGTCTGTTTGTTTGTTTGTTAGCAAGATTAGACAAAAACTACTGGACGGATTTTGCTGAAATTTTCAGAAGATGCTGGAAATGACCCAACATAAAAATGGTTAGATTTTGGTGGTGTTATGTATATTTGTCCGGATGCAAAAAAAAAAAAAAAAAAAAAATCCTTACATTTCGAAAAATCCCATGAATGAACACTGATTGGAATTTAAAAAACATATATGTGCCATTTTTAACGGGTTCCCTTCCAGCTTTACAGGATAATATGGGGTCCATGTCTCTATCATCAGGGTAAATTTCATCTGGATCTAAACCAGACTGACGTCACAAAAAACACTGACCTTTATAATGGGGAATCCCATTGATGACATTCAATAATTCATATAAAACCAAACTATTGTTGCGTTCATACAGGATAACAACCTCCATGTATGTGCTTGATGTGTATGATTGTTTGCAGGTAAAGCAAATGTGACAGCTATTTCACAAAATAGATGTTGCCTTTGAGGAGATGTCTCACATTCGTTTCTCAGCACAAACAGAACAAAGACAGTGTTCACAGACCACACAGATATTGAACTCAAATTTTATTTCTTAACTTTGGTTAAGAACCATGATGTGACAATCACCTCTAGATTTTTAAATGCTCACACAGATGTGTCACAGATGGAGGACATTAGGTTTCACTTTTCTGGCTTTGTCTCTTTTTACATTGGACAGACCAGAAACCCGCTGAAGGTGGTTTGTTTGCTTCTGGCCCAGACGAAGGAGTTCTTAGCCATTTGCACGTACACATGGTCGCCTCTCTTCAGCTGTATGAAGGCGGCATTTCCTCCATTATCAGAGTGGTCTGACTTAGATGCTTGATCAGAGGTATGGACGATTGCTTCACCATCTTTGAAGAGCGTCAGACCTACAGGAGACTTCCCCCCGGCATGGTAGAACATGGTAAAGTAGTAAACACCATCAACAGGTGCGACAAAGACACCTGTGGAAACATCAGGGTGTACATTCATTACAAAGGCCCTCAACAAGCTTTTCAGACCACTCTTGACAACGGAATTACCTACAGGGAGGTTATGTTTATGCTGGCGTATGTCTGTCTGTTAGTAAGATTAAGCAAAAACTACATGATGGATTTACATGAAAATTTTACCAGAGGTGTGGTTGAGATCAAGGAAGAAGATACAAAATTTTGGTGGTGATCCACATGTTTGTCTAGATGAAAAAAAATCCCAAAATTTCAAAAAAATCTCATTAGTTAACATTGGGCTGAATTAAAAAAAAAATCATATCATATCTCTGCCATTGCTCAATGGATTTGTTTCAAAATTTAGGGGATAATATATATTAAATGTCTCCATCATCAAGGTAAATTTCATGTTGATCGGATTTAGACTGATGTCACAAAAAACACTGAAGTTTATAATGGGAAATCCCATTTGTTTCTTCCCTGCTGCTGTGAGGGTTTCCCTCCGGTTACTTCAGTATGGGAATTGTAGTTTATTTGTAAACTGACGCCAACATTTTTCAAGCCTACGGGATTTCATTTCACAGCTTCCCTTGCAACCTTGGTGGAGGAGCTCTCCAGGTGGACAGACAGTAGCAGAGCCTCAGCCGTCCAATCAAAGCGCGTGGTGATCCAGAGTTGTATCTTTTACAGGGGTTGTGGAAAAGCCACTGCCATAACTGAGCTGATTGGTGGAGGTCTGCGCTCTCTGAGTGCCCTTCTAGTCTTCAGGATATTTTTTAACTGGAGCATTTCTAGTTTCTGTAACAGATTTTTTTTTTTTTATCATCAATAGGACTTAGTGGTAAAATAAAAGAAAATATAAACTTAGCTTTACTGTTTTTTAACTCTAACAAAAAATATATAAATGCTGTTAAATGTAAGATATTTGTTTTGTCTCCATGTAGTTTTGATTGTTTTATTGTTGCTACTTTTTTAATTGTAACAATATGGCTCCTAAAACTGAGAATGACATCAGTGAGGCTCTTGTGGTGTCTGGAGTTGAAGACATGTGAGTATGCTCTAAAATAAAGACTTGAATCATATCTTACCTGTATGCTCACTGTAGCCATGTCCAATGTTGGTGACCACTTTGTTGTAAACCAGAGTTGTAGGTGTGTTGAAGGGTCCTATGTTTCCATCTGCTTCTGCCAGAGCAGTGAAGACCACCGTGGTAATCTCTAAAAAACACAAGACATGTCCATCACCAGAGCATCAAAATGTATTCAAATTTCACTTGTTCATCCACAAGTTAAATATTACAGTGTCACATAAGGATGTTTGGGTTCACCTGTCCCTTGCAGGTCAACTGCCTCCACCTCAGCAGCCAAAGTGTCGATGCTGGTCATCTTCAGTCAGTTGGTCTTTGGTGCTATGATCTCAGGAAAGTTGGACTTGGTGAGTCTTCGCTCTGTCTCTGAGGCTTTGATCTTTAGGTCCCCCCGTGTCTGCTTTTATATATTTGAGACCACAAAGAAATGTCACACTCAGCCAATCAGAGAACCTCAGGTGGTGGGGAGATGTGACAAAGACAAGGAAGTAACTTTTTTATTTGTCTTGATGTGACATATGGATGATGATGATGCAACCCAGATGGAATTACAGATACTGTGCTCAACTCTGGCCACCATCTAACAGACCAGCTTTACCAGGAAATAATGTCAAATATTTCAATCAATCAATCAATCAATCTTTATTTGTATAGCGCCAATTCATAACAAGTGTTATCTCAAGACACTTTACAATAGAGCACAAAGCTCTTCATATTATGGATACACATATATGCATAGATACATATATACATATAAAAATACACATATACATATATATACAAATATATACATCCAACACCCAACATGAATCCATATAGCCAATCATGAATCCCTCCATCATGGCGGCAAGAAAAAACCTTCTGTTAAGCAGCAGGAAATCTTGAACACATGGTGATCTAGAAAAAACATCCACTTTATTATGATTTTTTTTCTGTCAGCTATTCTGCAAACTCAGTATTTATCATTTACATGGAATTCTTTTCTGTTATTTTCTTTTAATATTTATATAATGCTATTTACGATTATTACTATTATTATTTCTTACAAATTTAATTTTACTGTGTCACACTGTATAATGAAGCAGAATATTTTATTGGGGTTGCAGAGGGGTCCTGCTGTCTCTGAATATGGATGGACTATTTACCATGAATCTGACTTTGTGAAAAGGCCTGCCAGTCTGTAAATAGTCCTAGTTTTGTGCATGTGTGCTTGTTTTTTTATGTTTTGTTGTGTTTTATAAAATATTCAAGTCAATAAAAAAAGAATATTCAAAAATATTGCAATGTCTTCCTTCAGTCTGAGCAGTTTTCCTCCAGAAGAACCACAGAACAGTGAAGTTTTTGTTGTTTAGTTGATTGAGCGCCTTTACTGTCACATCCTTCAGTGAGATTTAAGTTGTTTTTCTGGAAAATCAGACGGAGTTTGAACCTTTTTTCCCCACCATATTAGATGGCCCATTAAAAACGTCTCCTAATATATGTGTCCCAAAAAGTTTGAAGTTTGAGGGCCTTATTATGCCTGGCACAAAGCTGTCTTTACCATTTTCCATTTGTCATTTCCATTTGTCAGTTTGACATCCAGAGCTCACACTGTTTAAACAGCAAATGAGCATGCACTCCAGTGTTGTGCCCATGGATGTTTTTGTTGTAAAATGTGGAGTGGTCAAGCTCAAAGCTACTGTGTTTCTATCTTGGGGATGCAGAAAACAACTGAACCCCTCACCACCCCTGCAAAATTCTTTTATATATGCTTTTACATATAAAGTTCAGCGGACTTATACACTCCAGGAACTGCACTTTTTGGCATTTGGGCTTCATTTTTCTGCTTTATTTGGTTTCTTCCAAATGTTGCAAAAACGTTTTCTCTGACCTGAGGTATTTGTTAGATCTTGGGAGATCATAGGTCAAAGACACTGATCTCATACTCATTTCTTGCTTGTGAAATCTCAACATTGAGGGATATCCTTCAAATCTTTTGCCTACGTATGTTTTTGCCTACGTATGTCTGTTTGTTTGTTAGCAAGTTACGCAAAAACTGCTGGACAGATTTTGCTGAAATTTTCAGGGGATGTTGGTGATGACCCAACTTAGAAATGGTTAGATTTTAGTGGTGAACCAGAAAACCGCCATTAGCCAATAATCATTTTTGCTCAATAACTGTCTAATTAATAATGATATCAACATGATTCTGAGTGCTAGGTGTGGCTTGTCAGGGTCATGAATCATATTATGATGATAACTTTATTAATGAACTATTGCTTATAGATGTAACAGCCTTATGTGAGCTACCTTGGTGGAGGTTTGCGCTCTCCAAGTACTTTCTAGTTTTACACATGTAATCTCTGACTAACTGATCAGATTTTGGAGGTCATTGGTCTAAAGTTTTGGCGTAATGATCATTTTTTGCTTGCAAGTGTGATTTCACAAGAGGGCTTTGAGAGATTTCAGTCAAACTTTGTCCTATAATGTGCTCTGTGACTGGAGGGTGGGATGGTTCGTCATTGGAGGTGGTAAAATGGGTTGATCACAGTGATCATCTATTGCTTTTGAATGAGAAATCTCATAAAAGGTTTTCTGCCGAACTTTGCACAAATGTTGGGGCATATTTCTACAAGGAAGTAGTTCACGTCCAAAGTTTATTAACAAATGCATATCTGCAAATCCATCAAATGACAAAGCACCATAAAGATAAAGATGAAAGTAAAATGATGACGAAGTGAACACGTTCACAAAGTGCCTTCAAAAGCGACAGGCTGTCTGTCATTATCCCACTTTATCACACTCATTATCTAACCTGATACCATGACAGAACAGCAGACGGGGGGTTTTTTTGTTTCATATTGAGGAAATGTTTGACATCAGTTCCTTGTAGGATGTCTCACATTACTCCTTCTCTGCTGGTGAAACTCGCCCCATCCTTGCCTGTGAACGACTGAGCCCTTCAGGGATGCTTCTTTTATACCCAATCATGACACTCACTTGTTTCCAATCAATCTGTTCACCTATTAAATGTTCCAAACAGGTGTTTTTGAGCATTCCTCAACTTTCCCAGTCTTTTATTGACCCTGTCCCGGCTCTTTTTGGAACATGTTGCAGCATCTAATTCAAAATGAGTGGATTTCTGTAACACCACTGACATTTTTCAGTTTGAACATTGAATATCTTGTGTTTGTGGGGTGTTGAATTAAATAAAAGTCAAAATGGACCTTCAGATCATTGTATTGTGTTTTTACCTCAGCCAAAGAGGTTGTGTTCTTGTTGGCATATGTTTGTCTGTTTGCCGACATTTGTTTGTGTGTTTGTTAGCAAGATTAGACAACAACTACTGGATGGATTTTCATTAATTCATTCATTCATTCCACCCTTATTTAATCTCGAAAAATCATTGAGGGTGTTCCTTCATTTTCAATGATGTCGAGAGTACAAAGAACAACAATACAACAACACAATTAAAAACAGTTACATTCAAAAGCAGCATAATTCATTATCATTGTTCTAAACTGACCAATAGTCACAAGTGCTTGCAGTTTAAGTGTTTGTTGTTAAATGTTCCAAGTGAATGCAGCAGAAAAGCTGAAAGCAGTTCTTCCAAATAAAGTGTTTACCCATGGAACTTCATGCATCAGGAGGTTACTGGATCTTGTTGGGTATTGATTGTGAGGTTGATTTAACAGAGACGTGATGTATGAAGGCATTTTACCAAGTAAGGCTTTATAAGTGAATAAGAACCAGTGCCTGTCACGTCTTAAATTCAGGGTTGCCCAGCCCACTTTTTCATATAAAGTGCAATGGTGAGTGGAGTAACTTTCACCAGTAATGAATCTGAGGGCTGAGTGATAAATGGAGTCCAGGGGTTTAAGAGTAGAGGCAGAGCCGTTTCTATAAACAACATCACAATAATCTAAAACAGATAAAAAGACAGCTTCAATAACACGTTTCCTATTTCGCAATGGGAAGTTAGTTCTGTTCCTGTAGAATAATCCAATTTTTTGTCTTAATTTGCTGGCCAGGGAGACAATATGAAATTTGAAGGTGAGTTTTTGATCTAACCAAATACCAAGGCAAGGCAAGGCAAGTTTATTTGTAGAGCACAATTCATACACAAGGTAATTCAAAGTGCTTTACAGAACAAGAAAAATGCATTAAAAGCACAATACAAAATAAAAACAAAAATAATCATTATAAAATGAACTTTAAAAGAGAAGAGTGCAGATAAGATCCTTTCAGTCATATGCACAGTTAAATGGAGCTGTTTTAAGCCTAGATTTGAACATTGTCAGTGTAGAGGCCTGTCTCACATCTTCAGAAAGACTGTTCCAGATTTTAGCTGCATAAAACTGGAGCCCTGATTCTCCATGTTTAGTCCTGACTCTGGGCACCAGCAGGAGGCCGGTCCCTGAGGTCCTCAGAGTCCGAGATGGTTCATATGGCACTAACATGTCAGAGATGTACTTTGGTGCTAGGCCATGGAGAGACTTGTACACAAGCAGAGCTGCTTTAAAGTCTATTCTCTGAGCCACAGGAAGCCAGTGTAGGGACCTGAGCACAGGACCAATGTGCTCGTACTTCCTGGTTCTGGTCAGGACCCAAGCAGCAGCATTCTGGATGTACTGCAGCTGTCTTACAGCTCGTTTGGAGAGGCCAGTGAGCAGGCCGTTACAGTAGTCTAACCTACTGGAGACAAATGCATGGATAAGTCTCTCCAAGTCAGGTTTAGACACTATACCTTTGATTTTGGCAATGTTTTTTAGATGGTAAAAGGCTGCTGATGTTACTGATTTGATGTGGCTGTTAAAGTTCAAGTCTGAGTCCATTATTACCCCGAGATTTCTAACCTGATTTGTAAGTTTTAGAGAGAGAGACTGGAGGTGACTGCTGACACTTTCTCTTTGTTCCTGTGGACCAAATACGATGACTTCAGCCTTGTCTGAATTTAGCTGGAGAAAATTGTTTTGCATCCACACACTGACCTGTTGGATGCAGTGATAGAGTGAATCCACTGGTCCATATTCACCTGCTGTCAGTGAGACAGCAGGTGAATAGATATTTATACTCAGATACTCTCTCAATGCTATGTCCTGTTTGGGTGGTGATGTGAAAACTATTCTCACTGATGTCTGTGGCTCTGGAGAATAACATGTATTTGTTTTTACTTGGATTGAGAACCAGTCTTAAGTCAAACAGAGCATGTTGTAATTGATTGAAATTTTGCTGAAGGGTTTGAATGGCTGAATGGGCAGTATTGGCAAAACAGTATAAAACTGTATCATCAGCATAAAGGTGGGAGTTACAATCTGTTATAGATGATGTGATATTGTTTATATATAGTAAACAAGAGAGGACCAAGTATTGAACCTTGTGGTACCCCTTTTGGGTAATACTAATAATAAAACCCCTTTTAGGCAAACACACAGAACGACAATTATCAGGGACCACATATTGATTTCTCTGTGAGAGGTAGTCTTGGAACCATTTACAGTATAGAGAGTCAAAACCAGTTTCTCTTGGCCTTTCAAGGAGCAGGGAATGGTCAACGGTATCGAAGGCTTTTGTTAAGTCTACGTATAAAGCTGCACAGAATTTCTTCTTGTCAACCTGAGAAATTATATCATTTGTGACAGATGTGACCGCAGTGATTGTACTGTGATTTGTTTTAAAACCCGATTGATGTGGGTTTAATACATGATTGCTGGAGAGGAATGATTTGATTTGATTGTTGACTAATGATTCTAAGATTTTAGCTAGACAGGACAGTTTGGAGATAGGCCGGTAGTTATTGAGATCGGTTTTATCCCCGCCTTTGTGGAGTGGGATCACATGTGCTGTCTTCCACGCCTGGGGGAAAACCCCAGTGGAAAAAGAAAGATTAAACAGGTATGCAACTTGCTCTGCAATGAAAAAAGGATCAATTTTATCATGGCCAGTTGTTTTCCTGCAGTCTATATGCTGAAGTGCCTCTCTGACAGCAGACGAGGTAAAGGTCTGCAGACTGAATGGGGAGGAAGGGTTTGAAGGATTTGTGGAGGGAGTATGAGACAGTGGCTGACTGTTTAAAGCAGAACTAGAGTAAACTGTGTCAAACTGGTTTCCAGCCGCAGCAAAGTGTGTGTTAAAAGCTTGGCAGATCTGATCCGGTTTGTCAGTGGTACAGTTATTAGATATGATACATGAAGGAATAGATGACATTGGGTTATTTTTAATGATATTAACAGCTTTCCAGAATTTTGATGGGTCAGAATAAGAATTTGAAACTTTATCTTTATAATAGCTAGCTTTGGCTTTCCTCAATGAGGAGTTGCATTTGTTTCTCAACTGCCTATAAGTCAGCCAGTGCTCTGTGCTCCCCGTCCACTTTGCCAGAGCCCAGGCTTTATCCCTTTCTGTAAACATAAGGATAGGTTTGTGTTAAACCATAGGCTGTATCTATCCTTAAGCCTGAACTTTTTCAAGGGAGCATGTTCTTCAACAACAGTAAGCAGTGTGTCTGAGAAATACTGAAAAGCCTCTTCCATGTTCAGAATTTCTGTGGTGTGATTTATATTGCTGTCTATAATGTCTTGAAGAAAAGCCTGAGCATTAAAATGTTTAAAATTTCCTTTGAAAACAATCCTTGTGCTTGATGTTTTCATTTTAGCAACCCTAACACAGACTATGGGGCAATGATCACTTAAACCAAGCCCAAAAACACCAGAGGCACATCTACCAAGATCTCCTGAATTTTCAGAAGATGTTGGTAATGGCCCAATTTAAAATAGATTTTAGTGGTGAACCAGATAACCGCCGTTAGCAAACAATCATTTTTGCTCAATAACTGTCTAACATATAATGATATTAACATGATCCTGAGTGCTAGGTGTGGGTTTTCAGGGTCAAGGAATCATATTATGGTGTTAACTTTATCATGGAACTATTGTTTATAGATGTGACAGCAATATGTGAACTACCTTGGCGGAGGTTTGCGCTCTCTAAGTACTTTCTAGTTGTAATCTCTGACTAACAGATGAACTGATCAGATTTTGGAGGTCACTGGTCTAAAGTTTTGGCGTAATGATCATTTTTTGCTTGCAAGTGTGATTTCACAAGAGGGCTTTGAGAGATTTCAGTCAAACTTTGTCCTATAATGTGCTCTGTGACTGGAGGGTGGGATGGTTCGTCATTGGAGGTGGTAAAATGGGTTGATCACAGTGATCATCTATTGCTTTTGAATGAGAAATCTCATAAAAGGTTTTCTGCCGAACTTTGCACAAATGTTGGGGCATATTTCTACCAGGTTGTAGTTCTCGTCCAGAGTTTATTAACAAATGCATATCTGCAAATCCATCAAATGACAAAGCACCATAAAGATAAAGATGAAAGTAAAATGATGACGAAGTGAACGCGTTCACAAAGTGCCTTCAAAAGTGACAGGCTGTCCGTCATTATCCCACTTTATCACACTCATTATCTAACCTGACATCATGACAAAACAGCAGAAGGGGTTTTTTCGTGGTTCATATTGAGGAAATGTTTGACATCAGTTCCTTGTAGGATGTCTCACATTACTCCATCTCTGCTGGTGAAACTCGCCCCATCCTTGCCTGTGAACGACTGAGCCCTTCAGGGATGCTTCTTTTATACCCAATCATGACATTCACTTGTTTCCAATCAATCTGTTCACCTATTAAATGTTCCAAACAGGTGTTTTTGAGCATTCCTCAACTTTCCCAGTCTTCTGTTGAGCCTGTCCCGGCTCTTTTGGAACATGTTGCAGCATCTAATTCAAAATGAGTGGATTTCTGTAACACCACTGACATTTTTCAGTTTGAACATTAAATATCTTGTGTTTGGTTGTATCTTGGTTTGAGGTGTTCAATTAAAAAAAGGTCGAAATGGACCTTCAGATCATTGTACTTTGTTTTTACCACCGCCAAGCAGGTTGTTTTTTTTGCTGGCATATGTTTGTCTGTTTGTTTGTTTGTTAGCAAGATTAGACAAAAACAACTGGATGGATTTTGCTGAAATTTTTAGAAGATGCTGGAAATGGCCCAGCTTAAAATGGTTAGATTTTGGTGGTGTTATGTATATTTGTCTGGATGCAAAAAAAAATCTTAAATTTCAAAAAATTCCATGAATGAACACTGAGGCGAATTTAAAAAATCATATCTCTGCCATTTTTAACGGGTTCTCTTCCAATTTTACAGGATAATATGGGGTCCATGTCTCTATCATCAAGGTACATTTCATCTGGATCTTAACCAGACTGACGTCACAAAAAACACTGACCTTTATGATGGGAAATCCCATTGATGACATTCAATAATTCACATAAAACCAAAACATTAAGTGATGTTCCCAAAACTTGCTGTGTTCATACAGGATAACAACCTCCATGTATGTCCTGAGTTTGGTCCAGATCCTGGTACAATTCTGGATCTGGTGATCCAGAATTGTATCTTTTAGAGGGGTTGTGGAAAAGCAACTGCTGGAACCGAGCTGCTTGGCAGAAGTCTGCGCTCTCTGAGTGTTTTTCTAATAATAATGCTTGACACAATGTTCCAACTTGTTTGGTATTAGGGTTAGAAGTTCTAATGTTTTATATGTATGATTGTTTGCAGGTAAAGCAAATGTGACAGCTCGTTCACAAAATAGATGTTGCCTTTGAGGAGATGTCTCACATTCGTTTCTCAGCACAAACACAACAGGAGGCAGTGAACAAAGACACCACACAGATATTGAACTCAAATTTTATTTCTTAACTTTGGTTAAGAACCATGATGTGACAATCACCTCTAGATTTTTAAATGCTCACACAGATGTGTCACAGATGGAGGACATTAGGTTTCACTTTTCTGGCTTTGTCTCTTTTTACATTGGACAGACCAGAAACCCGCTGAAGGTGGTTTGTTTGCTTCTGGCCCAGACGAAGGAGTTCTTAGCCATTTGCACGTACACATGGTCGCCTCTCTTCAGCTGTATGAAGGCGGCATTTCCTCCATTATCAGAGTGGTCTGACTTAGATGCTTGATCAGAGGTATGGACGATTGCTTCACCATCTTTGAAGAGCGTCAGACCTACAGGAGACTTTCCCCCGGCATGGTAGAACATGGTAAAGTAGTAAACACCATCAACAGGTGCGACAAAGACACCTGTGGAAACATCAGGGTGTACATTCATTACAAAGGCCCTCAACAAGCTTTTCAGACTATTCTTGACAATGGAATTACCTACAGGGAGGTTATGTTTATGCTGGCATATGTTTGTCTGTTAGTAAGATTACGCAAAAACTACATGATGGATTTACTTGAAAATTTTACCAGAGGTGTGGTTGAGATCAAGGAAGAAGATACAAAATTTTGGTGGTGATCCACATGTTTGTCTAGATGAAAAAAAATCCCAAAATTTCAAAAAAATCTCATAAGTTAACATTGGGCCGAATAAAAAAAAATCATATCATATCTCTGCCATTGCTCAATGGATTTGCCTCAAAATGTAGAGGATAATATACATTAAATGTCTCCATCATCAAGGTAAATTTCACGTGGATTGGATTTAGACTGATGTCACAAAAAACACTGAAGTTTATAATGGGAAATCCCATTTGTTTCTTCCCTGCTGCTGTGAGGGTTTCCCTTCAGTTACTTCAGTATGGGAATTGTAGTTTATTTGTAAACTGACGCCAACATTTTTCAAGGCTACGGGATTTCATTTCCCACTTTCCCTTGCAACCCTGGTGGAGGAGCTCTCCACGTGGAAAGACAGTAGCAGAGACTCCACCATCCAATCAGAGCATGTGGTGATTCAGAGTTGTATCTTTTACAGGGGTCGTAGAAAAGCCACTGCCGTAACTGAGCTGATCGGTGGAGGTCTGCGCTCTCTGAGTGCTCTTCTAGTCTTCAGGATATTTTTGAACTGGAGCATTTCTAGTTTCTATAACAGATTATTTTTTTTCTTATCATCAATAGGACTTACTGGTAAAAGAAAAGTAGAAAATATAAAATTAGCTTTACTGGTTTTGAGCTCTAATATACATATATATATAAACTCTGTTAAGATATGAGATATTTATTGTTTTGTTTTACATGTAGTTTTGATTTTTTTATTGTTACTTGTTTTTATTTGTAACAATATGGCCCCTAAAACTGAAAATGACATCAGTGAGGCTCTCATGGTGTCTGGAGTTGCCCATCCTTGTGAATAGTAGTCTCGATCTGTTGCTAACAGTTCAGCTGGAGGAAGCTGAACAATTTCATTCAGATATTTGAAGACATGTGAATTTGCTCTTAAATAAAGACTTGAAGCCAAGTGGAACATATCTTACCTGTATGCTCACTGTAGCCATCTCCAATGTTGGTGACCACTTTCTTGTAAACCAGAGTTGTAGATGTGTTGAAGGGTCCTATGGCGCCATCTGCTTCTGCCACAGCAGTGAAGACCACCTTGGTAATCTCTATAAAACACAAGACATTTCCATCACCAGAGCATCAAAATGTATTCATATTTTACTTGAACATCAAACAGTTAAATATTACAGTGTCACATAAGGATGAATAAGAATGACGAATGTTTAGGACGTCACCTGTCCCTTGCAGGTCAACTGCCTCCACCTCAGCAGCCAAAGTGTCGATACTGGTCATCTTCAGTCAGTTGGTCTTTGGTGCTGTGATCTCAGGAAAGTTGGACTTGGTAAGTCTTCGCTCTGTCTCCAAGGTTGTGATCTTTAGCTCTCCCCGTGTCTGCTTTTATATATTTGAAACCGCAAAGAAATGTCACACTCAACCAATCAGAGAACCTCAGGTGGTGGGGAGACGTGACAAAGACAAGGGAGTCACATTTTTTTTTGGCTTGAATTGGATGGCGATGATGCAACCCAGATGGAATAACAGATCCTGTGCCTAACTCTGGCCACCATCTAACAGACCAGCTTTACCAGGAAATAATGTCAAATATTCCTTCAACACCTGGTGATCCAGAAAAAAACATCCACTTTATTATGATTTTTTTTCTGTCAGCTATTCTGCAAACTCAGTATTTATTATTTACATGGAAATGTATGGAAATAAAATCCTATCTTTATTTGAGAGCATGCTCTAATGTTTAAGAGCAAAGTTTCAAGTATTGAGAGAAAAGCCTTTTTTGTTTTAAGAGCATTTTTTAAATTTAAGAGCAGATTTACATGTTTTGAGAGCAAAACTTTTTCATTTTGAGCTCAGATTTTTCCTTCAAAACCTTGTTTCTGCACTCAAACCTCTTTTCTCCTCTCAGATTTTTTCTGCTCGCACACGAAACAAAACTGCTCTCGGCCAATAGGAAGTGAGTATCGGTTCGATCAATCACGTTAATGCTACATGGTTGCTAGGGGGGTTCGCTAGATTGAGCCGAGCATCCCGTACTTGACCAAGCTTTGCTCTCAAAACATGTAAATCTTCTCTCAAATATGAAAAATGCTCTCAAAACAAAGAGGCTTTACTCTCAAAACTTGGAACTTTGCCCTCAAACATTAGAGCATGCTCTCGAATAAAGCTAGGATTTTAATTCCATAGAAATGTTTTTCTTTTATTATTTATATAATTTTATTTATTATTATTACTATTGTTATTTCTTACAAATTTCATTTCACTTTGTATGATGAAACACAGTATTTTATTGGTGTAGTCGAGAGGTCCTGCTGTCTCTGAATATGGATGGATTATTTACCAAGAATTTGACTTTGTGAAAATGCCTGCCCGTCTGCAAATAGTTCTATTTTTGTGCATGTTTTCCTGTTTCATACATTTTATATTTTATAAAATGTTCAAGTCCAACAAAAAATGGCAAAAAAAGGCACCATCAAAATAAAGATGAAGAAAAATGATGATGAAGCGCCATTTCAAAAGTGACAGGCTGTCTGTCATTATCCTACTTTATCTCACTCATTATCTAACCTGACTTCATGACAAAACAACAGACGGGGTTTTTTCGTGGTTCATATTGAGGAAACGTTCAACATTATTTCCTTGTAGAATGTCTCACATTACTTCTTGTTGAAGTGGCCATGGTGTCAGTAACTCCTCCAGTTGCATAAACAAGAGTAAGAATACTTTTTCATTGTTGGTTACCACGGCCCTCCTGCAATTACTAACAACAAAATATTCTTGCTCTTGTTTATGGTACTAGAGGAGTTACTGACACCATGGCCACTTCGACAGAGCAAGTGTGACATGAAAAATCAGTTCTGATCCTCTATAATAACCAATGACCTGATTGATGTAGCCATGAGCCATGACTTGATCATCTTGCTCTAAGGGCTGCTGAACACGTCAGCTCCAACACTTTGGCTTTTTAATTGTTTTTAAAACGTGTTTGAAGAAATATCTAATTTCTTGTAAGTATCGTTTAGAGTACATGTAAGCTGTAGTTTTGTCAATATGCACTGTGTGATGTGGAATCATTCATTGATAGAATTGTTACAGATTGTAATTTGTTAATTAATGTATACAGTCCATCCTGGTTTATGGGCATCTAAGAGACTATTTCTATGACTGTCAGTAAGTTTATCTTGAATTCAATTCATAGTGCCTTTACGCAAAAGTACCGCAATAAGGTTCTGCTTTATTTGCATCCAGAGACATTCGCATTAATTCCTTGAGGTATCTGATATCAATTCTGGATATCTAAGATCAATTCAACTTTAAAACAGCATGGATGTGTGGGACATGCAAGTGCCCCCATACACACAAAGGAAGTGAAGCTAACTCGCAGCGCTCCTGTCTCCAGCCGAATCTGTGTGCCTGCTCCCCTTCTGGAACATGCCTCTGTTATTACCTCTGGAGATGGAGCAAAGAGGGGGTCAACTCCTTCCCCCCATTTCTGTCTCCTCAGTGCTCACAGTGGAGTGAAACGTCACAGAGGGGAAAATATTACACCTTGAAATGGCAGTGTGTATTGGGCTTTGTTTACTTGCTGTTCTATTTAACCTTGCACAGCAGCTGGATCTGCCTAATTTCATGTCTGTAACTAGAAAGCACTCGGAGGGCGAAAAACCTCCAAGGTAGCTGACATATTGCTGTTACATCTATAAGCAATAATTCCATGAGCATGTTAGCATCATAACACAATTCCATAACCCTGAAAATCCACCTCTAGCACTCAATCATGTTAATAACATTGTTATTTCGACAGTTATTGAGCAAAAACAATTGTTCGCTAATGGCGGTTAGTTATCTGGATCACCACCAAAATCTAGTCATTTTTAAGTTGGGTCATTACCAACATCTCCTGAAAATTTCAGCAAATTCCATCCAGTAGTTTTTGCGTAATCTTGCTAACAAACAAACAAACATCATCCGCAAAAATATAACCTCCTTGGTGGAGGTAATCAGGCAGATCTATCTTGCCAAGCTGCAATCTACAATGATTGTGAGCGGTCCAAAATGGCACGGCCCGATCAGTGTCCTTGAAATCAGGAAATGGTAGGAGCCACGAGGAAGACGGCGGCACTAAGTGGCTGCTCTTATAGGGATTATCATTGACGCTACAATAGAAATAATTAGATTGTGAGCTACCTTGGCGGAGGTTTGCGCTGCCACTCTCAGTGCTTTCTAGTTTTCCTTGGACCAAGACGTAAAACTATATTCACTTTAACCCCTTGACGCCTAATAGTGCGAATTTACTTCAAACCTCTTCCATTCAGAATGCATCCAAGATAGGGTATGAGTTCCTCCAATTCTGGTTCATGGGTATTCAATACGCACCTGGGAACCTTTTGCAAGCGTTTGTTTCTTGGGGGACCTTTCAAAATGAAAACTACATCCGGCCGAAGCAAGCGGACACTTTCGGTTTTATCGCGGCCGCATATACGCAGCCAAAAGAGAGGAATTGTCCTATTTTGAGATAAGTAGCTCTAAGATAAAAATACAATCCAGCTTATTGTTTGCGTCTACAGCTAAAATATCAGTATAGACTACCTGTGATGGATATTTTTGAAGTTATTTGAAGTTTTCTGTTTGTAGCGAATTAGCGACAACAGGCCATAAAGGTTCTGTTGATATGGCTACTGAAAGCCACACACACACACACACACACACATCCACACACACTGTTCAAATTGCAATGTTCAAAGTGCAATGTTCATGAATGAGAATGCAAAGACTGCTCAACTGCTGTCGTGTTACACTCACACACACACACGCACACGCACTCCGCCACACACACACTGTTCAAAGTGCAATTTTCATAAATGAGACCGCGAAGACAGCTGGACTGTTTGTTGTTTGTTGCAAAAAATGCACTGAACCATATACCTGAGATGGGAAAATGTGTTATTACTGTCTTACTATCTGTTCCCTTAATGCCTGTTGTCGCTAATTTGCATCAAACCTAAATTTTTATCTATCCTGTGTGCTAGTCTCAAATTAACAATCTCCACTTAATTAAGCATCTGCTTGAAAGCAAAAACACAAATTATTTATTTTTTAATATAATTGTATATAAATTCAGGCGTCAAGGGGTTAAGGTCTGATGGTCAAGAACCTGAACGACATGTTTCCATTATGTGCTTTTGGTCAATAATTATTATTTTTTTAATTATGAATATTTAGTATGCATCGCAGGAGATAATTGGTATCAGTATCAGTTTCATATCAATTTGAAAAAGTCAGGTATTTCCCATTATTACAAAGAACAGAATTTGTAAGTTTCATATCAGCATTGATCAAAAACACAGTAAAAAATCCCACAAACTTTTACTCGAGGGAAACAGGGCAATGCTGACTTCCGGCTGGCCTACAAAACGACGCCGTCCCTGCACCGCCCTTTAGTGGAGGCAGCTGCAGTTACAGGCTGCGGCCACAAGCGGCGGTAGAGGCTCCGCCCTCCTCTTCAGACGGTCGACGCCCAGGCTGCATGCTCGTGCGGAAGGAAGGAGAAGCTCTCCCCAAGATGGCGGCGACCATAGACATCAGCAATGCCGCACAGGCGACAAAGAAAAAGCACCTCGGGATCCCCGAAGCTGTCTTTGTGGTGCGTAGACGATGTCTTTTCTCTCTTCTTCGCGTGTTTAAGGCAGAATTAAGCCGTTGGAAACGAGCATGTGACCGTTAAGCAACAGTCATGCAGGCTACATGCTAGTTAGCCAAAGAGCTAGCCGAGTTAATCCTGCTGTGTGAGCAGGCTGGGCGGCTGCTCACGTCCATCTATGGACATTTCTGTGGCAGTGTGTTTGCGGCTGGACGTGCATGTCGTAGCCATGTGTCTCTGTTAGCTTTCAATTGAGGAAAACATCAAAATGTTAATGAAGGTATAAGCTAACACTGCTAAAACTTAGTTGGCGTTAGCAGCCCCAACCTAACATCTCCCCAGTGAAGTGTTAAATTCATTGTAATGCGAGACTAGGGCTGGGAAGTATAATCTTAAATTATATCCCGTTTATTTTTTAACTGAGAGGCAATACATTGGTGACGTATCACTGCATTTGTGTATTTGCACAATCAGTATTAAGGGGTCCCTACGCATGATACTTTACCAGAACATAACACAATAACAGAACTTGTTTGGTAAAACAGAAACAACAATTACAGTCCTTTTATAGTGATGGTCAGATGTTTGTTTTTGATGGAAGCAATTCTCAGGCAATCACCCATCAATCACTGAAACTGTCATAAAGTAAATTTTGGTATTTGTCTTTTTTTTGTTCTAATTTATCTGCTCGATTAACAACATTATTGGACCAACTGTCATAAAAACGAGAATTCAGAAATGTCTTAGATATCTGTACAAAAAACTTGTGATAAATTAGAAATTCTATTTTTATCCATTCATCAAATTACAAACTTAAACAACCACATAATTATTTTTTACACACACTAACATTAAAAATAGTGTATTTTGCATGTTGTCCTTTGGTCTTGGTAACAGCTTGCATCCTTGCTGGCATTATTTTACGTACTTTTCAACAGTTTATTTTATAATTGACTTCCAAATAGTTCATAGCTGTTTCTAGGGCTGGAAGATTCATCGTTTTCAGACATCGCAATCTCAGACAATGCAATCATGTGATTGCCAAAGCTGCAAGCGCTCCTGACTGACCCAGGATCTGTTGTATCAACTATTTCACACATACTTTTTTATAAATTTAAAGGCAATTTGCATTTACCGAAGTGCTGGTAAGCAGGTCAACAATACAAAGCATCTGTTTAAGAGTAGAAGTTGGAGTATCCTTTAAATAATGAAAACAGATTATTTATCATCAGTATTAGATGATGAATAATGTGTTATATCCTGTTAATCTTTTATTTCCTTACTGTTGTCTATACTGTAAACATAGTGAATATTGCTCTGAAGCTTGATTCGAAGAAAGTTGTGAATCAAATTGAAATCACAATATCTGCCAGAAAAATTGCAATTAGATCTTTTCCTGAAATCGTTCAGCCCTAGCTGTTTCCATTATGAAACGGAACAATTGTCCATTCACCATGATCCTTCTGCCTGTTCCTAAACACTTCCTATGGGCTCTTTCCCAGTTAGACGAGTGAAATGTATTCTGTGTAGTATATTCTGTACGTTGAACTGTCCATCTGGTTTGTCAGATTAGATACTGAGTCAAGATTAATGATTTTTTTAGTGTTTAACTGTCCTACTGTCTTTATTTGTTGCTCATGTGGAACTTAAAATTGAATAATGATTGTGAAAACATTACTGGGTCACCAAGACCCAGATTAAGTCAAAGAAAATATAAAATTTTATTTTAGAAAATGTCTCAGTATATCTTACTTGCTGTCTAAAACAGTAACTCAGTTTGTCCACCAGGGAGCGCTGACAGTTTTACTTCTACTTCCCAGGACATTAGTCCTGATTCTTTCAACAGACTTCACCCTTCTATAATAAATGGGACCATTGTCTAGTGTTTCGCTCATATATATATTTTTTTTTATCTCTTCTCAAAGAAATGGAAATCCAGTATTTATTGGAGAATCATTGTGTCCTCCTTCTTCTGCCTGATTTTACAGGAAGACGTCGACTCCTTTATGAAGCAGCCGGGAAATGAAACAGCAGATTCAGCGCTGAGGAAGCTGGACGAACAGTATCAGAAATATAAATATATGGAGCTCAACCTGTCCCAAAAGAAGCTCAGGTAACACCCACAAAAAGACAGATACCATAAATCAAGTGTTTGGAAACTAAGGCTCATTTGGAAAATAGATAAAACATCCTTATGTTACGTTTGCTTTACCTGTTAATGCATTTTGCTTTTTTACCATCATCATTTAATCAGCTGAGTGTCTCTGCTTGATTTGTAGGTTGAAAAGTCAGATACCACAAATCACACAGACGCTAGAAATCCTACGGCACATGCAGAAGAAAAAGGTGTGTAACTGTTACATGACCTGAGTTAAAATGCAAAGTACATTTGTTTGTTTTTAATTATTTTTTCTGCTTTTCAAGGAAACCACAGACCCCATGGAAACTTTCTTCTTATTGGCTAATAATGTTTACTGCAAGGCTTCAGTGCCGCCTACTGACAAAGTCTGCCTATGGTTAGGGGTAAGTAAAACTCAAAATGAAAGAGTGATCAAGACATTACTGATATTTGGGGATCAGATTTGGATTTTATTTTAATTCATTTCTGGTGGCTGATGACTCCTTTATCACTGGTTTTAATCACCTCCCATTTTGATTATAAAATGACATATTGAGGAATTTCACCTAAGTGCCAGAAAATGTGTTTAACGTGTTTACACTCCTAAGCCCGTGGTTGTGAGTCTTCTCTGCGCTCCAGCAAACATGCTCAGTCTTCAATAATAAGGCCCTTGGATAGAGTGGATGGTGGAAAGATAACTGGCCTTAGCAACTAATATTCGTCAACAACTATCTATCTATTCATTATCGTTCATTATGTAGCGGTATGAAGATGTCACGGTTATCATTATTATCACGGTATTGTTGCAATGTGCTCCAAATGTTTAAAAAGTACTTACACACAAACTGAAACCATTTAACAAGTTTTATTTAGTTAAAAATAATGCGAATTTAAGGACAATCTGCCGTGGTCCATTTCGAAGGGGGAAAAATCTCCCGTACAGTGTCTGTGTAGGCACAAACTGCCATACTTTCAATTTCAGAGGCCAAACATTGCAAACCATACTATCTTCATACATGTATATAGTCGGAATTTTTATACCTCTTATCCCTGGCATTCATTGTGGACAGCAGAGTAGGAATTTCATTGTGCATGGACACGTGTCTCAATGTGCAAATGACAATAAACACTTTGAATCTTGTGTCTGAGGGACAGCTGCTGCTTTGCGAACGGAGCAGACACAAAAGTCCTGGCTTTCCAGGCAATGAGCAGTATCACCGTTAGTTCTTGTCAAAGTGAGGTAATCAAACATGGTTTTAACGGTAATTAAAATAGGAAATGGTAATACTAACTGTCAGAAATTTTACAGCGGTTTATCATTTTATCGGTAACCGTTACATCCTTACTATCTCTCTCTCTTTCTCTCTCCATATATATATATATATGTATGTATGTATGTATGTATGTATGTATATATGTATGTATGTATGTGTGTGTATAAATATATATATATATATATGTATATATATGTATATAGATATAGATATAGAGATATATATATAGATATATATATATACACATACACACAGTACACAAAAAGAGTATGTAGCATTAGCACAAGTGGGCCTGATGCTAACAGCTGAAAGGATTGAGGCAGGGGTTGGGTGGGACCTTCAGTGATGTGGGGGGGCTTTTCTTTGACCTGTTTGGTTGTGGAGTTTTGATAATTGACTTTAGGTGTCAGCTGTTATGTTACTTACATGTTTACTGATCCTAGAACACTTTAATTTATTTTTACAGAGATGAAATTAAAACACAATGAGTGATTTGTACTTAGTGAATGAGTTAGAAACCAGACAACAGCTGCTACTGTCACAGAGCTGTAAGGTGCGTCCCATTAAGCTCAGAACTTGGACATGATTTGTGGTAATTACGTCACATCCCCTAAATGTGTTCCAGTTAAATAGATGGATAGATATCTAAATAGACACTTTATTACAGACTTAAAATCCTTATCATTACAGTATAAAAGTATAAATATTATTAATAAAATAAAATGATTAAATACAAAGAGACATTTGCTCCAGTGTTTCCAGTAACACGAGAAATATCGAGTATCACTCAATGAGGGTTGAGCCAGTGACATCAAAATTTCATTTCTGAAGCAGTTGAAAAATGGGGACATTACAAGTAAGAAACAACAGTTACAACAGCTACTTTTAGAATCTGACTTCAGTGATCAACTGGAATGCACCAATAAACCCATAACAGTGATTATCACCTGGCAGCCCAGGGGCCACATAGGGATGGGAATCAAAAACCAATTCCAGTTGAGAATAGATAGCTGCCTCAAAGAATCAACATCATTAGTCTTTTTGCTTAATAATTCCCTTATCAATTCCTTCCACTCTGTTCTGCATGCTTTGGAAATCAAGGACGTCACACTCTCAACAGAGACAAGTTTGCAGTCATGATAACAAAGACCTCTTAAGATGTAATTATGGCAATAGTGGTCAAATTATGACTTGTTTTTGACAAAAGACACTTAATAAATTTCTGGTGTGCCATGTGTTCGACCTTCTTGCCTCAACTTTTCTTGAACCAGAAAATCCACAGGAATTGATAAGGGAATCATTGAAGAACTAGATTGATAAGCAAAATCAATAATGTCATTGGTATCAATAAAATCATACCAGTTCCCATCCCCAGGGCTACATCAGGGCCCCTGGAGTATTATCAGTGGTTACTGTAGCATGATGGATTTTTTTTTTCTCATATTCAACTCTCACTTGGTAGTCCAGCTTCTACCTTTATAAACAAACAGAACATTGGTATGGTTCCTTGTAGAGCATGGGCAGGAAAACCAATCATGACCGTGGAGATCAAGGCTATAACTCCAGTACTTTTCCCACCCCACCCATCTTTCACTCCCACCCATCCCTCAACACCCCCCCTCCAAAGGCTAATGTCATGCTAGAGTACGACATCGATGAAGCCCAGGCTCTCCTAGAGAAGAATCTGTCCACGGCGTCTCGTAACCTGGAGACACTTGAGGAGGACCTGGACTTCCTGCGAGACCAGTTCACCACCACCGAAGTCAGTATCCTTTTGATGAGCAGCTGATGGACAATTTTGACGTGTTTTTCTTATTTTTTAACCTTTTTTTTTTTTTAACTTTATTTTTATGAAGCAATATAAACATTTTTATACATGCACATATAGAACAATATACAAGAAACATAACATAATAAACAAGTATTTAAAGTATTTAAAGGGAGGTCATACAATCGTTCAGTACGTTCATACTAATGGAGCATGTCCGTTCATAGAATAATAGTTCAGTTATCCTCTTTTGAGGATACATACACAATCCACCTCTCCCAGTATTGCAAAAACTTTTCAGTTCTAAGATCCAATGAGGAAGTCAATCTCTCCATACTTTGTATGTCTGTCAGTTTCTATCCAGTCTGTTTTTGGCTACATTTATATGCAGTCAATATTCGGGTTAAGGTCAATATTCTGGCGTAACATTCGGAATAACCCGTTTACATGCGTGAGCAAACATGTCATCCCGATCAAAACAGCAACGCAAGGACAACATCTCGACGCACGGAGATAGTCATGACGCAATGTACGTCATTTCCGCTTCTTCTTCCTGTATCCAATAGCAACGACAACAACAACAGCAGCAGTACGGCGGATAATGAACGGCCCACAGCAGGTAGCAGTCGCCTTCGTTTGTGCTTTGGTGCTGATACTGACCCACCAACAGCACTTGACACTATTCTTTGTCAATTTCTTTATTAATGGAAGACGAGAACGTGAAGAAATAGGAAATCGAGCCGGGGCTGTGCCCTTTTACAACAAGTACGTCCTGTACTCAAAAGACCAAGATTCCTTGCGAAAAGAACATGCGCAGAACACAAATTAATGTTCCTTTCGATGGGGATATCCCCGATAGGTGTATACATGGCGAAATATTCGTGTTAGAAAAGGAGTAACCCAGAGGTGATTTTCAGGTTTTTAAAAACTGGAATATGAGCATATTCCGGTTTTTCAAAAGGGTTTTTGGTGTTTACATGGCCGTACTCAGCCGAGTTATTGCTAATATTCCGGTTATGAAAGGGTTAATGACTGCATGTGAACGTAGCCTTTGTCGGAGGAGTGAGATAAAGCCATCCTCATGTTACTGCTTTTTTGCTGGCAGCCAATAACATTTTCATTAAATACTTTTCTTGTGCTGAAAAGCAAGATAATTTATTTCCCAAATAAATTTTTAAAAAGGAGCAATCATTATCAGCATGTTTTAGCCTTTTGTTTTATGTTAATGAGGGAAAATGTGTGAATGACTACAGCAGTGCTGTTTAAACTGGCACAATGGCAACATTTGCTGACAAACCCTGAAACTACAGCTGCTGTTCACATACATTAGGAAATATTCATGTTCCTGCTGGTTTTCCTCAACTCCCGCCCCCTTCAGACATGGCACGAGTCTACAACTGGGACGTAAAAAGAAGGAGCAAAGAAAACCTCCTCAAATCTGCAGAAAAGTCTTAATATCGACCTCACAGCATCCACACTCCCCTCTGCTAACACCCACCCCACTAGTCAATACAACGGCCCTTCAATCATGTATGTCCACCCAGAGCTCCCTCCACTTCTGTTTTCTGTTGATTTGTTACTTTTTAAAGTATTTTTTCAAGTAAAAACGAACAAAAAAACAAAGGAAACGAGGCAGTTTTTGTATTCTTTTTAATGATTTCAGTTTGAGTGAGAGTCGCCTTCTCTGTCCTTTATTTTTCTTCCTTTTTTTCTAATCTACAACCAGTAATCGTGGGACTTTTTTAATGAGTTGTTGATCCTTGAAACACGTGCTGTTGTAGGGTGAAGAATAAAAACGGTTTTCACTCACTACAGGACTTCAAGGAGTTCAGAGGGATCAACTTTTGTCTTCTTTTGTTTCAGTCTGTCTTTCTGCACCTGACTATCTCCTCCTCTCCTTCTCCAGCTGCTGTTCTGTCTGTATTTATTTGTCCTTTACTGTATTCTACCTAAAGAATGAAGTAAAAGAAGAACACTTGGGCAAAGAGACACACCACTCTGCTCTCCATTGTGTTGTTTCTTCCTCTTCAGATTAATCATTGGTAAAGATTTGGTTGTGGTTCATGCAGTTGCTTGGATTTTCATGTGTTTCGAGTGTTTAAGCGGCGTAAATTACTGATAAAGTGCTCAATACTCTCTTTCTTGACCAAAAAAAACCAAATGTAAGCTCACAATGAGGGCTTTCACACCGGCATGGTTCTGGTTCTGGAACTGGCTGCGTTCTGGATTCTCAGAACCTTGGTGCTTTCTAGCAAACCAGCCCAGGTTCATACCAGTTTAAGCAGAGCAAAAGTGGGAGGGCATTATTCTGTGTTTTGGGCCATATAAAAACTCCGATCATGGAATTGCGGACGGAATTGCAGAATTTGACAATAAAAGTGGAATTCAGTATAAATGGGAAATATCACAGAAATGGATGACATTTTTAGTAAAAGGGTTTTTTTTGGAGTAAAAAGGAAAGCATCTCTCTGGAAAATGCTCCGAGGGGTCCACTACGGCTGGGGACAATGCACGCTTCACTTCCCCTCCCCCTCCTCATCCCCTCATTAGCAATGCAAACATGTTGGCTGCCTGAGAAACCGGCTCAGTTGGCAAAGAAGCTACGAAGCTCCCAGCTAACAAAGTACAGGGCAGAGCAGTTTTCCAATGATTATGTGTCAGGTGATCAAATGTTCTGCAAATATTGTCAACATACTGTTGACTGGACCCGTAAAGTGAGGACCACCTGAAGAGCGCGTGTCTATATTTATGTACTTTATACTGTGTCTCGGGGTTAAATTTGCTTAAAATACTGAAAACCAAATTCTCAAAAAATGAAAACAGAAATAAACAGAATATGGAAAAAATTAAACGAAATTTGGGAAAAAATAACAGATTTTATAGGGCTGTACATGTTACTCAGGCGGAAGTAAACAACACACTGACAAAATGGCGGATCGCATCGATATTGTAAAAGTGTTTGTTGCTTTACTTAAAGTTTTTGTTTTCATCCAGCAATCAAGCACTCAATGACTGTTGATGATGACTCCCTGGTCATTTTATCAACACAGAATATGACACGGTGTCACATGTCACGGTTCACGGCTGGAACCACTTTTTTTGCTTCCAGCCGTGAACCAACTTCTCAGTTTCCAAACCAATTCTTCCGATCTGAACACGCCAGCCGATTCAGAATTAGGTTCAGGAACCAGAACCAGCTCTGTGCCAGTGTGAAGCCCTCAATGTTTGACCCTTTAGCCTGAAATACCACGACAACCAAAACTAGAAAAGCACTCAGAGAGTGCAGACCTCCGCCAAGGTGATCCAGATCAGTCCCAAAATTTAATCAGTTCTTCCATATCCCATTTCCAACAATTCCTGAAAATTTCATCCAAATCCGTTCAGAACTTTTCCAGTTATTTTGAACACAGACAGACAAACAGACAGACAGATAAACACCGGCAAAAACATAACCTCCTTGGCGGAGGTAATAACAAGGAAAGTAATGTTTGGAAAATCAGTGAGTACAAGGCTTGGCAACTGATAAGACTTAACTGATACTAAAGCCATTAACAATTCTGCTTGTAGACTTGATTCTTTAATAATTCCTTTATTGATTTTGCTGATTTCCTACGTGGAAAGAAGTCAGTTCATTGGTTTTTATTAGCAAAAATGTCAAGCACATGACATTCCTTATTATCCACGCCATGCTGCATAGACGGTAGCTTCTGCAAGTTTCTGGCGTTTCCATAAGACACCATTTTGAACACTTTTGCCCCTGTCTGCCCTTAATTGACGAAAACTATGACGAAAATAATTAGTCAACAAAATTAACACTGGTGTGGTCTTCAGCTGCTGCAGCCCACCTGCTTCAAGATTCGATGTCATGTGTCCAGAAACAGTCGTCTGCATAATTTTATTGTAACACGTGATTATTTAATTTATTGCTACCTTTCTATCACCTCAACCACTCTGGCCATTGTTCTCTGACCTGACATCAAATAAGACATCTAAACCCAGAGAACTGCTGCTCACTGGATTTTTCCTCTTTTTCAGACCATCCTATGTAAGCCCTAAAGAGAGCCCTGTGCATGAAAATCCAAGTAGAGCAGCAGTTCCTTAAATATTTAATATAAGACCTTCTGGCTCCAACAACAATGCCACGCTCAGAGTCACTTAAATCACCTTTCCTCTCTATTCTGATGCTCGGTTTGAACTCCAAAATTGATTGGCTGACAAGCAGGTTTTGGAAGTGTACATTTGTTTTTATACTGGTTGTAAATTTAAAGGATGCCAGAGAGTAAAGTCCACCTTACAACCTTTTTATTAGATTAGATTAGACTGGATAGAACTTTGTTAATCCCTTGGGAAGACTCCTTTGGGGAAATTAAGATTCCAGTATCATTGTATGCTACACAGGTAAAAAGTGCACAGGATATTAAAAACTAAAGACAATTTGCAGACATTAATGAAAGATATAAATAAATAAAAATAAAAAAATGGCTGCTGGCTACTGCTTCTTCTCATCCTCTGTCTTCCTGTTGCTCCTCCTCCCCCGAGTGAGGAGTTGTACAGTCTGATTATTACCAGCTCCTCAAATTAAGAACTCATTTTCCTGTAAAATGGAAAAGGTGCAAAGATGAAAATAACTTTAACCCTTTAATGCCTGAAAACACAAATTAGAGCCAGGAAATTCTAATTTTTTGGAGCTGAAATGTTTATTTTACTTTCTACTGAAATCCTAGAAAATCAAAATTTCCATAAAATTTAACATATATATTTTTTATATCTCATTTGATACATTAGGTGTTTTTGGCAACTGATAATCCATTTGAGGGTATTTTTATCATTTATCTGATTGTATTCAGATGTTTTTTTTAGTAATTTGTTGATCATATTTATTAGAGGTATCATAAAAGTATGTGTCAAATATACAAAAGGCGTGAAAGGGTAAATGTTAATGGAACTAAAACATAAATTTCTCTAAATGTTCAAAAACTCTAAAGTAAGCAAACTGCCGAGTACCCTGTCTGTTGCTTCTGTGAGGCTTTAACTCTGCTGATCGCCCCTTTTCTTCAACACTCGTTTGCATTCAGGACACAGAATCAGCCCAAATGAAACCAGATCAGGACAGAGTGAGAACCCAGAGTGTCAGTGAATCCCCTTTTCTTCCAACGAGCCCTAAAACCTCACTGCTCTTCTGCTCTTATCTTAAAGTGCATCCTTCCACCTGTCCCGTACTCCATCTTCTTCCTCTCAGGAGTCCTTAAGTGACTTTTCTGGCAATCACTCTTCGTTTCAGCCGAGCTGAGCTGCAGATCAATAGAAGAGGCTTGCGAGGGGGAACGAAAAGGAAAAACCTCGACAAGGCAGGATTCCAATTTGGCCAAAAAATGCTGCTTTCAGGCTCATGTGACTCAACAGTTTGCATCGGAGGAAACTACATCGCCAAACATTTACAGCCAGTCCCAGACTGTTTGCAGCTGACTGGGCTACTTGGAAAGAAGAGGCAGCCTGTTCATGGCTGCTCAAGTAGTTTATCAAACAGGAGACATAAAAACAGGGACTCATTACACACTAGTATCACAGCATCTGTTAGCAGACCTGTGAAAGCAAACACTCAAAAATTAGTACCTGAAGCAAATAAGCAGTTTCCCTGCTTGAATATTTCAGAGTGTAGAGATCTTCAGTGCCAGGCGGTTGACTTCAGGTGAAGAGTCTTTAAATCCTAAAAACCTGAGCTGGATGAACTTAAGACACTTATTTCCACCAACACAAACCTGAACACTTTGTACATCCACTCGGGAACATTTAACAGTTCAGTTCAGCATTTTGTTATCTAACAATTTATTATTACAGCTGTATTTCAAGAATTTATTCTTGACTAACTGTTAAATGTTATTATGTGCTGTCTTGTGTGGTTGTTGATGTCCTATGTAGTTTGTGTATTTATGCTCTCTATGCAAGACAAATTCCCTTAAGGGCAATAAAGGTTCATTCATTCTTAAAGTAGGTCATAAAAAGGGTTGCAAAGGGGAAGAAGATTTCTGAAAATTCTCAGGCAAAATGACAAAAAACAATATTGTACATCCCTAATCATTAATAGCATTGGAATCAATAATGTCTTTATTAATTCCCATTCCTAACCAAGACAGACTCTTTTGAGAGATCTTGCAGTGGTTGGTTTGATTTGTATGTTTACACATATCCAAACAAGCAAAGCCAAAGGGGAATCACCCACTTGTTTTAGAAAAACACACCCAATCTCCTTAGTTTTCTCCAATATAAAATTCAGTGGACTTTACCGAGCTCTTGGCCCCATCTGCAGCAATATATAACCTTACTTAGATGCTATTACAGTCATAATTGATCAAAATCACTGTGGCTAATTCTTAAAATGACCCTTCTACAGCCCCTTTTTGACAATACTTAAAGGGATACGCCAACTTTTTTTCTTTTTGTGTCTTGCTTCTCTCCCGAGTCCATGACAAGCAGATTCTTTCGACTAGGGATGGGAATCGAAAACCAATTCCAGTTGAGAATCATTAACAGCTCCATCAAAGTATTGATATCACTTTTTGCTAATCAATTCCTTCCACTGACAGGGTTCAGAAGCGGTCAGAATTGTGGCTTAATTTTTTACAAAAGGCGCCTCCTGCACAACCTTAAGTGGAAACACCAGCAACTTGCAGAAGCAGTTATCTATGCTGTGACGTGTGTTTGACATTGTTGCCACTGAAAATCTACAGGCCAACATTTGCCTACACGGAAAATCTGCAGGAATCAATAAGGGAATCATTAAAGAATTGGATCGATTACTAAGATCGTTAATAGCATTGGTATAGATAAAATCTTATCAATTCCCATCCCTACTTTCGACTGTGTGCTCAGTAACAAGGAAGAGACGGACAAAGCTCGCCCACTTCAAATTAGCTTAGCTCAAACACCGGGAGTCAATGGGCAGTGTTAGCCTACCTAACACAACAGCTCACGCACAATTACAAATAGGTTCTCATTGATCACTTAAAAGAATCGGTCAAAAGACTGGACTTGTTTGTGAATGTCACATATCTAGCGTAAACCACCACAGACCTGCTTTTAAGTAGGTCAACAAAACAAGCCTCTGTTTACGAGTAGCAGATACTAATAGTAGAAGATTACGCAACATCACGTGGTAAAAAAAAAAAGCGTCACAACAAGCACACAAGACCATTTAGAGTTGCTGAAGAGTTTATCTGATGACTGTAGGCAGAGGCAGGCTAACGCTACCTATTGACTCCCAGTGTTTGAGCTAAGCTTTCTAGCAGTGGGCAAACTCTGCCTGTCTCTTCCTTGTTACAGCACACACAGTCGACAGAATGGTGTCTATCTGCTTGTCATGGACTCGGGAGTGAGGTAAGACATGAAAACAAACAAATGTTGGCGTGTTCCTTTAACTACCACTGTAAGTAGAAAACATGATCATAGAGCATAAAGCAACCATCAAACTGAATTTCAAAAACACACAAGCATTGGGCTTTCTGTCTTTATTCTTCAAAGGATATTTGCAGATCATTCTTTCCTGGAAACATTTCACTCATTTCCATAAAGAGTAACTCAGTGTTTATAGATATGCTAATGGACCGTCATTTGAATAATTTTCAATCAAGTCCCAAAATATTTACCCAACCTTTGTCAAGCTTTAGTGAGGAGGATGTTCTGTGGCTTTGACAGGAAGATTTTCTCTGTCGCACATTTTTATATGACAACTCAGTGTAAAATCTCACCTTTTTCCCTCGGATACATTCAAGTAAAAATAAGAAAGCAGAACAAAAACTCTTTGGAGACATGTCAAAAAAGGCATACGGAGTGAGAAATGAAGCACTTGAGTTTCTTAACACAACAACAGAGGACCGGAACTGCAAAATAAAGGCATGACGTACAGAAAAAGCACATTGGAATTCCTTAAAGTGTTAAAAAGGGGGTCAAAAAATGAAAAAATATTGGTTATATTAGGTAGAAAAACAGCGACGGTTATGCTCTTAATTTGCTAACACTTAAGAAGTCCCTCATCCTTTTTAGTAAAGATTTGGTGTTAGGAAAGTGATAAAGTCCAAACATGCACTAGCCTAAAATGGCTGACAGAAGTGTGTACAGATGTTAGATCCTCTTATGCTAATCCTCTGGCATATGATGTTAAGTGAAAAGACTTTCAAATCAACACATTTTAATTGTTAATTGTCATTATTGAGCAAAGTGCTTTAACACAATTAAAATCGAAAATCAAATCAATATTTGGTTTTACCACTTTCTGCCTTCACACCAGCATCAATTCTTAAAGGTTACACATGCACAAAGTCAGGGATTTCGTAGGTTTATAGTCAAGCGTAAGAACTAGTTCCACCACACGTGTGAAGAAGAACAAGGAGTCCTGAAGGTGATGGTGTTGCCCCCACAGAGCTCCGATCTCAACATCGCTGGCTACTTTTACATGCAGTCAATATTCGTTTCTGAAACATTCGGAATAACCCGTTCACATGCGTGAGCAAACAGGGTTTTTCCTGTACACATGGTATCCCGATCAAAACAGCGATGCAAGGACAACATCTCAACGCACGGAGAACGTCATTTCCGCTTCTTCTTCTTGTATCCAATTGCAACGACAACAGCAGCAGCACACGGCGGATAATGAACAGCCCACAGCAGGTAGCAGTCGCCTTTGTTTGTGCTTTGGTGCTGGTACTGACCCACCACCAGTACTTTCTTTCTCAATTTCTTCATTAATGGAAGACGAGAACGTGAAGAATTAGGAAATGGAGCCAGAGCTGTGCCATTTTACAACAAGTACTTCCTGTACTCAAAAGACCAAGACTCCTTGCGAAAAGAACATGCACAGAACACAAATTAATGTTCCTTTCAATGAGGATATCCCGATAGGTGTATACATGACCAAACATTCAGGTTAGAAAAGTGGTAACCCGGGGGTGATTTTCAGGTTTTTAAAACCCAGAATATAAACATATTCTGGTTTTTCAAAAGGGTTATTGGTGTGTACATGGATGTGCGCAACCGGGTTACTGCTAAAATTCCAGGTATGAAAGGGTTAATGACTGCATGTAAACGTAGCCATTGAGCGTCTGGGATTAGAAGAAGAGAAAGGAGGATCCACACAGGATCTGTGGTTAGGGTTCCAAGATGTTAGCCCTAGCAGGTTGGCTGGTCCAAATAAAATCCCTGATTTTTTTTCCACAACACTCGATTTACGATTTTAATCCATTTTTTTCCTCTCTCTCAAAAAAAAAAAAAAGTGCCACAAAAATGACATGAATCAAGTTTTGCCTTTATGTTGTCAAAATGTCTTCTGCAACTAAACCTAATTTTTCCTCTAAAGTTTTAGTGTGTGTCATAAAATGTTGATTATGTAGTTCAAACGAAGGCAGGTTTGTCTACATAAACACTGAAAGCTGTGGTTATCACAGTATATTAACATGAACTGTCTGATCAGTATTATATAACTTCATTTAAAAAATAAATACAAGCCTAAACGTGCTTGTGCAAAACCTGACCAACCATCATGAAAACTGTACATTTTCAGCATTTATATTTTCACACATTGCAACAACTTACAATTGGAGTAAGTCAAGAAAAAAAATCTCAATTTTTAAATTTAAATCTTCTGCAGAAAATAATTTGAATTAATCGATATATTTTCCAGCCCTACTCCCTGCTGAGGTCCTTCAAAACATATGTACAAGTCTACCCTGAAGAACTGATGCTGTTTTTAAGGCAAAGGGCAGTCACACCAAACAATGACTTGATTTTATTTCTCTACTGTTCATTCACCTAAATGATAAAATTGACTTTTAACCATGACACTTTGCACCTGCCTTAGACTTTGGCACCGTACTGCATTTGCCGCCTCTGCATTACCAAATTTCCAAATCTAGAAGGCACTCTTTTGAATGTCATGTTCTCACAAATTTTAACCATCATGAAGAAAAAAGAAGGATGATCCTAAAACTCATCTGCTTAACACTCAACTTGGCAACTCCATATTTTAGCTTTATTACACCATGATATAATTACATTTGAGTCCATACTTTTTCACCCAAATGACCAATTTTCCATGTTGTTTTCACTTAAAGTTTCATAAACTAGGGATGTAAAAATACCTCACAATACAAGAAGTGGGCTGCTTTCTCTCTCTTTGAAGCTGCAGGCCAATAAAACAACAGTAAAACCTACTGAAATAAATATTAAGGTAATTATTTCTTGAAAAGCCTGAATATCTTTTAATAACTAGTTGATGCAAAACACTTAAAAATAACACTGATATATTGAAATTTAAGTGTGAAGGAAAAGGTATTTGCTGCTTTTCTTTTGGCAAAGGTCAGAGAGCCTCTAATGAGGAACAAAAAGACACGCAAGTCAAACTTCAGATCTATACAACCTACAAATAAAACAAAAAAGTATCTCCTTCATTTTTTAATTTAGTAAGAGAACACCAGTAGCTCAACAGCAAAGTTCAACCACTCAGATGATTTTGTCCTTTACATAGACAGCCTGGGTTTAAATCTTTATCAATTTTCCGTAGAAACTAAGAAATTGTGCAAGCATCTTATCACAAACCAAATATAGAGTGGTGAAGGGATGATATTTTTTAAAGGCCAACCCACAAGTTAGCACTGCGCTGGTCCCCTTGACTAAAAGTTGTGGGATTTTTTCAGTGTTCTTCAATAATGGCTGATAAAAAGGCCTGTGGTGAACAAAAATTCATGAAACTTAGACTTCACCATGATCATGAACAGACCTAACTTTCAGTTTTTTAAGCTTTAACATAAAAGAGACTGAAAAGCTTTTATCAGGCTATTATAGAACTACAACGTGGCTGTTTGTCATCAGGGCAGCAACCACATTTCCAATGTATGAGTCACACTGTAACCTCTTGCTTGAGAATTTCCTCCTAATATAATGACCTGATCAAGTTTGTTGCATTTATCATTGTTTATTAAAAAACAACTAGAAAGGATTGCATTGGGTCCTTAGCCATTTTTGCAGTCCTTGCTCGCAGATCATTGGCAACTAGGGCTGAACGATTTTAGGAGAAGATCTAATTGTGATGTTTCTGGCAGGTATTGCGATTTCAATTCGATTCACGATTTTCTTCAAATGAAGCTTCAGTGCAATATTCACTATGTTTACAGTACAGACAACTGTAAGGAAATCAATTAACAATAGCACATAACACATCATTCATCATCTAATATTGATGATAAATATTCTGTTATCATTATTTAAGGGATACTCCAACTTCTACTCCTAAACAGACGCTTTGCATTGTTGACCTGCTTACCAGCCCTTCTGTGGTGGAGATGTGACGTTCGCGAACGAGTCGACTCTTTTGAACTGCTCTTTTAAGTGAACAAAGAGAACCGATTCGCCGTTGTGAGTAAATCGTTCCTGTGCGAGCCATTCTTAAATGCAACTTGCCCTCAAATTTGTAAAATAGTATGTGTAAAATAGTTGACACAACAGATCCTGGGTCAGTCAGGAGGACTGCAAAAAACTGCAGCTTTGGCGATCACAAGATTGTGTTGTCTGAAATTGATTTCGAGACGTAAACCATAAATCTTTCAGCCCTATTAGCAACCATCCTTTTAAGCAGGGCAACATTAGATGCATTTTATGTTGCAAAAGGAAATCCCATTAATTTTAAGACTTGGGAACCTAAATTGCTAACTCCATTTCTTTCCTTCACCACTCTATTGTGACATGGATCACACTGTGAGAACATTTTCACATCCCTAGCGTTATTGTAAACGTACCAAGTTTGAAACCAGTTTATCTGTAATTCCAGCCCCACCTGAATACCATGTTGGCCAAACCCAAACCAGCAATGTCCCAGCTTTATTAGTTTTATCATTAAGTGTAGATTATCACTGTAAACAATAAACAAAGAACTATAACATGAAAACATAATATTGATGAGATATTACACTTGTGCACATATAATAAAAGTATGAAGACCACTTGCTCAGAACAAATTGCTTCACAACTTTTCTTGTTCCTCTTTCTCTGTTGGCTCAATCCAATGCCTGCCAGTTGGACCCCTCTATGCATGATTATATTGTCCATAGGCGTGCATTGTGGGTAGTGTGGTTCTCTAGTAGAGTCACTGCTCTGGTCCTTCCGTTTACTTCACCTCAAAGAAATAAATAATCTCCAGCTTGTGTAGTACTCTTCAGATGTCCCAAACGAGGCTCCAGAGTTAAGTTGGACTTGGCTGATAAGGTGCTTTCAGGCTCCAGTGTTTGTCTCAATCCACATCTGTTCCCATTAAGCTGTACACGTTGTCTCGTCCGTCTTCATGAGACAATTTTGGGTGGCGGTTTCTTGTTAAAGCGCAATATTTAGCAGAATGATAGTGGATAGAACCATCTGGCCAATGTCACTGAGGTCACTGGAGGCCTTAATAGCTCCAAAGAGTTATGGTAAAGTCCCTGGCAACAAAATCGCAGTTCTGGGAAGAAGTCAATGTTCCCTCATTTCAGGACCTCCAGGACTCCTCCATTCAGCTCTGATGGTACAAAATGTCAGCTCAAGAGAAACACAACTCTAGTTAAGGAAGGTTGAACCTAAAGATACCGATGATATGTGCTAGGAGAAGGTAGGACACCAACGTAAACGTGATCATTTTGTATGTAATCATGTAATTGCATATTGGAGGGAAGGGTAAGGTTAAGAAGTAGAGGGGAGAGGAAAGATCAAACAAGTTTTGAGTGGTGAAGAACCAAAACTGGATCCTCTTTCTAAGGCCTTTCTTTGACTTTCAGGGAGGGATTTTGGTAAGAAGCCAACCCCAAACTAAAGGATTCAATCATGGGATCCCTCACACAGGTTAATGAGAATCTGTGATCCTTCCAAAGGTTTACAGAGATGGGCGAAATCTTTCAGTGATCCACCAACATACAAGATCTTAGTCTGACTTCTCCCAGCTGTTCATTGAATCATCCAGTCTGAAGAAGGACCAACAGAGGGGTACCGACAGTTCAGTCAGAGGGCTGTCCCAGTCCACCAGCCCCTTCCCTCTGAATCCTTCTTGGACCCCTCCCCTTTTTACCTTCAGTCCCAAAGCTCGTCCCAGATCAACATAGACAGCGGCGGTCACTCTTGGTTACTTCCTCTGAAGAGTGGACCACATTGGGGACGAACCCGCTCTTCACGCCCTCCCAGCCTTCCTGGATTGTGATGTCACCAGACCGCACCAGGGCAAAGATGTCTCTGGTCAGCTCGGTGAAGGCGTGCTCAACGTTGATGGCATCGCGCGCCGACGTCTCCACATAGCGCATCCCGTAGGCCCCGGCAAGCTTCTCTGCCTCCTGGCGAGTTACCTAGAGAATCAAAAGAGATGAGATACATGTGGCAACCAGGCAGTCAAGATGTTCTGAGATCTTCATTCAGAACAACAGGCTGAAAAAGGGTCTTGGGGGCTGATACTTAACCTGCTTCTGTCCTACAGGTCCTATACTATTCTCTTTTTACCAGGTATACACTGGACCCAAATGTCCCCTTAACCCTTTGACTACGAACACAGCTGTGTGACAGAGGTCATCAATAAATTCAAGAATATTTAATATTTTGAAAAACATAACGAATCAAATCAGTAATTAATTCCATTAACATTTCAGAGAACAGAGAAAACTATAAACGAAACGAAAAACCGATCATTTTTTTTGTGGAACAGTCGATTATGTGATGACATAAAGGTGCACAAACATCTGAAACAAAATCAATAAAAAATGCAGAAATGTTTGTAAATTAAATAGCAATCCCAAATAAAATAGATGATGTTGAGTTTGACAAACAAAAAATGTTTTTGATGAATGACATATATATATGTATAAATCATAATGGTAAATGGTTAAGTGACATTTATGTATTTAAAATAATAATAATGATAATAATAGTAATAATAATTAAGATTTGCAATAATCGAGCAGCCCTTGTATATATAAAAAATAAAACTATATAGTAGAGCTCTGTTATTCATCAAAAAACATTCTTTTTTGTGTTTGTCAAACTCAGTATCATCTATTTAAAGCTATTTTTGATTGCTATTTTGTTTACCAACATTTCTGCCTTTTCTAATTGAGTTTTTTCCCAAATGTTTCTGTATCTTTATGTCATCACGTAATCAACTGTGAGCTTTTTAAACCTTTAAATCCCACACAAATAAAATATCTGGGCTTTCTGGGGGTTCGTTTGCAGTTTTATCTGTACCCTTAAACACTGACAGAAACAAAGATATGTTGTGTTTTCTTTTAACACAATAATTATTCCTGAATTTATTTTTTGCCTAAACCTCCAATGTGCACATTGGTCTGATGGGAGATCAGACTAAAATTCAGGATTAGAAAGAACAAAGTTTTAAAATAAAAAAGCGAGGCAGTAGTTGCTGCTATGGAATGCTGAGAGTTTGTGTGTTAAATTTGCTAAAATCACGTCCACTCAGTGCATTTGTGCTAAAAATATCAATACTGAGTTATACAGTCACTTCTCCGTGCCAATGCATGTATTGATTCAATACAGCCCGAAATGCCACAGGTTGGGGGCCTTTCTGTCTGAAGTTTGCATGTTCTCCTCGTGCATATGTGGGTTCTCTCTGGCACTCCGGCTTCCTCCCACAGACCAAAAACATGCTCATTAGGTTACTCCAAATTGCCCTTTGATATGAGAGTGAGCATGAGTGGTTGTCTGTCTCTCGAAATGGCCCTGTGATTGGCTGGTGACTGGTTCAGGGAGGACCCTGCCTTTCACCCAATGGCAGCTGGAATAGGCTCCAGCCCACACAACCCAAAAAGGGATGAGCTGTATGGATAGTGGATGGATACATAGTTCCAGGCCAGTAGTTTCAATGATACATATTGGCCACATTCATCCCCTATATTGGCTGAAATATCGGCAGGACGATTGAATGTCCCATAATGCTTCACCCATTTATCATATGTCTTATTTTTCGGGACTGAAATTATCTTCAACTTGTTTCACATTTGTTAAACAAGCTGTCAAAATGTAAGGACAAGTCAGTTTAAGTTCAAATGGAGGTATCAGTTCCGGTATTGGTGATAATGGGTTCAGAAATATCAGCATATGACGCAGTCACAAAAATGATATTGTGCATTCCAACTAGACATGTTATAATTATTAACTGAGATGTCATGCTGCTTGTAAATTGGTTCCTAAGTTCACTATAAGGCAATAACACTGGATGGATCAAGCTGAGGATGATTATTTCTCCCTCTATAACTAAATTTTAACAAGTGTAGTTGGAGTGTTTTGCAGTGTCATCCTGCGATGTCTAAATTTCAGAGGAGATATTTTTGCTTACTGCCCGCCAGCAGCATCAAGAGAATCAAACAAAGAATGAAGAGTTTCCTCTGATCCAAGTGTGTGCTGATCTAAATGTGAACAGGAGTTTATTTTTAATACTGCAGCCTGTGCTCAATAGTACATCACACAACACTTAACAACACCCCTATCTCTTTACTCAACAAAGCCTTAGAAACATTCACTCTTCCATTCACACTGATACTCTACACACCTGGCGCTGTGCCTCTAGGTCACACTTGTGGCCCACCAATAGGAAGACGATGCTGTGTGGCTGGACGTGGCTGCGGGCCTCCTCCAGCCAATCATGGACGTTCTGGAAGGAGCGGCGGTTGGTGATGTCGAACAGGAGGAGCCCGCCCACTGAGTTGCGGTAGTAGGCCCTGGTGATGGACCTGCAGAGGTTACAAAACGGAAAAACTATAAAATCATTGACAGGTTGTAAGATTATTGTCACTTTTAGTGACAGGCAGAAATTGCTGGCTATGTCCAAATTCAGGGGTAGCATCCTTGGAGGGACCCAGACCTCAAAGTAGAGCTGGGTGATATGACCTAAAAATAAAATCTCAGATTTTTTTCCACAAAACTCGATTTAAGATTTTAAGTGATTTTTCCCTGTCCCAAAAAAAACCCCTCCAAGTGACACAAAAAATACATGAATCAAATTTGCCTTTATGTTATCAGAATATGTTTCAAAACTAAACAGCTTTTCCCTCTTATAATTAAAATGTATGCTGTAATTTTGTCATAAAATGTGGATTATGCAGTTCAAACGGAGGGAGGCCTGTCTACATAAACACTGAAAGATGAGTTATTTTCACAGTATATTAACCTGGAAACATCTTATCAATATTTAATCTCATTTAAGAAACAAACTAAAGCCCAAACACGTGCTTCTGCAAAACCTGAAAAGGCATACCATCATGAAAACTGTACATTTCTGTATTTATATTTGCAAACATCGCAACAACTTATGATTCGAGTTGAGAAAAAAAAATCTAGATTTTTCATTTTTAAATCTTCTGCAGAAAATAATTCCAATTAATTGGTATATTGCCCAGCCCTACCTCAAAGTCTAAATAGGCTGCTAAGGCCAACCTGATATGAGACAGTGCGGTCAAAAGACAGTCCAGTTTGCATCACTAATGGTTCCTTCTTTTTCATATTAATTTCTAAGTAGAAATAGAAATTGATTAGATATGATATTAATGCCCTGACTGATTCCCCTCGTCAATCAACTTCTATATTGATTGCTTTATTGATTCTTGAGGATTTCCTGTGTGGGGAAAAATAGACCTATGTAGTGTCTCGGTGTCGATGCTGTGATGCATCCTTAAAGTTTAAACATGATGCTGGTGTTACCACCCTTACCCAGAATTGCACAGCCATAGACATTGCACATTGGCTGTTTTATGTCATTTTGTACAACACTGTCACATTTGAGCTGCTTCAGTCTTTTGTCATTATTGACACTTCTGCTGACTGCCACTTATGAGAGTGTGACATTGCTTTGTAGGGCAAGTCCCAAAGATGAAGGCAAAAGATAATGGTAAAAGATAACTAGTAAGAACTGGTTTTCAGTTCAAATGTCCATTTCTGAGCCTCAATCTTTCCCCAAGTAAACTAAGCAGCCTCCCTGGAACAAGACAACATCAGCCACAAGACATAACTTAATCTACTATTTTGAAAATTGTGTTGCTGTGATATGTATTTAGTATTTAAAACCAGAGCATGCAGCCTCTGAATTGAGACACAGCTGTGATGTTGACATTTTTCCATAATTCAGCTCAAAGATCACATATTACACTCCTTCACACCAAGATCATTCTGATCCATTATGTAGGCAAAACATATGTACTGGCTGTTTTAGTGTAAATCCTCATTAGATGTGTCTGATGAGGCTCTTCTTAAATGGATGTGACTTCGCTTACGGTGTTGTGCTCTGATGTTTACTATGGTTGCTCAGACATGCCTAGATGTGCTCTTTTTGCTGAACAAACACCTGTCTCAGGTATTGTCTCATATTGGAGCCCATCCTCTTTATTTTATCATTCAGGGCAATTTTTCAAAAGACTGTTAGAGCACATAGTTCTGCAAGGTAGATTCATCATGTGACAGGATATTTGTAGACAGGATACAGACCCCTATTTTTTGTATGAAGTCCGTAAAGCAATGAATAATGTATAATACATAGGACCTTGAAGATTGTGGAATTGTGTCTTACTATGTATTTCATGCTTTTGTTGGTTGCTTGCGCAAAGGCCTTTAAAGTGGGACAACTTTCATCATGCCACTGTTGTTTCCAGTCTTGAAATGCACGGTCAGAGGATTCATTCCCTGAATTGGGACACAACTGCTGAGTATCACTCCAATGATTCAATGAATCCACACTCAGTTGTATACATTTGTTTCATCACTTCCCTCCATTATTTATTTTGATCAGGATCTTTCACCAGTGTTTGGGCTTGCCTTCCAACGCGTTTATTCCTTGGCTTAGCTTTTCAGCTCCTTGGTCTCCAAAGTAACATTGTTATATCTCAAAGTTGGGTTTAAATTTACAGCTGTTTGAAACTCAAAGCACATAATCACTCAGATTTAGGCAATTTTGCACCTTTGCATTTGGCATATGGTGTTTGGGAAAGACTCATAGCGCTTAAGATAAGCCTCCTTTTTCAGTGAAAGGGATGATAAGACATGATTAAAAAATGTAGTGAAGCTTATATGAGGAAAAAATGAGATGACAGAAGGTGCAAAAGAGAAAAGAAGCAGATGTGATGAAGGTGTAAGCTGGGGGAGTTAATTAGATGGAAATAGGATCTTCCATATTGCCTCGCAGAAAAGGCAGAGTCTTTAGTTACAATCAGGATTGTTTTAGTAGCTTTAATGATCGGTTTTGTTCTTGTTTTAGGTTTTAGAGGCAAAATAAACTAATTGGATTTAGGGTATTAAGGTAAGTCTGGAGTAAATTTCACCAGAGAAAAGGCGAAATGTTATTTAGGCTTGAAAAACTGTTGGAGAGTCAAGATGTATGCCCCTCACTTTCACAAAAAAACCTATTCAGTTTAGTTTAGTAGAAGTTTATTTCGCGACATGTAAAAAAAAAAAAAAAATAAGGGAAAATAATCATACAGTAGTGGACAAACGTAACAATACAACACAAAACTGACAAATACGAAAATGAAAACTCTGATTTACATATCTAAAAAGGAGTGGGAAGAAGTAATACTTGTTTAATCCCACCCCTTATCCATAAAATATTATTTGGTTTCCTTATCAAATAAATATATAAGATAAAAATTCACATACATAAATAAATAATTCAGAGATGCAGCTTAAATTTCTAAATAATAGCTTATACTAGGGTGACCATACATCCTCTATTGCCCGGACATTTCCTCCTTTTTGGTTGTAAAATTATGTCCAGGGGGATTTTATAAAAATTCCCTAAAAAGTCCAGGTTTTGCTCAGTTTGTTCTACAGACGAAGCTGTCGCCGGTGACAGAAATAGACATGCATGATTCAAACTACCATTACTCCTCCAGTATCCACGCTATCCAAATAATTCCAATGGATTCTGAAAGCTGAGAAGCAGAGCTGATATATGATACATTACGGTAAAGGCTGGATTGCCTGAGGGGGAGGTACGGGAAGTGAGCTGACTGAGCCGGAGAGCAGAGAGAGGATTCAAAGACAAACGTGAGTCATTTATCAGTATTTTCTGTGTAAATAATGTAAACATATTGTAAATAATGACATTAGTATCATTCTGGAGTGTTTTCTTTCTGTTCTTTTGACGTATTTTTGCCCTGTTCATCCTTTTTGTCATCGTATTTTACATCATAGTTTGTGTGTTATGGATTTCATAAATAGTTAAATAACAATAATATAAATAACAATAATAATAATAAATAATATAAAATAGGTTGAGTTTCTGTTTTGTCTTCTCAAGTGTTGTATATGCTTATTTAGAATTGTTAGAGGAACCTGTTGAAAATTCAAATCTTTTTTTCTTTACTTGTAATTGCACACTGTTTTAAGCATTTATAACTTAATAATGACAAGTACTTGCTAGAATGTTTTATTTGTACCTGAAAAAAGGTGCAAAATAATTTACTCAAAGGGCATTTTCTGACACACACCAGGCAGCCATTTATATTCATAGCAGTAAAAGGGTTAATATTTATAATAAAGCGCTGCACTAAATATCTGGCATTATTCCAATGTCCTATCTGTCACGATGCAACGCATGCTGCTGAGGGTCCTCTTTTTGGGTTTTCAGAATATAGTCACCCTAGCTTATACAGTCTATCATTTAGCTGTTTATTGATCCTATATAATTAACAACAATAATGTGAAATGGTGTTTTTCAGTGCTGCCAACATGCCGAAAATGTTCCTCTAGCACCTAATCAAACTATTTTTACTCTCATCAAAAATATACCAACATTAACCTTTAATATTTGATACCACTTGTGCCAAAATGGAAGCCAGAATAGTGACGTTTTTCATTTTCCAAACTAACACTGCAGCCCGACTCGGAGCCGAAGCGCTGCTGGATTTTGACGAGCTCTGACAACCTCCACGCTCACATTCACACACAAACACCCCTGTGATGTGACTTTCTTCCCACAATATCCTCACTGAGGGAACGTCAGCATAAATATAATGAGGAGGAAAATTACAGACTGGAGGTTGAGACGGAAACTGAGACGTGTCATGAGAGAGGAAGGAGGGAAGATTAGTCGGCAGAGAGAAGAGGGTACAGTTAGAGAAGGAGAGGAGGAGGAGGTGGAAAAATCAAGACAAGAGTGAATCATTTGATCTGACACACAAACACAAATGTTTTGGTATTCAGGTGGGAACATGAGACAACAGAGGCTAATATGAACTCTGCACCATTTGCAGAAAATACGAGATACTGAGGATGAGGGGGATTAAAATTTAATGGGAAGTCATCCAATCATTTATGGGAGCAGGGGAAAGGTCTTAGAAATTAAGTAGATTGACACAAAATCCTAAAATATGTAAAACAGTTCATTTAAGTATATCTTGAGTGTCTATCCAAAATTGGGTTCGGTCTGCTACCAAAATATACTGTTAAACTACTGTTTGGTAAAGCTGTATCAACAAAAGACTACACATAAAGATTATCGGGCTGTTTTTGTCCCAACTTAGCCCCTTCCCAACCAAGGATGGCGAACGCTAGATTAGTTTATATTGTTTTTCAGCTTAAATTTATTGGGAATTCGGTTTTTAGTATTTTATGCAAATTTAACCCTGAGACACCTTATAAAGTAATAAAATAGACACTCACTCTTCAGGTGGTCCTCAGGTATCTATACAGGTCCAGTCAACAACGTTGGTGGAAAGTTTGATCACCTGACACATAATAATCGTTTGGAAACTGCTCTGCCCTGTACTTTGGAGTAGGGCTGGGCGATATTACCTAATCTCTGTATCACGATTAACTGAAGCGCTCACCTCGATTACGATTAATGAACGATTATTTTATGCTATGTTGGAACAAATTGTTGGTGTTACCGACGGTCGTCGAAACGATCATCCTGCAGTATTTCCACTTAACTTCTTTCTGCTCAATGTCCTCTGCACAGAATCCGAAATGTGCCCAAACAACAGAGACGACATTTTTCTTGGCTACAAGGTCCTCTGATAGACTGGTGCTTGTCTCCTCCATGTTGGCAGCTCGTCCTTTGCTCTTGGCGAAAGTGAATGCAGATTGTATGGAGGGGGCGTGGTCATGTGACTTACATGGGGAAAATAATCAAAATAATCGACATGACTGAAATTACTTCGATTAGAGAGTCTAAATGTCGGTTTCGATTATTTTTCGATTAATTGCCCAGCCCTACTTTGGAGTTAGCTGGGAGTTTCGTAGCTCCTTTGCCTGAACTGAAAAGTAATTAAAAACTGAATTCAAAACAATAGACCGAGAAGTGCCAAAATGCTTGTGTATTTCCTTTTGAAGGCCTCATAACACTACCACTGTCTATGATCCACAGTGACACATTCACTAGAAATTGCACCACATAGTGAGTCGTGGGTAACTTTGGACACAGCCACAGTGAATTAAATCTTTGTCTAATATAAAGTGACACAGACACAATTAAAATCTTACTAGGAGATGTCTTATTTAAAAAAAAAAACTGTTAAACCAGAGTTAAGTGCCACTAGGTTTACATTAAAATGATCAGATCTGTCAGTGAGAAATACTCAGACTGTCTTTTCAAAATGGCCTCTTAATGTTTAAGGACGGTTTCAGATTTGTCCTTCTGGTCCTGAAAGGACGTGTCACGGTTGCTGTGGAGACGGTGATCGTGCTGACAGGTGAGATTAGCCGCCTTCTGTTGAGATGATGAGGCGAGCTGAGAGTGCATGTGTGAAAGATGTGAGATATACAGGAAGTCAATGTGGTGTTGATGCCCCCTTCACTCACTGAGAGGCTGATGTTTGGATCTGAGGTTCGACTTCATGTTTTTCCTCCAGGATGACACAGGCTGACAGAAATAATAAGCATGTACTTCTACACATATTGGCCACTTTACATCTATTAAGTATAGTTGCTAGGTCTGCTTATTATAAGCGACTTTGGGCTTCTCTTTTTGAACAATACTGGCAGTTGCGGGTTGCGTTTTTTTGGGCTTGTTGTGCCCAGAAATCCAGGAGGGATCTGATGCACACTTTACGACCAAAATAAACTCAATTCAGAAGTTACTATTTTGTCCGTCTCCAAACACAAATGTAAATTTTACTGTAAAGAGAGGGACAAAAATGATGTTTCCACCAAAAGAAACCCTTGTAGCCAGAATTAAATTTATTTCGAATGTAGCTATTACTGTTTTCACCATAATAAAGCTAAGCTATAAATAAAAGAAGCCCCTCCCTTCACTTCTGTATAAAGAAAAGGATGTTCCACCTCCAAACTAAAAGATGTTGAATAAGTAAATTAAGAGCCAGATAAGAAAAACTAGAAAAGCACTCAGAGAGCGCAGACCTCCGCCAAGTAGATTCGGTTCACTTTGGCGAAAATGGTCCTATCTGGCAATGTTAAAGAATCCTTTAAGAAATTCCTGGATCCAGACGGTGAGCCGGATCACCCCCAAAATTTAATCAGTTCTTCCATATCCCATTCCCGACAATTCCTGAAAATTTCATCCAAATCCGTTCAGAACTTTTCTCGTTATTTTGAACACAAACAAACAGACAGACAGATAAACGCCGGCAAAAATCTAATCTCCTTGGCGGAGGTAAAAATGACGTTTCTTTGCTTCACACTTGGTGTTAAAAGGCCTTTAGGATCATTCAGCCCCATGGTCATCACCACTATAGGCATGATATCTCTGCAATGCTTTAAAGGGTGTATTAAAACATATTCACATTTATCAACTCAAACTCAAGACTTATCTGATTATATTAGAAGTCAAGGGCAGAGGCCATTGGTTCTCATATTTATCCCTTACTGTTGAGGGCTTTAATTTAAGAAATTAAGTATTTTTCCCAAAACTTGGCACAAATGTGCAAAAAACATCAGAGGCCTCCAAAATATTCACAAATTTGTGCCATTTAGTTGCATCACCAATAGTGTATAAAGGCTTTTAATATTAATAAAAAATAACAATAGTCTAATTAATAGAAACAGTGTGATATATCCCCCTGCTTATAGTACTGCAATTTGTTCCGATACATTGATTTGTCACCCTGTAGTGCGATTTGTTGTTATGCCCAGATTCTTGCCTAAAATATAGCATAGAACAATCATGGGAGGCTTTGTTTTATTTATTTAGCACTACTTTTGTACTATTATACTAGTATAGTGCCACATAAGAATAATAATGCTTTCATGCTTTTTTTGTACTGTGTGACACATTTACGATCCAAGACTTTAATTTTTTTTTCCACTGTAATTTTGGTGCTTTAACATTACTGAAAAATCTGAAAAGTACAATTAAAACTGATCAATATTTTCCTTTTGTTTCATGAATACCTATTTTTATTTTTAACTCCATTAATTTAATGTTTTTTTCATTTGCATAATGCCTGAAGCTGGCAGGTGACTGCATGTCACTACTGTTCAGATTGTTGTTTTCATTGGTAATAATTTGGCACCATTTCAGCAACAGATGAGTGAAAACAAGGTTATAAAAATGAGGTAACTTGGGAACACATTGTCAACGTGACTTGCTATCTTTAAAGGTAATAAAGTGATCAGGCTAACACATGTTGCAGGGCACACAGATTCTGCACTCACAATAACACGGGAGAATTAACCAGGTTTGTTAACACTAGAGTTGATTCATTCTTTAGAGTTTGTTTCAGCCTGAAATTGACTTAATGGTTTACCAATAAAGCACAGCGGTCTAAAGTCGAGTCTTTCCAAACACTGCTATTTGCTGGTAGAGTCACTTTTCGCCACTTAATCTGAGTGTTTACATGTGAACAGATAAGACAAAGGAAATCATGGTGTGTAAAGTCTGATCAGATAGAAAGTCAAGTGTGGACAGGTGACAGAAACAGGACTGATGTCTGTGTTGAATGTGAAAATGAAAGTAATCTTCACTCTGAGTTATTTTCTTGGGTACGAAACTATTCTGACTCCACTTTTTGTTTGACGTCCTCACTAAAGCTTGATGCTGAAAAATGTCAGTGTGTGTTGTAAAGGTTAATGTGCCCTTGTCTTTAAATAAGCATTTAACTTGTTGAACAGAGTGCCTTTGAGGTTTTGAGTTTTTAGTCAATTCTTTGATTACAACCTAAAAAGGTTTTTTTTTGTTAATTCAGGAGGTGATCTTCTCTACGGATGTTTAAAGTTACTAAGGCAACAGCAGAGCTTAATTTAACCCAAACCTCAATCTCTTCCCCAAGCTAAAGCACCGGTAAACCGTGTCTATCATTGTAACTTTAAGAATCAAAAATAAAGGTCACATCAGTTTCTTCCAAATCTTAAAATTGGAAGAAACAGTAAACACTCAGAGAGGCTTTAAATATGTCAGAAAGTTTCTCTTTTACTGACTGAACCATGTGCATGTGTGCTGTATACTCAGAAACAAACCCTGCAGCCGTTTGCTGTGCATCTTTCCTCCTCTTTTGAGTAACTGCTGTCATGTTTTTGGACAGGTAAACAACGCAGTCATCTGGTAGTAGTTCTAGTTTGAGAGTTTGTTGAAGAGCTCTTAATATTAGTATTAACTGGAAAAACTGAAATGGCATCAAATTTAAGTAACAAACTAACCTGAAAACAAAGGGCTGTTGTGGCCAAGATATGTGAACTGTATTATTAAACCAAACTTTTGTCTGGGATTTCCTAATGGTGTCTTTTCCCTTCTTAGACATTTTCTGAGAACTTCTCCTATTTTTGATGAAGCTCAGAGATCAGCAGCTGCAGGTTTTTACCCAGAGGGAAGTCTGTCACTTCTTAGTTTTACCAGAGTAGCCCCTAAACATCTGTAACTTAAGACAATTTAAACCTCAAAGGCTCTTTCAGCTTCCAGTTTATTCTGAATTTTGAAGTTATGAACTTTAAGTTCCTTATTTTTCATGGTTTTGTGGACATCTGTGGTGAATTCTGAACTGCAATTCCCATAAAGAAATGTCAGTACAGCAGCGGTCTATAAATACTTCGAGTCATTTCCCAAAACTTTGTGATGAGGCAGATTTTTGTGAATTACTGGACAATGATGTGCAACAATTACAAAACTTTGCTCATGTTTATGGTCAATTTAGAGTCTAAAGGTGATACATGTCATAGACCTTATTATCTCTTTTTGACAACAGACAGGCACCAATATTACAACTCATTTTTAGATACTCTTGTAAAACAGACATTTAAATCAAATTATTATTTGGCAGAAACTGTTTTGCCCAAAGAGACGTACATGTTAGAGAAAGAACGCAAGCAGTAAGTGCCAACAACCATAATATTTATGGCTATTAAAATTCTAAGGCCCTGTTCCGTCCACATGAAAACACTGAGTATATATGCCAGGCCTGTAAGTGGCGCTGTAACGCTACAGCAGATCTACACTAAAACCAGAGAAGACATGAAGCATGCGCATGAAACATTAACAATGTAAACAAACAAAAATAATAAGAAGATGGATTAAAGAACGTGTGGCGTACGCTTGTCCTCTTGTTGTTCGCGGTGGTCGTAGAAGATTTTGCCAAAGCCAAAACAAGCTCAGAGGCTTTCTGTTGCTCTCAGGGTTCGTGCATGCGGTCTAAGGGAGAGACGGGGCCACGGTTTCATTGTTTCTGAAAATATCCATATTCGTTGTACACATGGAAAGTGTTTTGAGATTGATTCACTCTGGGACACTTGTTGTAAATTATGTGTTTTCAAGCACCCAAGACGGTGTATCTATGTGAACAAAATGCCAAAACAATCAAGAAGTTGTGTGGCTAGGCCTGCATTTGTGTTGATGTGGACATCCCCTAACTCTGTAGTTTGTTTTTTGTTGTAGTTTTGCTTCTGCCAAGCTGGTATGTTTTTACATTTATTTGTCTGTTTTTAGTAAGACAACTCTGTTGCTGCCTTGTTGGTCATGGCACAAGGGAGCTGTCAACAGATGGTGGTGGTGATCCAACTCCAGATGCAGATCCAGGATTTTTTAAAATATCTGTTAACATTGGCAAAAGGGCAGTTTTTCCCATTTTCGCTAATAATTTGGCTAACAATGTCAGAAATGCCTCGGCGGAGGTGTGTGCTCTTGCAAAACTTTGAGTTTCAATTTGTTATACATGTAAAAATGTTAAAATGCTGACAACAAATGTAAAAAAATATTGAGTTTTATTATACAAAAACATTAAAGCTTAACAACCTTTAGTTTCACCCTTTTATGATATTGTCAACAATTTTGTAAAATTTAGGCAGTAGGTGGGAGTAAACCTGATATTTTTGGTAAAAATAATCAATTGTTCAATATTGGTTGTCTGGGAGTTTTACTGCTTACATACTTTTTTATCAACCTTGTTAGTTATTATTTTAGTCTATTTTATCTATACTTATTTTATAATTACTTATTAAACTTTTTTTTTAATCTCTGCTGTTCTTACTCCCTTCACTGGTTTCTGTAGTCCTGTTTTTACCATCTTTTCATGTTTTAATGTATTCTTTTTCTAACTGTCCTCTATCTACCCTCTTCTTTCCATCTTCCTGATGTGATGCCGTCTATCAACTGTCATCTATTTATCTATGTATCTATCTACATCTGTCATCTAGTTATTGTTATATATAAATTGAAATACCTTCTCATCTTATGTTACTCATATGTACATGTTGATATTTAAGCCTATACTAATGTATTTCCTATAGTACTTCAGTCATCTCCAGTTTACCATTTTCTTTCCTTTTGCTGCTTTATTTTTCATGAACCTCTGGGTCTTTTCCTTTGACTCTTTTGGTCTCTGTTTGACCTGATTCTTTATTTGTTTCACCAAGACTTCTGCATTTTTTCTGCCTTTGTTTTGTCTGTTAAAGTACTTTGTAAACATCTGTTTTCAAGGTGCTATATAAATACAGTTACAATAACCACTACTATTAATATTACACAATTTGATTTTTTACTCATATACGAATGAATATATGATTCCTTATTTAAACTTGACTGATTATCTTTTAGTTTTGAAGTTTATTTATGTTATTAGTTATTAGTGTTAACAACCTTTTAACTGGACATCAGTCCTGAAATCGTTTTTTTAAAAACATTAAAACATTATATTAATATCTAAGCGGTAATAACTCGCCTTAAATCTTCTTCAAACATCTCGAATAATCAGATGAACTCAGTATTTTATCCAGTCATACAGAGTAACGCACCCACACCTGTCAGCTCTTACCTGAATCGCTCCTGGCCCGCCGTGTCCCAGATCTGCAGCTTGATCCTCTTCCCGGGCTCGATCTCCACCAGCCGGGAGAAGAAGTCCACGCCCACGGTGGGGTCCGACACCTGGGCGAAGCGACCCTCCGTGAAGCGCCGGATCAGACACGACTTCCCCACCGTGGAGTCCCCGATGACGATCAGCCTGAACTGATAGAGCCAGATGGCTTCCATGTCTGCGGCTCTGTCTGTCTGTCTGTGGCTCTCTGCGCTGCGTCTGTCTGTCTGTTTCTCTGTCGACCGTTGGCTTCTGTGTGCGCGTGAAACTGAAACGAAAAGGACGTCGGTAACAATTGGACTCCTTCGGCTGTAAAACACTCTAAATATGAGCTACTTTACGGTAATTACCACATTATCTAACCTTTGAATAGTAAATATGCCACTACAGCTGTATGTACTGAGTGCATAAAGGCAAAATACAAATGTTTAAAGGCATTTTCTACTCTTAATTTTATGCTAGTTGTATTACAATTCTAAACGTTGCCCTGCATTTACCGTAAATACTGGTAACAAGGGGAAAGGCCACATGCGGTGTTGCCAGATTTTTGTACTGTAATAAGCAACCAGAGCAGTAAAAACAAGCCCAAAGCAATCGACCTTTAGCTATTTTTTTCTAATGTGATATATTACTTTATTTTTTAAAAGAGAAATCTACATAAAGCATGTTTTAATTTTTATCCACATTATATTTGAATTTCACAGTGTCATTTTCCTTATGTGGCTCTTAATTTACTTATTCAACATCCTTTTCTTTACACAGAAGTGAAGAGAGTGGCTACTGTTATTTATAACTCTGTTATCACTAAGTACTCTGTCTAACCTTGATTTCTATAACCACAGACAATGTCAGGCTTTTATTTAAGTTTTATGTTCATTCTCTACAGCTTTGTTATGGTAAAAACAGTCATACCTACATTACAAATAAATAAAATTCTGGCTACAAGGATTTCTTTTTGGTAAAAACATCATTTTTGCCCCTCTTTTTACAGTAAACTTTACATTTGTGTTTGGAGTGGGACAAAGTAGTTACTGTAACCTCTGAATTGAGTTTATATTGGTAGTAGAGTGTGCATCACATCCCAAAATCCCAAATGAGCAACTGCACTTTTGGAACAAGCCCAAAAACGCAACCTGCAACTTTTCAAAAAAAAGAAGCCCATAGTCGCTTATAATAAGCGGACCTGGCAACTCTGGCCACATGTGGTTCAATGTTTCTCTAGTACAGGGGCGAACAAAGAAGGGCTGGGGACCACATGCCCCCCTCTTCACACAATGTGGCCCTTAAATCACAAAAACCAGCAAATAGAAAATGCAACAAAATCTCCAAAAAGGAATCAAAACAACGCCATGCACAAGGACAACATGCAGTAGACAGAAATATCTGAGCAAGAAAAAATGTTTTATAATTTTTTATACTGTAACATGTTTTTATGTATTCATTTTCAAGAAATGTGCATATAAATAGATATAACTGGCTGTCATTCTTTTTGTAAAACCCTGTACACTCTTTCAGGTATGTATACAAAACAAAGTAACACTAAACATCTTAGTCCTTAAATTAATATTAGTGTCATCCCAAATCATGATAGGTTAATGGATTATAAAGAGGCCAACAATGGCAAACAGTTGGTGAAAACACTTTTGGGAGCAATGTGTGGCAAGTAGGGCTGCTCGATTATGGCAAAAATCAGAATGATGATGTCAGCTCCCATTGGAAACTTCAGGATTATTAAAGTAAATAGCTAAGTCCCATTTCAGGGGCTGCAGATGTGTTTTTGTACAGTTTAACCTATTTTTTTGTTTTTCAGTTAGAAAGTAATTAAATTCGGTACCTTTTGTTTTTTTATTCATTTTACCTTTTTTTTTAAAACTTTTGTATGTTTTAGAAATTGTTGTATAATTTTAACGAAGTTTTAATTTCAGTTACAACTACTGTCTCCCACATTTATAGAAACTGAATAACCAAGATTAGAATATTATTGTACAGTCATTTTCCATCCATCATTATTTTAGATATTTGTATTGGTTCACAATAGGGCTGCCTGATTATGGATCAAAATCAAAATCACTTATTATTTAATGAATAATCTAGCAGCCATAATGTGAACCGATACAATACCTGAAATAATGAAAGATGAAAAACCATACTCCGTACTTAAAATTTTCAAATTGAGTATACTTAGCATACTATGTACTCTCTGGCTCAGTGCACGAATTTTGAGAGTGTAGTGCTGTCCCAAATCGCATACTGCCGTGTGGTGTACTAACCGGAAATGACGGCGCAATGTCGACCTCTTCTTCTTCTACGCTGAATTGTGATTGGCTTGCAGCGAGTTACTGCTAATTACCGGCACCAGTTGGACCCCGGCAGTTGTTAGCCAACTAGCATTAGCATTCGCGATACCGTTCGCGGTTAAAAATAAAAACCGTTACATCCTCAAAATCTTGCCTGATTTGAGTACGTCATCCGGGTACTTTTGCGTACTCATTTTTGCCATACTTTTTTCATTTTGACGTAGTATACTCAAAATTTTAAGTATTGAGTATGGAAGTGTGCTATTTAGGACACATCAAGTAATTGCAATTAAAATCAAAACATGATTAATTGCCAAGCTATAGTGGCAAATTGTAAAATTATACCAAGAATGTCTAAAACATACAAAAGTAAAAAAAAAATGTAAAATGAAGAGAAACAGGTGCTGAATTTGATTAATTTTGTGACCAACAGAAAAACAATTAACAAAGACAAAAATGTACAAATTCACATTTGTAGCCCTTGAAATGGGACTCAGCTATTTATTCAATAAGTTGAAATGGTAGCTGACGTCAATATTTTTTCTTGGTATAAAAAAAATAAATGTTTTTTACTCGGGATGCACCAAATTATTGGCACAATATTGGTACCAGTGGATATTAGCTTAAAAGCAGAGTATCAGTATCAGCTGATATCAAAATTTCTGCAGATATTTATAGCCAATATTTTGGCCATTTATATTAGCCATATATACCACATATATTAGCTGCAATACCCACAAAATATATGAATGTAGCACAGTGTGGCAGTGTTTTGATGCGTTCATTTTTGCTGTCTTTCATACATTTCCTTTATATTTTGTAGCACATCCCTTATTAATAGGTCTTGTACTACTGGAAGTATTTATAAATGTTAATTACTTGTGGATTACAGCTCCTCTATTTCCTGTCCCGAAACCCTTCTTATTGACAGCTTTTCTAACGTATAGTTTTTTAAAGGGTTTTAACACCTCTTTGAACTAAACAAAATTCTTACTGTGTTATTATATTTCTTTAGTGTTGAGTTTTGGCATGAAAGAATTACCGTTCCAGCTTTTCCATCTTACACTTTAGCACTCTCTCCTCATGAATCACACTGTAGACCCACGGGGGACATTATTAACAATGCAAATATTCCTGGACAAATACCCAGTGATTCATTGACTGAATTATAACCTGTATTTGGCTCTCTGCCCACACATGCCCCCGAGGCCCCCTGTAACTCACATAAATGTGCCTCATTGTGCTCAGTGCGTGATTTAATTAAAACCACGAGATATATGAGAAAATCCTCTTATGCTTTCCTCATCACTTGATGGCATCAATTGATGTTTTAATAAGGCAGCTTTTTGGATTATTTGCTGTCGTCTAATGCCCTTTTTGATACGAGGCTCTGGTATTTCAGTGTGTGACCCCGTTGGCTTGTTGATGCATTTGGATCATGGAGGCATTTCTCTGATTTTTTTCTATGACATTGCTCTACTAAGATGTCTGACTGACCCAAATTTAGAAATCTGTTACTCGGTGAACCATTTATACACTATATTTAGTTCTTCCACTTTTATTTTAGAAAACTCTTATCATTATTACACTTTAAACATTTATCTATCAACTACAGCACTTATCCAGAGTTAATTTTGACAGCACTTTTTAATTTAGTTTTAGTTATAGTCTTTTGCCTAAAATATCTTTTAGTTTTAGTCATAATTTAGTCATCTGAATTGTTTTAATTTTAGTCTAGTTTTAGTTGATGAAATTTCACAACATTTTACTTGACAAAATCTACTGTAAATTTAGTCGACTAAAATAAGAAGTGTAAAGTGTAAGGCATTTTTTATGTTTCCTTGAATTTCTGAAGTCATGTTTTACACTTGGATAAAATGAAACATCTAATAACCCTTTACTGAATGCCAGGCTACCTGGCAGAGCATCTCAGTTACAATACCAGAATCAACAACAAACAGTGAACCTGCTCTACATGAATATATCAATTCATAAAGAGAGTAGCTCTGATTGGATCACTCTCCAACTTATCCCACCACCACCAAGCTAAGGCAGTTGTGATTGGATGATCCTCTAAACTCATCCAACCTTTCCACACAACCAAAGTAGCTGTGATTGGATATATTCCTAACTTGTCTCTTCTTTCTACATGACCAAATCAGGTCTGATTGGATTAAGTCTCTGTCAAACATTTGAGTCTAGTTTTTATTTGTTGATGAAAATGTCAGTTAATTTAGTTTTAGTTTTTGTCCATGTGCACTTGTTTTTATTAGTTACTGTCTAGTTTTTGTCATGGAAAAAAAGTTGTTGATGAAAACTAAGACGATAATTATTAGTCAAAAAAATTAACACTGCACTTAGCAGAAATAGGATTACAGTAATTTATTGATTTTTCATACTCCAGTTAGGTCGTGCAAAGACAAATATATCACAGTCTAAGTTGGTTGTATTGTGCTTGTTTCCTCCTCAATATTTAACTCTATCTGAGTCCGGCCAGCCCACCAGGCAGGCAGAGAGCTTCCCATCAGCCCCTCCGAGTGTCCGTGGAGTCAGGTTGCGTAGCTCTCTGGGTACACAAACATTAGTGTCTGAATCCCTGCTGAATAGCCGCCTTATGGGCTCTCCCACCGGATGTGTTTGAGTAGCCTGTCACGACACTGGCTGCATCACGTGCCCAACATTTACATATCCATCTGTCTCCAGTCACGTCTCACATACACAGCGATGAAGTGGGAGTTAAATTTGTTGTCACTGGGGGTTTTACCATCATATTGAGAATCAAACATAAGGTTTATGTCTGACTTTAGTTTCACTGATGTTTTAGCACACTGTTTAAACTGTACAAATATGTTGTGAATGTTTGCAAAGACCATCACGAGGCCCCTCCCCATGTCTATAGAGATAGAGCTAACTAGAAGTGTTTTTTTCTGAGGACATTTTCACACAAATGTCATGATCTCTGGTCAACTCTTAAAGGGATACGCCAACATTTCTTTTGTTTTTGTGTCTTGCCTCACTCCCGAGTCTATGACATTCAGATACATCATTCTTTTGACTGACTGTGCAGTAACAAGGAAGAGACGGGCAGAGCTCACCCACCGCTAACTAGCTTAGCTCAAACACTGGGGGTCAATGGGAAGCATTAGCCTACCTCTGCCTAACGTCATCAGATGCGTCATCTCTTCAACAACTCAAAACGGTCCTGTGTACTTCTTGTGACTTGTTTTTTCTTTTACTGCGTTATGCTACATTATCTTCTACTATTGTCTTATTATCTTCTTCTACTCGTAAACAGAGGCTTTGTGTTGTTGACCTGCATACCAGCACATCCGCTGTGGAGATGGGAAGTTTGCGAACGAGTCGACTCTTTTGAACTGCTCTTTTAAGTGAACGATGAGAGCCGAATCACAGTTGTGAGTAAGCTGTTGATTTGAGCGAGCGATTCTTAAATGCTAATTGCCTGCAAATTTGTAAAATATTATGTGTAAAATATCTGACATAACAGATCCTGGGCCAGTCAGGAGTGATCACCAAAGCTGCAAAAAATGGCAGCTTTGGTGATCACATGATCGCGTTTTCTGAAATTGCAATTTCAATCTGAAAATTCTAAATCTTTCAGCCAGTATAGGCCAGTACTACACTGAGAAGTTTGGATATCGGCATATCAGATATCATAAAGATTTGAATATCATGCATCCTTAGCTTTTTACAGTTATGCTACCATAAGTTGTTTGTAGAGTTAATCTTTTTTGAAAGTGTTACGTTACGTTCCATTTACATAGGAACTGGGAAGGAGGAGTGGGAATGACATATCCGAGTTATCAGCGTTCCAGTTGCAAAGTCGGAAAAAATACTCACCGATCTACCAAGCCATTGTTAGCCTGCGTTAGCACACCCTGCTTTATAGTTCACATAAACCACATGAAGAATGTAAATAACACTATAGCAGCATTTATATCCATAAACGTCGAACAATACTATACGGCTGATTAAGTGTGACAAAATTGCTTAACGGAATATTACAGGAGTTTAATAACTGTTTACACCCGGGACAGCCATCTTCGATCCTGGGCTAAAGCCAGGGGTAGACAGTAACGAAGTAGATTTACTTGAGCACTGTGCTTAAGTACATTTTTGAGTATATGTACTTTACTTGAGTTTTTTTTTTTTTTTTTGGAAACTTGGGACTTTTAGTCCACTACATTTGAAAGACAAATACTCCACTACATTTCTATGAAGGGTCTCCTTACTTTTAAGTATAGCTCTGAAGTCAGCACATGAAATTTCTTTTCTCTTCTAAAATGTGATCCACATATTTTGGTCAGAGAAGAGACATTCTTAAACCAAAAGTAGCTGCTGATGTACACTCATATTGCCAGAGCTGTGTCAGAACACTGCCATGCTGTTTTGGAAGGGTGTTAAATAAAAAAGGAAACAGTGGAACAGTGGTTGTCCTTTTGTTGATTTAATCGTGTTTCAATAGGCATTTCTATAGGCTTTGTAGCATATTTTACAAGATCTACAGGTTCTATAAGCAGGTCAATGCATTCAGTAGTTTGTTTCAGTTCAGGTTCTGTAAATTCATTGTGGGAACAATACAATAATGCGCTGACATTAAAACGAAAATGTAGTTTAATACTTAAGTATTTTCAAAAGCAGGAATTCCAGTACTTTAACTTCAGTAAAAATGTGACTGAACAACTTTCACTTGTGTTGGAGTAATATTTGACCAGGAGTATTTATACTTTCACTAAAGTAATGGAGTTGAGTACTTTGTCAACCACTGGGAAATTCTGACCTCGGGGGGCGTTCCAGTTCAAACTCTGAAATCCCAACTTCCCAAAACAACTGGAGCGCAGCATTAGGCCTTTCATTTATTTTTAATAGTTTATTCACCAGTGCTTTATCTTAAGAAAAAACATCGAAAAAAGGAAGGAACTGATATATGCTGAAAAATCAATGTTGCCCAGCCCTACTAATTTGCTTATCTATGAGCCTAGTATGAAGGTTGTAAAGCAGGGACAGTGTTTACTGTGGCTATTATTAGACCAAAGCACATCAGGAGTGTAATCTAGGCCTCATCCCCCTCTGTGATTTTTACAACACAAACATATGCTGTAAATAATAATAAAAATCAATACCTTATTTGAAATAGTGTTGCTTAGGCCGGATAGGTTTCCTCGTACCGTTCAGGACCAGGCTGGTGTGGGCTCCATGGCACCGACGACTCAGTCTGGATCGATCCTTCAGGACGCAGAACCACAAACTACACAAACCGAAACTGTGACAACGCCTCCGGGACTCGATGTTTGTGTAGAAAACAGGCTGCTGTGTACGGTGCAGGCCCTGGACTTCAGGGCTGTTTCCTTGGTAATGTCAGGCCCCACGATGGAGAGAGAGCGCAGAGAGAAAACGCAGGTGCTTGGTAGAAACGACGCTTTTCCGCCAGAGCCGAGAACAAACAACACCTGCCTCTATTCTCGGTTTCGGTATCGAGCAGCTCGTACGTTCATGAAGGCAGAATTAGCGCTGTCAAAGGGGAATCCCGCCGTATCATGTCTCTGTTTGCTGTGTGTGTTTGTGTGGGCTTTCTCTGCTGATGAAATGGCAGCAGGAGCAGCAGCATCATATAGCCTGACTCATCCCGCATCAGTACCACTACCGTAAATGACCGAGCAGAGGCGCAGCGCACGGGAAAAACAACCGTTGGTAATGTTAAAACGGACGTTGTAAGGAAAACTGGGACTTTAATTACCATGAAAAGGGGATATCAAAATTTGTTGATGTATAACGACCTTTCATACCTCATGTTACTATAAAATTAATCGAGAAACGGAACAATTTCATCCGTTATAGCTTTATTTGAGAGAAACCGTAATATTTATCCGTACTTTCAGGTAAATTCGATTTCACTCCAAATACAGACATCCTACCTTAAGAGTAAAATAACAATAATAATGCTGTTATTGATATACGTGTGTTTGTTTTTATTTTTTAGCTGGTCATGCTTCACAGCTGAGAGAGAAGGTGCACACTCACTGCGCCAGGGTGCTGACCATGCGCGCACGCCTTACTGCGCAGGTACGGAAGTAAGGACGCTGCAAAGATGGGAGTTGTAGTTTTATCGGAACTTTGTTTTTAAGGCACACCTACAATCAAGCCTAAATCTCAAGGCACACCATTTTCATAATTATTCAAAAGTACCCCTCATGTATTGCATTATCTCAGTGTAGTCAGGAAGAAAGCTGTACAGCTTTTGGAATATCTATCCAAAAAAATGCGAAAATTCATTTCCAACTTGATCATTAAAAAAAAATCATCAACAAACATTTTAACCTGGCAGGCCACATTGCATAACATTTTGAGAGCTTGTAAATCGGTCTATAAGCGGTTCCCATGGTTTAATAGAGATTTTTAAAAGTTACAGAAATAACAGCTGTTTAGGAAAGAACCAACCCTAAATAAGGCCTAAAACGCTGATTAAAAAATATTCAATAATGAAATAATATATAATTATAATATATAGTAAAACAGTACTGCAGGCTTGTTCTTCAAATCTTGAGTTATAGGATGTAACCCTCTGCTGTCATCTGGTGGAGGGTGATTTGTATTGCATTTTGGGCACTTCAGCACATGAGCTAGAAATTCATTTATTGGCAAGTTTTTAAAAACACATTAAAAAATCTGACTAAGTCTTTGGTTCCAAATAGTAAAATTAAAAAAAAAGTAGAAGTCAAATGTGTGATAAAACACAATTAAACAGCAGCAGTTCTCTTGAGAAACTGGCTTTAAAGAAACAAGCAATACAATAAAAATTATAAAATATAAAATGTACAAAGGGGGCAATGAAAGAGCTTTCAGAGCAGAAGTATGTGCATATTTAAGGTTGAGTGCAATAGCCATAAAGTAAAAAAAAAAAATGCACACAATGTCCAATATAATCAGGAAACACTTAACTCGACAGTGTTATTTCACTTTATTTATTCTTGCAAACATCCACTCGTTTTGAATTTGATGTCTGCAACATGTTCCAACTAGAAAGCAGTCGTAGAGCACAAACCTCTGACAAGGTAGCTCACATATTGCTGTTACATCTATAAGCAATAGCTCCATGATAAAGTTACCATTATAATAAGATTCCTTGACCCTGAAAACCGACACCTAGAACTCAGAATCATGTTGATATCATTATTAGTTAGACAGTTATTGAGCAAAAACGATTGTTCTCTAATGGTGATTATCTGGATCACCACTAAAATCTAATCATTTTTAAGTTGTGCCATTACCAACATCTCCTGAAAATTTCAGCAAATTCTGTCCCGTAGTTTTTGCATATTATTTCTAACGAACAAACAGACAAACAAATGCCGGCAAAAACATAACCTCCTTGGCGGAGATAATGAGAGAATAGGCCTATTTACAAAAAAAATAAGATTATTAGTTTGAACATTAAAAATCTTGTCTTTGTGGTGTACTCAACTGAATACAGTTCGAAAATGGTTTGCATACTACTGTATTCTGTTTTAATTTCCACTTTATACGTCTCAACTTCATTGGAAAGGGGGTTTGTAGGTTGCTTTTTGAGAAGTAACCCTGCATGTTCAGTATGTTAAGGCCTTTTGAATTTGCAGAAAAGTGATTCAGGAGAGAGACTCTTGCCCTTAGGAAAAAGTAATATACTTGAAGTTCATTTTATTAAGTATAACTGAGTATAAGTATAAGCCTACAGCAAGTATACTACGGACCATGTACTTGTAGTGTACTAGAAAGTATACTAATTTAATACTCTTTTGGACTAAATTGGAACGTTATAAGTTTATAAAAGTATACTTTAAGTTTACTTTATAAGGTCATTTTAAGTTTATAACACTTTCAAGTACACTCATCTATATCATAGTCCATAGTTTAGACACATAGTTAAGATGCAATAGGCTTAGACTGCCGGGGGGATCTGGCACATTGGGCTCTATCCCTCTCTCTCTCACACTCTCTCTCCATATCTGCCTCTGCCCCTTTCTGTTTGCTCCTGTACTCGTCTCTGGCTCTTGTCTTTTAGGTGGCCTGGGATCCTTGGTGGAGACTGCCTGCTGCTGTGGAGTCACGAAGCCTTAATAACTACAGTTACAGACATAACACATATTTGGCCATCTCATTCCAGTTCATAATCATTATAGCTGTTAATGTAGATATTAACATGGTCTTTCTATCCATGGTTGATACATCTATAGTAACTATCTCCAGCTCCACATGGACATGAGATCCCTCTTGAAAATGAGGTGTCACATCTCAAGAGGTCTACCATTAATACATTTATACTTAACAGAGACAAATATGGTAGGGATGCACTTGTGGTCTGGGCACCCATGAGTTCATCACTACCATAAATTCTTATTTTCAGTAAGACTTTCATTGATTATACTTCTATAAAATTATCACCACAACCACACAGACATGAGGACCCTCCTGAAAACCCTTTTCTTGCCGCCATGATGGAGGGATTCATGATTGGCTATATGGATTCATGTTGGGTGTTGGATGTATATATTTGTATATATGTATATGTGTATTTTATATATGTATATATATATATATCCATGCATATATGTGTATCCATAATATGAAGAGCTTTGTGCTCTTGTAAAGTGTCTTGAGATAACACTTGTTATGAATTGGCGCTATACAAATAAAGATTGATTGATGATTGATTGACTCATCTATATACTACTAATGTACTAGGTACATACACTCCCGATTAAAATGTTAAGACCAGTTGAAAAATTGCAAGAATTTACATTTTGCACTGTTGGATCTTAAGAAGGTTAAGACCATAGCTAAAAGCTTGGTCACCCCACTACTAATCTTTTGTTTCCAGTCTTTTCAGTTATTTGCTTGGCAGTAAAAAGTATACTAAAGCACAAGTAGAAGCTTTAGTATTTAAGTTTAAGTATTAATGTACTTAGTCTTAGACTTTTCTTCATACTTTTCAGTCTAAGCCAAGTATACTTCATTATAGTATAACTTAGTATTTGAAATATAGTATATAAAGAGTAAATTTCAATTACACTGCCTCAGTTTTAGTATAAAGTTAGGATACTTGCAGTACACTTGAATGAAGTGCTTTTTGCTCCGGGTGTCCTTAAGACTGAGTCACATTAGTGTGCACACAGTGTGGGGGCGCGGCCACTCTGACAGCTCCTGGATAAACTGCTGACAGCTTCAACACTCACTGTAGTTTCTGCCTCTGGTGATTTGGCAGCAGAGCAGACAGATGTGCACACAAACCGCAGGACAAACAGATAACACCTTTTTTTCTTTTCGTCGTCGACAGCGTTTTAAAGCGAGCCTGTCTACTTTGCCTCCACTTCGACGCATCGACCGGACTTCTTAGTGAGTTTTTGTGCCTTTAAAAAGTTTATAACACAGATATTTGCCTTTTATACGTCGCATTGGAGCTAACCCTCGGTCAAAGTGAGTTTATTTTTGGATAAAGAAGCTTCTTTCTTGTCAGAAATGATCCCCTCGCCTCCGTTCATGACTCCAGACTAACCAAACCCTTCAGTATTTCTCAGCTCTTCCTCATGAGGAAACCATAATTGGAGACCTCACTCCTGCGCTCGCGCTCCCGTCCAGAGTATTAATGATGCAGCACGAGCGCCTGTTAAAGGTTCTGGTCATCGGTGACCTCGGCGTCGGTAAAACGTCCATCGTTAAGCGCTACGTGCACCAGGTGTTCTCCCAGCACTACAGGGCCACCATCGGGGTCGACTTCGCCCTCAAGGTCCTCAACTGGGACCACAAGACGGTGGTGAGGCTGCAGCTGTGGGACATCGCCGGTGAGTCACAGAAACTGTTTGGAAATGTGCTTCTATCCTTAGATCATGGTTTAAGAGCCAGAGAAGAACCGGTATTTATGAAATGGACTGTGTTTACTTTGTATTTTCATAGTCAAATAAGAGTCAGTGCTGTGTCACAGCAGCCAACAGGCTGTCTAAGGTAATGTTAAGGCTGAACAACCAGAGGAAACAGCCTTTAATTTACACCTGCAGTCTTAAAGTTGTCTTAAATGTGCTGTAAGGCAGGGCAATATGGACAAACATTTCATTTTGAAGTTAGGTTGAATAGTCAGTGAAGTGGCTGAAAGGGCTCCCAACAGCACTGTACCTTTAAGAAGGGTGGGCTCAGACTACCAGTAAGGTCCACTGCTGTTGATGGCATAATTGCCAGGTCTGCTTATTATGCTGTGTTCCAGTTGTACTGAGAAGTCAGGATTTCTGAGTTCTGAGTGGGAAATCTCAAGTGGAACGCCCCCTGAGGTCGGATTTTCCGACTGGGAAGACGGTGGATCCTCACGACCCCTGAGCTGACAATTGAAGATGGCTTACTGGGTGTAAACAGTTATTAAGCTCCTGTAATATTCTGTTTATTAGTACTTCTGACAAGAGTTTGTTGCACTAAATCAGCCATATACATAGTATTGTTTGACGCATATATATATAGAGAGAAATGCTGCTATAGTGTTATTTACTTTCTTCATGTGGTATGTGCGAACTACTACGCATGGCGTGCTAACAACGGCTAACAATGGCCTGGTAGATTGGCAAGTTTTTTCCAGCTTTGTAACTGGAGTGCTGATAACTCGGACACGACAACGTTCTAGGGCTGAACAATTTTAGGAAAAGATCTAATTGTGATTTTTCTGGCAGATATTGAGCTTTCAATTTGATTCACAATTTTTTTCAAATCAAGCTTCAGTGCAATATTCACTCTGTGTACAGTAATGTTTACAAACATGACAGAAAATGACACAATACCATCAAACGTAAAAGCTATACTCTAAGGCAAGGATGAAAACTAAAGGTAAGAACTGTTTCCAAATGTATTTGTTAACAAGTAACAGTTAAGACCGTCTTAACTTAAAAAATGCATTGCAGATTTCCTTAATTGTGTTAAGTTAAAAAAGTTAAATAAAATACGCCCCCCCCCCCCAAAAAAAAAAAAAAAATGTTAAAAAAGTAATGATAAGAAAAACAAAATTCAGCAATTCCAATAAAGGAAATAATCCAGCCATGCCAAACCAGTATGTCAACCTCTGATGGTTTTGAACATGAGCGCTGACATGTGACATTACCACTAGCAAATAGTTGACACAACAGATCCTGGGTCAGTCAGGAGCGCTGCAAAAAATTGCAGCTTCAGCAATCACATGATCACGTTGTCTGAAATCACGATTTCGATCAGAAAACGTTCAGCCCTACGCCATTCCCACTCCCCTCTTCCCAGTTCCGATGTAAATGGAACGAAGCATTATAAGTGATTTTGGGCATCTTTTCTGAAAAGTTGCGTGTAAATATTGGCAGTTGCGGGTCATGTTTCTTTGGGCTTGTTCCAAAACTGCAGTTGGTCATTTGTGCTTGTTGTGCCCCCAAACCCAGGAGGGATCTGATGCTCACTCTACTACCAATATAAACTCAGTGCAGACGTTACACAAAGTATTTTGTCCCACTACAAACACAATTGTAAATTTTACTGTAAAAAGAGAGGCAAAAATGATGTTTCCACCAAAAAGAAATCCTTATAGCCAGAATTAAATTTATTTCTGATGTAGCTATTACTGTTTTCACCATAATAAAGCTGTAGAGGATCAACATGAAACTTAGATTAAAGCCTGATTATGTCGGTTTGGTTACAGAAATCAAGGTAAGACAGACTGTTTAGTGATAACACTTATAAATAACAGTAGCCCCTCCCTTCACTTCTGTATAAAGAAAAGGACGTTTCACCTCCAAACAAAAGGATGTTGAAGAAGTAAATTAAGAGCCAAATAAGAAAAATGTCACTGTAGAATTGAAATGTAATGTAGATGAAAATCAAAGCATGCTTATGTAGATTTTTCTTTAAACAAAAAGTGATATATAACATAAGAAAAAATTGCTGGAGGTTACTTTATTTGGGCTTGCTTTTATCAGCCTGGTTTCTTATTTTAGTAGAAAAATCTGGCAACACTTGTTGGTGGGTACAGTTATTTTGTGTAATAGAGTGGTGCAGGAATGAGTGGAAGTGATTTAGCATTTAGCTCTTCCTGGTCCCCAACCCCCCAGAGTTGGAATTCAGAATACTGGTTTCAGATTAGTGCCTGATAAAAGGGTTAGTTGGAAATAATAAAATGCATCTGATGTTGCCTGCTTTTGAATCTTAAACTGTTACTGTGTGTGTAAAAGGACGATCTCTAACCAGCTGCTATCAAGGACTACAAAAACGGCTGGGGACCTGCTAGCAAGTATCACAGATTGTTTTTTAATTATCAATAATACAGACACTAATGCCACAGCCATGGCGACCAACTTGATCAGGTCACTGGATTATGAGGAAACTCTCAAACAAGAGGTCACAGTAAGATGTATATTGGAAATATTGTAGTTGCTTCAAGTTGAACTGCCATGTTGTTGTTCATAGTAGCTTACTGAAAGCCTTTAGTTCGTGGCGATTACACTGAAGCTTAAAACATTGAGAACAGTGGCTTAGTGGGGTTTTTTTTGCTGTTTTTTTTTTTTTGCTGTGGTATCAAAACAGGGATCATATTAAAGTTTAAAGTTCTGGTTTCAGAGCAGTTTACTTCAAACCTGTGACTTTTATACAGTTTAAGAATTTACTGATTTGAGGTTCTTCCCCTTTATTTGAGTTTTACCATTTAGTGTAACTATATTCCTTAAAACCTCTACATCTTCACCGTAAACTCTGCACTGTTTCTACAATCTTACTCGGATTTCTCTATAATTAAAACTACAAATGGTGAAATCTCTGATAAGCTGAAGAATGAAATGCTCCACCTCGGGTTGGGAAAATTTTCCCCCTTCTTAATCCAAATAAACTTTTAAATCTGGGCCGGATTAGCCGAATAATGCAAAGTCACAAAGCTGGAAACAGGGTGGTTTCTGTCTCAGAGCTCAAGAAAGTGATTTGAGAGACACTGTGTGTGGGGCAGAAGGAGAGAAGGACCACTGACATATAAAACTCTGGTTCTTACCATGTAATGTTGATTAAGCTTCCTCAGAGCTGATCGATAGTCACCATGAAACATTTCAGCAGAAGGATGGATGAATTTTGTACATAAAGCAGGAAAAATAATTCATCACACAAGAAGCCTTTGAGAGAGCATTTTTACTGCAGAGGTGGACTTTAACATGAACTCTGGTTATGAAAACATTTTTGGTTGCTTCAGATCACATACTACTTCTGTGTCTTAGTGAAATTTAAGCCCTTATAGTTGCATAAAGGATCAAATACTTTTTCCACAAGTACATGGATCATTTAAATTTTGCCAACATGCAAGAAAAACAAACTACAATTAAAATGAAATTATAAACATTTAACACTTACTTTTTATGTGCTGATTATCTGTAGAGCTTCAGCTACACGGTCATTATTAGTGATATAGAATGAAAAGTCATTTAAAATTCAGGCACAGCTTCCCTTCAAATGTGTAACAGCAGAATCAGACGCGGCATGTGGCATGCCACAAGGAAAGTACTGGCATATATCAGTAAGCATTGAAATATGTGACAAATACAGTGGCCAGTGGTAAACCATTAGGGGGGGAAACCAAATGCTATTTTAAATGTGTTGTCTTACATAATTTTTATTTTTTAGATTTTATTTTTTAAATATTTTTACATATTCTATTTATTTCTTACATGTATTTTTTTTAAAGTTGCATGTGTTTATGTATGTAAATAACTTGTTATTATATCTCCAGTTAACTAATTGTCCTGTTCCCACATGTTTGATTAAATGCTAAAATATACCCCTGTTTGAACTGCTGTATAAGGAAAATTTCATTAAAAGTCTGCTCAGAATGTACTTATTTATGTTGATAATGCAAATTGTTGAAGTATAATTTCCCTTCTTATATCTAATAATAAACTGCAATGCGTGAAACAGGTTCTACTAGCTAATATATATTTCTAAGAGGCATGCCAAAGGCCAGTGGCATGCCACATCCCACTTTTTAAGCCAGTGTAGGCACTTTTTTGACAGTACCTTCCTGGGGCCCTCTCTCGTCTGCAGTTAGTCCAGAACGCTGCGGCACGGCTTTTAACAGGGGCCAAAAAGCAGGAACACATTTTTAGACTTTAAGATTTTATTGTTTGTTTTTAAAGCTTTGAATGGACTGGCCCCACAGTACATCACGGACCTCATCCAAATCTGTACTCCAGCGTGTGATTTGAGGTCTGAGGGCCGGCTCCAGCTTGTGGTGCCTAGGGCGAGACTTAAAACCAGGGGGGACAGGGCCTTCTCTGTGGTCAGCCCCAGACTTTGGCACACCCTCCCCCTCCACGTCCGAACAGCCCCCACGGTGGAGTGTTTTAAGTCTCGTCTTAAGACCCATTTTTATTCCCTGGCGTTTTAATCTTGCATGAGTTTTGTGGTCCTCTGTGTCTTTTATTTGTTTTACTAGATCTTTTATTTATTTTACTATGTTTATCTGCTTGATTTTATAATTGTATTTATAGCATCGTTTTAGATTTATGCTTCTATTTGATTATTTATTGCTTATTGTTATTTGGAATTGTTTGTTTTGTTGATTCTATGTACAGCACTTTGGAGACATTATTGTTGTTTAAATGTGCTATACAAATAAAGTGGATTGGATTGGATTGGTGGCAAGCCATGTGCCATTTTTTATGGTAGTGCTATCTGAGTTGCATGCCATACACCACCTATTATGTCAGTACATTACTATTACTTGGCATACTACATTTTGTGCCAGTGCTATTTAAGTGGCACACTACATGATACTTTTATACCGGAGCTGTCTGGCATGCCAAATGTCTCTTTTCAAATTTGCTGCTTTTTCTATTGAACTAAAGCAAAAAAAAAAAAAACAGCTTTTGGAGAAACCAGACAAGAACGACATGAATCTGTAACTTATCAGAGGCTTGGAAAATAACTTTTCACTCATTGTGAATATGCCTGAGAACAATTCATCCTAAATCAAATTTAATGAATACATAATTTCTAGTAGCAGTTAATCTATTCTGCTTTAATTATTGTATCCTAAACTTAAGAGTTCAGGGAGTCTAAGGGCTTACATGCGTATAGAAAATCATCTCTCTCCTGCTGTAGTCACATATTCTTTAAGTTTATCAGTTATTAGTTTGTGCATTGATTTATCATCTATGAATCTTGCAAACTAATGACTCAAAATGACTCAAATGTTTTACATTCTTGTCAGTTCTGAGACAACATTCAAAGCATTATGAAAACAAGGCTGTAACGTATGATATTTGCAGTTTTATCTTAAGCACATGTAACCTCTAATAGGTGGATTCAAAAAAATTCTGAATTTTATTTCTAAAGACCTTCAGTTGGTTTTTCTAAAATGAATTGTATTAAATTGAAGCTTTGGCATCTACAAGTCATAATTTCTCTGTTTGTCATGGTCTTTCAATGTCAGATCCTGTTGTAAATTGGGAAAGTGGCTTTTAGTTGAACATAAACACTTGATTGCACAAGAATTGCTGCATCTTGCTGAAGCATCTGATTATGATGCATCATTTTTCAACCGTCACCCCCCCCCCCCCCCCCCCCCCCCCAGAAATGTGGTTTTCCTTCTTCTGTGCAGCTAAAATGTGGACTAAATGCCCTAGAAATTTGTTTACTCTACAAAGAAAGGCTTTCTGTGTTCTGCTTGTAAAATCATGCCAGTTTGATTGCACATAATTTAATGTTCTCTGTCGTCTCTCAGCTGTCAACACAAACTGTGGTTAATCTTCTGTTATGAAACATTTGAGTGTTATTTAAATATGAGAGCTGATAAGAGCTGTCATTTCCATGTGAACATCTGTTCAGCCTGTCAGATGTGGACTTCAGACCAGTAACCAGTCATCATTCGTTAGACTGTGCCTGCAGGTCTCTCTTCCACAGAAATACTCCACAGATAATCTTCGCCAGTGAGTCCAATCGATAACTTCCTCATTGTTTTGTATTTCAGACCGAACATTTTAATTAAGTTAAGTCCTATTAGCTCAAGGTCTCATAGTGTTACAACTGAAATATGACATTTTTACATTTAAATGATTGAGTTGATGAATGGGTCAGGGTCTCATTTGAAGATGCTGTTCAGAGCATTTGCTAAGTTTTAAGACATCTGTGGACCAAAATATAAGCTAGCTTGACTCATTGCGAAAGAACTTCTGCTTTGGAAGATATCCAACTCACAGTTTGTAAAAGACTACTTATAGTTCCTTTTTATTTAGCCTTTATTTAACCAGATAAGTCCCTATGAGATCAGGAACTCATTTCTTCTTCAACTTCTAATGTCCTCATCTGTTATTTCCAACTGCTATACTGTGTATAAGAGCAACTGAAACAACCGAATTTCCCCTTGGGGATTAATAAAGTATTTCTGATTCTGATTCTGATTCTGATTTACAAGGGTGACCTGGCCAAGAGGTCAACATTACATTAAGTACAAAGCAAGAAAAAGGTTTAGGCAATAAATTACAACCAATAAATATGTAAAAATCAACAATTTGACAGTGGAAGAGTGACAATTTTTGAGGGCAGTAACAATTAAAAACAGTGTTCCAAGTGGTGGGGCGTCATAACAAAAAGCTCTTTTACCTAATCCAGAGCTTTTTGTAGATCAAAAGTAGGCATTGACAATATCAATATTGCAAAAATCCTCCAAACTTAATACTTATGTAAGGCTAAAATATCAGCAGAAATGTTTGTATCTGCCAAACCGCTCTCTAATGCATGCAGAAAACACACTGGAAAGCTTGTGTTACTATCTGTGAGCATAATCATTGGAGGTATGTATACAAATATTGTAGGCTCCTCATGTTGCGTGAGAACGTTTATTGTGGGATTTTTGTTTGTTTCTTGGGAGGAAGTCTCTGATAGAAAAGGGAAGAGCGAGAATCAGAGGTGATAAAGAAGTCAGTCAACCACAGTTTTGTTCTTTTATAGTCTTACAGTCTAAAGCCTTTGCTTTTGCTTACTACCTTGATGCGTTAATATTTGGGAAGTAGGGGCTTATTTTCAAGATAATCTTGATTAAAAAAACTTGTAAAATTAGATTTACTTTTTTTCCACAAAACTTAAATCAAGCAGTATCTACTTAGTCTGGGTAGGCCTATAAAAGTACATCATTTTAGGCAAATCGGGAAGTTAGCATTGTGCTAGCTCTTTCGACTTAAAATAAGAGGTTTTTCAATGTGTTCTTGGGTCATTGCTGATAGTAAGGTCATGAGACTTGCACTTTTGGTTTATCATGATAATCCCCATGAACATATTTATCTTCTTCTTTTTTTTTAAGCTTGAACGTAACAAAAAAAAAGCTACTATAGAGTTACAATGGTATGATAGCATGGCAGTTGACCTGCATCAAGCTGAAATGTCCTGTTGTAACCTCCTGTTGGTGAGTTATGCCTGTTGTCAAGTTGGTGCTCATCGCTGAGGCTATCATGTATGTATTTTTGTTTATTAAGAGGATTAGCATTAAGGTCCCCGGCCATTTTTGTAGTCCATGTTAGCCATTTGCCAGCCATTTGCTAGCAACCGTCCATTGAAAAACACAATAAGGCTTTGAAGTTCAAAACCTTGTCAATATTAGGAGCATTATATGTTGGAAAATGAAACGTAGAAACTCATTTGCACATGATATTACAGACCTTATATCAGGCATTTATCCGAAAAAGCTATTCAAAAATCTCATTTAATTTCGGCATGGAAACCAGAGATGCTAAAATGCTAACTCACTTCAGTTTTTTTAGACTCATCCCAGCTACACTTTACTGTGATAGTCAGTCTCTTGAATGTGTTAATTGTGAATTCTCATGTCACAAAATTCATCAACTTTCAACATGTTGTGCTGCCAAAGACAGTACAGGTATCACATCTGTAGACATAATTCTGGACTGTTTTATTTTACATTAAATAAAATGTTCAACTTTCATTAAGTCTGACTGAACCAACGAAGTGCTCTGTGACATTAACAGCTAAATCTTTTCTTATGTTGAACTGTCGGAGTCGACTGTCAGACCGCTCCTGTTTGTCTGTTGTGCCACTTTACTATCAGCTGTTGTCCTTCTTCGTAGGTCATGTGCCATCTGTGTGCGTTTGTGTATCACATACTCACTTGCTGATTCACCACTATATTAGGATCATGTGGAGGAAGTTAGCTTTCAGGAAAGAGTCTTATTCATACACAGAGTGGCGTATGTTCTTATATTAGACAGTATCCCTCTACAAACAAACACAAGCTTCGGCTGTGCTCTGGCTCTGCTCTTTTAAAGCCATACGCTGATGGTTAGTGGCACAAGTTTGTCAACTGATCAATTAGTCGACTGGAAAGTGAAACACTGTGTAAGCATTTTCTCCAGGCTTTTAATTTTGAAAAGAAAAACATGGTTTTCGGACCATACACTGCAAAAACTCAAATTTAAGGAAGATTATTTGTCCCATTTCAAGTCAAAAAGGACACACTAGACTTATTGTTAACCACAACTGCCTAACACGTCCAGCTTAGCATCTTATTTCACTGTATAACAGCAAAAGCTGAAGTCTGAATTTCTTATAATAAGTAAAAATTTCTGCCAGTAAAACAAGACAAATTTTACTTTACTGACCTGAAGTAAAGGCCCTAATGGAGTATATTTTACCTGTTTCATTGGATATTTTCTGATTATTACAAACATTTTATGACTTATCTTGGCTATTATTTCTTGTTGTAATAAATTCATCTGGACTTGTCAAATAAATGTGAAATGTGAGTAAGTATTTTGGATTTTTGTGACCTGGAATGAGACAAACAAACTTGCTTAAATCTGTGTTTTTACAGTGTAGCTGAATGTTTTGAAGGTTGGGTCAAATGTACTTGAGTGCTAAGACTGATATGAGATTCTTAAAAGAGCTTGAAATCCTTGAAAATGCTTCAATTTTGGTGTTTTAAGGTTTAAGAAGTGCTTTGTATTTTGGTTGTTTTATAGCATTGTATATGTTCAGAATTAAACGGAGGCATAATGATAATTCCTGGACTGTATATTTGTCAAAAACTTGATTTGTCAGGGCTATAAAGTGCTGTAAAAAGCTTAATGTAACCTAAAGGTGCTTACAAAGTGCTTGATTTAGACTTTGGAAAAGGTGCAAGACTTCTGGATAAAATAGGAATTTACTATTTCATTCAAATTTAATAAAACCTGAAGCATTAATCTGTCTGCTTGTTAAGCCATTAAATTGTAATAAAAGCTGTCCCAAACATATTTTTAAAGACCTGTACATCATAAGGGAATGAACTGAGTCTATTTTGATATGTTTTTAAAGGTAAATCTCCCTAAAAGTTTCACATTTTGTCGCCTCTTGTCTCACTTTGTCTGTAATTAAGTTTAGCCTCGAGCCGGAAGATGTTTCAGGTATCTAATCAAGTTAAACAGAGTCTCAGATCAGCTTTGGTGTTACAGCGGAGCCTCAATGTGGTAACATGTGACTGTGTTTTGTCTGCGTTTGTCTTTCTGTTTTCTTTAAAAGGGCAGGAACGTTACGGGAACATGACCCGTGTTTACTACAGGGAGGCGGTGGGGGCGCTCGTCGTCTTCGACATGACCCGGCTGTCCACGTTTCAGGCCGTCCTCAAGTGGAAAGAAGACCTGGACTCAAAGGTGAGTGGACTTCATGTTGCACCGTTCAGTTTCAGGTTGTCAGTGACTGTTTTCCAGCAGAGAACTTTCCTGAACTATTTTTAAAAGATTTTTTATGAAGGGCAGGAAAGAAAAATTCCAGACACCAGGGTTAAAATTTCAGCTGTTTATATTTTATTAACCCTGATTCCAATGAAATGGGAATAAAAACAAGAATGTAATGACATTTAATGTCCAAGGAACACTCCAACTTTTTTGTTGTTTTCGTGTCTTGCCTCACTCCTGAGTCCATGAAAAGCAGATAGACACCGTTCTTTCAACTGTGTGTCCAGTGACAAGGAAGAGACGGACAAATCTCACTCACCGCTAATTAGCTTAGCTCAAACACTGGGAGTCAATGGGTAGCGTTAGCCCACCTCTGCCTACAGTCATCAGATAAACTCTTCGAACAACTCTAAGCAGTCCTGTGTGCTTGTTGTGATTAATTTTTTACCTCTTTACGTTACGTTAACTTCTGCTATCATCGTATTATCTTCTTCTACTCCGAAACAGAGGCTTTGTTTTGTTGACCTACTTCCACGGTGGTTTTCAGGAGAGATGTGACGTTTGCGAATGAGTCAAGTCTTTAAATGAATGATGAGAACTGATTTGCAGTTCCGAGTGAGCCGTTTATCTGATGACTGTAGGCAGAGGCAGGCTAGCTTACTGGTTGAATCCCATTGTTTGAGCTAAGCTAACTAGCCATGGGTGAGATTTGTTCGTCTCTTCCTTGTTAATGCACTCACAGTTTAAAAAAGGTGTCTATCTGCTTTTCATGGACTCGAGAGTAGTGTTATTTTGTTGACTAATTATTTTCGTCATAGTTTTTGCCAACAACCTATTTTCCCCTGATAAAAACTAGACAGTTACCAATAAAAACAAGTGCACATGGACAAAAAAATACAACTAAATTAACTGACATTTTCATCAACAAAAAGTAGATGAAAATATTCAACAGACTTAATCCAATCAGACCTAATTTGGTCATGTAGAAAGTAGGGACAAGTTAGTAATATATCCAATCACAGCTACTTTGGTTGTGTGGAAAGGTTGGATGAGTTAAGAGGGACATCCAATCACAACTGCCTTAGCTTCATGGTGGCGGGATCCAAGTGTAAAACATGACTTCAGAAATTCAAGGAAAGATAAAAAATGCCTTACACTTCACATTTTAGTCGACTAAATTTACAGTAGATTTTGTCGACTAAAATGTTGTAAAATTTCGTCAACTAAAACTAGGGTAAAATTGAACAATTTAGACGACTAAATTATGACTAAAACTAAAAGATATTTTAGGCAAAAGACTACAAAACTGATTTTGATTGATTTCTTTAACGTGCAGGAACACTGATTAATTTGCCACAGTGATATGCAATAACAGCAAACATACACGTCATTTTTCAGGGCACAACTCACTGATTTACTGAACTTGTGTGCTTTCTGGTTCCTCTAGGTCGCCCTTAGCAACGGGAGGTCCGTCCCGGCAGTTCTTTTGGCCAACAAGTGTGACCAGAGGCGTCATGGTTTGTGCCCAAAGCTGCCGAAGCTGGAGAACTTCTCCACAGAGTACGGATTTGTCGGCTGGTATGAAACCTCTGCGAAGGTAATGCGTGAATTTCTTTAAATCCCTCACACTGTCAGAAGTGAATTTGCCTTTTGGTGTCTGGTTTGCTCTTGCCGCTGTCTTTTGTCTCTTTAAGAAACATTTTTGTCTTATTCAGGGTTTCTGCAGGGCATTAAAAAACAATAAATTTGATTCTTAGTGGCATTTAAAACACTTTCTGTAGTTGTCAAGAAAATATTTAATAATATATCATAATTATAATCATATATAATTATAAACTGACCAGATACGTACATCCATGTAAAAATGTGGTAATGTAAGTTTTCTCTCAGCTCCATAAAGTCTGATATGTTTAAGATGAGATATTTGTAGGGACAGTTCTCATATAAAAATCATCTGTTACAAAAAAAACAAACCTGTGTAATTTTTCTTGAGTCCACAGTCATGGCATTTTGACAGCACTTTTTAAATTAGTTATAGTCTTTTGCCTAAAATATCTTTTAGTTTTAGTCATAATTTAGTCATCTAAATTGTTTTAATTTTAGTCTAGTTTTAGTTGATTAAATTTCACAATATTTTAGTCGGTGAAATCTACTGTAAATTTAGTCGACTAAAATATGAAGTGTAAAGTGTAAGGCATTTTTATGTTTCCTTGAATTTCTGAAGTCATGTTTTACACTTGGATAAAATGAAACATCTAATAACCCTTTATTGAATGTTAGTAAAGTTTGAACGTATAAATGAACAGAAACAAATTTAACTTTTGTGTGAAATGCAGTCACCTTTATTTAGGCTACCTGGCAGAGCATCTCAGTTACAATACCAGAACTGACAACAAACAGTGAACCTGCTCTACATGAATATATCAGTTCATAAAGAGAGGAGCTCTGATTGGATCACTCCCCAACTTATCCCACCACCAAGCTAAAGAAGTTGTGACTGGATGTCCCTCTTAACTCATCCAACCTTTCCACACAACCAAAGTAGCTGTGATTGGATATTTTAGTCACTATTTTTCATTACTGTCTAGTTTTTGTCAGGGGAAAAAGGTTGTTGACGAAAACTATGACCAAAATAGTAAGTCAACAAAATTAACATTCCTTTCTAATTCATCTGCACCGTCTTACTTTGCCTTTAGGATTGTTAATCAGCTTCTTTTGACCTCTGTTTGTCTTTATTTCTACTTTTAAAGTTTCATTATTCAGCAGTTTAACCACAAAAATGACCTGCAAAGCCACCCAAATCGTGCACACTTGTTGTGTATCTTTTCCTTACTCAAAAACATAGCAAATAACAGAAAACAGTGCTCTAAATGTACCCGTAAACCTTAAAGAGACCTCATTTGATAAAAATAAGACTCCTTGCAGCTTGTAAGAAGAAGCAAATATCAACAATTTTTTTTTTTTTTTACCAGTTTCTTGTTTCTTTGCCAAAAAAGTACCTAATCAACCTTAAATCAGCATCGACTTGCTCACATTTTTTACTCTATTCAGCTGCTGGAGCCACCAAACTGCTTCTTCGTGCATGACCTGGTGCTCAGGAGGAGATAACTTTGTAGTTCGTTTGTTTCATCTGTTTGATTGAATTTATTTTATCTCCTGATTCAATCGCTTTTTATCTAAAGGTGCAAGTCGGGTTAAGATTTTCAGAGAACAGTGAAAAACCTTTGTCCTGTAACTTTAACCTCTTGTCCCTGCTTTCAATTCTCTTTTTAACCTCAGGTCCCTTTTTAATCCTCTTTTTATAAAAGCAGAGCTTTGATGAAGAATTACAGGGGATAAACCTGTGTTTCTTATTTTAATGGGAACTTTGAGCATCGTGGCAAATTCTTTCACTTCTTCTGAGCGGTCTTTCGGTTCATTGTTTTGGTTTTACCGTGCACTGTTGTTTAAGTCGGTTGCTGACAAGTATTGTTTCTTCAGAAGCAACAGAGACGTAACAGAAGTTAAATTTTATATTAAACTCTTCAACAGCAGAGATGTTATGAGACACTGTACTGGATACTGGGTTAAAGCCAGCGGTGGACAGTAACAGAGTAGATTTACTTGAGGACTGTACTTAAGTACATTTTTTAGAGTATCTGTACTTTACTTAAGCATTACCTTTTTTGGAAACTTATGACGTTTACTCCACTGCATTTGAAAGACAAATATTGTTCTTCTACCTCCACTGCATTTCTATGAAGGGTCTCATTACTTTTTAGTATAGCTCTGTAGTCAGTGGATGAAATTACTTTTCTCTTCTAAAATGCGATCTGCGTGTGATTTGTTCAAGTGGTGATGCCGTAACTGTACCATGCGCATGCGCTACTCAGACCATGCAGGTAAACGTTGAGCTAGCGTTGCTCAGATAACGGTTCATCTCGGCAGTTATGATGGCTACGGCAGATACACACCAGAGCACCCATGGCCATATCTGAAGTCCATATCTGAGAGTGCTGAAATGAAGAATGACTCATATTGTTTAAATGTTTGCTCTGTCAGTCACTGAGAAAGCATGTCGAGGTCAGGTAAGTCACACACATATTGCCAGAACTGTGTCACAACACTGCCATGCTGTTTTGGGGGTGAGGGTGGGGGGTTAAATTAAAAAAAATGAAAATGGCAATGGTTGTCCTTTTGTCGATTCAATCGTGTTTCAAGGCATTTCTGTAGGCTTCGTAGCATATTTTACAAGCTTTTTATTCTACAGGTTCTATAAGCAGGTCAATGCATTCAGTAGGTTGTTTCAGTCATTTCTGTAAATTCATTGTGGCAACAATACATTAACATGCTGACATTAAAATGAAAATATACTTTTAATACTTAAGTACTGTCAAAAGCAGGTTCTCCAGTACTTCAACTTGAGTAAAAATCTGACTGAACAACTTTCTCTTGTATTGGAGTAATATTTAACCAGGAGTATCTATACAGGTACAGGTGGCATACAATGATGCTCTCACAAATTGCCATGATGTTCAAGTGCGAGTGAGCTGTTTGTCACTTGTAATGTCCCCTCTTTTCATGCTGTGCTTAGAAATATAATGTACCAATTTATGTGCCGATTAACTGCTTCAGAAAATGAAATTTTGATGTCACTGAGTAAACCCTCATTAAGTGATACTCGATATTTCTCTTGTTACTGGAAACATTGGTGTAAATGTGTCTTTGTATTTTAATTTATTTTGTTTTATTACCAATATTTACACTTTTATATTTTGATGTTATGGATCTTTGCGTCTGGAATAAAGTATCTATCTATCTATCTATCCATACTTTCACTCCAGTAATGGAGTTGAGTACTTTGTCCACCACTGGTTAAAGCTACAATTCTGACTACTTTCATTTTCCATCCCTAACTCTTCATCTCTCCTTTTTCAGGACAACACCAACATCGACGCGGCCATCACCTGCCTGGTTAAAAACATCTTGTCTGTGGAAGAAGAGCGAGAGTCAAACGATGCCTCCAGCACCACCAGAGCTGAACCTGAGGGCAGTGTTCTGGTTCTGCCTCGGTTTGAGTACAACACCAGAGAGAAAGGACTGAGCGGCTGTTCGGGATGCTCCTCACATAAACACAGAGACAAAGACAGTGTGTGATACGGAGGGATGGAGTCTGAATTTAGAGACTGGAAGAAGACGGAGGGTGGAAATCGTTTGATTGTACGAAAGACAACTGTGTCCTAATTTAACAATCTGTTTGTCCCCAATAATGCATGTTTTAGAGGAGTATTTGGAAGGTTGAAGTGATTTAATCAAAAATGTGAGTCAAGTACTTTTGTTTGCCCTCATAATGACTTTATTAAACAATTATTAACGACAGTATATTGTGATTTTAAAACTTAATGGTATCCAAATTCTCTGGCCTCACCTGCTATCTTGCAGTTCTGCACTTTTTCCAAAAATATCTTCTTGTTTACTCTTAGACAAAAACGCATCTTTAGAAATACTGCTGGATCCACTCACAGATTTGGATCACTCCCAAAATCTAAGCAGTTCCTCATTGTACCATTGCCAACATTCCCCAAAAATGTCATCAAAATCCATTTAAAACTTTTTGAGTTATTATGTTAACAATCTAACAAACACCAGCAAAAACATTATCTCCTTCAGTTCAGTTCAGAGCTTTATTGCCCCTCCAAGGGAAATTTGGTCTGCAGTGACAGCATGTCCAACAACAACAACCAAAAACAAATAAACAGCGTTACCACACGTCCTGGAAAACCTGGAAAATATTTGACCAATTTTCCAGTTATGGAAAACATATGAAAAAGGAAGAAAAAAAGTCAAATGTCCTGGAAAAGCTTGAGTTGTCCTGGAAAACGATTTGTCTTCCTTGTACCTTGTTAGTGAACAAAAATCAAATCAAACAAAGGAATAAAATATAAAAACTCAAAACCACGGTGACAAAAAGAAATAACAAAAAAAGGCAAAATAAAATGTAGGCTACTTGAGCAGTAAATCAACAAATGTATTTATTAAAAAGCAGAGTAAATAAAGATTAAAAAAAAAAGTATAAACCATAAATTTATAATAGTAAGACACTACATAAAAGCCAGACAAAAAAGATAGCTAGCATACGATGTTCATGCCCCAGAGTTAGAAATAAATGTCCTGGAAAAGTCCTGGAAAATGATTTCTAGTAAAGAGTGGGAGCCCTGAACAAGAAAGTTAATCAGTTTCAAATAACTTATCTCAAAAAAAAGGAATAATAAATCATTGTACTCCAAATCGGGTTTGGTGTTATAGAATTTGGACTAAAAGCGAGCATCTGTCACATCATTTGACCTGATTAACACCAACACAGGCTCCCTGCAGCAGAGGTGTTGATTGTGGCAAAGTGTGACCGGGGAGGGCAAACTCTATTTCTGGAATCAAGATGAAATACCATTTTTTCCTCCGTCAGTCTCAGTCTCACCCTCTGCATCAACAAACCACTGTATTCAGGTCTTCCTCTGATCAGAGCAGTGCAGCAGACGCTTGTTCTTTTCTTAACTTGTGATCTTGATTAAAATTGGATTAGTTGACAGCTTCACCAGGAACGTACTTTCACCAAAATGTTGATGAATTCTCACTGCTGGCCACGTCGGCTACAATATGTTAATGCTTCTTCAGAGATTTGATTGTGAACTACCTGAGGCTCAGCACACAACAAAATAAGGATTTCTACTTAATTGGTTGGAATAAGACAAAAAACTTTTGGATATTTGAAAGAAATAGACGGTAAAAATAATAACCGCACAATGTCAGGCAGCTTTTTCATTGTATCTAATGAAAGTACAAAACCCTTGAATGTCACATTGATTGATCATAAAAAAGTTATTTTCTTCCAATCTTCTTTCATGTTTCTCGGTCTCACCCCTCAGCCTCTCACGGCTGCGTCTCTCTGTTGTTAAAAGCTTGAAATCGAACACTAATAACAGAGCGGAGTCTCAAAAGCAGAGCATGTGTTAGGCCGGCTTGTTCTCTCTGTTTGCCGGCCTGATTGATGTATGATGCCCTGTAATTTTACGCCCACCCATCTGAATATCCCCCCTTTCATTGTGAGCATGAGAATATATTTCCATGGGTGATTTGATTTCTCTTTTCCATCACACTCCTCAGTTTATGAAGCCTTCACAGTGCAGTGGTCTGAAAGGAATCAATTCAAGTGTGCTATCGACGCTCTACTGAAGAGACGCGAATGGATGTTTTCTGAAAAGGGACGCAGATGACAAACAAGGACACTGAAGGACTAACAATGTCTTCTACTTTGGCTCTATATGTCACTGCTTAAAAGATAGAGCCAATTTAAACTGAAAAACATAATGGTAAAAGCCAGACTCCTTATGCTTAATGCTGAAACTAGAGAAGAAAACCATGGCAGGAAATGCAAGAAACAAAAGTAATGAAGGGTTAGAGCACCTCAGTTACAGTGCTAATTTTGACAGCACTTCTTAATTTAGTTTTAGTCGTTTGTTTAAAATATCTTCTAGTTTTAGTCATAATTTAGTCATCTAAATTGTTTTAAATTTAGTCTAGTTTTAGTTGATGAATTTTCACAACCTTTTAGTCTATTAAATCTACTGTAAATTTAGTCGACTAAAATATGAAGTGTAAAGTGTAAGGCATTTTTTATGTTTCCTTGAATTTCTGAAGTCATGTTTCACACTTGGTTAAAATGGAGCATCTAGTAACCCTTTATTGAATGCTAAGAAAGTTTGAATGTATAAATGAACAGAAACAAATTAAACTTTTGTGTGAAATGCAGTCACCTTTATTTAGGCTGCCTGGCAGAGAATCTCAGTTAAAATACCAGAACTGACAACAAATAAGAATATATCAATTCATAAAGAGAGTAGCTCTGATTGGATCGCTTCCCAACTTATCCCACCACCATGAAGCTAAGGCAGCTTCGATTGGATGTCCCTCTTAACTCATCCAACCTTTCCAAACAACCAAAGTAGCTGTGATTGGATATATTCCTAACTTTTTCCTACTTTCTCCATGACCAAATTAGGTCTGATAGGATTAAGTCTCTGTCAGACATTTCAGTCTAGTTTTTATTTGTTGATGAAAATCTCATTTAATTTAGTTTTAGTTTCTGTCCATGTGCACTTGTTTTTATTGGTAACTGTCTAGTTTTCACCAGCGGAAAAAAGGTTGTTGACGAAAACTATGACGAAAATAATTAGTCAACAAAATTAGCACTGCTCAATTACCTTAAATCCTTTATCTAAATTTTTTTGCTTTGTTTTTTGCGATATTGGTAATTCGACTTCAGAGACTTCTGCTTATTTTGTTTGCTCCAACATTTCATTAACTATTTCAAAATTGACTGGATAAGTTGCCCTGAAGTTTACCTCAGAAGCCCATTTACTTTATTAAAGAGCTAATACGCAGCCACTCACTGTACACAGCAAACTGATAAGGGTCTAAAGAATTAGCCAACATTTCTTTTGTTCTTTTCGTGTATTGCCCCACTCCCAACTCCATGACAAGCGGATCGACACCATTCTTTCGACTGTGCGTGCAGTAGCAAGAAAAAGACAGACAGAGCTCGCCCATGGTGAATTAGCTTAGCTCAAACACAAGGAGTCAGTGGGTAGTGTTAGCACGTGTTAGCTAGATAAACTTTTCAGCAACTCTAATCGGTCCTATGTGCTTGTTGTGGCTTGTGTTTTTACTGCGTTAAGTTACGTTATCTATTTTTAGACTAAGATTAGTACTTAATGTAATTTTCAAAGAAATACATACAAAACTAAACTGCAAGGCGAATGCGCAAACCACAGCGGGCGTGCTTGTAAGTAGGTCAACACAACAAAGCCTCTGTTTACGAATGGAAGAAGATTGATCCTAAGAGAGGACGAGGATGATTAATATTAACTCTGATAGTGTTAATTTGTCTGTGCAGATTATGCTGTGTAAAATTAAAGCCACTTGACAGCAGTGGTTCAATTATTAAAGACAGACAGACAGATAGCTTTATTTATGCCGACAGGAAATTAGTTTTCACAGGCTGCCAAACTAATTAAACACTCATGGATGGTAGGTACTCAGACCAGATATTTGCGTCAGATGAGAGGCACATTAATCAGTTATTCTGTTGAGGATGGAGATGGCAGATGGTACAAAGCCTTAGTTAAAGCGTGACCTTCTCCATCTCAGTATCCTGTACCTTTGACCTGAGGGCAGAAGTGTGAAGTGGGTCTGTTTCCATGGCTATTGCTCTGCCAGACGCACTAATGATATTTCATTCTGAGATGTTGGTTGTGGAGATGTGGAATATTTTTGGATCCGTGTGTGACTTTTTGAGCTTGCTTTAGTTAGAGGTGGAGGAAAAAGGAGGGGAACAACACAACAGGAGAGTGCACTGAGTGAATGGATAGCACGTAGCCTTTGCTGTGAATGTTTTTGGATGTCAATGATGTGGTGGTCAAAGGTTAGGTTATTGACCATGGGTGTTTGTCAATTCAGAGTTCACAAGTTATGTTCTCTGGAAGTTTGGACTTGGCAAGTTCGTCCCAGAGTTTGAACTTCAGGGGTACGGGGATCCGCAGAACGATCCTACCACAATTGGAGCGGCAGCCTACTTTGCTAGCGCCCCCTTCCACGTACCTACACGTCACATCCGGTTGCCTTGCTGGTAGTTTTACTGAAATAAAGTTGTTCAACAGCAGTATAGTAATAACAGAGCAAGCTGGGTTGGTGCTGCAGAAGCTAGCTTAATGTCCCATTGTTATCATTTCCAAAACCCTCCACATCGTCCATTTAGAATTTATCAAGGATGAGTATAACAGCCAGTCAGTAAAAAGTCTACGATTCATACTGATGTCCACAACAAGTTTAATCTTCACAGAAGATACACCATGGAGACACCGTGAAAACTAGAACAGATAAGACAGGTTTTTAGCCCTTGGCTAAATCATTTCACATTCACTTGTTTCATTTCATTTCATAAATCATATTTGCTTCCTGAGAATAAACAAACAAGGTAAACAGTATTTACCGTGTTCGCCTGCTGATCAACGGTAAGGAATAAAGAACGGGATGAAAAGGTTTTCAGTAGCACCCGCCATTCTCTCTTCCCCAGCAAAACGTCATATGACATTCAAATAAAACTTTATCGACAAACAACATAACAAATTAACATCTTCTTTTTAACATATATTACTGATTTAACAGTATGACCTCCTTTTTAAGATTGCATGTAAATGAAAACAAATAAGCAGTATCAAATACAGACTTTTAACTTCATGCGTTGCTATGGCAACCTATCTAACTCAAACAGCGCCCGTTACAATGAGTCTTACTCAACATTCAGGTTTCAAACACAGCTCTATCACAAATAAGTATCTTATTCCTAATTTGACGCAACAACAACAAATTCTCCTCCGCCATGTTGGAGTTTCCTGCTGAACGGTGCGAATTGCATTGTAGAATCGTAGCTGCAAAAAGTCCACTCAAATTAAGTTCGGTAGCAGACTTGGTAATAGGGGCAGGTCGAGTCCACATCCGGGTACGTGAACCAAACTTTTTTCGATGTGGACTTTGAATTGGAACAGAACTTCGGCTGTGACTGATGACGTATCACGAGTCCACAAGTTCAGAAGTATGCTGAAGCACACATAATGAGGAACAGCCCAGGGTGAGCCGGAGGTATTAGAATTTGTTGAACTGGTCTATTATTGTGTTGCCATTGATGGATATGGGATTCGGACTGGAGCCTGTGGAAGATTGTTCAGGCCGATTTGTGGACACTGCCACACTGTTCATGTACGAGGTGTGTCAGAAAAGTTCCAGGACTGGTGCCACAAAAGATTAATTTAGAATCCAAACTACATACTACAAGTTTTCCCCTTCGAAGTAATCCTCCTGGAGTCTAATGCACTTTCCCATCCTTCTCTGCCACGCTTTCACGCACTCCTGGAATGATTCTTCCGGGATCTTCCGGGATCCTCCGCAGCTCCGTCGTCACGGCCGTTTTGATGTCGTCCACGTCTTCAAAACAGGTCCCCTTGATGACCCCCCTTGAGCTTGGGGAAGAGGAAAAAATCACACAGAGCCAGGTCGGGTGAGTAGGGAGGTTGCTCCAGCACGGCGATGTTCTTCTCAGCCAGAAACTGTTGGAAGCTTAGGGCATTGTGAGCAGGCGCGTTGTCATGGTGAAGCAGCCACGACTTGGGATAGGCTCCACCCCCTGGCTCTGCCCTTGGTTGTTATTGATTATACCTCTTTAAAAACTACCTTTACAACCATATAGACATGAGGACCCTCCTGAAACGAAGACCAGATCTCAAGGGGCTAACCTCTAAAACATTGATACTCAGCAGAGACAAATATGATGAGGACAGATTCATGATAGGCCCATGGATCTGTCACTACCTTCAGATCTTATTTTAGTCCACTTGTCTCTGCCCATCTCTCTTCCTTCGCCCACACACCCAACACAGCTTAGGTGGATGGCTGCTCAACATGTGATTGGCTCCACATCAAGATCTCCAACTGCTAAACAGTTTTTTCTGTCACTGTTACTGTGAGCCTCCTAAAGATGCTCTGCACTGTAGATCAGCCCAGTGCTGCACTCAAGGCGGATTCATGTGTGTTTCATATATGTATACATGTTTATATGCATATATGTGTATCTATAAAATGAAGAGTTGTCTTAAGCCTGCTCCATTGTAAAGTGTCTTGAGATAACACTTGATATGAAGTGGTGCTATACAAATACAGATTGATTGATTGATAACTTAACCCCAAGTTGCTCCCACTGCGGCATCAGTGGTGTGTAAATGGGTATAAAAGGGCGTGAATGTGTTTGCTGATATGAATGGACATAGATAGTTATAGTCTTTTGCCTAAATATCTTTTAGTTTTAGTCATAAATTATTCATCTAAATTGTTGTAATTTTAGTCTAGTTTTAGTTGATGAAATTTCACAGCATTTTAGTTGTGTAAGGCATTTTTTATCTTTCCTTGAATTTTTGAAGTCATGTTTTACACTTAGATCCTGCCACCATAAAGCTAAGGCAGTTGTGATTGGATGTCCCTCTTAACTCATCCAACCTTTCCACACAACCAAAGTACCTGTGATTCCTAACTTGTCTCTACTTTCTACATGACAAAATTAGGTCTGATTAGATTAAGTCTCTGTCAAACATTTGTTGACGAAAATGTCAGTTACTTTACTTTATTAGTTTTTCTCCATGTGCACTTGTTTTAATTAGTTACTGTCTTGTTTTCGTCAGGGGAAAAAAGGTTGCTGATGAAAACTATGACAAAAATAATTGGTCGACAAAATTAACACCGAACTCAAGTCCATTTACCTTTTATATCTGGCATTTTGGTTCTTGCAGGTGCAAAGTCCACCAGGCAATAGTTACCTCTGCCAAAGAGGTTACGTATTTGCTGGCATATGTTTGTTTGTTTGTAAGCAAGATTACGCAAAAACTACTGGACGGATTTTGCTGAAATTTACAGGAGATGTTGATGATGGCCCAATTTAGAAATGATTAGATTTTTGGTGGTGATATGTATATTTGTCTGGATGCAAAAAATCCCCAAATTTAAAAAAAATCCCATAAGTTAACCTTGGATGGAAATTTAAAAAAATCACATTTCTGCCATTTTTTTACGTATTTGCCTCCAATTAAACAGGATAATATGGGGTCCATGTCTCTATCATCAAGGTAAATTTCATCTGGATCCAATCCATATTGACGCCACAAAAAACATTGTACTTTATAATCCCATTGACGACATTCAATAATTCATTTAAAATCAAAATATCAAGTGATGTTGACAGCAGAAAATGTGTGTTCATACAGGATCACAACCTTCATGTATGTGCTGAGTTTGGTCTGGATCCTGGCTCTATTCTGGATCTGGTGACCCAGAATTTTTTCTTTTTTTTACTGAGCTTCTTGGCGGAGGTCTGCGCTCTCAGAGTGCTTTACTGGTTTCAGTTGGATTTAATGTTTTAAACAATTATTTTTAATCTCTCTCTCTCTCTGTTTTTATCAGTTTTCTTTTAGGGAGGTTATAGTGCAGCCTTGGCCACTAGGGAGCATACAAGGCTTTGTTATTATAAATGAAGAGTGATTAAAAACTGTATATTCCATCTCATATTCGTGATTTAAGTGTGTTAGGGATTAAATGAATATCCCTACTCTCTCCTCTCCCTGTCTCTCTCTCTCTCTCTCTCTCTGCTCCTCCATCTCCTCAGTGTTCAGAGTCAAACCTGTTACACCATTCCTCTTGTGAATGATGGAGCGGGGGAGGGGTGGTTGTCTGTATTCTTAAACTGATTTCTGTAAAGACCCTCAGACCGAAACACTCACACCACTCCTTCAGTTGCTATCTGAAAAAGTGCCAGCAGTATTGATTTGTTTTTTTCACCAGTGCTCCTGGAGCTGAAATGGATTATTGGAGAGTCTTTGACCACAAACCTGTCGCATCTTAGCGGACAGACTGCAGCACTGGACGGGCATTTTACATTTTGTTCTGCAAGGTAACGAGACAAGTTTTTCTGGCTTTAATAATTGTTGTTTCTATTCATATCTGTTGTGTTTGCATCTACATCTACTCTGACTGTGAACATGGGTCTGTTGTTGTTTTACTCAGTCAATTATATTTGGAAAAAAGAAGAGAAGAATACACTCTTATTATTGTATTTATAACTTATATTAATTGTACTTATGCAAAATAAGTGATTTATTTAAACAGATTTAACAGTAATGTTTTAAATTATATAAGCTTGACTTTGGACGACATACTCCTTCCTTTTTTTCCCTAAGTGTAATAATGACTGAACCACTCAAATATACACCTGACTCTAGTGTATTAGAGTTTGTAAAATGGATCCAATGTAGTTTGTAAGAGGCTTAAATATTGAAAATGCTCGAAATGAAAAAAATACATCACAGCTTTCCAGGTAGCTCGATCTCCTCTGGCTCTGGGATTTGATCTGGACACCACCAACAGCAGCTGGTTGGATGTCCTGAGAGATCAAACTGTACTGTAGTGCTGAACCAGATCAACAAGGTAGGACGGTCCCAATCCATTTAAAACTTTAAAAACAATGAATCCCATTTTAAAGTCAGTCCTAAAATGTTAGCGCTAAAATTGGTGATATCTGATCATGAAGTAGTCTGAAGTGTAGCCAGATACTGAACCAATGTTTTGATATCAGTTATATTCTGGGGCGTGTACTTGGTCTTGTTGCATCAACAGAGTTCTTTCCCTCTGCATCAATAGATTGATAATTCATCACCTTGCCATTCATTTTCATACAAAAGGCAGAGTCCTTCCTGCTGTATAAAATATGTTGCTTCATATAATTATCTTTATTTTTACCCTTTCCTCATTACTCCATACTTGAACAGAACATTACTTCATTCTTCCTCATTATGTTGAAATTGAAAATGTCTCTATTAGCTATGATTTATTTTGGCTCTATGTAATGGATATTTCAAGAGACTGGAAATGATTTTGAATTATTTAATTACATTTCAAACAGAAGGTAAAATAAATGACTGAATGAATGTTTCAATTTTATTTACATAAATCTTTCAGTCTAAGTAATGTTTTAATACAAATAGGAAGGAAGTTGTTCACTAGGGGAACATTTGAGTTTATTTAATGTTTGTTCATTAAAGCTTTGTTACATAAATAGTTGGTTAGTGTTCTTGAAATCATTTTTAAAGCAACGTTCAGGCTGTTACTGAATCATTTTCTCCTTCTGTGCAGTGAAGTCATTATTGAATGAAGATGACTGCTGCTGTAAGGATCGTCATCAGTCTGTGTCTGATGCTGCACGTCAGCAGAGGTAAGAGTATCTGGAGTGTCCATTTGGCTTTGTCAGTTACAAAACAGCTAATACATTTAAAACTCAAAATGGCCACTATGGCACAGGGAGAGTGAATCTTACTCAGGATCAGGAATGACAAAGATTATATAAATCTCTAAGAAGTCTTTTGAAGCTGAGTCCATAATACTGTATTTACAAGATCACCTTCACAGGCCAAGAGAGGACACAAGACTTTTTCATTTGATCAGTGACCCCAAAAATTAAATCAGACAATCCCGAAACTCAACCTATTTTATATTATTTATTATTTATATTATTATGTTATTTAACTATTTATGAAATCCATAAAAAATGAACTATGATGAAAAAGACGATGACAAAACAGATGAACGACGCGAAAAATACGGCAAAAGAGTGTCAGGAAAACACTCCAGAATGATACTAATGCCATTATTTACAATATATTTACGTTATTTACACCGATAAATGACTCACATGTTTGTCTCTGAATCCTCTCTCTGCTCTTCGGCTCAGTCAGCTCACTTCCCGTCCCTCCCCCTCAGGCAATCCAGCCTTTACTGTAATGTATATCACTGGAAAGCTCCGCTTTTCAGCTTTCAGAATCCATTGGAATTATTTGGATAGCGCGGATACTCAAGGAGTTACGCTAGTGAATCATGCATATCTTTTTCTGTCACCGGCGACAGCTTCGTCTGTAGAACAAGATGAGCAAAACCTGGACATTTTAGGTGGTTCATCTTATGGTCAACCTAGCATAAGATGAACACCAAAATCTGATCAGTTCATATTTGAGACCTGAACGTCTGTGCAAAGTTTTAAGAAAATCTTTCAAAGCATTTTTGAGGTTTTGGATCCAAACTGACAGATGGACAATCCACTGCTGCTGTCCTGTAGGCGCTTCAAGACGTGAATAGAAATATACTTTCTTATGGATACTGAATGGTTATCCCTACAACATTTTGTAGCTCAATTTATGTAGGGGGAAACAAGCTCAGGTCTCTGAATGCTTTAGTTTCACTTTAATGATGTTTAACAGGATATAAACCCGACACAACTCGACTCTTCTAATGGAACGAAACAAGCTAAAGTCCAAAAAGGTCTTTTTTTGACTGTGGTGATAATAACAGAGCTGAGGGAGGTCTTCTACCCTGAAAGGTTCCAGTTTAATTATACAGTCAAAGCAGGGACGCTTCCTCTGCCCCATTATCATTAATCATCATCACCATCACAAAGAAGTGCTGCTTTAAACCTCATTACTCTTATTTAAACGTTTACTAAAATCTACTGCCTTCTAAATTTGATCACCACAATGACAATAAAACTCTGGGCTCAGTGAGAACAGCTTATCGTCTGTTCCAGAGTGTTTATTTGTTTGACTAAAGAAATAAAGGAAGAAAAATTGAGCTGCTGTGTGAAGAAACTGTAATGATGTAGAGTCTGCACTTGACGTCACGGTCAATAACAGTAATCGCAGGGAAATAAACAGTCACAAACTGTAATTCAGCTGAAAAGTCTCAAGTTTTTTGTAGTTAGTATTTAATAATGTTCACCACAGGCGGTTCAGATCCTCAGATGTTTTGAATGAATTTCAGGTTTATAACAAAGACGAGGCCGTGATGTTACACCAGAGGTCATCAAATTGCTGAGCGTACACGCATCCAGCTAACAATGAATGAGATTTATGTCTTAAAGTGCAGTTAAATGTAAATTAAACACTATTAAACACCTTTAGAATAGATTTCAATTCTCTTATTGGTTTTTAAATCTCCTAATGATCTCCTTCTGTAGAGTAGAGCCCTCAGGTCTTCAGGTAGTGGTCTTTTAATAGTTCCCAAAGTAAGAACCAAAACATACAGTGAATCATCTTTTCATTATTACACCTCTATCTGTGGAACAGTCTACCTGAAGACCTGAGAGCTGCACCTACTTTTCCTATTTTTAAAAGCAAACCACCTATTTAGTCTGGATAAAATGATGTGAGCCAATAGCTGTTTTAATGGCTAGTTGTGGATGAATGTAGCTTCTAGGCCAGTAAACTGTAATGTTAGTTAGGTTAAGGTAAATACTGATTTGGTTAACATCGTAAAGTAAGTTAGAATGATAAGAACGTAGAAAGAAATAGTTTGCTGACTAGCCCAACTGTTGCGTTTGCTTGCTAACCATAAATGTTTGCTTTCAAATTAGTGATTAGTGATGTCCAGCTTATGATACATGGTAGCTCCATACTTATTAATCAAGCCAGGAAACTCAAGAAACACTTAAACTTAGTTATAAAAACATAACCCCTTAGCTATAATGCTGGCTAAAATTAGCGAACAAAAAAATTTGATAGACTGTGTTGTTTGAGGAAATTATCAACAAGTAATTCATAATGCTTTCATGTTGACAAGCTTTTAACAGCCATATTAGTAGAGTAAAGATTTCATAAAGTAAAGATAAATTTTAACTTTTAATATTTTTCTATATAGCAACCTAGTAAACTGTCATTTTGATAAGCTTAATATAAGCTATCTAGCTTTTGATAATGTTGGCCAAAAACCACTAATAACTTCTACACATAATGACAAACAACACACATATTTACTATTAATAATGACATTATTGTAATAACATAAATGGCAAGCTAACACTTTTAGCTAGTAAACTCCTGTATTGGCTAGCTTAGGATTAAAAAAAAACCTGCTATGGCACCAGTACTGCTTGTTTTGTCAAAATGGAGGGCATTAATCACTTTGCTACATACTAAGGTCACTTATAATCATGTTGAAACCATACATTACCTTTTATATGTTGTAATAATGAAATTTCCACTCCCTTGTCTTAATGTAACTTCAGAAAGCAGCTGAAGTGATGAAATTTGATTTTCTCTCAGTCTGGCAACAACTGATTGAATAGGAAATTATCAACAAGTAATTTATGATGCTTTAATGCTGACAAGCCTATAAAAGCAATAATAGCAGGTTAATTATATGGAGAGTAACTGTTATAACAACCTAGAAAACTATCACTTTGATAAGCTTAATATTAGCTATCTAGCTTTTGATAGTGTTGGCCACAAAATTGTAATTCTGGCTTACAAAAATCCAGCTAATAACTTATACACTTAATGACAAACAACACACATATTTACTATTAATAATGACATTATTGTAATAACATAAATGTCAAGCTAACACTTTTAGCTAGTAAACTGCTGTTTTTGCTAGCTTAGGATTAAAAAAAACCTGCTATGGCACCAGTTAACTGCCATTTTTGTCAAAATTGAGGGCATTAATCACTTTGCTACATACTAAGGTCACTTATGATCATTTTGAAACCATACATTACCTTTTATATGTTGTAATAATGAAATTTTGACTGTCTTTATTTCCACTCCCTTGCCTTAATGTAACTTCAGAAAGCAGCTGAAGTGACGAAATCTGATTTTCTCTGTCTAGCAAGAACCGATTGAATTAAACCAGAGTGAGATATGTTGAAATTCAGAATAAATGAATCGCCAGACCGAGACATTTCTGAATTATGTAACACCTGTTCACAGTCTGTTTTCTCTCAAAGGTCAGATACATTTTCATTTCTTCCATAAGCACCCTGCTGAAACACAGCTGCTGAACTTCCACAGAGCTTGAAGAGCAAATTACATTTTGTCTCTGTGCATCAGAGTCGCTGATTATGGGGTCTTTCGGGAAACACGCTGCATTGTGTTGAGAAGAATGGCATGAATTATTTTGGAAATTAAGGGTGTGCAGTATTGTCGTGTTGTAGCTTTGACAAACAAAACCCAGACCATCAAACCACATCAGAATAGGGACCACTTTTGTGAGGAAGCATGCATCAAACATCTGTGTTGGCCTTTCATCCACATCTGACTGCCAGAATGTGTTTTCAAAATTGGTCTGTCGAGTGGATCCATGTGAAATGCCAGCAGCTCAATCTTACATGTTCTGGTATGAAATGGGAACCAGAACATCGAGTGCTAATGCATCTTCGAGTGCGATGTGCTTGTCATAAACCTCTCACTGGCCAACTCTCTGCCAATCCTCTGTTGCCTTTGACTTCTGTTGAGAGCTTATTTAGTGATTCACATCACGTATGATGGAGCTGGAAGAACTAGAACAGAGCGTGAAATAAAAGAAAAGCCCACTTCACCTGCTGCTCTCTCATTCTCTCTGTGCTTTTTATACACAGTGCTGTCAACAAGCACCTTTCAGACTCGCGTCTCTGTGTTCGACCTCTTCAATTTCTTCCCTTGGGTGTAAAGGATAGTTCAGGTTTTCTAAGAGAGGTTTCTCATGAGATGTTAGAGGTCAAATGTCAAGGCTAAAGTCATAAAGTCTTTTTTTTTTCTTTATTAAAAAAAAAAGTTAAAATTCATAGATCAATGCCATGGAGCCACGTGTTCAGCCCTTGCTTGTAAACAAGACGTCTCAGGGAAGACTCAACTATTTAATTACCTTAACACGAACAACCTCTTTTTCAGTATAGATGTGATAGGATTTCTAAAGTCAGAGGTCAAGATCATGGAGCCTCATGTCCACCCCTTACTTAAACAGGACATCTCAATATTACTTTCAGATTTGTTTTGTCTATCTTTGAATTAGTGTTTTGTGTAACTCAAAAATACAGTCAATAGACATGTGGAGGTCATATTTCAAAGGTCAAGGTCATGGAACCCCATTGTCATATGTCAAGGGTCAAGGTCATGGACCATAATGTTATTATATCAGAGGTCAAGGTCATGGAGATTTATTTACATCTTTTGATTTTGAATACCTAATGCCCCAGTCACACATTCCAGTTTCTCATGGTGATTGTGCACGATTGTCATAATCCTGATGAAACGTGCTTTGGTCGTAGTGCATGCGCTACTTGATCTGGATCAGCGTTGAACAGTCGAGGACCAACGCCGGGGAATGGGGAAGGGTCCCGATTGTTTTTAACTGTTCAAAACTGTCGTGGAGAATCGCTGCTCTCAGTATAGCGGGGTGGAAGCCTAATGCAGTCCTAAGGCGAACAGTATTAGCGTGGCATGTACGAGGCTCAATCTGGCTGATCGTGGCTCAATCCAGAAAGCTTTCTGAAGACAATTGACAAGGACGTATCCGACTGTGCCCCGACTGTAATAATAATGCCTGTGTTAGTGACTTGTATTTATACAGCCTCTGAATGCGTCATGTGATCCTTTGTGAATATTGTTCTTACATATCTCGTATGGGAAGTGAACGCGACAAAAACGCAAGCATCGGGGCTCAATCGGGGCTTACGTGATGCAAACTGGGCTCAAATGGGGTTGACGTCGTGTCAGCGGGATGGAAATTCATGGAATCCTTGTCATATCGTTATATTGACCTACCTGAAGGGGGACGAATGCCCCCGAAGGGCTGTAGAAGTGTTACTCACGGTGTATGTACGGGGTGTGTCCAGGGGAGAGACAGCCATTTCTTCCCATATCATCATCAAACCGGCCTTGCAAATCGTGTACAGTCGTGCACAATCGCCATAAGAAACGGGAAGTGTGACTGGGACTTCACTCTAAGAGTGCATAAAGTAAAACTACATTTGAACTATGCCAACCTGCCCCAGAGATAAACTAACAAAATTATTGAGGTCTCATGTCAAAGGTCAAGGTCATGGATCCTCATGTTAGAATGTCAAAGGTCAAGGTCATGGAGATTCATTTACATCCTTTGCCTTTGAGTACCATGACCTAAGAGTGCTGAAAGTCTATGCCAACCTGTCCCAAAGATAAACCAACAAGATTTTGTCTCTTGACCTTCTTTCCTCAGCTGATAAATCCAGCGACGGCTCCCTCCACACCTTCATCATGCTGTTCAGCGTGAGTCCTCAGTCCATCATCAGCCTCCTGCTGCTCTTCCTGACTGTCATCCTGTCAGGCAGCATCTACCTGTGGGTCCTTCGGTACATCTGCATCGGCTGCTGCCAGCCCATTCCAGTCGGGTGTGAATCAGAGACTCTGACAGCGATGGTGTGAATACGTCGATGCCGTCCTGGGGCGAGGTGGCTTATTGCTGAGTCCTGTGCCGGACAGGATGTCGCGCAGACTGTTTCCCTTTAAGAGTGTAAAACTGTTCTCTTTGCAGCTTTGAAGTGAACTGAAGAAGGACGGGGCTCAGGTGGCCTGAGATGTTACAGAGTGTGAGAAACAGGTTTATTGTAATGTTTTTGTTTTTATAAAAGATGAACACTTTTACTTATTTGAAATGTAAGGAACCTTGTAAACTAGCATTTCATGTTTAGTTCTAGATGTTTTATCGCTGCCATTTACCCCAATGGGGGCTGTTTCCGTGGTCGAAATACCAGCTGTAGATCTTTATTACCTCCGCCTGGGAGGTTATGTTTATGCCGGCATATGTTTGTTTGTTTGTTTGTTTTTTAGCAAGACTACTAGAAAGATTTGGCTGAAATTTTTAGATGTTGGGAATGGCCCAACCTAAAAATGATTTGATGTTTGGTGATGATCCAGACATCCACCATTAGCGAACCATCGTTTCTGCTCAAATAACTGCCTAATTAACTAGAAAGCACTCGGAGAGCACAAATCTCCGCCAAGGTAGCTCACATATTGCTGTTACATCTATAAGCAATAGTTCTATGATAAAGTTACCATCATAATATGATTCCTTGACCCTGAAAACCCACACCTAGCACTCAGAATCATGGTGATATCATAAATCGTTCTTTTACCGAGTTATTTTATGTTATTTACCAAGACTAAGATTAGCACTTTAAGTAATTTTCAAAAGAAATGCATACTACAAACTAAACTACAGGACACATGCGCAAACCACTACACATTTTCTAGAAATTGGGGATTAACCATTTGTTGCTCTGGCTAATCTCTGTTTGGGATTTAGTTATATTAGTGTACTTGACTGAATAAAAGTCAGACCAGTTTATCAGGATGCTGCTCGTGGAAGGATACTTAGGCTGTGCCGTGTACCAGTAGTGCCAAAACAAAACAGCTTGGTAGTGGAAATGTAAGTTGCTGTTAATAAATAAAATAGAGTGTGCTATCACCCTACACTATTTCTGTATCTTATTTTAACCCTTTCATGCATGATGTCCACTACAGTAGACAGATATTTGGGATAAATTTTTGTACCCTTTAGGTTGCAGCACCATGTCCAACTACCAGGTGGTAAATTCCCAAATCCTTGTCTTAAGTTTCATAAAAATATTATCTTTGCACATTTTTACCATATCAAGATATTGCATCATAAATTCAAAATAGCCGACAAACAGCAAATTGGGTATTATGCCTGTATTAAGATTTCATAATTATTTTATTTTATGTTTTTACACTTTGGTGTAATTCACAAGTAACCAGTTTGATTAAACAGCAACAATACATATACTTCAGAATTTGCTCTTTCTTTTATTTACTCTTAGTAAATGTTTGTGGATCTTTTAAAGTTCCACTAAATTACTATTTATGCCATTGATGCATGGTGCCCACTGTAGTGGACAGATGAATAACTCCCTCAAAATTTGACTTTGAAGAGAAAGGACCATGATTTTTTAACTTGATTGAAAGTAAAAACAAACATTTTAAAAAAGTATTCATTTGGATTTGATAATTCATGCATGAAAGGGTTAACTTAAAACCCTTTCAATAATGCAGAGGTGTCCCAATGTTCAGCTATATGCAGCTCTAGCTTCTGTGCCGGCTCTTTCTGTACAGAGACAGAGCTGATCTCTGTCACTGTGGCTAATGGTCTTGCTGCTGCCATGTACCTCATACTACCCCAAAATCCTAAACTATCCCCAAAGGAGTAAAAGTGAAGCAGATAAGGAGGACGAGAACATTTTCAAACATTTGATTACATTTATTTGGCTTCATCACTGAGTGCATTAGATGCAGTATTGCTTATTAAGCTGGACTTAAATCACTGCAGCCTCAAGGATATGAGATTGGAGCACTCTTTGAAATAATTACAGAACATCTTTCTGAGGCTCATGAACGGCAATCTGCCTCAAGATCTGCTCTTTTGTCCACTTCACTTGCTAAAGACTTTGTGTACCTTCTGTCTTTGAACAGATCAGACCAGACTCAGACCAGATGACTCACTTGCAGACTGAGTTCATAATGGACTCTGTCCCTGCCAAGCATCAAGTACGCGACTGGATGGATCCAATTAAAGTCTATCTGTCACATAAATCAACAGCCTGGTATCTTTTACAAGCCTTATGAATACATAAGTGATCTAAAACAATCTTGAGTGAGCTGAGGGCATCACAGCAGCATCAGCTTTTAATGTGTAAGCCTGGATTTATGCTCACGTCCGCACGTTAATTGAAGAGTGCCGTGGAGTATGCATATGTGCTCCTCTTGAAGCTTCAGATGTTGACAGCCTGCATTGATTTTTTATCTGTTTTTATAAAAAAAATGTGGAATCCTAAACTTTTCAAGCTCCAGTTTTCTCAAAATACCTCCCCCGTTGAATGTTTTTATGCAGTTTGTGATGTACGTGGCTGTAAATGTAGTAAACAGAGGCTTGTGAGCGTCTCCTCGAAGCTGAGATGTTTCGATAAAAGGTGCTTTTCAACAGCAGGGTCCTTCCTGTGGAGACAGGAACCTTTTGGGAAACTCTGTGAGGGCTTTCACACCGGTGTAGCAGACCAGATTAACCCCAGCAAGCTATACCCAGGGTTAATCTGGGCTAGCCCAGACTCTACCCTGGGGTATATTATTGGCTAGTCCACTTTATACCTCAGGGTATATTCTGGATTAGGCCAGTGTATACTCCCCATCCAGATTATACCCCCTAAATATATATTTTTTCCCTCTTGAAACATTTGAGGAGTGAATACAGTTTTCATACAGTTTTCCAAAATGTTCAAAGCGCATAGATTTTTTTAAAAAACACTCAGGATATCCTTGATATCACACATTATCTTTTATGTCAGTATGATTTTAAATGCAATGCTAGCCAAGCCCAAAATACATCCATACATTATAAAGTTTAATCCCTGGTATAGTCTGAGCCGGGGTACACTCTGGGCTGTTACATCGGCACTGTTCTGGTTCCTGAACCTAATTTTGAATCAGCCGACGTGTTCAGAATAGAAAAAAAATGGTTCTAAACCTGAAAAGTTAGTTCACGGCAGGAACCAAAAAAAAGTTGGTTCCAGCCGTGAACTGTGAAATCATCGGTGGGTGTGTCATATTCTGTGTTGATAAAATTAGCAGGAAATCCAGATGCCTTGTAGGTCTTTTATCATCAACAGTTGTTTTGTGCTTGATTGCTGGATGAAAACAAAAACCTTAAGTCAAGCAAAAAATGTTTTTAGAGTGTTGATGCGATCTGCCATTTTGCCGGTGTATTGTTTACTTCCACCTGAGTAACACAGAATAACACCCTCCCACTTTCGCTCTGCTTAAACTGGTATGAGCGTGGGCTGCTTCGCAAGAAAGCACCAAAGTTCTGAGAATCCAGAATGGAACCGGTTCCAGAAAGCCCTCTCTGTAGTTGGATAGCAGGAACCAGGGCCTGAATTCAATCACAGGGTGAATGATCTACCACATGAAAGTCCCCACTCAGGAGGTGGTTCATTCCAAAGGTTCAGGGACTTTGGGGGGCGTGGCCTGCTGTGGTGAAAGTTTCCGATTAGTCAAGTACTCTCATTGTTTTAATTACACTTCCTACCTTGCCTCACTCCTGAGTCCATCACAAGTAGATAAACTCTATTCTTTCGACTGTGTGGCAGTAACAAGGAAGAGACGGGCAGAGCTTGCCCACTGCTAATTAGCTTAGCTCAAATACTGGGAGTCAATGGGAAGTGTTAGCCTGCCTCTCTCTACAGTCATCAGATAAACTCTTTCGTAATTCAGACAGTCCTGTGTCTGGTTCAAATAAGTAAGGATGTGGATTTTCATCAGTCCTGAAAAGAAATCATCTTCATCCTCTCTTACAAAGTTGGCCATAATCCTTAGTACCAATCTTCTTGCTTTGTTTTGTTGACCTACTTACAAGCATGTCTGTGGTGGTTTGCGCATGCACCCTGTGGTTTAGTATTTCTTTGGAAAATTACATTAACTGCTTATCTTAGTCTAAATATTGGTAACGTAACATTCATTCATTCATTTTCTATACCAACTATCTCTTTCGGGGTTGCGGGGGGACTTGAGCCTATCCCAGCTGTCATTGGGCGAGAGGCGGGGTACACCCTGAACCAGTCGCCAGTCAATTGCAGGGCAACATATCGAGACAGACAACCATTCGCGCTCACACTCATACCTAAGCGCAATTTTAGAGTGACCAATTAACCTAATGAGCATGATTTTGGTCTGTGGGAGGAAGCCGGAGTGCCCAGAGAGGACCCACGCACGCATGGGAAGAACATGCAAACTTCACACAGAAAGGCCCTGCCCAACCCGGGAATCGAACCAGTGACCTTCTTGCTGTGAGGCACGTGCACTACCTGCTGCACCACCGTGCTACCCGTAAAAACAAAAAAAAACAAAAAGACAAAAAAAAGAGTCCCGACAAGCACACAGGACTGTTTAGAGTTGCTGAAGAGTTTATCTGATGACTGTAAGCAGAGGCAGGCTAACACTTCCCACTGACTCCCAGTGTTTGAGCTAAGCTAATTAGCAGTGGCGAGCTTTGCCCGTCTCTTCCTTGTTAATGCATTTACAGTCCATAGAATGGTGTCTATCTGCTTGTCATGGACTCCAGAGTTAGGCAAAACACAAAAACCAAAAAATATTAGCATATCCCTTTAAAGCAAACTAACTGTATTTATAGCTTTCATGTGACACCCTCTTCCCTCTGCTTTGCTCAGTTGCTGTCACCTAACAAGACGATACTCGTATATCCGTTCAAAGTTGGGATCAAAAGTCTGAAATTTGACCTGTACATATGGCCCGTAATGAAAGTGATTGATGGAATGATCGTCCAATCACCTGCTGGATTTGCTTTGAAAGTTCTGTCCATTCCCAAACACTTTCTCTGAGCTGCTGTTCAGATGGTCTACTGAAATGTATTGAACGGTCCACCTGGCGTGTCAGGTTAAACAATTAAAGTCAAGAAATTAAATGTTGGTGTCACTGCAGCATCTTTAGCTCCAAACTGATCACTCTGATCTCTGAAGCTGGAATTCACACTTGTAGTTCTCACATTGTTCTATATATGTTTTAGAAAATGTTTTAAACTAATCTGGTGCAAATGTTTCAAAATGAATGAGCTGTAACCAAACACAGAATCTTTATTTAAGATAAAAATTGCAGTAAATATTTAACTATTGATTATAGTATTATTTACACCCTGCAGTGTTAATTTTAGTGTTACACTTTAATATTACTCCCAGTGAGTGCATATTGACACTACATAGGAGTGTTGATCAGAGGTCACACAGGAAAGAGTTAATAATTACTCTCCATTAATACCATAACCTGACATGCCAGACGGACAGATCCATATATCTGCCATGGAAATATTTCACTAGTCCATCTGGAGAAGAGCCCTTAGAAAATGTTTTCAGGGGCAGAACCTTCAAAAAAAACTTCAGCTGGTGATTGGACGATCGTTCTGCCAGTCACACTCATCACAGACCGATCATATCAAGCCACAGTATGACGTTAGACCCTGTTGTTAGCCGTTAGCTTAAACTATGTTTCAGTCCTTAGACTATCATCTCACATAAAGTATTCCACACAGATGTATCACTTATATGTGACATGAACCTTGTCAACACCATCCCCACTAAGTTCTCCTGGAAAACTTCTGAGGAGAGCAGATTTCACCAGGTATCGTTGAGTAACCATGACTACCACAGACTGGCATCGTCCACGGAGGATTTCCAAATTCTCTCCCAGTTTCCCAGCAGAAGAGCAAAACATGATTTCCTGTTAGAAAAGCTTTAAGTGATGTTCTTTGCTCCGCTTTTAAAGAAGAAATTGAGTCCATTTCTTATAAAACTGCAGATATTGCCACATTCATGGAGACCACTTCAGAAGCCGCCATTGTTTTCAAACATGCAGTCACTTCCTGCTGTCGTCACGTCTGCAGTTTCCACCTTTCTTCCCTGATTGGGCTTTCCAGTTTTTGGCCGTGAAGTCATTGGAGCTTGGCAAGATGGATCTTCGTGATTTCAGACAATGAATCAGGCAGGTCCATCTGCACTGCAAGGTTAGTAATACCAATCCTCTAAAAAAAACCCCAAGAATTAAATGGACCCATACAGACACTTTAACGTGTTAATATTAACTCTAATGCTGTTAATTCGGCTATGTAGTTTTGGCTTTGTAAAAATAAGTCCTTGTTTGATCACCAAGACTTTTAAAGAAATCACTGATGCACTATTTCATCCACACATCCAGTGGATTGAGTCCTGTAGGTACTTATCCATTATTATAACGAACATTGTATTTAAGTCTCCAACATCACTTCATATTGATAACAAGCAGAGCTAATCAGCTGTGGGACTGACTGTTCTCCACAGAATCCTGTTAATCCACTCCACAAAATGGCTTCATGTTTAATTCCTGCTTTAAATCTCGTGGGTTCAAAGATCCACACTCAAAGTACAGAGCATCCAGACGGAGACTGGGGTTTAAATTTCCATGAAATTAAGGAGAAGGAAGTCACAAATCCACGAAGAGCAGGATTATCAGACCGGAGCAGATCTGAGGTCCATTATTCTCTGAAGACAAAGATTACCTGCTTATTGTTATCTTATTGTTATCTGTCTGTCCATCCAATCATCCATCCATCCATTAATCAAATCATTCCTGTATCTGTCCATCTGTCAGTCCGTTCATCCATCCATTCATCTAGCCATCTTTCCGTACACCCATTCATACTTCAGTTCATCTATCCATTGGCCCTTTAAGCATACATCCATCAGTCCATCCATCTGCCCATCCATCCATTCATCCATTAATCCATCAAATCATTCCTTTATCTGTCCATCCGTCATTTCATTCATTCATCCATCCATCCGTCTATACATCCATCCATCCATTAATCCAATCATTCATTCATCTGCCCATCTATCCATCCAATTATCCATCCGTCTCTCCATCCGTCTCTCCAGACACTGGTCAGTCAGTCCATTTGTTCATCCATACATCTATCTGCACACCCACCCAATCATCCATCCATTCAACTTTTTATCTATATGTCTCTATATTCACCTCTGTGTCCATCCGTCTGTCAGTCTATTCATCCATCCATTGGCCCTGTAACCATCCATCCATCCATCCCAGTATTCCTTTATCTGTCCATCTGTCAGTTCATTCATCCATCCATCCGTCTATACATCCATCTATCCATTAATCCAATCATTTATTCATCTGCCCACCTGTCCATCCATCCATCCAATTATTTTATTTTATTTTATTTTATTTTATTTAACCAGGAAGTCCCATTAAGACTCAAAATCTCTTTTACAAGAGAGACCTGGCCAAGGTAGCAGCCAATACAGTGTTACAGACAAAAAAACAACAACAACAAAACATTAAACAGCACAACAACTAACATTTTAAAACCGGCTTACAAAACGTACAGTGACCTTTCATGAGAAGCAGCTACACTTCTCTGTCACCACTCTCTTCATGATCCTTTTAAATTTTCTCAGCGAGATCGATGACACTATCTTTAGCTGTTTTTGGAGGTTGCTCCATGCCCAAGGTGCTCTGTGAGGAAAGGCGGTCTTTCCAAGATCTGTAAGAGCTCAGGGAACTGTACAGACCAACAGATTAGAGGAGCGCAGTCGTTAACATGAAGAGCTGAAACAAAGGAGGCTGCAGAGGTTTGATGGTATTACCAAGTATTGCTTTGTAGATAAAAATGTACCAGTGCTGTTGTCTGCGAGCTGATAATGATGAGTGAGGGATTTAGCATTAGTAATGAAGTGAAGGGATGCATGATACAGTGAATCAAGAGTTTGTAATACTGATGAGGATGCATGCATGTACAAAACGTCACCATAATTGATCACAGACAGCAAAGTAGCTTCAACAAGTTTCTTTCTAGCAGCAGAGTTAGATAATAGTAGCCAATTTTCACCTTGAGCTTGCTAACAAGTTTGCTAACATGTACATTAAATGACAACTTGTCATCTATCCAAATGCCCAGATACTTAGAGAAGGTTACCATTTCAATAAGTCTGCCATCAGAGGTAAGAATATTAAAATTACTCTGATGTTGTAAATGTGATTTTGAGAAAACCATGAACTTAGTTTTTGTAAGTTTTGTTTATCCATCTGTCTCTACATCTTTCTCTCGAGACATTGGTCAGTCAGTCCATTTGTTCATCCATACATCAATCCAATCACCCACCCAATCATCCATCCATTTATCTCTGTATCCACCTCTGTGTCCATTCGTCTGTCAGTCCTTCAGTTCAACCCTCCACTCATCTTTGTTCCATTTGTCTTTTTATCTGTCCACTCATTTAACAATCTCACCAACCATCAGTCACTCCATACATTCATCTATCTATCTATCTATCTATCTATCTATCTATCTACTAACTACAGTTTCAGTATTTGTTATGCTCAGTTTAACCACCAGAGGTCCCCAGACTCCCATTTGTTTCCCTTCTTGACTCTGACCTCAGCTGACGGCCTTTCGTGTTGTTTTTGACATGTAGAAAACAGAAAAGCTGGTGAACTTTGCTATTCTGTCTGTTTCATTTCCAAAGCATATCAGTGATTGGGTCAAAGAATCAGCAACCCTGAGGTTAGTTTGCTTTTGTACCAAAGTTTCCATTACATTTGTATGTAATTAACAAAACAGATTTTTAGTTTGTTCCATAATATTTCAGCTAAAACAACAAAAGAAGTAGTCCTATATTAAAAAACGATAATCCTCAAGAGAGCTTACACTTTGTTGCATCTTTGTGATGCCATCTCAATTTCTTTGTATTTCTCAACTCATATGTATGAGGTAATTATTTGAATATAGTTGTTTGGCCGATTAACCAACAATTTATTACAGAGATTTTTATTGATACAAATCACAACAGCGTTTAGAGCATCTTAAAAGGGAGATCCATGGTGACATCACTAAGGCAATTCTGCCAGATTTTGACAAAATCATAAAGATTTTGAGTTTTCTTCACACACCCTGCTGTAGTTTTGTTTTGTTCTCCCCGGAGGGCAAAATTATTAATAAGAATCATATTAATTAAGGCCTGATGTCTTGCCAAATCAATTTTCTCTGGGCTTGACAAAGGTTCAGTTCTTAAAATTGGCCGACAGAGAATCTAAATATTTAAGTTAATCGATATTTTCTCCCATGTCTAGAGAATATAATTAAAAGAATTATGATAATAATTAAGAGAATTTTTTGAAATCTATGAATACAAACTTTAATTATTGCTGTCCATGTAAAGCACTTGTAACTTTGAGTTTGAAAAGAGCTACGTAAATAATGATTGTTATTATAAACTAATAAAGATTATTAATGGGAAAAGTCATCAAACAACACTGAATGCCCATGACCTCTGATCCCTCAGGCAGCACTGCATTAAAACCGTCCTACATATTGTGATGTATTTTACAATACTGGGTTACAAAAACAAGGTTGTAATGCAGTTTTTTGAGAATTGTGTTATTGGGGAGCATCTCTGACCAGCTTTATTTGGAAATCAGGTTTGTGCTTACTCTTCACAAGTACCTCATACAACCTCCCCCTCAAAAACATGCAGAGTTGAGCATTTAAAGGGTTCATGAAGTGGGGTTATTCATGGCAGTAGTAAATATGTTTAGCAGTGTCAATGTTGTTTTTTGTGTAAATCCTAAATGTGGGGTAATTACGTAACTATCTGTGGCACCATGTACTGCAGGAACCCCACTTCAAAAACTTGAACTAGCCCTTTAAGCTGGAACAACAATGCCCCAAAGGTGAAGCTGAAACCTTTAGGGTGCCCCCCACTGGCTGGCTGCAGTTTAGCTCTATTATGAACCAGCTGGGATACTTGGGCTTCACTTTTGTACAATGACAGCAGCTGAGGCATGTGGCCATCTTTATATACTCATAATTCAGTCAGTCAACATGGATTATTTACAGACATATAAAGCTGAAAATCCTGCTCTTGCCTTATTGATTTCCCTGAGTCAAAGAAAAAAGCTCCTTCCTTGACTTTGTGCAGAAAATCAACACATCATGTTCAAACTGTGAGCACCTTTGGGTCTCCTCCCCATCGTCTATGTCTCCCTGTGAGCTGACCCCGTCTCCGTCTGCTGCGTGCTAATGGATTTATTCCTATCTCTGCGAGCACATTGGCCCTGGGCGAAGCGCGGCTCGTCTCTGTGACTGACAGCTGCTGATGGGGCCGGGAGGCTGTTGCCAGGGGCTACCGGCGAGGGGGCTCCCCGCATCCTTGCTGTTGCCATGGAAATAGGGAGTGTCGACCCACCGCCTGCAGATGGCAACACCGCACTCCGAGTCAGACGAGAGGGAGAGGTGAAATGAGTACACGGGAGGGAGAATCCATGTTTGCGGGGTGTTGGTGTGATTTCAGGGTCTGCATGAGTTCACATGAGTCTCCTTTGGGTGCTACATACTGTCTGGTACAGGAGAGTAACTGTCTTTGTTCTGCTCTGCATCATTCACGCTTCTTTTTAGTGACGCAACAGAGGTATTTTTGATTCTTTCTTCTATTTCTTGAGGCCTTAGAGGAAAAATGAACCAATTTACATTATCGCCACAGTCTCTTATTTTCAAGGCACTTTTTTGAGTCCATTGTCGCAGCTGTTTCTAAACATGAAAGCTGTTTTTGTCCTCTGCACGTCTTGGCAATGACACAATGCATTAAAAAATGAGAACTGATCCCTCTTTGGTGGTCTGTGTGCAGCTCTAACCACTTCCATCCACCGTGGCCGTGTGTCTTATTTCCTCTTTTTCTGATTATTCATGGTTTTCAAGTTAAAATGAGCGGAAATAAGCAAAGAAGAGGAAGACGGATAAGCTCTAAGGACAACAGCTGCCTACACCGCAAAAACTCAGATCTTGGCGAGTGTGTTTATCTATTTTCAAGTCAGACATATCCAAAACACGTACTCTAATCCACATTCATTTAACCAGTCGAGATAAATATCTTACTTTAAAGAACAAAAGGCAAAATTAGGCATTGAATCGCTTGTTATGAAAAGAAAATATCTGCCAATGAAGGAAGGAAAGTTTGACTCAGTGAGGGTCTTAAATTAAAGTTTAATATCTGCTCAAGTTAATCTTGTCTTGTCTTATTTGCAGATTATTTTACTTTCTATTACAAGGAACTCAGGCCTTATTTTTAGTTTTTATATCTTCAAATAAGATCTTTATCCAGACATGTAAGGAAATTGTGGCTTACAATCAGTCTAGTAAGATTTTTTTTGTCTTGAAATTGTAAAAAATACTCACCTAGATCTGAGTTTTTGCAGTGTATATGTGGATTGTACGCACATAGGAACATAGCTTCATTCAGGCTTTCTTATCAAATGTCCTTGAAACTTCATCATCCTGCTTATACAATGAAATACCAGCTTTGTCAAAGGGTATAACTATATTCTTCCTGTCATTTAACTCTCTGTTAGGTTTTATGGAAAATCTGTTCATGCTGCTCAACAAACCTTGAGATAAAGTATAAAACAAGAATTTGTCTGCTTGACAAATTCTACCAAGCAACTAAAAAGATTTACCGCTAGACAGTGTGATCTTTTTCATCAATTATTGTAAAGAACTGGTTTTGAAAGCCATTAATTAGTCAATTTCTGCACTTATATTTTGTCATATTCAATATACAAACTGAAACAAAACAAACAAAAAAAAACACCCAATGTGGCAAATCCTGGTGAAATTTGGCTCCAATCAGGCCATCCACAGAAGTACTTGGACCCCTGAAAGGTCTTAACCATATATCCATCGCGGAAACATTTCACTAGTCCATCTGGAGAAAATGTTTTCAGAGGCAGAACCTTCAAAACAACTGCAGCTGGTGATTGGACGATCGTTCTGCCAGTCACACTCGTCACAGACCAATCATATCAAGCCACAGTACGACGTAGCAGCTACACCCTGTTGTTAGCCGTTAGCTTAAACTACATTCAGTCCTTCAGTGTTAATTTTGACAGCACTTTTTAGTTAGTTTTAGTTATAGTTTTTTGCCTAAAATATCTTTTAGTTTTAGTCATAATTTAGTCATCTAACTTGTTTTAATTTAGTCTACTTTTAGTTGATGATATCTACAGTAAATTTAATCAACTAAAATATGAAGTGAAAAGTGTAAGGCATTTCTTATGTTTCCTTGAATTTCTGAAGTCATGTTTAACACTTAAATCCCACCACCAACAAGCTAAGGCAGCTGTGATTGGATGTCCCTCTTAACTCATCCAATCCTTCCACACAACCAAAGTAGCTGTGATTGGATGTGTTCCTAACTTGTCGTTAGTTTCGAAATGACGAAATTAGGTCTGATTGGATTAAGTCTGTCAAACATTTTAGTCTAGTTTTTATTTGTTGATGAAAATGTCAGTTCATTTAGTTTCAGTTTTTGTCCATGTGCACTTGTTTTTTTTTCGTTACAGTCTAGTTTTCGTCGGGGGAAAAAAGGTTGTTGATGAAAACTATGAAGAAAATAATTAGTCAACAAAATTAACACTGCAGTCCTTAGGTTATTGTCTTACATTAAATTATACCACACAGATGTATCATTTACCACTTAAATGTGACATGAACCTCGTCAACGACAATCCAGGAGAGCATATTTTGCCAGGTATTGTTAAGTAACCATGACTACCATGGACTAACTGGCATTGTGCGCGAAGAATTTTCTCATTCTCTCCCAGTTTCCCAGCAGTGATCCCCACCTTCCAGGCTTCCCTGATCTGATCGTTCATGAGGGCAACCAGCGGAGACACGATTATCACAATGGGGTTTGCGGTCCTTCTCATCTTTTTCACAACCAGAGGAGCCAGTTGGTAGATCAAACTCATACCGAAACCAGTCTGGAGAAGAGCAAAAACATAATTTCCCGTAAGAAAAGCTTTAAGTGACGTTCTTTGCTCTTCTTTAAAAAGAAATTGAGTCCATTTCTGATAAAACTGCAGCTATCGGCGCATATACAGAGACCGCTTCAGAAGTCAACATTGTTTCAAACATGCAGTCACTTCCTGCTGTTCAGCTTTTAGCCGAGTGAAGTTGTAGAGGATTGGAGCTTGGCAAGATGGACCTGTGTGATTTCAGACAGTGAATCAGGCAGGTCCATCTGCTCAAGGTTAGAAAGGTCTGGTAATGGGACCTCCAGAGATGTCCTTTGATATCAGCTAGTAGGAAACACAGGTGGCCTCAAGGTTTATTTAACACTTCTTAAGAAGTTCAACATGCTTTCCCAAGATTTCCCAAACATTCTGGAAGCTGTCTGCCCAGCAGAGGCTTTCAGGAGCACTTCCAAAAGATGCAGCAAGGTTAAGGAAAGCTGTGACGTCCTGATGATGTCCTCAGGACAATGCAGATAAGTTGCTGATGATGTCAGGAAGTTCATTTTTGCGTCCACATTTTAGATTCAACCAAAATTTAGATGTGGAAATTTTAACCTCTCCTGAACGTGCAGAAATGCTAGTAAGTGTTCAGGAGTCTTCTATGAATATGTGAACAAGTTGCTGAATGCATGGGGAATTACCACATTTGCATTCTGTGTCTTGTCCGCGCCCTAGTGGGCACCTAGTCTAACAGAGGCCAACAGAGTCCTGACAGGAACAAAGAAAGTAAAACACAAGTCCTTACTGTCTTCATGTCCTGCAACATTGAGCAAAGAGCAAACTGAAAATGCCATTCTAGTCGAGGGACCAGTATAATGCTAATTTCCTGTTTGGACAACAAAATACGTTGTCCCTGCACCACTCTTTAAAAGCCATCAGCGTAGTCAAAATGGACTGTTGTGCTATTTTGAAGCAGCAGTTTCTCTACCTGAGCAACATTGGTGCAGGAGTGATCAACATTACAGTTCAGTCTAAGTCTGGTGGAGATGCACTAAAGGGTTCCTCAGTTCATCGTATCATTCCTCACATCTTGGAGTGCCTTTTCTCTCCTGTCTAAAAGCAGTAAAAAGGTCACTGGAGGTTAGAGCGGCTGTAAATTCCAAGAATTCACCTGCGTCTGTCTCTGATGCTTTTAGGGTCAGTGTGCAGTATTTCTCACTGAGGCAGGAAATTCTGCACGCTGCGGCGAGCTCCCTGAAACCGAAAGTAACTGTCTGACAGTCCAAGATGCACCTTGAATCTACCACAAAGAACAACATGTTATAAAGTGATAGGACTACTCAACCACCATAGATGTTTTTACAAACCCCAATTCCAATGAAGTTGAAAACAGAAAGCAATTATCTGCAAATCCTTTTGGACCTTCATTCAATAGAATACACTACAGAGACAAGATTTTCAATGTTCAAACTGATAAGCTTATTTCATTTTCACTCATTTTGAATTTGATGCCTGCAGGGGATTTTGGCACATTTTTTGGGGCGGTACCCACATTTTTAGCGAATGCATAATCCTTACAAGATGTAACTCGTAAAGGTGACTAAAACTCCTAACTCGGGGGAGGAGGACTAACAGGAAGACTAAGGACGGGGAGGAGCAGTAGCCAGCCAGTATCCATATATTTTTTTTTTATATCTATCTTATCTATATATCTTTTTATCTGCTATATAATGCTGCTGTTGGAACCTTAATTTCCCTGAGGGAGTCTTCCAAAGGGATTACTAAAGTTCTATCTAATCTTATCTAATCAGGCTTTCCAACGATATAAAATACAATAGCAGTTATCATTATCAAAAGGGAGTTATGGTCGTTAATAACATTTCAAAAAAAATTGAGAAGCATATCAACACATATTTTTTTAAATGAGAGTATATTTAATGGGTAATGTCAGGCATCATTTACAGCTCTTTTGTGGAGATGATTATTGACTGTCACGATGTCACTGTCTGGAGCTTGCATGTACATAGCCTGAGTCTGTTATTGAAGATGACTTTGTTGTTCAGGCCATAGTTAGATACTTGGCTAACAGATTCAAAGTCCATGATACACAACAATTTAATTAAAACATCACTAATATCTCCTCAACAAGGGAGACTGGTATCAATTAATTAATTAATGTGGAGTTTGGAGAATCTGTTAAATTACAGTAAGTTATTGTGAATTCACAGTGATATAAAAGCTCTTTAAAATATCAGACTGAGTTTACCACAATTAACTGTAATTTTACAGTGACCCAGACATGATATTGCTATGAAATTACACTATAGCTTTGTAAAATCACAGTAAATTGTTGTGAATTCACATTAACATAAATCATTCTACCGCATAACACAGTGATTTCACCACACTTTACTGTAATTTTGCAGTGAACCAGCAATATTACTGTAAAAATTACAGTTAAGCACAGTACAATCACAGTATTGTACTGTAAATTACTACAGAGCACTGTGATTTCACAATTTAATGTAATTTTTCCAGTACTTGACTGTAAATTTACAGTGACACAGACATACTACTGTCACACAGTATGTTATTGTGAATTCACAGTGAAATACAAGTATTTTACAGTATAAAACTGTGATTTTATTACTGTGAAGTTACACCAAAGTGTTGTGAATCAGCGTTGTACTGTAAAATTACTAAAGTATTATGAATTCACAGTTTATTGTAATTTTTACTGTACGTTACTGTAATTTTACAGTGACACAGACATAATGTTACAGTAAAATCACAGTAAAATTTTGTAAAATCACAGTGAGTTATTGTGAATTCACAGTGAAACAGAACACATTTTAAGGTATAATACTGTGATCTTACCACACCTTACTGTAATTACTGTAAAATTACAAAAAGGTGTTGTGAAATTCAGTATTGTACTGCAAAATTACTACAGAGCACTGTGGATTCATAGTTTATTGTGATTTTACAACACCGTCTTGTAATTTTACAGTAATCTCTACATGCATGGCAGTAAAATTCCAGAGTGTTATTGCAAATTTACAGTATGATGCTTTTTAGGGCTCACAAAAGTCACTTGGAATTTATTGTATTATCAACAGTACGTTTCTGTGAATTCACAGTTTGCATGCCACAATAACCATACTGTAATACTACAAATATTTGCCTGTCTTATTGTAAGCCTCATTACGATGATTTACTGTGAAAATTGACAGTCCAAACCTGCGAAAACCTTGTGATTTTTAACAGTTCACATCGTGATTAGTTCAGTAATGTAGGCTTGTATTTTGAACCTGTGGCTCTCGGATGAGTGGGTGGAACTACTCTTGATTCCCTGCAATTTCACCCACTCTACTGAACACTGCCAAACATTTCCAACTCAATTAAGGCTGTGTAAAAAATAAATACATGTCTCACTAATCTGGATGAATTCATACCTGGAGGCTCTTCAGTGCAGGAGACCCCCTCTAACATTTTACCTTTATCAGGTGTTCCAGCTGCCCATGACCTCATGTCTGGGTATCAGTCTCTTTGTCTCCATCATATCATGTCCTCCTGTGCTCTCTCTCTCTCAGGTCATGTCTGGATAAAATCAGATTTTTTTTCACTGTGGACCTTTATTGCATCATGCCAGCAGCACACATCTGTAATCAATGAGAGCCACTCTGTCTGGAAAGAGCAGCTTGTATGTAATAACATCCCATCCTAAGTGTGAAATACACCCCCCTCTTCATATATTTGATTTATTCAGCTCCCTCATCCGCCGTGATGCCCACACGGCGTTTCCCCGCTGCTTTTTCAGCACACCGTGTTCCACATAGTCTGGAGTCAAACAAGGACACGGCGTCTGAGGAATCATCACATACGACCTTAAATGTGGATTACAGCGGCGAGACAGGGGCCTGTATGAAGACCAAACACGGAGACCCGCGTCTGTTTGATAACGAATTAGAGCAAAAACACCATTACGAGGTAAAATATCATAATAATGTCATACTTTTGTTTCATAAATTCCGCCACAATTTCTACCATTTCACCTTAAAAACTGCGCTCTCTCTTCAGGGTCTGCCCAATGGACTGAAGATGCGTTCAAGGGCTGTCGGAGATAATGAAAACACATTCAGAACGCGTAAAAACGGTGGAAAGGGGAAACTAAATTACGAAGTTTTTTAAGTTCTTGACAGGAGAGTAGAAAAATTTGTTGAGCTGGGGTAGATATCCAGTCTTCGTAAAAGTTTTGAATTTTTTTTTCTTTAATTCACAAAATAAAACTTTACGCTGCCATATTACCAAGGCAGAATTTTAAAAAATATATAATAATAATAAAATAAAATAAAAATTGGTAAAAATCTCAAATTACTAAGTTGTGTAATTACCTAACCGACAAAAATATTTCGCTTTTTATTTTTATCATTACGCATGATTTAAGTCACTGTCGCACATAATCCTCCTTTAGCAAAAAATGCTACTATTCAGGAAATTACACTCTTCAAATGAATAAATAAATATTGTGTTGTCCAAATTTAAAAACATTTTTTATTCTTTGATTTGATTAAAAATTTACCTAAAAAAATTGCAAACCTATAAGGTGACCAATAGCACTATTTTATTAAAAGATTTTTTAAAAAGGAGATTGGAGGTTTGTTCCCAACTGCAATGATATATAGCCTGCAAACATTACAGTATATGAACTTACGAAATACTGTGCAAAGTTTTACTCAAGTGTGAGAAAAATCATTTAAAGTAAAAATGCTTTTAATTGATACTTTCTAAAAAAAATATTTAAAATATTTAATGTGAGCGAACAGGAGAAACACCTACATCAAATCAATATTTAGTGTCTTTGCGTTCATTATACCGAACAGGTGCTAATGATCAGGGTTAAACACAGCCATTAACTGAAACAGAAATAGTTGTGTAGGATAACAGCCAAACTCTGCTACCAAGGTGAGGTTGTGGCAAGCTTGAGCACAGCAACAAGACACAAGGTAGCTATGCTACACCAGCAAGGTCTCCCAGGCAAAGATTTTAAAGCAGACTGGAGTTTCAAGGTGTGCTGTTCAGAGTTTTTTGAAGAAGCATAATTAACAACACTGAGGAGTATGGACAGTGTGGTTGGCCAAGGAAAGTTAGCTGACAGATGAATGACACATAATGCAAATTGGCAATTTTTTTGGGCACTACCTACATGTTTAGCTGTGTTACTAATTCCATGAATGCGCAATCCTTACAAGTTGTACCTCTTTGTAAAGGTGACTAATCAGACTTTTCAATGATATAATGCAATACCGCCTGGTTTTATGAAAGGGGAGAAATAATCAACAAAAATAACATATCAAAACTTTGTATGAGGAATTCACAATACTATCAATGTAATACCCATAACAGCATATAAAAGCCTTAAAAGCTTAATACTGGTATTGGTCAGTGTTGATATTTTTGCAGATATTTCCAGCTGATGTATCAACATGAATGATTTATTATCAAATTATTAAATGAACTTTCCGCAAAATACACAAATGTGCCATAATGTTTCACCTTATCATCACTTCATGGGTACATGTAATAATCAAAAGTTTCATTTTTTTTTAGAGGGATTTTTTTTTTCTTGTTTTACATGTTTCTTTCACAGATAGTGTGACGCACTTAAAGCTACAAATCAATTTCCGTAAAGGCTTTATGCTCTTGACGAAAAATTTCAATTTTGATAATGTCGATAATGAGTTTAAAAATACTGGAATATCGAATATCTGCAAAAAATCCACTACCGTGCATCCTTAACATATGTTTGAAGTTTATTTTATTTTTATTTAGTGTCATTTTTTAACCTGTCTTACTGTCATTATCAACTGAATAAGGTGAATTCTAATTTCAAAAGGGTCCGAGTTTATGACGATTAAAACAATTTTAAGATTAAACTCTACTTTCCGAGCCTCCCATGGCCCCCTGAACGCAGCACAGTTGTGAGATCAGCTGATTTTTTACGCTGCCATTTTGTCCGGCAGAGAAGCAACCAGCCAGTCAGTCCGTGAAGAGAAACCACTGGCGAGACTTTTTTAAAACCTCAGACAGCAGCACCTCAGGACCGGGACCGGGACCGTCTGCCGGATAAAACCACAACCGAGAACAAGGACCCGGTAATGCGGCGTCTACAACCGGAGGACAGTACCGACTGAAGCCCGCGGACCGTTAAACCGAGCTCCGGGACCTGTCAGTCTGAACTTAACGGCTCCACCGGCTCGTGCGCTCCGGTGACGGACTCCGCGGCACGCGCCCGCCAGCTCGCTCGCTCGTGCTCTTTAAAGTGTCGCTGTGATACCTCCAGAGGATGCCCTGCTCCATTTTGAGTGACTTTTTACACCCGTGGATGCTTCAAACTCACTTCTCCGGGCGAATTCCAGTGAGAGCTACGAGCTAACAAGTTGACGTGGAGCTGTGGATTACTTTTTTGGGGGTTGTCGTCGCCTTTCGTGCCCAAAAGTGGAACTAAAACACGAAAAAACCGTCCGGGTCACTCTCAAACCAGCCTGTTAGCTATGTTTATATGCGGCCAGAAAGTAATATCAAGTGTTTACAACTTCCAAAGTGGGACTCTTTCCTGGTTTGAGTGCTGCAACGGGAACATTAGCTAACACAGACTAGCTCAGATTAGTGTTGTATTGTTTACTAGTTAGATAGGCTGCCAAACTAACCAACTGTTGCCAACTGCACCTTTTACCACCAACAGACGCTGCACAGGATTTCTACACCAATTGGAGGACATATTAACCCTCATGTCATTGATTTGATCAGTTTATTTGTCTACTTTTGCTGGTTTAGAGGATATAATCAGTTGTTGCTGCTCCACACCTGGAAGGACACAACCCTCTTCTCAGTGCAGTCACGTCAAATTGATCCATTGATTCTGCTGTTTTTGCTGATTAAGGTGGAATAATCAGAATCAGAGATGTCGGGCCAGTCTATCACGGATCGGATCGCAGCAGCCCAGCACAGCATGACGGGGTCTGCCATCAGTAAAGCTGTCTGCAAAGCCACCACACATGAAGTCAGCGGACCCAAGAAGAAACACCTCGACTGTGAGTGTTTGCTGTGTGTTTTTGTTAAAGCTGTGGTGCTGTTTCTGTTGTCAGACAGGTAGCTGCAGGGCTCCAGGAAGCAGACAGACCTGTTTGAGGCACATTCCTGCAGCTGACAGTCAGAGAGAGGCCATCAGGAAGTCAGGCAGAGGGTGGATATCCCACCTACAGCATGGCTGGTGATGCTGCAGTCCATACACACCTATCACATTTTCTTTCCTTAGATATAATTTTGTCTTAAGAAGCTGGAAACTAAAACAAATAAGGGCCACGCTGATGGCTTTAATAGCACAATAACCATTACTATAGGGCTGGGAAATATGGAGTAGTAGTATGGTCCTGCATCAGAAAAAACTGAAAGTGAAAGAGGCCCACAATAATGTTTTATGATTAATTTATATTCATACAATTAAAGGAGAAGTCAAAGAAAACAGTGAATAAGATTAAGCCACGTGTGCAATGAGGTAGAAACCCAAATTTACAAAGCTCACCTTGAGAGTAAATACAGGTGCAATTAACAAATAAAAACATTAAACCCCTGAAAAAATCAAATAATCATCATTTCACAAAAATGAGAGAGCATGCAAGGTGATGCTACAGTCCATACATGCCTATCACATTATCTTTACTTGGGCATAATTTTGTCTTAAGAAGCTGGAAATTAAAACAAATAAGGGCCACACTGATGGCTGTTAATGGATCAATAACCTTTAGTATTCACTTAAACTAGGGCTTGGAAATATGGAGGAGCATTATGGTCCTGCATGAGACAAAAATGAAGATGAAAGAGGCCAACAATATTGTGTTATTATTTATTTATCTGCACATATTTAAAGAAAAAGTCAAAGAAAACCATGAACAAGATTAAGTCACATATGCAGGTGAGGTAGAAACCCAACATGTAATAAAAGGAAAACAAAACAAAAAAGATAAAACAAATAATAATGATTTCACAAAGATAAGAGCGCATGCCTGGTGATGCTGCAGTCCATACACATCTATCACATTTTTTCTACTTGAACATAATTTTGTCTTAAAAAAGTGAAAATTAAAACAATTAAGGGCCACACTGATGGCTGTTAATGGCACAATAGCCATTACTATTGGGCTGGGAAATATGGAAAAGTATGTATTTTGAATGGGCAGAGCCTTTAAGAAGCATATCAGGCAGGTAATTGGACGATCATGCTGTCAACTACATTCATTATGAGCCAATTAGATAATGTAGTATTCATTGTTAAATACATCTCTGCAAGCACGTGGAGGCACAACCCCATCCTTCATATAAACCTCCCAGAGAAACAAATTTCTGTAAACTTCTAAAAGTAGACTTGCCCCTCACAAAACAGCTTATTCATAGACATGGATGTAAAACAAAAAATAATATAATTTGATTGTAAAATAAATTGTAGTGTATTGACTTATATGTGTAGACCGTTACGATGGCGGGCAGTGCTTGTTAGGGATGCAACAGTTTTCAAAAAAATAATGAATTGTTTGGTATGACATCCACAATTCAAAATTTTTTGGTTTGGAGTACAAACATCTTTCATTTATTTATTTTTTTAAAATTTTGTTTATTTATTTTGCACATAGTTAAAAGAGAAGTCAGAGAAAACAGTGATTCAGATTAAGTTACATGTGCAGGTGAGGTAGAAACCCAATGTGGGCTTATTTGCGAACCTCATCTTAAGAATAAAACAGATAAAATTAACAGAAAAAAACATTAAATTCTCGTATTCAAAGAAAAACAAAAATCAAAAAGTAACACACATTTGAACAAAATGAGAGACTACGCCAACTCAAACAGAATACAACAAAAGGAAGTCGTACTTGAGTCATATTTTGTCAAACAAAATTGAAATTTGATCATCACACAGATCGTCATGAACAAAAAATCTTTGACATCAAAGCGTTTTTAGCCTTAATCTGAATCTGGACAGGGACGAAGACTCTGCCAGTAAATAAAAATATTTGTTCCATAATTGAACACCGTGGTATTTTATCGAACTCTGACCTCGAGATGTATGATACAGTGATAGGTACGAGTGATTGGTCTGTCTTGTTGAATAAAACTTCACTGCTGTCGCCCTTTCCTCCCTTTATTTGCTCTGCTGCATTGTGCCTGTGAGTCAGTGCACAGGGGTTAGCAAACTCCTGCCTTGAATAGTAGTGCCAATCCAAAAACCAAGTTACGTTTCGACTGTTTTTTTGGGTGTGTTGTTGCATCCCTTGCGCAAAATGGTTGCTGATTCGACTCCTTGAGTTTGTTTTGGCCTTTTTGTGTGAAGTTTGCTTGTTCTTCCTGATCATGGATGGTTTTCTCCCTCAGACCAACAGCATGCTTGTTTCGCTAGTGGCTACAAATCACCCTGACGGTGTGAATGTGTGAATGGTTGTCTGCCTGTATTGCGGCCCTGTGATTGGCCACTTTGTTCCATGTCTCCCGCTCAATGTAAGCTGGGATAGGCTCCAGACCCCATAACTCTATAATGGATGGATTTCGTGATGATAAGGTGGATGTATGCAGTGCATTTTTTGCCAATAAATATACTGCATGTAGGAATGTACAATATTGGGTAAATGAATTCTTGATAGATTCTAAACAGGTCATTTGAATATAATACAGCTGTTTTTAACATATCATTACTTAATTCATATCAATTATCATGTTTTCAAGAGCTCAAATAATGCCTTTTCAAGCTTTACATGTCTTCTTAGTGTCTATGCACAAGACATAGAAGTACTCCCTCCCTCCATTTACAGCACTAATAACTTCTTGAAACATCTCATTCCCCTGGCCCCCCTGAATAGTCCTACCAGTGTGATGTCAAACCATTGTTTCAACAGCAGTCTCAGCCCTTTGGCTCAAGGTAGCAAGTCCAGTGTGTAGCTTGGACCAAAGAATGAATGCAGAGTTGTTGACAACATGGCACTGAGCAGCTCTGATACTGGTTGAGTGTTCATGTGAACACCATAAGGTTTTTTGAACATTAGTGGTTGGAAACATTCTCCAGTAGTCTTCAAAATTGAATTTATGAGCCACAGTAAAGGCAAAATAAATGCACCATGATGTATAATCCAGTTCAGAAGCTTTTTAAGAAAGAATAATGGCTGTTCATGTAGTAAAATAAATGGACTGCATAGAAATAGATCCATCAAAATTGCAATTAAATACTGGTACTTCATCTAGATTACACATTGGCATTGTTTATCGTCAACCTTTTCGTGTAGCTTAAGCAGTGTTTGTTTTTGGTGATGTTGTTTGAAAACGTTATTTGTGGTTGTCTGAATTTACAAGTATGGCACAGTTTTAATATTCTGGTATTATGACAGTCCTTAAACAAAGTCCTTCAAGCTGTCCCAGAGCTGGAAAACAAGAGGGTTGTTAAACTATTTGATGGAAGGTTGGCAGAAGATCCATCTGTTTTTGTTCTTGGATTAATAATTCTTTGACAGTTTCAAGTATTTGCTGCTTGTCTTTGTCATGTATTTATGTGAGTTAAGAGTTTGGAAAGAAAAGAGGAAATCAGACTGGCACTGGGAAAGTTTGAAGAGAATTTGACTGAATAAGTAACAAATCAATCCAAAGAATATTTGACAATGTGCTGATAAGGAAAGTAATCATTAACTTAAGCTAGGGCTGGGCGATATGGCCTAAAAATAAAATCCCTGATTTGTATTTCGCAAAACTTGATTTACTATTTTAGTTGTTTTGTCCCTCACAAGGAAAAAAACCTCCAAGTGACTCAAAAACACGAGAATCAAATTTTGTTTTTGTTATAAAAATATATTCTGAAAACTAAACAGAATTTCCCTCTAACACTGGAGTAACGTGCTGTTATTTTTTCATAAAATGTTGATTATATAGTTTGAACGTAGGCAGGTTTGTTACATGAACACTGAATTCAGAGCTGTTTTCACAGTACATTAACATGAAACTCTCTGATCAGTATTTAACTTTATTTAAAAAACAAATACAAGCCTGTAAAAGTGCTTGTGCAAAACCTGACAAGGCCTGCCACAATGAAAACTGTAAATTTTCAGTATTTGTATTTTCAAACATTGCAACAACTTACAATAGGAGTAAGTGTACGTCAAGAAAAACAATCTTGAATTTTACTTTTTAAATCTTCTGCAAAAAATAATTTGAATTAATTGATTGAATTGGTTTATTGCCAGGCCCCAATTTAAGCCCATATCAGCTAAAATGAATGATTAATGAGTAATAATGTATTCCTATATCATAATAATCTGCATATCCTTAAACCCTTGTTTTTCCACTAAATTACATCCATTTAATCACTTCTACAGAATCATGAAACACATTTCTCAAGACAGAACCACAAACTTTGAACCAGCCAGTCGTGACTCCATTACAGCATCTTGTTTTGGGGCCTGGCAGGTTCCTGTTGTACAGACTTCACGCGCCCACCGAAAACAAAACAAGTGACAGAAAGCTGTTTCTTTACGAGCCAGGACACACTGTGCTTGCCTTATTTTTCAGAGGGAGCCAAAAACAGAGTGATACACCCAGGAAAAGTCAAATCTGATTCCTCTGTGGATTGAGTTTTGTTGGGAGAATCTCACACATGAATGGAAACTCATGAAGAGTTTAGCATCAGTAAAACAAATATTAGGAATGCATGTTGGATTTTTGCTGATACCTGTTTGTTTGTCCTGAAGCATAAGGCTATACTGACAATCACAGGTGTTTTATTTTTGCATTTTGAAGAATAGGGAGAATCTACTGCACAAGAATTGACCTGTTACTCTTGTTTTGACAGCTTTTTGTTCCAGAAACAGACATGAAACAAGGCAAACTTTGGCTCTACAATAACTGACACATGTATTCAAACAAAGACAGCATGCACTGAAAAGCTATATATCAGAATCAGAATTCTGGGGCCCTATAAAATCCATGTTTTTTTTCCCAAAAAAACGTTTTAGTTTTTCCCATATTCAGGTTTTTTTTTAATTTTTTTGGTTTTAGTGTTTTGAGAATTCAGTTTTTAGTATTTTACGTAACATTAACCCCGAGACACAGTACAAAGTAATGAAATGTAATCACTCACTCCTCAGGTGGTCCTCGCACGTACCTTTAGGGTCCATTCAACAGTATCTTGACAGCATTTGCAGAACATTTGATCGCCTGACACGTAATAATCGTTGGGAAACTCCTCGGCCTTGTACTTTGGAGTTAGCCGGGAGTTCGTAGTTTCTTTGCCAACTTAGCTGGTGTCCCACGCGATGCGTTCCTTTTTATTCCAAAAAAAGAGCTTTTACGGAAAATGTCGGCCACTTCTGTGATATTCTGCGTCTATATTAAAATCCGCTTTTAGTGTCCAATTCCGTGATTTTGTAGGGCCCTAGAGCTAGTATTTATTGCCAAGTGTATTTGTACATACAAGGAATTTGACTTGGTAAACTGGTGCAAAAACAATCAACATGTAATTAGAATAAAAATAAGGGTCAGGAAAAGTGAAATAAAGTATAACATAGGTAGAAACTAGAGCAAAGTTGACTTGGGTACATATCAGAAATATACAAAATATACAACAGGCTCAAAAAAGAACAAAACGCAACCCAACAGTATATACGAAGGCTGTGGTGAAGGAGCTGTACTGATGAGTAGACTTTTAACTAGGGCTTTCAGATTGAAATCGCAATTTCAGACAAGGCAATTTTGTGATCGCCAAAAGTATTTTTTGCAGCCCTCCTGACTGACCCAGGATCTGTTGTGTCAACTGTTTTACACATACTGTTTTACAAATTTGCTGGTAATTTGCATTTACTGAAGTGCTGGTAAGCAGGTCGACAATACAAAGACTCTGTTTAGGAGTACAAATAATAGTAATAATAAAAATAATAATACATTTTGTAAGGGCACCTTTCATGACACTCAAGGTCACCTTACAAAAAGTGCATAAAACAGGTATAAAAGCAAACAATATAGCACAAAGACAGTGCAAAACATCAGAGGAAGTGGGAGAGTTTGAACGGATGAGTATCCCTTAAATAATGATAACAGATTATTCATCATTAATATTAGATGATGAATAGTGTGTTGTGTGCTTTTGATCATTGATTTCCTTACTGTTGTCTATACTGTACATAGGGAATATTGCACTGGAGCTTGATTTGAAGAAAATCGTGATTCGAATTGAAATCGCATTATCTGTCAGAAAAATCACAATTAGATCTTTTCCTGAAATCGTTCAGCCCTACTTTTAACAGTATAACTACAGATATAATTCCTTGATTACATGTACACAGCATGTAGTTTAAACAATAAAACTATGCTTTTCTGACGTTTTTGGAGTTATCAGCACTGTAACAACCAGTAAAAAATGTCTCCCTAATACGATGGTGATTCCCTAACAATGCATCTCCATTTGTAGTTCCAGTGAAACTTTGGTAGACTCAACTCAGTTTTGGTGGAAGGCTCTTTGTTTCCCATTGAAGTATAAAACTTGCCTGTCTCTTCCTGCATGAACCTACCATGATGTCCAGAAAACAACAATAGAGAATTGACGGCCCGTTTACATGACAACAAAAACGGAGAGTTTTCGTCACGTTTGTGCTTTCTGTTTATGAGGATGGTGCCCAGAGAGACTGAATCTGTAATTTTTGAAACCAAGGTCCAGAGTGAAAAGTTTTGAAACGTTTTCTTTTTCGTCTCCGTGTAAACAGGGATCTAGGATGTCAGGGAAAACCGTGACGCACGGCGCATGCGCAGTACTCTTTTCAGATAAAAGAAGCTATGGACCTCGTATTGCCTGTGTCTACATGCCTCAGTGCGATGAGGTGCTGACATGTGATTGGTTGATTAGCATTTTTGCATTCAGTTGTTGAATATGTGGCAGGTGGGTGTATTTTGACTGTATTTATTGTAGGAAATTTCTGAATCTGCGAATATGGACAATTAAGTTTTTAAGTGATCTGCTAATGCTGATGTCGTAAATCAAATCGATGAAACTTTATTTATATAGCACAGTTCATACACATTCAATTACAGTCAAGTGCTTTACATTGAGGCCAAAATGATTGACAAAAGATTTAATATGTAGATGTAAATGTTCTTTATTTATACAGCCCTTTACAACAACCCTTGCAGTGAACCAAAGTGCTTTACAATAGATAGTAAATAAAAAGGAATAAATAAAAACAATAAAAGCAATAAAATAGAAAAAAAAATCATACAATAAAATACAATAAAATAAAGTAATATAGTAATACTTTAGTATATATATGTATATACATTCATAATTTTCTTACAACCACCCAGCAAATAAATGCCCAGCAGAGGTCCATCTACTAAGTATTACTCCACTGTAATGATAGTATGTAGGATGTCAAGAGGATTTGGAGACTAATACACACCAGAAAAGCTTAAGTTAAAAAATTATAAAATCAAGATGACTGATAAAATATAAAAGAAAAGAAACAGGAGAAAATGCAAAGCAATAAAACCAAAAATCATCAGACAAAAATAAATAAAATGCTAAAAATACATTGAAAAATAGATAAATAAATAAATACTTTTTAAACGATTCAAAGTATATAAAAAATGATGAAGTGTAAAAAGATAAAGAAGTATAAAAAACATGGTAAGATATATAAGCAAATACTAAAAATGAAACTTAAAACTTACATTTAATAATGTAAATTAAAAAGTGATACTCACAAATAAATTAACAATTATAATAGTCGTTAAAATTATAAAGTTCTACATAAAAGCCGGGCTGAAATTGAGTTTTTAGATTGCGATATGCCAATGCCAATGATATTGTGCATTGCAGAAGATGAAGAATGTATATGCTCATCCATTTAAGGGGTTTGGATCCTAAATAAAGCAGAAGCTAAAGAGATGCGGCGGAAAGGATTAATATAGCAATAACTGACATTTGGAGCCAAACTGACGTGTTAGTTATTGCTAAATAAATCATTTCTAGTGCACAGATTTCTTTAGCTTACTCAGGATTCTGTTGTGCATCCCTAGCAAACACAGCAACTTCCTGTTTCTGAGTCTCTGATGGTATTTCTTTTGGCAGTTGAGTCCTGCTTGTCATTTCATATTTAGTTTAAGTAATAAAGAGAAGATTAAATCCTGCAAATTGCCAGCTCAGGCGGCTGTCGTTAAACTGAGTCACGTTGAAGGTGTTGCTGATGCAAGTGGGACAAAGCAGAGACAGGAGGAGTTAAAACACTCATTGAAAAGATACAAGTCAGTCAAGGCCATGTGCATAACAACGCTGTCAGACGTTACTGGGACAAAATGTGCAGCTCCCCTCTTTCTGGGAATCGGCCTTTTGTCGGCGGGATGCACATGTTTGATCAATGCTTCAGGCTCAGCTGCCTCGCATCCGTCAACTCCCCCTCACTCACAAGACTCAGCTGCTGACGCCCGCCCAAAGTCGTGCATTGTCTCGGCTCCTTTTGTGAACTTGGACAGACCTCTGCGACCGATACTCCACGTCGAGCTTAATCATTGTTGACTATTGATTCCTCAGCGGGAGCGACGACCTCTGTGCCGCAGGGAGGAACAGTCAGCGAGTGGCGCATTTCACGACTGTCCTCTTATTTGTCCCGTTTGATTATTTCCTCCATACAGGTAACATTGGGCTGTCAGCTTCATTGTGTGGTGGGTATTGTGATAAAGAAAGCTGGCAGAAAGGAATAAAAGCAGGTTATAGGTGAGGTCGTCATTCAGGTGGGCGGGTAGTCAATTTGCGAGTCGGTTAGTGAGCCGGGGGGGCTGGCAGGCAGCGTGTCCGATCATTACTCAGTCAACTAGCCAGCCAGCTCATCCAAACATCCCAGGGGAATAATGAACACAGGCAGCCAGGTGAAGGAGCCTGCCAGTAATTCAGTCTGCCTTATTCATTCTGAACAATTAAATCATCTCCACACGATGCATCCATAGAGTGAGGAGGCCCTGAGAGGCTGTAGAGGAAGTTTAAAGGGACACGCCAACATTTTTGTTGTTTTTGTGTCTTGCCTTACTCCTGAGTCCATGACAAGCAGATAGACACCATTCTTTAGACTGTGCGTCAAGTAACAAGGAAGAGATGGACAGAGCTTGCCCACAGCTAATTAGCTTAGCTTAAACACTGGGAGTCAATGGGTAGTGTTAGCCTGTCTCTCCCTACAGTCATCAGATAAACTCTTCAGTAACTCTAAACTCTCCTGTGTGCTTGTTGTGACTCATTTTTTTTTTTTGTTAACCCCTTTATGTAACGTTATCTTTTACTATCTTCATTATTATCTTCTTCTACTCCTAATCAAAGGCTTTGTTTTATTGACCTACTTCCCGTGACGTTCATGAACGAGTCGAGTCTTTTGAACAGCTTTTTTAAGTTGATGTTAACCAATTCGCAGAGTGAGTGAGCCGTTCGTTTGCGAGCTGTTATTAAATGCAAATTGCCTGCAAATTTCAGAATGGCTCACAAACGAAAGATTGCGTAAATACATTTGATAAAATGGGTGGAACTAGTGTAGAGCAAGAGTCCCGCCCAAATAATCACTACCAAGTTAGCTGAAGTATTTTGAATCTGTTATCAGAAAGATTATGATTTCTGCTCCTTCATACCAAACTCTCTCAGAGTTAAATAACAGTTTCTATCACGTTACCTTCTGAATCTCCTCTTAAGTGTGGCATTTGTTTAAGGTCACATATGTGCCAAATATATTTTTCAATGGTTTTTAACAAAAATATGGCTGTACAACTCCCACAACATGAAAACATCCATCCTCTCCCTCTAGTGCTTGCTCTACTTTTTGGAAAAATATGTGCTCAAACAGTCTATTTGAAAGTTTTACCCTGATTATGTCAATAGGGGGTATACTACCTCCCCCAAAAGGAAGACACTACCAGAGCCGAGGAATGATCGAGCCCAAAGGCAGCTCCAGAAGAAGGAAAATGTCTTGGCATGTCTATTCAGCCATAGTAAACATTAGAGCTCAGCACTGAAATAGCTGAAGCCATGGCTACTCTTTGGACACTGCACATGATCATTACCTCCGCCAAGGAGGTTATGTTTTTACCGGCATATGTTTGTTTGTTTGTTAGCAAGATTACGCTGAAACTACTAGACGGATTTTGCTGAAATTTTCAAGAGATGTTGTTAATGGCCCAACTTAGAAATGGTTAGATTTTGGTGGTGATCCAGATAACTGTCATTAGCGAACGATCGTTTTAACTCAATAACTGTCTAACAATGATACCAACATGATTCTGAGTGATAGGTGTGGGTTTTCAGGATCATAAATCATATTATGATGGTAACTTAATCATGGAACTGTTGCTTATAGATGTAACAGCAATATGTGAGCTACCTTGGCGCAGGTTTGCGCCTTGAGTGCTTTCTAGTTTACACTTAAACAGCCTGTTCTGAGCAGGGCTGAATTGTAGTGGTTTATAGGCATGGACAGTTTAAAATGTGAGTGGATTTTAATGCAAGAAATTTAGAGAACATGTTTTCAAGAGATATGGGACATTTGTTAACTTGTTGGAGGATTGAAATTTAGGACCTTTTAGTTACAAATAAAGTTTAGAATCAGTTTTATTTGCCAGGTTTGTTAGACATACAAGGAATTTGATGCTGGTTTACTTCACTCTCTAAGTGCAAAGCAGATACATGTACAACAGAACAGAAGCAGAAAATGAAAAGCAGGAATTAAACTTTTAAATAAAAATTAAAATGAAGCTAAGGAATAGAAATAGAATATGTACAAGATAATAAAACAAGAAACAAAGTGACAAACAAGACACAAAGTGCACAGGTGCATGTATGGTTGGAGGATGATATATGCTTAGGGACAGACTGGATTTCAAAGAATAACAACGGCTTAAATAACAAAGATGTGAATGTGTCAATATGGTGAAGGTCAACAGAGAACTGAGGTCCAACAACTATCCCAGTAATAATGTCAGACACAAAAGATGCAGTCTTAGCTAAATAAATTGGGGTCGAACTAGTATGCTGCATACCCACCCAGGGACTTGCTGTATTAGAATTTTGTTGCCCACATTCGGAGGGTAGTGGATGATGATTTAGGACCCTGAGTGCAAGTTTGTGGATTCCATAAATAACCTATTTCGCCTCTATTTTGGAGACTGTGTCGAGGTGAGAGGCTACCTGGAAGGAAACGGATGGAAGGAAAACACTGCCAGGGATGTTTTTAAAGCTCCGTAAACTGAGTTTATCAAATCTGCCCTGTTTACATAACCTTTATTTAAAGTTTGTTGCACTGGCTACCAACCATCCAAGCTGTGGTGAGGATCCTGATTTGACCCGTGAACAAACAAAAACACTGACATGATTGCAACACCATCATCTATGAAGAAGAAGAAATTTTAACCCTTTTGCCACTGCAGGAGGAAATGCTGCAGCTCTAAGTACATATATTTCAGTGTTTAGAAAGCCTACACATGCAACAGCTCTTTCCTAATTCTCACAAGCTTTTGAAATCCGCACACATGCTGAGTTTCCTCATAACTGCCACAGTTTACAGCTGCCCCAGTGTAAATGTGTGTATTTAGAGGAATATGATGAGAGGAAGTGAAAGTTGCCAACCGAGACAAATTTTAAGATGTCAGTAGAGGCCAGGGCCAAGCTACAGTCCATATTGGCACAATGTGGACAATACATCTGGAGACAAGATGCTACACGTCTAAATAGGGTCTAAGATGGTGAGGGGGCATTTGGCAACAGCTGAGAGACGGATAGCTAATGTGTGAGTCAGTTAACAAGTCCACTGTGGAGAGGATTGAAGGCCTGCAGAGCCATTTGTCAGTGTTAAGAGAGAGAGTTTAAAGTCCCTTTACAAATAATGGTTTATAAAGTTGTCACTAAATGCACAATGTAGCTATGTAGGGATAAAGTTGTAAACATAAAAAGGCTGAAGGAGGCTCAATGAACCTCTTGGGTTTCTTATGCATACCCTGCCTCCCTGCTACAACACTGTTAAAACCATTCCAACCAACCATTCATATCCCAAGTAATATATAATAAGTAAGAGCCAAAGTAATGTAACAAATTAGGAGAGAAAACAATTTAATAACCCAGCCATCTTCCGCTCTTTGTCCCCTCAAGCCCTGTGTTTTTCAGGCGGGCTAGAGCTTGAGTCTTTGGTTCCCAGAGATTGTTTGGACCGGACCAAATGTGTTAAGGTGTAAGCGACTTCATTTCTCCCACTTCTTGTTTTCATAGAAGACCTTTATTTTGAAGGAGCAATATGAGGTAAGGGGTTACAACTTAGACGCCACAAATACAAACACATGAGAGAGACAAGACTTCAAATTACAACAGGAACTGCAACTTTCGGAGCTCTGAACATGTGTTAGCATGTGTGCCATAATAATATAAATCAGCTCAAAACTGTCCGCCTTCCCTGACATTAACGTGATTCTGACTCTAGTGGCTCACACACGAAGAATACAGTGTTAATTTTGTTTACTTATTTTCGTCATAGTTTCGTCAATAACCTTTTTTCCTCTGATGAAAGCTAGACAGTAACTAATAAAAACAAGTGCACATGAACAAAAACTAAAACTAAATTAACTGATATTTTCTTCATCAAATCAAAACTAGACTAAAATGTTTGACAGAAACTTAATCCAATCAGACCTAATTTGGTCATGTCGAAAGTAGGGATAAGTTAGGAATATCTATTCACAGCTACTTTGGTTGGAAGTTGGATGAGTTAAGAGGGACATCCAATCACAGCTGCCTTAGCTTGGTGGTGGTGGGATAAGTTGGGGAGCGATCCAATCAGAGCTACTCTCTTTATGAATTGATATATTCATACCATTTCGCTCAAAAGTTCAATTTGTTTCTGTTCATTTTTACATTCAAACTTTACCAGCATTCAGTAAAGGGTTATTAGATGTTTCATTTTAGCCAAGTGTAAAACATGACTTCAGAAATTCAAGGAAACATAAAAAAGGCCTTACACTTTACATTTCATATTTTAGTCGACTGAATTTACAGTAGATTTGGTCGGCTAAAATGTTGTGAAATTTCATCAACTTAAACTAGACTAAAAACAATTAAGATGACTAAATTATGACTAAAACTAAAAGATATTTTAGGCAAGAGACAATAATTTAAATTTAAAAGTGCTGTGAAAGTAAACACTGTTCTGATATATATTTTTGTTCTCAGAGATCTTTTTCATGATAGAAATTTGACCTGATAGTTACAAACACAGCTCTTTGATATTTAAAAGACTGAAATTCACATTTTCATTTCTATACAAGGACTTTAAAGGCACTGGGTGTTAAACAAATATGTTGTGTTAGCGTTTTTCCACACACAGACAGAAACACACACACAACCATCGTTTTCCCTCACGGTCCCCATGGCATAATTTCCCCACAAGCAGCTGTGACTGTCTGACAGCAGGCTGTGAATGATCTCACCGGCATATTTGCATCTAGACCCAATAACCGAATAACCCTGGGAGAGGCCTCTGAGCGGCGCCGGCCAGCGGTGAGTGTGCGAGGGGTTTCGGGGGTCTGCTGTTAGCCTGCGCAGCCGTGACATTCACGCACCACCAGCGAAAAATAAGTGCCGTTTTAAAGCCATTTAGTGTCACGACTGGGACTGTCCACCTCAATTAACCTCGGCTTTCAGGGGCGACAGCAAATATGACGAGTCCTTCCCATCAGCTCTGAGAAAGCCCCTCTGTTTATGGAAATTAGCACCATAAAAATCAATGAGGGATGGTTCAAATGCGTTGAATATGCCTCTGTGCGCTTGCAGTCTTCAGGTTGTCAAGGTGAAAGTTATCGTGTGTTTAATCCAGCCTTTTATAAGCAGCTAAATGATCGCCATGCACGCTCTAGAGCCCACTTCTTTCCACTTTGACATCATTGAAACACTCATTGTTTCACCACCTTACAGCTGTAAGAGAGAAGTTGTGACATTTAATCTGAAGTCTCGTTGCCCTCACTCGGCGACACTCTGTTGTCATGGCAGCAAACCGGCCAATGGGCTTGAGTTAAATGGAGTTTCTTTGAGGTGGAGGTTTGATGGTGAAATCGGCAGCACTCTGTAATCTTCATGCAGTTGAACTGGGTGTTGAGTGTTCTTTAGAAATAGTGACTAAGACCCTGACAAAGCTCCCCCAAGGACCAGGTAATGGAATTTAATACAAGTCTTTATATGGCTGCGTTGAGCACTTGATTCTAATTGGTCAATTAAGGCATTCAGAGGTCTGCTATTTCTTTAAAGTAGAACTTTTAAAGATGCGCAGTACTGCTCAGCCGGATGCTGCTGAGCTGCATGGCTGTCTGGAATCATCTAAAGATGAAAGATGAAGATGGGGGAGGAAAAGTGGGGAAGGTTTGAGACATAAGAAGACATAAACTGCAGCTAAGAATACAACAATCTAAACACCAAACAGGAAGCAAACAATACAACAGTTAATGAAGACCTGTGAACAGATTGGAGCTGACTTTGAGTGTGAGTGGCTGTAAAACACTTTGATATGTAGGGATAAGAATTGATAAGATTGTGCTGATAGCAATGCCAGTATCCATTCATCCATCCATTATCTACACATCTGTCCCTTTTGGGGTCACGGTGGGACTGGAACCTATCCAGCTGACATTGGGCAGGAGGTGGGGTACACCCTGTACTGGTTGCCAGCCAATCACAGAGCCACATAGAGAGACTGACAACCATTAACACTCACACTCCCCTTAGGGCAATTTGGAGTCACCAGTCAACTTAATGAGCATTTTTTTGGTCTGTGGGAGGAAGCCAGAGTGCCCGGAGAGAACCCACACATGCACAGGAAGAACATGCAAACTCCAGATGGGTCGCTCAACATATTTCATTAGCCCTTTTGGAAAAGAGCCCATAGAAAGTGTTTGGGAAAGGGCGGAACCTTTGAGAAGCATATCTGGCAGGTGATTGGGTGATCATTCTGTCAATCACACTCATTACGGGCCAATCGGATAATGTGATGGGTGCTTGAACAGTACAAAGCATGAGCCACTTCATTGAACAAACTCTCACCACATGTCAGAAGTGAAGAAAAATATCTTTTCTATAGAAAAATGCTTTTACTGTGTTTGTCTAATAAAGAAATGTGATTCAGATCTGATAAAACTGCTGCTGAAGCTGTTAGCATCTATACTAATCTCTGTATGTGGAGACACTTTCTTAGGGCCAGATTAAATCTGTGTTATTTTTTCCTAAATTCTGTTTTTAGTGTTTTTCATATTTGGTGGTTTTCCGTTTTAATTTTTTTGTATTTCGGTTTTTATTTTACGCAAAATTAAGACACTGAATGATGTAATGAAATATAATCACTTACTCTACAGGTGGGCCTCACACATGTCTTTACAGGTCCAGTCAACATTATGTTGACAAAATCTGCAGAATACTTGATTGCCTGACACATTCTAATCGTTGGGAAACTGCTCTGCCCTGTGCTTTGGAGTTAACCAGGAGTTTCATAGCTTCTTTGCAAACTTAGGTGTCTCAGGCAGCCGCTTCGACATGTTGACACCGTTAATGAGGGGAAGAGGAGGGGGATAGGAAGTGAAGCGTGCATTGTCCCCATCATTAGTGACCCACTCAGAGCTTTTACCCAAGAGAAAAGTTCCTTTTTAGTCAGAAAAAAAGCATTTAAGTAAAATGTCGGCCATTTCCGTGATATTCCGCGTTTATGTTGAATTCCGTGTTTAATATCCAGTTCTGTGATTCCGTCTTCTCGCTCATAGTTCCCACCTCTTCCTGCTCTAGAAGACTCTGATTGGGCTGTGCCACTTTGGGCTGCTCACAATCGTTGTAGATTAGAGCTTGGCAAGATGGATCTGACTGATTCCAAACATTAAATCAGGTGGATCCAGCTGCTGCGCAAGGTTACACCGTATTTGGATCACCCAAATCTAACCACTTATCTGTGTGCTGTGACCAACGTTCCCTGAAGTTTTCTTCTAAGAACTCAGGCTAAAGTTGGATGCTGATATACAGAATGAGGGCTGAGATGACTGTTTGAAGTTTTGGTAAAGCTGCAGTGATTGGACAAAGTTGCAAGGCCAGAATTCACAAGATTTGGCAGAATCAACTGCAACATTAAATTTAATGTTCACTAGTGGAAAACGTCATTGTCCTGTTCTGCTCTAACAACCACCTCCCTCCATGTTATCCAGTACTTGGAGACATCTGGAGGACTGACTTTGTTCTCCTGCCAATTCTCAGATTTACCACATGAGATGTTGGAATTTCTCCCGCACTTAACCTCGTTGAAGTAATTAGCACCTTGACGTCACATGGGGAGCAGGCGACAGTCATTCCAGTCACATAAACCGAGGTGTGATTGAACTGATGTAAGCGGCAGACAGTAGTCAAACTGCTGTCCCACTTCGGCTCTGTTCAGTGATGGTTGATTCAACCTGATGTCCTGTTGATGGCTTCCTTCACGCCTCTCCAAAGCTTTGTTCAAACCACCTAGTGTGTCTTTCCAGAGTGGCTGCTTGGTTGTCTTTTAAAGAGTGAATGAGAGGATTGGACTAAAAGAACAAGAATTTTTATTTTTTTTCACCTCACAAGATGCTACATTTTAGGTATCTTTCTGTAGTTTGGACCTATTTTGAGCTTGTGGGAAAGTTGACCAAACTGTGATCACAAACTTTGAAAGCTGTGAGGGAGATAACAAGATGCTCATCAAGTGTTTGAGTGCTTCAAAGAAGGGAAGTCCTGGCTGATAAAAAGTGTCTGAACCACTTCCCCAAACATAATTCAGATGTAAGAAATAAGGAGACCAGGCCTGAGGGTCTTTGAAAGCTTCCAAAACCTAGTACTAACAATTCAGTTTGGGGGTTGGGTCAGATAGAAGTTGGGTTGTTGACATCCCGTAGTTGTCATATGTCCACCACATCAGCAACAGAGGACAAAAAGTTAATTGTGTAGCTGGCTCTTGGTTTATTGGTCATTGTTGCAGTGAAGAGATGATTTATTTCAGTGATGCAGCAGTGCTATCTCACTCACTGTACGGCACATACAAACACAAAAATGCTTTGCGAGCTCAGACTTGTTCGGTGGTTTTCACACCCACCTCTCGGTTACTTTGTTCCAATTCAGTTGAAAAAGCATATTTCCATTGGATTGTTCCATGTTCACATGGCAATATTCTGAAATGGTCCAAATCCCACAAGAAGGCAGGGCTAGCTTTATGTTATTACCTCATAGCCAGTGTTGCTATGACTAAGAGTCAGTCTGCATCATGGGAAGGAAGTTATCAGCTGCGGTTCAATTGAGGTTAAATGTCTTGTGATTCACAGAAGAACATACAGTGTTTACCGATGTTCGACACAGCCAGCGCACGAAGGGGAGGGGCTTTTAACACCTGATGGTGTCAACAGCAGACTGCAGAAAACACCGGATAGCATGGTAACTCGTTACACTGTTACACTTGTAGAAGTTTTTGCAGAAAAACTGTCAGTGATGCCAAAAAAGTAGAGAGAAGCTTTAAAAAGGATAAATTCTCTTTAATGAGCTGGACTAAGGGCCTGTTTACATGCGCGCAACCTTCATCTGAAAGAGTACCGCGCATGCACCGCGTGTCTTTGTTTTTCCCTGAAAACGCTGATTCCTGTTTACTCGGAGACAGATACCAAAATGTTTTCAAAACTTTTCACTCTGGACCCTGGTTTTAAAAGTTTGCGGATTGCGCAAATGCAATGAAAACTCTCTGTTTTTGGTCTTTTTCGTTGTCGTGTAAACGTGCTTCAGTCGATGCTGAATCCTGTGATGTTTTGCTGTAGAATGGCGAGTAACATTAACTAGGGATGCACGATATTATCACTATGATATTTGTGTCGGCAGAAAATTGCTTCAAAGCTAAATATTGGTAACCTTGCACGGCAGCCTGGTTCAATTCTGTAATTAGGCAGGTCAAACAAACAAAAACAAGTTTATTTAAGATGGTAGCACATCGTGGATCTGCAGCATTTTAGTGCCTTTATATGTGGATCTGTAAACCCATTTTTCAGTAAATACAGACTAAAATAAATGACCAAATCATAAAACACAGACACACAAAACAGAAAGCAAAACCTACTCTAAATAAATCCCATTTTAGCCCCATATTTTTCTTCTATTTCCAAAACATCCCCACCATTTACCGTCAGGATTTATTTTTCCACTCTATATCAGGAGCTCTTAAAGTTTCTCTGAGGTGGACAAACTTGCTAACCTCTTGTACCGTCTTCCCACCTCGGTCAAACACTTTAATACCACCTAGATGCCATTCTTAACAGGCGTCTGAGCTCTTGGCAGACTCTGCCGTTATTGAGGTCACTTTCAGGCTTTTCTCCCCAGTAGCAGCTGAGCTTCTGTTCGTTTAACACAACACGCCACATCGTTTTTACCAGCTGGCTGAGCTGCGGGCCCACACGTCCCTTTAACACCAGGTCGCGTTGAGCCATTTTTAGCCAAACCCTTAAAAGTAGGTTACACTTACATGACAAATTGATGCGGTGCTGGAGCAGTCCTCTGCCCTAACTGTGTCTGTCTGGGCACCAGTGTTTGTGTGTCTGTGGGTTAGTTCTGTGGACACATGCAGACTCTGTGTACAGTAGGTTATTGAGCTCAGCTTTATGTGGTTTGCTGTTGGGGCCCATTCATAGTTTACAGCTCTGTTTCAGCCTGTGGGTCACCTTCACGGGTCTGTTCTTTGTGTGCATGTGTTTGTGTTACTTGTAAGGGTGTGTTTGTTAAACTGGTTTGAACCTGTGAGTGTGCACGACTGCAGCAGTGGCACTTTACAACTGTACTAATGCATTCAGAGCCGGACAGTATGGTGGAAAGATTATTTGGCCATTCCTTTAGGCCAATTCCATTATCATTACAGATCCTGATATTAACTTTAGAGAGATCAACAAATTAAATACATGGTAGTTCTTCAAACAGCACACATATATTAGTATGACCTTGAAAAACAATCATAAATGACCTGCTGCTGTGGACCTGCTCGACTCCATGTGCTCTATCCTACATCAACCATCAACAGAAATGACATCATTTAACATAAATTCATACTTTTAGACCAGTTAAACCATTTTAATGGCTGCTATATAAATCAACATCAGCTCTCCAGATTACATTCATAATGTTATTATTAGATTGATCTTTCTATCCATGACTAATGTATTGATTATTCATCCATAGTAACTATCTTTTCAACCATGTAGACATGTGTGTGTATATATATATATATATATATATATATATATATATATATATATTTATTTATTTATTTATTTATTTTTTATTATTATTTTTTTGTATGTATGCATATCTGTGTATCTATAAAATGTGTCAGGCTTTAGTCTAAGTTTCTTTAGACAACACTGGTGCAATACAAATAAAGACAGATGGATATATTGATATGTTCTAGATGAGTACATGACATCCTTCTGGTAATATTAGATTTATATTTCAATACACTATATTTTGATTTAAAATCTTAATACCATAAGTGGTTCTAAAAATAAGTGTTAGTTGTGACATCTTTTAATTAACAACACCAACATAAACTTAATCAATGTAAACAATATTCTCTTACGTAATATAATTCTAAGTGTATTATCATGTTAAAATTCAGTTTGTTGCCCAATCTTAATATCAAATAAAGGTCTTTAAAAATTCCTGTAAATATATATATATTATATTCACGCTGCTGTTTATGGGATATTTCCTTGTGTTGAAACCACAGGATGTCCCTGCGTATTTGCTTCGTCATTGTTTTATCGCCATTACAACAACGACTGAAAGGCGACACTGAACTCTTCCTCACCTTCCTCATTTCCATTATGTGACAGGAAATTATAAAAACGGTGCTACAATAACATGAAAGAACAAAAAGTCTGATGGGAGTCTGAGGTATGTGGGGTTAGGAAAATTTACTTCTTTCATTATCCGTCACAGCAGAGGGCTTTTGGTCTGACACTTGTTAAATCTCAGAACACCTTCATACTGTAAACACACAGACTCAGTACCTGGCGGTGGAAATGTGGCTCATTATGTAACGATAATCCCTGACTGTTTTTAAAGCCTCTGGAATTTAGGCTCCAAATATTAAAACATTCATGGGTTATATCAAAGTGTGGAGTCATTTTGGACAAGCAGAACAAAAACTCAGAGTTAAAACACGGTTCATAGCTATAAGGAAAGACAGTTTGTTTAACATGTAGCCACTTACATACAGTATGTATTCAAACAGCTGCCATTTTGTCACGTCATTTTCAATGTTTATTTAATTTAATAATGAAAGACAGCACTTCAATATGAACAAGCAAAAAACAAAAGTAAATTAAAGAAGCGGAAAGAAGAATAATCTTATATGATCTGCCCCTTTTTTTACAAAACACAATTGAACAATGTAGATAATAACACATGTAGGTAACTGTAAATATGTCTATATAGGGCTCTAAATCTGTGTTTTTTTTCCCAAATTCCATTTTAGTTTTTCCCATATTCCGTTTTTTTTCGGTTTTAGTTTTTTGAGAATTTGGTTTTTAGTATTTGACACAAATTTAACCCTGAGACAAAGTATAAAGTAATGAAATATAGACACTCACTCTTCAGGTGGTCCTCACACTGATCCAGTCAACGGTATGTTGACAAAATTTGCAAAACATTTGATCTCCTGACACATAATAACTGTTGGGAAACTGCTCTGCCCTATACTTTGGAGTTAGCCCGGTGTTTCGTAGCTTCTTTGCCAACTTAGGCCCCGTTTACAAAACAATGTTGTCACTAGAAGTGGAAATGTTTTTCCTTTGAGTTTTCAAAAGTGCTCAGTTTTATGTGAAAACGATGTGCGTTCACAAAGATCTGCGCGAACGACTGAAATTGCTGTAGCGTACATGCCAGGCCAGTAGTTGGCGATGTGGGTTCGTAGTGAATCAGCGGTGTTACAACATGCTTGCACCTTCTGGCGAAAACAAACTTTTCATAAACAACAATGGCGAGCGGATGCACAAATATGAAGGAGTTTTTTTATCTAGACAACAAATCTGTCTGGATATTTTTGTTTGAAAACAAACTGAGCGCAGTAAGCAGCACACATGTTGCTCGGTAGACGGCGATGCTGTAAAGCTTTCACGTAAAATGTCATCCATTTCCGTAATATTCTGCATTTATATTGAATTCCGCTTTTAATGTCCAATTTCATGATTCTGTCTGTGATTCGCAGCTGCGTGAAGCTGTTCTCTCACACGCAACCCTGAAATTTCCTTGAAAATATGACGGTAACCTGCCCAGAAAATTCACTGACCAGCTTGTTCACACTTGCACCTCGCAGCAAAAAGTTTCCTGTCTGTTGATTGTTAGACAGTTGCTAAAAGTTGAATGTTATGGACTTTGCTTCATGCAGTGGAAAACTTTTATAACCTCTGAGAGACCCCCAAAAACAGCTAATATTCTGCATATTGTACTTGAGCTTTAGTTTCCTCCTTTACTGTGTCATTGTTCTGCTGTCACTTATTCTGCTTTAATCATTACCCACTGTGCACACGTTCAGGGATTTATAGCTGAATGACCCTACAGACGGACCTCAGAGTATTTAAAGGTTAAAGGATACACACAGCGCAGCTAACTTCCTGCTATTTGTGTTAACATTGATCCCAGCTGCGATAGGAGCGCCATGGAGGGGACACCTCCTCCTCTTAAGTGATTGTTGGGGAGGGTAACTCTATCTTAACTGAACGGGACGGCCCCTCCTCGGCTGCAGAGCTCAGATAGGCCTGGCTTACACCAGCGGGCAGGAAAGAGGCTGACTGCTGACTGTCTGGCTATGTCTGTTTTAAGTGAAGCCCGAGGGAGCGCACGTCGAGCACAGAGCGTGAGCCTCTGTGCATGTGGGAAGAAGAGAGACTGCAGTGGCTTCTCTGCCGCTTTTAATAGAGCTTCAGTCTCAACATGCTATATGGTGCATCGCTGGTGAATATTTAATACCCACGGCGCTCTGGAGTCATGATTGATGAAACAAATATCTTGGCACGGCTCACATTGGAACTCATTCAGCAGCATGACTATAACATGCTATAAAACAACACAAAGATACCGTGTTAGCCTGTTTTATTAGGACTCTTAATGCATAATTAATCTGTTAAATATTTGTTACATTAGTCATCATGCTGGCACTAAAGACTGCTTTAAAAAATCAACCTCTTTTTGCATAATTTCAAACATTTTCACCTCATGAACTCTGTTTATTTACTGTATTCAAAAGGCTGCCGTTCGTCAGTGTCATCTTACCTAAAGGGAATGAATTCCAACATTTTAATTTTGATAAAAATGCATTTATAAAACCCAATGTCAGTACCTTTTCAATGCCAAAGAAACAAAAAATGCCCTTCTCTGCTTTCCAAAGCTGATTAATTGAGTCATATTTAGGTCTAACTTTTATGATCTGCTGGTCCACAGCACATCGAGCCTCATTAACCTTCTCCCTCATTCTGGCACTTAATGCATGAAAAAAGTAGGATCTGCACTTCTTCTGAGGTCAGTGCTTCATATATGCTTGAATTATGAATGTTTCCTAGAAGTCAGTATTGATGAGCAGGTGGCACGACAGCACCATGTATGACATTAATGTTGTCAGATGTGCCGCTGTAGAAAGTTGCGCTGAAACTTGAGTTAATAGACCTTTGTGACACTTATTACCACAACTGAAGGCCTCACTATGGAAGTGCCGCTGCAACTGCTGATAGAAATTGACCAAGTTTGAGTAAGATGGGAATCACCATCAAAAAAGCACGTTTTCTTTAGCTTATGTTTGCTGTATATTTAGGAAAACTTTGTTTTTAGCTAAGTAACCTGCCTGCTCTGCCATATTTTAAATGCTTCTCTTGGGTTGCCAAAATTAAAAGTTCTCGTCAGGATTGTGTTTCAAAGGGTTTGTCCTATTCTAGAGGCTGCAGCTGATGGAGTTTATGTTTGTCAGTTAAATACGTCACAAAAGTGTTGAAGAATGGCAGAAACTCAGCTCCTTTTTGGGAGCTTATACGTCCAATTTAAATTTAATAAACAAAAGCTCTTCAAACTTAAATGCAAATATACAAGATGCAGTAAAAAAAAAAAAAGGAACTTTTTTTAAATCTGCCAATACAGATATCAAACTGATGATAATTCTCCATCCATCCATTTTCTATACCGCTTATCCCTTTTGGGGTTGGGGATGGCTTGAGCCTATCCCAGCTGACACTGGGCGAGAGGTGGGGTACACCCTAAACCAGTCACCAGCCGATCACAGGGCCACATAGAAAGACAGACAACCACTCATGCTCACACTCATACCTAAGGGCGATTTGGAGTCACCAGTCAACCTAATGAACAAGACAAATCTACATTTAGGCTTCTTTGGATGGCATTTGCATAATGACTGGAGCAATATTTCAACATATTGCGTGCAGATTTGTAGACGTTAACCTGTTGTGAGGACCGGTGGCTAGCAGTGCTAGCAATGCTAACATAGCCTTACTTTGTGTTAGCTTTTCTGTTGTGATATTTGGCCAAATCCAAGCTACAATTCTCTCCCTTTTGGTTCGCTTGCCTTGTTGGTCCTTGTTTAGTTCAGGTGGCTTTTACACCCATGCTGAACTGAACTTTGGTTTTGAAACTCTGTTTCGAAGCGAACAGAGGCCCCCATTTTTTGGCGGACCAGAGTTCAGTTCTTTGGTCCATGCCAGAGTTCGTTGGAGCTTTCACACCAGCCCAAACAAACCGAACTTTCCACGAAAGCGAACCAGAGTTGGTTTAGTCCGGATCAAACGTGGTAGGTGTGAAAGCACCCTAGGATACATCACTGGGAACGCCCCCTTAGACTGGAATTTTTTACTTGGGGAGTTTGATGATTGACAAGTACCGTGATTTTACCTGTTTGTATGTGGAACAGGTTTATCTGGGATTTGACGTGATTCCCACTTTCCACGACCAAGATAAATTGGATGCACCTTATAAAATATTATGCAGCAGGCTAGAGTATTAGCTGAAAATACTAAAATTTGCTAACAAGCTTGTGTAACTGTAGGATTGTTGTGTTAAAATTGGTGCCTGCTGTAAAGGGTATACGCCAGCATTTTTTTTGTTTGCTTTTTCGAAATACATACAATGATTTTTTTTCGAAAATTACATAAAGTGCTAATCTTAGTCTAAAAATAGATAACGTAACATAACGCAGTAAAAAAACGACAAGCACACACACCGTTTAGAGTTGCTGAAGAGTTTATCTGATGTTTTTAGGCAGAGGCAGGCTAACACTACCCACTGACTCACAGTGTTTGAGCTAAGCTAATTAGCAGTGGGTGAGCTCTGTCCGTCTCTTCCTTGTTACTGCGCACACAGTCGAAAGAATGGTGTCTATCTGCTTGTAATGGACTCGGGAGTGAGGCAAGACACGAAAACTAAAAGAGGATGCAGGCAGTAGCATGCTAGGTTTATCCAAGGAAACTTCAAGACCAGTTCGGGTTTAGTCCCCTCTCACAGGAAGCACCCTCCCTCCTCCCTCGTAACATGATGTGCCATGAAACAGACTGAACTTTACATGCTTATTTTCTCATTTAAGCATTAAGTTGGCGCTGTTAACAGGCTTTGTTCATGTTTGTTTGCGTGTTTGGGAACACTGAGTGCCTCTGTTCCTATCCCGTTTCTGATGTCTGGTTATTTTTAGCCTTGTGATCTCTGCGGAGCCTTTGGCTGAGTTCAACCGCTTGTTTTTCTCTTCCTACCTGTGCGAGTGTACGTCTGCCTGCCTCTTTCTGTCGGTGTCACTCTCTTCCTCTGACACAAACCTTCAGACACCCACCCTCTCCTCCCCTCTCTCTCTCTCCTTCTCCCCCCCTCAAGGCGTTTGCGCAGAGATACACTCTCAGAAAACGAACACGCAGAGACTTCAATCCTATTCACTTGACAAGATTTGCTGAATCCCCCATGAAAACACCCCCAGTCGAAGTCTGTGTGTCCCGCACTCTGTCTCTTCCTCTTTTCTGTGTGTGACTAAGAGAAACAGGGAGTGAAGAAGAGGAGCGTTTGCTCTTATTTAAGAGCTCAAGGGGAGAATTAAATCTATGGAAGCAGAGCTGCTCTATTAATAGACAAACTTCTGGTGACACTTTGTCTTAGAGTCTCTGCCTCCTGCCCCCTCTCTTTCTTCCACATCATCTCATCCCATCTTCTCCTGAATTGATACAGCTGCTCTCTTCTTTTTTTTTTCTTTTTCAATTTAAAATCTATCCATCTCACTGCTCGGGATCATCCTTTTTTTGGGGTGGAAAAGGGCGCCTAAGGTTGTTCCAAGCTTCAGGCAGAGAGTTTGATGGTGGGACATTCTTTATTTGCTGTTTCACCCCCAAAATTGTGTTGAAATTTCAGGAAAACCTCCCCTGAAATCTTCACAAGTTACTGTACAAACAAGCATCTAATTACCTCCACCAAGGAGATTATGTTTTTGCCGGCTAATGTTTTGTTTTAGGGCTGAACAATTTAGGAAAAGATCTAATTGTGTTTTTCTGGCAGATATTGCGACTTCAGTTTGATTCACAATATTCTTCAAATCAAGCTTCAACGAAATATTCACTAGGTTTACAGTATAGACAATAGTAAGGAAATCATTGATCAAAAGCACATAACACATTATTCATCATCTAATATTGATGATAAATAATCTGTTTTCATTATTTAAGGGATACTCCAACTTCTACTCCTAAACAGAGGCTTTGTATTGTTGACCTGCTTACCAGCACTTCCGTGAATGCAAATTGACTGCAAATTTTCCTGGGTCAGTCAGGAGCGCTGCAAAAAATTGTAGCTTTGGCGATCACATGATTGCATTGTCTGAAATTGCGATTTTGATCCGAAAATGATAAATCTTTCAGCCGTAATTTGTTTGTTGGTTTGTTGTCAAGATAACACAAAGTCAACAGGACAGATTTTGCCGAAATTTTCAGGGGATGTTGCTAATGGTCCAGCTTAAAAATGATTTGATTTGTTGGTGATCAAGATAACAACCATTCACAAATGATCGTTTTTGCTCAATAACAATCTAACTAATAATGATATCAACATGTTCTAAGTGCTAGGTGTGAGTTTTCAGGGTCAAGGAATCTTATTATGATGCTAACTTTATCATGAAACTGCTGCTTATAGATGTAACAGCAATATGTGAGCTACTTTGGCAGACGTTTGCGCTCTCCGACTGCTTTCTAGTTGCTAATTTCACTATCCCTGTCGAGGGTCAGGACGGGGGGTTCAAACAAGTCATGGTAAAGAACAGGAGGTGGCAAACAAAAGAGCAATTAAGCTTTTAGTGTTATGCTGTAATAAAAGCATTTCCCCTCAAGTTAATGCTGCATGTAGGTAAACACATTGACAACATTAATAAGATATAATAGGAGGACATAATGGTGAAAGGACAACCCAGTGTGCAGTCTGAGGCTATGTCCACATGTAGGCGGGTATTTTCAAAAACAAGGTGCAACATTGTTTAATGTTTCTCTCGGTTTGGTTTAGTTCAGGCAAACCAGAGCCTGTCATATACTTTGCAGCCAAGCCTCCTGCCTGTATCTACGGTATTTCTTCCTGCCATCCGAGCCGGAAATACACAATACTATCAAATTGAGCCAACGATGCATAATGGGAGTCAATGGGACCAAATTGGCCACAGGAGTGAAGAGTGGAGGCATATATGCAAATCTCCTATTATATAAACCTTGCCATTGAAGGGAAAGCAAAATTTAAGAATAATAATAAAAGATATCCTTGCCAAGTTGTATAGAATTAACTCTTAAACTGACCAGTATATTAAGTTAAAAAAATCAAAATAATCAGAATTAACAAGTTTGGTCCCGAAAGTGCCTCAAGGGTTAACCTGACAACAGCTAACACAAACCTAGAAAACAAATCTCTTTTACCAGACGCTGTGATCCCTTAATGAGCAGTGTTGAACAAATTGTGCTCGATTTTGACTGTTCTCCGGGTGTTTTCTTACCTCCGGCTTGCAAACTAGTCAGAATTTAAATTTCCATTAATTCGACAGGGAAATTACTCTTGAAACATCCCAATTTCCTTCACATTAAAATGCCAAGACTTGATTCAAAAGCGGCAAAGTCTCTTTCTATTTTCTCCCTCACAAACAGAAACTGTGCTGCTTTTTAGCTTTTTATGTGTTTGTTTTTTGGCTGAATATTCAATTAAGCAGTTAATTTATGAGCCATTTTTCGGATTTTGTCATCTGCAAACTGACAGATAAACAGGATATAATGGTTATTTGAGTACAGCTCATAAATGCTTCCCGCAGACCATAAAACAAGCATTACTTAGTCAATCAGATAATTCTTTAAGGCTCAGCATTCAGCGTGAAAATAGATGTATCATCAGACTTCAGCGTGAGAATGAAATGATTTGTTTGCGACTCATAAATGCTACCTGTTGTGAAGTAACTGCTGTGCTGCTGTTCCAAGGCGGTCCATCAAATCACTGTTATCTCCCTCTGAAGCCTCCCGACAGCATCAACATAAATACAGATCAAACCTCCTTTGTGTTGTTGGATATATTGATAGCAAAGTGAGCGATCATCAGGAGAAAGGACGTGATGGAACGGGAGGAAAACATGCTTTTAAAGCTTTGTTTACTCCATCAAGAGCACAGATAAGACATTTATATTCACTTTTAAAGTGTTTTCAGGAAGACGTGTTTGAAAAGTCAGCTCCGTGTGATTACAAAGCCATAAAAGAAAGAGAAGAGGAGTTTCTCATATTCAGCAGGCTTATAATTCTACACTCTTCTCTCGTGTATCAGGAGGATTTTGGAGGAGAAGAAAAGGAGGAGGGAGGGCCGGACAGGGAATCCTCTTTTCAGGCAAACCCTCTCCTTGGTCCCTAACACGGAGACAGACAGAAGAGAGACAGAGATTATGAGTACGAGCCAGACGAGGTGCTGATACTGCCGAGTGTTAATCTTGAACAGATTGGACCTGCACTGCTCCTGAAACCTTCATCCATGCTGCGTCTGTTAGCCTTTACGTCACCTGCTTCGCACCGGGGCAGACTTTGAATGAAGGTCGGATAGTTTTGCAGCAGTGCTCATGTTCTTTCATAGGGTAGGGCAATGTGGACCAAAAGTTACATCTCACAATAGTTAAGCTGAAGACTGGTGCACACAGTAGTTTTCTATCAGCTGGTCTTCCTAATATCAGAATTAACTTCAGTAGACTTTAAAAAATCAATTGATAATGATTACTGTGTTATCAAGGCAACAAAAACAGAAATCCCAGACACACAATGATAGTAGTTTTTCATTTTATCAGTCAAAAATTGCCACTGTACAGGTAAATGGGTCAGGGCCACAGAATATTATTTTAAGACTGATCAAACGTGTTAATCTGGAGAAAAAGAAAACAAAAGTCTGACTTTGTTCTAAATTCAAAGAAAAAAAAGTTAGAATTTTGATTTAAGTCGAAGAATTTTGAGATTAAAGTAAAAAAACCTGACTTAAATCTTCTGTAATGTAAAAATTCCAGGATTAAAGCTAAAATTCGAAACAAACAAAATGTCAGGATTCTTTCTTTGATGTATTATTTTTAATTTGGCTTTGATTACCCTTAATTTTAGAATCTTATAGAAAATTGGAATTTTGACTTTAGTCTAAGGATTCTTTGAAAAACTTCTCATTAATCTCTGAAATCAGAATTTAATTAAGAAATAAAAACAGGAAAAATATTTGAATTCTGTCTTAATCCAACAATTTTGATTTTAGACTTTTTTAATTAATTTGTTTTCGTACCTAATGAGTTTTGACTTTAATCTTCAAAATTCTCTTTTGCCACAAATTCCAAGAGTCTGATTTTTTTTTTATTATTTTAATCCACTTAGATTTCAGAGTTCTGAGAATAAAGGCAGATTTTTTTTTTTTTTAAGAAAGAGGAAAATTTCTAAGAATTATCCAGTGTAATCCTAAACATCTGAGCTTAAAGTCTGAATTCAGATTTAAATCTTTAATGTTAGAATTCTGGAACAAAACTAAAGAATTCTGTCTTTTATCTAAGAAAAGAAACCAATCAGCACATCATTGAAACCCCCAAACACTTATAAAGCTTTAACATTTGTTGGAGTCAAAAAGCAACTCAATGATTTTTATTAATATTTATTCCTATGTAGAGAGAATGAATTGTGTTGGCATTGTGAGGAGAGGGACAAATGGTCACCACTACTCATTGCCACTTTAACCCAATTTTCCAAAATGTTGTGATTTTTTGTCTACACTCTTTAGTAATTAAAAACAACAATTACTAAATATTGGACTCGTACTAGCTGTGTCATCTGAAGCCGGTTGGACTGCATTTCAAGAAGGACAAAAGTTCAGTGATCACAAGACAGCCTTTTGTCCTCTCAGTGTCTTCTACCACAGACCTTTGTCACCATGCTGTCTCTGTTTCTCTGAGCATGAGGGCGTAAAGCCTTTGAGATTATTGCAGATAGATTATCAACTCAGACGTCTCTGGTGGAATTTAAACTATGTGAGCTTGACCTTCCTCTGGTGGTCTCTGAGGGGGCTGAACTGAGGAGGGATTGAACGCTGAGCTGACAGAGAGGATCTGATACCAGACGAAGGTTTTAAAACACAGTAAGATAGGATAGAGGAGCTGACCGTAGGACTTTTATTTGGGGTCAAACCACCTCCCTGCAGGGGGCTGATTGAGTCAAATAGATCAAGTCTTGGTGCTGAGTCTAAATGTGAGGTCTCCTTACATGAGCTAAGGGGTTTTTATCTACCAGATGAACAAGCTGGTGAAGACCAAGAGACACATTGGGTAACATTGGCATCATTAAAAACACTCTAGTAACATCCAAAAACACCTTGTTAGTACCAGTTGGTACCCCTTTTACTTTGGTTCAGTTCTTGGTGGCATAGATTCAACAAGGTGCTGGAAACATTCCCCAAGAAGAAGATATACTTTATTGATCCCTCATGGGGAAATTCAATTCTTTGCACTCTGTTGTTGAAACATGCTACAAACACATGCGCTGAAACGCACATGTACATGTACAAACAGGTCCTAGGATCATGCATTAATGGAGAGATGTCAGAGTGATGGTTTGCTGCTCCTGAGAAGCACTACCCAGCAGTTTTGGGGTGAAGTGCCTTGCTCAAGGGCACTTCAGCAGTGCCCAGGAAGTCACCTACCAAACCAACCTCCAAACATGGTTCATTTGGGACTTGAACAAGCCACCCTTCGGCCCCCAACCCAAGTCCTTCTGGACTGAGCTACTACCATCCCACTTTATATTGACGTGGTAGATTGAGATCTGGTGACTGGAGGCCCTTAAGTACAGTGCAGTCATCGTCAGGCTGAAGAAGCCAGTTTGAGATGATTTGAGCTTTGGGACAAGGCACCTTGTCCTGTTGGATGTAGCCATCAGAGGATGGTACTCTGTGGTCATAAAGGGATGGACATGGCCAGCAGCAGTACTCAGGGAGGATGTGGTTTTTGAACATTGCTGAATTGGCACTAAAGTTTTGTTCTGACAGTGTTTTGATTTGGTCGATACGGCTTGGAGTGGTAACTTGTGTTTCCACTGGCAGCAGCACCTTCACCTGGGCCAGGGGAGTAAGCTGGAGGACGAGGGTCACACTAGCTACATTTTCCCTCTCCTATAGTAACAAGGAAGGTGTGCGCCTCTGAAGAACTCCAATGGAGACCAATCATAATACCACAGTGTTTTTTTCTCCACCCTTTGGGGTCAGCTTGGTATACTCGGCACAACAATGAAGGGGTTCCCAAAAAAGTGGGACTGCGTGTATCAGTCATTTGGTTACCTTTTCGTATGTTTGACAGTGGAACACCTATAATCTAAGAATTCTGGAAAGAAAGGAAGAATTCTCTTACTCCACAAATTTCAAGAGTCTGATTTTCTTATTGTAATCCACTTAAATTTCAGAGTTCTGAGAATAAAGCCAGATTTTTAAGAAAAAAAGCAAGAACACTGAGATTAATCTATTGTAATCCCAAACATCGGAGCTCAAAGTCAGAATTCAGATGTAGATCTTCTTTAATGTAAGAATTGTTAGTCAAAAATGAAGAATTCTGTCTTTGATATCAACGTTCTGAAATATAAGATTGAATTCTGACCTTGGTTTAATTTGACCTCAGAATTCTTCGGTAAAAATCTACTTGGAAATTGGAATTCTGTCTTATATTCCAAGAGAAAAAAGATTTGTATTCTAACTATAATCTTAGGAGTTTCATTAAGAATCTATAATTTGAAAGAACAAAACAAACTCTGAGGTTAATACCCAGATTCTGAGATAAAAATTTTTTATTTTTTTTTTACTTGTGTACCCTACTGAGTCAGACTGAGGGGGCAACGCATCTTAGTGGAAACGCATCTTAAAGGGATATTTCAGTATTTTTGAAGTGAGGTTGTTTGAGTTCCATAGGGCCACTAAGTACGTTGATACGTGATGTGAGTCAGTTAGTTCCACATAAACTTTATTTTTCCGAAAAGTTAATGCACTGAAAAAAATTTCTAGGTAGTGTACTCTTAAACTGTGGTATTATTTTTTGATGGGAGTTCTTGTAGGCGGAGAAAATACCCTTTGTATTTGGAACAATACTTTCCTGTTTGTGGCTGGTTCTGCGTCACAAACTTTTACAAATTGTGGCTTACTGAGAGAGAGGAGAGAACTTTCTACTGCATCTAATGTACTTAGTGGCCATATGGAGCTCATACAACCCCACTTCAAAAAGACTGAACTGTCCCTTTGAGAGGTTCAGGGTGTGAAATTATCCCTCACATCACCACCACCAGCCTGAACCGTTGATGCAAGGCAGGATAGATCCATGCTTTCATGATGTTAACACCAAATTCTGACTATGCATTTTTAATGCTGCAGCAGAAATCAAGACTCGGCAGTGAACTGTATAAATTGTAGCCTCAGTTTCCTGTTCTTGGTAGACAGGAGTGGCACCTGGTGTGGTTTCCTGCTGCTGCAGCCCATCTGCTTCAAGATTGGGTTTTCTGCAAACCTTGGTTGTAACAAGCGGTTATTAGAGTTACTGTTGTCCTACTATTATGTCAAACCACTTTGGCCAATATTGTATAAGATGATCTCATCCAGTGGATTTTCTCGCTTTTTCATCCCATACTGTCAAAACCCTGGATATGGCTGACTTCCCTTATTGAACCACTGGCTGTTCTCCTATGACCTCTGGCATCAGCAAAGCCTTTTTGACCATTCTCCTTAAACCCTTGGGATGGTTCTGTCTGATAGTTCTAGTAGATCAGCTGTGACTGAAATACTCAGACCAAATTGTCTGAAATCAAAAACCATGCCACATTTAGAGTAATGTAAATCACCTTTCTTCGCCATTCTGATGCTTGGTTTGAGCTTCACCATGTCTACATGCTTGGATGCATCAAGTTTCTGCCATGTGGTTGATAGAAAGGCTGTTTGCATTAACAAGCAGTCGAACCTGCTGAGTATATCCTAATATATGACCTTGTTCAACAGTACTAAAGGTGAGTTTTCCGATATCCTTGGTCAATAACGTCGCCTATAGCACAGCTGTTATGATTTACATTTGAACCTCCTCTGTAGTATCAGCCTTTGTGAACTGGATTCTCAAGCCATTTTTAGCTCCTTTTTTGTGTCACGTTATAGCGTAGCAGTGGATCCCTCGTGGCTAAAATGGATTAACTAAAGTAGAGGGGGAGCAAAGGGAGAGAGGGAGGAGGTTTAAAGTGTTAATCAGAGGAGAAAATGAGGACAGGGACATGAAATCTGTGAATAAATGTTTTATTGGAAACACTTGAAACTGGATAAAAACAGAAAATTAAATGTTTTTAAACACTGTTGATGCCAAAAGCAGGCGAAGAAACAGCGAGTCGGGAATGAGGAGGTGAAGTAAGGCGATGAAAATATGGCTATGTGTGTGTATTGCCTGGAAGTGGGTGGCTACGGGGGGCTTTGAGGTGGATGAAGAGATGAAGGGAAAGCACAGATAGATGGTAACCAGCTGGGCCAGATGTGATCTCTGTCTCCTCCTTCTTCCCTCCTTCCTGCGCTTGATCTGACCACCTGCCTTCCTTCACAAACACAAACACACGGTTCAGAAGCTCACTGGCAAAACTGATAAAATAAGCACAACTTTTTGCAGAGAATTTTGGAAACTTCCTCCCAAATTGTTGCATCAAAGCCCCCCGCCTTGGTCCCTCGGTGCCAGGAACCTTCGGGTCGATTGTGGTCTAATTGAAGGCCACAGAGGTCAACAGATGACTGATAACAATGGAGCTTAGATCAGCGAGGAACAGAGATGCTCAGTGTTAAGAATGAGATCACATCTACTCAACATTCAGACAATTTAGAGACCAGGAAAAGTAAAAGTTAAAGTGATGAGAGGGCGGCAGGAGGCTGGTAGAAAAATAAAGATCCAAATGAATACAGACAGCTGCAGACACATTTCAATTCAGAATACTTTATTTGTCCTTCAAGGGGCATTTCAAGGCAAACTGGTCTGCAGACTGAATTATAAGCAGACAATTCAGAAAAGCATGTCTGAAAACACAACATGACGAAGTCTGAGACAGCGTGAATACACACAGATTAGCTTGGAAATCATATTCAAAGCTATAAAGCATTTTTACATGAAAAATCAATGTCTTCTACAAAATGATGACATGCTTTTGGTTGAGTAGTAGCAACTACAGAAACCCCTGTTAAAGGAAGTCTTAACCATACCATCTTTTAATTGAACCAACTTGCAAGCATGTTGTGTTGATTTGGAAAGCAGCCGGATCGATGGCTTTGTATGTGGGATATAGAGATGACAAGGATGAGAGGAAATTGGACTCAGCTTTCATCCAGGTAAAAGTCAGAAAGCTCCTCAACAGACGTAAGTCAGGCATTGCAGTTTGTAGCCCCCCAATTTCGTGTCACTTTACAAAAGCAGTATGACAGATGGTTCTCTTAGTGGGATATGGAGAATGCAAGGATGACAAGGACAGAGACTCAACTTTCTCCCAGGGAAAAAAAATGAGAAAACTTCCGAACAATACATGATGACCTTTCCTGTAACAGTGACACAGCTTTAAAGTCCAGATCTGGCCCTTCTTTTTCAACCCTTGCACTTGTAAGCATGTCATGTTACGTTGGTAAGCAGCTGGAAACGTTATTTTTGTTTGATTATTTCTCCCCTTTAATAAATACTGATTGGTGTTGTAATTTATATTGTTGAAAAGTCTGCTTAGTCACTTTTACAAGGAGGTACAGTTTGTAAGGATCATGCCTTCATGGAATGAGCAACACAGCTAAGCATTTGGGTAGTGCTCCCCCCCACAAAAAAATATGCATAATCCCCTGCAATTGGAACCTGTGCTCCGGTGCACTTGTAAACATGTCATGTTACTTTGGTAAGCAGCAGGACAGTTGGCTGTGTTTGTGGGGAATAGATATGGCAAGGTAGAGGAGGACAGGGACTCAGCTTTCACCCAGGTAAAATGAGACACAGCTTCATAAGGCTGTCACTTTTCCTAAAAATCAAACTCGAACGGTTTCCGAACATACACCCAAATAACTGAAGATATTCGATTATTTTGCGCACCCCCCACCCCCCCGTAGTAAGGGACAGAGACTCTCTTATCAGCCCCTTCGGTGAAGACCCTGCCGAAAAAAACGCAATCACACGGGGTTGAACTCTTGACGAAGCGCCGCTGCACTCAGCTGTTTAACTGGAATGAAAGCCGACGGTTGAGCCCGCAAATTTGATGCGAAGGATGAGTGACTAAGGTGCTTTGCACATAACCGACACACAGCCCAGTCTTTGATTTTAAAGTTGCCATCAACAGTGTAGAACCCAAAATACTACCATACAGCGCTCCTCAGATGATTCGGTGCTGTTAATGTCCGCTCGAAGTGGCAACTCGTTGTTTTCTGAGGTCAAGAGAGCAGCGGATGTGGCTGAGGGTCAAGCTGCGCTGAGAGAGCCCTCTGTTGGATGAAACGGTCCACTGCTCCAGGCGCCCTGATGTGCCACAAAACTCAATATTTTACATGTGAATATTTATTTACTATTCGGTTACGGATATTTATCCCCATATTCGAACAGTTAGTCGAATATCAAATATAAGGTGACAGCCCTACAGCTTCAAGCTACTCTTGCGTAAGTCAGGTGCCTGTTTTGCCACCACCAGGCTTGCAATGATACACTTTCCCTTCAGTTTGGTACCTACAAAGCCAAACCTGAGTGCCATACTGCTTTGGGGTAAATTAGTAGTGTGTATCAGACCAGTCTACTTCTCATACTGTTTCCCACAATGCAAAGTGCGAACAGGTCAGGGGTCAGTAAAACCAGATTGCCACGGCATTTTTCCAAGGCTAATCGTAAGTCTTGGAAAAATGTGATTAGCCTTGGAAAAATCCAGCATACTGCAGAGTAATAGCCGTTTGGCAGTCTCACTACAGACTACTCCCCAGTACAGTATATTTTCTGCATTTGTTAGTGTTATGTGGTACAGGCAGAGATGTGCCTCTGCAGCTGTGGCAGCACTCATTAATCAACTCTTGGATTTGTCTGAACAAACAGGATGGTGTTCAACCTTTGTAGATTTACATATATCTATTCAGGGAGTCAAGGCCTCTATTCGGAGCCTTGGGAACATATTTGTACTCTGGGTAGTCTTTGACATTGAAGATTATTCTCTTTACAATCTGTTGCTTAGCTATCGTGTATATGCCAGTGTCAATTAGCCGCAATCTTCAAGCAGCTGTTGTGCAGGTAATTGCCTTCAGGCCGTCGACGTGTCAGTCAGAGCCTCTTGGATCGGACTATTTCTTCTGTATCTGGTCAGAATAATTGCTGGAGGCTCTGCTTCAAGAAAGGAAACAAACAACCTTAGACCTGTCTCTGCAGCAGACCATGATCAGGAGGGATGATAAAAACCGAGGCGAGAAAGCTCGTCGAGCAGTGTGTGAATCCCTGCAAATTGTCCGTATGAAGAGGCTGTCATGTCTCTCACGTCACATTATCCTTTGACTATCTCTGTCTCCTTTCCCCCCCGTCTCTCTATTTTTATCTGGGTTGTGCTCGACTTTCATCTCCTCCCTCATTTCTCCCTCGTTCACCCTCTTTACCTCTCTGTCTCTGCCTCTCTTTACCCTCCTTTTTTTTATCTGTGCAATATGTTTGCCTCGCCCGCCTCACGCCTAGCCTTCCCCCCTTGCTTCTGTCTCTTCTCTCCTCTCTTGGTCTGGGATCAGTGGCATCTAATGCTTTCCACTCTGCCTGATTAAGTCAGTGCATGTACCCTCTTTACATTATCACCCTCACACACACATACACACTCATGCAGAGGCGTCCCCACAGACCTCATCAGTCCTTCTCTTAGTTCTCTCTCTCTCTCTCTCTCTCTCTCACACCACTCCAGACCTGATGAAAAAACATGAGCTGTGTGGAAAAGAAGCAGAGATGGACGAACAGAGGGAGATAGAGATACATTCAGTGAAAGAGTAGCCTCTGAAAACAAGGGGATTTGTGGATTAGAAGAAAAAGAACAAGAGCTGTTGACGTCAGTGTGTTGTTCATGATTTGATCAAGGTCCATGATTTGACCATTAAATGTCCAAATCATATCAATTGAGTACAATATGTTTGTTTAGACATGCAAAGTAAAGCTACTGTACCTTGGCAGCAGCTAAATGCTACTCACCTTAGAATCTTTTTGCTCTCACAGGAATTAAGGACACTGCCATTCCTTCAAATAGCACCGTGTCTGAACTGAACATGAGGTTCTGATGTCACATTGCATCGTGCAGCATCGCACGTGTGCAAAGTCCAAATGGAGTTGAGGCAGGTTGATAGCAAGTAGTGGAAATGCTCAAATGCACTGTTCACTGTATTAGGTACACCATCCCAACTGCCCGTAATCAATCAATTAATCTTTATTTGCATAGCGCCAATTCATAACAAGTGTTATCTCAAGACACTTTACAATAGAGCAGGCTGAAGACAAGCTCTTCATTTTACATACACACATATGCATAGATACAATTATGTAATGCAAGTAGCTGATCACATAATCACATGGCAACTCAAAACAGCCTGCTGAAATTCACTCTGGTGGTCCTCACTGAGCACCTCTAGCATGTCTTGGAATGGGGTATTCACATCATGGATGTGCAGCCAACAATGCTGTCATTATTACCTCCGCCAAGGAGGTTATGTTTTTGCCGGCATTTATCTGTCCGTCAGTCTGTTTGTCTGTTTGTTTGTTTGTGTTCAAAATAACTTGAAAAGTTCTGAACGGAATTGGATGAAATTTTCAGGAATTGTTGGAAATGGGATATGGAAGAACTGATTAAATTTTGGGACTGATCCGGATCACCTTGGCGGAGGTCTGTGCTCTCTGAGTGCTTTTCTAGTATTATAAAGATTTGTCGATGGGCTTTTTCCTGCCTTTACTGGTTAGACCAAGTGGATAACACCAAAAACTGTAATGAGAAAATGAGTCATGCGAAACAGGACACAGGCTATTAATCCTTCCTCTAAACCACTATTTTATAACCAAATGACATGACACCAAATAAACAATCAATCAATCAATCTATTTGTTTTGCGCCAAATCATAAAAGAAGTACTCAGGATACTTTACAAAGAGTAGGTCAATGTCATGCTCTTCTTATTACCTCCGCCAAGGAGGTTATGTTTTTGCCGGCGTTTATCTGTTTGTCTGTCTGTCTGTTTGTTTGTTTGTGTTGAAAGTAACTTGAAAAGTTCTGAACGAATTTGGATGAAATTTTCAGGAATTGTCGGAAATGGGATATAGAAGAACTGATTAAATTTTGGGGGTGATCCGGATCACCGTCTGGATCCAGGAATTTTTTAAAGGATTCTTTAATATTGCCAGATAGAACCATTTTCACCAAAGTGGACTGAAGCTGCTAGGAAAGGTCTGCGCTCTCTGAGTGCTTTTCTAGTATTATAAGTAATTCTATCAATTCCAATAATTCAGTTGATTGATTTATCGTTATTGTAGCTGGACAGACATGGGTAGACATGATGCTTCTGCTTGAGCCAATGGTAGAGCAGAGACAGTAGACTAAATGCAGAGTTGCTGACAAAATGGCACTGAATAGCACTGAACTGACCAATTATCACAAAGCAGAATGGGCAGCCAATTAGAGCAGATGGGGCTGATGTGAGGAAGGGGTCCTTAAAGTGACAGTCACCCAGACAGAGAGAGAGTACAGGTGGATCAGGGGTACTCAGTATGTGAAAATTAGAAGGCTTTTTGAACATTAAGTCAGTATGGGCCTTGCTCTTGTACCAGAGAGGAACATACTAAAAAGGGACTCAAACTTAGCTGTCAGTCACAAATTGCTGTTACATCACTTACATTTACCTCCCACTGTGGATGGCAGTTTAATGGTGCGCTCCATTTACCTCGGACGCTGCGACTGGTAATTAAGTCACATCCTGCTTTAATTTGTTCATGTTACAAGCTCGTAACCTTGAAGTACCTGGAGATCGATTGACTTCCCAGTAGAAATTCCACTACAGGTGCAGCCTTCTGTGAACACAACAATTTGCATGAACCAGTGTTAATTTTGTTGAGTGATTTTTTTTTCGTCATAGTTTTCATCGACAACTTTTTTACCCCTGATGAAAACTCGACAGTAACTCATAAAAACAAGTGCCCATGAAAAACTAGAACTGAATTAACTGACATTTTCATCAACAAATAAAAACTAGACGAAAATGTTTGACAGAGACTTAATCCAATCAGACCTAATTTGGTCATGTAGAAAGTAGTTAGGAATATATCCAATCACAGCTACTTTGGTTGTGTGGAAAGGTTGGATGAGTTAAGAGGGACATCCAATCACAACTGCCTTAGCTTCATGGTGGTGGGATAAGTTGGGGAGCGATCCAATCTATGAACTGATATATTCATTGCATTTCACTCAAAAGTTCAATTTGTTTCTGTTCATTTATACATTTAAACTTTACTAGCGTTCAATAAAGGGTTATTAGTTGTTTCATTTATGACTTCAGAAATTCAAGGAAACATAAAAAATTCCTTACCCTTTACACTTCATATTTTAATCGACTAAATTTACAGTAGATTTCATCGACTAAAATGTTGTAAAATTTCATCAGCTTAAAGTAGACTAAAATTAAAACAACTTAGATGATTAAATTATGCTATAATATTAAATTATGACTGAAACTAAAAGATATTTTAGGCAAAAGACTATAACTCAATCTAAATTAAAAAGTGCTGCATATACACCATTGAAAAATATCATTCTTGACAGAAACGGTACAGGTGATGGTGTCAATACTGGGTTTCAACCCTGCACTTATGCGTATATGATATCTTCTATCTATCTATCACTTATGATATCAGTATTGGCTGATGTTGAACTTTTTGTCGATATTTACAGCTGATTTATCGGACATATCAGCAAATCACCTTATCGTCACGGCATGGGTACATTTAAATATCAAGAGTTTAATTTTTTAAGAGTCAAGTGTTGTTTTTCATGTTTTCCATCTGTTCTTCACACAAAGAGACTCACACTGATAGGAACAAGTCCATTTTCATACAAAAAGCTTATGCTCTTGACCAAAAATATCAGTATTAGTATTGGCGATAATGAGTTTAGAAATATCTACATATCGGACATCGGCAGAAATCCAATATCTCTTGTTTAAATGTAATTCTGAGAAGGCAAAATTTGGGTTTTGGCAAGTAATTTAAATGAAAAAGCTGTTAGGAGGTGATGTTTGTGTGTTTTTCTAGCACTTTCATATGAGAATACAAGCACTGCCTCAAGCAAGACTATGGTTTAAATGAAAACAAATATCCCCATCCCTATCAATAACTTAATAAACCCAATACTTTCCCTTCCCATTGGGGATATCTGACTTGCACTCAAGTGTTGCACACATTTTACCGCCTACATGCAAGTATCACTTCAATTTCAAGCTTTATCTGAAGCCTTTTTAAAGTGCTGTCTAAATTCAATTGCCATAATCACATATATTTATTGTTTCTTATCATTTCTACCATGCAGAGATCCAGCACAGGTGGAAAGAAATGACTCACAAGGGGACTAAAGTAGCTACATGAGTCTAACACCATGCTATTAAAAAGCCTCAGTCAACATGCTGATGCATTCATAAAAGCTGGAACATTTCCCAACAGGCATGAAACACTGTGATTTATCTTCCTGCCACTCAAAGTGCTGAAAACTGCGATTCAGGAGCACTCAGTTAGTGGCTAAACACGGCTGTGCTCTGCTGTCGCTCACACCGCTAAATGGATGTGTTGTGCTGTATTGCACCCTGTGTATGACATTACTCTGCACTCATTCGTATCGACTGAGCAGCCTCGTATGTTTGCTTGTGTGTGTTGTTAAGGGGAGGGTGCCATGTAAAGGTGTGTGTGCGGGAGATAATAATACATTAAGTGTGAAGGAAAGACGGCTCATACGTGCAAACGCGCCTGATTATGATGATGAAGTCTCCCCACGGGACCCTCCCCGCTACACTTCTCCTCTAAGTCTAATGAGAAGCTGTTTCCGTAGTTACCAGGTGTGAGAGCCGACAGCCCATAATGTCCTGTGGTGAGGAACAAAGGACGAGGAGAGGAGGTGAAGGAGGATGCAGGAGAAATGAAACAAACAGAAAAATAAAATGTGGTTTGAATGATCGATGTGAGTGTGTGTTTGTATTGATGTTTGTGCTTCAGAGGACTGAGTGTGAGGAGTCGGGGTGAGTGTGTGTGCGTGCGACCTGTTGTGAATGAAGACACTGAATCTTTATAATAAGCTTTGGGAGCTGAATCAGTTCAGATCAATCTCTGCTAAAGTGGGGAGAGCAGAGAGGCCGAGCTGTTACGATCTGCTCAGATCACATCGAGAACTTTATAATGAATTTGACTTGAAACAGATGAAAGAAGTTTTTATGTTTTCATTGTTTTATTTTTGTTGGAGGTCCAGGCTTTATTCATTAACTTATAGTGATTTTAATGTGATTTTTTTTCAAGAAGCAAATGCGTGAATAAATTCAACCTTTCCAGCAGAAACCTTTTAGACCAGGGGTGGGCAACTTTGACTACCAAGAGGGCCACATCAATGTTTTTTCAGTGCCTGAGGGCCGCACCGTTACACACTGTCGGGCACTCTCACTGAGGAAAAATATATAAATGAACAAAAAAATAGCAAATATTAAGCTTCCAAAAAGGATTATACAAACATTAGTATACTTTGACTCAAATGCAATTAAAAATTCACAAAGCCAATTTCAGCTTCTTTTTGATTCAATAAAAGAATGAATGTTTACCAGTTTGAAAGCACAAATGTATGACATTTAAAAATATTTTTTGCTAACAATAAATATTATATTTTAGTGCATCATAAAAGATATTTAGAGATATAATCATAGCAAAGTGAGTTCTTTCATGACTTGTAAAAACAAAGCACGAACCAGCAATCTAAGGTTAGTAGAAAAATTTTATCACCTCCTAATTTGTGCATTATGTAGTACTGGTTATTCATGATGAATCATATTTAGCAGCTGTTGTGTTTTCTTCATATTTCGAATTTGTAGTCTTTTTTGGAAATGATTGGTGGGCCGCACTGAGTGAGGTGAAGGGTCACATGTGGCCCACGGGCCGCAAGTCGCCCACCCCTGTTTTAGACTATGATGACTCTTCTTACATCAGCTCGTACTTGAAGGTACAGTGCTGGGTCAAGAATACTGTCACATAGCTAAGCCCAATGCTTAAAGCTAACTTGACGGGTTATTAACGGACTAAAGCCACGTTCACACTGAACTTGGGTGGGCGACGTCATCTCAGTCGCCAAGTAGCGACTTGTCCATAAGTAGCTCATTTGGTCACTGTCGCCATGATGTCAGTTTCACCGTGATCATGTCATATAACAGGATGTATCAGCTGACATTTTTCCAGCTGTACTCACCGACCAACCCCAAAGCACTGCAGCTGATGGCCCTGCAGCAGCATCGTCTGTCTTCAAGTAGGGAGTTCTCTGCAGTACCGTCTAGGTGGAACTAATGTCCTCACTAATTAATGTTCCCACACGGACATGGATTGTCACTCTGTGAACCAGAATAAAAACAGTCTGTCACGGGTGTCGTCACACACCCACACAACGCTGATTGGTTGAAAAGTTCAAATGTTTCAACTTTGGCGACAGAGCGATGTGACCTGGTCACGTGTACAAAGTGACCTGGTAGCGTGACCAAGTCCCCTTCAGTGTGAATGCGTCTTTAGTGACTGACGCGCTGGCCTTGTACACCTCTACTGTGATCTGAAGTAAATGACGTCCGACTTTGTGAATTGTAGAATTATCGTCTTTTATTTGCTCACCCAGTTGAGTCCAAAACAGTGTGCATTAAAGCAAACGATTCACAATTTAACAAAAAACAAACACACGAAACCTTTTTACAAGCAGGATGATCATGAGATTTTATGACCTTTAACTTTGATCCATGACCTCCAAAATCACATGATTTCATCCTTGAGTCAGAGTTAACATTTTTGCAAAGTTTGTCAAAAATCCATGAAGTTTTTCGTAAAATATTGGGTTAAAAAATAAAGGATGACCAGGAGGAACCCTGACCTTGACTTTTGACCAGTGACCTCCAGAAGGTAATCAATTCAACCTTGAGTCAGTGTTGACATTTTAGTCAAGTTTGAAGAAAATCCCTCAAAATTTTCTATAGATATTTTGCTCTCAAACACGGCACATTTAAAACTTTAAGCCTGAAAGCTTAATTCCTTTGGCCTTAGCTATTACAGCAGGTGGACTTCTGCAACAACATCAATCAATCAAACTTTATTTGTACAGCACTTTTTAGAAAATTGAATACAATGAAAATATAACACCCTACCTGCCCTCCACATCCAACACACACTCTCACTTACACACACACAAAGATATTAAGAGGAGATTCTAACAGAAAACAGAGTTAGAGGATAAAGAAACACTTTCCTGTATTAAAAATACAGAAATACAGGAGCTAAGACATAAATAACAATAAATAAATAAAAATCATGTTCAGAAATGAGATTAAATACTAAAGGGATAAATGAATAAAATAAAAATTAATATAATAATATGGTAAACTGATAGTAACACCAAATACGTAAAAAAAATCTGCTTAAGTAGGATAATGACAAGAAAATAGATTAACAGAGAATAACATTCTGAAACAGTAAATCTGAACTGAAATGGAGAAACAAACCAAGATTAAGATAATTATAATAGATAAATAAATAAGATGATGTAATAATAATAATAAATATAATCAGCTGAAAGACAGACTGAAAAGATAGGTCTTGAGTTTGCTTTTAAAAATATGAGGTGCTGCCCTCAGGTCTTCAGGTAGACTCTTCCACTCCTGAATCATTTTCTCCTTAAAACTAAGCCCCAATTACTCAGATAAAGCCCTGCACCATTCGGCCATCTGAGGACAGCCAATCCATCCTGTTACAGAACACAAAGTAAGAGATTTACGCTTGTTTACTCCAACATCACAACATAACAATATCTCAGTAAGCCGTGCTTATCTGGAGTTTCTCAGGCTTCTTTTAAAGGCCTGAAGGTCCAATTTTTCCTGCTGGTTCAGGGAGTGAATGACACCTGAACTTCAGCCGGAGAAAACCGAAGAGAGCGAGCTGCAGCAAGAAGAGGTTATATAAAAAAAAAAAAGTTTCTTGCTAGGAATCTGTCCTTCACACTTTATTTCAATCCAGCTGAAGTGTGTGTTTGTCCGTCCTTGGTGCTTCTGCGTTTCTCCGCCTCGGCATGGGGAAAGCAATTTGCCGTTGTTGTCGATCAGGGTTATCAACCTTTTAAAAGCTTTTCTCCTTTTTTGGCTCTTGTGTAACTCTTTGTGTCTTTTTTCCTACCTTCTTTCAGATCTGATTCACTGCACCAATGAGATGAACGTGAACATTCCCCAGCTGGCCGACACGCTGTTCGAGCGCACGGCCAACTCCAGCTGGGTGGTGGTCTTCAAAGCTCTGATCACCACCCACCACCTCATGATGTACGGCAACGAGGTAGGAGGCTAAACACACAGACGAAAATCACATATTTACACTCTGAGAGCAAGCCTGAGGGCTGTCGGTGAAGGCTGCGTCAATAAGTCATATTATTACTCAGGTCCACACGCCCACACGTTCATTAACACAGATATACAGAAGGTGGCACGGGAAAGAATATCATGATGTACAGAATATCACGACAACCAAATAAATACAAAAATGAGAACTGAATAAGTTTCTTCCACGCATCAAAATAAAAATGGAGTCTGCTTTGACAAGAGAAACCCAATTCTACCCTCAGCTCTGTTGTTAGCAAATCAATATGTCGGTCAAAAGACATTTTCTTCTGGAAAGAAAATGTCTTTATATGTTTTAACAAATGTACCACCTCATTTTTCAAGATCATTCATCCAAATCCATTCATAAACTTGCAACTTAGACCTTGAAAAAGCACGTCTTGTTTGCATAAAGTCTAAGTATTATTGTTCACAGACCTCTCTGAGGTTTTATTTTAGATTTACCCTTGGGCCTGGTACACACAAGAAGATTTTTAATTAATTTTCTAAGTCTCTCCTTGGACTGGTTCCATCCTACCTATGTTCTCTTCTGCAGAAATCAATGCCTCATGCGCTTGTGCAGTTTATCACTTAAATGTGCCTTGAGTCCGAACTGAACTGGGGGAACTGGCTTTTTGTTATGCTGCCCCCACAGCCTGGAACACTATAAAAACAGAACTGGAAATGTCAGAACTTTGTTTCATTTTACTCACTAGGCAGCGAAAATCTTATGAGCAATGCCTGTGTTTTTAAATCTTTACTGTCCCTAAAACTGTTGAATATGTTGAATCCTTTGCCATATTTATTGTTTTTTATCTATTGCCTTAAACTTTTTTCTTGATATTGTTTTTATTCTAACACGTGCTGTTGACCTCTTGGCCAGGTCGCCCTTGTATAGAGAGCCTGATCTCAGTGGAAAATTACCTGGTTAAATAAAGGTTAAGTAAAAAATAAATAAAATCGTAGCTAATTTTGAAACAACGAGAGTCCACACATGAAGACAGACCATGTCAGATTTATCAGTTTTGTTCCTGTAGTGTGTGGAGAGAGAGAGCACACCATTAACCAACTTTAAAAGTGGTCACACGCGACTTCAGTGTAAACATATATAGTGGACAACGTCGGGCGGCTAAATGCTGCTAGCAGTTAGCTTCCTATAACATCAGGTTACGCTGCTTAGATGTTTTGCTTTTTAAACAAGGCAACGAGTTTGACCTCCATTTTGACGTTCGTCTAACTGTATGCTTCGTCTTTACTCTTGTCGCCGTGGTTACGTTTGCTTGCTGCTTCAGCTGAACTAGCTCCCTGGTTGGCTTTGCTCTGGTCCACATGCCAAACACGGAGGACATACTCGGCTGTCCTCGGTGCTCCACTCACATCAGGACTTTTGGTCGCAAATATTAAACATGTTGAATATGTACGATTTCAAGTCGGGATATAATGACTCTTAAAACCCCTCAAACCACAGGATAATCAGGTGTGATAATTTTTAGGACCTCCAGGTAATCAAGCCTGTGCTGAGTTTGATCAGAAGCAGAGATCTGAGCCGAAACTCGGGCTGATTATCTTGTTGTGTGTACCCACACTGGCCTCTACCCTTACAAGCATGTATTTCTCCAAATTTTATGAATCTTTTGATGATATTGTGGTCTGCAGATGGTGAGAACCCTAAATTCCTTTTAATTTAGGCATGTTGTCTAAAATTGTTGGAGTTACTTGCAGTCAGTTACCCTGTGGAGAACCCCAGACAAGCATTTAATGTGAATAACAGAGCTTTCAGAAGTGCCTCTTCTACATCCATTCATGTTATTATCACCTATAAGCTGTTAACTTACTTACCTGTGGAATGTTCCAGGTGTCTTTGAGCATTCAACAACTGTCAGTCTTTTCTTGCCCCTGTCCCAACTTCTTTGAAGCATGTTTTAGGCATTTTTTCAATATTACAAATAAAAAACAAAAAAGTTTATCAGTTTGAAAATGAAATGTCATCACTGTCTGTTATTTTCAAGTGCATATTGGTTGAAAAGTACATTTCAAACCACTATATCCAGATTTTTAACATATTTTGCATAGTCCTAACTCTTTTGGAACCTGGCTGTATATATTTCTAGCTTTAAAATAGTTGCGTGTTCAAGGTGTTCATGGCCTTGAGTAAATCTAAGGGAAGGACAGCAGGGTACTCCATAGGGTCAAAGGCATTCATAAACTCACTGAAGACCTCGATGTCTTCATGACGTCACAGTTTGGATCATTTGCTCGTGTTCATATCAGCACTGGGATCAACAGTGGGGGGCGAGAACATACACTTCGGACTCACAGAGTGAATAATCGAAATAGCTTCAAACTGCAGAGAAATTAATTAGCTCGGGCTGGAAGCAAGATGGGGGACAAGGATAGCAGCAAATGAATAATCAAATAAATTAACTTCTCCAGGAAAAAAAAAAAGCTTTGAAAGAGTATCACCCTTCCTCCTCTGTGGATCCAAAGACTTACAAACACAAGTTTAAATTCAACCAGTCCCTGCCCTGTTTGGGAGACCTCTGGATTGTATTAATTGTGATTTTAACCAGACGTTGTTCTGGTTTTCACCCTCAAACCCTCACGCATCAGCGAAATGTCTGCATTTATATTCAGCTGTGTGCTGCAGCTTTGAAATGGAGAGGAGAGATTAAGTCAGATGGAGTTAGAGTTTCATTTATTCAAGTTTTATTAATTTCTAATTAGATTGAAATAGAGTGTGCCCTGCTCTTCTAGTAAAGTGTTGAAGAACTCCATGTGTTTAAAGTTTAACTGATAAAACAGTGAATTTTTACAAGGAACATTATTAGATTTTGTCATTTTGACCTTTTTGTACTACTTCATTGTTCTACAGTGTATCTATCATGCATCAGTAAAACTGTGATGTGATAAATGTCCTAGCATGATTTCATCTCTCAGAGTGTAAAATTATTACGAAACACTTGATTATTTGGTGAAAATTGTGTGACTTCAACCCAGAACAGAACAGGGAGAGCATGGTAGGCTCTTAGTTCTTGTTGCATTAAATAAGACAAAGAAACTTTGTATGTGGTTAGCCCATTTAGCAGTAATACAGAGCAGCATTGCTTCTGATCAGTATAAAAATAGCTTTAAATGAGGAACTGTGTTTCACTGAGTAAATAGAACGCAGACATAAGAGAGATATAATATATTCTTTAAAATGTCCTGGTGTGTTTGACCGTCTACATCATGTCTTGGACATCCACTAAGCAATGATTTGATTTAAGTTGAATAAAAAAATGCAAAATTTAGTCTCTTTAGAGGATCAGATTTCGCTCCATTTCTCTCCACTTTGGAAACACCCTAGTCAGAGGGGCGGGGAGGATACAGGAGGCTATGATAATGAGCTCTGCTCTCAAAATAAATATTCAGAATGAAGCCATTTGTTGAACTAGGCTGCTAATTAGAAGATGTTAACTACCTCCACCAAGGAGGTTATGTTTTTGTCAGCATTTGTTTTGTTTGTTTTGTTTGTTTGTGTGTTTGTTAGCAAGATCACACAAAAACTTCTGGACCGATTTTGCTGAAATTTTCAGGAGATGTTGGTAACGGCCCAACTTTAAATTGGTGGTGAAATGCATATTTGTCTGAATGCAAAAAATTCCCCAAATTTCAAAAAAATCCTATAAGTTAAAATTGGTTGGAATTTAAAAAAATCATATCTCTGCAATTTTTTAGAAGATTCACTTCCAATTTCACAGGATAATATAGAGTCCATGTTTCTGTCCTCAAAATAAATTTCATCTGGATCTGATCCAGAATAACGTCACAAAAAAACGTTGAACTTTAGAATGGTAAATCCCATGACAACACTCAATAATTCATATAAAATCAAAATATTAAGTCATGTTCCCAAAACTTGTTGTGCTCAAACAGGATAACAACCTCCATGTATGTGCTGAGTTTGGTCCAGATTCTGGTACTGTTCTGGATCTGGTGATCCAGAATTGTATCTCTTTCAGGGGATGTCAGAACTGAGCTGCTTGGCGGAATCTACGCTCTCTGAGTGCTTTTCTAGTTTCAGCTGTGAACGTCAATTCCCCGCACACAATCATGTAACATCTGGGTTTCCTGCATCAAGACTCAAGTGGACACTTGTGGAACTGCAGCTTTTGGCCATTTGGTAGATCACCTGTTCCTTTTTAATTCGGTAAAGACTAAGCAGATTGCAGTCTCTGTTAACACACCAGTGTATGTTTAGTGCACCTTAATTTCTTAAATCTACTCAACTCCTTGACTGCTCTAAAGGATACAGTACAAACTGGTTTTACGTGTTTGGATGTAGTAGTTCATGAATGACTGATTGGTGCGAAAATACTGTATATCTGACAAGCAAATATCAGTGAAAGATCATTGCAAACATTTTTATCCACAGGGCTTTAACTTTAAAAAAAGACCAAAAAAAACATATTGGAGGAAGCTGCATTGCTTGTGTCCAAATATAAATGGCGATAAACATTTTGTCCTAGAAAGAGTCTTGGATTGAAGGCCTGATAAACTGAACCTTCTCCTACACAAACACACGCACAGCAATCAAACAACATCCGAATCCAGCCACACCCTTCACCACATTCCTCTGTGACTGATTTAAAAAGAGAAACGTTACTTCCTTGTTTAGTCGAGATCACTTCTGCAGACATTATGCAACACTTCCTCCTGCTCGTTCCTCTTTGACGACATTAATCTAAACTTCCTCAGAGAAGAGGAGGACTTGAGCGTGAGATCATGGTGCCTCATCGTACAGAAGAAATTCCCAAACTCACTGACTCCAGAAACAGCAGCGTGGTTGATACCGCTGCAGCAGGAATGTATTTTTAGGTGAGGACAATTAGTCGAAATGAGAGGTTATGTTGGTGGTGTAGGTGCCTGCTCAGAGATGAGCTGGCTCTTTGGGTAATAAGGCTCTTACATAAGCAGAGACCGCACATGCAGTTCAAAGGGACATCAGGTCATCAGATGACAGGGCGCTAAATGTTTTCTCAAGCTGCAGAAAAATCCCACAACATTTTTTTGATGGAGCCAAACATGCTAAGTAGGTCAGCGCAGAGAGCATGAAGTGGTTCAGAGGTATTCCCAAGATGTGGGCTGATTAATGTCTGGGTTTTTGATGTTTGGAGTGACTTAATAATGACTGGGGTGTTACATTTATACATGATTTCTGCTTGAGGGCTGTGCCAACTCTATTTACGGTGTTAGATAACGAAAAACGTGCTAGATTTGATGTGTTTGCTATTTTCTGTCTGGATCTTCTCAGAGAACAAGAAAAAACAGCACAGAGGCAAATAAATGAGAAACTTGCGGGGTTTTTTTTAGCACAATTACTAAACCAGGGATTGGAATCAAGCAGTGTCAGTTTTGTTGACTAATTATTTCGTCGTAGTTTTCGTTAACAACCTTTTTTCCCCTGACAAAAACTAGACAGTAACTCATAAAAACAAGTGCACATGGACAAGAACTAAAACTAAATTAACTGACATTTTCATCAACAGATAAAAACTAGACAAATGTTTGACAGAGGCTTGAGTATGTCATGCAGAAAGTAGGAACAAGTTATGAATATATCCAATCACAGCTACTTTGTGGGATAAGTTGTGGAGCGATCCAATCAGAGCTGCTCTCTTTATGAATTAATGTATTCATGTAGAGCAGGTTCACTGTTTGTTGTCAGTTCTGGTATTGTAACTGAGATGTTCTGCCAGGTAGCCTAAATAAGGTGACTGCATTTCACAAAAGTTAAATTTGTTGCTGTTAAACATTCAAACTTAACTAGCTTTCAGTAAAGGGTTATCAGATGTTTCATTTTATCCAACATGACTTCAGAAATTCAAGGAAACATAAAAAAATGCCTTACCCTTTACACTTCATATTTTATTTGACTAAATTTACTGTAGATTTTGTTGACTAAAATGTTGTGAAATTTCATCAACTAAAACTAGACTAAAATTAAAACAATTTAGATGACTAAATTATGACTAAAACTAAGATATTGTAGGCAAAAGACTACAACTAAAAATAAATTAAAAATTGCTGTCAGAATTAACACTGGAATCAAGGGGATACCTCACAATATGATACGATACGCAATACATGGTCCACTATAACGATATAATCATGACGCAGCGATTCTGTAATAACTGATATATTATAAAAAGAATAATGTAACAATATGTCACAACAATATATCCCAGCATATCGCTTCAATTATGCAGAAGCTGAAGTGTATCCATACTTTGGATCGCTGATGTCGCTTCTTTGGCGGATAATTTCCATTCACGTTACACTCATTCAAGTGTGGAGCATCCTCTTGAGGAGCCATCAAGGGGAGATAAACCAACAGGGACATGCAGTATGTTTAGAGTGTCATATTTTATGTATTAACATATCAATTTTTGGTACAAGTGTATCGATAATCATATTGTGGGATGGAGGACGATGATAATCGCCACCCCATACTAAACATTGTCTGATAATGAACTAGTTAAACCCAATTCAAATGCATCAAAAAGCAAAAACCTTAGAGTAGGGGTGTCCAAACTATGGCGTAGGGGCCAACTCGGCCCAGGCTCCACTTGACTTGACACCATGATTGACTTTGTTTCTTTGGCTGTATTTTCACAACTCCTTCTGCACTTGCTCCTCTCAGACAATGGCAAGGAAGATGTGCACCTCTGAAGAACTCCAAGTCCGTGTGGACTTTCTTCATTGCAAAACTAGTAGAAAAATCACTAGCTTCGATCCACAGGTGAAACACGACAAAGTATGTTGTTTTCATTTTAGCTGCTGTTGCGAGGGGAGGGGCAATTCTTACGACTGTTGTACAGACTGCAGCGTTTTGAGCTGATCACCACCCCAACAGAAGAGTGCCATTATAGTGGCATGGTACAGATGACCTTTTTGGTAAAGGGTAAATGGACTTGAGCTTGTATAGATTTTCTTTAGTCTTTGACTACTCAAAGCCACTATACACCGCACGTCTTAGCTACCCATTCACACCCATTTACTCACTGATGGTTGGAGTTTCTACATCAGTTGTCCATCACTATCAGCTAACACATTCACACCCTTTCATACCCATTTACACCCCACTGACGCAGCAGTGAGAGCAACTTGGGGTTAACTGTCTTGCCCGAGGATACATCGCTATGTGGCCTTGGGCAAGACAGCTTGCTCAAACCTGCAACCTCCCGATTTCTGACCAAGAGCACTATCAGACTGCGCCACCGACGCCCTGATTTGGGTATCTTTCTCTTTATCTGACAGTGGAATCACCTGTTATCACGTACTGAGCCAAACTGAACTAGACTGCTTTGCGGAGACAGCTAAAGTGTGATGTGAGGTCCCTTATGTTATAAATTTCCTCAAATTTTGGGGAAAAACCTTCCTTTTTCAAGAGAAATAAGCTTCTTTGTATAAATTAAACCATATGTCAGCATTTTTCCATTACATCATTGCCTATAATCCAATATAAAATACCATTATTAATGCTCCAAGCAGCGTCTTTTGTGTTTTGCAATTGAGAACAGAAGCAATTAAAGCCTGTTATTGCATTGTGTTTTTTTTCCACAAAGCCTGTAGCGGGTAAATAAGTCAAAGATATAAAATGTGAATGGTGCTACACATTGTAATCTTGTTCCCTTAAATGAATAACACTCAGCCGGCTAAGCTGGTTTTTATTAAAGCTGCTGATAACACAAGTACAACAGACATTAATGCAGTGATTTATCGTCAATATGCTTCCCTTTGCAGGTTGTTAATTTGCAGGAACAACCCTTATGATTTACAGTAATTTAAAAGCCTGCATCTACAGTACATTACCGCGCCGTGTTCTGCTTCAGACCAACAGTGTAAGTCTCCAGGCGCTGCTACTGTAGTGTGCACTCATCAGCCCGCATTCATCAGGCCTGTCAGGACAGCGGCGGTGCTGACTGAGGCTGGGCCAGCCAGGTGTCCCCTCCGCTCCCACACAGCCATCCCATCCATTACAGTCAGGGCTGAGAGAAAGCTGGCCGTAAAATTAGGAAGCACAGACCCGCAGAATTGGGGTCAATAGACTGTACGTTCCTGTTCGGATCAACACGCTGGGCGCTGCCAGATCGGCTGTTTACAAAGACTGATAAAACATGGAGGTGAGTCGCTGATAAATTGGTGCTTTTATTGTGAAGGGGAAGCTCAGTATGTCACGTAATTCAATTTTAAAATCTACCACAGAATTCCAGATAGTGTAATGATGGATTTGAGCGTTAACAGAGCAGACACCTTATTTCTGTCACGTTATGCTGTAGATATCAGCAAAGTACTGATATACTGAAGGTTTCTCCCTGAAATGTTATTTTCTCAGGTCACCCTGCCTTCAAGAGCATTTCAGCCTGCTATATTTTCATTTGTTTAGGTTTCAGTGCTAGTGTTATGGCCTGCCAAGGACTCTGAGAGGAGCCTACAGAGTATATTCAGAGATGGATGAATATACAGCTTCTCTCCAAGTTAAGAGACATATTCAGGTCTTCTAAAGGGGGGTACACACATAAAGATCATCGGGCTGTTTTTGCCCCGACTTTCCCCCTTCCCGACCAAGGACTGCTATCGTCCGATTATCTTATGTCTTGTAAGATTATCCTATAAGATCATCCTGTGGTCTGAGGTGTGTTAAGAGTGAATTTGTCCCGATAATCGGCTCTGAAACAGGTCGGGGCCAACAATCATAAATTTTAAACGTGTTCAGTATTTACGACCAAAAATCTTCATGTGTGTGGGGAAAGCTGACAACTCCAGAGTCATGACTCTGTGAATTGTGACGTGAATATAGCCAATCAAAGAGCGAGCTGACTGAGGAACAAGCATGGCCGACCTGAAACATAAAGTATAGTGGACCTCAGGACTGGAGGACCAGCTCACGTGTTCACGCTTTCTCCAGGATTTTTTCCATTATCTTCTCTTTTTTTTAGTTCAGGATTTTTCTGTCAAAAATAGTCCCAAGACCACCATCATTCCCTATTCTCATTTGTCCTCTTCCATGTTGCGTGTTGTGTTTTCCAGTTGTTTTTATGTTTCTTCTTCCTCCTTTTACTTTGATCACGCGATATTTCCGTCTTGGAGGACTAGATTCTAGATCGGTGGTGGGACAGAATTGTTATGTGTGTGGTGTGCTGTGTTGAGATTATCGGAGCACACCACACACAGTACTCATCAGTGTGATGGTCTGAGCAAGCCTTGGACCTTCAAACTCTAGACTGATGGATGTGCAACCCTTTAAACTAAGCCACTAATACAGTGTTTCCTAAACTGTCTGCTGGGCCTAAAGTGTGGCAAAAATATACCACACACCATAACACCACCAGCACAATCCTGAACTGTTGAAACAAGGCAGGGTGGATCCATGCTTTCATGCTGTTTACGCCAAATTCTGACCCAACCATCTGAATATTTCTGCAGAAATCAAGACTCATCAGACCAGGCAGAATTTTCCAATCCTCTATTGTCCACTTTTGGTGAGCCTCTGTGAATTATAGCCTTATTTTCCTGGCGTACGGAGCAGCCCTCTGCTGCTGAAGTCCATCTGCTTCAAGATTGGACGTGTTGTGGGTTCAGACATGATCTTCGGCACATCTTGGTTGTAACACGTGGTTATTTTAGTCACTGTTGCCTTCCTGTCTCAAACCACGCTGGCCTTTTTCCTCTGACCTCTGGCATCAACAAGAAATTCTCACCCTGAGAAATGCAGCTCACGGATATTTTCTCCTCATTGTACCGTAATCTTTAAACCCTGGAGTTGGTTGTGCAGTTTTTGAAATACTCAGACCAGGCCTGTCTGACATCAACAACCATGCAGCATTCAAAGTCTCTTAAAGGAACACTCCAACATTTTTGTTGTTTTTGTGTCTTGTCTCACTCACTAGGCCATGACAAGCAGGTAGACGCCATTCTTTCTACTGTACCTCAGGTAACAAGAAAGAGACAGCCAGAGCTCGCCCACCACTAGTTAGTTAGCTTATCTCAAATGCTGGGAGTATATGGGTAGCATGTTAGCCTGCTTCTGCCTACAGTCATTAGATAAACTCTTCAGCAACTCTAAACAGTCCTGTGTGCTTGTTGTGACTCTTTTTTACCCCTTTATCTGAAGATATTTTCTACTATCTTCATATTATCTTCTCCTACTCCTAAACAGTGGCTTTGTTTTATTGACCTTCTTCTGCGATGGTTTTCCCGAGAGATGTTGTTTTCGTGAACGAGTTGAGTCTTTTGAATGGCTCTTTTAAAGCTATGGTCTACGATCTGAAAACCAGTTTGGCTGTTAAGACAGACTTGAAAAACGCAGCCTGCCCCCCCTTCACTCACCCCTCCCCTCTGTGTTCCAAGATCCTGCCCCCAGCTCGTGTCGCCTCCTAACAACACGCCCCCTCCGATAGAGCACGAAGCCGGCCGGCAGAAAATATCAGCAGCAACAACAACTTGAGATTGCTCATAGCTGAAAGTAACAAACACGACAGTCATCCCCCTTGTAACACACAGCGGTAGCCACTTCAATTGGACCGGCGGCGAAGCGGGTCTGGCGTCGCCACTGTTAGCCGATCAGGATTTACCTTTCTCGGCGTGTCTTCACCAGCTCAGTTTACAATGGTAACGATGCGTGGCTAACTTATGCTAAAATCGGTTTCGGTGCTGGTCTTCTCCGGCTCCATGACGCCTCAGTAGCTGTGCAGCTAGCTGCTCACTGGTACAGGGAGGTAGTGGGGAGGAGGCGGGACCATGGGCTGGACGGTGCGGAGCAGGGGAGACAGGGAATTGGATGGACTCACGGACCAATCCGAACCGCGGGGAACGGCGGTTCGGATTGGTCAACTATTATGCCGCTTTGCAGTGGATATACTGAATGGATTTTTTTCATTCTTTTTGGTCTTTATATTGCGTAGATCGGACCATAGGACCATAACGGCCTTATAAACGGTGTTATTAAGATGTACCAAGCTTCCAAATCGTAGACCGTAGCTTTAAGTGAACGATGAGAACCGATTCTTATATTTGCAGGCAATTTGAATTTAATAATGGCTCACAAACTAACGGCTCACTCACAGCTGCAAATCGGTTCTTATCATTCACTTAAAAGAGCTGTTCAAAAGACTCGACTCGTTCACGAATGTCAAATCTCTCACGCAAACCACAGCAGAAGTAGATAAACAAAGCAAAGCCTCTTTTTAGGAGTAGAAGAAGATAATGTGGAGATAGCAGAAGATAACGTGACACAATGCAGTAAAAAATGAGTCACAACAAGCACACAGGACCTATTAGAGTTGCTGATGAGTTTATCTGATGACTGTAGGCAGAGACAGGCTAACGCTACCCATGTACTCCCAGCCTTTGAGCTAAGCTAAGTAGCAGTGGGTGAACTCTGCCCTTATCTTTCTTGTTACTTCACGTACAGTCGAAAGAATGGTGTCTATCTGCTTGTCATGGACTTGGGAGTGAGGCAAACATGAAAACAACAAGAAATGTTTGGGTGTTCTTTTAAATCACATTTCCTCCTCGTTCTGATAGTCATTTGAACTTCAGCAGGTTGTCTTGACTGTTACTGCATGCATTTATTGCACTGAATTGCTGCTTTGTGATTGCCAGATAAACTATATGCATTGTTGAACCTGATAAAGTGGCCATGAGTGTATGCACTACATGTTATATTCATGCATAACTTAAGTCTTAAAGATTAAGTTTTGGTCTTTTATAGGAATCATCATTATCCATTTTGTTTCCCTGATAATTTATTCATCCCATGCTTTGAAATCAAATAGACAACCCAACTATTCAGAGCAAATAGCAGATAGATTAAGTTTTTTCTATCTCGTCTTGCCTCAGCTGCCATATTTGTCAAACGGATTGTGCTCGTGATTGGAGTAATAGCCCGCTTTAATGTGTGTGCTCTTGAACAGTCGACAGGACAGTATTGATACTCATTCAATTCCTCACCTCCACTTTCCTCCATCCTGCCAAGAAGCAATCCTGGCTCCCTCCCGGATGACGCTCTGAATCTTCAGGGCGATCAAGAGTCTGTCAATAACTTTGATCAGGGTTTCACTTTCGTGCCACTGCAAAGCCACAAGTCGAAGATACAACCACTGCAGCTTCTTGGTTTGTTTCTACTTGTGGTTGCTCACTGGAGTGAAAGAGCAGAACACAAAGAGCTGATGTAACTTTACAGATTAGGAAACGCGTAAAATTTGTCTATCAAGAAGGCGGGATATGATTAGACCTCTTTGTGCAGCCATTGTCTGGTTGTTATCATTTGTCAGCATGTGCTTCTCCTTCCAAGTTTTTGTACGATAGGCTGATACGGAGCAGAAACAATCCATCAGGAAACCCCAAACAATGGCAAAGGAGAGCAATTTTTTCCACTTCCAGCCTAAATGAGCACTCCAGGTCTCTCTCCTGGGAGTCTAGATGCTTCATCCACCCTCAACCTGAGCAAGGTTACAGGAAGATAAAGAAAATGTGACGAATAGAGAGGAACAAAGGCTAATTGGTTTGTTAAATTGAGAAAATATTGCAAGCGATGTTGATAATGACCGTAAAAGGCAAGCACTTTCCTGTAAATGGGGGCGCATGAAAGTCAAAGTTATTTTAAAATCAGTGATTGAAGGATGGAAGCACTCCCTTAAATGGGTAATCAACATATCATCCGCCTCAATCTCTTTCTTTTCGAATGTCTGACCCTTTGAGACTGATTTCTGGAGCAATATATTTGATGGTGATGATTTGTTTGGCTTTGGTTTCAGCCTTTTCACAGTAAAGTACTGTAAAACAAATCCCTAATAGAGCAAGATGTTTAATGTTATATTTCCAACTGACACTAAGGAATAATTATACTGATCCTGAAATCAAGTAGTTGTACATAATATAACCTAAAGTGTTTTTAGTTTATTTGTAATTTTATAAAAAGCAAAGCCAGTGAACAGAAGAATATTCTCAATCAAGTCAGTATTTGTTGTCACTATCTTTGCCAGAACTGTGCATCAATTCTTGTGCACTAGCACAAAGTCAGGGATTTTGTAGGATTATGGTCAAGTGCATGATTAACCAATAATACCACACAGATGCTTATGATCACCATTTTTATAAGTAGGTTGTAACACAGTCATTAACTAAAACAGTTTTGTTGGAAGTCTAAAACCAGGTGAGGTACAGCCAAACTCTGCTACCAAGGTGAGCTTTAGGAAGGATGTTTTTATTTCATAAGCCTTTTACCATAGCAAGACTAAGCACAGCAAAAAAATAAGACAAAAAGTAGTTATACTACATCAGCAAAGTCTGTTCCTGTCAAAGATTTCAAAGCAGACTACGTTTTTTAACATCTGCTGTTCAAGCTGTTTTGAAAAAGTGCGAAGAAAAAGGAAATCTGTGAATGCCATCAGATTTTAGGGTTTTCGCTTTTCACAAAAATCAAACGTTAATGACCAAAGATATTCAGTTACTGATGTCTATGCCCCCTTCTGGCTGCAACTAAAACGGGGCATTTCCATTACATCAGTTTCATATTTACCTCCCCTAAGGCCGCATCAATGGGCCACGTCCTTGCATGTGAAGCTTGCAATTTAGCCTGTGATGGCCTTTTCCATGCCTCTGGCAGGACTTGGAAGCATTGTGCTGAGCACTTGACAAGGCATCGCTGGACAAATGGGCCCCTGGATTTGTCATAGTGGGCCAGGTGCTTTGCACATAATCAACTCACAGTGGAGCCCAAAGTGCCTCCACGCAGCGGTGTTGTTATTGTCTGCTCAGAGTGGCGTTGCCTGTCCTCCATTTCCTTGAAGTGTCTCCTTCTTCTGTTGGTGTCCGGCAAACTATGCAGCTGTTGTTGGGGTCAAGGGAGCACTGGGAGTGCCCTCTGCAGGATCAGGTGGTTCAGTGCAATCCATGTGCTCGAATGTGCTGTTGATCTATTTTAGATGTGAATGTTCATTTACACTTGGAGTATGGGTTTTAAGCCCAAGACCTGAACAGATATTTGAATATCGAGTATAAGGTGAAAGCGCTAACAGGCATACTTCCTTTAGAGATAAGGACTTGTGAAGCTGCTCATGTTAATTCTCATAGTCATGAAATGTCATGTGGATTCATTGGGACTTTGTGGTATGCCAACAACTGGAAATCAACAGATAACATGGAGGAAAGTGTATTAATAGGACAGATCAGTTTTGTAGATATATGGTCTTCAATTAATTGATTGTTGAAACTTAATTTTTTTTCGCGGGAGACTTGGATAGTGTAAAGAGTTTGAAACAGTTTTTTTAGTCCATACATCATATGTTAGGAATTTTCCCCTGCACGTGGGCCTTTTAGAGCCTGATATGTAACAATGACCCAAAATGTAACAATGACCCAAATCGTTATTGAAAAAATTGTAATAAAACCCGAAATTTGAAAATTGGTCAATAATGTAACAAGATGCTGAGCCCAAAATGTAATAACTTTTTTACATTATGGGGCATAATGTAATAACTGACCCAAAATGTAACAATTTATTACATCTTGAGCAAAAACTTATTACGTTTTGGGCTCAGAATCTTGTAACATAATCGACAAGTTATTACAGTTCGTGTTTTATTACTTATTTCTTATAACATTTTGGGTCATTGTTACATATCGGGCTCTAACAGGGCTATCAAACTGAGTATTCTTCATTATCAGGGTATCATAACTGAATGTTCCAAATTTCATGCCAATCCAAACATATATGTTAAAAACTTTTATTGTGTACCTAGATGTTTAACAGTGTTTCAGCCCTTCTGTCCTCTGTGGATCTGATACCATAAGTTTTGCCTCCATTATTGGATGAAAAACTGCAATGTTTTTAGTTAATTCAGTTGAGTTTTTCAGTTGTTCAGTATCAATATCATGGTGCCCTTCCCTCTTCTCAGTTTTTGTCTTTAAAGACAATATAAACCTAAAAATGGGCCACAGCAGAAAATCAAACCCTGGCGAGCTCTTTATATTGATGTTTATTTTACTCTGAAAAGCCTTTTTTAGAGCCCTCAGTTTTCTGTTTTTACTCTTTGACTTCTGAAAACATCACGACCAAGATTTGCCACACCACAAGGAACAATAAAACCTTTTGCTGTGAAACTCGTTTTAGGGTTTGTTTTCAAGGACGTCAACCCCTCGCGAAATACCACACATCAGGCTTTCTTCTTCTTCTTCAAAACAGGATCGTTATAAGTGTCGGTGGGGAAAATTACAGCCTGATTGATTGCGCTGAAGTACATCGGGAAAAGAGAGGGGTTACTGCATGAAACGTAGAAATGGAGTTTATTGGAGGAGCGAGAGAAATAAGGTACAGGAGAGAGAGGGAGCAGGAGTCATTAAGGACACGAGAGAAGACAGGGGCGTTGTTGCGAGGACATGGGAGAAAGTGCTGATGATAGCAGGACGCTTTCCTTTTTTTCTGTGCATGTGTGTGTGTGAGATACGGGAGGTTTACAGCAGTGCGAGTCCCCCAACGTCGTCCCAGATAGCCAACGAACAGCCCATTTGTTCTTGGGTGACGTCACCAGAGCACTCTCATCACTACGCTCCCCTCGCCCTCCCTCTGGACAGCAAGGACACAGACAGAGCCGGACCAAGGAGAACATGTCTGTGTGTGAAATATATTATAGGATGCAGACATCTGACCGAGCAAAACCTACAAACAAGAGGAAAAGGAGGAGGACAAGAAAGGGATCGGGAGGATTTAGAGGGAATAGAGGGGTGTAAATGTGCTGACTCAAGCAGCGCTGTGTCAGAGGCTGCAGGGACAGGGAGGATGTTATTTGTGTGTGTGGGTGTGTGTGTGTGTGTGTGTGAGGTCGCCCTGACTCTAATAGGGGTCAGTTGTGATAATCTGAAGCGCCTGGATGCACACAGAGTAACACACACACACTCAGAGTCATCACATGTGCTTCCTATCAGCTGTTCCTGAGGCGAGCGTGATGGTGATCAGTGCAGAAGCAGATTCTGTGATCATTAGAGTGTGTGCTCGCGTTTGTGTGTTTCTTAATACAAATTTGAGAACACATTTCAAAGAGCAAGAAAACAATCAACCTTTCGCCTTAAAATAGCAGATTTAACATCAGTGTCACTGTAAAATAACTTAACCCCTTATAGCCCGTTGTATCATATTTGATATACTTTTATGATGCCTCTATCTAATCAATATGATCAACAAATGACTAAAAAAATATATCTGAATACAATCAGATAAATGTTAAAAATGTCCTCAAGTGGATTACCAGCTGCCAAAACACCTAATGTATCATATGAGATGCAAAAAATATACTTGTTAAATTTTATGGAAATTATAATTTTTTTTATTTCAGTAGAAAGAGAAATAAACATTTCAGCTCCAAAAAAATAGAATTTTCTGGCTATAATTCGTGTTTTCAGGCTTTAAAGGGTTAAGGGAGGACTATGGTTTCTATTTCATTTCCACAGTGTGCCCTGGTTGCCTGCCTTTAGCACCATATAACCCTGGCACCAGGTTAGTCATTGCAGTTTTAGTTACAGTCTTTTACCTTAGTTTAAGTCATAATTTAGTCATCTAAATTGTTTTAATTTTAGTCTAGTTTAAGTTGATGAAATTTCACAACATTCAAGTCGACCAAATCTACTGTAAATTTAGTCGACTAAAATCTGAAGTGTAAAGTGTAAGGCTATTTTTATGTTTCCTTGAATTTCTGAAGTCATGTTTTATACTTGGATAAAATGAAACATCTAATAACCCTTTATTGAATGCTAGTAAAGTCCGAATGCATAAATGAACACAAATTTTTACAGGCAGAGCATCTCAGTTACAATACCAGAATTGACCACAAACAGTGAACCTGCTCTACATGAATATATCAATTCATAAAGAGAGCAGCTCTGATTGGATCGCACCCCAACTTATCCCACCACCATGAAGCAAAGGCAGTTGTGATTGGATGTTGCTCTTAACTCATCCAACCTTTCCATACAACCAAAGTAGCTGTGATTGGATATATTCATAACTTGTTCCTACTTTCTACATGACATACTTATGAACTTATTTGATTAAGTCTCTGTCAGACATTTTTGTCTAGTTTTTAATGTTGAGGAATATGTCAGTCAATATAGTTTTAGTTTTTGTCCATGTGTACTTTTTTTATGAGTTACTGTCTAGTTTTCGTCAGGGGAAAAAGGTTGTTAACAACTATGATGAAAGTAATTAGTCAACAGTATTAACTGATGGGAACTAATAAGATTTTATTGACACCAATCACCTATTAGTTCTTCATATTGATGCAGTTCTTCAATTTTTCCATTATTGATACCTGTGGATTTTCTGTGTGGGCAAAAGTCGGCCTACGTTAGGTTTCAGTGGCAACATATGCCCAATTCACACTTACGCTTCCTTTCCATTGTGAGTGTCATGGAGACAAAATAGGGGAACGAGTTGATCCCCTTTTTGTGCCGACTCCAGAGATTATTATTTAATAGAGGGCGGCATGCAGACTATGGCTGTCACTTTTTCCACAAATCAAACTTGCTTCCAAAGGCGCTCCTCAGATGTTTTGGTGTTTTTATTGTCCTCTATTTCCTCAAGGTGTCTTCTTTGCCTGTTTGTTTCTAGCAGACAAAATCGTTGAGGTCAAGAGAGCACTGGCCGATCAGGCTGTGCCGGGAGCGCCCTCTGCTGGATCAGGCATTTCACTACTGATGTGCTGTTGAGCTGTTTATCTTATATTCTATTTTTTTATGTACAGTTCGTGTACAGATTTTTAAGCGTGACTTGGCACTGGTATTTAAGGTCTCACCGAGTCAGTGTGAATGTCTTGAGATGTAAATGTAATGGAGCCTTGTTGCAGAGTTTTTGTGTAAAGGCATCATGAACAGGGCTAATGTCTCCTGAGTTTGAAAACAGCAGACTGTAGACACTAGCAGAGCCAAGTTACCACAAAATTCCTTATACCTACCTTGTCAATTAGCATCAGTTAACATGGTTGTTTGTCTTGGTTGTTGGAGTTTGCATGTGCCCCCTGCACTATGCTTGAATTTCACAAATGTGCTTGCAGTAAATCTTAAAATATGTTTAATGAGTTCTATTTTCCAAAATGAAAATAGCTATTTGGCTCCAGTTATTTCATAGTTGTATCAAAAAAGTAAAGATACATTTGTATGGCTGTATCTGTATTTTGTTCTACTAATTCTTGAGCTGATAAAAGGCAGTATAGTGAAGTCTCAATTTAAAGATGGATGTTGTTCAGAACTGCAAGTGTCCCTTTGATAGTATCTTTAAAATCAAAATATATATTTATGAATTTGTCACATTTGTTCATAATTTTATCTTTAAAGCTCATAATGCTTTATTCTTGATTTGTGTTTTTTATTTGAAATTAAAAGAAAACTGATGTCCCCATTTGGCTTGTCTAGTTTAAGGGTCCCCTCTTTGTATCATAGACAGGTATGAGTGTGTAACCACAGTAGAGGGACTCCTGTCTATCTCTGATTTCCAAACATCATATAAGAAACGTTAAAACTTCAATGTAACCAAGGATGAGAAGACACACTCTCCACACTCCCCTTCTGCTACCTTGGGCAGATAAACAAGTTTTTCCAGCTCAAGTAAATTGGCTGCATCTGAGAGATCAATAAATGAAAGGAGCGAGTGTGTGTGTGTTTGTGTGTTTGGCAGTCTTACCTACCGGGCTCAGCAGACTCAACCATCCAGAAACTTGCAGGGAACAAGTAGCTCAATATGCTCCCAGTAAGAGATTGTGGCATCTGTTTCAATTACTTTGTTTTGTCTTTAAAAGTGATTTGTTAGATTTCAAGTATCTTCTTAAATAGAGTCTGACCATGTTTTTAAACAAACACCACACCCCACGACTGGTGATTTCTGAACTATTATCATACCCAGCAACTGTAATGTGGCATTTTTTCCTTAACTCTCTGACTTTTAAGTTGTTGGCACAGTGTTTCAGTAAGAAGCACAATTAAATTATTGATTTTGAACCGAGTTTTTCTTTTTCATACCAATAGTAGAAGCAGTGGATGTGCTCATTAGCATGCATTTCTAACTAATTAGAATAAATACTGAACTGTGCAAAAGTTTCAGGCAAATGCACTTCACAACACTTCTTACTGTTGCCTCGCTTACAAAATTGTAGCATGTAGTATGTGAATATTTGTGAAATCTGCGGTTTGCCAAAAATTCCTGGATGTCATATTCAGGAAATATTAGCAGTATGCATCGAACCAGTCTACCTCATGTACTGTTACCCACAATGCATTAGCATTGACTCCATTACAATAACAATGAAGCGAGTGCATCGAGTTGTAACATGGAGAATGTACTGCATACTGTGTAGCGGTAGTAAGTCTATTCTATGTACAAGGTATTGGTAGTAATTATACTACATACAAGGTAGTGGTAGTATGTAGTATGTACTGCATACTAGGTAGTGGTAGTATGTAGTATATACAGCATGCTAAGTAGTGGTAGTATGTAGTATATACTGCATACTGAGTAGTGGTAGAAGTATGTAGTATACTCCATACAGGGTAGTAGTAGTTTGTAGTATATACTCCATACTTTGTAGTAGTAGTATGTAGAATATACTGCATACTGGGTAGTGGTAATATATTCTTCATACTGTGTGGTAGTAGTATGTAGTATAAACTGCATAATGACTAGTATGCAGTATACACCGATACTAGGTACTAGTAGTACATAGTCTAGCATACTGGATAGTAGTATTTAGTATATACTGCATACTGAGTAGTTGTATGTAGTATGTACTGCATACTGATTAGTAGTTGTAGTATGCAGTACATACTCCATACTGTGTTGTAGTAGTAGTGAACAGAATAAATTTCATATAGTGTAGTGGTGTACAGTATAGTAATAGTAGTATGTAGAATGTACTGAGTAGTATGTATTCTGAAGTAGGCAGTTACAAAAACAGCTTGTGTTCCAATCAGATGTTAATGTTGATAGTTAGCACATGTATGTTATGACTCACCAGACTGTAGTCCTACAATATCCCAGACTTTGTGAGGCACACAAAGTGTGCAAAAGGCACATTTTGACACTTTTGTACACGTCTGTTTCTCCCTCCTCTACAATTTTGTGTCATTTATTTTCAGCGACAATTCCTGTTTTGCTTTAGAACATGTCTATTTATATTTACCTACAATAAACCTTTTCAAGGTTGGCTGCAAAGCAGATTCTCTTCCTGTTTTATGACGTCCATTATGGGCCCTCGTACCTTTCTGAACATCTGTGGGAGGATAGTATCTGACAGTGTTTAAAGGGCAAACTGAAGCTTCAAATGTACCATGAAATTGACAAAGCCCACATCTCCCCTCCCCCGACTGCATCCCGCCATGCTGGGTAACAAACTGAATTATACTCGTCTTATTTGGTTTTTAAGCTATTTGGCTGTTATGAGGTAATCTGTTTTTTTTACTGCACCTCCTCTAATGTTTGCTCCCCTGTTACTCACTTTCTCCTAAAAGTCAGAGAGAAATCGTTTTACTCCTTCCACGACTTTCTCCTCAAGTGCCAGGTTTAATTAGTAGTACTGTAATTAGCTTGGCAGCCTCAACCCCTCAATACAATGGCTTTTAAACCGCTACGATTAGCTGTTTCAGTGCATCTGGTCTCGAGCATAAAGAGATCTAGGGGTGCAAAAGTGACACAGCTGTAGACGGCAGATTCAACTCCTCTTTGGTTTAACCATCCTGAAATAAGATAATGGTGTCATCTGGCTCCCATTTTTACAACTATTGTGGAATAGGCCTATGACAAACATCTTCATTTTTGTTTCATGAAATCAATGCAGTGATTTGAGGGAAAGACTTGGGAGTGTATCATTTTACAAAGCAGAGGGAGGCAGAAACACAAACCATTCTCTAAATTCAGCACTCTTCCTCTCCTGAACTAGGACAGATCACTGCATCACAGTGGAGCAGCATCTGAAAGTGAACTGATTTCAAGTGCTGAATGTTTTATCATGTTTCTACAAAGAACAAGCTTCAGCTTTAGCTGCACACAGCAACAGATTTAACTCCCAGTGAAGGGATGCTTTCCCCTTAAATGCCCTTAATGAGTAGATGTGAACCTCTTCGCTAAAGTTTTATGAATACAAGATTCTGTATTTATTTCATTTTACGTTATTTAAGTAGAATGCTGATTTTGGAAGCATTCTTACCTGTCACTTCCATTGTGAATGAGTTGACCCCCTCTTTGTTCTGTCCCCAGAGGCATAATATTGGAGAGTAGGAGGTACACGGACTCAGCGGGAGACAGGAGTGCTGCGAGTGAGCGTCTCTGCCTTTGTGTGCATGTGGGGGCACATGCTGTGTCCCGCGCAGTAAATGTGAATGTCTCTAGTTGTAAATATAGCAGAACCTTGTTGCGGTGCTGTTGCGTCAGGGTATTATAAATTGGGCTGATACAGTCTACATTGTAATGCAGGTAGTGTCCAAGCGGTGCAGTTTAGCTGAGTTATGCAGATACCATACATGAAAAAAAGCACCAGTGTTAGCTTGAGGAGAGTCCTTGGGAGGGACTGTGGGCCCGTTTACGCAACAATGTTGTCACCAGAAACGGAAAGGTTTTCCCTCCGTGTTCACCCGGAGATAGTGTGATAACGATGCACGTTCTCACAGATCCACAAGAACGATTGAAAATGCGGTAGCGTGTATGCTAGGCCAGTAGTTGGCAATGTAAGTTTGTAGTGTCCATGGCAAATATAACAAATGCGTCTCCGCTGGTCAGAGTATTGATGCAGCAAATCCACAGTTTGTTGGAGGTGCGATAACAAACCTAACACAGTTAGCAGCACACATGTTGCTGAGTAGTCGGCCATAGCTGCTGTTGTTGTTGTTCCTCGGTGAATGCAACCTTTATCTGAAAGAGTACTGTGCATGCGCTGTGCATCACAGTTTTCCCTGACAATGGTGTTTCCTGTTTACACGGAGACAAAAACCTTTTCAAAACTTTTAACTCTGGACTCTGGTTTCAAAAGTTTGCGGATCCAGGCACTTCGGGCACCGTTCTTGTGTAAACGGAAAGTGCTAACGCAACGAAAACTCTCCGTTTTCGGATGTTTTCGTTGTTGTGTAAATGGGCCCTGGGTTTCTCAGCTGGCCTGGGAATGCCTTGGAATCCGCCTGGAAGAGCTGGACGAAGTGGCCGAGGAGAGGGAAATCTGGGCTTCACTGCTTAGGCTGCCCCCTTGAACTGATCATGGATAAGTGGAAAAACACCTTACGTTACTACGCTGGGGTACACACATAAGGTTTTTCTAAATCTGAAGCGATTTTTTTATCTGTTAGAGACCCCACACATGAAGATAAAAAATCAGCCATTGAACAGTTTTGATCGTATTGTGTGTGGTGTGCTCCGATAATCTCAACACAACACACCACTCACATAACCACTCTGTCCTACCACTGATCTGGAATCTAGTCCTCCAAGACAGAAATCTCGCCTGGTCAAACGTGATCTAACAAACGAAGAGGACTATTGGGACTATTTTTGACGGAAAATTCCCAAACTAAAATAAAGAAAAGACTGAGGAAAAAATCCTGGAGACAGCGTGAATACGTGAGCTGGTCCTCCATTTCTGAGGTCCATCGAACTTTATGTTTTAGGTCGGCCATGCTTGTTTTTGTTTACGCCTGTTTCCTTGTTCCCCAGTCAGCTCGCTTCTCGATTGGCTACATTCTGTTCCACGTCACAATTCACGGAGTCATGACTCAGAAGTCGTCAGCTTTCCCCACACACGAAGATTTTTGGACGTAAATTGCAGTAGTCGGCCCTGACCCGTTTTGGAGCTGATATAAGGACAAATTCAGTCTGAACTCACCTCAGACCACAGGTTGATCTGATAGGATAATCTTATAAGATTGGTCGAGAGGGGGGAAAGTTGGGGCAAAAACAGCCCAATAATCTTTATGTGTGTGTAGATTTGCAGTCTCACTGTTAAACAGATATATTGTTCAGGCCTTGTGTAAGTACTTGTTGCAAGTGGTTTAGTAACTGATGCTAATGCTGGATGATGTGCTGCACCAAGTGGCTCCTTACACTCTTAATATCTGTCAAATATGCAGGAGCCAGCACAGGGATCACTGCGTCGTCGGGACTAAACTGTGTGTCTATGTGTGCGTGTATTCTTGATGACTCATGTTGCTCAGCTGCATCACTGACCTCTTACTCTCATCCACCAGCAAGACACAACTGCCCCCCCTGGGATCCGAGGGTCTGTACTCTATTAGCCTGGTCACCTTGTCTCTGGAGCATTGCTGAAGCAGGATCTGCACTTACAAAACCCCGACATATTTCTTTAATCCTATCACTCCCAGCACACACCCTGCGTCTGGTGCCGACTCTTTCACACTCGGATCGGATTCAGGAGCTAAACGTCTGATTATGTAAGAGGAGGAGAAACACTAGAGACGAGGAGAAGAAGGAGGAGAGTCCCAGACTGCTGTAGGAGAGCAGTGTGTATCCGAATGTCTCCTGTTTCCTTATGTGTGGTTTTTTTAGCTTGCATAAGAGCTGCTTTCATTCAACGCCGCCTGATCACGACTCATTCTTCTCCTGTGAGTCATCACCTTTCAGTGGAACTCGGTTTTGCAGTCACTTCTGACAATTTTCTGCATGTGTGTTTTTTTGAAGGGGGGGAAGTAAAGCCGAGCGCTGATGCCAAAAATAAATTCCCATGTGGATTTCCTGGCCCCTGTTTGGAGATAAAACAGCCTAAGTGAATCTCTTTGATTCCCTGTAAACATTACCTACAGTATGTTGAGAAGGTTATTTTCAGATTTTCTTCACCAGACGCTTCAGAAAGAGTGTCCTTGAGAAATAAAGCGAATCTGTCAATAATTCCTGAGCTGGTGAAGTCCTGGTTGTTCATTGGCTCAGTGTAAACGTTGGCAGCAAAAGAGGGGCCGAGCGGGAACTGATTCCATGTAACGTGACGTCAGTGAGCCGCACACAGAACACTGGTGTTTACCAACCAGGCTGGGTAGTGATTTTTTTAATACCGAAGGGAGGAGAGATGAAAAAGATCTAAAGTCAGAGAGTTCAGCTTCCCTGGAGCAGATTACGCACTTCTCTTTAAAGAGTTAGTAGGTTTTCAGGCTCCATTACTTCACACTTTAAATGAATGTACATATATTCAACATAAAATATTGATTATTAATGTGCATACAGAAGCTCATTGGCTGTTTAAGTCATTATAAAACATTCATAAGTACAATGTTTGCATAATGCTGTACTATACTCTATACTAAGGAACAATTGAACACTGAGCCCTCAGTATCATTAATAATGGGGCCTTGAGGAGTATACACGTCTCCAGAGGCTGTATCTTTGAGAGTCGTCCCTCCATCTGTCTGATTCTTTTTGAATCCCCTCAGAGACGTGAGACCCATGTGGCCTCGCTGCTGTCAAAGACTGTCTAGATCGGGGTGGGCAACTGGTGGTGCGGGTGCCACATCCGGCCCTCCTACTCCATCTACGCAGCCTGTCAGTCAGTTCATGAGGAAACCCTGACAAAAACAGCAATATTTAAAGCAGTTAAAGGTCAATGTTGGAAGTTGTGGATTCCAGTAAGTCTTTATTTGTGGATGCAATATCTTTAGCCCACTATTGAGAATTTTCTTCAAACTTGGCACAGATATTTTCTCTGATGCAAGGATAAACTTGTTTGATTATTTTCAGGTCATAACTCAAAGTTAAAGTTCATAGAGTCCCAAATTCATCCTTGTGAGTTTGCCTCGAAGTGAAAAGTTCATGTTGAAAATGTGTACCTTTTCATACAAAATTTAACCCAATGACTATGGCTGTCACTTTTAATCATATTTGAGTGGATTTTGAACATAACGTGCTAATCTTGGAATATATATAATGTTGGAATTTCTGTAAAAACAAACGGAAAACACAGGTCGACATACTGTCTAATAAAATTCACCAGAAACACAAGCCTATGATCTGGATCGCGTGCTGCCCTCTTTTTATTAACAGTATCACCTGCTGACAAGAACACCTGTTCAGATGGCTCTGAGTGTTGGCCTTTTTCCCCGCTAATGTCAAAGTTTGCTGAAACATACGCAGTCACACTGGGCTGAAGCTTGACAAGGCCCCGCTGGACTGTGGTGCCTCCTCTACCACCTCACTTGGGTGAAAAGCCAACAGGTGAGCCTGCAGATTTGTCGTGGTAGAGGAGTAACCCAGCTGCTTTGCACATCTGAGAGTGCCCTCTGTCGAATCAAATGGTTCACTGCTCCAGGCACCCTGATGTGATGCAGTACCGTATTTTCTCAAGTCGAACATCTCCCTAGAGTTTGAATATGGACTTTTTCCCCCTAGTTTGAATGAATCTTGGATCACGAAATATAAAGTAACAGCCCTGCCAGGGAAAAGTAGAAGAAATGCTCTGTCTTATACGCCAACATTATTTTTTTGTTTTTGTGTCTTGCCTCTACCCAAGTCCATGACAAGCAGATAGACACTATTCTTTCAACTGTAACAAGTAACAAGGAAGAGACGGGCAGAGCTTGCCCACCACTAATTAGCTTAGCTCAGACGCTGGGAGTCAGTGGGTAGTGTTAGCCTACCTCTGCCTACAGTCATCAGATAAACTCTTCAGCAACTCTAAATGGTTCTTTGTGCTTGTTGTGACTTGAAACTAAAACACAGGGTGCATGCGCAAACCACCACAGACATGCTGTATTTTGTTGACCTACTTACAAGTTCATCTGCGGTGGTTTTGCATGCACCCTGCGGTTTAGCTTCGTATGTATTTCTTTTGAAAATTACATAAAGGGCTTATCTTTGTCTAAAATTAGAAAACGTTAAGTAACAGTAAAAAAAACGAGTCACAACAAGCACACAGGACTGTTTAGAGCTGCTGAAGAGTTTATCTGATGACTATAGGCAGAGGCAGGCTAACACTTCCCATTGACTCCCAGTGTTTGAGCTAAGCTAATTAGGAGCGGGCGAGCTCTGCCCATCTCTTCCTTGTTACTTCACGCACAGTCTACAGAATGGTGTCTGTCTGCCTGTCATGGTCTTGAGAATGAGGCAAGACATGAAAAACATCAAAAAGTTATGGCATGTCCCTTTAATGTTAGAAAAAGTTCAAGTTTTATTAAAGAGCTAAAGGGAACATTATGCTTCCTCTGCTTTGCCAAACAGTTCAATCATTTTTTAATCAATTACTCCTTGGTATGCCCACTGTATAACAAAGGCAGATGGTTAAATAATGTTGGAAAATCTGAGTGATGCCAATTTCTGCAATGTTCTAAATTAAGTTTGTTAAATAAGTAGTATCTACTCTTTGTACTGTGCAGACTTTTACAGTTATTTTGCAGCTTTTTGACAATTTTTTAGAACATTTTCATCGTGTTAGTTGGACAGACACGCCCCTTTTCCTTCCCTCGTCTCCTCATTGAAACACAAGCAGTGGCGTGAATTCCTCTGGAGACAGACTGACACTAAAGTGAGCAGTTATCTCCACATTTAAACAAATATCGTGCGTCAACCCTGACTGTAGTCCCTTTCACACATGAGTTGTAACCCTGAGCTTATCTCTGCTACGCCCAAAGGAATGCAAATATCAGTATCAGCCACACCGGACATTAAAAAAACTTTAACCTGCCAGCTTCTGCTACAAAGTCAATAATGTCTGATTCTAAGTGAGGTGTGAACGCTGTGGATCAGGTCCCTTTCAGCTTTAAAAGAAGTGTTACATGTGCTCCCGGAGGTGTTGTTTGGTGTTAAGGTCAGAGCTCTGTGCAGACGTGCCAGGTTCTGTTACATTAAAGCGGAAAAACGTGTCCCCAAAGCGCTGCAAAGTTGGATCTATGGTGCTGCTTCAGAGGGAAATGCAGGTTGTGGAGAGTTTGTGGGTGTAAAAGTTGAATTTGTCATGAGAGTGACAGTCAGCCAGAGCAGATATATCCGTCTTTATGAAATCATACGCCGCTGAGCAGAGCTGCAGAGTCAGATAAGCTTTTAAACGCAGGGATCTGTTACTGAGAGTGGATTTTCTGGATTGTGAATTTGAAGCTCACCTGGGCCTGTAATGCTTTCAAACAGGGATCTAAATTTACAAGTTTACTGATTACAGGATACGAGATGGAGCTTTGGATGATGTGCAGGAAGCAGAAGGGCTCTGTTTGATATGAGACTTTAATGAAACCCCTATTCATATATTTGGATTATTGTTTTTGTTGAGTCTCAGTTGTTGTGGTAAATGATAAATGGACTTAAGTTTATAAAGGGCTTTTCTAGTCTTTGACTTCTCAAAGCAGCTTTACACAGCGGGTCACTTCTACCCATTCACTCACTTTCACTCACTGGTGGTTGGAGTTTCTGTATCAGTTATCCATTAATATCAGCTAACACTTTCATACCCATTTACACACCAATGACACAGCAGTGGGAGCAATTTGGGGTTAAGTGCCCAAGGACACATCGCCATGTTGCTACCAGAGAAGGGCTCAAACCTGCAGCCTTTGATTACTGACCAAGTGCACTATCAGACTGCGCCACTGATGCCCCATGTGCAAAATCTTTATTCTCCAACTTCCCTCACCTTCCACCTGAGCAGCCATGGGGTCACTTTTACAACTTAATCCTATACAAAAGTCTTTAATCTCAAGAATCTACAGTTCTATTCAGTCATATGATTGTTGTATAACCACCAACACAAAAGAAACTTGGAAGCTTGAACTAGGATTAGTTTTTGATGAACATTGGTTGATCCACACTGATGGTCATTCAAAACCTCTATTTGTGCCCGCTGACCTTGATACAGTTTCAAGTTTTATCAGCCAAGCCAAGGCTGGCACAGATTTTCCCAAATACAGTCGATGTTTGTGACAAATGTGGAGGCTGACCCTGCAATCTCACGCAACTGTTTTTCTCTTGTCCAGCCCTCACCAATTTCTGGCGAATTTATGTCAATACCATGTCCAAGGCATTCTCAAGAACTATTGACATTTCACCACACATTGGTAGAAGAGTATACCCGATACTCTACTCAAGACTTGGAAGTAATCGCTTTTACCTTATGTAATTCTTAAACGCCACCTACTTCTTAACTTGAAATCCAGAACAACTCCTTCCAGCACATAATGGATTAGTGAGGTTATTGCTGTGTTCCAGTTGTACTGAGAAGTCGGAATTTCCTGAGGTCGGAATTTCCTACTGGGAAGTCAGAGAATCCTCACCCACCCTGAGTTGACAATAGAAGATGGCTGCCCCTGGTGTAAACAGTTATTAAGCTCCTGTAATATTCCATTTATTAGCACTTCTGACTAGTGTTTGTTGCATTAAATCTGACGTATACATAGTATTGTTTGATGTTTAAATATATATAGAAATACCACTATAGTGTTGTTTACATTCTTCATGTTTATTGTGCGAAGTACACTGCAGGGCGTGCTAACAATGGCTAACAATAGCCTGGTAGATCGGTATGTTTTTTCCGACTTGGTGACTGGAACACTGATAACTGGGATATGAAGTCATTCCCAGTCCCCTCTTCCCAGTTTGGATGTTAATGTTAACACAGCATTGTCCTTTTCAAAAACAGAGAAAATTAGACATTCAAAAAGGGGAAACTTGAATAAATTCTACAATAAATGGCATCCGTTTATGGATTGTTATGCAACAATGAACCCCTATTAGAGATGTCTTTTGAGGTCACCTGCAGCAAAACTATCTTTTCATTTTAAACCAAAATAAGTAAACTTCATTGGTCTCATCAAACACCCGCAAGAGCAGAAATGCACTGCAACTTAGAAACAAAACAAAGCCCAAAACGATCCAAACCCTGAAAACACCTGCAAGAGCAGAAATGCAGCAAAACCAAGTACAACAACAGAAGTGCGATGAAGGCCTGGAGAGGGGTCTGGAGCAGGGATAGCATGTTGGAGAAACGTACGAGAGAGGCCGCGTTCAAGCCGGCCACTCCTCCATTTTACGCGGTCAAGTCAGCCACTCCTAAATTTGAAGTGCTCATGTATTTGAACCTTTACGGTAAATGGTCCATGCCGAGCAAGAGGGGGATTACAGGCAGACTGCACGACTTTATAAAGGTTCTGGTTTCTGTTTACCATCAAAAGTGTGAAATAAAGGAGTCTTACCTCAACGTTGGCTTGAAGATGCCTGGCTTTCAACATGAATGAACAGAATGTCCACACCTTGGCTGAGTTACTGTTAAGTTTCGATTACCTTGAACCACTCTGGCCACTCTCCTTCCCCTTTGGACTGCCGCTTACTGAAAATCTTCTTTTTTGGACCAACCTTAGAGATGGATGAGAATTCCAAGTAAATCAGCAGTTTCTGAAACACTCAGACCAGCCCATCTGGCACCAAAAACCAAGCCACGTTCAGAGTCACCAGAACCACCTTTGTTCTTCATTCTGATGCTCAGTTTGAACTTCATCTGGACCATGTCTACACCCCTAAATGCACTGAGTTGCTACCTTGTGATAGGCTGATTAACCATTTGCATCAACAAGCAAATGTAAAGTGTATAAAGTAGCAAATGAGTGAAGATAGGCTTCCATGAAAGTTTATGAAAAGTCATTTGAAATACATTTCTGTGCAGCAGGATTCAGTTTAGTCTTCCGTCTACAAAGCTCTGGCCTTGGCTTCTCCTCTACATATCCTGACTTCATGATTTAAAAAAGGAGAGAAGAAAAACCTCTTCAGGTCAGAGATGGTGCCATGATGTTCAGTTTCTACAGAAACCATCCTCTTGTGCACTTTGAGCGATAGACGTGGAAGGAAGGATGAGGAGGAACTGAGAGGGAGGAAGAGCCCAGAAGAAAGCTGGCAGCTCCTACGTATAGCTGCTTTTTTTCTGTGAGTCATGGAGTAGCCAGGATCTAAACGTATCAATAATACATGAGCTTGTCCTCCGATATGCTAACATGAATTATTTGACGAGCAGAGCCGACCTGCTTCTCTCTCTACGTCTTCTCCACATTTGTTCTAAAGTCTGAGTCTCCTCTCAGAGCAGGATCTCTTCTCTCTGAGCCGTCTTCGCTGAATAATCTGGCGCTCTACGGGTTTCTGAGGCTCCCTCTCTGCACTGAGATTTTTCTGTTTTAACTACATCCATGCATTTTGTGTGGGTTCCCCTGCTGCTGCCTTTTGTTTTTGGAGGCGGAGGGGGAGAAGCGAGCTCTCGTCAGAAGCACTTTTGATGAGGAGGAGAATGAAAAAGCTGTGAGCTCTTTCTGTTGCCATGTCTCCCTCTTTGCCTCTCGTTATCTGTAACCATCATGACGAAGTCTTAACCTGGGTTCATTTTAACACTGTGGGAATGATGAAGTCTTCACATTTCTCTCAGTCTGTAAGAGTGAATGTTTTTATCTTTTAACTTAAACTCACGATTCGAGATGTGAGTCGGAAACATCCAGTTCTCCCCTTATATCTACCAGGGTTTTAAAGCTTTTACCTTTGCCAAGGAGGTTATGTTTTGGCTTGCATTTGTTTGTTTGTTTGTTCCTGGGATAACTCAAAAAGCTATGAATGGAATTTGACAAAATTTTCAGGGAATGTTGGTCATGGCACCAGAAAGAAGTCTGTCAGTGGCACCTAAAGCGGGGTACACACAGAAAGATTATTGGGCTGTTTTTGTCCAGACTTTCCCCCTTCCCCCCTTCCCAACCAAGGACATCAAACTCCAGATTACCTTATGTCTTATAAGATTATCCTATAAGATTATCCTGTGGTCTGAGGTGTGTTCAGAGTGAATTTGTCCTTATAATCGGCTCTGAAATGGGTCAGGGCCGTAAATATTAACCTTGTTCAATCAACCAGAAATCTTCATTTGTGTGGGGAAAGCCGACGACTCCCGAGTCAATCAAGAATGTAGTCAATCAAGAAGCATGCTGACTGATGATCAAGGAAGCAGGCGTCAATAAAAACAAACATGGCCAACCTGAAACATGAAGTTTGATGGACCTCAGAAATGGAGAACCAGTTCACGCTGTCTCCAGGATTTTTTCCACAGTCTTTTCTCTTTTTGGTTCGGGATTTTTAGGTCAAAAATAGTCCCAAGACCACCATCATTCCCTCTTCTCGTATGTCCTCTTTCATATTGCGTGTTGTTTTTTCCTGTTGTTTCTGTGTCTCTTCGTCTTCTTCGTTTTTGTTCAGTCACGTTTGATCAGGCAAGATTTCTGGAGGACTAGATTCTAGATCGGTGGTGGAACAGAATCGTTACATGTGTGGTGAGCTGTGTTGAGATTATCGGAGCACACCACACACAGTACGATCAAAACTGTTGAATGCCTGATTTTTTTATCTTCATGTGTGGGGGCTCTAACACATAAAAAGTCTCCTCAGATTTAGAAAATCCTTATGTGTGGACCCTGCTCAAGTTGACAACTTTCTGCTTCTCTAATTTCAAGTAAAAAACAAGGTTTTAAGTTACCATTATTGCCATTATTGATGTTCTGAAATCAACATTATCAAGTGCTGTAGTTAGTTGATGGACAAATGCTTAAATCAATGTTTGTTTTTGAGGAGGGTGTTATCTTTTTGTGACTTTCCACTATGAAAGAAAAATTGTTTCGGACATTTTTTATGGATTAAATCAGGGGTCGCCAACAGGGTGCCCACGAGCACCTGGTAGCCCTAAAGGAGCATCTGATGTGCCTACAGGGACCTTCTAAAGAGAGCACAAGTTCACACGACAGAGCCTTTAATTACTATTATGTTTTGCGACTAAATCATACAATACAAAAACAAACTAATTGAACATGTGATATGTTTCATAATTGCCTTTTTTCTTTTTTACTTTGGCCTGTGCAGGGTCAAAGTTACTTTGATGCACTGATGCCACACCCTTATCACCACTGCTGCTAGCTAGAGCCCTTACAGTGTCACTTGTACTTAAACAAAACAAAAAGTTGAGTTTTACATAAATTAAATCGTTAAAGATCAATTTAAGTATAATATTCTCAGATTATTTCTTAATTATGAGTAATAATTATAGTCATTTACAATAAAAAGTAAACATTTAGTGTCATAACGTGTGTTTTTTGTGTTGACAGAATGAAAGTTCCTAATATAACCCTGACCTTACATGACCTTTTCATAGCCCTAACCCTAACCTTGATCCATTCATGTATCCTACATTCAAAAGTCTCGACTCTTAAATCCATGGATAATCTATTTAGGACTCATTTTGTGTCCACAGATGGGAACTGAATCCCCTTATGAGACAGCATGAACAAAGTTTTGTCCCCACAGCGTGAGCATGCATGCAAAAAAAGGACAAGAACAAACTCAAATTCTTTATGCCTTTTTAAACAGTCCCAGAGCCTTTGGAAACGAGTCCGTGCAGCTGAATCCAACACACATGCCCGCGAGCATATTTGTGATCCCATACACACACACACACTCAGACACACACACTCTTCTAAATGCTCCAAACAGTCAGGACAAGCTGGTTCCCTGCCAGATTGAGAAATTGGCAAGCTTGCAAATCTCAGATCATTTTAAGTCAGTTGGACAGAGACCGCCTTAACTTTAAGATGCTTTTGGGAAGCCCCAGGCCCGAGTTTCCAAAACTATGGACGATCGCCAACACTTATGCCTCTGCAGACGGTTACTCAGCGACGTGGGGAGGACGAGATTGCGGAGATGTTCACGATGGACCAAATCCAAGTTCAGGAGCAGCCCCCTGGAGATCCAGACTAGGTTAACTCTCAAGGTTTTATGGTCCAAAGTTCAACCCAGGGCTCCGGTCCCCCTAATGGTTTTCTTGGCAGCAAAACTTGTTGATATTTTTGGAGCATAATGATTTCATCCAGTTCAGTTACAAGAAACATGCAGAAGAGAATTAAAACTATATCTACTGAATGTACGATAAGGTTCTGATGAGTCACTTGTTCATTTCATGACTCAGCAGTGTGCCTGTTCATCTGTCTCGCTCATACTTTGGCTTATGATATCTTGAAGGACACGTGGAGGGATTTTCTCAAACTTTCCTAAAATCAATGCTCTGACTCAAGGGGAAAGTTACTGGATTTTGGAGGTCATAGGTCAAAGACCAAGGAGATTGTGCCTCGTGTTTTCCCTTGCTTGTGAACACAACAGCTAAAAACGACTATGGCGGATTTCACTCAAACTTTGCACAAATGTTCACTCTGACTTGAAGGTGAACTGCTGTTATTTTGAAGGTGATAGATCAAAGGTCAAGGCCATTGAAGCTCATATTTATCTCTTGCTTGTGACTGCAATATCTCAAGAATGCTTTAAGCAATATTCTTAAAACTTTACGCTTCTATCAACTCAAGGATAGGTTGATTACACTCTGGGGGTCACAAGTCAAAGATCAAGGTCATTGTGCCTAAAGTTTTCATTGTCTTTTAAATGCATCATAGCAAGAATGCTGTGAGCTTCCCTCAGACTTTGCACAAATGCCCGCTGTGACTCACAGATAAATTTGTATTATTATTTTTTTAAATATCCTTGTATAGCTTTTATAACATATACAAAACAAGTGTCAGTATTAAATAATCGGAGGGACTTTAGTATGACTAATGGTGCAAATGTCACATCACTTGACATTATCAGTTTTGCATGTTTCTGTAAATAGTATGGCATCATCAACAACAAAAACAAGAATCACCAGAAAAGTACATCATACTAACAAATCGAACAGTCAAGGAAACATTAAAAAAAAAATTAAACATGGGGGAGGCCGGATAAAGCATCAGAAACAGTTATTGAGAGTACTGAATTGATGGTATTTTGAAAAAGGTCAAGGTCATTGAGGCTTATGTTTATCCCTTTCATTAGACTGCTTTGTCTGAAGAAGATGACTTTAAGATGACTGTAATAATAACTTTATTTGCATAGCACTTCAAAAACAGTTCACAAAGTGTTTTAATAACAAACAAATGCATTCACATAGGCGATTTAGACTCTTTTTATGGGGGCTCAAGCACCCCCCATTTCCATCTTAGGCTTACTGAAATAATTATAATAAAAGGCCAGTTCTGTGCTTTTTTAAAAAAAGAAAAATTAAGAGGAAAATGGCAAAGCTCTTAGTTAGATATGTAAGCAAGCAAATCACTAAATTCTAAATGATAATTACATCAGGGTGCAGAGTTAGTGATGCAAAAGCTGATTTTTGATGAAAAAAATGTTTTTTTTTTTAAAGCCCTTTGATTTAACAGAAATGGAAAAACAACACATTTGTGTGAAAGGGGCTTGTATAATGTTAAACTAAGTGGACTGAAACAAATCATTTTTGAAAAATTTTGTTGCTATAACAGTGAAAACAAAAGACATTTATATGTCTCAACAATTCATTGACCTACCTGTTCTGCTTCATAACTAACAAAATAATGTTCTGAAACTAATTTAATGATCACGCTTCCAATTTGTTACTTATGGGTAAAACAGCAGAACACAAAATTGAGTTTTAACAGTTTCCAAACTCATGAAAAAGACAGTTGGTGAGCATGCCTTTTCTTCTGTGGTCCAGTATTATGGGACAGTCTTCACCAAGACATAAAGCAGGCATGTTCTGTGGCGGTTTTCAATCAAAGCCAAAGATCCCTGTTTTTACTGTTGAGTCATTTATTGTTTGATTTTTGCCTGAGTGTGTGTTGTAATTGCTTGTTCACATGGCTTTATAAATAAAGTTATTATTATTATCAAAATCTGTAACGGTGACTAAATAATTCCTAAAGTGGGTGGTGTGAGATAATTGAACACTTGCAAGAAAGGATGTTTTTTTTCTGTCATAATTTAAATATCGTCCCTGTGTGTTCCTAAATGTCGTTGTTAGGTAGCTGATGAAAGCAGAGTGAGCTCTGATGAATGTTTTTTTGCTTTGGTTTAGAAACAATCCTAAGGCTCCCACTGATCCTGCCCCGTGGTTGTTTGTATCCCCAGTTTGCTAAAATGGGCCTTGGAATAATTAAAGTTGGGGTCTGCTGACTTTCTCCATGTAAAAGAGAAGCATACCTACAGTTTAAGCAGTGAATTATAGTTGGAGTGTTTATGACTAACAGTCCAAATCAAACTGTTGTATAACAGGCCTCACAGCTTTGAAAAAACCACCTGTGAGAAAATAAGGACAACTTCAAATACTGTAGGAAAACTTGAAACATAAACATGTTGACACCCTCTTCAGATAAGGGTGACTAGTGGACCATTAGATTTTATTCTCCAGCTAAGTGTCATTAAGTTCAAAGAGACAGAATTTTGTATTGCTGTGTTTTCTCGTTGTTTGCAGTTGAATAAAGATGAAATTTTCATCACTGATCAGTAAACAATGCAGCTCCTCTGCTTAACTGAAGCTCTTTGAAGCTCCTAACATCAGAGGTAAATGTTAATACAGATTAGACAAATACAGACGAGACCTTCACAGCAAGTTTGTCTGCCCACACTCCTGCACACTGACGTGTTCATGCTGACACGCTAATCTGTAGGTAAATTCAAGCTGCAGCATGGGTTAAGAAAAATAGGGCCAAACTGTTAGAAAGACTATTTAAACAATATTTAAATTCTGATTATTAATCGTTATGAAGGACATTTTTTGATTTGTCATGGCTTGATTTAAAACTTAAAGATCCACATTCTCATGCTGAAGAAAAGCTATAAAAAATGTGCCCTTCATTTTTGGCTCATTACAGTAATAATAACAATAATTTTGTTTTTATTGCACCTTTAAAAACAGATCATTAAAAGTGTTTCACAGAGAACACAGGCAAAAACCAAGGGAGCAATAAAATGAACTTCACCAATTAGGCCAAAGAGAAACAGAGTCAAACAAGAGGAAAGGAACAAAATACAAACATGGAACAAAATGAATGAAAATAGTGTGCTGGAAACAAAAAGTACCATATCATCACTGTCGGGCCAAAAAAAAAAAAAAAAAAATGTGCTGTTGGTCACCTTCCATGTTGGTTAGTGGGTTTCATAAGTTTTTGTGCAGTTAAAAGAACCATTTTTTAAGGAAAATACTATATTTATTCACTGAGTGGTGAGCATTTTTTTTCCATTATCTGAGAAGAATGAGTTTGGAATATAAGAGTTTTGTGCCCCACAGTGATGATGTATAATATTACCATAGGTTAAAATGTAAAAATAAACATGAGTAAAATAAGTAAAAAAGATTTGAAAAAGGACAAGGAGATGGTAAGACAATGAAATAAGTGACAACATCACATCAGGAAGACTGGAATATTACAGTTAATCAGGGATAGACAAAATCGTAGTAAATTCAAATGTGAAAATATGGTAAAAACATCAAAATGACTGGCATCATTTTTTGTGCCAAATTTACTCCTTCTGAAGATGGCCAATTCTTATTCAAATTTGCCAACAGGTCTGGTGTCATTGTCTTTTTGGACCACATTTGGACTCTTTTTGAAGACCGCATATTCTGGCTCAAATTTGGCAACAGGTCTGGGCATTGTTATTTGGGCCAAATTTTAACCATTTTTGAGGATGGACAATTTTTGCTCAAGTTTGGTGTGAGGCCTTGTGTCGTCATTTTTTGGGCCAAATTTGGACTCTTTTTGAAGATGGCTGATTTTGGTTAATTGAAGATGGAGTTTGAGCAGCAAAGATTAAAAAAAGAACAATAACATTAAAATAAAGAAATGGAAACATTGAATGAAATGAATGACAAACAAATGAAAAAAAAATAAATACAAAATTAAAGATAGCAATTGCAAGCCTATAAAAAAATTAAGTTTTAAGTAGAGTTTGAAAGGATGTCACTGATTCTTTACACCGTATTTCCTTGGGCAACTCGTTGCAAAGTCGAGGAGCTCAAAGAAAAAGCTTGATTGCCTTTAGTCTCAAAAAACCAGTAGGCCCCCATCCAAGGATCTGAAGCTGCAGGTCAATAGTTCTGATTTCTTACTTGGGGCCAGATCTATAAGGGCTTTAAAAGTGATCAGTAAAATCCAAAAATCAGTTCTACATGGACAGGAAGCCAGTGAATTAAAGCGAAGCGAGAATATGAGTGATGTGATGTCGTCTGTTAAAACAAGTGGAAATGGATCTTATTTGAAGGAAACTGGACTACTGTCTTGATTTGCTGTTGGAAAGTGAAGTGTAGTGGTCAAAAATTATGTCTAAATATCTTGTAGATTATGTTATGTTGGCAAAAATCGGATTTAAAAAATTATAAGGCATTCAGTCTTTGTAAATTGGTCAAAGTTGACATGTGTTGACCTTAAAGTGACATTAATCGACAGAGCAATGATTTGTTTGTCACATATCAGTTAAAGAAATGTTCAAGAATGCCTGAGTCATCACTTTCTGTCCACTTTATTTTTAATCTCATTAACATTTTCCAGACTCATAATTTCTTCTATTGTTCTGCCAATCCTCTGCTTCATCCCCAAAGGTTAATTAATTCTTTTCTTAATGCTTACTCCTGCCAATTGTTTCCCCTCACCGGCTCTGTTAGCTGCAAATAAGGAGTCTTAATAAATGACTGAAAACAGAGCAGCAGGAGGGAAAGTTAATTTTTAAACACGGACGGCTCAGGCCTGAGGTGAGGAAAGTCGACAGAGTTAAAGCATCTAAAGCAGCAGGTGCAGCAGACGGGACTTGTTAGCTCAATTCAAGCACAACCAAACAAAGACGGATACTTTCTGAGAGCACACGATCAGCATTTGATCACCAAAGTGTGTCGAAACGTCTTGACAGATGTGTTGAAGTCTTTGAGTCACAGCAGAGAAAACCTTGGGCTGTATTTTAATGGAGATTTTAAATTAATGCGAGTGATGAATCAGATAATTTCATGTTATTAGCTGTTTGCTAATGAGCGCGAGCTATTACCATCAGTCAGACGGCGCACATGTGTTTTATTAGATCAGATTATGACTCCATTTTAAATAAGGGGAGATGGCCTTTGTGAAGAGTTCAAGACATTTAGACTGAAGTTATTGGAGCGGATGGAGAGATGGTGATGTCTGTCAGTTATTGCCTTTTGGTCATGCATAAAATTCACTAAAATAGCCTGCAATTTTGGGGTGAGCAGCATTCATGAGCAAAAAAAGACCCTTTTTTCACCATAATTACATGGCCAAGAAGGTTATGATTTGCCACTATTTGTCCATCTGTTTGTTGTTTGTCCGTCTGTCCAATATGAGCAAAAGAACTCAAAAATTTATGAACTGATTTTGATGAAATGAGAAGAGAATAGGGAGAAGTAAGTGGATGTTTAATCTGAGCTGGGATGTGGATTCTGACATTTGTTTAAATGATTTGTTAACAATGTGCTTCATGGCGGTTTCCCATATTTCCTGTAGTAACCCTGCTAACAAATTTAGAAGGTTTGCACTGGGACTCAAAGATTTATCGTTTTCGGACTGAAATCGCTATTTCAGACAATCATGTGATCGCCAAAGCTGCAATTTTTTGCAGCACTTTGATGACCCAGGATCTGTTGTGTCAACTATTTTGCACATACTGTTTTACAAATTTGCAAGCAACGGAATGGCTTGCAAGTGAACAGTTTACTCACAGCTGCGAATCAGTTCTCATTGTTCACTTAAAAGAGCTGTTCAAAAGAGTCGACTCGTTCATGAACGTCACATCTCCACCGCGGAAGTGCTGGTAAGCAGGTCAACAACACAAAGCCTCTGTTTACAAGTAGAAGTTGGAGTATCCCTTCAATAATGAAAACTGGTTATTTATCATCGATATTAGATGATGAATAATGTGTTACGTGCTTTGATCTTTGATTTCTTTACTGTTGTCTATGCTGTAAACATGGTGAATATTGCACTGAAGCTTGATTTTAAGAAAATTGTGGGTCGAATTGAAATCACAATATCTGCCAGAAAAATCCCCATAAGGTCTTTTCCTAAGATCGTTCAGCCTCAGTTTGCATGTTCAAGCACTTCTAGATTATTCCTGTTAGAGAGGGGAAATCTGTCTGTTTGGGACATGTGTGAAAGAGCAACTCAGGCAGTTTTCAGGGGCAGGCTGCTCTGGAATTTTCTTATAATTGTCAACAGGAAAAGGCCTCAGTTTGTCAAGAAGCACTTCCACACATTACCTTAATCTTGGCTTTAAACCCTTAAATAGTCACTTGACTTTAAATTCATGCTGACACTTATTATCCCAATAAGAAATATCCTACTAACTGTCTTGTTAACTTCCTTTTCAAGGCCCCAAACATCTCAATATATTTCTTCAGTGCTCTGATGTATCCGAACATGTGCTTAATTAATGACAAATGTTGTTCATGTAATTTATGATCCCCCTAGGATAAATCTAGTCTATAATTTAGCATAACCTATAAGATAACTTGACATAAAATGGATAAATCTGCCCAAATAATGATAATGATTCATATTCCCAAGAGGTTAGACTCCACAGAATGTTGTGGTCTCCTTATTTCCCCCACGAACTCAATGCTTTTTTTTTTTAAATATTTCCAGTTTCTGCAGCATGAATTACCACAATATGCTGCTCAGAAAACTTCTGTTTCTCAGAGGAAAGAAGATTTCAGAGGTTTTCCTGAAATACCCTCCAAGTGTATACCAAGAATTCAGTGTTTTTGCCTTACCTTTGAAAAATCACCACATCTACCAGATATATTGACCCAAAATGTTTTTTTTCCCGAGAGGGTGAACCTGTAAGAACTTGGTGGTCCACTAACTTTTCTTCTGAGGGCCCCCAATGGCGACAAACTTTTTACCAATGCCAAACGCAAGATAAAGTTCTGATTGATCATTTTTTCCATAGGGTATATTGGCAAGACTTTTGTAGTTCTTCTGACAAATCTTACAGCTCCAATCCAGCAGACCTCATCAGACCTGTTCCTTTTTAGTCTTTTAGACTACTCAGAGTGCTTTTACATCATCGATCACACCCATTCACTCATTGATGGTTGAAGTTCCTATATTTATTATCTATGGATGTTAACTGACACATACACTCTCTTTTATACCCATAAAAACACCACTGACACCGCAGTTGGAGCAACTCACGGTCAAGTGTTCCCCTAAAGGACACATCAACATGTGACATCCAAGCTAAGCTCCGAACCCTCAACAATCTGGTTGATGGTAGAGTGAACTCCCAAACTAAGCCAGCAATGTCCCAGTTGTAGCCTCATCCTCCTAGTTTTCGCTGACAGACGTGGCACCCATTGTGGTTCAGGAATGGTCTTCTGCATATTCTGATCCAAGTGGCAACTGGACTTGGTCAGATTCTTGAAGATGTTTTGCCAAACCTTTGAAGAATCTGAACTAGCCCAGTTGCCACTTGGATCAGCGTTGGATGGCGGAGACCTGGATGACTAAGAACCTTTCGATCTTCTGCTCATTTTGATTAAAACAAGTAGTGAATTGAGTTATTCTTGCCTGTCTTTCTTATTGAACCACATTGAAAGTTCTCTGACCTCTGGCATCTTTAAGGCATTTTCCTTGGACAGCTGCCACTTACTGGATATTTCCTCTTTTCGGACCATTCTCTCTAAACCCTAGAGTTGGTTGTGCTTGAAAATCCCAGTAGATCAGCAGTTCCTGAAATAATAAGTACAGCCCATCTGGTACAATCAACCACGCCATGTTCAAAGTCACTTAAATCACCTTTCTTTCCCATTCTGAGGCTCAGTTTAAACGTTGGCATAAACGTGTCTACATGCATGGAGTTGCTGCCATGTGATTGGCTAATTAATTAGCAGTTGAACATTTACACCTCACAAAGTATTACATTAGCACCTCTTGAACCCATCGGCCATTGTTGAATGACATATACCCATCGGCTTACCTCTTTTTAAATGCTTAATATCTGTTTTAAAGATGTTTGTGATGAGATGCTTCTGACAGCATTTCAGTCACTAGTTAGCTGTCAGATTTTTTCAGATGGTATGAAAATAAAACTAACAAACCTTGAGGAAGAAACCTTACCTGCAGGCTCATCCCATGATATCTACAGTATTTAAACCCACAGAGAAATGTGTTTCTGCAACTTCACTTCTCAAACTTCCCAATGAAACTTTACTCAATAAAGTTTTAGGGCTGAATAATCTGGTATTCAATCAATAAAACCAAATAATATTCTATTCTATTTGAAGGTTCATCTGTTTTTTGGTCCTTTTATATTTGTTTTTGCATCTGTGCCTATGAAATCTTTATTTGAAATACCTAATTTTGTACTGGTCTCTTTTATTCCAGCGTTTTATCCAGTACCTGGCCTCCAGAAACACTCTGTTCAACCTGAACAACTTCCTGGATAAAGGAGCTCTGCAAGGTAAGAAACACAAATGCTTCGTCTCTCAAACCAAATAACATTGACCACTTTTATGTTCACATATTGTAGTAGAGAAGTGCAGAGTACATTCGTAGCTGTCTCAGATGCAAAATAACCCGGTATGTTTCCCTCAGTGTGACTCTGTCCCGTCCTTTTTCTCCTGCAGGTTATGACATGTCAACCTTCATTAGACGGTACAGCCGTTACCTGAACGAAAAGGCCATGTCCTACAGACTGGTGGCTGTGGATTTCACCAAGATGAAGAGGGGGTAAGAGAGAGCACACGCACACAAAATGACAACTCCAATCATCGTTTCACACTCGCACCTCTGAACACAAGAGGAGGCGGGTGTTTGAGTTTTGCACCAAAGAAAGAGACTGATCGAAACGGACATCGTGTCTTATGCCGATGACACCAAACTATAGTTGGCAGGAGAGCATTTTGAAGTTGATCGTTATGAGGAGCAAAGCAACTAAACACAACAAATGATCCTAATAAAGAATCTATTGGCTGTGATATTTAGTCTTTTAAAGGGATAAACCAACATTTTTTTTGTCTTCATGGCTTGCCTCACTACCGAGTCCATGACAAGCAGATAGACTTCATTCTTTCGACTGAAGGAAGGGGCAGGCAGAGCTCGCCCACCGCTAATTAGCTTAGCTCAAACACTGGGAGTCAATGGATAGTGTTAGCCTACCTCTGCCTACAGTCATCAGATACACTCTTCAGCAACTCGGAACAGTCCTGTGTGCTTGTTATGATTAATTTTTATTACCATGTTGTATTAGGTTATCTATTTTTAGACTGAGATTAGCACTTTATGTAATTTTCAAAAGAATTACATACAAACCTAAACCGCAGGGCTTTGTTTTGTTGACCAACTTACAAGCACGTCCATGGTGGTTTATGCATGCGCCCTGCGGTTTAGTTTCACATGTATTTCTTTTGAAAAATTACATAAATTGCTCATTTTAGTCTAAAAATAGATAACCTAATACAACATGGTAATAAAAATTAATCATAACAAGCACACAGGACTGTAATGAACCAACCAATTACTACAGAGTAGACCAACCAACCAATCAGAAAAGACTGGACCAACAAAACTGGCGCATTGGTGGTGCAGTCTGGTAGTGCGCTAATTGGTTGCCCCGCCTGCAGAACTCAGAGGAGGAAGGCCACCTTTGTGCCCAAAGCTGTGCTGCTCCTCACTTCAAAACATGCATAAAGCCCTCCCCACTGACCGATTGCCATTTGCACCTGTATTATTTGCACCTGTATTTTAAGAACGTGCTCCTCACTGTCTGTCTGAATGACATTTGCACCGGTACGTAACTACCTCAGCTTAACCTACATTGGCTAATCTGTAATGCACCTTAAACCAGGGTTCCTACAGGTTTCTTCAAGTTAAATTCAAGTCTTTTTAAGACCTTTTTAAGACCATGTATATCAAAAATTAAGACCTATTTCTCGGCCTATGTCACAGTCTCACCGGCAAAGGTGGAACCACAATGGTTTTAGAAATAAAGCACGGCTGAACCCCATTGCTTTCGCCGCTCTTTTTTTACATTATGTACATTATTTACTTTATTTATATAATGGTGGCTGACAAATGAAACTTTTGACGAGAAATACGATACGGAGAAGTAGGGCTCTATAAAATCCATGTTTTTTCCCCCATATTCCGTTTTTTCCGTTTTAAGTTTTTGAGAATTCCGGTTTTTTTTTTGTATTTTAGGCAAAAATTAACCCAGAGACACAGTATTAAGTAATGAAATATAGACGCTCACCCTTCAGGTGGTCCTCACATTTGTCTTTATGTGTCCAGTCAACAGTATGTTGACAAAATTTGCAAAGCATTTGATTGCCTGACACATAATAATCGTTGGCAAACTGCTCTGCTCTGTACTCTGGAGTTAGCCGGGAGTTTTGGAGCTTCTTTTACGCGCCGCTCGAGGTCACTCATGTCGTTCGCGTCGCGCCACTCGTCAACCCTCAACGCCAGCGATCATTGAAAATGAATGGCAGCTTGACGCTGAGGACGCACAGATCGCTGCTGATGTGAACGCAGGGTCAGTCGATGTCTCGGACGGCCGCTGTGACATGTTGACATCGTTAACGAGGGAGGGAGGAGGGGACAGGAAGTGAAGCGTGCATTGTCCGCAGCCTCAGTGATCCCCCTCGGGACATTGTCGGTTGTTTCAGTGATATTACGTGTTTATATTGAATTCCGCGTTTAATGTCTAATTCCGTGATTCCATGATCGCGGACTTTACAGAGCCCTAGAGAAGTTACATACAGAATCATTTTTAAGGCCTAGATATCAAAATTCAAGACTTTTTCAAGTCTTTTTAAGGTATTAATTCCAAATTCATAAATTCAATGCTTTTAAGACTTTTTAAGACCCTGCGGGAACCCTGTAAACTCATGCCAAGTTTACACTTTCATTCTGGTCCCCAGCACCTTTTTAGTTTTATTTCTTCTTTCCTTACCTTATTTATTTCTGTATATTATTTTTGTATATACTTTGTTGGTAGGAATATTTATTTTGTTTTTGTTTTTTTTTTTATTTTCCCTAACTAATTTTTAGCATTTTTAACATTTATGTGTAATTTCACTCACTGAGTGCTCTGTGTGCCTTTAATTGCCCCCTGGTGACAAATAGTTTTTTAATTTAATTGAATTGAATGTTGCAGGTTTTAGCCCAGCTCCTGCTGTCACATGGCGATGTGTCCTTGGGCAAGACACTTAACCCCAAGTTGCTCCAGCTGCTGTATCAGTGGGGTGTAAATGGGCATGAAAGGGCATGAATGTGTTGCTGATACTGATGGACAACTGGCACAGAAACTCCAACCATCAGTGAGTGAATGTGTAGATATGACCTGCTTTGTAACGCTGTTTTGAGTAGTCAAAGACTAGAAAAGTACTACATAAGCTCAAGTCCATTTACCATTTAATATGGGGCAGAGGGCTTAAAGACAGGAGCTCCAACAGAGTGTCTCAGATGGAATAGAGGTGGATCAGCAGACATTGGCCTTTAAAGTTGAATATTGCTTTTGGCCGATATTGAAATTTTCACTGATATTTACAGATGATTTGTGTGCCGTACATATTGGCTGTATATACCGCATATATCGCCAGTAATGTCATACAGTAATGATCCAATTTGCTTCACCTTATCATTACTGCATAGTTCATTTAAAAAACAAGATGTTAGGGCTGGGCAATTAATCAAAAATAATCGAAACCGACATTTAGACCCTCTAATAGAAGTAATTTTGCTCATGACGATTATTTTGATTATTTTCCCTGTGTAAGTCACGTCACTACGCCCCCTCCATACAGTCTGCGTTCACTTTCGCCAAGAGCGAAGGACGCGCTGCCAACATGGAGGAGACAACGCCAATCTATCAGAGAACCTTGTAGCCAAGTAAAATGCCATCTCTGTTGTTTGGGCACATTTTGGATTCTGTGCAGAGGACATCAAGCAGAAAGAAGTGTAGAGAGAAGTGTAAATACTGCAGGAAGACCGTTTTAACGACCGTCGGCGACACCACCAATTTGTTCCAGCATAGCATAAAATAATCGTTCATTTATCCTAATTGAGGTAAGAGCTTCAATTAATCGTGATACTGAGATTAGGTAATATTACCCACCCCTACAAGATGTTCATTTTCCAAGCGTTAAATGTTGTTTTACTTGTTTCACATTTGTTCCTCACGCTAATAAACTCTCACATCGAAAGAAACAAGTCAGTTTTCGTGATGTAAAGACTCTGCTCTTGATGAAAAATATCAGTATCTGCAATAATGCATTTGGAAATATCGGCAAAAATCCAGTATCATGCATCTCCGTTTTTTTCTTAGTGTAGAGATTGTGAACAAACTCTAATATGAACTCAAACATGACCGGCTTAAAGTGTATGCAGAGACTTTATCCCAAGCTCAGAGAAAAGCATATTTTTATAAAAAGGACGGTGGTTGAATTTATTCTGAAGGTTATGTTGGATATATCCTTCCAGTTTTGAAAAGACCGACCGTCTACAACATCAATAAATCCTCTATATTACATCTCCTGCTGAGAGGAATCATTATTCTCTCCAAAAGTTTCTCTCTCAGTCCCTGAATGTCACAAAATGTTTACTTTCACTAGCTGGGGGATTTTGCATAACTGAGGAAACTTTTGTATGCTGAACATACTGTTATTGTGTTTTATCGTTTCCTTTTCTGTGTAAATGTGTCTCCGAATTTGCATAACAATTAAGGCGTCTACTGCTAACCTGTTTGTTTGTGCCTGTGTGTTTTTACAGCATTGATGGAGTGATGCGCACCATGAACACAGAGAAGCTGATCAAGACGCTGCCCATCATTCAGAACCAGCTGGACGCCCTGCTGGATTTCCAGGTATGAGAGAGAAAGTGTGTCTGAATGTGTGCGTCCTATTTACACATGCCTGTCTTCACTGTGGATTCACTTTCCAATCAAAATGTAGATTGAAACAAGACTTTGAGGCAGTTTGAGAACTCTTTCTTGATGAAGTTTAGGAGGCATTCAGCGGCAGCAGAGTCAGGTTTCAGTATTCAAGTGTGTGTTTTTGTGAGTGAGTGTGTGCTCGGAGGGGAGAAAGGAATTGGGTGTGGATTTTCAGGAGTTTCTGGATGACTTGTGGTTTTTACCAGAGAGCTTCAAAGAGTGATAAAAATGGATGATGAAGTTTCTCATTGGAATGCATATACAGATGTTTGTGTGTTTCTCAGGGTTGGAAAAGATCTACTTTGTGTTGTCGCTGTGGTGAGTGGATACCAAGATCTACCAGGCATCAGTACATGGTTTTATTGATTAAACATCCTTAGTAACTATCTTTACAAACATATAGACATAGGGTCCCTCTTGAAAATGAGATGCCACGTCTTTTAATGAATTAATGTTCAACAAGTTGATTATGTCTATATTCAGCAGAGACAAATGGGATTTTAGTCCCTTTGTCTCTGCCTGAATGGATACATCTCTGGATGTATGTATGTGTATATACAAATATATTTATTTATATGTATACGTATATATGCATATACTGTAATTTACCATATATAACATGCATTTTTTTGCCCTTAAATAAGGTCTAATTTTTCAGGTGCGTATTATACACAAGCACAAGCAAAATATGTAAAATATTTCATCTCACCAACATCGTGATTATAACACATCTGATACAAAAAGACAAAATATTCTCTTGATCTGCAAAACATTATTGCCAAACTATTATAATTCTAATAAAAATGACTGTTCTAATCCAATATTTTGCGTTAGGGTATCACTAACGTGTAAACACAGGGCGCTGCCAGCTTGTGAGCAAGGGGACTGAAATAGCTGCGCTGTGATTGGTCGAAGACATCGGAATGTTGATAGCTGCTCTCTGATTGGCCGGTACACAATGACTGCGCATGCTCTGGCAGAAAATGAGTAACTGCGCATGCGTAAAGCAAAAGGTGTTTCCGCATCTGGTTGAGAGAGAAAAACGTGTACAGAATTTTTCGTGAAAGTACTGAAATTTCATTGATTAAAACTTTGAATAAAGGTAATTTTTGAGTTGTCTGAGAGAGTAAGGTTTGGGCAAAATGTGGGTGCGTGTTATAAATGAGGACGTGTTATATATGAGAAATTACGGTATGTGTATCTATAAAATGAAGAGTATGGCTTCAGCCTGCTCTATTACAAACAGTGTTAGACTTAGACTTCTTAGACTTCACTTTATTGTCCCCTAAGGGAAATTTGCTTTGCAGGCAGGTAAAAACATGAAACATAAAAAACACAATCACACAATTATGTTAATTATGTTGACTAATTATTTTTGTCATAGTTTTCTTTAACTACCTTTTTTCCTCTGATGAAAAAAGTAGACAGTAACTAATAAAAACAAGTGCACATGGACAAAAACTAAAACTAAATTAACTGACAATTTCGTCAACAAATAAAAACTAGACTAAAATGTTTGACAGAAACTTAATCCAGTCGCACAGGGCCAATTAGTCGGTTTAATTTACAGTAGATTTCGTCAACTAAAATGTCGCCTCATGTCAAACAAAGGGGTTGATTGGAAGCAGACAGAGACCACCTCTTTCCAGAGAGCTTGGTGTGCTGGAGACTAGAACATTTTTCACTGTTTCACCTCTGATATTTGTTAATATTTGTAAATAAGCAAACATAATACTGTCACACAGTGATGTCATGTTTATAGTCATATTGTAAATATTGTTCATGTTAATAGTGTAAATTCCTCGGCCTTGTTCATAGTCTTACGTACTTATTATATTTATTTTTCCTTCATAAGAAAGTTGAAGTTTAACTTAAAGATTCTGTATGTTGCAACCTGTTTCCTTATTTTTACTTAGTTTTTAGGCTCTTATCTATTTTAATGTCTTTTTTGATATTTCTATGTATAAGAGCAACTGGAGCAATTTCCCCTTGCCGATTAATAAAGTACAAGAAACCCCCATGATATCGGTTCAGTTTTCGCAGTCCTGGTATTTTTTTTTCTAGAAGACCTATTAATTTTGATTTCATGTACATTTTTACCATTTCGTGGCATTCATCGTTTATGACATCACAATATAATGCCTGTACATACCAAGCCAGAGTGTCAATATTGTTTTCTTGGCCGCTGATAGGCTGTTGTGTGTCACGTGGCTTTGCATCTCGCAGGGAGGAGAGATGCCTGCTTTGTTCTCTCAGTTCCACGTCTCGCTCTTCAGTGATGTTGCTGTTGCTCTCTCAAAATCGTTTTATGTGTTTAAATGTATTTCTGTTGTTTTAAAGTGTTTGAAGACCTTAAAATGCTTTTAAAAGTACCGTAAAAGTTATAAAAACATGCCTAGGGTATATATAAATAGGGTATTTCTATTTCGTGGATTTTCACTTATCGCGGGTGGGTCTGGAACCTAACCCCTGTGATGGAGAGGGGACCACTGTATTTCTGATTCTGATTCTGAATGGTTGCTGTGTTCGTACATATGTGAACAAATCCTGCCGAATAGAGAACACCCATTTGTATCTGAACAACTCTCCCAATGATTTAGGTTAGATTTTTCTTCTGTTCCCTCGCTGTGCATTCCTCTGTGAGTGTGAGATGGCAGAAAACAGCTCAGTCCAGTTGAAAAATGTTTGCCAAGACATCCTTTCATTTTTATCTCCTCACCTTCTCTCTCTTCTCTCCAGGCCAACCCCAACGAGCTGACCAACGGCGTGATCAACTCCGCCTTCATGCTGCTCTTCAAAGACTCCATCAGGCTGTTTGCTGCTTACAACGAGGGGGTCATCAACCTTTTGGGTAACACACACATGCACGCACACTCACCCCGAGTAACAAACAGAACGTCAACATGAACACACACGTGAACACACACCGTCTCCTCCTCCTCCTGCTCCCTCCTGCATGTGTCAGAAATGATGAGGTGTAAGTACAGCTACAGCTTGTTCTCTGCACACATGAGGTGAGGTCTGACAGAGACGTAAACAGCAACACACACACAACAGCAGCAGCATATGTGCTCACAGTCTGGTTGTCACGGCAGCAGAGAGGATTTTGACAGGCTGTCATGTAGCTGCTAAGTGCTTGTGTTTGTCTCCACTCAATCACATGCTGATGGTTCCTGCCCTCCTTCTCCGTTCTCTTCATCCCCCTTTCTCTTATTCCCTTTCTCTTCTTCCTTTAAAATTATTATTTCTTTTTCATGTTTTCTCCACCTGGCTCTGTCTCCCTGCAGAGAAATACTTCGACATGAAGAAGAACCAGTGCAAAGACGCTCTGGACATCTACAAGAAATTTCTTTACAGGATGACCAAGCTGTCCGAGTTCCTCAAAGTGGCCGAGGTACGTGCACCAAACACAAAATTATACCCACGTGACAAGAAAGAGATCGTCCAGTGGTCTCTAATTAGAAATTTACCCAAAACTTTTTAGTTTTTGTAAAGACTATATTCCTTTTTTTTTACAGTTTCCCTTAATCTTTTTGGTCTTTTCAACATCCTGACCACATCCCTCCAAAACATTAAACACACATTTACGCTCAATTCACAAAGACTGCCCCTTGAATATGATCACTCTAGATCAGGGATGGGCAACTTCAGCCATCCCGAGGGCCACATGAACGTTCTGTTCCCAGCTGGAGGGCCTCACTACAAACCACAAGACACTCATTATTTAACATATATTCTTAAGTAAACAAAGGGACACATATCGAGCTAAATCCAGGCCAAAAGTGTTGTAATTTATAAAATAAATAAATAAATAAAATTTGAAACTGAAATTTTAAGGTTTGTTCTTGATTTTTTACAAATAAAAACACTACTACATTGAATTAAAAATGTATAAAAAAAATATTATAGAAGATTTTTTTTCAGTTTAGATATACTTTTGATTCGTCTCTTTATTCAAATAAAAAATTTTATTTTCATTTTTTTACTCTGAAGTGAAAAAAGTGGAGAAAAAAACAAGCTCTGAAGGTGAGAAAAATAAAGCTGAAACCAAAAATATAAGATTTGAATCAGGTTGCATTACATGTCAAAATATATTTCAGAGCAGAAAAATAAAAATAAAATATTGTATTAAAATAATTTAAGTTGAGTTGAATCCAAATTTTATTGTTATTTTTTTTTTATTATTTATTTATTTATTTATTTTTTTGGTATTAAAGTTTTTAATTTCCTTTTTCAACAGACATCATACAGACAGTATATCCACTTTGACTTTACAGAATATACAAAAACAACAAATATTTTAACTAAACAAACAAAAATAAATATAATAATAATGATAAAAATAATTATGATAATTGGATGTACACACATATATATACACCTACATTTAAAAAAGAATAAAATAAAATAAGATGAACAACAGGCCTGTGATGTATTTGTACCTTCAGATGATCAAAGTGTACCTTTATTAAACAGGTTCATTCTGACGATGTACTTATGTGGTTTTACACCAGAAAAACTCCCAGGACTTCTTCAAGTTCACTTTAATTACTAATTCTAGCTAACATTTGTTCATATGATAACTGAGTAAGTTTCCCCCTTGCCTGTATTGTTTTTATTTTTTTCTTTTAACTTAAGAACAAACATTGAACTTTCAGTTTCAAATTTTTTGTCAATTATTTTATCACAAACTACATCAAGGATGTTTATAGTAAAAGTAAAAGTGCAATAAGAACATTTTTATGGAATGAAAAAATGCTTTTTGCCTCAATTACCCCTTGATGTTCTGGAAAGAATTCCCTTTAGTATCTCATTATGGATATTATTACAAAAAAAGGACTTTAACAGCCAAGTTGTGAAGTTTGAGACAAACTGAAAACCGTGTGCAAAAAAAACGCAGTGGGCCGAGTATATTGTTGCTAATGTAGACTGTTTTTTTTTTTTTTTTAAGGTTTAAAAGTTATCCAGCAGCTCTACCCAAATCACTGAAATAATTTTAGAATTAAAGGTTAAAACAGGAAGTAATTGCACTTCAAACATTCAGATACTAGTTCACCATAATAATAAATGTCACGAGCCAATCAGTGGCCTTTAAAATCTCTGATTATTGTGCATCCTGGAGGCAAAACATGAGACTATTTCTGCTCATTTTGGTGTTTGTGTTGCTGTGGAGCCACATTTTAATCCAGTTTGACTGACACATTTCTGGCTGGCCCTTGACCCTATAATTAACTCATGTAAGCCCTCATATTTAAACACCAGAATATCTGTGCTCCTTAAAGAGTATCAGTATCCCTCTATAATTTCACATAGCAACTGTATCACATGCATATAAGAGAACCTGGCTTCACCTCACTGCCCCACATCTTTGCACACACTCGTGAAGCGTTCACACACACCAAAAATAACCCTTAAGATGGAGGATGTGGTCGGGCTCTCCGTTAAGTCCCTCTCCCCCTGCTCCCCGCTCTCCTCCGCCTAATCCTCCGTCCTCCTCGCTCTCCCGCTGACAAAGATGGATCCTCACGAGGCTCTCGCTCGCCCAGTGCCCACATATCATCCCTCTTTTCTCTCTCCTCTCGTGCCCTCCTCCTTCGCTCCTTGTTTCCAGTACCAGCTTGTTCGAAACAGTCCGAATCAGCGTCTTTAATTTTTTATTTTCTTTGTTTCACTTCACATCCACTCTCTTTGTCTTCTATAATGAGGTTTAAGAAGCTCCCATGACCATGAAGGTTTTTTTTCCCAGACATCATTAGAATTAAAGATGCTTAATTAAAAATACACTCACATTCAGAGAAGGAGCTGCTAATGATTTGTTCTGTTTTTACACTGCACATCCCAAACATGTCAAGGTTTTCTTGAAGCTGATCTGGAATCTGTTCTCAAATAGTTTTATCTTTGCTCTGGGAAGTGGAGACACTGGGGTCTGCCGTCTGATACGGTTTTAGGGGACATAAATTTTTAAAAGTCCAGCCTAAAAGCTCTGAAAACATGTGCTCACTGTTAAAGACATATAGAGATATATAAAGACCAAGAGATGAAAGGCTCTCCCTTTACCATTGAACCACCATGGGACTTTACTTTAGACTAAGATCTAAGAGACAATTCCTGTTTGACTTGTGCAATGACCTTATTTGACATTTTCCAGGTATAAAAAATTAATAACCTGACACACTAGACTAACTGTTCTAGGTATTTCACACAACCATTTGGGAAACAGCCTATAGAAAGTGTTTGGAAATGGGCAGAAACTTTGATCCAATTGGATCATTCTGTCAGTCACATTCATTACAAGCCAATCAGCTAATGTAGTAGTTGCGTACTACTGCCACGGTGTAAAGAGCCACTTCATGAAACCAACTTTCGCCAAAACATTTCGGAAGTGGCGTGAAAATAGCCGTACGAAAGAGAAGTTTGTGGTGTATCTGGTTTTCATTTCATGAAGAAATGTGGTCAAGATCTGATAAAACTGCGACTGAAACTGTTAGCATCTATGCTAATCTCAGTCCAAGCACTCACTTCCTGCTGTCGACTCACTTTTGGCTCCCACCTCTGATTGGGCCGTCCTGCTTTGGACCGCTTACAATCATTGTATATTGGAGCTTGGTAAGATGGATCAGCCTGATTAAAAAAAATAAATTAGGCAGATCCATCTCCACGGCAAGGTTGGAAAATTAAAGTCAAAGGTCAAACTGTTAACAAAATGGAAGAAAAAAAACAAACAAAAAACGTCTAATTTATCCAGTCTAGATTCTTCCCATAAGATTTATAAATGTTTCAGGGACCATGATTATATAAATAACATATATTAATAAAACATGAATAAATGTGTATATGTATAAAATGGAAGTCCTTTCAGCAACTTCACCCGATACAACCCAACTCAAAAATACGGAAATATCCCTTTAAACCTCTGAGTTGATAATATGCTAGAATGAAAGCAGGCTGGCTGCTGTCACACAGGTAAAATGCACCCAGCGCAGTGTTAATTTTGTTGACTAATTATTTTCATCATAAGTTTTTGTCAACAACCTTTTTTCCTCTGACGAAAACAGTAGACAGTAACTAATAAAGACAAGTGCACATGGACAAAAACTGAAACTAAATTAACTGACATTTTCATCAACAGATAAAAACTAGACTAAAATGTTTGACAGAGACATGTTAGGAATATATCCAATCGCAGCTACTTTGGTTGTGTGGAAAGGTTGGATGAGTTAAGAGAGACATCCAATCATAGCTGCTTTAGCTTCGTGGTGGCGGGATAAGTTGAGGAGAGAGCCAATCAGAGCTACTCTCTTTATGAATTGATATATTCATGTAGAGCAGGTTCACTGTTTGTTGTCCATTCTGGTATTGTAACTTAAAAAAATTCAATATGTTTCTGTTTGTTTATACATTCAAACTTTAATAGCATCCAATAAAGGGTTATTAGATGTTTTATTTTATCCAAGTGTGAAACATGACTTCAGAAATTCAAGGAAACATAAAAAAATGCCTTAGACTTTACACTTCATATTTGGTAGACTGAATTTACGGTGGATTTTATCGACTTAAATGTTGTGAAATTTCATCAACTTAAGCTGGACTAAAATTAAAACAATTAAGTTGACTAAATTATAACTAAAACTAAAATTTATTTTAGGCAAAAGACGATAACTCAAACTAAATCATCACTGTGATGAATGAAAAAGTAAGACCTGAGATAAACTCCCTGTTAAACCTTGCGCTAGTCCAACAATACTGTAATGTGAGGCACACAAGAGTGCTCTAAGCTTATTAAGGGTGCAGTCAAAGGTCACATGTTTTGTAGTTTTTCTTTCCTAAAGTAAAGTCCAATGTTATTTTCAGTTGGGCAGACTTCTCTACAGAACATATCAGGATGGGTTTTTAAATTGACTTTGATGTAAAGTGCATTTTTGTTGTTTTTCAGGTAAGTGAACTGCTTTGTCCAATTTTTGTTACTTGTCTTATACAACTGGTTTATTGTGGGAGAAAATGTGAGGCTAGACTGCCTTTTATGGCTAAAAAGATGCCACCGCTGATCATTTTGCAACTAAAAGTGTGATTTCAAATTGCAGCAAGGTAGCCTTAAAAAACTGAGCTCCATTTTTTTCTGTGATAACAGATAATGTTTTAATATAAAGATATTTTTAACAGCAGTACAAAGACAATATTGACGATCAAATGTTGTATATCTGTGTCCTAAGAGTCTTTAAGTGTCCTGACTTATTCTGATCAATCTGAGCGTATAGCTGTCTTCTTTCAATGTGTTCATGTGTTCATTCATCAATCAGCCGTCCATGCCTGCTCCCTCATTGGACACATTTATCACCGTCCAATCACTGTCAGGATTGGCGGCCTCATGAGCCAATCGGCATGTCAGAAAACTTTTCCTTGTTTATTTCTGTTGTCGTTTTATGTTGACACTGCCACTGCATGAAGTAATGACCCCCTGTTTTGTTTCTTTTCTCATCTTTGACCCTCCCTCCTCCTCTTCTTCTTCTTTTTTTTTTTATTATATCCTCCCTCCTCTCCATTTTATCCCGCCTATTTTCTTGATTTGTTTTTTTTTGACGACAGCAAGTTGGAATAGATCAGGGTGACATCCCAGATCTCTCACAGGTCAGTGTACATCTCACCTTCCACTTCTCTCTTTTTCTGATTCCTTTTCTTGCTTCCTTTCCTACTTTCTCACCTTTTTCTTAATTCACTGACACCTTATATCACCACTTCGTTTACCTGTTCTTCTTCTTTTTAACACACTTTTCTTACTCTTCCTTCATTCATCTTGTCTCGTAAGATCTGATTCGAAGCAGCTCTCCTCTGTTTGATTGGTTTTCCTGCTTTCTCTTTCACTCCTAAATGCTCCTCATTGATTCGACCACAGGCTCCGGTGTTTTTATCAGGCTTGTTTAGATATTTCATGGATTCAAAACCTTCAAAAACAACAAAATAATGATTACTGCTCTAACAAAGGGCTGAAAAGTAAAACTGCATGGCTACGAGTAAAAAAACTCAGAGATGTCTGTTTTTAATCGTCAAGGATAAAGCCGCCTTTGTCTTCATTTTAAATTCAAAAGAAGCGCTCCCAGCAAGGTTCCACCGTCCTCTAAATGGTTTACATGAAAGACTAACAGAGGCTGTAGATATCTGTGCTTATGCTGCATTGCATGAGCTCAACTTCAGGAACTAATGCAAGGATATCATATTTGAGTTTTCATTATCATCTTTATATTAAGATGGACGGAGCAGCAGCTGCCCAGGAGTGAAGTCGGAGTATCTAAAGCTCACCCATTTAGCTAGGACTAGATCATAAACTCCTCCTCCTCAGTGATAACAGATGGGTCTTGGGCCTTGGGCACAACAGTCAACACAAGATACACTCAGTTTTGTGGTCCATCTGTATGTTTGTTATTTATTTGGCTACTTCTTGTGACCGCAGTACCTCAAGTTAGCTTTGGACGACCTTCATTAAATTTGACACAGATCTCCACTCTTATTTAAGGAACAACTCGGGAAATTTTGGATGTCAAAGGTCAAATCTATCTCTTGCTAGTGACTAAGATCTCTAAAAAATACATAGGATTTTGTCAAACTTGTCACAGTTGTCGACTTTGAACTGACTTAAGAGTAAACTAATTAGGTTTTTAAGTTCACAGATCAAATGTCAGAGTCGTGGGGCTTCATAAACATCCCTCTTTTATGAATACAACATCTAAGGAATACTTTGTAAACAGTAAACTCATTAGATTCTGGGGTGGGGGTTAAGGGTAATGGATGGTCACTTTCATCCCTTTCTTTAGAAGATAATATCTTAAAGGTGCAGTGTGTAGAAATTGGCATTTTAGCGACATCTAGGGTTCAGATTTGGAATGAGCCCATCCGTTACTAAAATATCACATCACAAGACCAAAAAGGATTGTGAACAGGACATCATTTACAACAGTTACGAGGTGAGGGTTTTTTCATTCATACTTATAACTATTATTTTTGTAGATTATAGGTCAGTTAAGATGTTGATTGTAGGTTTTGTAAACTTTTAGTAACACAAGCAAACATTAGCGAGACTCGTATTCAGAAATCATGTTTCGCTCTTTTTGTCCCCAAAACCCACCAGTAAACAACATGGCGGCTTGTTATGTCAGCCTCCACAAAGGGGAGACCTGCGGTACATAAATATTAAAATCTTTTTCTAACTTAATAAAAAGAAAACAAAAGCTTTATGGGGATGACTGTACACCTATTTCAATGGACTTTACATACAAATAGAAACGTTATATCCTTTATTCATGCGAAATGCTGCCAACTTCTACACACTACACATTTAAGAATGCTAAAGGGGTTTTTCTTTGAATTCTGCACAATTACATAAGAATAGAGTGATCGGATTTTCAGGATCAGAGGCCAGATGGGGTATAAATTTGATAACTCAAGAATTCTTGAAGGCATTTTTCTTACAATTTGCACAAATGTCTTCATGAAGTCAAAGTTGAAATGTCAAAGGTCATCAAGACTTATCTTCACTCTTGCTTGTGAATGAAATATCTTAAGAACACTTTGAGGTAAAAACTTTATAAATATCATCTTTAACTAGAGATTAACTGATTAGATTTTGCAGCTCAGAGGTTATTAAGTTATTAAGCCTCATGTTCATCACGTGCTTGTGAAAGCAATATTTCAAGAACCCTTATTAGGATTTTCTACAAGCTTTAGCACAAAAGTTGAACCCTGAAAAAGATTTAGGCTTTGAAGGTTTAGGTTTTTTTCCAGCATGTTCATCTGCTGCAGGTAAGATTTCTACAAACCACACTATCACCCCAGCCCAACATTCTTCTTACACTGTCCTGCACTTCTTAACTTTGCAGAAGCATAAAACTGCCTGACAGTAGTTCTGTTTCCTTAAAGGCTCAACTTATTAGACGTTTTAATTTCTATTACTTAATTTATATAAGAAAACAGCAAATAAATTATCATATTTTGGAGCGTTTCCATCAAGCGATTGAGTACAGAATGGTTTGGTGTTTGATTTTCTGCATTTCCACTGTAAAAAGCTCATTTTAGTCAGAAAACAGTATTAGCATCCATCCTGAGTTTTACTGAAAAGAGAAAGAACTGAGCTGTGACACTGTGGCACAGGTTCAGGCTCATGCCTTGTACATCACACAACCCTACTTAAAAAAAAATATCTCATTAACGGAAAATAGCCAATGCTTTGGCGTAAAGTAAGTGTTTCCTTATTATTGATGAAGTGTCATATTCCTGATATGTTGAATAGGTCATAGTGATCACCAAAAAAAAGAAATGTTCAGTTAAAGCTATGAAAATCTTTTTTTTGCTCTTAAAAACCTGCTGTAGGTAAAATGAGTGCTTATCCAAAACAAAAAAAACATGTGACAGGGATTTTCTAACTAATTTATACATTTTAGTTCCAGAAAATTCTGTGTATTGTTTATCAAGAAATGAAATTAAGCACATACCCATGTCCCATCTGTTAACATAGCGGCAGAGCTTACAACTCATCCTGCAGCTCCACGTATTTTGGCTTCACTTTGGGAAGCTGTCGCATCATCCATCTTCTTCTACAGCCTTTCAGGTGCTGGAAAAGTACTTGTTTCAGAGTCTTAACTTCATGTACTTTAGCACATCCTCGCATTAAAAGTTGCCTCTTTGGTAATTTTCTGCCTGAAGAAATCTGCACAAAGATCTCCCACACATGGACACAGTTTCAGCGTTTCCCGGCCCGGACGGCCTGTGCTCATGCATTTCTAGAAATCATTACAGAGTGTGAGGAAGTTAACGGTGCGTGGATCAGCTGCGTGGGTGTTGAAGTCGTAGTAAAAAAGTGAATGTGGTCGTTAAATAGACCTTTTCTCTTCTCCCTCGTCTGTCTGTCGCAGAAAACAAAAGGATCTTACATTGTAGGTGGTGGGTTGCATACTGTACTGCCTACACCCCCCTCCCCTCTGCATGAACATCAGAAACGCTGAATGTATGATGTGTGTGTTCGACCTCACACGCCTCATACACTCAGAGGCATGCTCTTGTTTTCCTCCCCTTGTGGAGCGTCGGGCTGTTGACTGAGTACAATATGAGTGTGTTGGCCTCAGGTGGCTTGCTTGTAGCGCTCCCACACACAAACCTGCACACACACACACAAGGAGAGAACTCTGGCACGACAAGCAAAAGGCCATGAAACCTCATGAATACAAAATGAGGCTTCACCCCTCTGTTTCCATTTGCATGAAAGAATCCCTGCACCGGTTTTTCCAATGGCTCGTTTAGATGCACCCCTCCTCCTTAGATGTTGTTTATTTCATGTTTGTCATGCACAACATCATCACTGCAACATGCATGGAGGGGCTTTGATTTGAACAACCCGGGTATTGTTAGTGAGAAAAGAAACGAGAGAGGAGAATGGGGAATATTTGAGGTAGAGTGATCCCTTTAAAAATGGCTTTGAAGGGAAATTTGCATTGTTAGGCTTAACTGTTTGGCTTTATTGTTTGGGAAAGGGTGGGAGTCCGAATGTTTTTTGTTTCCCGCCCTTGTCTGCTCTGTCGAAGGCATAACTTTGGAAGGATTTCTGTTTGATAATAAGTACAAATATCCACATATTTCTTTAAATTCAATATCTCACAAGTCCTTGACAGAGTTTGTCTGCAGCTGCACAAACTCGGAGCCTTTTATAGACTTTGTCCATCCAAGGTCAATCCCATGCTAATTTTTGCTCCTTCCTTTAGAATAGGGCGGCTCGATCATGGTGAAAATCAAATTAAGATTATTCTAACAGAGATTGATATCCTGATAATATAACGGGATTACTCACTGATTTTAAAACACGCACCACATGCTTTCAACGAGTTATATGCTTTTTACACAATCATTTTTACTTGAACCTTTTCATGCATGAATTATTAAATCCAAATTAATACTTTTTAAAATGTTTGTTTTTACTTTCAAACAAGTTAAAAATCATGGCCCTTTTTTTGTTCAGTGTTATATTTTGAGGGATTTATGCATCTGTCCACTACAGTGGGCACCATGCATCAACAGTATCAACAGTAATTTAGTGGAGATTGAAAAGATCCACTAACATGTCTTTGACAAACACTTATTAAGAGTAAATACAAGAAAAAGCAAAATCTGAAGTATATGTATTCTTGCTGTTTAATCAAATTATTCACTTGTGAATTGCACCAAAATTTAAAATAAAAAAATACAAAATTATGTGAAGTCTGAATACAGGAATAATACCCAATTTGCCAGCTGTTTTGAATTTATGATGCAATATCTTGATATGGTAAAAATGGGCAAAGATAATATTTTTATGAAACTTAGGACAGTAATTTGGGAATTTACCATCTGGTAGTTGGACATGGTGTTGCAACCTAAAGGGTTTAAAATTTATCCCAAATATCTGTCTACTGTAGTAGACATCACGCATGAAAGGGTTAAAGAAGGGGCAGTACATATAGATATATTTATAACATTAAAAATGCCTTAAATTTGCCAATAATAATAATGGAAAAGAAAATGTAAATTAACAGCGTGATCTGCATTAAAATGGACATTATCGTTAGGAACATTTTGACCAATGCTGTTCATGAAGTGAACAAAACAAAGTGAATATTCAAAAGTCAAGCCGTCAACCTGAACAAACTGTTTTGTTGAGGGCGTGAGCTGCTTCTACATTGACATGTAGGAACGGTTGGCTGCACACCTTTGCTTTATTGAGTAATTATTTGAGTTACCTCGAGTTGTCTTTCTATGTTCTCAAACCACTGTGACCATTCTCCTCTGACCCTGATTCCTGTTTACTCAGACGGATACCAAAACATTTTCAAAACTTTTCGCTCTTGACCCCGGTTTCAGAAGTTTGCGGATTCAGGCGCTCTGAGCGCTGTTCTCATGTAAACGGAAGGCGCAAACAGAACAAAAACTCTCCACTTTCTGCCGTTTTCTTGGAGACACGACCTAACTTTGCAACCCTTGCGCAGCAATTCATGGAAGATCTGTCGACAAACTGTAATTCACATTTGGTGTAAACACAGCTTCAGCCTGGTTTCTGTTGCCAATACTTTTGAAATTTGTTGTCTTCAAGTGGCGATAACTTTGTCAAACAAAAGCCAATGGGTTCAGATATTTATAAAAAAGATGGCAGGCTTGATGGTTCACAGTTGTCAACCACTAGTGAAGCCATTTGTGGCATTTTTCATGCCCTAAACCTCCTGTTTTTCCTCTTGTGTTTGTCTTAAATTTATCTTTGCCCCTCCAAACTCCTTTTCGTGTACACTTGGTTTGTGAAGAATCATCCAAGAAATGATACAAAAATGCAGCTGGGTTTGCAAGTCAGAGAAAATATTGACTCTGCATACACACAGTCTTCTTTTCACCCTGTAAGACCCGCCAACACTCAAAGCTGGACCCTCTCTCTGTTTCTTTAACAACCAGGCAACAGTTTGGCGAGAAGCCTCCGTCTAGCCAAGCGCTAACGACTCGGCCGCCAAAACATTCCTGAAAGAGCGTGTGTGTGTGTTTGCGTGCATGTCTGATGGCACGCTTTGAATTCTTGTGGACGGAGCTGCAGACGTGACGTTGTCATATTTTCATAGTGGAAGAATTTCACCTCCTTAGCCAAAGACAAACTGAGAACTTTTCTGCTTTACAAATTCAAGAGAAACTGATTGTCTGCTTTATAATTCAGCCATGTTTGTTTGGATTGGTCGTTGTGTTTTTGAGCAGTAATGAGGCACTCAAAAAGCACTTGAAGTCATTGTGTAGTGCAACAAGAGCTGAGCTTCAATCTGCAGCTGTTTTTTTCTTCAGTTTCGTAGCAACAATCCCAGAGTAACCTGCTCACTAACGTGTTCTCCAGAAATGGTTCAGCTCCGGTTTAATGCAGCTGTCGTCCCACAACAAAGAACATTTTAGAGCCTTAGACGTTTATCTGGACAAGTCATTAAGAAAATGTAAGAAAGATTAAAGAATAATCTCAATCCTCTCGTGGTTAAAAACTTGAGCGAGGACATCTTTTTGTTCCGGGTGTGACAGCATGAGTGACACCAACAGATAAGGAAGACAAAAAGCTCTGAAGGATTTTAGAAGAAATGAAGAAATTATCGCCCTCTTCCCATGCAAAGTTAGACACTCCACCTTTTCCCCTCTCAGCCTCCCCCTTTGTTCTCTTTCTCTCCTCTGAGTCTCCTGCTAACCGTGCGAGTGTTTGCTGCATGTTGCCATGGCTATTCTTGGAGCCTGATGCACTCTGTTACCTTCCTGTGAGACCGACTAACTCTGGGTGCTGTGAGAGTGGAACTGTATGCGTGGGCGGGTCTTTTCGAGCAAATAAGAGAGAAAGTTAGAAGAAACTCGAGAAAAGTTGAGTTAATGACTTGATTTTTCTTTGGTTTGCAGGCTCCCAGCAGCCTTCTGGAGGCTTTGGAGCAGCATTTGGCCTCCCTGGAGGGCAAAAAGACCAAGGAGTTAAACGCAGACACCAGGTAGACACCCTTGTTTTCACAGATGGGGACTCAGGTTCCACACTCTGGCTTGATGTGACTAGGACTCGACTCTCAAAGACTTAAGACTCAAGTCAAACTTGGGGTGTGGAACTCAAAGGCTCGACCCACCCTTAGGGTGCATTCACACCAAACGTGACTTGGGCGACTGAGATCGCGTCGCCCACCCAAGTCACGTTGCTTGCCCATAGATAGCTCATTTTGTCACTGTCACGTTGCTCAGTGACATCACGCCTGCTCACGTTTAACCGCTATCATATCATATCATACAGTGCTCAGTATAAATGAGTACACCCCTGCAGATCTGTCAGAAAACCTTTAGTTTCCTTTCAAAATCAACATTTTCTATGGCATACTATACAACAAAACTCTCCCAAATGTGGGCCGTTGATTGCAAACAAAATTTTTGAAGTTGCACACAAAACAGTATTTTTCTCAATTTAAGATCAGGATGCAAAAATAAGTACACCCCAATCAAAGCTATGGGAGCAAATCTAAATTTTTGTTATCATACGACTCTTATTTTCATCTTATGGTAAAAAAAACATTTATGTTAAACTCAACTCTGTCAAAACTTTGGAAATAGTTCTTTTGTTCGTTTAGATATTGAGTAATAAGGCTGTCACTTTTCCTAAAAATCAAACTCAACGGTTTTCGAACGTATACCCAAATAACTGGAGATATTCGATTGTTTTGCCGAGCCCCCCCCGGTAAGGGACAGAGACTCTCTTATCCACCCCTTTGGTAAAGACCCTGCTGAAAAAAATGCGGTCACACAGGGTTGAACTCTTGACGAAGCGCCGCTGCACTCGGCTGTATAACTTGGATGAAAAGCCGACAGAGCCCGCAAATTTGGTGTGGAGGCCAAGTGAGTAAACTGCTTTGCACATAACTGACACACAGCCCGGTCTTTGATTTTAAAGTTTGCCATCAACGGTGTAGAACCCAAAACACTATCACACAGTGCTCCTCAGATGATTCGGTGCTGTTAAAGTCCACTTGGAGTGGCAACTCTTTGTTTACTGAGGTCAAGAGAGCAGTGGATGTGGCTGAGGGTCAAGCTGCGCTGAGAGAGCCCTCTGTTGGATGAAACTGTCCACTGCTCCAGGCGCCCTGATGTGCCGCTAAACTAAATATTGTACATTCAAATATTTATTTCCTATTCGGTTACGGATATTTATCTCCATATTCGAATGGTTATTCCAATATCAAATATAAGGTGACAGCCCTATTGAGTAATACATTACTTTTAATAGGGGGTGTACTCATTTATGCTGGGCTCTGTAAATCATATATTTGTATGTATTAGCTGAGATTATTCCAACTTTATTCTTCACTCATCTACCAACCGTAAAACACTGCAGCTGATGCAGATGAGGAAGGACAGAACCGCAGAGAACCACCACTCATTGAATAAAGCAGAACTAATGTACTCACTAACTAATGTTCCCTCATGGACATGGATTGTCACTCTTCGATCTGGAACAAAACAGTTATTTAGGTGTCGTCACACACTAACACAACGCTGATTGGCTGTTGCGGCACAGCCACAAGGGATGTCGCCTGAAAAGTTCAGATTTTTCAACTTTCGCAACAGAGCGACACGGCCTGATCATGCATCCAAAGTGATCCAGTAAGCATGAGATCTGGTTGCGCCTGGTCACACCTGATCACGGCTGTACATTGACTTTGCATGGACAGTGGTCGCCGAGGTCACATTCAGTGTGAACGCACCTTCAAAGACTTTAGATTTAACTTTGACCAACCTACAAGGACTTGAGACTCAACTTTGACTTGCCCTTAAAAGACATGGGACCTTGTCTTGGGATAAAAACAAATCAAACTTGACTGTGACTCTCCGTGAAAGACCTGTGACTTGACTTTGATTTCGGTAGAAGACCTTAGACTTGACATGGACCTAACCCTAAAAGACTTTAGACTACTTAAACTGGTCCTCAAAGACCTGATAAAAGACTTTGACTCACTCTCAAATATTTATGACTCCACTTTGACTCCCCTTGAAAGGCCTAAGATTTGACTTGGACTCCACTCCCCTGCAAACCTGAGACTTGACCTTGACTCTGCTTCACATATCTAGGACTTGACCTGGACCTGCCCTTGCAGACTTTGGTCCGGGCTTGGACTCGCATTTTTTGACTCGGACCTATCTCTGTTGTTTGCTGTCAGTACCACTCTGCTGTCTTTAAACAACGATTAGAGTTATTTGAGTTTTCTTCATGTCTTTCAGAGCGTCCACCCTGTCCAGCGCCGTCTCGTCCCTCTCCTCCACCGGCATGTCGTTCAGCCGTGTGGACGAGAAGGAGAAGCAGCAGGCCCTGGAGGAGGAGCAGGCCAGACTGCAGGCTCTTAAGGTAACAGATTTTTGTGCTTTTTGTACCAAACCACCCCCTGAATCAGGGGTCAGCCTCAGTGCTGTGGCAGCAGAAACACCAGCTGCTGCAGCAGCAGGTCGAGCAGTTACAGCTGCACCAAGAGTCCCAGACTTCTCAGCTTTGTCTTTGGTTTGTTCCACATATACAGCATATATCAACCCCAATTCCTATGAAGTTGGGATGCTGTGTAAAATATAATTAAAAACAGAACACAATGATTTGGATATCTTTTTAGACCTACATTCAATTGAATACACTACACAGACAAGATGATTAAAGTTCAAACTGATAAACTTTATTGTTTTTTGCAAATTTTCTCTAATTTTAAATTGATTTCTGAAATATGTTCCAAAAAAGCCGGGACAGGAGCATGTTTACCACTGTGTTACATCACCTTTCCTTTTTACAAAGCTCAAAAAGCATTGGGAACCAAGGACACTAATTGTTGAAGCTTTGTGGGTGGAATTATCTCACATTCTTGCTTGATATGTGACAGACAGTTGCTCAGCAGTCTGGGGTCTCTGTTGTTATTGTCATGTAATTTTTAGCCTCAAAATGCTCCATACATTTTAGTTGAAGACCGGTCTAGACGGCAGGTGGACCAGTCTGGTACCTGCGCTCTTGTACTATGAAGCCACGCTGTTGTAATATGCAGAATGTGTCTTTGCATTGTCTTCTTAAAGGAGACATCACTTGAATGGCAGCACATGTTCCTCCAAAACTTGTTTGTACCTTTCAGCATTAATGGTGCCTTCAAAGATGTGCAAGTTACCCATGCCATGGGCACTAATACACCCTCATACCATCATAGATGCTGGTCTTTGAGCTTTGTGCTGATAACAGTCTGGATGGTCCACTTGTTGATGTGGCATAAAACTGTGTGGGCTGACAATAGTTTTCTCAAATGTTCCTGAGCCCACATGTTAATATCCTTTTCAGAATAATGTTAGTTTCTAATGCAATTCCACCCAAGGGATCAAAGGTCACAGGCATTCAGTGTTGGTTTGTAGCCTTATGTGGAGAGAGTTTAGATTCTATAATAATGAAGTGTATTACTTTGAACTTTAAATATTGAATTAGATGTAGGTCAAAAAAGATATACGTGTACATGTACATTTTACACAATGTCCCACTTCATTGGAAATGGGGTTGTAATGAACAATGAGCCACAAATTGATACTTTTAAACTTTATATTTATTTAATCTTTTTAGGTAATAGATAGCCTCTTTTGTTGGTTGTACGTTATTTCTTTTTGTTCAGCCTCAGATCACCTGAAACCTTTGATAACATACTAAAACACAAAGCAACTAAAGACCCTGTGACTTTTTTTGACATTTTTTGGAGAGGAAACACTGCTGCATACTGCAGCTGTGTATCATTTCAGACTAAAGTTTAACTGTTAAAGGGAAAGTATCCACTTCCATGTCCAACTTGGCAACTACATTACCCACGAGAGTCAATGTTTTGGTTGGAGATTCTTGGGTTCTGTAATGCTCATAGCAGCTAATGTTATCCCCAACCTCAAACAGAAGTAAAAGCAGAGCTGCAGAGGTCTGGGGTGCATTCAGGCCTGATAAAACAGCAAAAACAAGCTTTTAAAAGGAATGCTACTCCCTTCAAATACCTTTATAAATGTTTTACTCAACTGCAAAGTAAACACCCCTTACCTCTGTCGAACAGCGTTTTACAATCTTTCCAGGAAACATTCGGACTACATGCTGATTTAAGGTTGATTATGAGCCAAGTTAACTCACTTAATGCAGCCACAAATGCAAATATTTCCTGTTCCAATCCCTGACCTAAACTGACGTTGACTCAAATGCTCCCTCAAAATTATGACTTTATACATATAGCACCTTAAATAACAGTGTTTTACAAAGTGCTTTGATAACACGAAAAAACAGAAACACCAACCAACAGAGGATACCAAGCAATAAAACAACCAAAACAAGAAAGAAGACAAAGCACAGCAGAGCTAAAATTATGAAATAATCTATACTGTAAAAATAAACCAGAATGCATGAGAACTTAAAACAACTACTGAACCAAAACAAAAAGAAAATCAAGACATTAAAAGAATTAAAACAATATAGCTAACAATATAAAGAACTCTTAGAAAGACCCTAACCAACGCCAAAACCCAAACAATAAAAGAAGGAACCCAGCCTTGCTAAGTCGCCGAATAACAGTGAAAAAAAAAAAAAACCACAAGACATGAACCGATACCAACAAAGAGACTTAACCATCAAAGAACCAAATCCAGGAATAAACCCAAACAACCAAAGAACCTATCCAACAAAGGAACCGCACCAAACGATGAATCCAGCTAACATAAAAACCAAATCACAAAGGGACAAAACAACTCAATAAAGCACAACAACAAAGAGACCCAACAAACAAGAGGACCTAACCAGCAATGGAACCAAACCAAGCAACAAAAAAGTCAAATTTCAGAAAGAACCCCTAAATTGAAATCCAAAACAACCTTAAAAAGAGGATCCAACATGACAAAAGGGCTCAACCAAATGAAGAACAAAACAGGAGAAACTGCAAAATCATTGAAACCCAGCCAAAGAACTATACTAACCAACGGTGAAATACAAACAAAATAATTTGACATGAAAAATACACAGCCAATCCAAAGACTCAAACAACTAAAAGAAACATCCAAACCAATCCGTCATCCAACCAACTATAACAACATCAGGTCCACTCAAACAAGTCAAACCAACAAAATCATCAATACAATGAAAGAACCCAAACCACAAAAGACCCAGAAGACAAAAATCTCTCAGCCAAAGACCCCAAGATCAACAAAATTGAGGACCTGAATATAAAGCAGAAGCCGCACACCATGAGAACCCAAGACCATGGCTCAAAGCAGCAAGACAGCATGAGGGTACAGCTAATTTCAATCAAAACCATAACGATGAGGGAGGTGGCATCCTACAACCTGGATCACATATCACACTTTGACAAACTAAAAAGCATAAAGTCGTTTTCCCCTCTTTAAAATTTGTTCTTTATCCATAATGAATCTTCTCACATGGATCATTCTGGAATACCAGATAGACAATAACCCATCAGAACTTTTTCTCCTTGTATCAGTTTTGTCCCTCTCTGACTTTTATCTTTGTGTAACTTCACGGCAGTGTAAATATTGTCTCTGTGTGTTTTTGTTTGCTCCGTCAGAGAACGGAGAGCTTCAGAGAACAGAGTCTAAACTTCTGTTTGTATCAAATACCAGACAAATAAACCAGAATCCAGTTTTAACATCAGGCATTTCAGAGATGGTGGTGGCTTTGGATTTACTTGTAGTTTTCTAAGAAAGACCCAAAACCTCAAGATGCATGTCAAACTTTTTGACAAATGAAAACTAAAATGACAAGATCATTACAAAGGTGACAAATCTTTTTCAGTGTATATAGTATATGGACTACTGACAGGAACTAAATATTTTCAACAGTTTTCAAAGGTTTAGAAATGCCTGACATGACAAACATGGCATGTATGTTGTTTTCATGGAAACACAGGTTGTTATGTCAAAGTCTGCTACGTCAGGGGCCTTGACCTGCTACAAAAGCTGCCATTTTGTTTTTGTGTCTAATTCATGTGTAATGCTCCCTTCTTGTGATGGACCACAGTTATTCTCTGACATCAGCTGCATCTTTTGTCACTCAAGCTCTCCCTCAGACCCTTAAGCTGGTGGAGACCAGACGCGGCATTTTAATGAAGAGATGTGTTGCTTTAGCCTGAACGATAAGAGAGAAATATGTGACAGGCGATAACATTGTTCACCAATGATATTAAACAGATGATGAAAAGACGTGTGCATATAAGCTTAACCCTACATTAGAGCTGGGCAATTTATCACATTTACAATCACTGCCTTTAACAATTATGAAAACTGGATGATTGAGATTAAGGGAATAATCTCTAACATGTTGAACTTTTTTGTTCTTCTTCCATTATTATTATCATTTTTTTTAAGATATTGGTATTTTTACAAGTATATTCATATGCATTGCCACAACTTTAATGTTAAAAATGTTAATTGCATATATGTTAAATGAAAGCATGTAGTGCATGTTTTAAAATCAGCAAGTAATTGTGTTTCATAACTGATCTCAATATTGGTTAAGTTAATCGTGATTTTGATTTTTGCCATAATCCAGCCGCCTTATATGCAAAATACACTCAATGTTGTTTGTACACAATTTTAAGAATGTACCTGTGGCCTGTCTGTAAACCACCCCAGCATGAGAAAATCCCCTCTCTATCTCTGTTGCTTGTTACACCCTCCAGAAAATGTGTGCTTATGTAGTCTGTATGAAAATGACCCCTAATGATGTCATAAGGGGATATTCCACCTCTCAAAAATGGGATACACTCCTTTGCTATAGGAGCTATGACAGTAAACATTAGAGCACAGCACCAGAAAGCCGAAGCTACATCCACTTCTACAGAGGGGCATGGTCAGACACAGCTTATGAAGACTTATGCAAAAACAGTCAGTTCTGAGTAGGGCTGAAACATAGGGGTTTATATGCATGCCAAAATTCAATTTCTGAGTGGAGCATCCAAAAACCAATAAAAACAAGTTCCTGGGACATCTGAGACTGGTGTAATCATATTGAAAAGAAGTATAATATGTTCCCTTTAAGAAAGAAATCCCACATTGCGTTAGATTATTCACTTTACATGACCGTGCCAGTAGAGCCATAACAAACTTTTAAGCCCAAATAAAAAGCAGAAACAATCGATGAAAAAGCAGCAAAAACTCAGATCCTGCTCCTCTTTTGTGCCGTAAAAATTCCTCCTTTCCCGCTGATAGATTTCACTGTAACTTTTCCTGTTTTGTGAGTCCTGAGCTGCGGTCGGCGATAAAGGCCGGGAGTCTCACAGCGATTGAAAAGTCAAGTGTAAAATGTGTTGACATTTCTTGCTCGCGCCCCGGGGAGTCCTGGCTTACGGAGAGCTGTAATTGAGTCTGTATGGAAGCTGTGTTTGTGTGTTTGGAGTACGATTTCTACTCAGCAGAACAGATACAGTATGAGTGTTTCTGAGCTGCTAGTATTTTTACCGTATATTCAAGTTGTACTGTGTGTGTACTTCCTGTCAGATTATGTGCCGACAGACTGGGTTTGTGTTTGTGTGCTCAGTTGATTGGATTGTAGCACCCTGTTTACTCTGTGCCCTTGGTTGCCCCGTTCCTGCCGGGGTCCACTGATTACCTCGGGCTTTTATTTTCAAGATAGAGCGAGTGAGATCATAACGGAGAGAGAGAGAGACGGGGTGAGCAAGGGTCATGCTGATACCCGGCTACAGCTGTCTGAGAGCTCTGCTGCCCATATGGACTCAGCACACACACACACACTCATGAGAAAGAAATACACTTCCACACTCAGCTACTGTCCAGCTGGAGCCGCAGCCCAAACAATAACAGCAGCTCCCGTTTGTTCCCCTCCACGCCGTCAGAATACGAATGAAGAAGATCCACTACAGCAGGAGATTCTGCTTATTTATCTGCTCCAAGGAAAATTACTCTAAAGGTTTAACTGGATTATATGCAAAGTTGTTGCTGAATTGCACATAATTTCCACAACATGGATGCACGAACGGCTAAACGAAAAAATGAAGCTTGCAATTTTTATAATTTGTGTGTTTGTTTTTTTTCCCCACATATGAGGGAAACTACATGGACAAATGTGTTTCATTTTCATGTGCATCAAATGGATTTCAGTTTCACAGACACATTTTCCTTTTTTGGATTGTACTGTAGTCTAAATCCTGTCCCTCACAGGAAGAGCCAGTAGGTGGCCTTCAGGGCTTGAGGCCTCGGTCTTTTATCAAATGCTGACATTAATAAAGTTATAACCCCCTGTTATCCCCAGACAATCTAACCTTGATTTTTTAACCCTTTAACTGGCATTGTAACCATGCGGTTGACTTTTTGCTGCCAGACCACTGTATTTGTCTGTTTTTCCTTACTCACCTGTCTGAATAGCATTTGGGACTCCAGTATATATCCACTAGGTGGCGCTGCTGTACATGAAAATAATTGTTTGATAACTAGAAAAAATCAGAAGTGAATCATTGCTGCAAAGCCCCTCAGATATCTAACAGTAAGAGCATACATCAGAGTAAGAAAAATCTTTTCACATATTTCCAGATTCTCTAACATTCATAATTTAGTTGAAGGAAATACATTTGATAATAAAAATGTATCTATGTTTCCTCAGAAATCCATTAATTCCCAGGATAACCCTTAATGGACAAGCCAACCAACAGGTTTACTCGCATATCTGCTTCTCGATTGGGTTATCTGAAAAATAAAAGCTGAAATGATGCTAAATGAAGAGGAAGAAACACAATTTTACCAACAAATAATTTGTCGTAAAAGTATTTCTTAGTTTGGAAGTCAAAGGGTTAAACTGAATAGACAAAATTCAACTTTTTTTATGGAGTCTTATAAAACAAGGACAGAAATGATTGACATAACCAGGCCTGTGCTCTCAAGTGACACATGTAATGCATAGTCTAGTTTGTTAACAGCTAAGCTCATGACTCAGAAAGAAGGACACAAGGGTAAACAGCAAGTTTATCTCAGGCCTTACTTTTCATCACAGCTGTGACATAAACAGGGGGCCTTTGTGTCTAGTCTTCATGGTCAACACAAACTTATAGATATGAGAGAATCTAGATGTTTTTCAAAGTATGTGCTCTGTAGGAAATAAAATAAGTTTACATCTCTTCGTGATACCCAACAGATTCAGTGGTTGGGTCTCTAATAGCCCTACAGCTCTTCCTTTTGAGAACCCTGAGCAGCAACTGGACCTGCAGATTAAATGTCTGTAATCAGGCTGATCCATTTTGCCAAACTCCAATCTGCCACGGACCAATCAGAGTCCTTCAGAGCAGGAAGAGGAACGAGCTACAAGTGAGTCGACAGCAGGAAGTGACTGCACGTAGAGAGATTAGCACAGATGCTAACAGATTCAGTAGCTGTTTATCAGATCTGGACCACATTTCTTTATTAAATGGCAAATGAAAAACACAACAAAAATCTCTTTAGTAAGGATATTTTCGCTCCACTTCTGACATGTATTGAGGAGAGTTTGTTTCGCTCTGTGCGAGTAGCTGGTGGTTCTATCTCTCTTGATAGTGAAAGTGTGGTGGGTCAAAAGTACAACCTGACACACCAGATGGACTATTCATAATATACTAGTCCATCTGGGAAAGAGTCCATAAAAGAGTTTTGGATGGGCAGAACCTTTCAGAAGCATATCCGGCAGATGATTGGTCCACTGTTCCGTCAGTTAACATTTATAACAGGCCAATCAGATAATGTAGAAGGCGGGTGCTACTGCACAACCCTTTATCGTCTACTATCATCGTATTATCTTCTACTCCTAAACAGAGGCTTTGTTTTTTTTACCTACTTCCACGATGATTTTCACTAGAGATGTGACATTTGTGAACGAGTCGAGTCTTTTGAACAGCTCTTTTAAGTGAATAATAAGAACTGATTAACAATTGTGAGTGAGCTGTTTGTTTGTAAGCCATTCTTAAATTTGCAGGTAATTTACATTTAATAAGTAAGAAGAAGAAGATAATATGAAGATAGTAAAAGTTATCGTAACATAGCATAGTACACAGTACCATTTAGAGTTGCTGAAGAGTTTATCTGATGACTGTAGGCAGAGGCAGGCTAACACTGCCAGTGTTTGAGCTAAGCTAAGTAACAGTGGGCGAGCTTTGCCTGTCTATTCCTTGTTGCTGCACACACAGTTGAAACATTGGTGTCTATTTGCTTGTCATGGACTCAGGAGTGGAGCAAAACAACAAAAATGTTGGAGTGTCCCTTTGAGATATCAAACACCATAATGAAAGACCATCTAAATAGATTCAATCTCTTGATTCTTTTCATGTTTTCAAAGTGTAGCCTAAGGAGTTAAAGCAACCTACAGCTGGGTAATAATGATATTAATATTGTCAAACGATATGTTGTAGGATCCTGACCTGAATGAAAACTGCTTCAAGGCTACAGTATGTGTAAATAAATCCTCTCAAGGCCGCATTAGCAGCAGTGCGTCTATTCCCACTGCGACAGTCCATACTACACATCCACAGCTCCTGTTGTCCTGTAAATTGCTTTTCTTGTCTGACAAACAGCAGCATTCAAACTGTAATTTCCCTGAACAGACTCCCACATGATAAGACATACGTAAATGGATCCCAGAGGAGATATCGCAACAATAGCAGCCACGACAATAACAAGAACCAGAGGGAAATCATAGATAGGAGCATTAGAAATAAGCAATAATAACAGAAAAAAAAATCAATCAGCACATCAATGAAATCTAAGCTATTACATGGGATTAGACAGAAACAAGGTTGAGCACCATATCTATTTTTCATACTGCGTTAAAGCATGTATGTAATAAGACTAACACTCCCTGAATGTTAAATATGTTGTCATAAAGCATCACTTTAAACTACAGAGTGATGGGAAGCTGTTGACAGACAGACTTCCCAGCATGCATCACTCAGACCCTGCAGCAAAGTGTTCAAACTCAGGCAAGAAATGAAGGTCTGGAGGTGGATGGAGATTTTCTGAGTAGGAAAGCTTCAAAGTGAAGATGAGTTGATTTTAAATCTGCAGGTGAAATAACATAGAGGCTTTACTCTGGGGTGTATGTGGGGACTCCCAGGAACAGGGCCATCGCTTCAGAAGCCAAAAACTTTTTATTTACTTCAGTAGATGGTCAAAAGACAGCAAATTCAGACATTTTTATGCTAAAAAAAAAAAAAAAGACATTTTTGTTCTTTTTATGCTTGAAAACAGAATCTCTCATCAGACCAGCTGAACTTTAGCTAAGATTACTAGTTAACTGGTAAAGGGCAACATAAGATGTACTCTCATTCAACTGCCTGTTGATGCAAATAGCTTATCAGTCAATCACATGGCAGCAACTCAGTCTATTAGGCTTAGACATGGACATAGGAGATGCTGAAGTTCAAACCAAGCATCAGAATAGAGAGGAAAAGTGACTTTGAGCGTGACGTGTTGTTGTTTCCTTATGCCCCATCTGAGTATTTCAAACACTGTTCATCATCAGGGATGAAAGAATGGTACAAAAGAGAAAATATCCAGTGAGTGGTATTACATAATAGAGGCAACAGTAACTCAAGTAGCCACTTGAAGCAACCGAGGTACAGCAAATCTTGAAGCAGATTTAGCATAAGCAACATAAAAGCTTGTGCTAATTTTTTGTGTCATTTCACGGTGCGATACAGCTTAGGATGCACGCTAGAGAGCAGGAAGTTGCGCCGCATTCCTGTCCCGTATGCTTCAGTCTCACCAATGTTAGGTCTCTGATGCTAATTCTAGGGATGAAGCAAATGTTGGGTCAACTTGTTCCACCCATCCCATCCCTGCAATGTAAAGAATGGAGGGGAGAAGTAATATCACGGCTTGAAATGGCAGCGTGAATAGGGCTAATGATTCAGGCTCTCAAATCATCTCAAACTGGTATCTATCTATCTATCTATTTATCTGTCTATTTGTTGTCCAGACAAGAAACAGACACAATAGTGTTTCCAGTCTTTCTCGTGGATCAGTGTGAACGTGCATCGTGTTCACATCGTATCCGTGTGAAGGCAGAGCGCTTTTGAAAACTCAAAGGAAAAACCTTTCTGTTTCTGGTCACAACGTTGTCATGTAAACGGGGCCTGATTGCAGCCTTGACTATCCCAGTTCTGAGATCAACTTGAATGCACCATTAAGGCAGTTCTTACGTCAAAGGGGGTCCAACCTGGTGCTAGCAAAACGTACCTAATGTAGTGCTCAGTGACTGTATGTGGTTCAAAAGAACTGGATGGACAGAGAACCCAAAACATTATCACCACCACTCAAGCCTGTAAAACTTGTTTTTTCTTTTTCAATCACTGTTACAAAAGCAGCATCTTAACTCTAAGATAATTGTTTCGAAATTATTAAAGGGTTTTAAAAGCACCGCTGCGACTTTAAAACCTCATTATTTGTCTTCAGCTCTCTCACTTCATCATATGTCATTAAGTGGAGAATCCTCAGTCCCTCACCAGCAGGTTGATCTGGCAGAGAAAGACTGTTTTTAGAAGTTAAGTTGGATAAATGCCTGAGTGTTTGTCTTTATTCTGAAGCCAGTAACTCTTTAAATATCACCAACAAACACAAATTCAAGTTTCCTCTTCATGCTTTCACTGCAATGACTCAACACTCGGCATCTTCACAGACTGTTGGCATTTGCTCCAGTTTAAAGGATTGACTCTCAGAATGTCCAAAAGTTGGGTGTTTCCTCTGAGTGTGTCTTCACCTTAAGTAAAATTTACTCTTCGTGAGAATGTTTGTTTTTTCCAGGGCTTGAGTTTACTGGAAGCTTAACCCTTTTTCATTTCCAGTGGGAAGTGACTGTTAAACAAGGTCTTCCTGATCACACTGTATTTACTTTCTATTTCTCTTGTGTGTTGTAGGATCAGCGCTTAAAGGAGATCAGCATGCAGACTCCGCCCTCGGCCTCCCCCAGCAGCCAGTCGATAGGCAGCGTCAACAACAACAACCACATCACACCCACACCGGAGCTGTTCAGCTCCACGCTGTCCACAAACAGGTTTGTACAGAGACACTCATTCTAAAAGCTGAGCTGATTTCTCTCACACACTCCTGAAAATTATGGAAGATTCAGGATGGCTGCCCCTGAAATCCCCAGTTTGCCTGCAGTTATGCTCGACTGCAAACATTTTTTATCCCGTGAATCCCTGGTGTGTGCCAGGACAGTCTGGGTTTGGTTGGATGGTGAGCTGTGCCAAGAACTCTTGAAACTCCTGCACAGGGTGTTTGTGTGGAGGGAGTGTTTGGCCTTAGCAAACTAGAACAGAAGAAGGAGAAAGACTTTAACACTTGTCTACATGAAGACACATTTTATGTGTTGAAATAAAGTTAAACAGGTGAAAAGACTCAAAAATGTGTGTTGCAGAATTTTTGAATCAGAGCAATGGACCCATTTTGGTAAGACTTCCTATAAAGCCATTTTTTTAATGTATTATGTCAAATTAAGGTTATTCACTTGCATTACTAAACAGAAAAAACAGTTTTAGTGGTTGAATTTGAACATTTTTGAAATTTGGGTTTAAAAGATGAAGTCAGTTTGGAATTCCTCATTCATGTTCAGAATGTTTGTCCAATAATAAAAACATTTTCAGTTTTAAACATGTTTTTTAAAAGATTTATAAAACATTTATGTTTTCTTGTTTTATGACAGGGTCAAAAAAATTTGTGAAGCACTTTTCAATGGCAGTTCAGCAGGATGCTGCTATATTAATCAACATTTTTCCTCTCCAGTTTATAATCATAGATATTAATGTTAATATTAGATTGATCTCTCTGTGGTTGTATTGATTATACATCCATAATAACTATCTTTGCAACCATATAGACACGAGGACCCTCTTGAAAATGAGATGCCACATTTCAAGGGGCTTACCTTTAATACATGTATATTCTTTTTTTTTAACTTCTTTTTATTTCATAAAAGATAATAACATATACAGCAGTCAAATAAATTATCCATGCTTCCCCTGGGCAGTCAAAATTGTCCACACGGGTATCCATAAAATGTCCACAGAGAACCCCCATACACAGGAAAGGGTGACACCCCCCACAACTCAGAAATCCGTCAGGGGTAGTACAAAGAGATCCTTCAACATACACTGAGAGGGGAAATGACAAACAGCAAATAACAAAGCTTCATTATATCCCTTAAATATATATCTGTATCTCTATTTGTTAGTATTGCTATGTGTCTGTAAACAAAAAGAAACAATGTCACATCCTTTTATTTATTCCCCTTCAATTAACGAAGAATATATATATTGGGGACCATTTAACCAAAAAACTCTCCAAATTCAAAGTTAACTTTGCAGTTATAAATTCCATGTTGTAGACATCTTTAACTCTTGTTCTCCACTGTGCCAGTGTTGGTGGCTGCCGCTTTAGCCAGGAGACCGTTATCATCTTCCTGGCAATAAGAAGAATAATTTTTAATTGCATAGTCTTATTTCTGTCCACTACACCTTGTGGTAATATCCCTAATAGAAAATAAACTGGTTCAAAAGGTAATTCGATATTCAGACATTTATCTATTTCTTTTCTTTTGTTTTGCCAATAGACTGTTAATTTGGGGCAGTCCCAGAAAATGTGGGTATGATCCCCTACTTGACCGTAGCCTCTCCAACACTGGTTAGAGGTGGTACCAAATGTGGAAGTGACAACAGGAGTCTTAAAAAACCTCATCTTGACTTTCCATTCGAATTCCCTCCAAGTGGGGCTATTTGTTAGTTTGTGTCCTTCTTTACATGAGCAGACCCAATCTTCATCTGAAATTATATATTCATTCAAGTTCCCATTTCTGTTTAATATCTAGGCTATTGTTAAATGATTCTTCTTGTAATATTTTATAAATGTGAGATATAATCTTCTTTTTAATTACTCCTTTAATTGTTAATATAAAGAAATTCTCTATATTGGATGGTAAGGCACACACTTTATTCCATTCTTTATGTTTCTGTAAATAATGTCTCAGTTGAAGATACTTAAAGAAATCATGATTAGGTAAATTGTATTTAAGTTTAAGCTGTTCAAAAGAAATTAAATCCCCTCCATTAAACAATTGACCCAACACTATCAGACCCTTTTCTTCCCATTTTTTAAAACCTGTTCCTTGTTTGGAAGGAAGAAAATCAGCATTATGCGTGATCTTAATTGCTCTCGATATTGATAAGGGGAGTCCCAGCCTCTTTCTCACTTTAAACCATGTCTTGAGTGTATTTTTTATCCATGTATTGCCAATTTTATACGATTTCCATATATCTTGATTTAAGAATGGAATTGTGTCTAGTGATATATTTGGACAACTTCTCTGTTCCATCTCAACCCATAGAGCATCCTTATCTTGGGTTAACCAAGCTACAACAGATTTTAACTGGGCTGCCCAGTAATATTTTTCTAAGTTGGGCAAATTTAGACCTCCATTTTCCTTTGAACTGAGCAATCTTTTAAGTCTAATCCTGGGTCTTTTGTTTTGCCAAATGAACTTGGACAGCCATTTATTAATAGTTTTAAAAGTAGACATGGGGACCACTATCGGTAAAGATTGGAACATAAAGAGCAGTCTTGGTAAAACATTCATTCTTATCGTCTCCACCCTTACCAACAAGGACAGAGGGAGAATTTCCCATCTTAAGAAGTCATTCCAAAGTAATTTATTATAATTAAGTTTAAACAGCTGCGATGTATCAGAAGTTATAACAATTCCAAGATATTTAAAGCCGACCTTAGAAAACCTAAAATTAAATTTTCCTGCTAATTGTTGAGGCCAGGTTCCGACCAACATCATTGCCTCTGACTTTGATTCGTTAATTTGGTATCCCGAAAATTCTCCATATTCCTTTATATTCTTTATCAGTGTTGGGACAGATGTAATCGGATCACTTATATATGTTAAAATATCATCAGCGTACATTGATATTTTATGCTCTGCCTGACCATCATCTTTTATACCCATAATATTTTTATTCTGTCTTATTGAAGCTGCTAACGGCTCAATATTTATTGCAAATAATAAGGGGCTGAGGCAATCCCCCTGCCTTACGCCCCTTTTAAGATAGAAAAACTCAGAGCAGCACCTGTTCACCCTCACACGTGACCTTGGATTTGTATATATTACATTCACCCACTTTATGAACTCTGAACTAAATCCCATAGCAGCCAGGGTTTTATATAAAATTTGCCAATTTACAGTATCAAATGCCTTCTGTGCATCGAAACTAATAAGCATAGAGTGTTGTTTCATTTTTTTGGCACATGAAATAATGTTTAATGTTCTTCTAATGTTATTAGCTCCTTGTCTACAAGGAATAAAGCCTGTTTGGTCAGGATTAATTAATTTTACAATTATTTTTTGCATCCTCTTTGCTATGATATTAGTGAGTAGCTTCAAGTCATTACATAATAAACTAATGGGTCTATAACTCTCGCACAAGATAGGGTCTTTGCCCTCCTTCTGAATCACAGATATAATGGCCTCTGACCATGAATTTGGCAATACATGTATATTCAACAGAGACAAATATAGTGCTATGCAAATAGAGATTGATAGAGTCTATATTCAGCAGAGACAAATGTGATGAGGACAGATTTATGGTCTGGGTGTCCATGAGTTTGTTGCTATCATAAATTCTTATTTGTAATCCTTTTGCCCCTGCCTGGATGGATACATCTCTGGATGGATGGATGTGTATATACAGACATATATAGATGAGATTAGATCAGATTAGATTAGATAATACTTTATTAATCCCCTTGGAAAACCTTCCTCAGGTAAATTCTGATTCAGGAGCAGTTCAGTATTACACATTAAAAAATATATAAAAAAAGATATATCTAAACAAAATTATCAAAAAATATAAATAAAATAAAATACAAATAAAGATAGAAAAATATATATGGCTGCTAGCTGGATACTGCTCTTTCCCGTCCCCTGTCTTCCTGTTACTCCTCCTCCTCTGGAGTGAGGAGTTGTACAGTCTGATGGCCTGAGGGACAAAAGAGTTTCTCAGTCTGTTGGTCCTGAACTTGATTTATTGATTAAATGATTGTATAACCAATGGATATATTTTACAGTCCATCTGGTGTCTCAGGTCCTTGCAGCCCTAGTTCACAAAAAGTGGTCTTAGAATTGCCCGTAGCTCTTTAATAATCTGTAGCTGTTGTAATGTGTTGTATATTGAGGTCTTTTGTTCTGAAACCTTCTAATAAAAGATTTCCTCATATCACATCCACAACGACTCTTGCTGCAATAAAGTCTCCGTATAAGACGATTTATTCTCAATAATCAGTTCCGAATTTCTCCTCAACATTCACGAGGTGTAACACGCTCTGAATTTACGGCTCCTAACTGTTTTATTGCTCTGTGGAAGTTTTACAGCTCTTAAGAGAGTGAGGATTCATCTTTATCTGCCACAATCGAACGGTTTTAGTGGCGACTTTAGCTATTTAGACCAGATTGATTAAATATTAAAGACTTTTCTCTGTCTGTCAATTCTTCCCCTCTATTTTGTTTCTCTTCATCGCTCCCTGACTTCTTCACTTTCTATCCTCTGCTCTCTCTTACTTTTAATCCTTCATTTCTCCGTCTTATTTCTCTGCCCCTCAGTGTGCCCAATCTGAACAGTGACCTGTTTGATCTTCAGCCGGCCTTCATCCCCGCTGTGCAGAGCACTCCTTCAATCTCCAACGCCAACAGTGCCTGGGGAGGTACGATACCTGCACACACAGACACACTCCTGCACACACACTCGCTCTCACACGTTTGGCAGCAGCAGAGGGGACACAGACATGAAGATAAGACTCCTGCCTCCGAGCTCACAGATAAAACTGACAAAACTGAATTTAAATCTGAGAAATAAGTCGGAGCATCATCTGTCAAAGTGTGTGTTCACTTTAGCTGCTGATTCACACGCCTGTCCGTCCATTCATTCTGCTTTTTTCTGTCCAATCCATCCATCCACGCTCCATCACTTTCATTCCTTTTCTCCAAAAACAAATGTTGCACGACCCACCCGGCATCTTCAGTGGAGATATTGTAAACAAAAAAGGAAGCAGGTGTTTTTATTGTAAAGACTCTGTTATGTAATAACAACAAATCCCCTGTGTTCACACTCCAGTCCCTGCAAATGTCAGCAGAGATTCACCCGCCATTTCAATGTTTTCTTGTTTGTCAGGGAGCATGAAAATCTTCCTGCTGCAGGAATGCTGAGCAACAACTCTGCTGGAACTTACAGATATGATATTTCAGCCAAGAATAGGCATCCAAACTGAAGCAAAAAGCTGTATCTTAAAGTACTGTTAGTTTAAAGTAATGCAGCCTTTGTGACAGAGGATTAAGAAACAAGAGTTTGAGCAACTTCTAAGCTTAAATATCTGCGTCTTAAGCCATCAGCAGCTCTGACACTGGAGCTGAGATAACTATCCCCTTCTCTTGTCTCTGAAATAACAAAGGATTCAGAGTAGAGCAAACGTCCAAGGCTGCACACGACTGTTAAGAGATCATTCAGGCGAAAGAAGCGCAAAGTACTTCAGCACAGAGGGAAAAAACATCATTTTTATAATCTTGGAACGAGTTAAATAAGATAGATATGAATCTCAAATATGTCCTTGAACGGCACTCTCACAGCTGGAAGCTGATTGGTTATTGAAGCTAGCAGGCTCTCTTTCAAGGAAACAGAGTTCACCTCCTTGTAGATCATGGTAGCCATTGGTCATGGCATGAAAATTCAAGTACTTCTCTATATGATGTTGTTTAAGTTATGCAGGGCCATACAAAGCAAAGATAATGAAGATTGTGATTAATGTACAAAAACTTCCACATCTCTATGAATTACTACAAGTAGGAGGGATTTTAGGCTAAGCTCATAACTGACCCTTTGTCAGCCCTGAAGTTAGCATCGTGGTTGTTCCCTCAACCAACAGCCTTTGGGATTATTCAGCGTGTTCTTGGATCTGATAATAAAATCTCTGGCAAACAAAAAATTATAAAACTTGCACAAACACACTTCACAAACAAACCTAACATTTTAGGTGTAAGCATAATCGACAAACGTAAAACGCTATTATCAAGCTACAATGGAACTACAACATACATAGTTCAACTTCAAGGTAGCCACCACGCTTCCCGCTTGTGACAGAATTTTGTAACTTCTTGTTTTAGGATTTCCTCTTAATCTAATGACCTGAACAAGTTGGCACCCATGGCTATAGCTATTGTGTTTGCGTTATGGTAAAAAGTAGTTAAAAACTATTGCATTAGCGCCCCATGCCATTTTTGTAGTCCTTGTTAATGAAACTCAGTAATGCTTTAAAAATTCAAAAGCAGGACATTGTCTGTTACAGTCCTATATTGCAAAGTGAAACATTTAACACAAGTTATTCTAAAATCCCATTGACTTTGGGTCCTAGGAATGCCACAGTGCTAAAATGCTAACTCACTTCTGCGTTTTAGAACTAATTCATGCACCACTCTATATAATCTTTTATATTAAACCAAGAGAACAGGTACAAAAGCCAAAACCAGTGAAGTTGGCACGTTGTGTAAATCGTAAATAAAAACAGAATACAATGATTTGCAAATCCTTTTCAACTTATATTCAATTGAATACACTGCAAAGACAAGACATTTAATGTTCGAACTGAGAAACTTTATTTTCTTTTGCAAATAATCATCAACTTAGAATTTAATGGCAGCAACACATTGCAAAAAAGTTGGCACAGGGGCATTTTTACCACTGTGTTACATCGCCTTTGCTTTTAACAACACTCAGTAAACGTTTGGGAACTGAGGAGACCAATTTTTGAAACTTCTCGGGTGGAATTCTTTCCCATTCTTGCTTGATGTACAACTTAAGTTGTTCAACAGTCCGGGGTCTGCGTTGTTGTATTTTACGCTTCATAATGCGCCACACATTTTCAATGGGGGACAGGTCTGGACTACAGGCAGGCCAGTCTAGTACCCGCACTCTTTTACCACGAAGCCACGCTGTTGTAACACATGCAGAATGTGGCTTGGCATTGTTTGCTGAAATAAGCAGGGGCGTCCATGAAAAAGACGTTGCTTGGATGGCAACATATGTTGCTCCAAAACCTGTATGTAGCCTTTCAGCATTAATGGTGCCTTCACAGATGTGTAAGTTACCCATGCCTTGGGCACTAATACACCCCCATACCATCACAGATGCTGGCTTTTGAACTTTGCGCCTATAACAGTCTGGCTGGTTCTTTTCCTCTTTGGTCCGGAGGACCCGACGACCACACTTTCCAAAAACAATTTGAAATGTGGACTCGTCAGAACACTTTTCCACTTTGCATCAGTCCATCTTACATGAGCTCGGGCCCAGCGAAGCCGGCGGCATTTCTGGGTGTTGTTGATAAATGGCTTTCGCTTTGCAAAGTAGAGTTTTAACTTGCACTTACAGATGTAGCGACGAACTGTAGTTACTGACAGTGGTTTTCTGAAGTGTTCCTGAGCCCATGTGGTGATATCCTTTACACAGTGATGCCGGTTTTTGATGCAGTACCGCCTGAGGGATCGAAGGTCACGGGCATTCAATGTTGGTTTTCGGCCTTGCCGCTTACGTGCAGTCATTTCTCCAGATTCTCTGAACCTTTTGATGATATTACGGACCGTAGATGATGAAATCCCTAAATTCCTTGCAATAGCTCGTTGAGAAATGTTGTTCTTAAACTGTTTGTGAACAAATGCGTGAGCAAATTGTCAAAGTGGTGACCCTCGCCCCATCCTTGTTTGTGAATAACTGACCATTTCAGGGAAGCTGCTTTTATACCCAATCATGGCACCCACCTGTTCTCAATTAGCCTGTTCACCTGTGGGATGTTCCAAATAAGTGTTTGATGAGCATTCCTCAACTTTCTCAGTCTTTTTTGCCACTTTTGCCAGCTTTTTTGAAACATGTTGCAGGCATCAAATTCAAAATGAGCTAATATTTGCAAAAAATAACACAGTTTACCAGTTCGAACGTTAAGTATCTTGTCTTTGCTGTGTATTCAATTGAATATAGGTTGAAAGGGATTTGCAAATCATTGTATTCTGTTTTTATTTACGATTTACACAACGTGCCAACTTCACTGGTTTTGGGTTTTGTATAGTAAAGTCAAACTCAATGATGGAAAATATAACAACTCCAGAAAGTAGAAAGGTATCTGAATGAGGTTGGCGGCAGTATGGGTAATAGAGCCTGATCTCACTTTTTAAGGCTCCAAACAATTCTTTGAAAAATATTACTGAAAATTTGTGAATGAAAAGAAAAATATTGTGTTGCAGATTATGTGAAATCTGGCCCCTATACAGTTGTGCAGGGATGATGTATTTTTCGTCAAGGTTAGCATCGCGCTAGTTCCCTTGACTAATAGCCTTTGGGATTTTTCGCTGTGTTTTGGATAATTGCGGATAATGAGCTATGTAGAGAACAAAAAATAAGAAACTTACATGTTGTGCTATTTTTGGTAATCTTGAAACCTACTTTTCAAGATTCTGAAAGCTTAAATGTAATCACCACTAGTGAAAAGCCATCAGTAAGCTACTATGGAACTACAACATTGCGGTTCTACTTAGAAGCAACAACAATATTTCTAATGATAACATCATATTGCAAGCTCTTGTATGAGAGCCTCCTCTTGATCAAGTTGGTTCTCATGACTGTGGCAATAGTGTATGAATTATTGATTAATCAAAAACAATCAGAAGTGCTTGCAGTCAGGTCATCTGCCATTTTTGTAGCCCTGTGTAGCAGCTATTTAGCAACCGTCCTTTTAAACACTCAACAACGCTTTAAAATTCAAAAGCAGACAATATATGATACAGTTTATTATTCAGATTAAACATTAAAATCTCATATGCATGTGTTCACCATAAATGTTCTTACAGGCACTTATACAAAACAGGTGTTTTTAATTCCATGTAGCTTCAGGCTTGAGAATCAGGAAGTGCTAAATGCTAACTCACTTCAGAGTGTTGAACTCATTCCTGCACCACTCTGTTGGTACCATGTGGCTGGCAGCAGAATGGGTGACAGGGACTGATCTCACTTTTAGAGATCCAAATAATTCTAGAAATATGACTATATATCTAATATTTTGTTTATTAGACAGAAAAATATATTAAATCTGGCTTCCATAACATCTGTCAAGAAAACAACTGTCCCTTGTAAAAATGTAGTCGATGATCCCTGTTCAGGTGTTGCAAGCAACATCTGGCTTTAGCTTAACACTTGAAAATCCAATTCTGAAGTAAACTTAAACAGCTTAAAAATATTACTTTCTTAGCAGTGATGCTCTTGTTAAAACTTGAAAAAGATCAAAATCTTCTGTAAAAGTTTAACTTGAAGTGTAAAACTTGACAAGTGTCCCACTTTGTACCTGCCATATTAAATCTTTCTTTGTTTTAGCTCATCTTAGTGAATCTCTGTTATGTTTCCTGGAAGGTTAGCTGTAGCAGTCACATCACATTTATTTATAGACACTGTGGTTTTCAGGCTCTCTTGTATTTCTCGTTGCGTATTCTTGTTTCGTGGACTCCACAAAGACAGCCGCTCTCTGAGGCTTCACGCTCTAATCCTCAGCAGGGATGTGGATGGAGACAGAAAAACAAAAGGTGTATCGGTGGATTTCCTCTTAATGCTCCTCTGAAAGCTTCGACACAATCCCACGTTACTCAGAAACAACAATAACCACACGCCGGAGACTATAATGTCCGTGTTCCTAATCTAAAGGGAACATTTTAGGAGGAGGGGGAATCCAAACTGGAGCAGCTTTAATCTCAATCTGATGTTCAAATCTAGAGTTTTAATGGATCTCGTATATCTAACTGCATCCCTCAGGATTGGACAGCCAGCCCCTGCAGCAGACCCCTGCCATGACTGTAGATTTTGATGCCGTGTTTGGGAATAAGACAACGACAAGTAACAACGGCACACACCCTGCAGCCGGTAAAGCCCTCCCCTGTCTGACTGTCCAGACAGATACTGAAACTAAAAACTTTCTGGCTTTGGCAGCATAAGCGTCGCATTTTACTAACACTATGACTTGATCTGAAAAGTTTTTGTTTTCTTGCTACAGGGGATGCTTCTTGCTTTTTTTCTCAGAGCTGGTTGTTTTAGATGTTGTGAATCATCCGCCGTCTATGAACATAATCTCGTCAATGTTTGCTGCTTTGATTTTGGGAGACAGTAGAAATCTTGACTCCAGTTTTGGACGCAGAAACTACCTTTTATTTGTTTTCTCCAGCCCTGGAATGATGGCACTTAAAGAGCTCATATTGTGCCTTCACATATTCACATTCGATGACTACTGGCTTATGTAGATGTTCATCCAGGGTATTCCTGATCCACCTCTATTCCCACTCTGTCTGAGATGCTCTGTTGAAGCTCCAGTCACTTTAAAGGAACACTCCAACATTTTTTTGTTTTCATGTCTTACCTCACTCCTGAGTTCATGACAAGCAGGTAGACACCATTCTTTTGACTGTGAGTGCAGTGACAAGGAAGAGACATAAAGCTCGATCCTGTGTGCTTGTTGATACTTGTTTTTTACCCCTTTATGTTACATTATCTTCTGCTATCTTCATATTATCTTCTTCTACTCCTAAACAGAGGCCTTAGTTTTGTTGACCTTCTTCCGCAGTGGTTTTTGGGAGAGCTGTGACGTTCACGAACAAGTGAACAGCTTACTCAGAACTGCAAATCAGTTCACATCGTTCACTTAAAAAACCTGTTGAAAAGACTTGACTCGTTCACGAACATCAGATCTCTCTCAAAAACCACCACGGAAGAAGGTCAACAAAATAAAGCCTTTGTTTAGGAGTAGAAGAAGATAATATAAAGAAAGTAAAAGATAACGTACTCAACTACCCATTGACTCCTAGTGTTTGAGCTAAGCTAACTAGCGGTGGGTGAGCTTTATCTGTCCCTTCATTGTTACTGGACGTACAGTCAAAAGAATGGTGTCTATCTGCTTGTCATGGACTCGGGGGTGAGGCATAACACAGAACCTTTCCACACAACCAAAGTAGCTGTGATTGGATATATTCCTAACTTGTCTCTACTGTCTACATGACCAAATCAGGTCTGATTGGATTAAGTCTGTGTCAGACATTTTAGTCTAGTTTTTATTTGTTGATGAAAATGTCAGTTAATTTAGTTTTAGTTTTTGTCCATGTGCACTTGATTTTATTAGTTACTGTCTAATTTTCATCAGGGGAAAAAAGGTTGTTGACAAGAACTATGACGAAAATAATATGTCAACAAAATGAACACTGATAGAAAGATCATCAAACACATACCATTTTCACACATGACACCCCAATGTCTTCTACAGAATTCCTGGGTAACCTGCCCAGAAATTTCCCTGACCTTCTTTTTCAAGCTTGGCCCTCGGAGCTGGAAGTTTCCCTGCAGTTTGAGTGCCAGGCAGTGGAGGGGTGGGTGAGGTGAGAGTACGAGGAGCGCAGCAGGTGAATGTCACGGTAATTTCAGGGTGACAAACCCTGCTGTTTGCGCTCACAGATGCAGCTCTCCTGGGTTAATTCAGGATCATTTCAGGGGTTTTCTGAAAGTGTGGCAGGAGTTTCGGTGAAGGGATGGGTGGTTGTAGGGACAGCAGGTACATTTCAGGGTGTAGAAACAGAAAAAGGCAGAACTTCAGGGCTTCTATGGTCCACACATCTGTTCTTTTTGGTGTAGTTTACACTTACTAAAGACAAAACTTGACAAATTCAGGGCTTGATTTATCTGAATAACTCAACTCTGCCTCATGGGTTTCTTCAAATTCCTCTTAATTTCAATCTTCTACAAGCTCTTGGATTTTTCAAAGATAATAAACAGAGGAGGGGGTTGCTTACTTTTATGCTATTTTTGACTCATTTTAGTGAAACATTTTCATTTATTTTCACTGTTTTTTTCTTTAAAAAGAGTACAGTGTCCAGTTGCATCATTTGTTACAGACTTATCCTTTAATCCTCAAGCAGAATCTTCAAATCCAGTAAAAAACGGAGGCTTAGACGTCTTAAATGTAGCACAGAGTGTGTATTTGTTCTCCCTCAGCGTCTCTTGTTGTGATTTCTCTGTCTGTTCTGCCAACAGCCTCAAACTGATGGCTTAAGTGTTGCAGGTCTGGGACTTTTGGCTGCGAGCCCTCTTATTAGCTTACTTTTCTTTTAACCTCTCAGCGGCTGACACAATCAATCTGGGCACTTCTCAACCCTTTTGGGGCCCCGAGACGCTCCCGCAAAGCGTATAATTTTAAGGCACGGCGAGTTATCGACAGCTCCAGAGGCACAGCAGATAAGAGCGCCTACCTGCAGAGGTCATCTGAAGACTATTTTTATCATGAAGGGGAGGAGGAAGTTCAGAGAGGAGGAGGTTTAAACGGCAGGAGCTCAGAGGAAGTTTGCTCTCAGAACTTTGAAGTCTTGAAATCTGACTTTTGAATAATTTAAAGGGGAAGTGGGATGTATTTTAGATAGCTTTTGTTCTCAAGTTGACACTATTTTTTATATAAATTACCAATTACTCTTGTCACAGATAAACTGCTGTGCTAGAGTAGCAGTTAAGATGTTATACACCACATTGTCCTTCTGCTCTCACAGCGATATAACGTAAGGACACCACTACTCCTTTGAATTTCTCATTCCACTTAAAACAACTAACTTTTGGACAGTTTTTGGCTTTTAAATGCTGTGGTCTCAAACTTTTAATCAGCTGACAAAAGCATGTTTGAGTTTATATGCAGTTTTCAAGAATTTGCTTACTCAATTTTTTTGTCTCTTGCTCCCATTTCTTCTTTTTGCATTTTGAAGATCTACCTAGAACTTCCTTAAGATCCAAAACACAAATTCTTGCACTTTTTCAACTGGTCGAAAATTTTGATAAGGGAATGTACATTATGATTTTTTTTTTTTTTTTTACTAAAAAGTTTTTTTTTTTATTGCATCAAGAACCAACAAACATGTGCATAGAAAACCCAGTTTCTAGCCTGTGTTATTTAAATAAAGAAAAAATGCAAATTTTAAGTATTATTTTCTGTTCCATGGGAAGAAATAAGGGCAATAAGTGAAACTAGGAGAAAAGTCAAATGGCTGAATGTCTCCTGTCGACTAACAGCCATAACCAATTTAGGCAACCCACACATCTGTGCTCAGCTCTACGTAGAGCTGTAGTACTGCTGTGTTTTAGCTTTACTGCTCTGTTGAGCTTTGGCACTGCTGTGTCAGTAAATAATGCTGGGACTGAGGCACATACCTGGGCTCCAACCAGCATGTAACAGAAGCCCTTGTTTCCCACAACGTTATGAGCCTTTAAGCCTCTGCACGTAAAGTAAGTCATGGGCAAAGCCATTTTCTTCGCTCGCTTAGAATTAGGAGTTAGCTTTTACAAGCTAAGCATGCTGTGTGTTGGCTGTGTTGTCTGTGGGGTTAGCTTAGCATTAGCTTTGCTGTTGTTGGCTTTCTCTTTCCATGAGTGGTGCAGTTATCTTATTCTCATGCGCCATTGCTTACAAACACTGTCAAGTTTAAAGAAAGTTGGATTTAATGCCGACAGTGCTTTCCTTTTGTCTCTCTCTTGGGCTGCCATGTTTGTATACTAACTCTCTTGCCCAATAAATGTTACAACCTCTGCCGACCTCACCTGGTCTAACAAGTAGTTGTTTTCTTTTCTATAGAACGAAAAGCTTTACTAAATGTTTGAAATCTGTTCTTTTGAACATATTGATAATTGGTAGGCTTGAATTGATGTGCTTTTGCTGTTCCAAATATCACATTACTGTGGTCTACTACTAAACAATTTAGTCATTAAATTGGGAAAATATGCCTGAAAATGATTAATTTGGAAAGTGAGCTTTTGATAAAGCCCTTACATGTATAACGAGTAAATGTGATCTATGCTTGCCATTTGCTCAATCCAAAGTTATTCATATTTTAACTGTAGTAAATCCCATCAATCACGATCACATAATTCAGATCAGCCTTCTGTTTACACACAAACTGTTATCCAGACTCACTGGTATGACAGCATCTCTGAAAAGAGCGTGATTACTAATAAATAGTCTGAAAAATCCTCTAAATCCTTAGCATTTGGTGATTTATTTCAATCACTCTATCATCCTCACACAGATTATTAGTCGTCTTTGTTCAGCTGTATCTCTTCCTCCCCAAACATTTGTCAGATAGAGTAAATGTTGAAGGAGTCAGAGTGCAGATTGTGTTCAGGGCTCGCTGGTTTCTCTCTCTAATCTTGTTTAACCCCGTCAGCATCTCCCGCTATGCTCCGAGGTAACAGTTGGGGGCTCTGGTGTACCGCCTGGCTCTGGTTTTGGACGCATAAACTTCTTTCTATTAATAGTTCCTCTGCCACTATAACTACCAGCACACCATCTGGGCTACTGGCAGCACGTCACTGGAGCTGTGTGTTCATGTGCGGGAGTCCACATGTGGCTCTGTACTTGTTAGTGTTTGTGAGTCCATGTCTGTTCGCACTTCGTCTGTCATTTTGCCGCCGTCCCATCTGTCTGCTTCTGTTCGTGTGTTTTTGTTTGTTGTTGCTCACACCGTTCCCTCCTCCTCCTCCTCCTCCTCCTCTTTCCTCAGTTTATTTCATCTCTCTATCTGCCTCATCGTCTCCCCATCACACTTCACAAGGCAAGAATCACCCAGGCAACTCCTCTCCATCTGCTCCCCTCCTCCTCCTCCTTCATCATCATCATCCATGACAGTTTCTAGTCTTTATCTGATTTTTTTTCGTCACTTTTATACTAATATCTCACTCTGTTTGTTCTTTGTTGAGCCAAGTTAAAAGACAAATGTATTACTCCTGAATGAAGACTTGTTTTTCAGAAGGCTGAGCTAGCTGAATCTAAGTTTTCCATCGGTTTTGCCTCCATTTTTGGCAATCTTTGCTATTATTTTGGCCTTGAATTTGATTTATCTGCTATTTTAAACGCTTATTTTTGTTTTGTTTTTTTTCTTTCCTGAACTTTTTTGTAAGCTCATTTATAGTTTCAGTCCCTCTGTTTTGTTTTATTTTGATAGTCTTCTGTTTCTTAAGTTTTATGCCACCTCCATGGTGACAAAAAAGGCATAACACATGATTGGTGCATAACATGGTGCCTCATGTTCATTCTTATCTGGTGAAAGCAATACTGGAAGAATGTTTCAGGAATTTTCTTCAAACTTTGCACAAATATTCATTCTGACTCAAGGATAAAAAGGTATGAGTTTAGAGGCCATGGGTCCAAGGGCATTGATAAATTATTTGAAAGACTTCTTTTCCTTGAGTTTCTATGCCTCCTCATTGGTGACAAACACAACAGTTAGCATACATTTGAAAGTATCTGCCTGGTTGCCCAATTATTGTAAATGCAGTGTCTTAAAGGAGCTTTGATAGATTTTCTTTAAACTTTGCACAGAAACCCAGTCTGAGTTAAGGGTATAGTGGTATAAGTTTGGGTGTCATAGGCCAAAGGGCGAGAGTGTAGTGCCGTTTGTTAATTCATTGCTAGTGAAAGAAATACATTGCAATACATTTTAAAGTATCTACCTGGTTGTCCATCTATTGTAAATGTTTTGTCTCAAAGGAGCTTTGATGAATTGACCCTAAACTTTGCACCAACATTCATTCTGACTTAAGGATAAAGTGGTATGAGTTTGAAAGTCATAGGTCAAAGGGCAAGGATGTGGTGTCTCATGTTCATTCTTGCGAGTGAAAGTAATACTGGAAAAATGTTTAGGAGGATTTTCTTCAAAATTTGCTCAAATATTAACTCTGATTCAAGGATAAAGTGATATGAGTTTGAAAGTCATAGGTCAAAGGGCAAGGATGTGGTGTCTCATGTTCATTTCTTGCTAGTGAAAGTAATTCTGGAAGAATGTTTAAGGGGATTTTCTTCAAACTTTGCTCAATTCTTTTCTCCGACTCAGTGATTAAGTGGAGGTATGGATGATTATTTGAAAGTCTTGTTTTCATTGAGTTTCGATGCCTCCTCATTGGTGACAAACAGGCATTAAGCATATGTTTTAAAGTATGTAAGCCTGGTTGCCCAATCATTGTAAATATAATGGCTCAAAGGAGGTTTGAAACACGACTGAGATGCAGGGCGAACCAACAGCTTCAGGTATCAGTTTAGCTCCCACATGTCTTTGATGTATCTGGTAGTGTTTCCGTGGCTAAGATAAACATGATGTGTCCTGTCATGGCAGCTCTGTCACAGTTATTTCAGCTGGTAATCTTTATTGTTTGTTTTTTATGTAGACATCCTAGTGCAAAATTCGATTTACTGTCTTTAACCGATTCACAAAGCAAACAGTTTGCCTCTCCTGTCTTCTCTGGAATTGAACCGTCGACGTGGATTTCCTCTCTCTCTTCCTTTTGATCTTAAACTCTATTGACTGTCAAATCCTCTGCAGAAACACCTAAAGCTAACACTGATAGCATTATCCTCCCTGTTCAATACAAGTCTCAGCGCTCACTCTCGTCTCCTCCTCCAACTCCCAATTCCCCTTTTCCCTGTTTTCTCTCCCCCTTCTGTATGTGTAATCTACTGAGGGAGCTTGTTTTACTGTTCCCCCTCCCCCCTTCTGCTTTTTATCTTCTCCTTTCTTCTATAGCTCTCTTGATTCGATTTAATTCTCTGGGATTTACTGACACGCCGGGTTAAGAAACAAAAAAATCACCCACATGGACCACTTATTTTATCACAGCTACAACAATAAAGAAAACAGCAACAACGGGAGAGAAATTAGAGCCGAGAGAATTAAAGAGATAGTAGACAAATTTTGCCCTTTTGACTCTCGTTAAGCTTTCTTTTCCCTTCTCCTCTTGTATGCTTCCCTCTCTCTTCTTTGGTTCGTTTTTTCTTTCTCTCATCTGCTTGGCTAGCAGGAAAAGTGTTTTCTGAATCTCTTGTGTCAGCACCGCTGTCAGACCTACACACCGCTTCCTAACTAAATATTATTCCTCCCTCTTTTTTCCCAACATCAGCTGCTTCTATTTCTTTTTTTGCCTTTTCTCCTCCTTCTGTGTTTTTTCAGGAACGCTGCTTGCTTACAGCAGTCGTCTTAAATTTGCATTTGCTGCTTCTTGTTCCATCTCACAGGCATCTATGATGCCCTTTGCAACCTGTCTTCATAGTTTAATGTTTCAGCCTCAAGGGATTGATGGATTAAGTTAAAAAAAAAACAAGAAGGGAATATTTGTAATGCTATGTACACTCACCAGCCCCTTTGTTAGGAACACCTTGCTTGTGCCAGGTTGGACCCCATGAAAAACTGTTTGGGCGTAAAATTGATATCGGTGATATCAACCATAGTTCAGCTCCACTAGTACTCAAATTTGGAGTACATGTTCTCAGTTTTGTTCGACTAGTGCGCGAGTAGACCTTACCAGTGAAGCAAAAAGTGTCACTAGTACTCCCTGTAGACTGTTTTGGGTTTACTTGTCCTCCTAGTAGACTTAAAAATTTTCACTTGTACTACTAGTAAGCCTTATATGCTAATAAGAGGGTGGGGAAAAGCAAATTCAGGCTTCCCATTGGCTTTCAACAATCAAGGGTATAACAAATCAGAGGGCTGGATTTGGTTATAATCTCTTCTACTGCATTTACATTAGATCTACTTGTACTATTAGTGTATTTTGGTTTTACTAGTACTACTAGTAGACTTAAAAACAGTCTACTAGCACTATTAGTAAGATATTTGGAGTTTACTAGTAACAAAAAATGTGTTTTACTAGTAAAGGTTTTTGGCACAGTAATGCACAGGTACACCTTACTAGTGAAGCAAATCAACAGTTTTGTGTTACTAGTACTACTAGTAAAGCTTTGAGTTTTACTAATATCATTGTTGAAGTATAGTAGTATTACTTGTAGACCCAAAACAGTCTACCAAGTAGAACTAGTGAATGTTTTTCAATCTACTTGTAGTACTAGAAACATTTTTTGCTTTACTAGTAGAGCTACTTATCCACTAGCTGACCAAAGTTTAGGGCTTAAATTGATCATTTCAGGACTCATCCCTGCAAAAGTCTATTTTTTGCCTACCTCCTGTGGCAAATACATAAAAATACAAACACTGAAAGAAAGTCAAACCATCAGGTCTCCACCAGCAGACTAACACTGAGCCATTAGTTAAATGGACCCTCACATTGAAGGTTGTTAACACGAGCAATATGACATGAAAACACAGACCATGACTGTCATTTACACCAACACCCTCCATGAACGAGCGAGAACAGACACACACGTGTTTGAAAACTTATCACTGCTGTGAGTTTTTGAGTGTATACACACCAGCGACCAACCGATAAATCAATAATCTGTAGAAGAAGAGCTGCGAGCTCCTGAGTCAGGGATTATAGTCTGCTGCGGAGAGAGCGACGCTGCTGTTTGACAGTAATAAAAGATGGACAGAGCGTATCAGGATACATGCAGAGTAGGTAGATGCTAAAAATAGAGCAGAGATAATTCGCAATTAGGCTAGGTGAGAAATTAAGACTTACATTATGGATGTATGAGTCAGCAATCTTCTCGGATCAGAATGTTTCAGGACTGTTCGATTAAAGTGGACAAATTGAAAAAAGCTCTACAAAAGTTAAGAAAGATTGGGAGAAAGTTAAAGAGCTTTTATTAGAATAAAGATGAAATACCTCTTCATACATGGTTTATATTCTTTATTTTACTTTCTTTGCCTCTAGCAGAAGCCTTCTCCCATTATTTTTTTCAATTGGAGTTCCATTGCTCTGACTATTTTGCTGTCTTAATTTGCACAGGGCAAATAGTTTATTAGGTTCAATTTCCTCCTGATTTTGTGAAAAAAAAAACAATAGAGACTAACAAAAATTTGCCTTCGGATGTTGAGTTTGCAGCCCATTATATCACCTCTCAGTCATTTGTGTCAGTTTCTGCTTGTTAGCCTTGAAGTTAATGTTAGTGAGTACATAAGATGGCAGTTCTGTAACAACAATCTGTTAAAGATGTCTTGTTTTTCTATTTCATCCTGTAATTTGCATCCTTTCAATTTTTAGTATCACCTTTTTTTTTGCTAATAAATAACACTAGAAACACTAGTCCTTTCTGCTGCTTAAATACAACTTACTTGCTTACTTGTTAATTTTTTTGGAAACAGTTGGTTTTTAGAGCTAAATAGATATAGCTTAATTCGTGCCTCCTGGTTTGATTTTTTTGAGGTGCAAATAAGATTTTGCTAGTATATTTTACAACTTCATGTTTGCTAGCTTTTTATGCTAACATTCGTACCTTTGTCAGACAGACAAAAGTTTAATTTGAGCATACATTAAAAGCCATTTTATTTTGTATTTAGACCTTCATTCTTACTGTGGTACGTTTGATGTTTACTTTAATCTCGGAAACATAGCATATTTCACCAATTTTAGCTATAGCTAGCTTATTAAGCCAACATTTGTAAGTTGGTTTGAAGGTCAAATGTTGTATTGGCTCAATATCAAAATAATATATATTTAATTTTTATTCAACTAAAACTCTGTATTTGTTTTCAGAAATTGTAAGCTTGTCTTTTTTGTGCACGAAGATCAGTTCTTCCTTGAGTATGACAACAGATGTCATCAATTGTAGCTAGCTGGCTATTTAAGCTAACATTTGACTGAACTGAACTGGATTGAAAGCCTTACATTTGGTTAGTAGGTCACTATTTCTATTATAGCTGATATATGATCAGTGTGTTTGGCTGTGCCATCATTTATCCCTTCAGGTCAATATTTTTATGTTTTTTTAATTATGACATAAATAGACCAATAGATCATATTAACAGTCAAATTCTTATCCCTCTGCACTGTAGCTCATGTAGTGTGCTAGCTTGTTTATTTTGTTTGTTTTTTATTAAAAATCAAACAAATACTGTTAAACTCATTTGTTCTTAAGTTGCTTTCAGAAAGGGTAGAAAAAACCTCCAATCTCCTGAGTGTTGAATGTTTCTCTGCTAATTGCTTCAATCCAGCTACTTTCAGGCTAATGTTGTCACCAAGACAGGCCTCACAAACTGTTCAATCAGCTTCCTTTTAGTTTTATGGAAACACTGAATACTTGTGTCATTATCTTTTAATCCATAGCAACCTTCGGCTCACCTAACATGCATTATCTCTGTGCTTTATTGCTTTTCCTTGTCTAAGCACCACTAATCCATTCGTCCTCATCTCTGTATGCACAGATTTAACAGCTCCCCTCCAGTTTTTCTTTCAGCAGCTCATGTAAAAGTTTGTTTTCCCGCCCAGGTTTCGATGCTCTGGGCGACCTGCTGAAGCCTACGATTCCCACACACTCTGCACCTCCTCCTCCTCAAATGGCCATCCATCCCGGAGGAAAGCTGCTAGCCAATGACCTCGACTCCTCTCTGGCCAACCTCGTGGGCAGTAAGTGTGAAGATAAACATAAACAGAAAAAACACTAGTAGAAGTATCTGTAGAGCAGAGTAGTACAGACTGTAATTTTATGATATTTGAATATGAAATGCCTGATCTAAATGTAAGAACACAAGCACTGAGATGTATTGGTGTTTTATTTAGATGTTAGCCCTGTTATATTAATCCACATATAACACAGGAGGCCTGAAAGATGGTCAAGGGTCACATTGATAAACTTAATTTAGTTTAATGCTATGCTGACAGCATGTTCCAAAAACTGTCAGGAGCTAAAAAAGACTGAGAAAGCTGCTGAATGCTTAAAAAAACACCTTAAACATACTACAAGTAAGCAGGTCAGGGGCCTGTGTCCACAGCAGCCATTTTTTGTACTGGTAGCGTAACTGTCTAAAGGCCTAACTAAGGCCTTGGTGAATAAACAACATGAAATTGCAAATATTGCTAATGCGACTTTGACGTGTCTTTCTATTTACATTAAAAGTGACATGTATTTGCATATGCTTGTCACGTATATTCTAAAAAGTAGCACAGCACAGAAGCCATAATGGACTAAACATCAAGTGACGGTGACCTGGGGCTGATTTTAATTAAACAGAAACTAAATGATCACATCTGATTCTGTTAAGGAGAGGAAAACTCGATGAGTTTCAACATTTAACTCAGGAGCTCAAACTGTATCACAGCTGCTTCAGGACCAACTGTTCACAACAGTAGTACTGTCATCCTACATATATTATCTTTAAATGCATTACCCTTGTCATTTTGAAGAATTTGGTCAAATAAAACAGGCTGCTGTGATGCAAACACAGTATCAAGCGGGCCGCCATGTTGAATGTTTTGACTTAAGGGAAGATCTGATGTAACATTTAAAACTGTGTTTGGGAATAACGGCCATTAAGTCTGCTGAGTTCAAGAGAAAATGGATGAATCCAATTGTTATCAATGGAAAGTTTAAAATCCAGCATCTGTGATAATAAATGGGTTTGTTAGTGTCCATGGCATGGGTAACTTGCTCATCTGTGAAGGCACCATTAATGCCGAAAGCTACATACAGGTTTTAGAGCAACATGTCGTCACCGTCAGGCCAAAATCTCCAATCTATATTTATATTTTTGTCATAAAACACTGCTTGTGGTCACCCTCTGTTTGTAAGTGGGTTTTAAACATTTCAAACCAATTACAAAAATATAATACAGTTTTAATTTAGACAATACCATTTTCAATTCAAAAATCAGAAATGTTTCATTAATCCCAAAATGAAGTAGAATAAATTTGCTGAGTTTATTCTGTTGTAATGCATTTTCTCTATTTCCTGAAAAGTAGCAATTTTGGAGATATTAGGTTTGGCCCAATACCGACCAATAACTATTGTATTAATAATAATAATAATGAAGTTTGACTGGTTGAACATTGGATATCTTGTTTTTGTGCTGTATTCCAGCAAATATAGGTAGAGAAGGATTGGCAAATTGACATATTCTGTTTGATTTATACAATGTCCCAACTTTATTGGTATTATAGATGGTATTAAGGGCTTGAACAAATGACTTAAAATCAAGGAAAATTGTACCAGTACCTAAGGTTAATTCATCTGCCCATTTTTTCAGCCTTTCTCAGATCTAATAACTCATTCTTCCTCATTTTGTCTCCTGCAGATCTGCAGTTTGGTGGGACTCCATCCAAGAAGTAAGTGTCTCTAGCCATGATATTACCTTGTTGTGTCTGCCGTCTGGGCTGAAGGAGCTATTTGACAGAGAAAAACAAACAAATCCTCTTGCCAGCCTCCCTTCCTTTAGTCTGCCAACACACAACTTTAACTGCTGAGAGTCAAAACCCAATTAATTAAGAAGTATTATATGATTTTCACAGCCCTGGTTTTTGAAAAGGGGCTTCAGTGAAGTGTTGTTGGCAGGGGAAACATTTCACTGAAGTGCTTTTAGTTTTGTCGATCTTGATGCTCCTCTCAAATGACGTAAAAAATAAAAGACGGTTGCAAAAAAAGTTCTTAAAGTAAACAAAGTAAAACATCTGTGTTTCATTTCTTCCCTTGTAATTTTGATGTTGTTTGAGAAATCTATATTTTGGGGGTTGAAATAGAAAACACAGGAACAAAATCTCTGACAGTGTTTTTGTTCTCTCCAGGCCAGAGATGCAGTGGAACCAGCCTGGGGAGAAGAAGCTGACGGGGGGCCAGAACTGGCAGAATAAGACCATGTCGACCACACAGTGGGGCCCTGCACCCATGGCCCCGCAGCCCATGCCTGTACAACACGTGGTGAGGACTTCAAAACACATTGACATGGACAGAAACATTTCCTAAAACCATTCGTCAGGGGATCTGAAAGTCATTGAGGATAGTTCTGTTTTATCACAACTTGGTGTTTGGGCCGTTCTATCAAGAACAATAATATTTGGCAACCAAGATGGTCTCAAAATGAGGCAGATACTCCTAAAATGCTAAAAGATTTGATCCATTTTGTCATACAGTAGAATTATCCTCACTGATCATTCATCAAGGTGTCTGAAGGTCTTTAAAACTGTTCATTGAAGACAGCAAAAAGCTCTATTGAAGCTACTGTAGTGCCACAACAAGGCGGTTTGCCTTCAGGGAAATTCACACCGGAGGCGACTGGTGTGACCTGGGGACCACTTTCCATGTAAAGTCAATGTACAGCTGGACCAGCCCTCACGCGATGCGATGGATACGATTGAAGTGATTTGGTCATGCTACCGGATCGCTTTGGGCTTGAGACCATGTCGCGTCGCTTGGTCGTCAAAGATGAAAATTTTAACTTTTTAGCCGACGTCCCGTGTGGCTGTGCCACGGCAGCCAATCAGCGTTGTGTATGTGTGTGTGTGTATAAAATTAAAGCACATTTAACTTCCTGGCTGGCACCTTTTTCCGTGATTTTTCACAAGGCCCAAGCTCTTTGATTACAAGAGAAAGATGTTTTTTCTTTGTGCTGGAAACAAGGAATTAAGCTAAAAAAGAAACAAAGTGTAAAAACCTAATATGACTGCTTCACATAACATTTTCCTTCACAGTTTACCAATTTAAAAACCCTAAAACTTCTAATTAATCACAGACAAAACAAAGATTAAATTAATCATTCAACTTTGACCCAAATCAAACGGATTAACAACCAACAACTTTTGAAGAAACAGACAGGGAAAATGCTGCGTCTACATAAATCTTTGAAGAAAAGAGCATCACCTCCAAAGAAAAGGCATGAACTCATGAATGTTGCTGCCTTTACAGGGAAATTTAACTGCAATGGAAAACTCCTGACTTTAAATAACTAATAATCAGACAGAAGTCTATTTTGCAATGGATATATATCGGAAATGATGGAAGGGTTTGCGTGATGTAAATATGAGTGCAAAAATGAAGGAGGGGGAAGAAACGGGTCAGCAGGAAAGCCAGTGAAGAAGTTGTTACCTTAAGCGGGGTACACACATAAAGATTATAGGGCTGATTTTGTCCCAACTTTCCCCCCTTCTCGACCAAGGACGGCAAACGCCAGATTATCTTCTGTTTTATAAGATTTTCCCGTGGTCTGAGGTGTGTTAAGAGTGAATTTGTCCTGATAATCGGCTCTGAAATGGGTCAGGGTCGACAATAGTATCGATCAATATTAAACTTGTTCAATATTTACAACCAAAACAGGACCACAGAGAACTCCCTACTCGAGGTGCAGCTAATGATGCTGAGGCAGCAGCATCGTCTGTTAGCTGCAGTGTGTGGTTGGTAGATGAGTGAAAAGGATACAGTTGGAATAATGTCAGCTAAACTTATACATACAAATGTCTGATATATGATATGATCACAGTAAACTCAAGCATGCATGACGTCACCAAGCGACGCAACAAAAGGAGCAATTTGTGGACACATGACATGACTGACATGAGCAATGCCATCTTGGTCGCCAAGTCGCGTTTGGTGTGAAATCACCTTTAGAAGCAGTTGCAATATATTGAAGGTGAATTTTTTCCTGATTTTGTGGCGCCCCCTGGAGGCCACGGTGCCCTATATTTGCCTGTATTGCATAATGGGCCAGCCAGCTCCGCACAAGGGTATCAGTTTTTTTTATATTTCTTTCCTCGTTGTCTTCTGAGGCTATTTCTTGTGTCAAATCCTCTCTTTTTCATTTGCTGTTGGCAGCACGTGTTTGCAAAGTGGACCGTATTTATCCAAATCAGCTATTCTAAAACTGCATAGGCTTTTGGACACAGGAACCGATGCTAAAATGCTAACACTCTAGGTTCAAGGACTCATTCCTGCACCACTCCACCATGTCCACAGATAAATGTTTGATCACCTTTCCACCCAGACAAGTGCACCAAACCATGATGGCCTGTTAGAGCCTGATATGTAACAATGACCCAAAATGTTATAAAAAAAAAAAATGTAAGAAAACCCAAAATGTAGTAACTGGTCTATAGTGTAACAAGATGCTGAGCCCAAAACATAATAACTTTATTACATTATGGGGCATAATGTAATAACTGACGCTAAATGTAAAAAGTGTTACATTTTGGGCAAAAGGTTATTACGTTTTGGGCCCAGCGTCTTGTTACATTATCAACCAGTTATTACATTTTGAATTTATTGCATTTTTTTTAATAACATTTGGGTCATTATTACATATCCGGCTTTAACATGGCCGATTACAAAAACTGTTGCACTCCAGTTTACCTGAGTGAACTTTCAGACACCTTGATGCTAAAACGCTAAGCTAACCTGTCATCTCTCACTGAATGCTGTCTGTATGCATGCAGATGTCCTGATATCTATGGCATCCTCTCACATGTGGGGGGTGGATCTTGAGTTTATTGACTTGTAGCAGAATACTGCTGCCTGTGCATGCTGTTCGTATGTGTGTACTTGTGTGTGTTTGCGAGTGATTGTGTGTGTGTGCTGATCTTGGCAGCTCCTGATGGTCCTCCTGATCTCTGGACAGCATTTTTCTGGCTGACGAGGACAAACTGTCACTAACCCTCCGCTTCCTCTCTTCCTCCCTTATCCCCCAAATCTCTCCCTTTTTGTCCTCTTCCTCTCTCGCTCTCCTGTTGCTCCTCTTCTTCTTCCCCTCCGATTTCGCCTCGCTGTCATCCTTTGTTCTTCCTTTTCCTGCCTTTTCTTCACTCACATTTTTACGTCTTCTTTTTGCATTGTCATCCGCTCGTCTTCCTTCCCTTCTTTTTTTGTTATCTTGTCCTTTTCTGCGTTGTCATCTGCTCGTCCTGTTTTTGCCGAACTGTCTTTGACATCTGCTCGTTCGTTTATTGACCTCGTCAATTTATTTTGCTCAAATTGCTTCCTGTTTTTTTGTATTTTCTCTTTTTTCTCATGTTTCCTCCATTATATGTTCCTCCTCTTCCTCCTGTTTTTCTTCATTGTATATCAAACTTTCATCTGGCCTTACCTTCTTTTACTTCTCTCTTTCATCATTCTCTCGTTTTCTCAAATTCCTTCTCCCTCCCTCACTTTGTCACTTTACCTCTCCTTCTTCTCTCACCTGTCTCTCTTCATCTTTCCATCTTCTTCTCCTGTCTTTTGTCTTTTTTCCTCGTTGCGTCCTGATGCAGAATGGAATGTTCTATACTAGTTATGTAAGTACTTTATCCCTGTTTAGTCGAACTTTTCTCCTGTCACCTCTCGCTCTCTCTCCTGCTCTATTTCTTGACTTTTTCCATCCCAAATTTTCTATAAATAACCCCGCTGACCTCTGTTATCTGTACCAGTTATACAACAGAAAGAGAACTGTGTGATACCAGGAAGTTACAAGCAGGTTTCACATTTCTACATCTATCACTGCTGTTGTTTTGATGTTATTTTGACTTATTTTATTTTTGTTACTCTACCTTTTAAGGGATACGCCAACATTTTTTTGTTTTTGTCTTACCTCACTCCCAAGTCCATGACAAGAAGAAGTTATCTGATGACTGTAGGCAGAGGCAGGCTAACGCTACCCATTGACTCCCTCTGTTTTAGCTAAGCTAATTAGCGGAGGGCGAGCTCTGCCTGTCTCTTTCTTGTTATTGCATGCACAGTCATACCAATGGTGTCTATCTGCTTGTCATGGACTCTGGAGTGAGGTAAGACACGAAAACAAAAACAAATGTTGGCGTATCCCTTTAAATTCTGAAGATATTCTGTATTTTTTAGTCTTAATTACAAAACTTAAAATAATGTTTCTTATAAGGTGAATAAATAAGGGTAGAAATGGATGTGTCAGTGTTTTCAAACTGTGACAGGGTGATGTCACAGAGGTAGTGAGTTAGACACATGTAAACATGGAGAATATGCATCAACAAACAAACTCAAGAGGACGGGTTACAAGACGTAAAATGAACTGAATAAAATGATATATATCAAATACACGAGTAACAAAAATAACCTCCCTGTCATTCACGTTCTGATTAAATTTGACATATTAATTGTAACATGCATTAGTTATTGCAGTGAGACTGAGGCGATGTCCACACATAAGTTTTTTTTTTAAAAAACAGGGGTTTTTCTGTGCGTTTTGTCCATCTCTCCAAGTGTAAATGCCATTTTACGTCACTGAAAATGCATATTTTGGACAACTCCTGCCAAAGGGAAGATTTTTGGGTGTCGCCTTGTGGACAGGGAAAACAGCGTTTCGGGCCTGAAACGTCACACTTCACACTGACCTTCGCGGGTGATGTCACTCTGGTGGCATACTCACTGCTGTTTACCACCTTGGGTTAACAATTGAGTTTCTAGGCATGTATATTGGGTAATTCCTTTATTTTTCCTACATGTGTAATAGCAGAATACCCACATTTTGGTGCTGAATTGGGCAGCTCTCTGTCTCTCTTTGACTTATATAGAATATTATCAGTACTTCTGACGTCCTTGTTTGTCATTGAAGTAATGGGTTGCATATTGGCAGACGGTGTTTGTTCATGTCTGTTTAAAATGCATTAAAAAGATCCAAACAGTCTCTGCCTAAGTGTTGGCACAAGATTTGCTCACGAATAAGAAGAACAAGCCCTCATTTTCAACCCTGACATTAAAAAAGCCTTCACAGTGATATTTTTAAATCACATATTAAAGATTTTATAAACTAGAGCTTTAAAGTCTCATCCAGAGACATTTGTGTGACTTCATTTATTCACCCTTGACTTTCAGTAAAATATAAACTGCTTTGGGGGATTCATTTAGCAGCACAATAACAAAAAAAAATCAAGTGATTGTTTAGTCAGCTAAAAAAAAATAAAAAGGCCTTTTGTACGAGTCAAAAGTCAAATAATGTTTGGTCAGCACTGAAGTGAACTCTGCTTTTAGCAAGACAAACAAACAAATACATCAGCGTAGAAAGGAAATATAAATGCTTCTGTGTCTTTTTTGTCCCTGAGAGCAGAATACATTAGCTCTGACTGTACAAAAAAGCAGCAAACATAACCTCCAAACACAATGTCACAGTAGAAATAAGTCTTAGCAGAAGGGATTTATGAAACATCACAGGTAGCAGAGCTGTCGTGCATCAGGAATGATAAGTACAACATCTGAAATTCTCGCCAGAAGGGCAAGACAGCGACGCTCCGCACATGACTGATATTTAAAATGCCATCCAGAAACCCTGCGAAGATGTTTCACTTATTTAACCTTTACGGCAACATGCAGGTCGCCGAAAGATCAGACTTTACTGCAGAACGAGGAGTCAACGGTGAATGGAACAGCAAAAGTTCAGGCCAGATTACAGATGTAAGGGGATGTCAGGAACATGAATACACGGGAGAAGGAGGGGGCAGGCATCTGAGAGGCAGAAAAAGGAAAGATATGGAGCATAAAAATACAAAAAAAGCAGACGGGTGAGTGTAAAACATGATGAATGGAGGGCAGACAGCTGGGCTAAAAGACAGATGGACAAAAATGGCGACTGAGAAGAAGTAGCAGTGCGTAAAAGTCTCACCTGTTCGCGGACTGTTATTCTTCAAAGATAAAATAAAGTTGACACATTCCTTCAGTTTTGTACAAACACATATAAAAAATTGAGCCACTGCCAGGTTGTTTTAGGCCTCTATGGGGTGCACCAGTGCTGGACAGATAAAGTTTAGTGGTGGATTAAAAAGAGGTGCTTGGGAGAGAGGGTTTGTTACAAAATGTTATTAATTCATCAGTGTAAGGGCATTTTTTGGCAAGACTTGAAGTCACAGTAACCTTGACCTTGTACCTCAAAATGCTTTAACTTAACCCTGTGTCAGAGAAGGTATTTGCACAAAGTTTGAGGAAAAACCTTAAAAGCATTCTTGCGATATCATGTTCTCAAGCATTAAAGGAGCGAAAGACCCAATGACTAGGGCTGAAAGATTTATCGTTTTCGGATGGAAATTTCAGACAACCCAATCATGTGATCGCCAAACCTGCTATTTTTTGCAGGGCTCCTGACTGACCCAGGATCTGTTGTGTCAGATGTTTTTTTTCTATTTTACAAAGTTGCAGGCAATTTGCATTCACGGAAGTGCTGGTAAGCAGGTCACCAATACAAAGCCTCTGTTTAGGAGGCTAAATTATGAAAACAGATTATTTATCATCAATATTAGATGAAGATGATCATTGATTTCCTTCCTGTTGTCTAAACTGTAAACATAGTGAATATTGCACTGAAGCTTGATTTGAAGAAAATCGTGAATCCAATTGAAATTGCAATATCTGGCGGAAAAATCGCAATTAGATCTTTTCCGAAAATCGTTCAACCCTACCAATGAACTTGACCCACAGTCTTCAAAATTAGATCAGTCCATCCTTGAGTCAGCGTGGAAATGTGTGCCAAAGTTTCAAGAGAATCCCATAAAGCATTCAAGAGATGGGGTGTTTACAAGAAAGGGATTAACATGAGGCCCTATTACCTTGGTCTTTGACATAACCTCTAATTTTAAACTAGCATGTTCCTGGGTCAGAGTGGACACGTGTGCCAAGTTTAGTGAAAATCCATGAGAGTTTTCTCAAGATATCATGCTTTCAAGTGATCAAAGAACATCAGACCCAATGATCTTGACCCACAGTCTCCAAAATCAGATCAGTCATTCCTTGAGCCAGAGTGGAAATGTGTGCCAAAGTTTCAAGAGAATCCCATAAAGCATTCAAGAGATAGGGTGTTTACAAGAAAGGGATTAACATAAGGCCCTATTACCTTGGTCTTTGGCCTACCTCCTCTAATTCTAAATTGTTTTATTACTGAGTCAGAGCGGACATGTCTGCCAAGTTTAGTGAAAATCCGTGAAAGTTTGCTCGAGATATCATGCTCTCAAGTGACGGACGAACGTCAGACCCATTGACCTTTACTAGGTAAAACTAGATCAGTCCATTTTTTGAGTCAGCGTGGAAATGTGTGCAGGGAAGTAGAAGAGAAGTATAGAGATCTTTACCAAGTATTTTGAAATATTGGGTTCACAAGTAAGGAAAACAAGCCTCTTGACCTTGACCTCTGACTTGTGAACTCCAAAATTGTATTAGTTTATCCTAGAGTCAGAGATAGCTTTTGTTTTATTTATTTTAGAAAACTTCTCAAACTTCATACCATCTTCAAGGTTGTCCATGTACAAGCATGGACGAACATATGGCTCCAGTTACTTTGACCTTTGACCTTTGACCCATGACCCCCAAAATCTAATTAGGTCATCCTTGGGTCAAAGTGGACTTTTGTGCTAAGTTTAAGAAAAATACCTGCAGTGTTCTTTCTTATTTGATTAACATTGAAAACTGCTGCTAGATTATGAATCTTATATAAAAGAGTGCTCTGACCTTGAACTTTAACCTTTGACAATTAAAATTGAATGACTTCATCTTTGAGTGACAGACAGGTGAGATAAGTTTAAAGAAAATCCATTTGGGAGTTCTTGAGATGTTGCCATCACAAGAAGGGATTAACTCAAGGCTCCTTGACCTTGACCTTTTGCACATGCCTTAAAAATGTCTAATCAGTTTGTTCATGAATCAGAGCGAATGTGTTTAATTTTAAGGAAAATCCCTCCAACCTGGAATCGCTGGCACTGACTCTTGACAACACCCAGCAGACAAACTCAGAAACAGGTGTTTGATAGTCAAAACAAGGTCCAGGTGCGGATTAGAGTAAAATCAATAAAGCCCTAATCAGGATTTTAAAAAGATAAACCTGTAAGTCAACAAATCTTGCTCTAAGTCGAGTCTCTTGGCTCTGATTAAATTGCTTTTTTTTTCCTCTCTGGCAGCAGATCAGATCCACTACAAGACAAAGCAGTCTGATCGAGATTATGATCCCTTTTTATTAAACTTGACTTCTGACTGCAGGCAAAGATGATTCCAGATCAATCAAATCTATCACCCTGGAAGAGCGTTTATATGATTTAGCCACAAAACTTAATGCCACTTTCTGACTGTTAAAGGTTTTCTGAAGGTATTTCTTTTTACATTTTTGACCTTGTGTTGCCTCAAACCTTCACATACAGGGAATATTATAGTAATGCAACTTAATCACATCATATTTTCACATTTACAGCGTTTAAGATGAGTTGCAGAACAAGATTTAACCATTTTAATAATTTCAAAAACTGTGTAGATTAATTCACATATATAACACTTTTACAGAAATGGGCTTCATAGTGTCTTGGTTGCAGTGATTGGTTATTTTAGTAACCATTGCCATTTTGTCATCTTGAATCACTCTGGCCACTCTCCTCTGACCTCTTTTCACCCGAGAACTGCAGCTCACTGGATATTTTGTCTGTTTCAGACCATTGTTAACCCTAGAGATGGTTATACGTGAAAATACCAGTAGATCGTCAGTTTCAGTAACCTTACATTCCATATGGAGTGTTCTAGTGTTAATTTTGTTGACTAATTAATTTTGTTGTAGTTTTTGTCTACAATCTTTTTTCTCCTGACTAAAATTAGACAGTAACTAATAAAAACAAGTGCACATGGACAAAAACTAAAACTTAATTAACTTACATTTTCATCAACAAATAAAAACTAGACGAAAATGTTTCACAGAGACTCAATCCAATCCAATAAGATCTAATTTGGTCATGTAGAAAGTAGGGACAAGTTAGGAATATATCCAATCACAGCTACTTTGGTTGTGTGGAAAGGTTGGATGAGTTTAGAGGGACATCCAATCACAACTGCCTCAGCTTCATGGTGGTGGGATAAGTTGGGGAGCGATCCAATCAGAGCTACTCTCTTTATGAATTGATATATTCATGTAGAGTAGGTTCACTGTTTGTTGTCAATTCTGGTATTATATCTGAGATGCTCTGCCAGGTAGCCTAAATAAAGGTGACTGCATTTCCCAAAAAAGTTCAGTTTGTTTCTGTTCATTTATACATTTAAACTTTACTAGCATTCAGTAAAGGGTTATTAGATGTTTCATTTTATCCAAGTGTGAGACATGACTTCAGAAATTCAAGGAAACATAAAAAATGCCTTACAATTTACACTTCAAATTTTAGTTGACTAAATTTACCGTAGATTTCATCGGCTCAAATGTTGTGAAATTTCATCAACTAAAACTAGACTAAAATCAAAACAATTTAGATGACTAAATTATGACTGTAACTAAAAAAGATTTTTGGCAAAAGACTTTAACTAAAACTAAATTAAAAAGTGCTGTTAAAGTTAACACTACAGTGTTCAATGTATTTTGATAATCCATCTGGGAAAGAGCCCTGCAGATCCTTTTAGGAGCTTTATCCGGCAGATGATTGAACAATTGTTCTGTCAGTCACATTCATTACAGGCCAATCAGATGATGTAGAAGGCGGGCTCTACTGCCGCGGTCTTAAGGACAGAACGTGACCCACAAACATTCCCACAAATATCTTTTCTAGAGAGAAGTTTGGAGTGTTGTTTAAAATGCAGATCTGATAAAACTGCTGTGGAAGCTGTTAGCATCTATGCCAATCTCTGTGTGAGCACTCAAATTCTGCTGTTGTCTAGCTTGTGAGATGGATCTGCCTGATCACAGATAATGAATTAGGCGGATCCAGCTGCTGTGCAAGGTTACAGCTTCAGCCCATGTGGCACCAACTAACATGCAATGTTCATAGTCAATTAAATCACCTCTTTTCTCCATTCTAATGCTCGGTTTGACCTTCAGCAGGTTGTCTTGACCTTGGTTACATGCCTAAATTCACTGAGTTGCTGCTATGTTGTGTGTTGGTTAGTTAGTTGCATTACTGAGCAGTTAAAATGATGTACCTATAAAGTGGCCGGTGGGTGTTCTTTGTTATTGTTGTTTGAAAGGCTCATTAAGCAAAACCGGAGTTCAAACCGTCCTTAAATACTGAACCCTTTGACTCTCAAGCAAATCGCCTTCTTAACCTGTTATTTGTTCAGAGCTCTGATTAATGTGTCATTAACTAAGAAGCAATTAAATAATAATTGTAGCATTTTATTTCCTCCCTTATAAGGTTAAACCTCTTTTTGTTCTGCTTGATTAGTGTAATTAATCATTTTATGTGCGACTGCTGAGGTAATTTATGGTTTCATACAGTTAATTACAGCCTTTAATGGAAATAGTGAACCCTTTAAACTTACATGCTCCTTTGCTGTAACTGTTACAGCTGCAGAAACTCAGGCTCAGTGGAAGAACCTCCAACACATCCGCAGTGTTTGAGGTGTTTAAAATGCCTCAGTTGTCTCATTTATTGTGATGGAGTAGGTCTGTGAAGGCAGAAAGCTGTTTTTAATGACTTTTTGAGAGCTGTGTTTGTAACGTACTGCTGACATGGCGGCAGCTGCTCGACCATGGAAGTCTTTTTCATGTGCTCTTTATACTCAGTCTGTGAAGTGATGCAGCTTTTTATGTTACAGTAAGTGATGCAACCAAGCAGCAACACTCTCAAGTTGAATTATAAAGGCAATGCAGGAGAGCAAAATACTGCAGTTCCTCAAGTGTCCACAAGAGGGTGGCTCCGAAAGTCAGAAAATCCTCATAGGGACGCACATGAAAATGCTAAATTTAAAAGGATCAGGAAGAGCATGGTGACAGAGAAGTGTGACTTTTTTTTCTGAAATGTCACTGTACATTTGAAAGCCTGTTGTAGGCCTGGTTTACATGACAATGAAAACAACCAAAAACATAGAGTTTTCGTTGCATTTTCACCTTCCGTTTACACGAGAATGGTGCCCGGAGTGCCTGAATCCACAAACTTTTGAAACCAGGGTCCAGAGTGGAAAGTTTTGAAAACGTTTTGGTGTCTGTCTCCGTGTAAACGGGAATCAGCATTTTCAGGCAAAACAATGACCTGCTGCACATGCACAGTACTCTTTCAGATGAAGGTTGCACGCACACCCAGGAACAACAACAACAGCTTCAGCCGTCTACCGAACAACGTGTGCTGCTTACTGTGCTCAGTTTGTTATCCAGACAAAAATATCCAGACACATTTGTTGTCCAGACAAAAAACTCCTGCGTCTTCATGCGTCCAATCGCCATTGTTGTTTGTGAAAAGGTCTTCTTCACGGAAAGCATAAGCATTCTCTAACACCACTGCCTGGCATGCACACAACAGCATTTTCAGCCGTTCTCGTGGATCCGTGTGAACACAGAGCGCTTTTGGAAATGCAAAGGAAAAACCTTTTTCCATTTCTGGCGACAATTTTGTTGTGTAAACGTGGCCTAAATATGTGAGTTGTTGTGCTGTTTAATGTTTTGATGTTCTTTTTTTTTTTTGTAACATTATATTGGCTGCTACCCTTGCCAGGTCTCTCTTGTTAAAGAAATTTTTAATCTCAGTGGGACTTCCTGGTTAAATAAAAGTTAAATAAATAAAGATGTTTAGAGAGTGTAAGCACAGTGATGGGCCACTTAGCCTTTGATCATCAAGTGAAGGGATAATGAACACAATTCGAGCAAGCATTAGCGGGAAAATCAGGCTAATTACAATGCCCAGGAGCAACACAATGAAATGCAATAGAAACTTGCCGAGAAAGATGGGGTCACATGTAGCTGAGCTCTTGACAAGGCGGTGATGGGCACTATGGGTAAGGCAGACAAATGGGCCCACGAAATTGTCGTGGGTAGGGTGTGAGCCAGCTGCCTTGTACGTAATCAACACACAGCCTGGTCTGGTGCAGTCTGATAGTGTTTTTTGTCAGTAATCGGAGGGTTGCTGGTTCAAGCCCAGCTCCGGCTGTCACATGGCAATGTACCCTTAGGCAAGACACCTAACTCCAAGTTGCTCCCACTGCTGCATCAGTGGCGTGTAAATGGGTATGAAAGGGTGTGAAGGTGTTGGCTGATATTGAGAGGGTGAGTGACTGGTGGGTAGGTGTGACCTGTGGTGTAAAGCAGCTTTGAGTAGTGGAAGACCAGAAAAGCTCTTTTTAAGCTCAAGTCCATTTACCATTTTTATTTTGCCATTGGCGGTGTGGAGCCCAAAGTGCTTCCACAGAGTGGTTACGCTGCCAGTGCCCTCTGTTTGATTGGGTCACTGCTCCAGGCACCCTTATGTTCTGTTAAATCTCAATTTGAATGTATATTTACAGTTTGAGTAGAGATTTTTACCCCCAATGGATATTTGAGTATTGAGAATAAGGTGACAGCTCTAATCAGCGAAAGGTGATACTCTTGTTGTCCTCCGTGCAGGTCACACAACTGAGAGTGATCAACACTGTTGGAGTGAATCCACCCCTGGTCTGCATAATCTCAATATAATATCAATATTTATCTGCAATGTTTGCTAACTTTGGCTACAGGATGTGACTCACCTCAGCATCCGCCTGAATAAAGTCTCACATTCGTTACAGATGCTCACTGTTCTGGAAAAGTCTCCCTCACAGCATCTCCTCTTCTAATCTTGTAAACTGATTTTCCTGAGGGACGTGCACCAACACCTCACCGTGATGCAGCGCTGACACCTCGCTCTCATAAATTACCGAACAGAAATCTGCCGCTTTTCTTTGAGGAGGATGCGCGTGGGCCATAAATGATGGCAACAAATTGGCCGTCACGTCGAAGTTGAGGCGCGTTCAGGCAGAGAGGATTTGATTTGTGGAGTGAGGAGGGCAGGTCTGAGCACCGTCCTGCCAAGCCTCCTCTGGTTCCTTTAAAGGTGGCGTAATGATCGCTCCCAGCGGGACGCCTCTAAGTACCTCTGCTGCATGCTGGGCTGCTGGGCTCCTAATGTGCACACACTTTATCAGCATTAAACGTGTCCTTCTCACATGAATATTACACTATGTGTGCTTAATTTATCATGTTCTGAGGCAGGCATGACTAACAGAGACTGATCAGATGTTTGTAAGAGCAAGAGGAAAACTGTCGTATTTCCTGGTTATTTAAAAGTTTCACTCATCATTTTTTCACTTCACAGTTACAGGATGATGGGAAATGTTTGATTCAGGTGTGTATTTGTTTATTTTGTCTCAATGTTTCTCTCTTAGGCTCCAGCTCCCATGGCTTTCCCCATGACAACACCGCAAGTGCCTGTGTATGGAATGGTGAGTGTGCCAGAAACGAATCATTCATGGAGATAAATTAAATACTTTAAGGCAAAAATGGCTGCTGGAAAGATCTTAAATTATTGATGAGTCTGTGCATTTTCTTCTCTTTAACTGTTCTTATCCAATCTAAAGCTAGATGACTAAAAAAGTGAAGCCTATGCAGCAAGTTGAAAGACTGCAGTACCTAGAGTTTCCACTAGAGGCTGGCTGCAGAAGTATTGACGTCACATACACATCCCATGCTAAAGTGCCCAATTACACAGTAGTTTATGGCATGGATAAAAAGATTTTTTTTTGTCAGAATTAGGAACGATTTGCTAAGGATTTGGATGAAAGTACTGATCATTGATCACATTTAAGCAAAATCAGTCAATATCAATAAGCAACACCTATCATCACATCTGCCAAGGAGGTTGTGTAGAAGTGACTAGAGTTTGGTGACACAGATCTGGGTGCTGGTCAATGAATTTTCTTAAAGGGATACACCAACTTTTTTTTCTTTTTTTGTGTCTTCCCTCACTTCCAAGTCCACGATAAGCAGATAGACACCATTCTTTCAACTGTGCGTGCAGTAATAAGAAAGAGATGAGCTAGAGATGCATTTCCTTCGAAAATTACATTAAGTGCTAATCTTAGTCTAGAAATAGATAACGTAATATAAAGCGGTAAGAAACACCAATTCACAAGAAGCACACAGGACCATTTGGAGTTGCTGAAGAGTTTATCTGATGACTATAGGCAGAGGCAGGCTAACGCTACCCATTGACTCCCAGTGTTTGAGCTAAGGTAGTTAGTGGTGGCCGAGCTCTGCACATCTTTTTCTTGTTACAGTCGAAAGAATGGTGTTTAACTGCTTGTCATGGGCTCAGGAGTGAGGCAAGACACGAAAACAAAAAAAAATGTCACTGTGTCCCTTTAAGGACTTGTTAACGCTGCAAGATCGAGCAGTTTTACACTTTTCAACCATGTCTTGGGTAAGAATGCCAGAAATGCCTTTGCAGAGGTGTGTGCTCTATCAACACTTCTAGTATGAAGTGTTCCTCTCCTCAATAGCCGTTTTGAAGACGGGACAGTAAATACATCACAGAATAGTAATTTTACCAAGTTCCACCAAGTACAGAGTGCTACTCATGTGTTACATCTACGTTGGCGAATAGTTGAAATCTGTTTACGTTCAGTCAGGAGTCTGCTGGAAAACATTACACTCCACCAGCACAACGTTTCTTTCCAATTTAGATCCATCAGCCTGACATTTGATGAATTCTCAACATTGGTCAAGATCAGCATAAGCTGTCAGAACACACATAGACACCATAAGTACAGAGCCAGCTGGCCCATTAGGCAAGAAAGGCAAATGATAAGGGTGCTGTGGCCTCCAGGGGGCGCCACAAAATTGGAAAAAATACTCACCTTCAATATAATTGTATTAAAACTAGTTATCACTATTAACTCTTAAAATGGAAAACATCACATTGATTCAAATGTAAAGAAACGTCCAATTACTACAAATGATAATACCAAATAAGTTTGTATAGTTATTTTATTTAGTTTTTGTATAACGTTACAAAGTCATAGTGTAAATGTAGCTTATAAAGAGTTATTGTGTGCAAACTGTGTGGTTATTTAAATTGTTTGATGCTGATTTTTTTTGTATTTATTTGTAGTTTTTTAAGCATCTAAACTAGTTGACATGTTACCTTCTAAATTAAGGACAACGGTAAAAACAATGCTATTTAATTTCTTTTGTAACTGTATGTAAATCACCAATGGAGAGGGACACCATATAAAAACTCGCCGAGGGTGCTAAATTGGGTAGGGCTGGCTCTGCATAGGTATATTGTTTTTTTTAAGCACATTGTAAACTCATGCTGGATGTGGAAGTCATACACCCGGCCGCAGTAGGCTGCCAGGTGATTTATTATTATCTCATGTAGCCCCATCACACAGAGTCTTATAACGAGCACCACACTCCCTGAAAAGTCAAAGCATCCTGCAGAGCCTCCACTGCAAGCAAAACTGTATGTTTAATCTGAAACACCGTATTACTATTGTTACTTTGGTCGAAAGATCTATTCAGCTTGACTTGAAAAAGCATCAACAACAGTAGTTTGCGGTAATCTGATCAGTTTGGTTCAGTTTCATGTCTGTTGCTGCTCTGAATGAAGGGACATGATTCGTTTCCGTTTAAAATGCATTTTTGGTGCCATTTCTCTGAACTAAATCCTATATTAAGCATGCAAAGCCATTAAAATCAGACCATATGGTCACTGGAGTGGAAGTCACTTTGTAACCTGGCAACGATAAGAACCTGTGAGACGTGCTCTGAAACTGAAGCTGTGATCACTGCCAGTACAAAAAGCACCATTATCAGACGCACTCCTTTTCATTTTAAAGTGTTAAATGTAAAGATCCAGCGACTCTGTTCCTTCTTTTATTGCAGTCCATATGTTTTTGACCAGTGTTGATTAATTTCTAGCCTCTTCCTTAGAGCATTTTTCACTGTTTTTTATTTATGACAACACATGACACAACAAAAAGTGACTTAAAGGGAGAGATGATGTTCAGGCACACGAACAATTATAATTACAAAATTGTATGAATAAGCTAGTCTGGAAACCAAGATAACATTTTAATTTATGACAGAGAGCGACAATAAGGCTTGTTAAACCTCAGCTGTATAATATTCTTACTTTGTAAAACATTTTCTGCTTCTTTTTGTACTTTAAATAATGCAAGCCCATGCTGAAGAAGCTTTTGTCTCAACTTGCCGAGTGCCTCATTGGTGAAATTAAACTTGACAAAGGAAGTACAGTTGACACAAACACAAAAAACACAAACAGAAGTGAATTCTAAAATTTTACTAAAACGTAAAGAGCAAAATGAGGATACTTTGCTTGATTTGTCAGCTCTAAAAAGATTGTAATGAAACAGTAGCTTCTTATAATTAACCATTTTGTCTTTCCATGTCTTCTAATTAACTCCTCATGTTTTCGCTCCATTCTCCTTTTATTTCTGTTTCTTTCTGTTCTTCTTACCTCTCATGTGCCATCGTCTTGTTTCCAATTTTCTATTTTTTTAACCTCATCCTTCATCTTTCTCCAGGTCCCTCCCCAGATGGGTCAGATGGGCGGGGTACCAGTGATGGCTCCACAGCCGATGATGTACAACCAGCCTGTTCTCAGACCCACAAACCCCTTCGCACCCATGCCAGGAGCCCAGGTCGGTCATTTTGTATTTGCCACATCATCCACACAAAAGAATACCTCTAAAGCTGGAATGCTGATAAAGCTAGTTATCCTTTTAATCTAACGCTTTTTTGACAGCATAGCCAAAACTTTTGTGTCTTTGTGACCAGTAAATAAGAACTGTTTGATTTTTTGGTTGATGGTTTTTGGTACTGTATCTTACTCTGAGCCATCATTACCCTCTGTTTATGCTATTGCTGTTATTCCCAGGTCAAAGCAGTGAGACAATATTCACCTTAACTGCTGCATCCTTAGAAAAACATAAATAAGAAGTCCTAAAAGAAAGACTAAAACATATCCAACCCAAAAGTGAGTGGAACAGTTCCCGAAGGTTACAGTTTGGTTTGTTTGCTACAGTGTTAATTTTGACAGCACTTTCTAATTTAGTTTTACAGTATCTCACAGAAGTGAGTGCACCCCTCACATTTCAGCAAATATTTTACTATATCTTTTCATGCAACATCACTGAAATGATGAGTTGATACAATATAAAGTAGCGAGTGTCCAGCATGTGTAACAGTGTAAATTTGCTGTCCCTTCAAAATAACTCGACACACAGCCATCAATGTCTAAACTGCTGGCAACAAAAGTGAGTACACCCCTAAGTGAAAGAGTCCAAATTGGGCCCAAAGTGTCAACATTTTGTGTGGCCACCATTATTTTTCAGCACTGCCTTACCCCTCTTGGGCATGGAGTTTACCAGAGCTTCACAGGTTGCCACTCGAATCCTTTTCCAGTCCCCCATGACCACATCACAGAGCTGATGGATGTTAGAGACCTTGCGTTCCTCCACCTCCCGTTGGAGGACGCCCCACAGATGCTCAGTCCATCACCTTTACCCTCAACTTCTTTAGCAAGGCAGTGGTCTTCTGAAATTTACACTGTTATACAAGCTGGACACTCACTACTTTATACTGTATCAATGCATCAGTTCTTCAGTGGTGTCCCATGAAAAGATAAAGTAAAATATTTGCTGAAATGTGAGGGGTGTATTCACTTTTGTGAGATACTGTAGTTATAGTCTTTCACCTGAAATATCTTTTAGTTTTAGTCATAATTTAGTCATCTAAATTGTTTTGATTTTAGTCTAGTTTAAGTTGATGAAATTTCATAACATTTTAGTCGACGAAATCTACTGTAAATTTAGTCAACTAAAATATGAAGTGTAAGGGTAAGGCATTTTTTATGTTTCCTTGAATTTTGAAGTCATGTTTTACACTTGGATAAAATGAAACATCTAGTAACCCTTTATTGAATGCTAGTAAAGTTTGAATGTATAAATTAACAGAAACAAATTGAACTTTTTTGTGAAATGCAGTCACCTTTATTTAGGCTACCTGGCAGAGGATCTCAGTTACAATACCAGAATTGACAACAAACAGTGAACCTGCTCTACATGAATATCAATTCATAAAGAGAGTAGCTCTGATTGGATCGCTCCCCAACTTATCCCACCACCACCAAGCTAAGGCAGCTGTGGATGTCCCTCTTAACTCATCCAGCCTTTCCACACAACCAAAGTAGCTGTGATTGGATATATTCCTAACTTGTTCCTTCTTTCCACATGACCAAATTAGGTCTGATTGGATTAACTCTCTGTCAAACAGTGTTACTGTTAGTCTAGTTTTTATTTATTGACAAAAATGAAATGTCAGTTTATTTAGTTTTAGTTTTTGTCCATGTGCACTTGTTTTTATTAGTTACTGTCTAGTTTTCGTCAGGGGAAAAAAGGTTGTTGATGAAAATTATGACGAAAATAATTTGTCAACAAAATTAGCACTGGTTTGCTACCACCACCAAGGAGGTAATGCATTCGCCGACATTGGTCTGTTTGAGGGCAAGATAACTTAAAAAGTTCTGGACGGATTTTGATGACATTTTAGGGAATGGTGGTCATGTCACAGGGAAGAGCTGATCAGATCATGGTCGTTATCCCAATCTGGATGCAGATTGAGGAAGGTTATAAAGATTTGTTCACATTGCAAGATAGGGCAGTTTTCAACATTTTCACTAGTAACTCAGCTAATTATGTCAATAATGCTAACACGTAGATGCGCATCATGTAGGTCTATAGTTAACTTTGGATCCAAAGGCAAATCAAGATCCAGATCTGATCTTTTATTCTGGATCTAAGTCTGGATCAGGAGTACTTGTGTATTATGCCTTGGCAAAGGTTTGTGCCACTTGAATACTAGTTCAGTCTGTTTCAATAAGGTACCGCATTTCAAACGTAATATCACATTGTGGCCTTTTATATGAGGTTTTCCTTCATATTAAATGACATGATCAAGTTGGTGCCCATGGCTGTGGCTGTAATGTGTGTATTATTGTTCGTTAAAAACAGAGATAATTGCATTAGGGTCCTCGTCCTTGTTAGCAATCCTTTGCAACCATTTTTTAAAAAAACACTACATTTTATGTTGCAAGATGAAATGTTGAAATCTTGTTTCCATATGGTCATAACAGACCTTATTTTAGGTATTTATCAAAATGAGCTATTCTAAAACCCCATAAACTTTGGAACACAGGTGCTAAAATAATAACTCACTTTAGGACTCAGCCTGCAAAACTCTGTATGGATTATAAATTAATATTCAGGGGCCTAGGAAATCAGGAAATAAATGGACAAAATATCAAGAAATCAAGTCAAAAAGCCAATTATGAACAAAAACTCCTGAAAACTAAACAGAATAACAAGAGCTTTGGTTTCCAATAGATCCAAATGTTTTGGGAGGCCTCAGGAAATTAATATATTCAGTTATTCACAAGAACGGAATAGAAAAATATCGGAAATTGTATTGTTTATATTATTTTGTCTTGCTTAAAGCTCTTTCTCTATCCTTAGTGTATATATATATTCCTGTTGGTACCAAAACACAGCACCAAAGTAATTTAAATGCATTGGTAAAATGATGAAAATAAACAATTTCTCCTCTTTTTCTGTCTCTCTCTTTTCCTGTTTATTCAGATGCAGTTTATGTAATCCAGTCAGGGGGGGAAGCAGAGTGCCAAAAGCGACAAACAAACAGCAGAAGAAGAAAACACACAAGAGGAACGATTGGATGGACGGAGGAATGATTCGATCAAACTAAAGAGACAGACGAGTGAACCAACCAACACCAAAAACCAGTGGAAAGAGGAGAAGACCAGAGAAGAGGGGTGGAAGGTGGCGAAGATGTCAACCTTACTGGTCAACGTCTGAAACAACTTCTTGCGTATGTGTGCGTTGCTTCTTTCTGTGTTTAAAATCTATAGATGGAGGGATGTTTCAGAAGAGAGAATACCGATGAGAGAGGATGACAGAAGGATCAAGTGGGAGGGACGTGGATTTAAGAAATCCTACCTCTGGTTTTGCTTGTGAGAGTTTTGCTGCAGAATTAGCTTTATTTCAAACTGGTGCTATTTTGTCCCCTTTTGGTCACCGTATGCCTGCAACGGCAACTCGGAGCATCTTTAAGGGGACAAGTGTTTGTTAATGTGTGTGAATGTGAGTGCAGTGTGTTGAAATGCAGAGAAGTTGTTTCAGACGACCAACCACCCCCTCGTTCGCCACCCACGTCCACGATTATCCAATCAAAGAGAAATTCTCAAATCGTCTCAAGAAGTGTGTTTCCGTCATTTTCCTCTCTTTTGGGATATCTTTGTATTTTTTGATCTGTTTTCTTCTGCGGCCTCTCCTGAATGTTCCTGGGGCTTGTACAGCTATTTGTTAAACCATTTGTTGATAGAAGTTGAGCTTATGTTCTTGAGGGTTTAAGTCTGTCTTACTCATATTGCATTGTTTTCTTCTCCTGAAGCAACAAATACACACAAGGGAAAACAGGGCTAAATGCTAACAGTGTGCTAGCATGCTACATTGTCATCTAAATTCCTATGAGTAAACATTCTGAATGTTTTCTTAAGGTCTGGTCACAAAAGAATAAGAGGTTAAGTGACAACATCAACCATGTGTTTTCAGAAAAACAAGTTTTAAAAAAATGCTAATTTGCTTAAACTTCCCAGGTTAGCTAAATGACAGTAGTTATTTATGCTAGTCAGTCACAGCTCATCTCCAAAATCCCTTCTTTTTTTCTTTTACGTTGTCATATATGTTGTTTTCTTTCTCAAGAGTGTACATTTAATGAGTTATTTAAAAGAGAGAAGAAAGCAATTTTAGAAAGCTAGTGTTCTAACTAGCGTTAAATAAGAAGTTAAGCTAATAACAAGTTAGCTTATTCTCTAAAAAGAAAATAGGCTTCCACTTTTCCATTCAAAAGCATTTAAATTTTTATCATATTCCTTTTCCCCAGCCATTTTACTTCCAAAAGATAGTTAAATAAACCACACGGGGCATAAAAGCTAGTATGCTAGCTCCATCCAGACTCAATTCCCTGCCAAGCCAAATTGGAACGGTCGGTTTTGTTCAGAGCAGCAACTCCATTCACAGTTTGAAAAATTTGTTCTTACAACAAAAAATAGTATATATTTACTTTGCCCTGGCAAATATATCAACAGTTTTGATAAAACTAGCTTATTTCTATAAACACTAGTGTGACGTTTCATTTTTTTGGCTCCATTAAAGATAAGGGAGGAAAAATGGAATATTTGTCTTATGGGCAATTCCCCGAAAATTTTCTTTTCAGATTGTTCATGGCACAATTGAGAAGATTTGTTGAAAGGGGACAATAAAATAGTTTTAGCTGGCTAGTACTTCAACTAGCAAGTTACGTGGGGTGTTGGTTGCTAATGGGACAACAGGTCCACATAGTGTACTCACATATCTTATCATACAATCCCCTTTGTTTAGCCTTCAAAGAAGGAAGTTAGCTCAAACTTAATGTTACATCAAAGCTAGTGAGCTTTCTTAAAGCTAGTTAGCTAGCTTTGTCCATTTTTATCTATGATCCAAAATATACATTTGTTTGCTTAAAAGAACAATTCTGAATCCATCATGCTATGAAATATGTGCTTACATTGAAGAAAATATCTTTTCCTCTCTGCCATGGTGGGCATTTTATTCTAATGATAAACTCATCATCTTTTGAGCAGTTTTTCATCAAAAGAAGAAGTTAAAATAATGAAACACCAAAGCTAGTTAGCTAAACCTCTTGGCTTTGGTTTGGTAAAGCAACAATTCATTGCAAAGATAACATACCAAGAAAAATATGGATTAATTGCTCATTAAGCATATTAGCTGTTACAATGAAATTAGATTGTTACGCTATTTTTGACACAGTCACAGTCAGATCTTCTCCCCCATTATCCTGTCACTGGGGGCTCTGTTACTCTACGAGGAGGCTAAATAGAGGAGCTTTTGTAGTGCCCATGACACAGCAGGGCTTATTTAAAAAGTCTAATTAGCTTGCTAGCAGCCTGCTAGCCTCTGGTTGACCCTGTGTGTATCTGTTCTTCATGTCCTCATCAGCTCACCAATCTGATTCAGACGTCTTTGGTTTCTAAGTGAAGAGCTTTTTCATCAGGTCCACTCTTTTAGCAGGTCCACATTATGTGCCAATGATTGATGACAGCAGCACTGAGTGAGCGATTAAAAAGTTACTGAATCAAGTAGAATTCTCTTTAAATTGCACTGAATCAAAGAGAGTGGCTTTAAGTGCGATCTGTCTGCACAGAGAGCCAAATGACACTGAACTTTTGGCATCACCTCTCGCTCCGTTTGGTTCGGGTTCGTTTAGGGATCATATTTGACTCATTGAAGAGGTCAGGGCCATTCCTCAGCCAAAGCATCTGTCGCCATGAGTTTGACTGTTGGGTAAATGTGTGCATATGCATTTTTTATTGTGTGATCACTTGTGTGCTAACACATTGTGTGTTCGTTTTCCATTGAGGGCTATTTTCTGAGGGTCAAATTGTGTCAAACTTCGAGCCAAATTTGAGCCAGCGAGTTAGACACAAAAATGTGCTTGTTTGTTTTTGTATTAAAATCAAATTTTGTTGCAAAATGCACATGCAAAAATTTTGCACTGAAGTGACTATCCTGCCGTAATCGAGCTTTGTTGCCAGATTTTCTGGCGTTGAAAAAGTTGAGAAAGAGATTTGAAGTTTGTAGAAATTATTTGAGTTTTTACAGTAAGAAGTTTGTCTAATCTACCAGCCACTGTGGCAGGTAACGAAAACTTATTTTCCTGCCATTCTCTAACAACTTGAATCTTTTTGTAGTCCAAACCCTGGTCCCAGTCCAGTGTGTCTAACCCGATCATCATTGTTAATAGTCCCACTGAAACTTCTAAAGTCTCACCTCTCAGCTCTGTCTAGTTGGTCTATCTCTAGAATGCTTTTTAGCCTGCTTTGTCACTGTTTGAAATGTATAGATATGTAAAAAATAGTATTCTAACCAGTTTCTGTCTAGATTGTCTGCACCCACCCATCACTGTCGCAATTGGATAGGTATTGCTCTAGACGCTTCTTGTCGCAGTCTTGTGTTAGCTAGCCTTTTGTCACAGTATCTTCCTGCTGTAGTTCCCCTGCCTCATCCTCACCTCTGCCACCGTCTCGTAACTGAAGCTCTAGTATCTCTCTCGATGTCTGTCTTTTAGCTGTAGACGAAACCTTTTGGAGGCTCCCAGGCTTTAGGCTTTGTGGTTTGCTTTTGCTCGCTTCAAGTGTGCTCTCTTTTCCCACTGTTAGCATCGCTCCAGTGTCTGGTAGATAACTTCCTCAACATTTTCCCCTCCATCACAGTATTGGCCACTCTTATGTCTTTTTATGATGTCAGCAGCCTTTAAAAGGTCTCTGATTGGACTGTTAGACTCAGACAGCCAATCTGACAGTTTGGACATTCAGGTCTTTGCGGAATAACTGAGACTTTGTTGGTAACGGAACAATTAATCTAACAATGGTTTTGAACTGAGCGTTAACTTAATGCTGATATCTAGGGTTATTTGTTGTTATTGCTAGAATGCAGGAAAGTTGTCCATCCTTGGGTTTTGAATGTTTCCAAAACTCATCGAATGTCAATTAAGCTTTTTTGATCTCTGAACACCATCATCTGCATGTACTTGGAGCTTTCACAGAAGAAACTGATTCAATGCTTGACCCTCATCTCACTAATTGAGCCTTTATTGATGACATAACAGGAAGTATAAACCTTAAAATCCTTCTTTTGCCATTTCAAACTACCACTAGCTAACCCTAAACCTAACCTGAACCCTCACCCTCACGGCCAAGGATTCCCAGATTGACTAAAAGCAAAGGGTTGTAGATTCTCTGCCCTGTTAGTAACTCAACAACGAACCAGTTATTACTTAAGTATTTGTTGTAAATTAAATCAAATTATAGCAATATCAAAAGTACCAAGAGAACCCACCCATCAACACTGATGACAAGTTTGGCTCTAGAACTAGTTCTTAGAAAATGTATTTTGTACATTTGTTAGCTTAAACTTGTTAAACAAGCTGTTCTGGGCTGTGACCTAAATTTTTGTCAACACTGGTGTCTTGGACAAGGACTCTCATAATGCAATTTGTACCAAGTGGTATGTTTCAGGTCAGTTATTTGCATGTTTACTGTTACAAGTTGACCAAAGTACCAGAATAACTGATCTGCCCACTTTTTTGGCATTCTTTAATCAGGAAGCTAGGCGTACTTATATATACCTGTATGTTTCTGCCAAGTGATTGGTCCAGTTTGGTACAGTACAATATGTAGTTGTTTACATTTTCACTGTCTAGAGTTGGGAAAAAGATACCAAAATGACTAGGGCATCCTACTTTTTTGGTACCCTTCTGTTAGGAAACCAAGTGAACCTGTCTAGAATGAAGCTAACTGTTTGAAGTGAACTGAGTCAGGAAATGACTGGCCAAGGCAACACAAGAAAGATCAGAGTTTACTTTACTGAACCAAACTGACTGCACTGAACTACAAAAGACTGCTTGATGAAAATACAGCACAAGGTGCTTCTCGATCCTCAAAATAGTTTCACTGGACTTCAAATAATTTAGAATTTTATCCTTTAAGAAGAGATAAAGAAGTACAAGCATCTGTTGTCCAAAGGTCCAGCTCTATCAATTATAGAAAGATAACATCACATGTTCAGAAAAACCACTAAAAGTAGACTGTTGACATCAAACAGCAAACTGTTGTCTACATAAATTCTCTATGAATGCATTTATGTCTTGAAAAATAACCATAATTAGGGTTTTCACCATGTGGTCCTGTTTGTTTGGTTTGCATTCAGTTACTTACTTTTCCATTGGTAAAAGCTGTGAAATCACCATCCTACCTTTTGTTACACCTTTCTGTTGGGGCACTAGGTGTACCAAGTCAACCCTGTTGGTGCATTTCTGGCAAGTGGTCAGGTTAAGCTGGGTTTGATTGCAAGCAAGTATTTATATCTACTTTCAGAAGTTTTTTAAAAGTACCAAAGTAACCAGCCTGTACTGGTCTGAAACCAGATGTACCTGTCTGACCCTTCAGGGTAGAACAAGACACACTGCAGTCAACCAATTAAGGGTTCAGCTAGTTGTGAACACTCAAGCAAGACCAGGGTCACCGTGCCAAAAGGTACCAAACAGTGCTGAACCAAACTGGACTGCCTGGTGGAAGCACCCCATGAAGTGCAAAGCAAGACCCACCGCACCAACAAAGGGTAGGGTCAACAAGCAAGATCAGGGTACACTGTACCAAACTGCACTGAACTTAAGTGAAATGGTTGGTTGAAACGCACCATGAGGCTCTTCCTGATCCTCAAAATCATCCTTTTCCTTCATGCACCATTTCTGCTTTTGGATTTCAAATTTTTAAGGCCAGAGACTTAATCAGTTTCCCAACCTGAACTTTAACCCCAAACCTAGCCTTAACACTAACCCTGACCCTTCCTGGGTCAAATTAGCTAAACGAAATTGGCTAAATGCGAATTAAGTATTTTTGGAACAATGTGCCAAACTGCTCAAAACAACCTGAACCCCCAATAACTGCTTCCCAATCCTCAAGAACGACCCCCACCCCCTTTCATTTCCAAAACTCATGTTCCTTGTGTGCTTTTGGTACCAACTCCTCAAACTATTTTCTTAATGGACGTGCAGATCTCTGGCACAAAACTGAGCTCTAATCATGGCTCTCTATTTTCGAAGACAGCTGTCCCGTCGTCTCTAATCTTGTGTGATGAATTGGCAATTCACAAAAAGACGCCATCATCGTGGGCAGTGATCCAGAGTCAGATCATGGTCACCCTGGATCTTGGAAACAATGAGTAATACCAGGTCTTAACCGCAGATTTGATCATTCCTGATGTTTGTAATTACCTCTTTAGAATTCAAAATGCGTCGGCTTTGGTGTGAAGGACAGTGAAGTCAGTGCCAGGCTGTTTTTCCTCTTACCTGAAATCAAACACAATGAAAGCTGCTTTTTCTTTCTCTGTGTTCTCTTGGATCAGTTTTGTTTTGATTTCTCTCACAATTTTCTCTGCATGGAATCCCGCCTGCTTGTTGCCACGAGGTTTTCTTTGTCTGTTGGTCTCAAAACGGTCGTATTTTGTTGGACAGAAGAGGCTGCTGTGGTTTCCGTGGAGCCCCATAAACGTTGCTGGCTCGTGTCCTCGTCTCTTTAACATTAATGTCACCGCGGGTAATTATTACAGGTTTATTATGTAGGACGTTTTATTCTGGTATTCTCAAGGGAGGTTTTGTCTTGCCGAGCATGCAGGCCCTTTTTTTCGGCAACTCCCTTTTCCTCAGATTCACACTCTTGTATTCACAGCTGGGTATTTCCCCAGACAACCACAAATTTTTCTCTTCTTTTTTTGGGATCAGAACCTTTAAAAGCTGCTACCATTTCTCTCTGCATTGTTGTAGCATGAATCTAGATGGAGACGGATACACAGATTAACCTTGATGTCATTTTAAAATGTTCTCTGCTAAGGCCAAGTGTATCAAACATTCAGAGAGCAGACTCCTCTCTCTCTCTCTCTTTCTGGGGTCGGTGAGTGCATGGTTGTAACGTTGTTGATGTTTGTTGTCCTGTTTTCTCAAAAAAACGCATGACAGTGATGGTGATGATGAAGATAAATTCTCTCCTCTTGTTGTCCCTGTTTTGAAATGTCCGGACAAGGCGAAGGCCAAAGCTTTTTTGACCAATTTTTTGCCGTCCACGACAGCCGGTTCATCCGTCTTTGGGGTTGAATCTGACTGATGTTTGTACCGTTCGATAAATGAACCACTGTAGCAAAACAGAGCGCCAAACTTTTTTAGTGTGAACCTCTCCCAAAGATGTCAAATTTGTCACATGCAGCACAGGTTTGTCTTCACTGCTTTGGCGCCATCTGGTGATGGATAGGCCTAATTGCAGTATAATTAAAGATGGAAACTCAAAGGGGAGCCCTGCATATTGACTCATACTGACTTCAGTGTAATGATATATTAGTGTCTTCTGTAGAGTTGTCCAAGAAAACACGATAGAGTTCTACGTTTTGAGAAAATCTAGAGGAAAAACTTACATGCAGGCTGCTTTCGTGTGTTCGGGTACAGATGTCAAATGGTTGCAGTGTTCTCGCTATATTTCCCACATTTTTTAAAATCAAAGTCATGTCTTTCTTATTGACCTTTGACCAAAACTGTGCTTTCATTTAAATTAGGTAACTACCACCTGTCCATTTTCATAACTCTACAAAATATACAGGTGAAAGAAAATGAAAGGTTGTGGTTTTGGTGTTTGTGTGATTGGTAGGGATGAACGTAAGTCCCAAATATCTTGACATCTGAACTCCAAAATCAGATCTCACAAACCAAATTTATTTGTCCTTCATTAAAAAACGACATTTGTGTAAAGTTTGAAGAAAGTCTCTCAAAGCATTTTTGAGATATTGCGCTTACATCAAAGTAATGAACATGAGTCTTAAAGCCCTTGAGCTTAACTCTCTGACCTTGAATCTTCATTATTCTATCCCTCAGTCAGAGTGGACTTTTTCACAAATTTTGAGGAAAATCCTACAGATAAATATGAGAACCATTGACCCTGACATTTGACTTATGACCGCCAAGGTCTTATCAATCAGTCGTTGACTCAGAGTTTAAATTTGTGCTAAGTTTTAAGAACATCTCTGAGAACACCCTTTAGAGAAAGCACTCACAAAACAAGGACGAAAATAAGATACTTCAACCTTGGACTTTGTCCTCTGACCTTTTAAATTGAATAATGAGTCCTTGAGTGAGTAGACATTTGTGCACAGTTTGAGAAAATCTCAGAGTTTTTTAGATTTTTTTTTATTCACAACCAAAGGATAAACACCTGAGACCTTGAAAGTCTATCAGGTTATGGACATTTGTGCAAAGTTTCAAGAAAATCCCTCCCTTAGATTTTCGATTCACGACCAAAAACATGAGGACCATTGGCCTTGACCTTTTATATAACCTAAAAAATTAAATCAGAGCGTCCTTGAGTCAGAGTTGACATTTCTGGTTAGTTTAAAGAAAATACCTCAAAGTTCTCAGGAGGTATTGCATTCAAAAGAATAGGACATTTGGAAAAGACAGCATGAGTTGCTCATGAGTCATTTGACAGCTTTAAGCATGGCATGTCAAAGAAGCATTTACCCTGACCTTTGACCTATGACTTCCAAAGTCTAGTTAATTTCTCATAGAGTCAGAGTGGACATTTGTGCAAATTTTGAAGAAAATCTCTCTTAAAGTTCTTGAGATATTCAGTTCACAACTAAGTGACAAACATGAGGACCCCTGACCTTGACCTTCAGTGTATGACCTCTAAAATTAAATCAGTTCATCCTTGAGTCAGAGTTGACACTTCTGGTTAGTTTAAAGAAAATCCCTCAATGTTCTCATGAGATATTGCATCCGTAAAAACAGGACATCCGAAAAAGACAAGATGCCTCCTCAATGGCGGCCTATATGTGAATTAATTTGTCAGATTTTCTCAAAATGTGAAACTGGCTTGTTTCCGAGTACAACAAACAGTAAAAATGCACAAATATAACTTCACAAAGTCAATATCCATCAATATGCAGGATTTTTTAATGAATTTAAATGAGAGGCTGTTTTATGGATTAATCTTCTTGTTTTTGTTGGCGAGTTGGTGTGTTGAATCAAAGATTCTCTCGTGCACGTTCAGTTTTTTTCTACATCTGTTTTATTTGGTAAGAACCCTCGGATTGCTGCCTCACTATTCTGTACATAGAGAAACACACACTTCACACAGAGCTTAAAGACATACTCCCATAACCTGCAGCCGTGATATTTTGCATCTACTCTTTATTTTTCTGAACATGATGGATATTAGAGTTCTTACAGTATATAGTTTTGATTATTCTCAGTGGGGGCGGCTCATCAGGCAGACGATGCAGATATATCGCGGGCTGCAAACCTCCCCCCGTACATCAGGATGAATTCTTAATGATGCCAAATGTTTGTTTTATTTTCTGAGCAGAGTACATCTTTTAATCTGTCTTCTTAGTCTGTCTCCTCCCTCTTTGTTTCTCTTTGTACATTTTATTTTCTATTTATTTAAAGCAGAATTATATGGATTGTATCGAGCATGGAAAGGCAAACAAAAGTTACAGTCGACAAACAGATCACAGGCTTTTATTTTACAGCAGTATATTTGTTTATTCTAGGGATCTGTTTTCTCTCTATCTTTTTTTTGGAAGAAATAAAGAGTCATTTTCCATTCCTAAACAAGTGTGTGTTTGATTTTCATTCAGATTCAGATTCAGATAACCTCACTCACAGCTGTCAAGAAAATTTGTAAGCCTTTGAAATGAACTTGAAAGTCTAACATGATGAAACTCTGAGGCCTTTAAACGTCAAGCACTTCATCTTCTGGTCTTTAATTGCAGCACTGGAGGCTTTCAAAGTCTGTGTTCTTAGTTCTGCCTTTTTCTACTGAGCATCTTTTCCTCAATCATGTTGTACTGCTAAACTTCCTTATGTAGAGGTCAGACTGTGATATTTACAAACCCCAGTTTTTATGAAGGTGGGACGTTGTGTAAGGCGTAAACAAAAACAAACTGACTTGCAAATCCTTGTTAGTAAATATTCAGCTGAATACACGACAAAGACAAGATATTTACTTTTCAAAGTGAAATTCACTCATTTTTTATTTGATGCCTGCAAACATTACAAATCTAGTAAGCACTCAGAGAGCACAAACAAGGTAGCTCATATTACTGTTACATCTATAAGCAATAGTTCTATGATAAAGTTACCATCATAATGTGATTCATGACCCTGAAAACCCACACCTAGCACTTGGAATGATGTTGATATCATTATTAGTTTGACGGTTATTGAGAAAAAAACGAACATTCACTAATGGCGGTTATCTGGATCACCACCAAAATCTAATCATTTTAGAGTTGGACCATTACCAACATCTCCTGAAAATTTCAGCAAAATGTATCAAGCAGTTTTTGCATAATCTTGCAAAAATCTTTCATAATCTCCTTGGCGGAGGTAAAAACTTGGACAGGGCAACAAAAGACTGGGAAAGTGTGAGGAATGCTCAAAAACATCTGTTTGGATCATTCCACAGGTGATCAGGTTAATTAGAAACAGGTGAGCATCCCTAAAAGGCTTATTTCATCATCTACAGTCCATAAAATCATCAAAATATTCTGGGAGTCCAGAGAAATCTCTGCATGGAAGCAGTAAGCCAGAAAACCAACACTGAATGCCTGTGACCTTTGATTCCTCAGGCAGTACTGCATTTAAAAACATCAGTCTGTAAAAGATATAACACGTGGGCACAGAAACACTTCAGAAAACCAGTCAGTTAACACAGTTCATCTCTACATCACACAGTGTTAGTGCAAGTTAAAACTCTACCATGCAAAGCCAAATCCAGAAATCAACAACACAAACACAACAAAAAGTATTTGCAAGTAATTGTTTAATTTACATTTCACACAATGTCCCAACTTCATTAGGGTTGGAGTTTTTTTTTTTTTTTTAAAAAGGCTTTTACAAGTAGATAAAGCAGTGTTTTTTTGCACGTTTGAGCTAACGCTTTAGCTAACTTCTTTATGTTCCCTTAAATCAACCATAACCCAAACATGTCTTCTTTTGAATGGCTATTAGTCTTTTTTTAATTTAATTTATTTATTTGTATTCACTTCATTAATCTATTTTTTTCATCTTTTGGCTTTTCTGGAGTTCAGAAAGTAGGCTACCAGTTAGCTTGTTTTAGCCTGTTTTGTCCATAGCTACAATTAGCTAATAGATGGTCTTATTTTAGCAGTAAGCCTTATTTCCGTCTTTTATCAAAATTTTAAGAAAAACTTGTGACTACAAAACCATTTTCTTGCCTAGTATGACATTTGAATGACTTTGTAAGTTCTTGCTAGCTTGTTTTCAGCCTGCATTGTCTTAAGCTACAGCTAGCTAACTTCATCTACACGTAGCTGGCTAACTGTGGTCATTATAAAACACCAAAGACTTTTTATATCTTTATTTCCCCAAAGTATTCATATAAGACTTTTTTAAAGTAGCTTACTGTGTTCTTGTTAAGCATATTTTGACTTTTTATAGGATTGTAAACTTCTTGCTAGCTTGCTAATATGCTAACTAACAGTCCTAATATTCACAATCTATATGAGACTCGTCTTTATCTTTCCATTTAAATCCTTCAAACACATGAATTTAGTTGTAAAGGTGATAGAAGAAGAAGATAAACAAAATACTTAAATTAAAAGTACATATAAGTATGTATCTCATTTTCATCAACAATAAATTACAATATAGTGGAAAACCTATGATAAATGACAGGTGACATTTTTCAGCATATTTCAATAAATGCGTGGACCATGTATTTTATTGACACATAAATATAGCTACATTTGGGTTGAAAAAAATGCATTACAGTTTTTCATAATATTTCCTGAAACACTTAATTTGGCTCTTAAGGGTAAAAAATCAAAATAGAGCTGAACTGAAATAGGCAGGAAATCATTTTATTTTTGCATTGGTAATAATTAAGCTTATAATTATTTGTTTATTTTTCTCATAATAGCCAATTAACGCAGCATGAATGCTGCTCTTCCTCCCCCTCCTCAGGTAGCAGTTATTAAACAAGCTTTCCAAACACCCCGGTAAATAATTCAGCATGTAACAAAAAGTGTTTTAACAAATTGGGTTTTTGAAGCGACTTATTTTTCATTCTGGACACAGAGACAAATTACTGCACTGCATCTGCAGGTGGTTCAACAATGAATTATTCACTGAAGACAAAACGCTGCCGTTTGTCAGACAAGGTGCAATTTGAGTGATATATTCCTCACCAAGAGCTGTTTAGTATAAAAAAAAGAGCTGAAATTCAATCAAATCCATCACCCCCCGGTGGCTGTGAGAGATTTTTGATGTGACTGTGAAAAAATGAACACAAACAGATTCATTATTCAGAGCTCAGCGGGAATGAGGAGCTGGGAGCTGGCTGTAAAGCCCCTCATTGTGGGGGTGCTGAAGCTTTGTAGATATAGAGTAAAATAAGAATAATGTTTCAGGTCAACAAGTTTCAACAGGCAGGTATAGACGGCTGTGCGACAACAGAGTCACAAAAAGAAGTCCTTCAAATAACAATGTGCTTTAGATTCAAATGGTTTCCCATTGTTACAGAGAATCGGGACAATGAAGTTAATTATCGTTTACAGGAAACATATAAAATCTTATGAACAATTTCTTCAGAACATGGTCACAAAATGTAATCACCCTTTGACTTTGTGCTTTTTCAAGTTGGTATCATGGTCTACAGGTTGAAGATACTTAAAAACAACTTTTAAAATATTAATATAGCAGATAGGCGTGTAAGAAAGTATCAATATGCCAATATAATATGATATTTTGCTATACAACATTGCATCAATGTTTATAGAGCAATATTACAATATTTTATTTGTGTTTGTTTTAAAAAATATCATGATGTTTGTATTTTAGTCAACATCTCCTCTCTGAAACCTTTAGTGTTATGATTTCTGTCACTGGAACAAACAAAGTTTATCCATGTTGAAGGGATCATATTTTTTATTAATGACTTTTGAGAGACTGTGTTTTAAAAGATATAATATTGTGGCTTCTTAATATTGTAGAAAAAAAAGTAGATTTAACTATTTATTGAAGAACAATCATTGTTATGTTCATACTATTGCAATATATGTTATCTCATTAAAAAATGTTTAGAAAAAATATTTTGGTCATCTTGACAACAAAGTACAACTTGATAGGATTGTTCATTCATGGAATGAGCAACACAGCTAAACATCTGGGTAGCACCCAAAAAAAGGGCCAAAATCCCCTGCAGCTAATCTTGACAACAGTAATGTATATGTGAACTATCGGGTCTTATTACAGACTGAAAGTAAAATTAGTAACTTTATTGATAATGAAATAGGGCTAAAAAAAAAGGCCAAATAATAACATTTACAATAGTTGAAGCTATGAAGGTCTAGAGCAGCCTTTTCGACAGGTGAAGCTACTCGTTTAGGAGGCATGGATATTCGCCAAGGCATTTCCAAAATTGTAGGGTGAGTTATCGTAAAGGTGCATTCACATCGAATGTGACTTGTGCGACCTGGGTGACCACTCTCCGTGCAGAGTCAATGCCGCGACCAGATCTCACATGATGCGAAAGACACGATCTGGCCGACTTGGTTGCGTCTTGGGAGACATGGGCGGCACCCTTGTCCCTGCAGATGGGTACTCTTGGGGTCGCTTTGGACGCACGACCAGGTCGCGTAGCCCGGTCGCCAAAGATGGAAAATTTGAACTTTTCAGGCAACATCTTGTGTGGCTGTGCCATGACAGCCAATCAGGGTTGTGAGGGTGTGTGACGACAGCCGTGACAGACTGTTTTTATTCCGATTCACAGAGTAACAATCCATGTCCATGTGGGAACATTAGTTAGTGAGGACAATAGTTCCAGCTAGATGGGACCGCGGAGAACTCACAGACGATGCTGCTGCAGGGTCATCAGCTACAGTGTTTTTTGGTTGGTAGGTGAGTGAAAAGGATACAGTTGGAATAATGTCAGCTAACATCCTATTATATGATATGATTGTGGTGAAACTCGAGGGGGCATGACGTCACAGAGCGACACAGCGGTGACAAAATGAACTATGGACAGTTAAGTGTGAACACACCTTAACAGTGTAGAAAACTTCAGTATCTCACAATGTAAACAAATCCTTTGAAAAATTCTTTGAAAAATCAAATCACGTCTCTCTGCTTCCATGTCCAACATTCATCAAAACCAGCTGAGAACTTAATTGAGATTTTAATGAAAATGTGGAAAACTGTCCTTTTTTGTGAGGTTAATAAATCCTTCATCAAAATCTCATCTCTTCTTCCCTCCTCCTTGGTGAAGGTAATGATTAGATGTCTTTCTCTCTTGGACAAACAGACTTGTCAACAAAATGGATCTAGCGAGAGTAACTGATACGGATCAATACGTTTTTTCCTTCAATTAAACTAAAATATCACGCAGTCATCAGCATATGAAGTTAAAAAGACATCAAGCCACCATTATGCCACTGTCACTTTATCAGGACATCTTTGTTGAATATTTAAGGGTAAAAAAAAGGACTAAAAGGCAGCCTCTCCTAAACATCTAAAACTGAAGAGGACATAAATCCAGGAGTTTTGGGTCCTCTGCGGTCACTGCAGGCCTGTTGGTGTGACAGGCGACGCTCAGCAGCAGGAATGTCAACCCCCCACCTCCAGATAAGTTTTGACAGCTGTAAACGGAGGAGGAGGAGAAAAGTTATTTTTAGCTTTCATTCAGTCAGGCCCAAACCATCGACACTCACAGGCAGCCTCTCTCTGTTTCTGGATCTCTCCGTCCTGCAGACCAGAGAAACTTCTGGAGGTCTGAGCTGAGTTTTAAGCCGAGGGGAGGCCGGCAGATACTTGAATGAACATATCAAACATTTGAAGAGTGACGAAGAAACCAATCAAAGAAACAGGCCGACATGGCTCTGCTCTGCTACAACAAGGGCTGTGGACTTAAATATGACAGCGACAAGAACAAGGACGGTAAGATGCTGAATTAAGTCTGTCCTTATTCAAAAAGTTTGGGTTGGCTGGTGTCATATGTGTGTTTTCTTAGTCTTGAAGCTTTTGTTAAGGTTTTTTTAAGGGGTGATGGCACGACAGCTTGTTCATAAAGGGTAAGAAATCACTGGAGATGATTCAGTTGCATTTAATTGACTCTAATAATGTTTAATTTTGCTGCTTTTGGAGTTACAGAAACAAAAACAGGACCTGAAATTGTTACATAAATAACACTAGCAGGCTTAAATAAGAGGTATTTCCTTTACGTTCCACAATAAATAAAAATATATTCTCTATTACTGAGTTTAATTCATGAAGATTTGCAATATTTATGTTTGAGTTAAAGCACTTTTAAGAATTTAAAGTTGTAGAGAAATCATTAACACTTTCTGATTTATTCTCAAGAATATCACTTGTCATCTCTTCGATAATGTTTAATTGATACAGTTTTGCCACATTTGCACTGAAAATAAGCATTTCTATGACTTTATGATTTAAATATGCATAAAATAAAGGCAAAATTATGTTTTTTTCTGGTATTTTTGTTTTATATACCAGGAAATTTGCATAAATCAAATCAAGTGAGTTTAACTGATAAACTAGCCCTATAAATATAGATTACCTACGATATCATGCTTAAATAATGGACTTTCTATTTGATCTGTTGTAATTTTGCATTTATTCTCTTATGTCTTGTCTTTAATGTCACATTTAAGACTTGCAATTCATTAAAAGTATGACACTTATAAGCTACATTGTGTCACTTTACACTTAAAATGCTGAAATAAGAATATTTTCATTAAACATAACAATATGGCAACTTAACTATCAACCACAAACACAATCCACACGGAGAATGTGCTTCTGTTTTGGAGGGTTACTCTTTTAATTTTGTTTAATAGCATCAACCACTCCAACTTGATCAAATTTATGCTAAATTTTGCTCAGATTTGATAAATTAATCATCATAAGGCACCTTTTATAAGGTCAGAGTGAGTTTTGGTCTGTAGAAGGAACTTATGACGTTGAATACCAAATTAATTGAACTATTTTGATGTCAGAAGTTGGAAAAGTAGCTTCAGCTTAGCCTAGCTTAGCTTAGCATGTGTAGCACCAGGCCATGTATTCACAGCTACCTTCCTGGAAAGCGTTTTCCTTTTATGGGTCTGAACAGCTGGTCCACCATGCTGACTGTGTGTGTGAGAGAGATTGTGATTGTGTTTGAGTCCATGCTAAGAGCGTTTCTCTATTTTCCTTCACAGACTCTTGTGTCTTCCATCCGGGTGTCCCCATCTTCCATGACGCTCTGAAGGTAAAAGTTAAAAAAAACATAAACAAACACTTTAACCCTTGTGCTCCATTGGAAAGTTGGTTTTAAAGTAACAGGAAGCTTGTGGGACAGTGGACGCAACAAAGTCGTGCCATAAATTTCAACATGTTTTTGTTATTTTCTGCTTTTATTGCACCAAATATTATCATGACTTCAGTCCTGTCCATAAATAAAGAATAAAAATGTGTTTTCAGAACTTCAACCCTTTATATGACATTTTTATTGATCATGCCACAAAAAAAACAGTGTATTTTCTACACAAAACATGCCAAAAGGTAGGGCAACATGTCGATAGTTATGAATAAAATTGATCTGTATATTTGTATTTTCGTGTTGTAAATGGTAAATGACTTGAGCGAATAGTGCTCTTCTTGCCATCTGACCCTTCTCAAACTGAAGGTTGCTGTGCTTGTGGTCCATTAGTATTAGCCAATCACATCCACCCTCTTTCATACCTGTATCTTGCCCAAGGACACTTGGACATGTGACTTCCAGAGGGGGGCTCAAAGCCTGTCAACCTTCAGTCTGATGGATGAGCGGCTCTCTAAATAAGCCACAATGTATGAAACAAGGTGCAACATGTTTTTATGCTGCAGATGCCGTTTGAGCAAGTCAAAGTCACGATGGGTGCAAATGCAGTCATTTCTTGGCCTCAATGGGCTGCATCTACATTTTAATTAAACAGAACACTTTGCAAATATTTAAAAAGATGACATATAAAATAACATTTTCTGAAAATATCATCAAAATCCATCAAGAACATTTGGAGTGATCAGCAAAAACGTGGACAACTGCCCTTTTTCATTATGTTAATAAATCCTTTAAAATTTCCTGGATCGGCATCAAGATTCTGATCTCCACCAAAATGTGATCACTAATTTCTCGTGCCGTGACCATCATTCCCTGCAAATTTCATCCAAGTCAGCTATTCAGTTTTTGAGTGAACGAACAAAAAAAACTAACAAATGCCGACATAAACATTAAAAACCTAACATAAATAAATTAACTGGAAAACAACAACATGTCTCTGCAGGAGACGAGTTGTACCTTTGGGTTAATGTCCCTGGTAACATTAAAATAATGTTTTTATGTTGTTTTTTTTCAGGGTTGGTCGTGCTGTAGGAAGAGGACGACAGACTTCTCAGAGTTTCTCTCCATCAAGGTAACAAAACAGCTCATCGTCCACACTGGCAGAAGCTACAGAAATACAGAGCTAAACAAATCAGACCACCACCCTAATGTAAGGTTTATGCCACAACTACCCTAAGTTAACAGCATTAGTAATTACCCAAACCTTTTTTTATGTCTCTGTAATGGTTATTTAAAAATGACGGTATACTTTATCAATTCTATTCTCATTCTTTGCTGCTCCTGATGAAGCTCTACCAAGCAGTTTTGAGATTTAGCGCCTTGCTCAGTCGCACTTGGGCAGTGCTCAGGAAGTCAGCTACCAAGCCAACTTCCAAATATGGTTCAGTCAGGACTTGAACCGGCCACCACCACTTTTTTTTACGAAAAAAAAGCAAAAGAAAATAGGAAAGCACGGTATTACTTTTTGACTATGATGTCACATTAAGTTATTTACTTACATTACTGAACAGAAAATTACTTTTAGTGGTTAAATGTTTTGCTTGATTAATTTCTAACTTTCCAAAGACTAGATTAGATTAGACTGGATTAGATAAAACTTTATTTATCCCTTGGAAAGACTCCTTCAGGGAAATTAAGGTTCCCGTAGCGTTGTATTGTACAAAGGTATAAAAGAACACAGGATATGTAAAAGTAAACAAGTTAAAACAACTAGCAGATATGAAATCTCTCTATATATGCATTAACAAATCTAATTAACAAATGGTAAAAATTGAATTTAGTTAAATAAAAGTAAAAATAAAGAATAAAAATAAAATATGATATGACTACTAGCTGGCTACCACTACTACTACTGCTCCTTCCTGTCCTCAGCCTTCCTGTTACTCCTCCTCCTCCTGAGCGAGGAGTTGTACAATCTGATGACCTGAGGGACAAAAGAGTTTTTCAGTCTGTTGCCCTGAACTTTGGATGCTCACTTAGCGACTCAAATTTGGGCGACAAAACGTGAATTCAGTTTGAAATTCCTCATCTTTGCTCAAAATGTTTGTCCAATAACAAAAACATAAAATATTCATGTTTTCTTATTTTGTGGCAGGTGGTGTAATAAATTTGTTAAGCTCTGTTTATATCCTAATCTTTCTGTATAAATTAATCGTTGGTCATGTTTGCTTTGAGAGTCTGACCTTCTCCAAACCTTCACTCTTTAAACTAGATTAGACAGATGTATTATACAAAACGACAAAGTCTTGACTTCCACTGTTTCCAGGGCTGCACCCGTGGGCGCCACAGCAACGAGAAGCCAAAGGAGCCTCTGAGGCCGGAGGTGTCATCAGATAAAAGCGACACCAAAATCTCCAACGGCCCCGAGATCATCTACCAGGGGCCCAAATCTGCTGAGACGCTGCAGAAGGAGAGACCCAGGTTTAGCTTTATTTCTGTTTGAGAGTCTGTGATTCATGATTGAACACCTACAGGCCAAAGCTGAGGCCTCCTGTTAATAATAATTACTAATTAATTTGTTTTTTTATTCATGTACTTTTGTTTTATATTCATGTGCGTTTGTTTTTTATTCATGCGTGCACAGTTCAGACGAGCCAATGGCCAAACTTCCTCTCAAAGTGTCACCAACCTTGTCCCAGGCACTGCAGAAACTTGACATCAGCAAGAAAGCCGAGCAAGAGAAGAGAGGTAAGACTGTGTTTGACAATGAGGACAAATTTAACATTTAAATAATCTGATAGCATGTTAAACTTTCTGTCCCCTAAACACAACACTCAGCTCAAGACTTTTTAAAAAGTAAAAGTCTACAGGAATGTTTTATAATTAAGATAAAATGTAGTTTAACTAAGATGGTGGCACTGCAGAAAAGATTTTCTCATAATGTGCAGACATGGTATGTAAATGCATTTTTAAGTAAGAATTTGCTTAAAGTTGTATATTTTTTCAAACCAAGCTGCATTTTGCATTGCCCAACACGTCTGAGTTTATTACTATGAAAAGAAACTCTTTATAGAATTATTCAGAGAAAGAAGGGAGTTTAACATTTTAGTGAGGCTGTAATCGCTTAGGAAACTCTTTAAAATAGAGTCAAGGGTTTGCTATGAAAAGTTTTGGGACTCAGTTTTGTTAGTGGGAGTTCTCTTTTAACAAAAGCCACAAAATTTATTGTAATTTTGTCCAAAGCTTTAAGAAGTTTTTCCCCTAAAGAATCTGCTTTATTACAACAATATTTCAAATTAGGGTTTGAAAGAGGAGAAATAAAATAAAAACACATTTTTAATGTTTTATCGACTGCCCCTAATTAAAGATTTATTTTCTTCTAAATAATTAAAAAGCTTAAGAAGCCAAAAACATTTAAACTGATTTTCTGTAGTGCCACCATCTTAGTTAAACTACATTTTGTTGTTTTTTTTTTAAAAAAACCATTCCTGTAGACTATTACTTTACTTTTGTTTAGTTTCTATAAATATTAACATATACATATATACACGCACACGTTCACATCTCCAGTTTTGTCACACTCCATATTTACTCCATTTTATTATTATATTAAAATCACAATCAAATTGAGTCTCTAATCTCTAGTCTCCCTTAATAAATTGAAAAGGAAAGAAAAACAAACATAGCAGAGAAAAACAGGTGTGAGCGATCATTTCCATAAAGACAGATCATTCTTTCCTTAAACATTTATTAAACTAAAATATACTGACACAGCTCCTCAGATCATTCCACAATTTGACTCTAGCAGCAGAAACACATCTGCTTTAAAGTTGTTTTTACAAACTGATGTCTGAAATGAAATTTTCAAACAATTTTTGCACATTTTCTGGTAATACTCTGCATTTCTGAATATAACTACAAGTGTCTGTAAAAAAAATAAAAAACTGGAACACGTTGAATCACTCTGATTTTCAGAGAATTTGCTTCCATTTTCAGAAAAAAAGGATGTTTTGAGAGACATGTCTGTCATCTAGAAGATAAAAACAATTTATTTCTCTCGTCGTCTTTTTCCTCCAACAGAGAGTCAGATAGTCCAGGGGACACGATGCAAGAATCCAGGATGTAAAACAGTGAGTGTGAATTCATCTTTTTATTCTGCTCTTTTCTTCTTTATTTCTTAAGTTACATATAAAAATCTTTGACATCACCTTTACTTCTATGCAGTCATGACCCTCAAACTGCAGTCTGAGTTCAGTTTGTTTATTTTTTTGTATTTAAAGCATTACAGCGGCTCCATCTAGTGGACAACAGATGAAACGGCACTGAAACTGAAAAACTTCACAATTTTAACCTCTCTGGTCCCTGACGGCCTGTTTTCTGCTAATAGGATGTCATCTTAATCAGATTAATTAGGAAACTTAGGTCATTCATACATGTATTTACATGTAGGTATGTTTACATAAGGCTTAAATTATTGTGGAAATACTTCACACTCGCGTGTTTATCAAGGGAGTCAAAGAGATGTTACAGGCAAATATAAACCAGTCTTTACTGGTCAAATTATGCAGCAACAAAAATAAAAAAAACTGAGCCTCCATATGAGACAGAATTTTATTGGGAGTGTTACTGTGCATAAATAACGAAAAATAAGCTTATAAATATATGTGAATAAGGACTGAAACCATTTAAAAGTCAAACAAATGAGGCAATACTGCATGGAAAACACATTTACTCTCTGTATTGTTGAATCATTTCAATTATTTGGACAAAAAACACAAACTTTAACTTTATACATGTGCACAAATTTATGCAAAAAGGAGGAAAATCAGTTACATTAATCAAAAAAGGAGCAAAGTTCATTTTTTAATTCAGTTATTTTACAGTTTAATCTAATTGGAGGTTGTTGTTTTTTGCTGTTTCTTGGCCCACTAACATTTTTCTAACCTAATAACAATGCAGTAAAAATACAAGATTCTATAACATGTCAAACTGTGGAATAATTGCAGAAAAAATACAGAAAACTGAAAAGACAGCCTCTTTGTTTAGACAGTGGATTTTTTCTTTCTGTTATTTATCAAATGAAGAAAACCCAATTAGGTTAAGTCACATTTTTGGCATGTTTTATTACAAAAACTCGACTATTGTGCCTCAAAAACAAAATATTAACACGAATTAGCAATATTCGTGAAATCCTTTTATTTTTTTTAGTCTGCAGAATATACAGTCACACTGTGGCTCTTATTCCTCTGAAAAAAGACAAACAAAAACAAGCAAACTCTTGACTGGTGATCTTGTTATGTTTTAATTTGTTTCACATTACTGATCACCTGATGGTCACGCTCTGTTGTTTTTTTTAGGCCTATGAGGGTCCAGAGACCGACAAGGAGGTCTGCACCCACCACCCTGGAGCGCCCGTCTTCCACGAGGGGTGAGACAACCACGCAAACGCTGTTGTGTGTTTCTGCTCCTTCACTCCGAATATCACAAAAGCTTTAAACACAACAGAATCTTAATTATAATCTCTTTGTATGGCTGCTTTTGTTTCTGTGTGTTTGTAACTGGAGCCCGACTACAAAGGAGAGTCATAACAGAGCGAAGGCCGCGTTAGCAAAACAGGAAACATGAAAGCTGAAGGATTAAAAAGACAAAGATAAAACTGTTCATTAAAGATCAGGGAGCGGGAACAGTCTGAAACATCACAAACAGATTTTTAGAGGTCAGGGAAATTTGAGATTTTTTAACTTTTGGAGAACCAAAAATCAAAACTAGAACTTAAGTCCATTATCAGTTAAATTAATTAAAGATTGCTGAATTTGTGCTGCCTCGGAAAAATAACAATATGTGCAGGAATGAGTCCCAAAACACAAAAGTGAGTTACCGTTTAACACTTCCTGGTTCAAAGCCAGAAACTATGTGGGATTTAGAAAGGTTCCTCGTTCGTCATTCCTTGACTCTGAAAACCCACATCTAGCACTCAGAATCATGTTGATATCATTATTAGTTAGACAGCTATTGAGCAAAAACGATCGTTTGCCAATGGTGGATAATTAGATTTAATCATTTTTAAGTTGGGCCATCACCAACATGTCCTGAAAATTTTAGCAAAATCTGTCCAGTAGTTTTTTGTGTAATCTTTATAGCAAACAAACACAGACAAAAACATTACCTCCTTGGAGGTAACACAGACTTCAAAAATGGACCAAGCTCAAGCTTCCTAATTGTTTCTTTAATTATCAATTATTTACACTATGGCAAATGCTATGAGATGAAGAAACTCTCAAACAAGAGGTCACAATTAGATGTTATACACTGGAAATATTGTACTTGCTTCTAAATTGAACTGGCATGTTGTTGTTCCATAGTAGCTTACTGATAGCTTTTCACTTTCACTGATTACATATAAGCTTAAAAAAATGGGAAAATTTTCCCATCTGTTAAGATTATCAGAAAGACAAGAATATGTAAGTTTTGTAAATTTTTGTTCACTACGGACCTTATTATCAGCTCATAACACAGTTTAAGGTTCCACAGGCTTTTAGTCAAGAGTACTACGCGCAACGCTAACTTTCCCATTGGCCTACAAAAACATGTCATCCCTGTACCTTGTACCTCTTTGTAGTCTCTCTTTAGTCTTCTTCTTTCCTTCTGTCCTCTAATTCAACTGGCACAAAGCAACTCAATGTACAGCACAGGTGTCTTCCCTATTTTCCACCCCATAGTCGTCATTTCAATCCGCGGCTCCCGTGTTGTTTAAATAAAAATAATTTCCATTTAGTAGAGCTGGAAATAAGCACCTATTACAAGCTAAATGTGGGTTTTGTTCAGTGTTCAGTGAATTTGCTCAACGTACCAAAAGCCAAAATTAGGTAAATGAAATAATAAGTAATTTAAGACAGCGTAGCGTAAATTAAATGCCAGCTACAAGCCTTTATATTCCAGGGTAACACCAAAACATTTTTGTTGTGTCTATACTAAGTCACTTGTTTGTAATATTATTGCTTTAGGCCTTGTTAGGAATAACTGTTGTTTTTTTTGGTTATTATTTGTTTTTTGTGTTTGTTTTTGTTTTTCAGATCCTTCTGCTTATTTCTTTGCTTTGCTTTATTTGCTTCTTCTTTCACAGTTGACTGTTATTCTAACATTTACCTGCTTTTGTTGCTGTTCAGGTATAAGTACTGGAGCTGCTGCTGTATAAAAACAATTGATTTCAATGCTTTTCTCGACCAGAAGGGCTGCAGCACAGGGAAGCATCGCTGGATCCCAAAGCAGGTACCAAAATCAGATTGTGAACACTCAAATTAGCTGGAAACTTGGCTCGAAGGAGAAGTAAAAGTATATTCAAAAGTGAAAATACTGACAACAAAACTCAACAGAGTTTTATCATTATCCCTGGTTTAACTTTATGACAAGGTTGTAGAATATAACATTTTTGATTAATCCGTCATATACTCAAACTTTATTCAACTTTTAGTAATAAAAAGGACTAAATAAAGTCAATAAAGACCAATAATATTCATCAAATACCATCAAAATAAAAAGAAAAGAACAACAACGCCTATGAAAAAGGCTAGTTGCTGAGTTATTGCTGTAATTAGGGGTTATATTCAGTAATTAATTAATCCTCCTACACAAACACTACACACTGAAGTGGCAGCGGTGGCACAAATTGTTGTTTGCTGTTTTTATTCTCCCTGTAAATTAGGTTTTCCTGCTGCTGTAATGATGCTCTATTTCATGTAAAAGCTAGAACATCATGACAGTAAATGGTCCTTCAAAGTCATTAAAATAATTACCTACCATAAATAGAAAGTCTTTCCTATCAGAGCCTGGTGTTAAAATGAATGTGTGTTTTTTTCTACAGGACAAGAAGAAGGTGGCGTGTCGACACGACTGGCACCAGACAGGAAATAATGTTGTTGTGACGATTTACGCCAAAAATGCACATCCAGATTTTTCTTGCATAGAAGCCAACAGGACCGTGGTGAGTTCACAAACATCTAAATACACATGAAACATCAAGATCTGCATTAAATTAAAAGAGAAAGTAACTTTTTAAGAGGTTGTAATAAATGCTAAATCAATATTTAAATAATAACAACTCTTTCTCAAAATAACAAAAGATAATTAAGTTTCAGTAAGACACAACTCTCTCTCAAAAGCCCTTTACTGATAATTATTTATAACGAATCAAGTTAATGTAATTGTATGAGTGTGTAACTAGAGACCTCTGCCAAGGTATTTCTGATATTGTTCTTACGAAAACGTTATTAGGAAAACGTAAAAACTTCCCTTTCAATGTTAACACATCCTTGAAAAAATTCTGTGATCCAGATTCGGATCACCAACAAAACTGAATCACTTATTTTTATGTAATGATCAACATTCCCTGAAAAAAATCATAAAATTCCTTTGAGATGAAATAATGAAAAGTGCCCCATCTTGCAATGTTAACAAATCGTTTAAAAGGTTCCTGGATCTACGTCCATATTCAGATCACCACCAAAATCAAATAAGATCTTCCGTATACTGTGACCAACATTACTGGAAAATTTGGTCAAAATCAGTTGAGAACTTTTTCGTCACAGTCTGACGAATAGTCTGACTGACAGTCAAATGCTGGTAAAGAAAACACAACCCTCTGGCAGAGGTATTAAACCTAAATCATCAAATATGAAACCCTTACAGATATTAAATTTAATCAAAATCTGTATTGAAACATAAATTCATGACAAACATATTTTAGTTTTTTTGAAAGTAAATGTATTCAAATGTAGCCATTTACAATAAACATACAGAAGTTTGATTAAAAGAATAACACAATGTCCAAAACACAATTTTATAAGAAAAAACAATGTACAAAAAATCATATAAGATCATCCTTTTTCTCTCTTTAATCTATTTTATGCTCCGACATAACTGAAGACAATCTCATTAAATATCCATAAACAGCTCTACAAACCAGTTAAAATTTATCTTTCTTTATTTGTAACATACTAACTTTTAGATAAATCAGTTTTGGTTCAGATGCATACCATTCTTTGAAAGTCTAATCTAAAATAACTAACTAAAAAAAAAAAAAAGTCTCAAACTGTAAGTAGAGCAAATATTGGGCTGTTAGATTGTAGTTGCATCAAGTGATGACAAGTTTAATGCTAGTATCAGTTACAGTAAAAATGAGTAAAACAGGCACTAAAAATGAAAAAAATGTCATAAGCTGAACTGTAATATCAAATTTTCCGAAAAAGACTAGCTAAAATTCTATTTAAATTTCTCGTTATAATATGGAGCCAAAAAAGGTTAGCTAAAATTAAGACTAAAACCAAATGGTATTTCCAAAGGGTTTGTTGTCTGAAATCACTCATCTTAGCTAAGCTTACTAACCTTTTGACACAGATTCAAACACACATACAGACCCAAAAACACTTTGAGGGTTAATGAGACTTTTACAAATTTAGCATAACAAAACATTTATGCTATTTCCTCTTTTCTCTTCAGCTCACATGTCAAATTCAGTTTGAAGATACCAAGGTTTTCAAAAGAGAATTCCACTTCTGGGGGGTGAGTACTGGTTTAATACGTTTGTGCCATTGTTGCTGTTTTTAAAAAAACCTATTCAAGCTTAAATAGTCACTTTGTTGCTCCGGATTTAGAATTTGTAAACCAGGCCAGAAGAACAATATTTTAGAAAACTGCTAAGCAATTTATCAGCAACCGAAAAGACATAAATGCTAACTATTTGAATTGGTATTAGCTAGTCTTTTGGCCCTTTTCCATTAGTCCTACTCTACTCGGCTCAGCTTTCCCCGACTCTACTCGGCTCTACTCTACTCGCATTGTGCTGCTTTTCCACCAGCCCGGTTCCCTACCCAGCGGGGGCCGGGTCGCCGTGAAACAGCTGGGCGACACTGAGTTCATGTCATTTTGAGCGCGACACAACAATCAAAACAATGGAGGACTTGGAGGCAATAGTATACTTGATGCTCGGTTTGTGGCTTTTAGTTACAACCGAATGAAAGAGGAAAGCAGAAGCAGGCTGCAGGCGGCGAGAAGAAATACCCTTGAGAAGTACAGGAGAGTTTTGGAAGCTATACACAGTTTGAAGCCGAGGACAAGAACAATCGGGCTTAAAAGAAAAGACGTATGAGGGTAAGCTAATGGAAGCTAACGCTAGCTTGTTAGCTAGCTCATAATGATAAAGTCCTGTGTTTAACATTGTGATGGCAGCAAGTTATTGCCATGAAATAACAAAGTGTGTGTACTGCAGTCCTGTTTAGGACGTAACGCTCATGACCCATCGGTGACGACATTCTCTGACCAATCAGTAGCCGGCAGTCAGTCTACGTCACCTTTTAGTATGGACTCAGCTCGCTTAGAACCAGAGCAGAGTAGGTACTAAAAACTGGTTTGTTTTAGGAGGCACTGTGCCGGTGGAAACACAACGCAAACCGAGTAGAGCCGAGTAGAGTAGAGTAGAGTAGGGCCAAGGCGGGCTGGTAGAAAAGGGCCATTTGAAAAAATAAACTTAAAAGATGTTACCTATTGTTAGATTACAGCTAATAGAAACAAGCTGAATGGATTTTGATGAAAATTTCTTGTCATGGCACATGGAAGAAGTGATAACATTTTTATGGTGATTCGAATCCAGATGCAGATCCAAGATTTTTTTTTTTAAACATTTGTTGATGTAGATGTTTTTCACATATTTCTAATAACTCAAAAAGTTTGACTTTGATGACATTTTTAGGAAATGTTCAGTATGGCACATAGAAATGATGAGATTTTGGTGGTGATCTGAATCAGGATGTGGATTCAGCAAATTTTAAATAAGATGTTGTGGGATGAAGTTGTTTCCTAACTAAGTCGTGATGCATTTTTGTGGTGATCCACCTGAAGATGTGGATTCAGGAATTTTTCAAACAGGATAATAACGTTGTGAGACAGGATAGTTTTCCACATTTTATAAGTTCAGTTTATAAGTTCAAGTTCAAGACGAGAGGGTTGTTTCCACATTTGTGCTAATAGCTCAAAAATTTCTCCAAGGATTTACATGATATATTAATGAAATGTTAGTTATGGCACTAGGAAGTCGTGATGATTTTTCCGGTGATCCGCCTGAAGATGTGAATTCAGGAATTTTTCAAACAAGATTTTAACGTTGTGAGACAGGACAGTTTTCCACATTTTTGCCAATATCTCCATAACTTATTGAATGATTTTAGTTATATCTTCAGGATTTTATTAGTATGGCATAAGGAAGAAGTGATTTAGTTTTGGTAGTGATCCCATCCTAGATGCTAATCCAGGAATTTTAAAAACGATTGTAATGTTGTGAGATCAATTACTGCACGAGTTCTCACTGGATTTTTATCAAACTTTCAGAGAATGTTGTTTATGATTAAAGGAAGTGGTGATACGTTTTAGTGATGATCAAAACCAGGACGTGGATTCAGTAATTTTTAAAACAAGATATTAATGTTGCAAGACAGGACAGTTTTCCACATTTTTGCCAATTACTCAAAAAGTTCTTGGTGGATTTTGATATTATTTTCAGGGAATGTTGGCGATGACATAAGGGAGAAGCGTTATGATTTTGGTGGTGATTTAAGTCCAGATGCATATCCAGTAATTTTTTAATGGATGTTAACATTATGAGATAGGGCAGTTTTCCATTTTTTGTCAAGAATATATTGTAAGTGTGTTGGTTGATGTTTGTGCTTTCAGAAAATTTTTTATTTTAATAGTTTATTTCGAGTTAACAGTTCCAGTTTTCACTTTGGTAAGAGTTTAAGTAGGTATCTTGGATTGAGTGTCTCTTTTCATTTAATAATCCTATTTCTCATCATCAAAACTTGTCCTTCATGTCCCTTACTTCAGGTAATTGATGTCAAGCAGAGCTCGGTCAGCCTAGTTCCATCCAAAGTGGAGATCATCCTCCGCAAAGCCGACCAGGTGGCCTGGGGCAAACTAGAGGACCCAAACTATATACCTGAACCCGATCCTGTAGACGACACTGAAACCACAGAAGCCTTCCAGCCCAACTGGGACATTGAGGATGACGACATCAGCGACTCGGACGAGGAGTGGGCTTATGATTTGCAGAAGAAGAAAACACAGGAGGAGAAGGACAAAATGGAGGAGGAGGAGAAGAAAGACCAGGAGGAGCAGAATTTCAAGAGGAGGGAGGTGGAGGAGGAGATGAAGAGGGCGGCAGAGGAGAGGAAGAGGGCAGAGGAGGAGAGGAAGAAGCTGGAGGAGCAGAGGCTGCTGGAGGAGGGAGGAGAATATGATGACATGCCAGATTTAGAGTAACAAAAATACATAATTATATATATCTTAAGGAATTTTGTAACAGGCAGATCAAATGATTGTATTTGAAATTAGTGGATGAAAATTTGTGGTTTTGTAGCTAACTGAATGTGGTACTTTGCTGCAACTTTTTTAATAGTAGAGTCCATTGTGAGAAAAGTTCAGGATTTTCGTCTTTTTAAAAGAATTACAAAGTTTGGTCAATAAACACTGTAATTTTGTTAAGGTCTATTTAATGCTTAAAAACTGAAGATATTTTCCACTAAATGTTCAAGAAGTACAACAAAACTGGGTGACGTTTCAGTACAAGAAATAAAGACTTATTTGTACCTGTTTCTATTTATATTTACGTCACTTTTTTGTTCAGTTAAATTGAAAAGTTGAGTTAGCGTTAAAAAACTTCAAGTAACACAAGTGCCAGAAACAGACAGTAGAGTGGTGGGTCAAAAAGGAGGGCTGGTGTGTTTTTTTTTCTTTGTTTTTTGTGGTGCGATTCATGAAAAGGGTGAATAGAGGGTCTAAAATCAAATCTTGTCTACTCAACTCAATGACACATCCATATTAACCTTTGAACCATGACCTAAAAAGTCAATTTGATTGATTATTTGTGCAAAGTTTGAAGAAATTCATACAGGATTTTATTAAAAAGATGTGAATGTTGTGAGGCACCTTAGTTTCCAAACTTTTGCTAATAACTCAATAGATTCTTGATGGATTTTGATGATATTTTTAGGAAATGTCCAGCATGGCACATGGAATTAGTGATATCATTTTTTTGGTGATCTTAGTCCAGATAAAAAAAATAATAACATGGCACAAGGAAGTGTTGATATGATTTTTGTGGTGATCCAACTGAGGATGTGGATTCAGGAATTTTTTAACCAAAATATTAACATTGCGAGATAGGGCATTTTTCCACATTTTTGCTCATAAATCAGTAAGTGTGTAACAGATTTTTATAACATTGTCAGGGTATGTTTTGTATGGCACAAGGAAGTGGTGATGCGATTTTTGTGATGATCCCACGAAGGATGGGGGATTAAGGAATTTTTAAAGCAAGATGAAAACAATCAAGAGATTGGGCAGTTTTCCACATTTTTGCTAGTAATTCCATAAGTTGTTGAAGGACTTTGATGACATTTTCAGGGAATGTTTGGTTTGGCACAGTGAAGTAGTGATACAATTTTTGAGGTGATCGAAATCAGAATGTGGACTCTAACCCTAACCCTAACCCAAAATATTTACATTGTGAGGTAGGACAGTTTTCCTCATTTATGCTAATAACTCCACAAGTTATTGACTGATTCTGATCATTTCTTCAGAGAATGGTGGCTGTGGCACAGGAAGATAGTGATAAGATTTTTGTGCTAATCCAACTCAGAATATGGATTCAGGAATTTTTTTTTTTTAAAAGATGTTAATGTTGTGAGGTACAATAGTTTCCAAACTTTTGCTCATGATCATAAATCAACTAGTTCTTGACAGATTTTGATGACATTCTAGGGAATGATTGGTATGGAACAAGGAAGTAATGATACAACTGTTGTGTTAATCCAACCCAGATGCTGATTCTGGAATTCTGAAAGCCTGAAGGTAATGTTGCAAGATAGGGCAGTTTTCTGCATTTGTGCTAATAACTCCATAAGCTATTGACTGATTTTGATAATATCTTCAGGGAATGTTGGCTGTGGCATAAGACGGTATTGAAATGATTTTTGGGCTAATCCAACATAGGATGTGGATTCAGGATTTTTTAAAAAATGATGTTAATGTTGTGAGGTACGATAGATTCCACATTTTTGCTTATAAATCAATCAAGTGTTTCACAGATTTTTGTAACATCGTCAAGGTAGGTTTGGTAAGGAACACGGAGGTAGTAGGAAGGAGAACACTCTGTTGCAGAAGGTTTGGTAATATTTCACATAAAAAATGAGTTATAGGCATGTTTCCCTTAAGTCAGATCTTGAAAGAACAACATGCTAGCATATGACTTTTTTGCCGTTTTGGATCCTGAAAAAAATTCTAAAAAGTGACTTGGATGGACCTTGTCAGGCAGGAAAGCATGCCAGTGCAGAAGGTTTGGTCATATTTCACCAAATAAATGAGTTATAGGCATTCTTTCCTCAGGTAAGATCTTAAAAAAAAAAACACCATGATAACTAACTTTTGTGCCATTTGGGACCTCAAAAAAATATGCTAAAAAGTGACTTTTTGTTATGTTCACAGGCAGGAGCACACTCTGGTTCAGAAAATGTGTGAAACAGGCCAGCAAACACACCTTTTTTCAATTTCAGACTCCGAAAAAAAACATGCTGAAACATGACATTTCAGATGTAAAACAGGCCAAAAAACATGCTAGTGCAAACGGTATTGTCATAGTTGGCTTAAAAATGGACTTATGAGCCTTTTTCTTTAAGCTCAGGATTTGAAAAAACATTAAGGCTAACATATGACTTTTGTTCACGTTTGAGCATATTTTTTTTCGGAGTCAAATCCTGAGCTGAGAGAAAAAGGCTCATAAGTCCATTTTTATGCCAAATATGACAAAACCGTCTGCACTAGCATGCTTTTCAGCCTGTTTTACACCTAAAAAGTCACATTCGAGCACATTTTTTTTGGGAGTCCGATATTGAAAAAAAGTCATATGTTAGCCTTAGTGTTTTTTCAAATCCTGAGCTGAGAGAAAAAGGCTCATAAATCCATTTTTAAGCCAAATATGACAAAACCGTCTGCACTAGCATGTTTGTTGGCCTGTTTTACACCTAAAAAGTCACATTCGAGCATATTTTTTTCGGAGTCTGAAATGGAAAAAAAGTCATATGTTAGCCGTAGTGTTTTTTCAAATCCTGAGCTGAGAGAAAAAGGCTCATAAGTCCATTTTTAAGCCAAATATGACAAAACCGTCTGCACTAGCATGTTTGTTGGCCTTTTTTACACCTAAAAAGTCACGTTTGAGCATATTTTTTTTCGGAGTCCGATATGGAAAAAAACTCATATGTTAGCCTTAGTGTTTTTTCAAATCCTGAGCTGAGAGAAAAAGGCTCATAAATCCATTTTTAAGCCAAATATGACAAAACCGTCTGCACTAGCATGTTTGTTGGCCTGTTTTACACCTAAAAAGTCACGTTTGAGCATATTTTTTTTCGGAGTCTGATATGGAAAAAAAGTCATATGTTAGCCTTAGTGTTTTTTCAAATCCTGAGCTGAGAGAAAAAGGCTCATAAGTCCATTTTTAAGCCAAATATGACAATACCGTCTGCACTAGCATGCTTTTCAGCCTGTTTTATCCCTAAAAAGTCACGTTTGAGCATATTTTTTTGGGAGTCCGATATGGAAAAAAAGTCATATGTTAGCCTTAGTGTTTTTTCAAATCCTGAGCTGAGAGAAAAAGGCTCATAAGTCCATTTTTAAGCCAAATATGACAACACCGTCTGCACTAGCATGCTTTTCAGCCTGTTTTACACCTAAAAAGTCACTTTTTAGCATATTTTTTTTGGGAGTCCGATATGGAAAAAAAGTCATATGTTAGCCTTAGTGTTTTTTCAAATCCTGAGCTGAGAGGAAAAGGCTCATAAATCCATTTTTAAGCCAAATATGACAAAACCGTCTGCACTAGCATGTTTGTTGGCCTGTTTTACACCTAAAAAGTCACATTCGAGCATATTTTTTTCGGAGTCTGAAATGGAAAAAAATTCATATGTTAGCCTTAGTGTTTTTTCAAATCCTGAGCTGAGAGAAAAAGGCTCATAAGTCCATTTTTAAGCCAATTATGACAATACCGTCTGCACTAGCATGTTTGTTGGCCTTTTTTACACCTAAAAAGTCACATTGAGCATATTTTTTTTCGGAGTCTGAAATGGAAAAAAAGTCATATGTTAGCCTTAGTGTTTTTTCAAATCCTGAGCTGAGAGAAAAAGTCTCATAAGTCCATTTTTAAGCCAAATAGGACAAAACCGTCTGCACTAGCATGCTTTTCAGCCTGTTTTACACCTAAAAAGTCACATTTGAGCATATTTTTTTTCGGAGTCCGATATGGAAAAAAAGTCATATGTTAGCCTTAGTGTTTTTTCAAATCCTGAGCTGAGACAAAAAGGCTCATAAGTCAATTTTTTAACCAAATAGGACAAAACCGTCTGCACTAGCATGTTTGTTGGCCTGTTTTACACCTAAAAAGTCACGTTTGAGCATATTTTTTTTCGGAGTCTGAAATGGAAAAAAAGTCATATGTTAGCCTTAGTGTTTTTTCAAATCCTGAGCTGAGAGAAAAAGGCTCATAAGTCCATTTTTAAGCCAAATATGACAAAACCGTCTGCACTAGCATGTTTGTTGGCCTTTTTTACACCTAAAAAGTCACGTTTGAGCATATTTTTTTTGGGAGTCCGATATGGAAAAAAAGTCATATGTTAGCCTTAGTGTTTTTTCAAATCCTGAGCTGAGAGAAAAAGGCTCATAAATCCATTTTTAAGCCAAATATGACAAAACCGTCTGCACTAGCATGTTTGTTGGCCTGTTTTACACCTAAAAAGTCACGTTTGAGCATATTTTTTTTCGGAGTCTGATATGGAAAAAAAGTCATATGTTAGCCTTAGTGTTTTTTCAAATCCTGAGCTGAGAGAAAAAGGCTCATAAGTCCATTTTTAAGCCAAATATGACAATACCGTCTGCACTAGCATGTTTGTCAGCCTGTTTTACACCTAAAAAGTCACATTCGAGCATATTTTTTTTCGGAGTCCGATATGGAAAAAAAGTCATATGTTAGCCTTAGTGTTTTTTTAAATCCTGAGCTGAGAGAAAAAGGCTCATAAATCCATTTTTAAGCCAAATATGACAAAACCATCTGCACTAGCATGTTTGTTGGCCTTTTTTACACCTAAAAAGTCACATTGAGCATATTTTTTTTTCGGAGTCCGATATGGAAAAAAAGTCATATGTTAGCCTTAGTGTTTTTTCAAATCCTAAGCTGAGAGAAAAAGACTCATAAGTCCATTTTTAAGCCAAATAGGACAAAACCGTCTGCACTAGCATGCTTTTCAGCCTGTTTTACACCTAAAAAGTCACATTTGAGCATATTTTTTTTCGGAGTCCGATATGGAAAAAAACTCATATGTTAGCCTTAGTGTTTTTTCAAATCCTGAGCTGAGAGAAAAAGGCTCATAAGTCCATTTTTAAGCCAAATATGACAAAACCGTCTGCACTAGCATGCTTTTCAGCCTGTTTTACACCTAAAAAGTCACATTTGAGCATATTTTTTTTCGGAGTCTGAAATGGAAAAAAAGTCATATGTTAGCCTTAGTCTTTTTTCAAATCCTGAGCTGAGAGAAAAAGGCTCATAAGTCCATTTTTAAGCCAAATATGAAAAAAACGTCTGCACTAGCATGTTTGTTGGCCTGTTTTACACCTAAAATGTCACGTTTGAGCATATTTTCTTTGGAGTCCGATATGGAAAAAAAGTCATATGTTAGCCTTAGTGTTTTTTCAAATCCTGAGCTGAGAGAAAAAGGCTCATAAGTCCATTTTTTAGCCAAATAGGACAAAACCGTCTGCACTAGCATGCTTTTCTGCCTGTTTTACACCTAAAAAGTCACGTTTGAGCATATTTTTTTTCGGAGTCCGATATGGAAAAAAAGTCATATGTTAGCCTTAGTGTTTTTTCAAATCCTGAGCTGAGAGAAAAAGACTCATAAGTCCATTTTTAAGCCAAATATGACAAAACCGTCTGCACTAGCATGTTTGTTGGCCATTTTTACACCTAAAAAGTCACGTTTGAGCATATTTTTTTTGGGAGTCCGATATGGAAAAAAAGTCATATGTTAGCCTTAGTGTTTTTTCAAATCCTGAGCTGAGAGAAAAAGGCTCATAAGTCCATTTT